>OZ020270.1:71802963-73172790 GCA_963971225.1 Melieria omissa | reverse complement strand
CCGCTTTGCTCGACAAGGCAAGCGCGGCGGGCCTGAGGAGGTGGGGGCGAAACGATGGTCGACCATGACAGCGCCCCCTCTGCCATGGCAAGGCCAAGTACTACACCCGATTCGGCCCGGTGTCGGGGAGGCTCCGTTCGCCCACAGCCAGGTACTTCACCCCCCGGCTGCAAACCAATCAGGGGCACGGGTCGCATAACACCCTGATTTTGGGGGGAGATGTTTATTGACTTCCCAGTCTAGATCCGCAGTGTTCTGTATGGGTGTTCGCTGTAGCGGACTCCGCAGCAGTGTCACCTCGAGCAGGATGTGGCTCCGCACCACGCACTGCGGTCTTGGCTGCGGCAGAGGCTAGCGGTCGGGTACCTCCGGTACCACGGCCGTAACATCGCTTGACCGAGCCCTGTGCTACTCAAGATCCCCAGCAGGAGATCCATTTCACACTCGACACCAGATGATGTTATCATCTACTCAAAAACCATGGACCAACATGTGAAAGATGTGGATTGGGTTTTAAGGAACCTTTATGAAGCCAATATGAGGGTCTCGGTTGAAAAATCGAAATTCTTCAAAACTGAAGTCGAGTATTTAGGATTTATAGTAGCAAGGGGAGGGGTGAAATCATGCCCTGAAAAGGTCAATGCCATAAAAAATTATGAACAACCTACCACCTTACGCGGACTCCGATCGTTCTTGGGTCTCGCGAGATACTACAGATGCTTTATAAGAGATTTTGCAAGCATAGCAAAACCACTCACGCATATCCTAAGAGGTGATAATGGCAAGGTTAGCGCCAGTCAGTCCAAAAAAATTAAAATTGAGTTAAATTCGGAAAGCCTTTAAGCCTTGAACAGACTCAGAGAAGTACTCTCATCGGAAGACGTCATGCTGACCTACCCGGATTTAATAAGCCGTTTAGTCTAACGACAGACGCATCGTCTCGTGGTATAGGTGCGGTACTCTCTCAGGGTGGAAAACCTATCACAATGATATCGAGAACACTTAGGGAAAATGAGGAACATTTTGCAATGAATGAAAGAGAACTGCTTGCGATTGTTTGGGCCTTAAAGAGCCTAAGAAATTACCTTTACGGTGTGAAAGAGTTGGACATTTACACTGATCACCAACCACTAACATTTGCGGTCTCGGACAAAAACCCTAACGCCAAGATAAAAAGGTGGAAGGCGCTTATAGAAGATTATAACGCGAGAATTCACTATAAGCCAGGTAAAGAAAATCATGTTGCGGACGCATTGTCCAGACAACACATGAATATGATAAACGTGGACGCAAGTTCAGACTGCGCTACTATTCATAGTGAGGAATCTCGGACCTACACTATTGAATCTGTCGTAAAACCAGTTAATTGTTTTAGAAATCAAATTATAATAGAAGAAAGCGAGCTCCAATCGAAACGATCATTTATTGTATTCGGTACCAAAACAAGACACGTAATTTCTTTTTCCGAGGACGAATTTTTGATGAGAACACTCCAGAAAGTTATAAATGATAGTGTAGTAAATGCTATCCACTCTAGCCTACCAGTCCTAGCACGAATCCAAGGTAGGCTGGTTGAGTTATACCCAGCAGTAAAATTCCGCCACACGCAGAAAATGGTAACAGACATTTATGACATATCGGACCAGAATGAGATTGTAGTTGCTGAACACAATCGAGCCCACAGGGCAGTACAAGAAAACGTTAAACAAATACTGAACGACTATTTTTTTCCGAAAATGGAAAAAAAACAAAAGAAGTGGTTCTTAATTGCAAAATTTGTTCGAAAGCGAAATATGACAGACACCCGAAGAAACATGCTATTGCGGAGACACCAATACCATCCCACCCGGGGGAAATACTCCATATTGATATATTTTCCACGGACAAAAAATATTTCCTAACTTGCTTGGATAAATTTTCCAAATTCGCGGTGGTGCAAAAAATCGCATCTAGGACTATTACCGATATAAAATCACAAATTTTACAACTTATGAATTTTTTCTCGGGAACCAAGACAGTTTACTGTGACAACGAAAAATCACTAAATTCACAGACCATAAAAACCATCCTTTGGAATCATTTTAACGTGGAAATAGCTAATGCCCCACCGTTGCACAGCACGTCGAACGGCCAGGTTGAGCGGTTCCATAGTACTCTAACAGAGATAGCTAGGTGCCTAAAGCTCGAAAAAAACCTGGATGACACGGATGATTTGATTCTTTTAGCAACTATTGAATATAACAAGTCCATACATTCGGTAACTAACAAGAGACCAATTGACGTTCTTCACTCCACATCGCCACTGACCGAGGAAATAAGACGGAAAATTGAAAAAGTTCAGAGAACCAACCTAGAAACCCATAACAAGGGTAGGGAAAACCGGACATATAACGCTGGTGACAAGGTCTTAGTGAAAACAAACAGAATATTGGGAAACAAGTTGACCCCCCTCTATGTAGAACAGGTTGTTGAAGAAGACCTTGGCACCACCGTTCTCATAAAGGGGAGGAGGGTCCATAAAGATAATTTAAGACCTCCTTAAGATTCACTAACAAAAAATGCTAATTTCATTTGTTTCTTACGATTAGGTTACTGGAAATCATATTCTCCATTACAATGACTGAGGCGATGAAACTAATTGACTACACCAACTCGGACTACATACCAATCATGGACGGGGAGGCAATAATATGGGAACAATATGACTACCTGATGCACTTTACAAACCTAACATTTTATGCTTCAACAATAGACGAGACAAGGAGACTTTCTGAGTTTTTCCCTCAATCACATATGAGGAAATTATTGGACTCGGACACGGGCCATATTGAGACCTTGCTGCAGACAGTCGGGATCCATCATCGACACGCAACGAGCATTAACTTCCTTAACTTCGCCCGACTTTGATGACTTTCAGAAACTACAGACGAGACAGGACAGGCTAATTGATTCAAACAACAAACAGTATGAAATAAATACCCGCATCCAACTTAAAATTTTAGAATTAACCAATACCGTTAACAAAATCATTGGCATTAAGAAGATAGAGGAAATTGACACAGGCCACCTTTATGAAACGCTCTTAGCCAGACATAGAATTAAAATATCAAATTTGGAAACAATCATAATTTCAGTAACTTTAGCCAAGATAAATGTAATTAATCCAGTCATATTAGATAGTCAAGACATTGATAAAATTGTAAACGAGCACTCTACGAATTTTACAATAACAGAAGTAATGGGGATATCCAGTGTTAAGGTATTACAAAATAAGGAGTATTTAGTGTTTATTATAAAATATCCAAAACCTATGTTAACATGTAAGAAATTAAGTCTTTTTGGAGTCCAACATGGAAATAGGATCCTACATTTGGGGCAAACCAACAACGTGGCGAAATGTGGAAATGACGTCTACGCTGTCGATTGCCAACGCTCAGTAACAACGACCTTCTGCAAGAAAATCGAGGTCAAAACGTGTGGCCAGCAACTTGTCTCTGGTGGGGTGGCGAATTGCAGTACAACCTTCAACAACCGGGGTGCCATAATTGAGGTCGACGACGGTATCCTCCTCATCAACAACCAAGTAGCCCACGTGAAGGGTGAAAGTCAGGCAGTGAGAACCGTTAAGGGGACGTACCTACTTACCTTCCAAAATCAAGTCGAAGTCAACGGTACGGTGTTCCGAAACATGAATTCCGAGTCCAAACGAAAACCAGAAGCACCGGCATTTCCCCAAATTAATCTGAATGATGAACTTGAGGTTCTGAGCTTACCTTATCTGCATGACCTGAATCTGCAAAACATCAACCATATCGAAAATCTACGGCAGGAGGTTGTCTCAAAAACAACGGTATTTGCTTGCGCAGTATCTAGCATAGTGGTACTTCTGGCTATCTGGCAGGCAGTGGTTATTTGGAGGAGACGAGCGGCCGCTTAAGCTGTGGACGTCGCCTTACGAGAAATACCGAAGAGGATCGCGGACGCCCCTCACTTAGGAAGGGAAAAGTTAACACCAAATTGTCCGCACCAGCGCCCCCCGAGAAGGCGCTAGTGGCGGACCTGACCAGCGGCCAACAAAGAGTGTAACGCAGCTGGACTGTGGCTGCCGGTAGGCGCTGACGGTGCAATATCAACAGCAACCGTTTGCGCTGGTCGGTCAGTGAACGGAGGAAACCCGATACTCCGCACGTTCTGCGTAATCAGCGGAGTTCGGGTGGTCGCAGTGGAGCCGACAACGGTTCACGGCAACACACGAGAATTTGCGGTCAGCAGGCTGGAGCAGGGCTTGCGAAGGAACTTTGTTTGTTGGAGTTTTAGTTTTAAGTAAGAACTGGAAAAGTAAAGGCGCAGCCAACAGCTCGCCACAGCAATTGTTTCTTTTATTAAATAAATTAATTAAAGGCGCAGCCAACAGCTCGCCACAGAAATAGATTCTTTTATTAACTTATATATTTGTGTATAAATATATATTTGAATATATATATGTGTGTGTATGTAATTATTTTTGTTAAATGGAAAATAAATATGTATGTGAATGTGTGTGTGTGAATATACACGTATGTAAGTGTATGTGTATTAATTGGTGTGTATATGTATATATTTGTATATATATGTATATGTGTATGTGATTATTTGTATTAGTGTGTTAGTGAACGTAAAAAGGTGAAAATAAATTTGTGTACAAACAATGGTTGTGTGCAAGTGGGGGATATTTGTCCGACTGTATGCACTTGGGATGGCAGCGAATGTGCAGTGAATGAGTATGTGCAGCAGTATTGAAAATTTTCCAAGTCCTAGAAAATTGTTCAATGTGCTGCAGAAAAAATGCGACTCGTCCCACTGTGCTTGCGTTAATTTACTTCTGCTAGGGAAGGAGGGGAATTGCTTAGGCAGAAGTATGAAAATGTGAGTGCACTTGGAGGCAGCAGCGGGAGTGCTTGCTGCTTGTGCGCGAGTTACCAACGCACCCCTTTCAACTCCCATTCCTGCTGAAACGGCAATTGCACAACGCAAGTCGCTGACGCCGCCTAAATAAACAAGAAGTCACTGACTCTTTAATTGGGTCAGCGATATGCCGCGACAGCTAAAAACGTCCGTTGGTCAAAAAGCGCCGAGACAGCAAAGTGACCAACGGACAACGACAACAATGTTTACATTTGCTTGCATGCTTGTTTACAAGCAAGCGGCCACCCAGAAAAGTCCCGTCAGCAGAAATAAGTAACGGGCAAATTTAGCAATTAAGTTCGATATTGTATATTTTAAGTTTCTTGGTTAGTAAAACGAGCTGTGGAGCTCAGAATAAAATTTTATAACGTAGAGTGAAGTCGGGTTTTTCATTTCGCTCCGTAGAACATACATAAGTGGCGCAGTCGGTAACCCGCGAACTGTGTGGATATTTAAAAGTGATCGATTTGTACGGCGGCGGCATACAACCGTACAAATCAAGAAAAAAAAGGATTACTAAGGCGCTTCTGTGCAGGGGCTGTACACAACTGCACAGAACTACTACTGACGGGAAATCAAGAGTAGAGCCGGTATCCCACAGGTGGATTTCGATCCTTTAAAGCGGAGAAAACCTACGGTCGGCGAAGCAACGAGCATAAAAACATAACTCCAGCAGCAAGCAGCAAGGAAGCAGCAAAGCAACGAGCACAAAAATACAACATTAGCAGCGAAGCAGTACAGCGGACTCAACTTTAGCAACGAAAGAATGCAACATAACATGGGACTCGCGCTGATTATTGGGCTTATGTGAGTAAATATTGAATCTTTTGCTCAAGTGAATAAAGAAACATTTTTTTTAAATAATAAAAAAAAAAAAAAAAAAAAAAAAAAAATAAATAAATAAATAAATAAATAAAAAATTATAATAGGAAAAATTTTAATAAATTTTGAGAGTGATTCTACTTAATGAAGAGGAGTCAAAGAAAACTGCAATTCCTCCCCTACGTTCGCAAACATCGCAGTTTGAATTCGATACCAGAAAATTTAGCAATAGAAGAGTTTAACAATGACGACGCCGTTAAATATAGGCAGCCAACCAGGGCCGACAGTTAGCCAGAATTTTGGTGAGATGTTCAATAATTTGAGGATTCCTGACGTAATAAAGGATCTTCCCAAATACGACGGGAATCCGAAGTCACTACACGAGTTTATCAATAATGTGGAAGAAATTCTACAATTAATTCGTGGGACGGACGAAACGCCATATGGGCAAATTTTGCTTAGGGCTATCAGGAACAAAATAGAAGGCCAAGCGAATGATATATTAAATATGTATAGTACCCCACTCAACTGGGATGATATTAAGAATAATCTCATCCTACACTATGCGGATAAACGCACCGAAACGTCCTTAATCAGGGACTTACATGATTTAAGGCAAAGAACCACTGTTGAAGAATTCTACGACCAAATTATTACTATCCAATCTACTCTTAATAATAATTTACTTTTGAATGAAACCGACAGGAATGTTATAAAATCGAAAAAAGATATGTTTACGGAAATGTGTCTTAACTCGTTTCTCGTCGGTTTGAAGGAACCTTTAGGAGCAACCTTCAAGCATTAGGGCCATGCGACCAGACAGCCTCGCAGCAGCACTTTCATGCTGTATTAAGGAACAAAATATTTACTATCAGAAGACAGGAACCAATACATACAATAGCACAACGAGATATATGGGACGAATGAACAATCAATATCGCCCATATTCTCCATACAAACCAAATTATAATCCAAGGCAACCTTATTTCAATCCAGGCGGCATTTATAAGTCTTATGAACAGCCTGGGCAATTCCGAGCTCCCAACAGAAATAACTTCCAATATAAACAGCAGAGCTTTGGTAGTAACAATCGAGATACCTATAACAATAATAATAATTCTAACAGAAACCCATTCAACCCAACACAAGCTATAACCTACCCAAAACCTGAACCAATGGACACAAGTTCAGGCAACTCCAGGTTTACATCGCGTACAAATCACACAGGGAGGAGCTATAGGTCTGGCTCTCAAGGACCAAGGGAAGTTCACTGCATGATTGAAAATCATAATGGAGATCAGTCATCGGAGGACCTATGCAACATCGACGACACTCCAAATTTTCGAACATGCGCCTCGAAAAACCCACAGGATACTTAGAAATTAACAAACACGGCACCACGTTAAAATTTATAAATATAAGTTCTCCTTTCGGAAGAGACCTCAGATTTTTAATCGACACCGGTGCATCATCATCCTTTATCAACCCTAAATTCATTGATTCCGAGAAGCAGATAGTATGCCCCCCAATTAACATAACAACAGTTCTTCGAACTTATGAAATAAACAAGAAAATAATTTTACCATCATTCAGAGAGTTTAAGGGACAGGGCACTCTTACGTTTTGGTTGTTCAAATTTCACAATTACTTTGATGGTTTAATAGGAATGGACATCCTAAAGCAGCTAGATGCCAAAATAGACCTAAAAAATCAAAAACTTATAACCGAGCATACTATCTTACCAATAAAACTAAAACCAAACCTCACATCGGGAAAAATTACTATACCAGCAATGACTAAAGGTTTGGCTAAACTTCCTGTAGACCTTTACAACGGCGATGTCTTAATTAAATCAATTGAACTAGCTCCAAAAATTTACATATCCGAAGGGCTGTACTCAGCACAAGACTGGTTTTGCCTTATGGAAATAAATAACCAATCAAATCACGACCACGAAATTTTCTTAGAGCAACCACTGAAAGTAGAAGCATACAACCAATCTGCATACATTGAACTTCATAATTTAAACTTCGGAACCCCTCCAAAACAAGTTAACGTACAAAATATCATTAGAACATCCCACCTAAACAGCGAAGAAAAGAAAGCCATAACTAATCCTTGCGTTGAATTTAGCGACATATTTTTTAAGGAAGGAGACAAACTAACCTTCACCAATAAAATAAAGCACAAAATCAAAACAGTGGACGACATTCCTATACATACAAAGTCTTATAGGTATCCTTATATACATAAACAGGAGGTTCAGAAACAGATAGAAGACATGCTACAGCAGGGAATCATACAGCATAGTTATTCACCTTGGAGCTCACCAGTATGGGTGGTACCCAAAAAACTGGACTCCAGTGGAAAACAAAAATGGCGGATGGTAATCGATTACAGACAGTTAAACAAGAAAACTATCTCTGATCGATACCCGATTCCAAATATCTCAGACATTCTCGACAAATTGGGGAAATGCCTGTATTTTACAACCCTTGACCTTGCAAGTGGGTTCCATCAAATAGAGATGGACCCCACAGACATACAAAAAACAGCGTTCACGGTAGAAGGCGGTCATTACGAGTACAAACGCATGCCTTTCGGGTTAAGGAACGCCCCATCCACCTTTCAGCGCGTAATGGATTACGTACTCAAAGACCTTATTGGAAAAAACTGTTTAGTCTATCTGGACGACATTATCATCTTCTCCACCTCTCTTAATGAACACATTTTAAACATAAAATCAGTCTTCAGAAAACTAAGGGAATGCAACTTTAAAATCCAAACGGACAAGTCAGAATTCCTTAGGAAGGAAATCGCATTTCTCGGACACCTGGTAACGACCGAAGGTATCAAACCAAACCCGGAGAAAATAAGTGCCATCAAAAAATATCCAATCCCAAGGAACCAGAAGGAAATAAAAGGATTCATAGGGTTACTCAGTTATTATAGGAAATTCATCAAAGATTTCGCTGATATAGTGAAACCATTAACAGAATGCTTGAAGAAAGGTAAAACCGTCAAATTAACCGAACGGTATGTCAAGACCTTCGAACATTGCAAACACCTTTTAACCAACGATCCTTTACTTCAATACCCTGACTTTACAAAACCGTTCGTAGTAACAACAGATGCGAGCAATGTTGCTCTAGGAGCAGTTCTCTCTCAAGGACCCATAGGTAAAGATAAACCCATTTGCTATGCAAGCAGAACACTGTCGGATTCGGAAGCAAACTATTCTACAATCGAAAAGGAGCTTCTGGCAATCATATGGGCCACAAAGTATTTCAGGCCATATATCTACGGACGACGATTTACAATAGTGACAGACCACAGACCATTGACCTGGCTAATGGGTCTAAAAGAACCCAATGCAAAGCTAATCAGATGGAAATTAAAATTAGAAGAATATGACTATGACATTGTTTATAAAAAAGGTAAAGCAAATACGAACGCCGATGCTCTGAGTCGTGTGAGAATACAAGAAGCAAAAAATACTGACATAGAAGTAAATTACAATGATACGCAATCGAATGCAGCCACGCAAGGAACAACAGTCCACTCGTCAGACGAAAATTTTGACAGTGGAATTCACATATCAGAACTACCACTAAATGAGTTCAATATCCAAATAATATTAGAAAAAGCAGAAACCCCTTCAAATTCCCAAAACATTATTTTTCGAAACAAGCAAAGAAGAACTATCAAGCAACCTTTGTTTGATGAGGCAGCAATAACAGATATTTTCAAAAAGTACTTTACACCAAATAAACTCACAGTAATCTACACAGATGACGAAACTTTCAAAATTGTCCAATCCGTCTATGGAAAATATTTCGCTCACAGCAAAATTTTCAAAGTTCTTAGGTGCAGTAAAATCCTTCAGGATATAACAAATAACGACGAACAAGACCAAATAATCAAAGAATACCATGAAAATAGCAACCATAGGGGCATAACTGAGACGTTCCATCACCTTAAAAGGAAGTACTATTTTCCCTTACTAAAACACAAGATAACAAGAATAATCAACTGCTGTAAGAAATGTCAAACCTTAAAATACGATAGACACCCCCAAAAACCAAAATTTCAAAAAACAGAAACACCACTAAAACCTTTGGACATTATCCATATCGACATTTACACCATCAACCACAAGCAGATACTCACTATCATAGACAAATTCTCGAAATTTGCCTTAGCCTACACACTCCCGGATAGAACAAGCCTTTCCGTATTAAAATCTTTAAAAAACTTTATAAGCCACTATGGCATACCAAAAAAAATAGTCCATGATCAAGGATCAGAATTTTCGAGCCTAATATTTGGAGATTTCTGTAAGCAATTCGATATCGAGCAACACTGTACTTCATTCCAGCAAACAACTAGTAATGCACCAGTCGAGAGATTACACTCAACACTTACAGAAATTTACCGCTTCATACTAACAAAACGAAAAACACACAAACTTGATTTGGACCATGATGAAATATTAGAAGAAACTCTAATAACTTACAACAACTCAATACACTCTGCAACTAAACTTACACCTTTCGAACTTTACCACGGTAGAACATTCAAATTCGAAAATAATATTAAATATAATAACGAACACGATTATCTACGGAAACTGAATGAATTTCAAGAAAAGTTATATCCTACAATAGCAAAACACATGGAAACAAGAAAAGATAAAAGAATAGAAAAATTAAATCTTAACAGGGAAAACCCAGAAGAATTAAAAGAAAATGATACTGTCTATAGGAGGGAAAGTAGAAGAAATAAAATTGCCCCCCGATTCTCTGAATATAAGGTACAAACCGATAACAATGTCACCATACAAACTAAATGTAACAAAAAAATTCATAAATCAAGAATAAGGCGAAAGAGAAACAAACTTACCAATTCCTCTCCTTGATCATTTCAGGATAACCCAAATCACATCCCAACCCATCCAAATAAAAAAAATTAACAATAACCAAGGAATTCTTCCTTTCTACCTGGGCCCAGCGAAATCCATAGTAACCTATAGAAATATTTTGCACATAATAGACCTAAATACATACGGGGAAAATATATTAAATATTGATCAAACCCTACAAAATCTAGAAAAACACGGATCCTCAGTAACCATAACTAAATTAAAATTAAATGAATTAGAGCGAAGATATAAGCTTCTACTACCAATAAACAGACAAAAGCGAGGGATATTTAATGGGATAGGTACGGTTATAAAAACAATTACGGGAAACATGGATGCAAATGACGCGGAGACACTTAACAAACAGATTGAAAACATAAGGGAAGGTACAACAAACATTACCTCCATTATGAACAATCATGCAATTTACAACCATAAACTATCGGAGAGAATCACGAATATCACCGAACACATAAATAAAGAACAAGAGAAAATTGGAAATTTTATTAACAAAAACGCTAATAAAATAACAAATATAGAAGATAAATTACAAGAGCAACAGCATATTAACCAAATAAACTACAATATCGATTTACTCACGAATCACTGGCTAAATTAAACATAATTTCTAAATCCATATTAAGCCTTTCAGAATTGGAAGAAATTTTCGAAATTACCAATAATAAATCACTAAAAATTATATCAGAGGAACACCTGTATGAAATAGTAAATATACAAGCTTATTATAATTCCTCAAACATTATATTGAATATCCAAATACCAGTCCTCTCAACTGAACCCTACAAAGCATATCATCTCATAACACTCCCAATCAATGAAACATTAGAAATAGACATTAAACCGTATATAATATATAGTGAGCAAAGGATACAATATTTCTCTGAAATCTGTCCCAAAATCGAGAGCACGTACCTATGCAAAACGTCGCAACACCAAGAGCCCACAGACGAGTCGCAATGCGTGGGGAAACTGATGAGCAACGGAGAGGCAACCTGTCCAACTATTGATGTCGGATTCCAACAGAATATAATGCAGATTGAGAGCAATAGCATCCTTTTGAAAAATATACCCAAAACACTAATAACATCTACTTGTAGTAATATATCTTTCACAGCTGAAGGTACAGAGCTAATCCAATTTAGGAACTGTACCGTCCAAATCAACGGCATCAAATACGAAGACACAGCGAGCGAGTATTGGGAAAATACATACATACTGCCCATCTACCAACCAGTCATCACCACAAACCTCACGAAAGACGTTTTATCTCTCGAGAAGCTCAAAACCCAAAGTATCAAGCAGGAGAGGATGCTGTTTGAAACCAGGCACACAACATTCAACCACCAAATAACCACCTACACCGCTATGGTACTGATGGCGATCTTCATCATAACAACACTCATCATCATAACAAGAAGGAAGAAAAGGACCGTCAACTACATCATCCAGAACCCTGAAATCGCTCCAGCCACATCAAAGTCTACCATAAGGGGGGAGGAGTTACCAACGCACCCCTTTCAACTCCCATTCCTGCTGAAACGGCAATTGCACAACGGCAATTGCACAACGCAAGTCGCTGACGCCGCCTAAATAAACAAGAAGTCACTGACTCTTTAATTGGGTCATATGCCGCGACAGCTAAAAACGTCCGTTGGTCAAAAAGCGCCGAGACAGCAAACTGACCAACGGACAACGACAACAATGTTTACATTTGCTTGCATGCTTGTTTACAAGCAAGCGGCCACCCAGAAAAGTCCCGTCAGCAGAAATAAGTAACGGGCAAATTTAGCAATTAAGTTCGATATTGTATATTTTAAGTTTCTTGGTTAGTAAAACGAGCTGTGGAGCTCAGAATAAAATTTTATAACGTAGAGTGAAGTCAGGTTTTTCATTTCGCTCCGTAGAACATACATAAGTCGCGCGTATATAGCACAAAGCGAAACGCGAAAATGTACAGAAGTGGGAGAGCGCGATCAACAGCTGGAGTGCTTGCTGCTGATCTGCGATATGCACAATGCAAGAGAAGGGGAAATGTGCAGATTAGCGAGTTAGTGGGATGCAGGCTGCAGCGGGAGTTTTTGCTGCTTTGCCTGCGTAGGTCGCACAAAGGAGAATGCGAACGAAAAGCGCAAAATTATGTGCAGTAGCGGGAATGCTTACTGCACTGCGCGATTTTGTTTGTGCACAGAGAAATGTACACGACAGTGGCGGGGAACCAGTAAATAATTTTTTTTTTTTAATGGATTTTTGATGATCGGTCCGTGCGGAGCAGTCTTGGAAGCAGCTGCTGCCATAGACGGCTGATCTGCAAAAAGAGATGAGATTTCAATTCCTTGGGAATAAAAGTATTAACACTGACATCGTGGGAATGAGAAAACGTGGCTGAGCTGCGGGGTTCGCTTAAGCTACAGCCAAGGGAATATGAAAAGATACATATTTACTCATTTTTGGCTGTATTGCCATTTCATTTCTTTAGGGAGAATGAGAATTTTGAGAGGGTTATGAGGGAGTATTTTGAACGTTATAATTGTATGTTCGTAGGGCTCGAGAGAAGCAAGGAAACCGACCGAGGATGTCGGTTTGCTCTTCGAGAGGGTGGTGGCAGGCAACCGCTTTGTGATCCGGGATTGGACTTGTACGAGCATGACCGTTTGGCTCAGCATGGAAGAATTGCTGGAGCCGTTCCACCCAACAGGGAGATCTTGTAGATCTTGGAGCTTATACCCGATCAGTCCGACGTCTGCGGGATTTGCAGCGCTTGGAGCTAGTCGCACTGGAGTGGCAACTGTCCTCTTTTCGGACCCGGGATGGAGGTGGTGCAATGCGGAACTGCGGGGAAATGCAATTTCCGTCAGTTGCTGTGAATGTGGATCGAGTGGCGTCAAGCCAACGCTTTTGGCGAACCCTTTTTCTCTGTTTCATTAGAGGCGAAAGCCATCCTGCGGGATCAAAACGGTTGGCAACGAAGGGGGAATTTGCCGGTTTGGGAATGAATTTGCAGGAGTGGTGGGTTCAAAGCGATTTTCCATTATTTCCGGGGGTGGAAACCCTACGGGATTGAGGGCGGCAATCACTTGTGAAAGGGCTTTCTTTAGTGCGGGAAGATTATTTTGAAGGGCGGGTCCAGTATGCATATGGCGACTTGGTACCTCTGTGGCACATGTCAAATGCAGAGGGGGTACTGGACCGCTTAATACCCAACCGAATACTGTATGCTGAGAAAGTAAGCTGCCACATACATTTCGGTGGATACCTTCGAGCATGATCTGCGGGATGAGATCACTAAATCGATCTGCGCTGTCTCGAAGGAGTTTGGATCAGCGAGTTCTAGCATGGCGAAATCTCTCATATTTTTTTGATTGATTGGCACGACAGCCCGCTTACGCGAGACTAAGGCCTAGCTTCCCACAACCACCCGTGTTGTGCGTGTGAATTTTGTACGCGGATGGAAGGGACCTACAGTTTTATGCCGGTTCCGAACGGCAGGTTGGGAGCTTTTTCATAGGCAATTTTTACTCTCAGAGGTTTGCCATTTCCAGCTGAGAGGACAGCCACCGGAAGAGAAAACGAGTTTCCCGTTATTTTTTTTTAGGTGTTACTACATGCAGAATTCGAACTTGCGTCGCTCTGCATGCGACTCGCTGGACCGCGCACTAACCAACTGAGCCACGGCGGCTGCTCTCTCATATTAGGGGGGTTTATATGAGAAGGTGGGAGCAATTTCGTAAGCTCTTGGAGCACGATAGCTTGCACGGGGAGTTTCGTGCTAGTTTGAGGGACTGCCAAAGTCAAGAAGCATGTATGATTGGCATTTTGCACAATCTGACCGCCCATGCCCGAGATTTGAAAGGGGGATTTCTCGATTGGCAATTTAAGGCGTTTCTGGACCTTCGAAGAAATGAAGGTACGCTGAGAGGCTTGGTCGATCAACGCTCGAACTTTGAACAACTTTCCCGAGTGCTCAATGGACACCAGTGCCGTAGACAGAAGGGATTGGGTGCCATTAATGGAGTGGAGAGCTAGTACTTTGGGCGTACTTTGCCTGGAAGATGTGCGGGGTTGCGCATCCGAAAGGGGGGAATGAGTAACGGAGTTGTTATGCGATCGTTTTGGAGCTGTTGCGACCTGTGGACGGGTTGACTGTGACCGATTGAGAGATTGAAACGGTTGCGCATTGCCTTTAGGGAAATGAAGCATGGAATGGTGCTTCTTTTGGCAATATACGCACGTAAAATTGCTTGTACAATCTTTAGTGAGATGTGATGTAGCAAGACAATTTACGCAGAGATTGTGCTTCTTAACGTATTTTAATCGACTCTGGGGGGTGAGTCTTTTGAAGCTCTGGCAAGTCCGTATGGGATGATTTGCGCTGCAGAATTTGCACGCGAAGTCCCTTTTCACTTGAGTGTGATAGTTTAGGGATTTGTGTGGCCGATTTGGGAGGACATTGGAAGTCGAAGGTTGAGACGGTTTCGGCTTAGAAGGGCGAATACTTTGCAGCCGTTCAAGTACCTCATATCTGCCGGTCAGGAACTCATCCATTTGCGACCAGGGTGGCAGATCCTTCCGGGATGTCAGTGATTGCTCCCATAGAGCGAGTGTCTCTTGGGGCAATTTGGTACAACATACGTAAGCCAATAGCGGATCCCAATTGTCAGTGTCTACGGCCTGAGAATTGAGAACAGACAGACAATTGTTTATAGTGCTTTGGATCCGCTGTAGCGCCTCACTATTTTCAGTGTGGGCAGGAGCGATATTCAGAAGGGATCGGATTTGAGTATCAATGAGCATGCGTTTATTTTCGAATAAACGCATGCTCATTGATGCTGGGATCTAAGGGCTCCCACGCGAGTCCGAAATTCTCATCGGTTAATGCATATTGCTTTACAATAGCACCGGCTTTGCCTTGCGTTTTGTATCGGAGGTGATAAAATTTTTGGGCTGGAGTGAGCTGGGGGTGGTTAATGTAAACCGCAGTAAACATGTCCCGAAAGGACGGCCACTGCTCATAGCCCCCGAAAAAGGTTTCGGTATCACAAGGCGGAACTTGTAGGCAAATGTAAGGGGTATTTGCTGGTTCTAGGGGTCGAACCGGTTCCATATGCGCAGCGGGCTGGGGGGACTGAGTTTAGAGCATCTCAATGATGTCCGACATCTGAGCCATGCACAACTCATACTGGTCTGTACAGGCGTCGATTTTTTGCCTAGCCGACTCTTTGAAACCGTCGGGCTGGCTGTTGTCTTCAGCAATGAAGACTGCCTCATGTGCGCACATAAGCCTCTCCCATTGGGCTTGCAAATTTTTTTGCTTAATTTGGACCAGGGATTTGGTCAAATCCTCAATGGGAACCGATGAAAATTGTGTGCATAATAGCACGAGTCTATCGTACTCGAAAGTAAATTTGGCAACACTGGGATCGGTTGCTTTCGGACTAGAGAGTTTGGAGCGAGTGTTTGGTGGCTCCCGAGTGACAGGAACTGTCAAATGTGCTTTAGATGATTTTGCATATCTGGAGGACGGAGTCTCCATTGTGACACTTTGTCGTTTAGGGAATCGCTCAGCGGGCATGTTAATTGGAAAAGCTCGACAAAGGGTAAAAAATTTAAATGAATATTGTATAAATGTAGGGTATGGGAGAAATAGACGTGTAGTCTAACCGCGTCCGCGCGAACGATATTTGAAAATGGGAAGAGTTGAGAATGAGCAAATTCGTTTAACCGAATACATTTTTGTCGAGCAAAAAAGGGTAACACCCGTGTGTGTAAATGTGAAAAATGTGTGTATGGGTAATAAAAATGTGTATATGGGAAATAAGCCAATTTTTGGTAAATGTGAGTGGGGAATGTATTTAAAAGCTGTAAAATATAAATATAATATAAATGTGAAGTCAAATGTGTATGATAATTTGCTTTTATTTGTAAAATAAATATGTATGTGTATATATATGTATATGGGTATGGGAAACAAATAAATTTTTTGTAAATGTAAATGCGTAATAAATATAAATGTCTATATGAAAATAGGGATTGGAACAAGCAAATTTTGTATCAATATGAATGGGGAATGTATGTATAAAATAATTATAATGCAACAAATATGTGTGAAATGTGTGTGAAAATATGTTTTTATTTGTGAAAAAGTGATTTTATTTGTATGGGAATGTGAATACGTGTGTATAAGTTAACACCAAATTGTCCGCAACCAGCGCCCCCCGAGAAGGCGCTAGTGGCGGACCTGACCAGCGGCCAACAAAGAGTGTAACGCAGCTGGACTGTGGCTGCCGGTAGGCGCTGACGGTGCAATATCAACAGCAACCGTTTGCGCTGGTCGGTCAGTGAACGGAGGAAACCCGATACTCCGCACGTTCTGCGTAATCAGCAGAGTTCGGGTGGTCGCAGTGGAGCCGACAACGGTTCACGGCCACACACGAGAATGCGCGGTCAGCAGGCTGGAGCAGGGCTTGCGAAGGAACTTTGTTTGTTGGAGTTTTAGTTTTAAGTAAGAACTGGAAAAGTAAAGGCGCAGCCAACAGCTCGCCACAGCAATTGTTTCTTTTATTAAATAAATTTATTAAAGGCGCAGCCAACAGCTCGCCACAGAAATAGATTCTTTTATTAACTGGCGCCCAACGGCAAGAGAAGCTCACGCCCGAACCACAACAAGGAACCACAACTACAGGAAGGAACCACAACAAGGAACCACAACTACAGGAAGGAACCACGGTAAAGAACGACAACCACGACAAGGAACCAAAAAGAATCATAGCAGGAAAATGTATTGGAGGATAAAAATATCACTGTAAGTAGGGTGCTCGTAAATGAAATAAGAAAACCCAAAAATAAGAAAACCCAAAACTAAATAAAGGCATATGAGCGGTAGTGAATTAGAACAAATTTTAGATAGGATTGCTAAGTTAACTGCAGAGGATAAAAGAGTTCAAGACAATAAAATGGATGCGGACCAGATAACAGCTATCGTGGAGGCAGCGGTGTCGGCCGCCCTCGCAAGACAGAAACAAGATTTTGAAGAACAAATCCGAACATAGACAGCGCGGGTGACTTCACTAAATACTGACACGACAGTGGTGACGTACGAACCAGTGGTGATAGATCCCAGAGCTCCAAAGTGCGACGAGCCTTTGGATCTAGTAAAATCTCTGCCTGAATTCGACGGACAGGCCAACAATTACGTATCGTGGCGCCAAGCGGCCCACACAGCTTATGAGTTATTTAAGAATTACCCCAAAAGCTCTAGGCACTTTCAAGCCGTAGGCATAATCCGGAATAAGGTCAAAGGCTCTGCTGACGCAGTGTTAGCGTCTTTTAACACAGTCTTAAACTTTAACGCGATTATCGCGAGACTGGACTTTACTTATGCGGATAAACGTCCGGTCTATTTAGTTGAGCAGGAGCTGTCTACCTTAAGACAAGGTAGCCTCACAGTACTACGATTCTTCGACGAAGTCGAAAAAAAGCTAACGTTGTTAACGAACAAAACCATTATGACAAATGAGGGCGAAATGGCTGCGACAATCTGCAGCAACTACAGAGCGGACGCTCTGAGAATTTTTATTTTTGGCTTAAAAAAGCCACTTTGTGACATTCTCTTCGCGGCACGACCTGAAGATCTTCCTAGCGCTTTGGCACTGGCCCAAGAGGTGGAAGCAAATCGCGAACGATACCTCTTTGCATCTAGTTACGCGGCGCGGAATGATGAACAAAATAGGAATAACAAATTTAACTACAATGACCAAAGCAAACCACAGAGCCGGGAGCAGCACAGGAATCCTCATCTTGCGGGCAGACAATCGTGGGGAACTGGAAATAATAGGCAGGTGTCACGGGATCAACCCACACGGATGGAAATCGATCCCTCTGAGTCGCGATTGCGCCAGAATACAAACTGGCGGCGCAGTCCCTCGCAACAGACAGGACTGCAGCAACCCAGACCCAATAATCAACAGGACTTTCAGCCAAGCAAGCGGCGGGCAGAAAGATCGGAAAGATTCACCGGACCAAAATTGCAGAGAGTGAATAACATCGAACAGGGGGAAGTTCTGGAATCGGACTATGAGCGGGAAGCGGAAGCAGCTGAAGAAAATCTGGAAGAGGAACAGCTTAATTTTTTAGGGGGCAATCCCTGCTCCCGTGGATCAAGCGAACCATAGGCGAAGCAGGAACGCAAATAATGTTACTGGTGGACACGGGTGCATCAAAAAACTACATTAAACCGTTACCAGAGCTGAAAGGAATCATACCGGTATTAACTCCTTTTGTAGTTAAGTCCATCCATGGCAATAATATTGTAACGATGAGCCAGTCTGTCACGGTGCAAAGCAACCCTGCCGCTACGTGCCGTGCCATAACCCAATCTGGCAACGACGGCCGCGATAGTAACTTTTAGCCCAACCTGGCAACGATGGTCGCGGTCATCAGGGAAACTTCTAGTCCAATCTGGCAACGTGCGAGAACGATCTGCGCGACGGCCGGACAGAGTATAAAAGGTGGCCAGATGCGGTACAGCGAGTCAGTCTGGTTTTGACAAGTGAAGTTGCCACACGGAGTGATTACGCAAATACTTAGGTGTACGAACAGTAAAGTGTAAACTGTGAATAATAAAGTGACTGTTGGTTTATTTTATTGTCTGCGTTTAAGAAACTGTGTTTTATTTTCAAATTACACAATCCAGAGATACGCAACAGCCCACTAGACTTAGTATTCGTAACATTTGGTGTCAGAAGTGGGATTGTGGAAAATTGAAAATAACTAAATAAATAAAATTATAAAAGTACGGACATGGTTAAACTCGAGCTGCTGAAGGTAGACCAGCTGAAGAAGGAGCTGGCTGCCTGGAATTTGCCGACTGCTGGCGGGAAGGTGGAGTTGCAGTTGCGCGTGCGAGAAGCATGTGAGGCACGAGGCGTCGATTGGACTGTGCACGAGTTCGGAGCACAAGAACTGGAGGCGTCGGCCAAGGTGGAGGAGTCGCCTGCTGGTGCTGCTTCGCTACAGAGTACAGCGGCTGCACCAATACAAGCGTTGGACATGAGCCAACTAATGGCTGCACTCAAAGGCATGTCGGCGCAAATCGAGACAGCAAATCGAGAAATGTCAGCGAAGCTGGAAATTACGAATCTCGAAATTTCGGCAAAAGTCGAGACTGCAAATCGGGAAATGGCGGAAAATTCTGCGCGCATAGAGCAGAAGGTGGAGGAAATCTCCAATAGGCTGAACGGGAAAGTTGAGCATCTTGAGACGCGCATGGACAATTGGGACAAACGAGTTGACAACCTGGATGAGTCCTTGAACAAACGGGTGGACAGTCTGGAAGATTCGATGCACAGAAAGATAGACGAACGGCTTCGAGAGGTACAGCTTCGAGCAAGGGTGCAGTCAGTTGAGGAAAGTTTCGCCATAGAAGTGCCTACTTATGATGGTACTACGTCGTTTGACACATTCAAACTACAATTCGAGATGGCTGCTTTGGAGAGTCAGTGGACCGATGTTAGGAAAGGTCGGAGACTGATACTGGCTCTGAAAGGTCCTGCGGCTGAGGTAATCAAATCAGTTCCAGAATGTTTAAGAGGTGATTACGACACCGTCATAAGGGCGCTGGCAGCCAGATACAGCGACGAGCACAACAAAATGCTGTATTATTGCGAGCTGAAGAGCCGTAGACAAAGGGCCAACGAGGCGCTGCAGACATATGCAGCGGACATTGAGCGGCTCGTACAGTTGTGCTACCCGAAATTCGGCGCTGATAACCTCGAGAGGATGAAGATTGAGTCATTTATTGAAGGTCTTCATGACCCAGAGACACGTCGGAGTGCGTTGATGATGGGCAAGCCGACATTTAAGGAGACGGTGGCCAGCGCGATGACGTATGAGGCAGCCTGGGGAGGAAGTCTTCGACATTCATCTGCGGAAAAGCGTCGAGCCCAATCTGGACGTGTCACCCAAAACCAGACCGTGAGCTCGGAGGCACCAGCGGGGCTGCGGGCAGTGTCATCTAGAGTTAGTTGCTGGCGATGTGGCAAGCAAGGCCACATATCACGAGACTGCCATCTGCGAGAAAAGCGTTCCGGACAACAGATGTCGCCAAGAAGGGCTGCCGCTCTGCCACACCATTCGTGCAAAACCGAGTGCAGGCATAACTCGCGAGCCGAAAGCGAAGGACAAATTGTGGATGTTCGGTCGATAAGCGTTATGCCAGAGGAAGAGTGGTCTGCGGAAAGGCTACGAAACGACCAGCGTGAGGATGCGGATCTTGCCAAAATCGTCGAAGGCAAGGAGCAAGGCGCACGTCCAGACTGGCAGGAGATGGCTGGTGAAAGCCCGATCGCTAAGGCTTACTGGGCACAGTGGAAAAGTCTGCGGCTGAAGGAAGGCTGCCTGTACCGCGAATGGGAGAGCGCGGATGGTCGTACCAGCAACCCCCTAATGGTAGTGCCGAAAAGCAGAATCAACGAGGTCATCGAGGCATACCATAACGACTCCAGTGGAGGGCACCTAGGCATCACCAAAACCGTCGCCAAAATAAAAAGACGATTCTACTGGGTAGGATGTCAGGAGTCTGTAGCCGAGTGGATTACGAGCTGCGACCGGTGTTCAGCCGCGAAAGGGCCGACAAGAAAATCTCGAGGCCGCATGCAGCAGTACAACGTGGGAGCGCCCTTCGAGCGGATTGCTATGGACGTCGCCGGCCCATTCCCAACTAGCACTCAAGGCAACAAATATGTGCTGGTTGTAATGGATTACTTCAGCAAATGGCCCGAAGTGTACCCTATTCCTAACCAGGAGGCCACCACGATCTCGGAAAAGCTGGTAAACAACTGGGTAGCCCGGTTCGGAGTTCCGTTGGAGTTGCACTCAGATCAAGGCCGGAATTTCGAGTCTGCGGTATTCAAGGAAGTGTGTGGGCTGCTGGGGATAAAGAAAACGCGTACCACTCCTTTGCACCCACAGTCCGACGGCATGGTGGAACGCTTTAACCGGACACTGGAGGAATACCTGCGGAAAGTGGTAGGCAGGAATCAAAAGGATTGGGACACGCACATCCCCCTGTTCCTGATGGCGTATAGGTCAGCCCCGCACGACACGACATCACTCACTCCAGCCCGAGCAGTGTTCGGCACAGAGTTGCGGTTACCCGCTGACTTGAAGTTCGGGGTAGTCAGCACGACGGGAGGCGCTAAGACGGACTACGTGGCCAATAAGCGGGCGGAACTGGAGGAAATTCACCAATTTATAAGGGGCCGCACCAAACTGGTCAGCGATAAGGCGAAAGCCAGATACGATCTACGGGCCAACTCAGCAGGGTTCCAAGAAGGCGATTTGGTAATGCTCTACAACCCGCAGCGGAGGAAAGGTTTGTCTCCGAAACTCCAAGCGTCATGGGAAGGACCTTACGAAGTCGTGACTAGGATTAACGACGTGGTATACCGGATTCAACGTTGCAGCAATAGAGGCGCTAAGCTGAAGGTAGTCCATTTGGAGCGCCTGGCACCTCATCACAGCGGAGCCTCGACACTTGTTCGGGACGAACAAGTCTAAGTGGTGGGCAGTGTAACGATGAGCCAGTCTGTCACGGTGCAAAGCAACCCTGCCGCTACGTGCCGTGCCATAACCCAATCTGGCAACGACGGCCGCGATAGTAACTTTTAGCCCAACCTGGCAACGATGGTCGCGGTCATCAGGGAAACTTCTAGTCCAATCTGGCAACGTGCGAGAACGATCTGCGCGACGGCCGGACAGAGTATAAAAGGTGGCCAGATGCGGTACAGCGAGTCAGTCTGGTTTTGACAAGTGAAGTTGCCACACGAAGTGATTAAGCAAATACTTAGGTGTACGAACAGTAAAGTGTAAACTGTGAATAATAAAGTGACTGTTGGTTTATTTTATTGTCTGCGTTTAAGAAACTGTGTTTTATTTTCAAATTACACAATCCAGAGATACGCAACAGTCCACTAGACTTAGTATTCGTAACAATATTGTAAAAGAAAAATGTAGAATAAAACTGTTCGGAAAAAACGCAGACTTCTTTATGAAGGGTGTTGTTTTTAGAGGTATAGAACTTCGAATTGAAATAAAACACAATAAAATCGTTTTAATGTCCATCAATTTGGCTTTATTGGAAGGATAATTTTATGCCATTAATGTTTAAATATGATTTCGGGCATGTGGCCGCCGCGGCTGGCTCGAATAAAGCCCATTCTACAGGTCCAATTTTCCAATTGCTCCAATTGCTGTGCACGTCGGCGAATCGATTCATTCGGGTCCTCTTCAACATTTTGCTCTACAGCGGCAATTGTTTCTTCGGTGCGCACTGTTCGACGTCTCTGCGGATGCGTATTATCACATAGAGTAAACGTAGTGCGAAAACGACCCATGGTTAACCGAATTGCTCTGATGGACGATTATGTCGACCATAAAATGGACGGAGCTTGCGGTAAACTTCGCGAACTGAACCATTATTTTCGAAATAAATTTGCACGATTTACAAGCGTTGTTCTTTTGTCAACCTGTTCATGATGAAATGGCAAACCAAACTGAACATAAATGACATTCGAGTTGCCAGATTTGACCACAAAATGCCAGTTTTATCTCTATTCGAAAAACAAACCTCTAAAAAAAACACCCTATATTACCGGGGCTTACGACGTTTGATGGTATCATAGGTTTGGACCTACTAAACCAAGTAAACGCGAAGATAGACTTGAGTAAAAATGTAATACACTATAATAATACAGAGGAAACTCTATTATTTCTTGAATGTAAAGATGTTAATTTTATTAAAATACAAAATGAGGCAATCCCGACGGCAGTAAGAGACCAATTTTTCAAAATGATAAAGAGCAGGTTAAAGGTATTTGCGGATCCTAACAAATCCCTTCCCTACAACACTAACGTTCTTGCCACTATACGAACCAGGGACGAAGAGCCAATCTACTCCAAGCTCTATCCATATCCAATGGGAGTTACAGAATTTGTTAACAATGAGATACGGGACCTTCCAGCGAACGGTATCATTAGGCCCACGAGGTCTCCGTACAATAATCCTATCTGCGTCGTAGATAAAAAGGGCACGGACCAGTCAGGCAATAAGAAAAAACGTTTGGTTATAGATTTCCGAAAGTTAAACAATAATACGATTGATGATAAATACCCTATGCCAAATGCTATGATGATATTGGCAAATATGAAAAATGCCGAGTACTTTACTACGATAGACCTCAAGTCGGGGTTTCACCAAATTGAATTGGCCGAGCGGGACAGAGAGAAGACGGCTTTCTCAGTAAACAATGGCAAGTACGAGTTCTGCCGCCTGCCATTTGGATTGAAGAATGCCCCAGGCATTTTTCAACGGGCAATAGACGATGTTCTTAGAGAACAAATCGGCAAAACATGCCACGTTTACGTAGATGATGTTATCATCTACTCAAAAACCATGGACCAACATGTGAAAGATGTGGATTGGGTTTTAAGGAACCTTTATGAAGCCAATATGAGGGTCTCGGTTGAAAAATCGAAATTCTTCAAAACTGAAGTCGAGTATTTAGGATTTATAGTAGCAAGGGGAGGGGTGAAATCATGACCTGAAAAGGTCAACGCCATAAAAAATTATGAACAACCTACCACCTTACGCGGACTCCGATCGTTCTTGGGTCTCGCGAGATACTACAGATGCTTTATAAGAGATTTTGCAAGCATAGCAAAACCACTCACGGATATCCTAAGAGGTGATAATGGCAAGGTTAGCGCCAGTCAGTCCAAAAAAATTAAAATTGACTTAAATTCGGAAAGCCTTAAAGCCTTGAACAGACTCAGAGAAGTACTCTCATCGGAAGACGTCATGCTGACCTACCCGGATTTTAATAAGCCGTTTAGTCTAACGACAGACGCATCGTCTCGTGGTATAGGTGTGGTACTCTCTCAGGGTAGAAAACCTATCACAATGATATCGAGAACACTTAGGGAAAATGAGGAACATTTTGCAATGAATGAAAGAGAACTGCTTGCGATTGTTTGGGCCTTAAAGAGCCTAAGAAATTACCTTTACGGTGTGAAAGAGTTGGACATTTACACTGATCACCAACCACTAACATTTGCGGTCTCGGACAAAAACCCTAACGCCAAGATAAAAAGGTGGAAGGCGCTTATAGAAGATTATAACGCGAGAATTCACTATAAGCCAGGTAAAGAAAATCATGTTGCGGACGCATTGTCCAGACAACACATGAATATGATAAACGTGGACGCAAGTTCAGACTGCGCTACTATTCATAGTGAGGAATCTCGGACCTACACTATTGAATCTGTCGTAAAACCAGTTAATTGTTTTAGAAATCAAATTATAATAGAAGAAAGCGAGCTCCAATCGAAACGATCATTTATTGTATTCGGTACCAAAACAAGACACGTAATTTCTTTTTCCGAGGACGAATTTTTGATGAGAACTCTCCAGAAAGTTATAAATGATAGTGTAGTAAATGCTATCCACTCTAGCCTACCAGTCCTAGCACGAATCCAAGGTAGGCTGGTTGAGTTATACCCAGCAGTAAAATTCCGCCACACGCAGAAAATGGTAACAGACATTTATGACATATCGGACCAGAATGAGATTGTAGTTGCTGAACACAATCGAGCCCACAGGGCAGTACAAGAAAACGTTAAACAAATACTGAACGACTATTTTTTTCCGAAAATGGAAAAAAAACAAAAGAAGTGGTTCTTAATTGCAAAATTTGTTCGAAAGCGAAATATTTATTTATTTATTTATTTAGTTAAGTCTACGGAAAAAACCTTACAGACCATAGGAGTGACATGTGATGTACATTAAAGACTTAACACTAAGGATTAAGAGCTAAGTAGCCTTTCAGGGCATTGCGAAAAATATTCCTGGTAGACGAGATATCTAAGTGTAAAGAATTAAGAATGAGGTTAAACTCAGCCAACACTCTATTAATAGGAGCATTCGAGCCAAACAGAGTTTTGCTGAAACCCACATTAAACAAAACGGAGCGGCGAAGAATTCTGCCCGGAACGTAAAAGTTAACTTTACTAAGAAGGGCGGGGCAATCCACCCTCCCATTAATAACATCAAAAATAAAAGAAATGGACAAGAAAGTCCTTCTATTGCGCAATGACATAAGGTTAAGTAGCAGACACCGAGAAGTATATGAAGGTAAAGGTTCGGCAAAATTTAGCGAACGAAGAGCATGGCGAATAAACACCTTCTGAACCGACTCAAGACGATTTATATGAATTAGATGATAAGGCCTCCAAATAAAGTAGCATACTCCAAATTTGATCGCACAAAAGCAAAGAGTTTTGAAAGTAAATGGGTCTGAGAAAGCCGAGCTATTACGGCGCACAAAAGCAAGCATGGAAAATGATTTAGAGATAGTGTAGTTAATATGAGGGACAAAAGTAAGCTTTGAGTCAAAGTACACTCCTAAGTCCTTAACTTCATTTCGAGACTCTAGCGCAGTTCCAGCAATGTTGTAAGACGTGTGTATAGGATTAGACAATCTTGAAAAAGTAATATGATGACACTTTTTAACGTTAAGGAAAAGTCTGTTTCTTGAGCACCATAAAAACAAATTATCTAGCTCAGCTTGCAGAACCCGCGAATCATTAGAACAATTAATATCCGAATAGATTTTTAAATCATCTGCATACAACAAATACTTTGCAGACGAGAAACAAGACCCAATGTCATTAATAAACAAAATAAAAAACAGTGGGCCTAGAATGCTCCCCTGCGGAACACCAGAAGTTGGCTCAAATGAATTGGAGCTAACCCCTTCTAATAGCACAGAACTACGCCTATGACTCAAGTACGAAGTGATCCACTTAAGGAAAATGGAATGGAAACCCAAACGCGCAAGTTTAGCTAACAAAATGTTGTGGGAAATTCTATCGAAAGCTTTTGAAAAATCTGTGTAGATAGCATCAACCTGAATACCCTTCTGAAGCGCAGCATAGCAGTCATCCGAAAAAACTGCAAGATTAGAGACTGTAGATCTACCTGACACAAAACCGTGCTGATACTCGCTTAATAAGTGGTTAATATTGAAAAGCAGTTTAGATTTAATGATACATTCAAATAATTTAGAAACCGAGGAGAGCTTGGAAATAGGTCTATAGTTACAGACATCACTTTTATTACCACTTTTAAAAATCGGGGTAATTGAAGTTAACTTCCATGCATCAATGAAAGTACCAGAGGCAAGTGACAAATTGAAAATAGCACGTAATGGACCCACTAAGGATGGACAATTTTTTAGCAACACCACAGAGAGCCCATCGACGTCAGTCTGTGAGGACGGTTTGAGGTTTCTAACTCCTTCAAGGACATCTTCGTCTGAAAGAACCAGCGAACCAAATTCAAATGTCGAGCACCCAACACCGAAATCGATTGGGGATGATGACATCATCATTAACAAAATTCGAAGAGAAGAAATCGGCAAAGAGGTTAGCAGCATCCAAAATTGAATTGGCGGGTACGTCCTTCTAAAAGACCGAAGTTGGAATATTGGAGACACTTTTCTTGGACGTTATGTAGCGCCAAAAATTTTTTGGATTATGCTTGATGTTAGTTTCAAAATTACGAATGTAATTAGTATAGCATAACTTGTTTAACTTATTGAATTCAATTTTGTGAGTTAAATATAAGTCGTAAAACTTTTGATTATTAGTTGATTTGAACTTTTTAAAGTACTACTATTCCTTAAATTCTTTAGATGTTTTAGATTTCTCGAATACCAGGGGAGCTTATAATATAGGTTAGCAAAAATAGGAACAAACTTTGAACATTCGTTATAAACAGAATCTTTAAATATATCAAAGCTTACAGCTGCATCATTGGAAACAAGTAAATCATCCCAAATTATATTAGAGAATACAGAGTTCAGAACTCCAAAATCACAAGAATTGTAATTAAACGATATTTTATGGTTCGACTTAGGCACAGGAAGAAATTCAATGAAATCTATATCCAACACTAAAGCAGAATGATGTGACTTAGACGGAGAAATTGAAGAGGAGGGATAATACAATTTAAAATTGATATTATAACTTACAAAGATAAGATCTAGAATACGATTTAGACTATTCTTAAATCCATTAATCTGCGCCAAGTCACTGCCCACAAAATTATCCACCAGGTAGGATTCCGAAGAACTAGTTACATTTGAAGGAGTAAGAAATGTATCGTTGTCCAAGTAAGACCACATCAAATTACTCAGGTTGAAATCCCCAAAAACACACAGGTGATGCGACCCAATGCGATTCCGGAGTGCCACAATATTATCCACGTGAGCCTTGTAGATAGATTCGTCACTTGCTGGCAGACAGACACCCAAAGAAACATGCTATTGCGGAGACACCAATACCATCCCACCCGGGGGAAATACTCCATATTGATATATTTTCCACGGACAAAAAATATTTCCTAACTTGCTTGGATAAATTTTCCAAATTCGCGGTGGTGCAAAAAATCGCATCTAGGACTATTACCGATATAAAATCACAAATTTTACAACTTATGAATTTTTTCTCGGGAACCAAGACAGTTTACTGTGACAACGAAAAATCACTAAATTCGCAGACCATAAAAACCATCCTTTGGAATCATTTTAACGTGGAAATAGCTAATGCCCCACCGTTGCACAGCACGTCGAACGGCCAGGTTGAGCGGTTCCATAGTACTCTAACAGAGATAGCTAGGTGCCTAAAGCTCGAAAAAAACCTGGATGACACGGATGATTTGATTCTTTTAGCAACTATTGAATATAACAAGTCCATACATTCGGTTACTAACAAGAGACCAATTGACGTTCTTCACTCCACATCGCCACTGACCGAGGAAATAAGACGGAAAATTGAAAAAGTTCAGAGAACCAACCTAGAAACCCATAACAAGGGTAGGGAAAACCGGACATATAACGCTGGTGACAAGGTCTTAGTGAAAACAAACAGAAGATTGGGAAACAAGTTGACCCCCCTCTATGTAGAACAGGTTGTTGAAGAAGACCTTGGCACCACCGTTCTCATAAAGGGGAGGAGGGTCCATAAAGATAATTTAAGATCTCCTTAAGATTCACTAACAAAAAATGCTAATTTCATTTGTTTCTTACGATTAGGTTACTGGAAATCATATTCTCCATTACAATGACTGAGGCGATGAAACTAATTGACTACACCAACTCGGACTACATACCAATCATGGACGGGGAGGCAATAATATGGGAACAATATAACTACCTGATGCACTTTACAAACCTAACATTTTATGCTTCAACAATAGACGAGACAAGGAGAATTTCTGAGTTTTTCCCTCAATCACATATGAGGAAATTATTGGACTCGGACACGGGCCATATTGAGACCTTGCTGCAGACAGTCGGGATCCATCATCGACACGCAACGAGCATTAACTTCCTTAACTTCGCCCGACTTTGATGACTTTCAGAAACTACAGACGAGACAGGACAGGCTAATTGATTCAAACAACAAACAGTATGAAATAAATACCCGCATCCAACTTAAAATTTTAGAATTAACCAATACCGTTAACAAAATCATTGGCATTAAGAAGATAGAGGAAATTGACACAGGCCACCTTTATGAAACGCTCTTAGCCAGACATAGAATTAAAATATCAAATTTGGAAACAATCATAATTTCAGTAACTTTAGCCAAGATAAATGTAATTAATCCAGTCATATTAGATAGTCAAGACATTGATAAAATTGTAAACGAGCACTCTACGAATTTTACAATAACAGAAGTAATGGGGATATCCAGTGTTAAGGTATTACAAAATAAGGAGTATTTAGTGTTTATTATAAAATATCCAAAACCTATGTTAACATGTAAGAAATTAAGTCTTTTTGGAGTCCAACATGGAAATAGGATCCTACATTTGGGGCAAACCAACAACGTGGCGAAATGTGGAAATGACGTCTACGCTGTCGATTGCCAACGCTCAGTAACAACGACCTTCTGCAAGAAAATCGAGGTCAAAACGTGTGGCCAGCAACTTGTCTCTGGTGGGGTGGCGAATTGCAGTACAACCTTCAACAACCGGGGTGCCATAATTGAGGTCGACGACGGTATCCTCCTCATCAACAACCAAGTAGCCCACGTGAAGGGTGAAAGTCAGGCAGTGAGAACCATTAAGGGGACGTACCTACTTACCTTCCAAAATCAAGTCGAAGTCAACGGTACGGTGCTCCGAAACATGAATTCCGAGTCCAAACGAAAACCAGAAGCACCGGCATTTCCCCAAATTAATCTGAATGATGAACTTGAGGTTCTGAGCTTACCTTATCTGCATGACCTGAATCTGCAAAACATCAACCATATCGAAAATCTACGGCAGGAGGTTGTCTCAAAAACAACGGTATTTGCTTGCGCAGTATCTAGCATAGTGGTACTTCTGGCTATCTGGCAGGCAGTGGTTATTTGGAGGAGACGAGCGGCCGCTTAAGCTGTGGACGTCGCCTTACGAGAAATACCGAAGAGGATCGCGGACGCCCCTCACTTAGGAAGGGAAAAGTTAACACCAAATTGTTCGCAACCAGCGCCCCCCGAGAAGGCGCTAGTGGCGGACCTGACCAGCGGCCAACAAAGAGTGTAACGCAGCTGGACTGTGGCTGCCGGTAGGCGCTGACGGTGCAATATCAACAGCAACCGTTTGCGCTGGTCGGTCAGTGAACGGAGGAAACCCGATACTCCGCACGTTCTGCGTAATCAGCGGAGTTCGGGTGGTCGCAGTGGAGCCGACAACGGTTCACGGCCACACACGAGAATGCGCGGTCAGCAGGCTGGAGCAGGGCTTGCGAAGGAACTTTGTTTGTTGGAGTTTTAGTTTTAAGTAAGAACTGGAAAAGTAAAGGCGCAGCCAACAGCTCGCCACAGCAATTGTTTCTTTTATTAAATAAATTAATTAAAGGCGCAGCCAACAGCTCGCCACAGAAATAGATTCTTTTATTAACTTATATATTTGTGTATAAATATATATTTGAATATATATATGTGTGTGTATGTAATTATTTTTGTTAAATGGAAAATAAATATGTATGTGAATGTGTGTGTGAATATACACGTATGTAAGTGTATGTGTATAAATTGGTGTGTATATATATATATTTGTATAGATATGTATATGTGTATGTGATTATTTGTATTAGTGTGTTAGTGAACGTAAAAAAGTGAAAATAAATTTGTGTACAAACAATGGTTGTGTGCAAGTGGGGGATATTTGTCCGACTGTATGCACTTGGGATGGCAGCGAATGTGCAGTGAATGAGTATGTGCAGCACTATTGAAAATTTTCCAAGTCCTAGAAAATTGTTCAATGTGCTGCAGAAAAAATGCGACTCGTCCCACTGTGCGTTAATTTACTTCTGCTAGCGAAGGAGGGGAATTGCTTAGGCAGAAGTATGAAAATGTGAGTGCACTTGGAGGCAGCAGCGGGAGTGCTTGCTGCTTGTGCGCGCGTATATCGCACAAAGCGAAACGCGAAAATGTACAGAAGTGGGAGAGCGCGATCAACAGCTGGAGATCTGCGATATGCACAATGCAAGAGAAGGGGAAATGTGCAGATTAGCGAGTTAGTGGGATGCAGGCTGCAGCGGGAGTTTTTGCTGCTTTGCCTGCGTAGGTCGCACAAAGGAGAATGCGAACGAAAAGCGCAAAATTATGTGCAGTAGCGGGAATGCTTACTGCACTGCGCGATTTTGTTTGTGCACAGAGAAATGTACACGACAGTGGCGGGGAACCAGTAAATAATTTTTTTTAATGGATTTTTGGGAATGGAATATAAGCAACTTTTTCTACATAAGAAACTTTTTTGAAAAAATTGGTTCAGATTAGTTGCTTGTATAGAATGCTCACTGTATATATTTTTTTTTTAATATGTGTTTTATGTTAGTGTACCTTGTGACCGAAAGTTTCCGGAAATTTTAAATAAAACGCAAAATTCTTAATCTTCATCAATATTTATTTTATCTCCTTCAAAATATGCTCCATTAGAAGCGATACACATATGCCAACGTTTCTTCCAATCATCAAAGCATTTTTATAGGCGCTTTCCGGTATGGCTTTGAGTTCCCTATGCGAATTCTGTTTTACGTCTTCTATGGATTTAAAACGCGTTCCTCTGAGTGGTAATTTGAGTTTGGAAAACAGGAAAAAGTCACACGGTGCAAGATCAGGTGAATACGGTGGCTGTTCGATGGTATTTATTGAATGTTTGGCCTTAAAATCGTTGATATTGTTGGCTCGGTGCGAGTGAGCATTATCGTCATGAAAAATCCATGAATTATCCTTCCACAATTGAGGCCGTTTACGGCGGATATTTTCACGCAAACGTCTTAAAACAGTCAAATAATAGTCTTTACCAACTGTTTGTCCATCAGGGACGAATTCATGATGCACCACACCACGAATATCGAAGAAAACAATCAGCATTACCTTGATTTTCGAGCGACTTTGGCGTGGTTTTTTCGGTTTCGGCTCGTCTTTTCCTCTCCATTCCGATGATTGTTGGCTTGTTTGCATGTCGTACTCGTAGACCCATGTCTCGTCACCAGTTATGATGCGTTCCATGAAAGTTGGATCGGAATTGGCACGATCAAGCACGTCCAAAGAGACCTGTTCACGGTACTCATTTTGAAGAAAATTCTCAACAAAATCGCAACGCACTACTGAGGTGAACTGGTTTCAACAGCTGCCGTAAACAAACTGTCTGACAGATCGCGCTCATTTTTGGCATAGATAGATAGACAGATAGATAGATTCTTTTATTTAATTAAAAATTTTCTGTTAACAAAAAATATCCTTAAAACTAATTTACAAAGAATTTACGACAATGACCCAGGGTCGTCTGTCGGAAGATACACTCAACGGAAACATTAAGACATTTAAAACATTAAAGTTACAACAAAAGTTTCTCAAAAACTAGTTATATTCATTTAAGATCAGTTTTCTATATTTTAAAGCACTCGCGACAAACCACACTACACTATTCCAACCACCAGAACCAATACCATTTAATCTGTTAATCACTTCGTCCTGGCCTAAATAAAACTGTCCAAAATACCTATATCTCATTTCTTTCAGTATTGGACATCTTCCTAAAAAGTGTGTCAAGTCTTCCAATTCATTTAAGTTACAGAGAGTGCAGTTAAGTTTCTTGTATACTCCGAGATAAATAAGGTCGCATCTGGTCTTCAGAATCCAAGATATCTTATAATTTTCAGTTGTGTTGTTAATACAGCTTTTTCCAATATTGTGATCGAGGTACTTGTACAACCGGGAGCTGTTCATAGCTCTTTCCCATGTTTTTTGTTTGTTCGACCGATTCACACTTGAGAGTAATAAGTCTATATTTGCACTCCATAGCCTCCTATCAGAATTGTCAAAAACTAGATTGATGTTTAACTTGCTTCCTAAGTCCTTAACTGCCGTTGCCCAAAAGATTTGTCTCTGTAGAATTATTTTTGTAAGTCTATGTGGTAGTCTGTTTGAATCGTAGTCAAATATGGTTTTGTAGATATATCTAAGGTGGAGTTCAAGTGTATATAAATGACAGTTTGCAAAGTCAGTTTCCAACAGAATACAATACGAGGGTGTATTGGTGGGTAGACGCAAAATTCTTTTTAAAAAATAGAATTGCGTTTTATCGACTTCGTCAAACAGTTCATAGCCCCAAACTTGTGCAGCGTAGCTTTGAATCGCTCTTGTTCATTTTTGGCATAGTAATTAGGGACAGTGCTACCAACCTACAGAAACTTAAAATATCGAAAAATATACAGCGCGCGAATTTTAAATGAGAATTTCCGGAAACTTTTCGGTCACAATGTATGTGAGTGTATTTTTGTTAATTTTGAATAAAAATGTTTGGGCTTATCTTATTGGGGCCCAGTGCCCGAGAATGGGAATATCCTTTATCAAACTGTGTCCGCTACTGTGTTGTACTGCGTTGCTTGCTGTTGTTTGTCCGCCGTTTGTGCTGTTGTTGCTTCTCTTTGCGTCTGTTGTGGGTGTGTGTTTTGTTGTTGTTTTTCTGTTCTGCTGCCCTTCTTTTAAGTGTCACTGCACTGTTCAATGTCTTGTTTAGAATTTTTTTTTTTATTTTTGTGCACTGTTTTAGTATTGTAATCGCACTTTTTTATGTGGTTTTGGTTGTCACTGTTGATTGTTTGTGATTGTTGATCGTTTTGTTTTTGCAATTAGTTAGTGTTCACCTTTGTGTTTGGTTTTTGTTTAATTGAAGTGTTTTTGATTTGTTGTGTCACTTTCCACTTACAAATTGTCACTTTGATTTTTAATTGTTATTTGTTAGGACAATATTCGCGGCTCTCTCGCGAATGGCTCGAAGGACCATGTACAGTTCGACGCGGAGCATGGTAAAATAAAAGACACGGTTTGTTTCGGTTTAGGGTGTGGGATCTTTATTCGCGGGGGTACGAATAACGAATGTACAGAGCACATGAAACATTGAACGAGAACAACGGCCTAAGCCGGGGAGCATAAATAGGGGGAACATCAGTACAAGAGGATAAGGAAAGGAAGGGATTAGAGGTGGGAGCGACAGATCACTAGACAAACACAGCACTCATTTAGCCACAGGGCAACAAAACCATTGAACAATTCTATCAAGCCGTCTACGAAAATTTATTCTTGATTCTAAATAAGATTTCCTGTATGGACATCGGCACCGAATCCATGTATGTCCTAACAAAAAACGACAGGGATGAGGCCCTCGATACGTTCATAAGAGGCCTCAGGGGCGACTTGCCTCGTCTGCTCGGAATGAAAGAGCCTGTCGATCTACCTCAAGCTCTTCATCTCTGTACAAAGCTCGAGAACCAGAATTACCGAGCTCATCATGCTAGGAATACTGGTGGGACCAACAGGGGCATGGACATAAACATACCACCACCAATTCCACGCAAACTTTATCCCAATACGCAAAAAAAACACTTTTTCCCCCAATCAGCCTATTTTCCGCAATCCAGACAAGGAAATTTACAAAATTCCCGACCATTTAACAACTCGTACTACTATCAGCCACAAAGAAATTTTCAACCGCAATATGGAAATAATCATTCCCAATTCCCACCACCCAGACCACATCAACCAAAACCACCCCAACCAATGGAGGTGGACGAAAGCATGAAAACCGCAAACGTGAATTATGCAAATAGGCCCACACCATTCCAATATGCAGGAAAGAGACCCACACAGGGAAATGCATACAACCAAGTACCCCAAAAACTACAAAGAAATTTCCATATTAACACCGAGGAAACGCAGTCACAGCAACACCAAGACGAAGAAGATTGCAATTACGAACAGGCACTAAATGAATACGTAGATCAATTAGATGCAACAGAAGACGTACCTACCGATGAAAATAACGATTTTACCGACATACATTTTTTAGACTGAAATATTCATCGTTGCCCTACTTTGAAGGTAGATTGGCCAACGGTGAAATGGTAAGATTCCTGATAGACACAGGATCTAATAGAAACTACATACAGCCGAACCTCGTATCGAAACCCATTCCAAACGAAAAAATATTCAATTCAATAGCTGGCAACGTTAGAATTACCCATCATACTACAGTTAATCTATTTGGACAAAAGGACATCAACATTAAATTTTTCCTCCTACCTACCTTAAAATCCTTCCACGGGATATTAGGGAACGACAGTTTGAAGGAACTGTCGGCGATCATTTACACCAAAGAAAACTACATGCTAATCAGAAACAATTACAAAATCAAAATTAAGCAACAAACCGCTAATTCCATAAACGCTCTTGGCATTAGAACAAACCACATGACAGAACAAGAACAATTACAAATGGAAAAACTGACAAAAAAATTCTCGGACCTGTTTGCCGAACCGAATAAAAAACTCACATTCACTACAGTAGTCAAAGGCGAGATACGTACTTCGACGGACAGACCCGCTATTCTGCCTATTACCCATACCCAATCTCCCTAAAAGACGAAGTTGAAAACCAAATCAAACAACTTCTAGACGATGGCGTAATACGACCTTCACGGTCCCCTTATAATTCCCCGGTATGGATAGTACCAAAAAAAATGGATGCTTCAGGCGAGAAGAAACACCGCCTAGTGATCGACTATAGGAAACTAAACACGGTCACCATTTCTGATCGTTATCCTATACCAGATATCAATAATGTGCTCTCAGAATTAGGACAGAATAAATGCTTTTCCGTCATCGACCTAAAAAGTGGATTTCATCACATCCCCCTCAAAGAAAGCGACATTGAAAAAACCGCTTTCTCCGTAAGACACGGAAAATATGAATTCGTGAGACTCCCATTTGGTCTCAAAAATGCACCCTCAATCTTCCAGAGGGCACTCGACGATATACTGCGCGAACATATAGGCAAAATATGTTACGTGTATATCGACGACATCATTGTCTTCAGCAAAGACACTAACTCCCACTTCCAAAATCTCGAAACCGTTTTCCAAACGTTACACAACGCAAATATGAAAGTGCAAATCGATAAATGTGAATTTCTCAAAACTGAGGTTGAGTTCCTAGGGTTCATCGTTTCTCAAAAAGGAATAAAAACCAACCCAGCGAAAGTGGAACGAACTTCCCGCGTCCCAAAACATTGAAAGATTTAAGATCATTCCTAGGTCTATCTGGATTCTATCGAAGATTCATCAAAGACTATGCTAAAATAGCAAAGCCCTTGACATCCCTTTTAAGAGGGGAAGATGGACGCGTGTCCAAAACCAATTCAAGCAAAAAGCTTATCACCCTCTCCGAAGAAGCCATCGATTCATTTCACAAAGTAAAAAATTCATTAACGACAGAAGACATAATGCTATCATACCCCGACTATAACAAAGAATTCTATCTGCCAACGGACGCATTGAAGTATGCGATAGGTGCAGTATTGGAACAAGATAAAACAACCCATTGTATTCATATCCCGAACTCTTAGTAAAACAGAAGAAGCGTATGCCACTAACGAAAGAGAAATGTTGGCAATAATTTTGGCTCTCAAATGCCTACGAAATTACCTTTACGGCACAGCAAAAGTAAAAATCTATACAGATCATCAGCCCCTAACATACGCATTAAGCAACAAGAATTCCAATTCCAAAATCAAACGCTGGAAAGCCATTTTGGAAGAATACCATTACGAACTACTATACAAACCGGGAAACACAAACAGAGTGGCAGACGCACTCTCACGACCGCCTGTCGAAACCCAAATCAACTCCATGACTGCGACACAAAACAGTGACGAAAGTTCCTCCCAAAATTTAATACAATTCGCCAATGAGCCGTTAAATGTTTACAAAAATCAAATCATTCTAGACCCCGGAGAAACCTCCACGTATCAGTTCAAGATAATATTTCCTACCTACCATCGCCACATTATAACAGAACCGGTATACACAGAAGAAACACTAACAAACATCCTCAAACGTTATTTAAACCCCTCAGTCATCAACGGCAGCAGCCGTGGCTCAGTTGGTTAGTGCGCGGTCCCACGAGTCGCATGCAGAGCGACGCAAGATCGAATACTGCATGTAGAAACACCTAAAAAAAAATAACGGGAAACTCGTATTCTCTTTCGGTGGCTGTCCTCTCAGCTGGAAATGGCAAACCTCTGAGAGTAAAAATTGCCTATGAAAAAGTTCCCAACCTGCCGTTCGGAACCGGCATAAAACTGTAGGTCCCTTCCACCCGCGTACAAAATTCACACGCACAACACGGGTGGTTGCGGGAAGCTAGGCCTTAGTCTCGCGTAAGCGGGCTGTCGTGCCAATCAATTAATTAAAATTAGTCATCAACGGCTTAAAAGCCGACGAAAGAACACTCGGAAAAATTCAAAGCATATATTCATCTCACTTTAGCAGATACAGAACACGTTTTTGTAGGAAAATGGTAACCGACATAACAAACAAAACTGACCAGGAAACGGAAATTATTAACGAATACACTTGTGCACACCGAAATGGCGAAGAAAACAAAATACTGTAGCAATGAGACTTCGCCTGCATGACTGACTACTTGGCGTAATACGATATTACGATCCATGGTCACAAGTGTTCAAGCGAAGTCTCAGCAACTGACTCCGCGCACTAAACGTGTATACCGCAGCGTCAGCATTTTCGCACGCTAGCTGGTCTGCATATTTAGTGCACAGCTTAAGCTGATGATTTTGAATTTTGAAAATAAAGTCAGTCTGTCTTTGGACACACAACAACATCGCTAGACCGTTTTACTTATTACATGGCGACCGTGACAGGACTGCGTCGTCTCAATTCGTGCGGACTGGAGTGCGACTTGACTTGAGTGGAATTGGTGTATTAAGAAGCAAAAGTGGCAAATAAGTGTGTGTTCCAATGTTGTTGAATGCAACAAGAAAAAATAAACATGCAACAACATGACTTGTAATTGACGGTTCAATGGTGCAAGAGATGAAAACAAATTTTGCTAAAATACAAAACAAAAAAAAAACATGAATTAAAAGAATGATTTGTGCAAACCAATGGATGATTCCAGACTTGTAAACAAGTTGCGGGTTTTATAAAGCATGAAATAAACGAGTAGTGCGCTTCCATGTCGCAGCGATCGTATGCGCGCTCCTAATGGTCCTTCGATCCGGTGCGAAAACTAAAAGTGCCAGAAGACACAACAAAAAAAACCAAATACATAGTGACAACAAAACTAATCAGAAGAAACTAAAAAGTGTAACTACAAATACGAAAACAGTGCACAAATATACAAATCACAGAAACCAAAGTTTCAAAAATTGACAACAAAAAAAGGGTACAAAACATTGAATAGTGCAGTGACACACAAAAGAAGGGCAGCAGAATAAACAACAACAAATACATTCACAACAGACCCAAAGCGGAAGAAGAAAAATGCAAATAACAACAGCAAGCAACACAGCGGCGGACAAACAACAGCATATATAGGGTGTTTTTTTTAGAGGTATAGAACTTCGAATTGAAATAAAACACAAGAAAATCGTTTTAATGTCCATCAATTTGGCTTTATTGGAAGGATAGTTTTATGCCATTAATGTTTAAATATGATTTCGGGCATGTGGCCGCCGCGGCTGGCTCGAATAAAGCCAATTCTACAGGTCCAATTTTTAAAGTTGATGGACAAAGCTCCAATTGCTGTGCACGGTGGCGAATCGATTCATTCGGGTCCTCTTCAAAATTTTGCTCTACAGCGGCAATTGTTTCTTCGGTGCGCACTGTTCGACGTCTCTGCGGATGCGTATTATCACATAGAGTAAACGTAGTGCGAAAACGACCCATGGTTAACCGATGGATGGACCGATTTTGCTCTGATGGACGATTATGTCGACCATAAAATGGACGGAGCTTGCGGTAAACTTCGCGAACTGAACCATTATTTTCGAAATAAATTTGCACGATTTGCAAGCGTTGTTCTTTTGTCAACCTGTTCATGATGAAATGGCAAACCAAACTGAACATAAATGACATTAGAGTTGCCAGATTTGATCACAAAATGCCAGTTTTATCTCTATTCGAAAAACAAACCTCTAAAAAAAACACCCTATAGAGGAGATTCGCATTCACGGGGACTGGGCCCCAATAAGATAAGCCCACAAATTTTTATTAAAAATTAACACGTTACATACACATACACTAACACAAAAATTTAATTTAAAAAAAAATATATATATTCGAGCTGGCTGATTATATTTAATACCATATGTGTACAATATTTAAGATAAGAATTACAATTCCTTGTACATACAAAATGTAAAACGACAATAAACCAAAAAAATAAAATAAAAATTTTTATTAAAATTTTTAAAATGTAAACTTAAGATTTTAAAAACCAAAAACAAAATGTAGTAATAACAATAATACAAATACAAAGACCGGACGACAAAAGACTAGCGAAATATTAATCATGGGAAGTCAACAGACAAAATTAAACAAACCAACGGCTAATGTCATTAACGAAGTTAACGAAACTGTAACGACTAATTCGGATTTAAGAGCACCCCTATGGATCATAGCAATTGTAATGCTGATCCTAGTTGTAATCAAAATTTATAAAATTCACACACCGTTAGAGCCTTTTCCATAGCTAACAACCTGGATAAGGTTTAAACTTATAATTTTCAATAACTATTACATTTTTTTTCTCCTCCTCTCGTTCGATATATGGAGGATATATGTCCTAATTCAATTTTTTTTTAACATTATTCGACAAACTTCAAAAAAAATTAAGTAATTTTTGGGTTTTGGCCCGCTTAAACATTCATCAGACTTCACTCGTTTGATTTCGCTTTATTAGCCGGCTGAACAGTTTAGTTCCAAAGAACTTAATCAAAAAAAAAAATATTAAATCGGGCAGCCACCAACAAGGCTATGCCGATCTTATCCGTGTTGCATTTGCTCAGCAAAATATTTAGTGCAAAACGAGATGGTTCCGTCAAAAATGGTTTCGCCTTCGCGATTTTTGGTTAGCAGCTCCATATGTCCGATTTGCGATCGGCGCAACAATCATTCTATAATTTTTTTCTTTTTTCTTATTCTTGACGATATATGGTTAGTAGCTCCATTCGTCTGCTTGACAATTACTTAGTAAAATAGTTAGTGCAAAACGTTGCTTTAATACATATATATTTTTTTTCTCCAAATAAATATCTACATTGAGAATGAAATGGGACGATATCATAAATAACATTAACGAACACAAAATTGAATTCGATAGGTCCTTCAAATGCCTAAACACAAATAGGCAAATTTCTCAAGAAACCGTAGATAAACATATACAAATTTTAATAACACAATTCAATAACATAAGGGGACCCGGTGGTCTAGAGCACGAAAATTTCACCTGTTTTCACGGTTTTTTTTTTGCCATTAAAAATTAAAAAAAACGATGTTTCAACTTTTTGGGCTTATTACTACTTTTAGTGAGCATACAAAACATTTTTGTTTGCATTTTAAAAACAATATTTTTTATTATAAAAATGCTGCTAAAGATGACCCTCTCGAAAAATCGGACCCGAACGGCGTACGTGATTTCGAGACTTCTACTCATCTGAAACACAAAATTCAAGAAAACTCTTAATCAGAAAGAGTGCAGTTATGGTCGGAACTAGAACAAATCGAAAAAATTAAAAATTGACAAAATGGCGCGCTTTTGAAAAAAAGTTCGTAAAATCTGGTCTTTTTTCACTAGTTTTTTAGTGTAAACAATAAGAAATTATTTAAATAAAATTATGATTCTAGTTCCGACGATAGTCATACATGTTGTGAACAACATATCCAAATTTCAAGTGATTCGGTTAAATAGTTTTTTTGTTTTCATCCGCGGCGTACCGAAAAAAGTCGTTTCGAGATAAATGAGTTAGTTTGAGGTACAGATGTATAGAGCGCGGACCGCTCTATACCTGGTTAATGGGCTGTAGAAGCTTTAATATTGGGAATTTCCGCATGAAAAGTTCACTCTTACATTCTTACTATACTTTCGAAATATCGAAAAAACAAAAATTCGATTTTTTGAAATTTCTAGACTACCGGGTCCCCATAAGAAGCATATTAAATGCTTATAACAGAAAATTAACTGAAGAACATAAAAAAGAAGCTAATGCAATTTTTAGCAAATTCAGAGATAATTTGCTCAAAATATGCACAAAGCGTAAAATAGAACTGGACATACCAGTGACATCAGAAATTGAAGTTGGATACAACTACAATTATATAAACAGTTCCGACTCGGAAGTGGAACTAGAAAAAGTTAACTATACCAAAATGCCTCAAACAAATATTGAATTTTTGAAAACAGCATTACAGAATTTGACGGTAAACCGGAAAATTTACGAAGTTTCATTGATGCCCTAGAACTAGTAAACACAATAAAAGAAGGTCACGAAGCAATAGCCGTTTCCTTAATAAAAACAAAACTTAAAGGCAATACTAGAAACCTTATTAGCAATGAGGTCACTCTAAACGACATTGTAAGGACACTGAAATCTACAGTAAAAGGGGAATCCGTAGAAGTAAAGCTAATGAATGTTAAACAAAAACATAAGACCGCAAACCAATACACGAAAGAAATAGAAGAACTTACAAAATCCCTGCAGGGCGCATACATAACAGATGGACTTTCGCCAGAATTAGCAGCACGATATAGCACATAACTGGCCGTTGTGCTATATAAAAAAAAAATAAAAAAATAAAAAAAGTAAAACTTATCATGGAGGCGGGCACGTTCAATACAATGAACGATGCTGTCTCCAAATTCGTGAATAGCTGTACAGAACTGTTCCACAACCGCGGAAATAATAGTCGCTACAGAGGAAACAACGCCAATAATACGCGAAACGGTAACGTGCGCGTAATACAAAATGATCAGCAAAACGATTATGAAGAGTTTTATGATCAGCCGGAAAACCCATAAATACCCCTAGGAAATTAAACCACAAGAATGCAGTTTCCAAATTACTAACACCCATTACTAAAAGAACCATATACTAACGAAATTCTAACAATACTTGTCGACACTGGAGCAGAGATCACTTTTAAAAAATTTAGAATTCATTAAAGAATATAAAATAAACACTACAAACAAAACTGAAATTTGTGGCATAGGTGACGGGAGTATTCAATCCATTGGATCGTTAAATCTTGACTTAACAATACAAAATCTTGTAATCAACCACCAATATCAAATAGTAGATGAAACTTTTCCAATACCATGTGACGGAATATGGGGAATGGATTTCATAAAGTCATACAACTGCGTACTAGACTTTAGAATGATAACGATTGGTTAATCTTGCGCCCGAACAACTACAAATAAATAGGTATTCCAATATTTACTAGCCACACCGCAAATACATTAATCATACCAGCACGATCAGAAGTAGTTAGGAAATTATCCATCACTACTTCCGAAAATGAACTATTAATACCAAATCAAGAATTACGGCATGGTGTTTTCATCGGAAATACCATAACCTGTTCAAAACGTCCATTTGTGAGAATCATAAATACAAACCCAACGGACGTAACCATAACCGACCACAACATTAAATTTGAAAAATTCTCCAATTACGAAATTATTGACAATGCAAATAAAAATTTTAGGCAAAACAAGATCCTAGAACGACTCTCAAAAAATTTTCCTATTAACCATAAAAATCAACTAACTAGAATTTGCAGCAAATACAGCGATATCTTTGGCCTAGAGTCAGATCTAGAGTCAATCTCTTCGAATAACTTCTATAAACAAAAACTTAAACTCAAAGATTCAGAACCAGTGTATGTAAAAAATTATCGAATTCCACACACCCACAAAGAAGAAATCGAAAGGCAAGTGAATAAACTAATTAATGACGAAAGAGTAGAACCTTCCATCTGAGCATATAATAGCCCTATTCTTTTGGTACCCAAAAAATCATTACCAAATTCAAACCTTAAACGATGGCGTTTAGTGATCGACTACCGCCAAATTAATAAAAAACTTGTACCAGATAAATTTCAATTACCAAGAATAGATGACATCCTCGACCAACTGGGCAGAGCAAAATATTTTCCATGTTTAGACCTTATGTCAGGATTTCATCAAATAGAACTGGAAGAAAGTTCAAGAGACATAACATCATTTTCAACCAACAGTGGTTCTTACCGCTTCACAAGACTTCCATACGGACTCAAAATAGCGCATAACTCATTTCAGCGCATGATGACATTCGCATTTGCTGGTTTAGCACCAGCGCAAGCATTTCTCTATATGGACGACCTAGTAGTCCTAGGATGCTCCGAAAAACATATGCTAAGAAATTTATCGGACGTTTTTTCCTTGTGCAGAAAACAGAACCTTAAACTCAATCCGGACAAATGCACATTTTTTATGCGTGAAGTAACATACCTTGGTCATAAATTGTGGTGGAAAAAGGTCTAAGATATATGTATGTGGATAGTAGTCGTGAAAGTTTTGTTTCGTTTGTTTAGCGTCAGTTCGGGTTGACCTTTAGGAAACGGCGGGCCACGCCAATAATGTTATGGCTCGGAAGCCTATGTGTTGAGCAGTGAAAACAAGCGGTTTGACTCTTGTCACAAAGCTGATTTTATTTTTCAATTTCAGTGTCTTAAATACTAAATTTACAAACTGTTATACGGCTGAGCATTTCCAATGCTCCGCCCGATTTTCCAGTGTCGCGGAAGTGTGACCAATCAGCGTCACGGGACCCTTTCGGTCAATTCAGCACTTTTCCTCAAGTGCCATTGCCCTGCGGTAGGTGACATCACGCAGAGTGCCGATCAGTGCATGTTCCATATGTGGGACACTGCACTGCGGTCAGTCGTGTCGCATGGCACGCCGCTGGCTTAGCCACTTGAGTGTTGCTTGTGTCGTGCGCGCGTTGCTATTTGACACTTTGGCACATTTGTGCTCAAGTGTAGCATAATTTATTAGCGTTGGCACAAGTGGCTACGTGGTACCACTACACCATTGCCCTTAAGCGAAAAATTATTACTTGGAATAATTATTTAAGATAGCGGTCGGGGTTTTCGGAGGTGGATTTGGAAATGCTTAGCTTACATTATTCAGATTATGATAATTATGTATAGTCTGTTCTAAATATACGTATATGTAGTATGTTTTGTGTTTATAGGCTAGTTTCAATTTTTAGTGCAATATATATTTGATGTTTCCTTTTTGTTTTGTACAATTTTTTTTTTTTTTTTTTAGTTACTTGCTATATCATTATCTCCTAAAAATTTCTTAAGGTTATTATTATGTAGTGTCTTATGTTTACCGTTTATGTCTAGTGTGGAGTTTACTCCATTTTTTGCGATTATTTTGTATGGTCCGTGGTAAGGACTTTGTAATTTTTTATTTGTCTCTAATCGTATAAAAACTAAATCTCCTATTTCTAATTGTGTTTTATTTGTGTTCGTATCGTAATTAATTTGTCTCTTATGTTTAGCTATTTCTATCACATTCTTAGCCTTATCTATGGATGTTTTCAGCCTAACTTTTAGTTCATTGACGTAGTTGTCAAAGTCATAAATCTTGTCGTGCTTGTTTGTTGTCACTCGGTAATGACGGTAATTTGCCGAAAATTAACTCGTATGGTGAGTAGAGCGTTTCAACATGTGGTGTCGTATTGTATGCGAATGTATAGTATGGTACCCACCTATCCCATTCATGTTCATTTGTGAATGCCAGTAGGTATTCGTGTAGTGTTCTGTGATTTCTTTCAAGTGCCCCTATTGTTTGGTGGTGGTAGGGTGTCGAGAATATTTGTCGTATGTCGAGTAATTGGCATATGTTGTGCATTAGCTCATTCGTAAACTCGGTGCCTCGGTCGGATTTCAATGTTTTGAAACAACCGTACTTGAGAATGAACTGTTCTACAAGCGTTTTTGCTGTCGTGCGTGCGTCTTTGGTTTCCATCGGGTGTGCAATAATAAATTTTGTTAAGTCGCATTGCATTGTGAGTATGTAGCGGAATCCATTTGATATTCTTAATGGTCCGACTGTGTCAATGGTAATGGTTTCGAAGCTTGTTGCTGGCGTGTCTGTTTTGACCAGTTCTTCTTTCGTGTGCTTAATTGTTTTATTCTTGCAGCAGGTCAGGCAATTGTTTACGAACTCTTTTACCATTTGTCTCATGTTCTTCCATGTGTATCGTTGTTTTAATTTTAGGATCGTTTTTCGAATTCCTAAATGACCGGCGGTGCTGGCGTTATGATATTCGTCGATTAGTTTGTATTGTTGTAAGTTGCTTTGAACATTTCGTGGAGCGTTGTATATAAGTATTGGCTAAATGAGTGCTGTCTCGAGTGATCTGTCGATCCCATCTCTAATCCCTTCCTTTCCTTTCCCTTTGTACTCATGTTTCCCCCTATTTTCTGCTCCCCGGCTTCGGCCGTTTGTATCGTATAATGTTTATTGTATTTCTTGTGACAATCTTTATTCGACACCCGACCAATAAAGACGTTTAAACCCGAACCCCGTATTTTAATTCCTACCGCTCCGCCGACGTAAACATGGTCCTTCGAGCCATCGCGAACTCGCGCCGCGATACACAAAACAAAAAACTATAAACATTAGTGAACAAAAAACAATTTCAAATACAAAACGATCAAACATTACAAACATCGACGAAAGTCAACAAAATTACAAGTGAAAGTGACCAAAAAGCTAAACTACAAATCAACAAACAGTGGAACAATTAAAAAGTGAACCAAGCAAAAAGCGTACTTACAAAACAAAACTGCACAAATTTCAAAAATTTAAAAACAAAAAAGTACAAAACATTGTGCAGTGACAATAAAGTGCAGTGACAAATAAAAGAAGGGCAGCAGACTACATAAAACCAACAACAAACACACCCACAAAAATTGAAATTAAAAACAAAAAACACCGGGACAAATTGGAGAGTGCAGTGGTTTTGAAGAACACATAACGAAAACAGAAACACGGGCAAAAACAACATACATCCACATCACAAAGCAGACGAAGAGGGCAAAGCAACAGCAAACAACAGCAAGCAGCCAACAATATTAAAGCGCACAGTGCCGCACAGGAGCGGACACACTTGAATACAGAGGAGATCCCCATTCTCGGGCACTGGGCCCACGAAGATAAGCCCACACTTTTTATTAAAAATTAACAAATATAATCCCATACACTAATACAAATACATATAACTGGAAAAAAAATTTATTTTTTATATTATATACCCATTCCCTAAAATCCAGTTCAAAAATTATATACTGGTATCCACCCCGCCACTGCCCGCTTCTCGTGTACACTTCGCTTGTACACATACATAATAGCGCAGTGCAGTAAGCAATCCCGCTGCTGCACATAATTTTGCGCTTTTTGTGTTCACATTTCCCTTTGTGCGACCTACGCAGGCAAAGCAGCAAAAACTCTCGCTGCAGCCTGCATCCCACAAATTTTTTCAATTTGCACACATTCCCCCACATTTCGCTTTGTGCATATTGCAGATCAGCAGCGACCACTCCAGCTGTTGATCTTGCACTCTCCCACTTGCGCACATTTTCGCGTTTCGCTTTGTGCGATATACGCACGCACAAGCAGCAAGCACTCCCGCTGCTGCCTCTAAGTGCAATCCCATTTCCTTACTTCTGCCTAAGCAATTCCCCTCTTTCGCTAACAGAAGTAACCAAAGCATATACAGTGGGACGAGTAACTCTTTTTTGCAGCATATTGAAAATTTTCTTAGACTTAGAAAATTTTCAATAGTTCTGCACACATACTCATACACTGCATATCTGCTGCCAACCAAGTGCATACAGTGGGACAAATACCCCCCACTTGCACACAAAAATTTTTGTACACACAAATATTTCAACACTTTTACTTACATACTTACACAAATAATAACGTAAACATATATATATATATATACTGTAACGATGAGACAGTCTGTCGCTGTGCAAAGCAACCCTGCCGCTACGTGCCGTGCTATAACCCAATCTGGCAACGACGGCCGCGATAGTAACTTTTAGTCCAATCTGGCAGCGACGGCCGCGATAATAACTCTTAGTCCAACCTGGCAATGATGGAAACTTTTAGTCCACTCCGGAATGTGCGGCAGTGTTGCCGTTGTGCGACTAAAGTGTCAAATTGGCTCTTTTTGGAAACCGATGCCACCTGACACCGACTTTTTAAAATTAGGCTTATTTTGACACTTTTCATCAAAATCTTGCGACTTTTGCCCCCTTTTTTTGATCAAAAAGTTTATACAGTTGCGGTCAAAATAATAGTAGTACGCGTACAACGAAAAGAAAAATAAGAAAAAATAATGCTTTTTTTTACAAATATTTTTTTTGTATTTTTTTTAACAAGTTATATGTGTTAACAATGCAATCATAAAAGAAAACTTAAGAATTAAACTCAGTTTGGTTTGATTTAAATTAAATGCGTCAAAAGCTCCAAAATATGGACGGTCAAAAAAATAGTAGTTCGCTTTACTTTCATAAAAATGAAGCAACAATTGTGTTTCATTTTAAAAGATTTTGTGGTTAAATAGTAATAACGTAATGTTTCTTCAAATTAATATTTAGTTGCGTGACTGTTGTTTGGCTATTACTGCAGCACAGAGCCGATGCATTGAAATAACCAAATTTTCATATCTTTCTCTAGGGGCGTGGTCTACTGCTTCTCAAAGTTAATTATTATTTAAAAGATTATTGTGAGCAACTGCTCTCTTCACGTCACACCACAAATTTTTAATTATATTGAAGTCTGGTGATTGTGCGAGCCATTCTATAACCCTAATCCTGCTCTTGCGAAGCCCCTTTCGTGCGACCATTCTTGTATGCTTTAGGTTATAATCCTGTTGGAAGACCCAAAGCATTGGCGTTTTTTCACGGACATACGGTAGCACGATTTCCTGCAAGATTCGTACACATACACATCGATCCATCGTTTTCTTGATCAAATAAATAGCGCCACCTCCATAAAACGTAGGACATGCATTTATTTATTCAGCATGTCTTACGTTTTATGGAGGTGGCGCTATTTATTTGATCAAGAAAACGATGGATCGATGTGTATGTGTACGAATCTTGCAGGAAATCGTGCTACCGTATGTCAAATAAATAGCGCCACCTCCATAAAATGTAAGACATGCATTTATTTATTGAGCATGTCTGCCATTTATTGCCACAAGGGTTGTCGCAGTAGAGGCTTTAAACCGGAATGCGGCTCGGTGAATCGGTTCACCAATGATAAATGGTTGTTGCAGTTTACCGCAAACTACAATGCGGTGTGTGATGCTTGGTATGATGAGCACGAGAAAGGCAGAATAAAATTGGCATCTGACAAAGCAAGTCGTAAGCATTTAATTTATATATTCGAGTATAAATGGTATAAAAAGCTGAATCACTTGATGACACTTTTTTTTTGGCTGTGACACTTTTTTTGCGACTTTTAAAAAATTTTCAGCGGCAACACTGATGTGCGGGAACGATCTGCGCGATGGCCTGAGAGGTATAAAAGGCAGCCGGATGCGGCGCAGCGAGTCAGTCTGGTTTTGACAAGTGAAGTTGCCACACGGAGTGATTAAGCAAATACTTAAGTGTACGAAAAGTAAAGTGTAAACTGTGAATAATAAAGTGACTGTTGGTTTATTTTATTGTCTGCGTTTAAGAATCTGACTGTGTTTTATTTTCAAATTACACAATCCAGAGATACGTAACAGCCCACTAGACGTAGTATTCGTAACATTTGGTGTCAGAAGTGGGATTGTGGAAAATTGAAAGTAAACAAAAAAAAATAAATAAAATTATAAAAGCACGGACATGCTTAAACTCGAGCTGCTGAAAGTAGACCAGCTGAAGAAGGAGCTTGCTGCCTGGAATTTGCCGACTGCTGGCGGAAAGGTGGAGTTGCAGTTGCGCTTGCGAGAAGCATGTGAGGCACGAGGCGTCGATTGGACTGTGCACGAGTTCGGAACGCACGAACTAGAGGCGTCGGCCAAGGTGGAGGAATCGCCTGCTGCTGCTGCGTCGCTGCAAAGTACGGCTGCAGCGGCTGCGCCACTGCAAGCATTGGACATGAGCCAGCTAATGGTTGCACTTAAAGGCATGTTCGAGACTTCAAATCGTGAAAATCGCGAAATGTCGGCGCAGATAGCGGCGCAAATGGAGGCGAAGCTGGAAACTACGAATCTCGAAATTTCGGCAAAAGTCGAGACTGCAAATCGTGAAATGTCGGCGCAGATGTCAGCGAAAATGGAAACGGCGACCCAGGAAATATCGGCGCAAGTGGCAGAGCGAATGGAAGTCAAGCTTCAGGAAAATTCTGCGCGCTTGGAGCAGAAAGTGGAGGAAATCTCAAACAGGATTAATGGGAACGTCGAGCACCTGGAGACGCGGGTAGAGCACTTGGATAAACGAGTCGACGACCTGGATGATTCCCTGAACAAACGAGTTGGCGACCTGGATGATTCCCTGAACAAACGTGTGGACGATCTTGATGAACTGAACAAACGAGTTGATAGTCTGGAATTTTCGATGAACAGAAAAATGGACGAGCGGCTTAGGGAGGTACACCCGCGAGAATGGTTGCCGCCGCTTCCGGAAAATGTTGCCATCCGAGCAGAAGTGCCTACTTATGATGGGACTACGCCGTTCGATACCTTCAAGCTACAATTCGACCTGGCTGCTCTGGAAAATCAGTGGACCGATGTAAGGAAAGGTCGGAGATTGGCGCTGGCTCTTAAAGGTGCTGCGGCCGAGGTAATAAAATCAGTTCCAGAATGTTTACGAAGTGAGTACGAGACTGTCATAAGGGCGCTGGCAGCCAAATACAGCGACGAGCACAACAGAACGCTGTACTACTGTGAGCTGAAGAACCGCAGGCAAAGATCCAACGAGGCGCTGCAGACATTGAGCGGCTCGTGCAGCTGTGCTACCCGTCCTTCGGCGCTGATGATCTCGAAAGGATGAGGATAGAGGCGTTTATTGAAGGTCTTCATGATCCGGAGACACGTCGCAGTGCGTTGATGATGGGCAAGCCGACATTTAGGGAGACGGTGACCAGCGCGATGACATATGAGGCGACATGGATTGGGAGCACTCGGTATGGACCTGCAAGGATACGCCAGATCCAGCCGGACAACGACATTACGATCCAGGCCATAAGCTCTGAGCCACCGGACAGGCCACGGGTGGTCTCCTCTAAAGTTGTTTGCTGGGTATGTGGCAAGCAGGGCCACATATCACGAGACACGAGGCGCCAACGGAAGAGGCGTTCCCGTTCTCGATCGCAATCGCCTGAAGCGAGGAATGCTGACAATCGAGGCTCAGCCAACTGTAGTGGTACCGCGTGACCACTTATGCCAACACCATAGCGCGCAAGCCAATCGGCAAGACCGACGTGCATCAATCGGTGCGCGCGCCACTTTGTTTACATTTGCAAGTGTCAAGTGTCGCATGCACAAGAACGCCGGCGTCACTCAAGTGGCCTGCACTTGCACAAGCGACACATGTCACAACACATGTGGGCGCTTGCACCGATCGCGCATGCAACGCGACCCGACCTACCGCGGGTCAACGCAGAGCACTGGCCCACTTTGGGAAAGTGCCGCGTTGTCAGATTTGACCCGCGTTGTGATTGGCGCGATGAGAAGCCATTGGAAAATAGAGGGAGGAGCCCTGGAATTGCCCCTTCGTATAACAGTTTGTGAATTTAGTATATAAGGGACAATTTTTGGAAAATAAAGCAACTTCTCGTGCAGAGATCAAGCGACGCTGTTGTCTGCTTTTCTTTACCTCGGGAAAACATTGCGGCCTTTGTGGCCAAAACTCTCAGCGCACTCCCGCTATAAAAAAGGAGAACCCGGACTCAGACGGACTTTAGCACCACTCATAGGGCCTAACACACCACATGGCGATCCTGCCCAACTTCGAACACGTCTTCTGAAACACAGATCACAGAAACACCGATCCTGCCCAATTTCGAACACGTTTTCTGAAACACAGATCAAAGAAACACCCAAAACAGAAATCACATTTAATGGCAACATCGGAAGAAGTCGCCGAATTTGAACGGTGGATAGGGTACACCCCCCAACACGAGGCAAACACCGAATTATACGTTCCCACACCAATCACACCAACAACTGATTGCCCCCCAAAGTACGTGCCAACCCCGAAGACAGCAGGCCCCCGACCACTAACGATTGAACAGTACAAGGCCCGTCAACAAAAAACTAGCGGACCAGCACAGCCAATAATAGCACAACCCCAAAAGCGCCGCACACGTGCCGGAAAGAAAGCACGACTACGACGTGAACGCGCAGCGTTACACAAAGTAATCACGAACGATCCAAAACAAAAAACTACCCTAGTAAAACAACTCAACACCCTGAAGGCAATGATTCCAACACAGGAAGATAAAGTAAATGACGGCAAACGAAAAGAAATTCTAGCAATGACAAGGAGCAAGGCAGCAAATATAAGAAAGAATATTGAAGATACGCGCATTACTGAAAATGAGAATATTAATGAAGATAATGGTACCATTACACGCGACAATAGGAAGGACAAATCTCAAGAGCCTGATCAACTCTACATATGGGAATGTACCTCTATGAACGACGTGAAAAATATGAAAAAATTGAAATTTGAAATTAAAGAAAAGCATCGGCCGATGATACATATTGATAATAATGAAGTGCACGTGACTTGTAGCGATGACCCTTTGAATCTAGATTCAATGTTGGAGAAACTACACAGTTCACTAACGAAACTGAATATAAAGGAGCTAGCCCTTTGCAGAGAAAATTTTAAATTTGAAAATATTACAATGAATGCATTCAAGAAGGAATACAATGAATTAAATAAAGATAAATGCTCGCCTATAAAAATACTAATATACAACGCTCCACGACATATTCAAAGTAAACTACAACAATATAAACTAATAGACGAATATCATAACGCTAGCACAGCCGGACATTTAGGAATCAGAAAAACAACTTTAAAATTAAAACAACGCTATGCATGGAAAAACATGCGACAAATGGTAAAAGAATTCGTAAACAATTGCTTGACCTGCAGCAAGAACAAAACAATTAGGCACACAAAAGAAAAACTGGTCAAAACAGACACGCCAACAACAAGCTTCGAAACCATTACCATTGACACAGTCGGACCATTAAGAGTATCGAATGGATTCCGCTACATATTAACCATGCAATGCGATTTAACAAAATTTGTTATTGCACACCCGATGGAAACCAAGGACGCACGAACGACAGCAAAAACTCTTGTAGAACAGTTCATTCTCAAGTACGGTTGTTTTAAAACGTTGAAATCCGACCGAGGCACTGAGTTCACAAATGAACTAATGCACAACATATGCCAATTACTGGACGTGCAACAAATTTTTTCAACACCCTACCATCATCAAACAATCGGTTCACTCGAACGTAACCACAGAACACTGCATGAATACTTACTAGCATTTACAACCGAACATGAATGGGACAAATGGGTACCATACTACACTTTCGCGTATAATACGACACCACATGTCGAAACACTGTACTCACCGTACGAGTTAGTTTTCGGCAAATTACCGTCACTACCATGTGACAAAATATACGAAAACAAAGCTATTTATGACATTGACAATTACGCCAACGAAATAAAAGTTAGGCTACAGACATCTATAAATAAGGCTAGGAATATCATAGAATTAGCTAAAGATAAGAGAAAGATAAAGTATAATAAGGATGTCAACAACATACCATTAAAAATATGAGATTTAGTTTTTGTTAAGTTAGAAACAAATAAGAAATTACAAAGTCCCTACCATGGACCATACAAGATTGTAGATAGAAATGGAGTAAACTCTACAATAGAAATAAATGGTAAACATAAGATATTACATAACAATAACCTTAAGAAATTTCTAGGAAATAATGATATCGCAACTATCAAATAAAATTGTACAAAAAAGCAAACACAAAATATACGTATCGCACTAAGAATTGAAATTAGCCTATAAAAACTAAACATAGACATTATCTTACCCAACAAAAATAGAATATCTTTTAAGAACACATACAATCACCACTAGAACAATCAAACTCATAAGATAGATATCACATTGTAAATCTATTTGATAATAAGCCCCATCATATTGTAAAGCAATTCCAATGCCCCCCCCCGAGATTCTAAGAATTATTCCAAGGAATAATTCTTCGCTTAAGGGTAAGGGTGTAGTGGTACCGCGTGACCACTTATGCCAACACCATAGCGCGCAAGCCAATCGGCAAGACCGACGTGCATCGATCGGTGCGCGCGCCACTTTGTTTACATTTGCAAGTGTCAAGTGTCGCATGCACAAGAACGCCGGCGTCACTCAAGTGGCCTGCACTTGCACAAGCGACACATGTCACAACACATGTGGGCGCTTGCACCGATCGCGCATGCAACGCGACCCGACCTACCGCGGGTCAACGCAGAGCACTGGCCCACTTTGGGAAAGTGCCGCGTTGTCAGATTTGACCCGCGTTGTGATTGGCGCGATGAGAAGCCATTGGAAAATAGAGGGAGGAGCCCTGGAATTGCCCCTTCGTATAACAGTTTGTGAATTTAGTATATAAGGGACAATTTTTGGAAAATAAAGCAACTTCTCGTGCAGAGATCAAGCGACGCTGTTGTCTGCTTTTCTTTACCTCGGGAAAACATTGCGGCCTTTGTGGCCAAAACTCTCAGCGCACTCCCGCTATAAAAAAGGAGAACCCGGACTCAGACGGACTTTAGCACCACTCATAGGGCCTAACACACCACACAACAAGCGCAAGGCTGAGGACGAGGAGCCGTTAAACTAAACCGGGTCAGCCCAAAGGGGCGTGAGCTGATCCCCACAATCTGCCGCCCCACCATCCTTGTCTCACAGCTGAAACGACAGCCCAGCAGCTTGACAATTGAAGGAAGGATAGACGGAAAGTTGTTCGTGTTGACACTGGATACTGGAGCGTCATATTCGATCATAAAAAGGAAGCTGCTGAAGAACTGGGAACCGCTGCATGGCATACAGCTGCGGACTGCGACGGGCGAGCGCGCGCCGGTAAGAGGGAAAGTTACAAAAACGATTGCTATCGGCACCAGCAGCCTGGAACATGAGTTCATCGTCGCGGATATAATGGACGACGTGATTATCGGCGTGGATTTTATGATTAGGCACGGTTTTACGCTGGACCTGAAGGAAAATGTGCTGAGATATGCCAACGTTGAATTCCCGCTGCACACCGGCTATGAGCGAAGCGTGGCGGTAAGGAAGGTTGTATCGTGTCAACACAGGAGGATACCAGCGAATTCTGAGGCGATTGTGTGGGCAAAGGTGGACGAGGACGATGGGACGAGTCGGCTGTGGGTAGTAGAAGCACCGAAACAAGGACACGACAACATCATCATCGGACGTACATTAGTGGAACCTAAAAATGGCAGAATACCAGTCAGAATACTGAACCCCCTGAATGCACCCAGATATGTTGGGAAAGATGAGGTAATTGGCGAGTGTAAGGCAGCTGTAGCAGTGGTCAATTGCGAGAGTAGCCCGCCTGGAGGTAATAAGAAGAGCGGTTTTAACATGGACGCCGTACCGCAGGAGAACCAGTGGAGCAGCGAGTTGACGGCCAAGCAGAAACAGAAGGCGAGGTCACTCCTGCAGCGCTATGGGTCAATATTTGCGGCAGAAGCAGGCGGAAGAACAGCTATAGTGAAGCACAACATCGACACCGGAAGTGCGAAACCAATCCGCCAACCACCAAGACGAGTTCCGCTGGCCAAGAGGAAAGAGGTCACAAATTTGATTGAAAACATGCATAAAGAAAAGGTCATAGAGCCTTCGGCAGGTCCTTGGTGCTCGCCGGTCGTGCTAGTCAAGAAAAAGGATGGCAGTACCCGATTTTGTGTGGACTATCGGAAGCTCAATGACGTGACCAAGAAGGACAGCTATCCACTACCTCGGATCGATGACACCCTGGACACACTGTCAGGCACACAGTGGTTTTCCACACTCGACTTACGCAGCGGCTATTGGCAGGTAGAGCTTGCAGACAAGGAGAAAACGGCTTTTAGTGTTGGCGACGGTTTGTGGCAGTTCACCGTCATGCGAGCGGCTAATGGAACGTGTGCTGAAAGGGCTGCATTGGCGGACGTGTCTTGTATACCTCGACGATATAATCGTGATGGGCAAAAGCTTCGACGACCACCTGGAAAAGCTGAAGGAGGTATTTGAGCGAATACAGAAAGCCGGGCTTAAACTCAACCCAAAGAAGTGCTCGCTGTTTCAAAAAGAGGTCAAATATCTGGGTCGCACGGTTTCCGCTCGCGGAGTACATACGGACGAAGGCAAGATCACGGCGGTGAAGGAGTGGTCCCGGCCACGCAATCTACACGAACTCCGCAGTTTCCTGGGCCTGTGTACATACTACCGCCGATTTGTTCCGGGATTCGCGAACATAGCCAGCAGCTTGCACAAACTGACGAAAAAGAGCCAAGCTTTCGAGTGGAACGAGGAGCAGGAAGAGGCTTTTGCACGTCTGAAGGAAAAACTGTGCAGTGCTCCAATTCTGGCCTTCCCCGTGCCTGGGGAGATGTTTGCTCCTGGATACAGATGCAAGCGGGAATAGTATTGGCGGTGTGCTATCACAGATAATAGACGGCCAGGAACAAGTGATAGCGTACTACAGTAGCGTTCTATCGAAACCGGAACGCAATTACTGTGTGACACGGAGAGAACTGCTGGCGGTATTGGACTGCGTAAAACACTTCCACAAATATCTGTATGGACAAAGGTTTCGCCTGCGCACAGATCATGCGGCATTGAAATGGCTCCTGAACTTTAAAGATCCTGAAGGGCAATTGGCACGGTGGATCGAGCGACTGCAGAGCTACGACTACTCGATAGAGCTTCGCAAGGGCAGTAGCCATGGAAATGCCGATGCCTCGTCCCGCCGTCCGTGCAAAGTCGAATGCAGGCAATGCTCGCGAGCCGAAAGCAAAGAACAGATAGTGGACGTCCGGTTGGTCAGCGTCATGCCAGAGGAAGAGTGGTCTGCGGAGAGGCTACAAAAAGACCAGCGTGAGGATGCGGATCTTGCAAAAATCGTCGAAGGCAAGGAGCAAGGCGCACGTCCAGACTGGCAGGAGATGGCCGGTGAAAGCCCGATTGCTAAGGCTTACTGGGCACAGTGGAAAAGTCTGCGGCTGAAGGAAGGATGCCTGTACCGCGAATGGGAGAGGGCGGATGGTCGGACCAGCAACTCCCTAATGGTAGTGCCGAAATGCAGAATCAACGAGGTCATCGAGGCATACCATAACGACTCCAGTGGAGGGCACCTAGGCATCACCAAAACCGTCGCCAAAATAAAAAGACGATTCTACTGGGTAGGATGTCAGGAGTCTGTTGCCGAGTGCATTAAGAGCTGCGACCGATGTTCAGCCGCGAAAGGGCCGACAAGAAAATCTCGAGGCCGCATGCAGCAGTACAACGTGGGAGCGCCCTTCGAGCGGATTGCCATGGACTGGATTACTTCAGCAAGACGGACTACGTGGCCAATAAGCGGGCGGAACTGGAGGAAATTCACCAGTTTATAAGGAGCCGCACCAAACTGGTCAGCGATAAGGCGAAAGCCAGATATGATCTACGGGCCAACTCAGCAGGGTTCCAAGAAGGCGATCTGGTAATGCTCTACAACCCGCAGCGGAGGGAAGGTTTGTCTCCGAAACTTCAAGCGTCATGGGAAGGACCGTACGAAGTCGTGACTAGGATTAACGACGTGGTATACAGGATTCAACGTTGCAGCAATAGAGGCGCTAAGCTGAAGGTAGTCCATTTGGAGCGCCTGGCGCCTCATCATAGCGGAGCCTCGGCACTTGGTCGGGACGAACAAGTCTAAGTGGTGGGCAGTGTAACGATGAGACAGTCTGTCGCTGTGCAAAGCAACCCTGCCGCTACGTGCCGTGCTATAACCCAATCTGGCAACGACGGCCGCGATAGTAACTTTTAGTCCAATCTGGCAGCGACGGCCGCGATAATAACTCTTAGTCCAACCTGGCAATGATGGAAACTTTTAGTCCACTCCGGAATGTGCGGGAACGATCTGCGCGATGGCCTGAGAGGTATAAAAGGCAGCCGGATGCGGCGCAGCGAGTCAGTCTGGTTTTGACAAGTGAAGTTGCCACACGGAGTGATTAAGCAAATACTTAAGTGTACGAAAAGTAAAGTGTAAGCTGTGAATAATAAAGTGACTGTTGGTTTATTTTATTGTCTGCGTTTAAGAAACTGACTGTGTTTTATTTTCAAATTACACAATCCAGAGATACGTAACAGCCCACTAGACGTAGTGTTCGAAACAATACAAATATATATATATATACACTTATACACATACCCATACATATTTACTTTCTTTTTCACATACATTTATACTCATACACATACATATTTATTTTCCAGTTAACAGAAATAATCACATACACACACATATACATACAAATAAATATATTTATACACACATATTTATACACATACACATACATACTTTTATTCACACACATTCACATTCACATTCCCATACAAATAAATTCACTTTTTACAAATAAAGACAAATTTTCACACACATTTTACTACACATTTATATTATTTTTATATTCTAGTACATACATTCCCCATTCTTGTAAATACATTCCCCATTCACATTTACAATATATTTTCTCCCATACACATATATATTTCGCTCGACAAGTATTCAAATTCGTTCCAACGAATTTTCCCATTTCCAACTCTTCCCATACTCACTAATCGTTCGCGCGGACGCGGTTAGACTACACGTCTATTTCCCAACACCCTACAATTATATATATTCAAACTTTTTACCCTCTGTCGAGCCTTTTTGTACAAAATGCCTATGGAGCGATCCCCCAAACGTCAACTCGTCACAATGGAGACTCCTTCCTCAAGACACACAAAGTTATCTAAATCACATTTGACAGTTCCTGTCACTCGGGAGCCACCAAGCACTCGCTCCAAACTCTCTAGTCCGAAAGCAACCGATCCCAGTGTTGCTAAATTTACTTTCGAGTACGATAGACTCGTGCTATTATGCACACAATTTTCATCGGCTCCCATTGAGGATTTGACCAAATCCCTGGTCAAAATTAAGCAAAAAAATTTGCAAGCCCAATGGGAGAGGCTTATGAGCGCACATGAGGCAGTCTTCATTGCGGAAGACAACAGCCAGCCCGACGGTTTCTAAGAGTCGGCTAGGCAAAAAATCGATGCCTGCACAGACCAATACGAGTTGTGCATGGCCCAGATGTCGGACATCATTGAGATGCTCCAAACTCAGTCCCCCCTGCCCGCTGCTCATATGGAACCGGTTCGACCCCTAGAACCAGCAAACACATCATACATTTGCCTAAAAGTTCCGCCTTGCGATACCGAAACCTTTTTCGGGGGTTATGAGCAGTGACCGTCCTTCCGAGACATGTTTACTGCGGTTTACATCAACCACCCCCAGCTCACTCCAGCCCAAAAATTGTATCACCTCCGATACAAGACGCAAGGTAAAGCCGGTGCTATTGTAAAGCAATTTGCATTAACCGATGAGAATTTCGGACTCGCGTGGGAAGCTCTAAGATCCCGCTTCGAAAATAAACGCATACTCGTTGACACTCAGATCCGATCCCTTTTAAATATCGCTCCTGCCCACACTGAAAATAGTGAGGCGCTACAGCGGATCCAAAACACTATAAACAATTGTCTTTCAATACTAAATTCCCAGGCGGTAGATACAGACAATTGGGGTCCGCTACTCGTTTATATATGCTCTACAAAATTGCCCCTAGAAACACTCGCTCTATGGGAGCAATCACTGACATCCCGGAAGGATCTGCCACCCTGGTCGCAAATGGATGAGTTCCTAACCGGCAGATATGAGCTACTTGAACGGCTGCAAAGTATTCGCCCTTCTAAGCCGAAACCGTCTCAACCTTCGACTTCCAATGTCCTCCCAAATCGGCCACACAAATCCCTAAACTATCACACTCAAGTGAAAAGGGACTTCGCGTGCAAACTCTGCAGCGCAAATCATCCCATACGGACTTGCCAGAGCTTCAAAAGACTCACCCCCCAGAGTCGATTAAAATACGTTAAGAAGCACAATCTCTGCGTAAATTGTCTTGCTACATCACACCTCACTAAAGATTGTACAAGCAATTTTACGTGCGTATATTGCCAAAAGAAGCACCATTCCATGCTTCATTTCCCTAAAGGCAATGCGCAACCGTTTCAATCTCCCAATAGGTCACAGTCAACCCGTCCACAGGTCGCAACAGCTCCAAAACGATCGCATAACAACTCCGTTACTCATTCCCCCCTTTCGGATGCGCAACCCCGCACATCTTCCAGGCAAAGTACGCCCAAAGTACTAGCTCTCCACTCCATTAATGGCACCCAATCCCTTCTGTCTACGGCACTGGTGTCCATTGAGCACTCGGGAAAGTTGTTCAAAGTTCGAGCGTTGATCGACCAAGCCTCTCAAATTGCCAATCGAGAAATCCCCCTTTCAAATCTCGGGCATGGGCGGTCAGATTGTGCAAAATGCCAATCATACATGCTTCTTGACATTGGCAGTCCCCCAATCGAGCAGGAAACTCCCCGTGCAAGCTATCGTACTCCAAGAGCTTACGAAATTGCTCCCACCTCGTCACATACACCCCCCTAATATGAAACATATCGCCATGCTAGAACTCGCTGATCCAAACCCCTTCGAGACAGCGCAGAGTGATTGGCAGTGATCTCATCCCGCAGATCATGCTCGAAGGTATCCACCGAAATGTATGTGGCAGCTTACTTGCTCAGCATACAATATTCGGTTGGGTATTAAGCGGTCCAGCACCCTCTTCTACGCATTTGACATGTGCCACAGAGTCACCAAGTCGCCATATGCATACTGGACCCGCCCTTCGAAATAACCTTTCCACACTAAAGAAAGCCCTTTCGCAAGTGATTGCCGCCCTCAATCCCGTAGGGTTTCCACCCCAGGAATTAAAGGAAAATCACTTCAAACCCACCACTCCTGCAAACTCATTCTCAAACCGGCAAATTTCCCCCTTCGTTGCCAAACGTTTCGGCCCCGCAGGATGGCTTTCACCTCTAATGAGGTCTCCCAAAAGGGTTCGCCAAAAACGGCCCACATTCACAGCAACTGGCGGAAATTGCAATCCCCCGCAGTTCCTCATTGCACCTCCTCCATCCCGGGTCCAAAAAGAGGATAGTCGCCACTCCAGTGCGACTTGCTCCAAACGCTGCAAATCCCGCAGACGTTGGACTGATCGGGTATAAACTCCAAGATCTATAAGATCTCCCTCTCGGGTGGAACGCCTCCAGCCATTCTCATGCTCAAACAGTTCCAACTCCGGATCAAAGAGCGGTTGACTGCCACCACCCTCTCGAAGAGCAAACCGACATTCTCGGTCGGGTCTCCTGCTTCGTTCGAGCCCTACGAGCACATACGTATCCCGAGCGGAGTTGCCCTTGTGTATAAACAACCCCTCGAACCCCCTCATAACTCTCGCTCGAGCTTCTCATTCCCCCTTAAGACATGGCAATGCAGCCAATTTATATATGTATTTTCTCATATTCCCTCGGCTATAGCTTTCGCACACTCTGCAGCTTGGCCACGATTACCCATTTCCACGATGTCAGCCTTAATACTTTTATTTCCAATTAACTGACATCTCATCTATTTGCAGAACGGTGACTACGCCCCAACCGCTGCAGCAGCACTCCCTCGAGGACGAGGCATCTATGGATGGCACACCCGCACCCGCAAAAGCTGCACCACGGAGTCCTCGCCCGTCTGGCCCGCGGCATAATTTTATTGCAATATGCAATGGCGGCCGCGATGGCTAAATGAGTGCTGTCTCGAGTGATCTGTCGATCCCATCTCTAATCCCTTCCTTTCCTTTCCCTTTGTACTCATGTTTCCCCCTATTTTCTGCTCCCCGGCTTCGGCCGTTTGTATCGTATAATGTTTATTGTATTTCTTGTGACACTCTTTATTCGACACCCGACCAATAAAGACGTTTAAACCCGAACCCCGTATTTTAATTCCTACCGCTCCGCCGACGTAAACAAGTATGTTTGTAGGCGAGCATTTATCTTTATTTATTTCGTTATATCTTTCCTTGAATGCATTCATTGTGATATTTTCAAAGTTAAAATTTTCTCTGCAAAGGGCTCCTTTATCTGCAGTTTCTTTAGTGAACTATGTAGTTTCTCCAACATTGGATCTAGTTCCAAAGGGTCATCGCTACAAGTCACGTGCACTTCATAATTGTCAATATGTATCATCGGCCGATGCTTTTCTTTTATTTCAAAACTTAATCTTTTCGTGTTCTTCACGTCGTTCATAGAGGTACATTCCCATATGTAGAGTTGATCAGGCTCTTGAGATATGCCCTTCCTATTGTCGCGTGTCTTGGTACCATAATTAATATTTTCATTTTCTTCATTGTGCATGCTATTTTCTTTTGCTCTTGATGTTGCTGCCTTGCTCCTTGTAATTGCCAGTATTTCCTTTTGTTTGCCGTCATTCATGTCATTTTCCTGTGTTGGGATCATTGCCTTTAGTGTGTCGCTGTCAATTTTGATGCGTGATAAGGCATCTGCATTTGTGTTGATTTTTCCTTGTTTGTATATGATTTCAAAGTCGTAATCAGATATGTCTAGTCTGATTCTTGTCATTTTCGATGATGGGTTTTTGTGTGAGAACAGAGATACCAGTGGTCTGTGGTCTGTGACTACAATGAATTTTCTTCCGTAGAGGGACGGTCTGAAGTAGTTTATTCCCCAATGTATTGCTAAAAGTTCCTTTTCTATTATTGGTTTATTGATATCGTGTTTCTGTAGTGATTTGCTTGCATATGAAATGGGAAGGTCATGTCCAATTTCTCCTTGGGATAATACTGCTCATAGGGAGAAGTCTGAAGCGTCTGTTGTTAATATATAGGTTTTGTTGAAATCTGGATATTGTAATATTGGTGTGTTTGTTAACTTCTGTTTTAATGTTTCGAAAGCTGTCTTGCACTCGTCCGACTAAATGAAAGGTGTACCTTTCTTAAGGAGAGAGTTAAGACATTTTACTATTGATGCGAATTCTGGTATGAAGCGTCTGTAGTAGTTGCAAAATGCTACAAATCGACGGACTTCATCAGCATTCGTTGGTGTTGGATAATTTAGTACTGCTTCGCATTTTGTTGGATCTGTTTTGATGCCTTTGTCTGTGTTTAAATGTCCTAGGTAGATGACTTCTGGTTTTAAAAATTGGCATTTGCTTGCATTTAGTTTTAAGTTGTATTGTTGTAGTCGGTCGAAAACTTTAATCAGGTTTTCGTTGTGGTGTTTCAATGAACATGTAGTATTTGGATGCTCATATGTTGTCAAATAGAGAAATGCTTCTGAGCTGAGTCCACTTAGTGCTAGGATTTGTTTGAGGATATCTTGAGGTGGTGTTTGGTTTTTTTTTTGTTCTTAATGTATAATGTAATGTAATAACAAGTTGCAAATGTTTTCGGGTGTGTTTGTTGGGTTTGATGTTACAAGTGTTGTTATAATAATGTTATTACTTATTCTTGCGTACGTATTTAATTATTATTATTTTTTGTTGTTTTTATTTTTGTATTGTAAAATTATGAAAATAATTGTAAATGTATAGGAAACTGTTGTTGATGATTAAGGTGCAATTTTCGTGGATCTGGTGGCAGCTTTTTTTTTGTTTTTTTTTTTTCAACAGGAACAAACGCGCAGGGGATGACCCCTATTAATGCGAAGCATTGCGTTGGTTCAGGAAGGATATAAAGGTTAGGAGATAGGGTTATGAGTGAAGTGGTTATGGACTCTTGCCTTGAACCCATCGAGATCATAAGTGCTGGGGAAAATATCCGCAGGGAGACCATTCCACAACCGCGCTGTACGGGCCAGAAACGAATTTTCCCTATAGTGTGTAGTGCGCTGGAACATCGTTTCGACGTGGAAAGCATGGGCGCCAGTGTTCAAACGGGTTGCCCGGGGGAATGCCCGGAGTGATGGCATCAAGCTGCTCATCTCCACTGAGCAGTTACCGAAAAAGTATCGGTAAAATAACACCACACATGCCACGTTTCGACGATGTTCCAAGGAGTCAATAGAGCTGGATGCCCTACTGTCCCCCATAAGTTCAATCGCACGGTTTTGCACCCTATCGAGGAGCTCCAAATGAGTTTTTGAAGCCCCCGCTCAGAGGTGCGAGTTAAACTCCATTTTAGGTCGGATATAGGTGGTGTAAATAATGCGGAGATCAGACGGAGTGAAATATAGCTTAGTTGATTTCCTGTGGTGACGAACCTTTGCGTCGGGGCTGTTTCGATGGGGTTTCATCAGAAGCGCAACTTTGGTAGTTAGCTGTTTGCGTAGCGCTTTGCTGTCTGTCAATCTATGAGCACAGTGTTTGGGACGGGTCATCGTGGTGGTCCATAGGTGGTGGTCGGTGCCATTGTCATCGGAAATGTTTTTCAGTTGGGACCAGTGTTGGTCAGTTCGTGTTTGCAGGATCGGTGTTGGTGAAATCGGCGGGTTACAGGTTGCAGGTTTGGTCGGCAGCTTAGTCTGTTGTAGGTTTGGTCGGCAGGATCGGTGTTATGTGGTGGAAAAAGGTCTAAGATATATGTGGATAGTAGTCGTGAAAGTTTTGTTTCGTTTGTTTAGCGTCAGTTCGGGTTGACCTTTAGGAAACGGCGGGCCACGCCAATAATGTTATGGCTCGGGAGCCTATGTGTTGAGCAGTGAAAACAAGCGGTTTGACTCTTGTCACAAAGCTGATTTTATTTTTCAATTTCAGTGTCTTAAATACTAAATTTACAAACTGTTATACGGCTGAGCATTTCCAATGCTCCGCCCGATTTTCCAGTGTCGCGGAAGTGTGACCAATCAGCGACACGGGACCCTTTCGGTCAATTCAGCACTTTTCCTCAAGTGCCATTGCCCTGCGGTAGGTGGCATCACGCAGAGTGCCGATCAGTGCATGTTCCATATGTGGGACACTGCTCTGCGGTCAGTCGTGTCGGATGGCACGCCGCTGGCTTAGCCACTTGAGTGTCGCTTGTGTCGTGCGCGCGTTGCTATTTGACACTTTGGCACATTTGTGCTCAAGTGTAGCATAATTTATTAGCGTTGGCACAAGTGGCTACGTGGTACCACTACAAAATGCACTGATAAAGGCATTCTTCCTGATGATAGTAAATTCACTATCATCCAAAACTATCCAAAACCCACAAACGCTGATGAAGCAAAACGATTTGTGGCTTTTTGCAATTTATTTATTTATTTATTTAAAACGTGGAACAAATAATACAATTATTTTTTCACGAAAAGTAAAGAGCACTGGCTGCCAGGACCTTCGGCTCGTAGATGATATAAAATAAAATAACTTAATCTTTACGTGTTATTTACAAGTAAAATTATGTAAACGCTAACTTGAGAATATTTATTGGTTGTACGTGTAACAATTGTTGGAGATGAAGATTTATTATATTGATTTTTTTAGACCAGTTTGACTTAAATATGATACAATGGTTTCTATGTTTTCTAGAGAGGGAGATTTTAATAAGTTAGACGGGATTCTGTTTTTAAAAATATAGAGTCTTATTTGGTTAAACTGTGGGCAGTCATCAAGAATGTGTTTGATAGATAAAGGTGTAGTCGAGCAGAATTGACAGCAGGGAGGACTGGAGCCAGTTAGGAGGTGGGCATGTGTGGCAATAGTATGTCCTAGGCGGAGTCGAACAAAGGCTTTGATGTCGTTGCAGCGACCCGATGGATTGTAAATAGGTTTGCTTCCATTTGAGTTGCAGAGGGTGTAATGGTGATGGATTCCTGTCCACTTTTCTTTGTGTTTTTCATTTTGGTAAGCGGAGATGAATTTATAAAAGTCTTTTTTTACCAGATAGTCGAATATTATGAGTGGCTCCATCGCAGCGGATTTGGCCCTTTCATCAGCCAGTTCGTTTCCTTTTATGCCGACGTGGCCTGGTACCCACATTAGCTTTATGCTGTTGTTGCTTTCAATCAGCGCATTTCGAATTTGACAAATTATGTACGTTTTGTTTTGGGTGTTCAGTAGGGACGATATGGTGGACATGCTGTCCGTGCATATAATTGTTTTTGTTTTTAAATTTTGGGCAAAAGTGATTGCTTTGAAGATCCCAACGGCCTTAGCTGTATAGACTGAAGCGTAGCTTGGTAAATGTCCCGCCGATTTCGTGTTCCCGGCTGCATCAACAACCGCAAATGATGTGTAGAATTCCGATTTGGATGCATCAGTAAATATAAGATTCCAATTGGAGGGCAGCGAAGCTGTGTACTCCGCGAACATAGATTGGTAGACTTTGGGGTTTGTGTTCTTCTTGGCATGCGTGTTGAGATGGAGAATGACAGCTGACTTTTTTAGCAGCCATGGTGGATAGTTGTCTCGTTGGCGGATAGATGTTGTTGTGATGCCCAACTCTTTTGCATATTCTATACAAATGTTAATAGCTGATTTGCGGCGTGGTAATGATTTCCTGAGCAGTTCAGCTGTAACTATTTCATACAAAAGGTTGTTGTTACAGAGGAAAAGCTTTGGTATAAGTTTCATAATGGCAAATTCGAAGCGTTCTTCAATGCTGGGCAAGCCAGCTTCAGTCAAAACGAATTTCGTTGGAGATTTTGGATACGCACGAATGCTCCTGCTGGCGGCCGAATGATAGGGTGCATACAACAATTTAATATTGCTTTTAGCGCAGTTGCCGAAGACTGGAAGTCCATAATCGATTTTAGATAAAATAAATCCTCCGGTAATATTAACAAGCGTTTCACTGTTGATTAAGCAATGCTTCGAAGAGAGATATTTAATTATATTAAGCCTGGCAGCCAGTCGTTTTCTTAGGTACAAACAATGTTCTTTAAAAGTTAATCTTCTATCGAAGATAATCCCTAAGAACTTAAGGCTATTTACATTTACCATATTAACATTATTATAGATTAAGTTAATGTTATTACATTTATGTTTTCTACAGATATGAAATACTTTGCATTTACTTATAGCTAAATTGGCACCAGAACATTTCGACCAATTTGATATGTCTAGGAGAATGTCAGAAAAGTTCTTTTTTACAGTATTCAAATTTGTGACTTTTGAGAATAGCAGGACGTCATCGGCGTAGCTTATATGAGAAACATTTTTATATTTTGATATGATGTCGCTAATTTCATTAAATGCAGTTGTGAATAAAATAACTGACAGTGGAGAACCTTGCGGGATTCCGTTGTGCAAAGGAAAAGTGTCTGACAATGTGTTATTTATCTTTATTTTAAATTTACGATTCAAGAGAAACGCTTTGACAATGTTAACAATTTTATCACCGATGTTCCATTTTACAAGTTGGCGCAAAACTACGTGCATTCCGACCCGGTCGAAGGCTTTTTCAAAATCTAAGCTAAGCGATGACACATGGTTTCTGTTCGAAAGCGCGGACGAAGCGTAATTTTCAAAGAAGAGCAGGGCGTCAATGGTGCCTTGCCCTTCCTTGAACGCGACTTGATTTGGGCTGATAAAATTGTGTTTTTGGGCGTACCATGAGATACGTTTTGCAATAATTTTTTCAAAAACTTTACCGAGGCAGCAGAGCAGAGAGATAGGTCTGTATCCCGATACTTCTGGAGGCGGATTATTTGATTTCGGAATAGGTACAACAATTGCGTTTTTCCAAATTTGAGGATAGACGCCTTGATCTAGCATGTTATTATAAAGTTGAACTAATCTGGTCTTTAGGCGGGAGGATAAATGTTGGAGCATGCAGTAAGATATTCTGTCAGCGCCCGGAGTTCGGCCAGACATACTATCGAGAGTTGATTCAAGCTCGAGGAGATCTATTTTAGCATTGGTAATGTGTGCGGAAGACGTATGAATGTTGCACCTATTCCTCAGGACTTCGGCTTTCGCCGTAGAAAAGGATTCGTGAAAGTTTGCGTCTGCGGAATAATCTGACCAGAATTTAGCGAAATGATTGGAAATATCTTTAGAGTCAACGATGGGGTCATTTGCATTGTTTATGAAATTTATTGATGTTGATGAGTAAAGTCCAGAGAGCCGTCTTATATCCCCCCAAGCTTTTTTGGGGTTAGATTTATGGTCAATAGTTTGTGAGAATTTGTTTAAGCTTTCTCTTTTTGCTTGCTTGGACGCTTTTCGGAAAATGGCGTTTGCTTTTTTGTAACTAATTAAATTACTCTCGGTTCTGGTGCGTTTGAATTCTGACCAGAGAGCGCGTTTGTCATGCCGCAACTTGGACAGCTCGGCTGACCAATAAGGGACAGTCTTATTATAACTTTTTTTCGCTGATTGAGGAATAGAGTAGTGGGCAGAGGATCGTATAATTTTTGTGATTATTGCTGCTTCTTTATTTATGTTTTTCGATGGCGGCGACTCATTAGAGAGCTTGTCCGCTATATTAGAGAAGGCGTCCCAGTTTGCTTTGTCAATCTTGAATTTAGGGGTTGGAGGGCTTTTAGTTGCAGTAGGGGAAGATAGAACTGTTAATATAGGGTAGTGATCACTGCCGTGTAGATCGTTTAAAGTGGTTGTGGAAAGTTTAGGAGCAATGTTGGAAGAACAAAGTGTGAGATCGATATTGGTGAATGACTGATGTGTAGAGAAATGCGTAGGCTTATTGTCATTGAGAACTATTAAATCTTCAGAAAAAATTAGGTCTTCCAAAATTGTACCTCTTTTGTTGGGAACGTTGGATCCCCAAAGGGGGCTCCAGGCATTAAGGTCACCTAAAATTATGATAGGAGTAGAAATTGGTCGTATAATTTTTGCAAGATCGTTGCGGGTGAAATTTTGTTGTGGCGGTATGTAAAGAGAGATGATTGTAAATTTAAAGTTTAAAGAGATTTCTATTGCAAGTACGGCGATATTAGAATGTACGGAAAGTATCTTATGGGGAATAGATTTTTTTATTAGAACAGCAATACCTTGTTTATTGGTTACGTTGTGTGGTAGGTTAAAAAAGTAGCTAGTGTATTGTTTCGGTGCCGCGGCTGTCTTATTAGCGGCTAAGTGCGTTTCCTGAAGCGAAACAAAACTGGGAGATAGGTCCTTTATAAGAAGTTCTAACTCGGTGTAGTTGTTGTAAAATCCTTTTATGTTCCATTGTAGGATTTTAAACATAATAGAAGCAGAGGGAAAAAGGGATTTTGAGTATGAGAAAAGGAGCAATTAAAAGTGTTGAATAGCTGACTTAAGGTTCACCGTCGGAGAGAATTGGTTCCGGAGAGTAGCTTAATTCAGAATTCAGATTGTGGTTTTTGTTGGTAGGAAGCGGAGTGGCTGAAATGTTGGGTGTACTTTGATGTTGGAGATCTTCATTAGTATGTGGTGAATTGAGGTTTAGTGTATTTTGTTGTTGTTGTTGGATGGTCGTCGTCGTGGGGAAGCCGGCTATTTGTGGAGAGTTTAACTTTTGCTTAGTCTTTTGTTGATTGTTGTTTTTTGTTTGCGCTTGTAAGTCTGTGCTTGGACGCGACTGGAAAGAAAAGCTTTCAGTCGATTTAGTGAGAGGCGGAGTATTGGAACTGTTGGATGAGGTTGTTGGACGTGAGGGAGGAGTTTTGTTGTTTGTTGTTTCTATGTTTTTGAGAGCCTGTGTCTCTTTTGCTGCAGCAGCGAAAGATTTGCTAATGACTGAAGAGGTTTGAGTTTTGTAGATCTTGAGAGCATCTCTCATAGAGCATTTGTTTTGACATTTAATTTTTAAGATTTCTTTTGATTGAATATATCTGGGGCAATTGTTGGAGGATGATGCGTGCTCTCCCGAGCAGTTGGCACACAGGGTGCGGGTGCATGGAGGAGGGTGAAGGGCGGAAGGTTACATGAATGACAGGCAGGGGCAGAGTTACAGCGTTTGGTGGTGTGACCAAGGCGCTGGCATGTCTTACACCGCATTGGATTGGGGTAATATGGTTTCACATTGACTTTGCGCCATGAGACTTCAATTTTTTCAGGGAGTTGGTAGAGGTCAAAGGTGAGCAGCGTGACCCCGCTAGGACGCGGTTGCCCGTCTACCACTTTCGTAAACTTATGCACAGATACTACACCTTGATCTTTCAAATTTTCAATGATTTCATTCTCATCAACATTGTTCAAGTATGGAGCATAAATCGTGCCTTTTGAGTAGTTGAGGTTTTCGTGAAATTTAGCTTGTATTTGACATACCCCAGAGAGAGTTTTGGCTGCTATAAATTTATCAGCAATTTTTTGGTTTTTGACTAACAGTAGGAGGTTGCCGTCACGTAACTCTGATATAACAATTTCTTTGCTAATCGCTTCCAGTGCTTTATGTACGGCGAAACACGAGTACTTAGAGAGTAGTTTATTGGAGTCAATTGCAGAAATTGTTATAAATTTCGGATTTTCTTTTTTTATTTTTGGTAGTTCTGGAAAGTTCAATGGAGTATACGTCGTTTTTTTTCTTTTTGGTTCGGGACTTGAGGTAAGCAGCGCGAACCTGTTATCCCCAAGTTTTGGCGGCCCGGGGGCCATGTTGAATCTTGGGTCTTTTACCAAGTGCGGGCTTGGGATTATAAGCCTGATAAGATGACTGGAAATGTGAATGAGAGTCTTTGTTTTTTTTTTTTGTTTGGAAGCTCCGCGGCGTGCCGTACGATTATATGCGTTAGCGATAGACCGAGCGCAAAACGAAGACGTCTGCTCAGTGCGAGCACCTGTCGAAGACTGCTTTTTGCAATTATTATAGAAAATTTATTCCAAATTTTGCAGAACATTCTCGTCACATAACAAAACTTTGCTGAAAAAATGTACCCTTTATATGGAGCACCGAATTTACAAACGCGTTTGAATATCTCAAAAAGGCATTAATTTCACCCACTCTCTTGCAATATCCTGATTTCACTAAACCATTCTGTGTAACAACTGATGCGAGCAAACATGCCTGCGGCGCAATGCTAAGCCAAGAGTATGAGGGCAAGGAACTTCCTGTTGCTTATGCATCTAAAACTTTCACTAAAGGCGAAAGTAACAAATCCACAATTGAACAAGAACTAACAGCAATCCATTGGGCTATCAAGCATTTTCGTCCTTACCTTTACGGTACAAAATTTTTAGTGAAAACTATTTTCCATGAAAAACCCATCATCAAAACTAACGAGAATTCGACTTGACCTAGAAGAGTACGATTTTGTAGTAGAATATCCTAGGGGTAACGAAAATTCAGTAGCAGATGCACTATCCCGCATCACGATTCACGATTTAAAGGAATTAAATATTGAAAATTCCAAAGTGCTAAAAGTCACCACCAGAGCACAAAACAAAAAGAACGTAACGAACAACGACAAACCGAATTCAAATCCCACCATTCCAGCAAAGCCCAAATTATATGACGTCATGAATTCAAATGATGTCAAGAAACGTGTTAAGCTTAAATTGTCTTCGGACAAATGTCATTTAAAGCATAGAAAAAAATCCTAACACATGTAAAAGTTAATGACTTGTATACTAATGGAAAATTTGACTTCGGCACATTTTTTCCAAGGCTGGAAGAAGAGGCCGGTAAGCAAGGCATTCATTACAAATGTCACCGAGTGAAAATATTTTTAAGCATATATGCATAAATGAATTTAAAAAATTAGGCAACAAATATTTTAAAAATTTAGAAGTAGCGTAACTACCTCGGTTGACTATAGTGGATGGACGGGATAAAACGGAAATCAAAAACATTTTAACAAAGTTTCATGATGATCCAATCACTGGTGGCCACAGTGGGACATCTAGAACACTATCAAAAGTAAAAAGATATTATTATTGGAAACACATGACTAAAGATATCACCAAGTATATCAAAGCATGTGAAAAATGTCAGAAGTCCAAAACAACAAAACACAATAAACCACCTGCAATCCTAACCCCAACGCCAGCGACAGCGTTTGACATTGTTCTAGTGGATACCATAGGTCCACTACCAAAAACAGAAAATGGTAACGAATACGCTGTTACAATCATTTGCGATCTAACAAAATACCTAGTTACAATACCAATCCCAAACAAGAGCGCAAAAACGGTTGCCAAAGCAATTGTTGATTCTTTTATTTTGATTTACGGGCCGATAAATACATTGATTTCAGATATGGGAACGGAATGCAAAAATCAACTTCTGAACGAAATTTGCGAATTGTTAAAAATTAAAAAACTAACTTCAACAGCACACCATCACCAAACTCTAGGAACAATAGAACGTAACCATCGCACATTAAATGAATATTTGAGATCATACATCTCAATCGACAAAGATGATTGGGATGAATGGCTAAAATATTTCACTTATTGTTACAACACTACCCCCACGGCAGTACATGACTACTGTCCTTTTGAACTGGTATTTGGGAAAATAACAAAAGAATTGGAAAACAACGACAAGATAGACCCACTGTACAATGTTGACAATTATGCAAAAGAACTGAAATTCAAACTACAAGTAGCTCAAAAAAGAGCAAGACAACTGTTAGAAAAAAAAGGTTCTCTCGAAGCAGTATACAGACAAAAATATATCCGAGATAAAAATTAAAGTTGGGGATAAAGTTTTAATAAGTAATAAAACTGGACACAAATTAGACACTAAATATACCGGACCCTATACTGTAATACGAACTGACAATAACAATAACTGTTTACTTGTGGACGACTCAAATAAACAACTCCAAGTCCTTAAGGACAGATTAAAAATATATCGTTAATATAAATACTAATCACTTTAATTCAAATTTTAAAATATCCTTGCGCGAGGATACATAATACATATACAATATTAAGTTGTATTAACTTTTAATCTTGAAAATATTACAATATTAAGCTGTATTAACTTTTAATCTTGAAAATATTTTAAAATCATATTATATTAGATACAATAAAAAAAAAAGGGTAATAAAATTATATTTTAGCCATAACATTGTAAGTAAACAAACAAACAAAAAATATTTTTAATTATAATTGTTAAACTTTAAGAAAAAATCTTCAACATTAAAATAGTTTATAAAAATAATATTAAAGATTTTTTTTTGTAAAAAGGGAGGTGCAGCAATGAGACTTCGCCTGTATGACTGACTACTTGGCGTAATACGATATTACGATCCATAGTAACAAGTGTTCAAGCGAAGTCGCAGCAACTGACTCCGCGCACTAAACGTGTATACCGCAGCGTCAGCATTTTCGCACGCTAGCCGGTCTGCATATTTAGTGCACAGCTTAAGCTGATGATTTTGAATTTTGAAAATAAAGTCAGTCTGTCTTTGGACACACAATTAACAACATCGCTAGACCGTTTTACTTATTACAATACAAATTTTACAGAAATGTTATTTTCCCCAAATGAGAGCTAAAATAAATAAAAAAATAGTCAACCAATGCAAGACATATAAGATATGTAAACTAAATAAATATGATCGTCACCCCAGATAGATAGATTTGAAAGGGGAAAAGTGCACTGAGACCAAAGCTGATCTATTGTGCCCCCTACAACTTTAGAGAACGTCCCCTAGTCCCACCGACCTAATGAAGCTTAGTAACTCACGTGGGAGAAAGTGTTTGACGTTCTCTTCTGCAAGCCAGTACTGGCCCAGGTGCTGTTTCCTACTACGGCATACCGCATCGCAGTGCAGTATGACGTGCTCAGGAGTCTCCTCCGCTGTTCCGCAGAGTCTGCAGACGCTTACCTGTTCTACTCCGATAGTGTGCATGTGTTTCCTCATCGTGCAGTGCCCGGTTAACAGCCCGGTGACCAGTCTAAGCTGGGTTTTTCCCAGTCTGAGGCATTCTTCACTCCATCTGGAGTTATAACCTTTGATGAAGATTTTCGATTGCCTAAGACCTGTGGCATCGTCACCCCAACAAACACATGATTCAAGCCACCCCAATACCAGAATACCCCGGACACATTGTCCATATCGATATCCACTACACCAACAAGCATATCATACTAACTGCAAAAGACAAGTTCTCTAAGTATACACTTGCCAAAATACTGAAATCAAGAGCGGTTGAGGATATTAAGCAACCGCTTAAAGATATCATCATATCATTCGGAATACCCAAAATAATAGTATTTGACAACGAGAAATCTCTGAATGCAAGTCCAGTAACATTTATGCTAACAAACCAATTTGGTATTGATATCCACAAAGCTCCACCGTAGACAAGCACATCCAACGGCCAAATAGAAAGGTTCCACTCAACACTATCTGAAATAATACGTTGCCTCAAATCAGAAAACACACATAAAACTTCTCCGAACTTCTAGATAAATCAATATTCCAATATAACAATTCAATCCATTCGACAACCAGACGAAAACGAAACGAACTATTCTTCGGACAAAGAGTAACCACAGACCCAGAACAAATCGAAAAAGACAAAAAGGAAAATATTAAAAAACCAGCTGAATTATCACAATAAAAATTATCACAATAAATTATCACAATAAAAACAGGACACCCTACAAGGACTATTCAATAGGAGAAACAATTTATGTCAATATTAATAAAAGATTAGGAAATAAGCTAACCCCGAGGTATAAAGAAGAAATTGTAGCGGAAAACAGAAACAGTACAGTAATTACCCGATCAGGAAGAACGATTCATAAAAATCTAATAAAGAATTGTCTCTATACTACTCTTCCAGATCCATCTTAGCACTAGCAATAGCGGAGGTGCAGATACTAGACTATACGAGTACCCAATTGGTAACAATCCACACGGGAAAAGCCAGGATACAAACCGGCACCTTTAAATTAATCTACATACTAGACCTGGACAAATATGATGAATTGATCAACAGACTCGAACACGCGGCAAACATTCGATCAAGACCCAACAATCCCCTCGTCACCCAAATTTCCTTTCTAACAGCCCAAACGAAATCCTACTTAGGCAGGCTTAAAGTAAACAAGAAATTAAAGAGATCATTAGATTTCATAGGTAGTGCATGGAAATGGATAGCCGGGAATCCGGACCATCATGACCCAGAAATAATAGAAAACAAAATAAATAACCTACTAGAAAACAACAACAAACAAATAATTATAAATAGAATGACAACTAACAGAATAAATGAATTAACAGATATTACCAACAACATATTTGTACGGTTTCGAAGGAAACAAACAAATCTGGCTACACCGTTGGCAGTCGGCAATTAGCCTGATCTTGCCATCGCTAAAAAACGATTTCGCCATCACTAAGTGGCGTGAGTTGGCAGCCTGAAGACGAACGACAGCCGAGTCAGCAGCACCAAAACTTTAACGTTAAGCCAATTAAATAAAAAGTGAATTTTAAAGAAAAAGAACTGAAGTGTAAAGTAACGTTGGTAAATTAAAATAGAAAATAACAAAGCAATAAAAACTGTAAAACCTAAACTAAGAACCCCGTTTCCTATGCACGTCCTGCACATAAAATGGTGGCCCATGGGGGGAACCCAGTGAAAATTAACATTAAAATAAACTTTGAACTTAAATAAGCAAATTAATTGGAATCTTAGTGACATAAAATCAACTTCGAACAAAGTTTCATTACATTTAACATCTACATAAAATAATATGTTGCAAAAAGTGGTGCTGCACATCTGAACACATAAAGCACCGTTAACAATTCGCTAGAGGTGACGACAAGCGCACTGGAAAACAACATCGGAAACCTGACAACAAGAAGCAGCATCAATCAGTGACGTCACATGCAATGCAGAGGAGTTGCGAGCAGCGGCAGCAGTGAACACCACAGGAACACAAACTACAACACGAGCACATTGACGACAACGAGCAACAACTACAACACCCGAACCGAGGCGACCAAGGCACGCCGTTCAGCTACGAAGTAAGTGTGGTTGTGCATTATCTTTGGTTGCGTTTGATTGGGTATTTGTTGCGCTACATTTAGTGAGTGAGGTATATCGGTAAGGTAGACAAGTGGGCCAAATGGGAAAACCTGGTGAAGGAAGCACATCTGGAAAGGCAGATGTGGACGCCTTAGCAACATTGCAAGCAGATCGGTTGGAAAATGTCAAACAGCTACATAGAAACTTTAAAAAGGACACCACCACTAGGAAAACTAAATCGTATTGTCAAGTGCGTCTGGAAAAGGCGGAATGGTTGCATAAAGAGTTTAGTGAAACCCACAAACTTCTTGTATGTCATGATTCGGCACGTAGTCTGAACTATTTTGCAGAAAAAAATCGCGTCGCAGTTTGAAGAGTCATATTTTGATTACCGGTGTGCTCTTTTAGATGCACAAGAGGAGTTGTCACCCAAACCCGTAGAGTCGGCCTCAATACGCCGTCCCCCATCGAGTTGCTGAAGCTACCGCTGCCGTCGTTTTCGGGAAATTATGTAGAATGGCCGGCATTTCACGACGCGTTTCAACGTCTGATTCACAATAACTCCGATCTGAATGCGATTCAAAAATTTCACTTCTTAAAGAAGGCATTGCCCGCAGCTCAGGATTGCGATGTTCAACAAATGGCTTTAACTGAAACCAACTACATGACAGCTTGGGACTTAATCGTAAAGCGGTACAATAATCCCCGTTTGCTATTCATGCACCATATGAATAAGCTCTTCAGCTTGCCCGCTCTCACAAAAGAGCGCTCCGACGATATTCGATTCTTAGTTAATGTTCCTAATGTCTGCATTAACGAATTTAAGCGATTAAAAATTCCAGTCTCGGACTGCAACCACTGGATTGCATATTTTTTGTCAACAAAATTACCAAGGGATACGCATCAAGCATGGGAACACCACTTGGGTAGTGAAACTAGTATTCCCACCTTCGAAGCGCTCGAATCGTTTCTAAACAATCGTCTTGTCACTATCAATGTAATTGAAAACAGAAATGTTTCCAGCGACTGGCAGTCACTGCCAAAATCGAATAGCTCGAATGATCATATTTCATCTAATAACCGCCATAATCGAAATACAAGGAAATTTGGTCATAACAAAAATAGCTTTCATGCCACTGCACAACCGAATAACGTCAGCTCATGTTATCTGTGCGGCGATGCTCACATCTTGCGTCGTTGTTCAACCTTCCTCTCCAAAGATTGCTTTGAGAGAAAATCTATCGTAGACAAATCGAAACTCTGTCTAAATTGTTTGAGCAGGACCCATGCAGTTTCTCATTGTACGAGCGCAAAGAACTGTCTACAGTGTGGTCAACGACACCACACTCTATTACATTTCCCCACTTCAAGGTCCTCTCAGAACAACGAAACAGCTAACTCACCGACATATGTTTCTCTCCGCAACGAAAACTCGCAAGCACAACTAAATCAGTTGGCTCCATCCTTCCAACGTAAGAGCGCACCAGGTTCCACCACGCCTTCTCAAACGCCCACGTCTTCAAGGTCAACGCACACCACTCAACTTCTTACAACGCCGACGCATTATGCTTCCCACACGGTACTTTTGGCTACCGCCCGTGTCACGCTGGTGAACGATGTCACAAATCAGACCATAGTAGTGCGCGCCCTATTAGATCAAGGCTCGGAGTGTACAATCATTTCGGAACGCGCAGTTCAGACACTTGGACTGCCACGTAAGCATACTTCGACAGATATATCAGGTGTGGGCAGCAACACAGCATATCGCTGCAAGCAAACCGCCAGCTTCAGCATACGCTCATGGGTCAACTCTGCATTTAATATGGTAGTTGACGCCGCTTTCATCTTAAATGCACTCACTACCAAACTGCCAAGTCAAACCATCGAGCCACAACAATGGTCACACATTCAAGGACTGCAGTTGGCAGATCCCAATTATTATCAATCTCACCGTATTGATTTACTCATCGGCGCAGACATCTTCGCTCAACTTTTGTTGCCAGAAACACGTTTTGGAAGGCTTGACGAACCTCTTGCTCAAAACACACACTTAGGATGGATCTTGTCTGGCAACACTGCACCCGTGCATCAGAACGCGGCCAGCATTCATTGCAATCATACCACACTCGAATTAGAGTCACTTGTTCAACGATTTTATGAACTCGATCAAGTACCCAATGAGCGAGATCTTACAGATGAAGAAAACTGGTGTGAAACCCATTTTCAAAAAACGCATATACGTCAACCAAATGGCAAATATCTAGTCAGACTTCCACTGAAACATTTATTTGATGAAGCTTAAACACTTGGTCGGTCCAGACAAATCGCATTAAATCGTTTTCACCATTTAGAGCGAAAGCTTCAGCGTAACGACGTTTTACTGAAACGTTATGGGGACGGTATTGAAGAATATTTCTCCCTCAACCAAATCACTCCTGCAACTACAACGGAGGCGGACCATTGCGTCCAGACATCGACGGGCAGACCAACGGTCACATCATGCGTTCTGCCGCATCATGCTGTGATAAAAGAAGACAGCTTAACGACAAAACTTCGCATAGTATTCGACGCTTCTTGCCACACAACCAACGGAAGATCGCTTGACGATGTGTTATGTGTAGGCCCGGCTCTGCAAAATGATTTAGCCGCAGTAATTTTGAATTGGAGGAAGCATAAATTTGTATTCACAGCCGACATACAGAAAATGTATCGCTGCATAGACATGCATCAAGACGACTATCAGTACCAACGCATCTTATGGCGGAACAAAGCAAACGACATACAAGAGTACTGTCTCACCACGGTTACATTTGGGACAGCATCAGCACCCTATACGGCAATACGAGTCCTACATCAACTCGCCGACGACGAAAAGGAGGCATATCCACTCGCAGAGTCTGTACTGAAAACTGAAATTTATGTGGATGACGTACTCTCTGGTAGCCATACAATTGAGCTAGCAACTGATATTCGCAACCAGGTGACGTTAGTGTTACGCTCAGCAGGTATGGAACTCCGAAAATGGAGTAGCAATGCACCAAGCCTCCTCGACGGTATTCCCACCGAACATGTGGCGAAGAGCAACGTTTTAGAATTGACTAGCAATGAGACCGTAAAAACATTAGGAATCTACTGGCAACCAAATCAGGATATTTTCAAGTTTAAACTCAATTTCAAAGTAGACTTTTCTTCTACAAAACGATCAATGCTATCGACCATAGCTCGCCTCTTCGATCCGCTCGGGCTTATTGCGCCGGTTGTTGTCGCAGCCAAGATAATTTTAAAATCAGTGTGGTTGTGGAAAACATCGCGGGAAGATCAAGCTTGCACATCATTGGGATGGGATGAGTTGCTACCAGAACATTTGAACGATCAATGGCAACAATTTTTAAAATCATTGTCCAGACTAGATTGCATTACAGTGCCAAGATGGCTGCAATATGAACCAACATACCTTGAATCACTACAACTTCACGCCTTTTGTGATGGATCCGCGTCTGCATATGCAGCATGCGTATATCTACGCGTAAAATGTACTGATGGTAAAATCTACACCCAACTTTTAATCGCGAAAAGTAGAGTGACTCCAACTAAACCTCTTACGATTCCACGGGTCGAGTTGTGCGGAGCAGTTCTATCCACAGAATTAATCAATTGGACTCAGCGATCATTTTCCTTGTCAAATGTAAATTTAAACGTCTACTATTGGACAGATGCAACAATTGTACTCTATTGGGTAAACGGCGACCTTAGCCGGTGGCAGACATATGTGGCCAATAGAGTTGGGAAGATTTTACACGCATCATCGCCATCACAATGGGGTCATGTCGGCACACTTGAGAACCCGGCCGATTGTGCCACCCGTGAAATAACACCAGCCGTGTTATCAACATTTCAATTATGGTGGGCGCGTCCAAATTGGTTATCGCAGCCAGAGAACAGTTGGCCAAGGTTCAACACGGAAAAATTACTAGTAAAGGAAGACTTGGCCGAGGTCAAAAGGCAGCCAGTTAAAGTACACATGATAGCTTGCCAAGATTCAATAATTATGAGATACTCGTCGCTGAGCAAGACCTTACGTGTATGCGCCTATCTGTCTCGTTTCGCTTACAATGGTCGCAACCGTGCATTAAGCCAGTCCCGTCTGAATGGGCCTCTTACAGTCACCGAATTGAAGCAGAGTTTAGCAAAACTGGTCAAGCTTGTGCAGCAGGAAGCATTTCCAAAGGAAGTGTCCAATGTTCGAGCTGGAAAACCACTCCCCAGCGGCAGTAAATTAGCCAAACTCACACCATTTCTTGACGATCAACAAATTCTTCGAGTGCGTGGCCGAATTCAGCGTTCAACTTTGTCATTTGATCAGAAACATCCTATTATCCTACCAAGTAGTCATCACTTCACTGGCTTAGTCATTGCCAATGCGCACATAACAACATTGCACGGCGGTGCACAATTAACTCTGTCATACCTACGCCAACAGTTCTGGATTATAACTGCAAGGCGCACTGTTCAGCAGCACCTTCGGAAATGCATTAAATGCTTTCGAAACAAGCCAGAACTGGCAAACCAACTAATGGGCGACCTTCCATTGCATCGAGTGAATCCGCCACAACGTCCGTTTTTAGCAACCGGAGTCGACTACACCGGGGCCATCGAAATAAAATCATCCAGGTTCCGTGGAAATACAACCTACAAAGGCTACGTAGCCATTTTTATATGTTTAGCCACCAAATGCATTCATCTCGAAGCTGTTACCGGAATGTCCACGGAAAGTTTTTTGTGGGCGCTTCAAAGATTCATTGGACGTCGAGGTGTATGCAAAGATATGTACAGCGACTGTGGAACTAATTTTGTAGGGGCAGAAAAGGTACTACAAACAAGTCAACGTAAATTCACAGAGGCCGTAGAACAAGACATCGTACCGAAGTTGGCAAGTCAAGGTATCCAGTGGCATTTCAACCCTCCACACTCACCTAACTTCGGGGGGTTGTGGGAAGCGAATGTAAAGTCTGTTAAGTACCATTTAAAACGGGTAGTCAACGGTACAAGACTCACTTATGAAGCACTCGCTACCCTTCTGGTGCGCATTGAGTCGTGTCTAAACTCTAGGCCATTATGCCCTTTGTCTACAGACCCAAACGAATTGATGGTGCTTACGCCCGGTCATTTTCTCATCGGAGACTCCCTGCTTTCGCTGCCAACCGCCACACCAGCAACTAACATATCGCTCAGCCAGCACTTCACTCAAACGCAACGAATGCTACAGCAATTTTGGAAGCAGTGGACATCGGATTGGCTCTCACACCTTCAAGCACGTCCCAAGTGGTATCGGCAAGAACCAAATTTGCAGCTAAACGATCTGGTGATCGTAAAGGATGATAGGCTGCCCCCTAATGAGTGGATCCTGGCTCGCGTCATCGACCTACATCCTGGACAAGATGATTTGGTCCGAGTAGTGACCGTTCGTACACAACATGGCATCTATAAGCGCTCAATTTCAAAACTTTGCCCCTTACCGATATCCTCATAAACTCATAATACTCAGGCACCAAGTAGCACTAAGCACACTTTCGTTATCACTACACAACTGGGGCCAGGTTCTAGAAGTGCCTTTGGTGATTTTTTTCGTTTTATTTCAACGCAACTGAAATACCAACCCGGATTTGGTAAATAATGCTGGTCTCAGCATTGGAGGCGGCATGTACGGTTTCGAAGGAAACAAACAAATCTGGCTACACCGTTGGCAGTCGGCAATTAGCCTGATCTTGCCATCGCTAAAAAACGATTTCGCCATCACTAAGTGGCGTGAGTTGGCAGCCTGAAGACGAACGACAGCCGAGTCAGCAGCACCAAAACTTTAACGTTAAGCCAATTAAATAAAAAGTGAATTTTAAAGAAAAAGAACTGAAGTGTAAAGTAACGTTTGTAAATTAAAATAGAAAATAACAAAGCAATAAAAACTGTAAAACCTAAACTAAGAACCCCATTTCCTATGCACGTCCTGCACAATATTGAAATTTGTAAAAGAGGACAGAGAATCTGAAAACAACCTCATTCTAGACATAAGAAGTAGACTAGAAATTGTAAAAGAAGAAATAATAAACATAGCGTACGCTATCCATTGGGCGAAAGCCGATATAATAAATTCATATGTACTTTCGAATGAAGAAATAAAAATTATAGAAAATGCGTTAAAAAAAGAAGAGATACCATATATCAATGTGAATGAAGTACTAGAGTTTGCCAATGTAAAAATCGCCACAGACGATAAATCAATCATTTATATTATAAGCCTACCCACAACCGAACCAAAACCTTGCGATACACTCACTGTAAGACCTATAAAAAGGGGCGACAAAATTAATAAAATCGATTATCAAATTATACTAAAATATGAAGAAAATTTATACGGCATAGAGAAGCCATGCCAAACCTATAACGATTTATCAGTTTGTTCATATAATAATATTAATAAGGCCTAGCTTCCCGCAACCACCCGTGTTGTGCGTGTGAATTTTGTACGCGGGTGGAAGGGACCTACAGTTTTATGCCGGTTCCGAACGGCAGGTTGGGAGCTTTTTCATAGGCAATTTTTACTCTCAGAGGTTTGCCATTTCCAGCTGAGAGGACAGCCACCGAAAGAGAAAACGAGTTTCCCGTTATTTTTTTTAGGTGTTACTACATGCATGAACTCACTGCCGACTGTAGTGTGCGCAAAATCATAGAAAATAAAATATGGCTGGCATGGCGACCTATATGATCGCTACAGGCAATTAAAAAATAAATAATAACTAATCAATAAAAATGGAATTGGAAAGAAAAGAAAACGTTTTTATTACCCGTAATAATTTTCCGTCTCGTTCTTTGGAACTTTTCTTACGGCCCACATATAATGCTTGTTTAAAAGAACTAAAATAAGAAAATCTAATATTGTAAATTTATGATCACATTATTCGCCATGGAATCATTCAGGTGTAGAACATTTAAACTATTTTTAAACGTAGGCATGCCGTAATACAATTTTCTTATGACAAAATACTTGTCTTATTATTTCTTTATTTAGTGCTTTAGTAGTGCTTTCGCCCTATTGAAAGTCAATAGACCTAAACACGCATCTAATTATTTTTAATTTCAAGTGTTTCACGAATTTTTAAGTCAATATGCCTATCAGTTAATTTTTTTTCGTAGTTTTCCCATATTCTCAAAATTGTAATCAAGCATGTGAAAATATAAACAAATAATTTTACTTCGAACTCGCCACGTAAAAATATTTGCAAACATTTTAAATTGGGATCAACCACCAAATTTTTAAATTAATCAAAGCATTGGCCAGCAAAAAGCCATACACCACAAAGATTCGATTGATGGTGACATTGCAACAATTTTTTCAGCAACACCAATCACAACACAAATAAAGCATACACACAATAAACGACAACACCAAAAACATTAGCGAATCCCGAATCATCTTCGTTGAAACGACGCTTTGGTTCGTTGTTTACTCTTCGCTTGCGCTTCGACGAACAAGATCGCAAACTGTTGAGCGCGAGCAAATTTCCCGCAACCTATGCCTCCGCTCATCTCTTCCCGCCCGCATCAAGAAACACGCTTGACAAATTTTTGAAGATGCGTATTCTTTATATTCTATATTCTTTGATACTACTTAACCAGTACAAGGGGTCTGTCAACATAGATAACGAAACTGCCAACCTCAACAGAACATTCTTGAAAAAGTTTAATAACGCCGCTATCAACATAGGAGACAAGACGTTCAAAGCAAAAGAAATGGTCAACGCCAAGCCATTCTTCAGCCGCCTACTACAGCAGATAAAGCAGAAGAAATCCTGTCGCTAAAAATGATAAGGCAGCTGCAGATAAACAACACGGAACACCTCGGACTGTTAGAAGACGGCAGCAGGGAGCGCAGCAATGTCAACTCCGGATTGATTGCGGCACTTATCTTTATAATGCTGCTCATCTTTGTAAAACAATGCAAAACGAAGACAACGGTGGTCATGTCGGAGCCAAGACCCGGACCTGGGACAATAACTCTCGGGATCAACGACCTACCCAGCTCTTTACTATCGACCGAGGGCGCTCGGAACTGAGGAAGAAGGAGTTAGCAACGACAATATTTGGAGCGGAAATAAACAAAAACACCAGTCAGCAACGATGAATATTCGAAGTTAAAAGAAACAAAACACCACCAGCAACCAAATATGCTGACAATGCGTCTGGGACGCAAAAAATGCAATTCCCAGAATTTCGTGGTGCCACCAACCCTGTTGGAGCGGCTAGCAGCTTTCGGTTCACTTACTTGTAATTCATTCCGTTTTTAACTTTGAAATAAAGAGGAGCATAGCTCCGTACAATTTTTATTTAATAAAAAATAAATTTTTATTTAACTTATGTTAATTTACAGTTAACAGCCAGTTAACACAGTGACCAGCTAATTCACCTGAGCAAATATGCTGACACTGCGTCTAGAGCCATGCACGCGCATCCGGTGCAATACCGCAACTTGAGAACGTCGCGCTACGGCATCGTGGGAAGTGCAGCGTCAGCAGAGTTAGGATAGGGAATAAGCTTAGGAGTAAGTTAGTTTTAGAGGACAAGGTCACTTTTATTTCGGAGCTCAGGCAGAGCGGAATAAATTACATTGGATTGATTAATCATGTCTTTGACTGAAGGAAGAGTGCGGATCAACTTGGGAAGTAAGTATGAAGGATGGGCCCAAGTGGCTGGGCCCCAACTTTAATTTTTTGGCGCTCCCTACGGGAAGCGTCTTAACTGGCGCCCGAGCAGGGACCCACCAACAGCGTGGGTTTCAGCAAAGGATTCCCTGTGCAGTAAGGGAATGCCTGGCGGCCTACAGGAGAGTGTGGCATTAATTGTGTAAAGTGCAGCGACAAGTGAAGTGGTAAACGCAAATTGTTTCCGAAAAAGAAATTTGACATAACAAAAAGAAGAATGGTTTAGCGCGCAAAATAAAAATGTTCAGTGGGAAAAGAATCCTACGTAAGCGAAAAGTGAAAGTGAAATGGAGTGAGAGTAGTGCAGTGCGTCGAAATTAATGACAACTACATATAATGATAAAGGAAAGCGCCTCTGGGAGAATATGCCTCCTTCCAAGGAAGTTTGCAGCAGGTTGCGAATCCCACGGGACCCTCCCACCTGTAAAATCTGCGCCCAGAGGAAGCAGAAAATAAAACAGACACTGTAAAGAAATACGTCTACACACTGCGGTTCCCACGGTATAACAAAAACAAAAAGGCCTGCGACCCCGAAGACCCTCAGGCCTCGAAATAAAATTAATAAAAAATTATTTAAAGAAAAATCCGCACTTACTCCACTAAAAAAAGATGCCACTTGTATCCCTGTAGTGTTGGAGCCGCAACAGGAGTTCGTGTGCCTAAGCTTTCTAGGGCGGACTCCTGCGACCATAGCGTCGGCCGGTCAACAGATTTGTGTGCCTGCAATGGTTGCCATGTTGCGCCTCCCACATTTGGAGACTGCATAGGGCCAAATACTGTGAGAAGCAAGCTGTGCCTTAGTAGGTTGTCCACAATCTGAATGCGGGTGACTAAAATGGATAACATGGCCCTTCCGTGACCGAAAAAGGAAACTTTTTTTTTTAAATAAAATAAAATAAAATAAAATAAAATAAAATAAGATAAGATAAGATAAGATAAGATAAAATAAAATAAGATAAGATAAGATAAGATAAGATAAGATAAGATAAGATAAGGTAAGATAAGATAAGATAAGATAAGATAAGATAAGATAAGATAAGATAAGATAAGATAAGATAAGATAAGATAAGATAAGATAAGATAAGATAAGATAAGATAAGATAAGATAAGATAAGATAAGATAAGATAAGATAAGATAAGATAAGATAAGATAAGATAAGATAAGATAAGATAAGATAAGATAAGATAAGATAAGATAAGATAAGATAAGATAAGATAAGATAAGATAAGATAAGATAAGATAAGATAAGATAAGATAAGATAAGATAAGATAAGATAAGATAAGATAAGATAAGATAAGATAAGATAAGATAAGATAAGATAAGATAAGATAAGATAAGATAAGATAAGATAAGATAAGATAAGATAAGATAAGATAAGATAAGATAAGATAAGATAAGATAAGATAAGATAAGATAAGATAAGATAAGATAAGATAAGATAAGATAAGATAAGATAAGATAAGATAAGATAAGATAAGATAAGATAAGATAAGATAAGATAAGATTTTTTTTTTTTCCTTTGACCTCTCCACGCTATCTGCGTTTTGAGAATGTATATTTCATTTTCTTTCTTTTTAGTTTTCTTTTACATTACAATACATATAAATTTCTTGTGTACAAAATGTGATAAATAAATTGCATTTTTGTGATTGAAATAATACGGCCCGCGAATGGATACGGGCTGGTGATAATACGTTATAATATAAATATAAATCCGATCTTTCTTCAAATTATAGGTTATTCATTGAAATTTTTAAGGGTTTGTATTATGTACGAAACAAATTTTCTGAACGACTCTATTGTTAGTTTGTGTTTGATTATGGCTTTGAGATCATAGGGTGATACTAGTAGGTCCTTGCAGCAAATCAGATGACGATGCCTCGCCTTATCGTACCGCGGGCAGTCCATCAGCAGATGATCCAAAGTTTGTGGGGTGTTGTGGTTGCAGGGACAAGCATCGTCTTCAATTATTTTAAAACGTTTCAAATAAACTTTATGAAAGCCATGGCCGGTTAAAATTTGCGTCATTTCGAAAGATATGCCGAAACACTCAGCGTATGCTTTGGCTTCGGTCGGCGAATTGAAATAGGCTTTGGTTGCTGCACCGGTTGTTTCAGAAAGATATTCTTGCTGCCATGCCGCTGCTGTCTCTGAGCGAATAAGTCGTTTCGCATAACTCAGAGGAAACTGCGTGAATGCTAAGCTGGAGTCTTGGGTTGATGCTTCTTTTGCTAGTTGATCAGCGAGCTCGTTGCCTTCAATCCCAACGTGTGCCTTGACCCAGAAGAAGTCGACAGAGCGATTGTGACGAAGATGGAGGAGCCGTTCATGAATTGACACTATGAGTGGCATATCATTACTTCGGTTCTTTATGGCTTCCAGGCTTGATTGGCTGTCGCTGAACAATTGTATGCTCTCTGTTGTGAAAATAGTTTGAGCCCATGCCAGGGCTGCATCTATCGCATATACCTCAGCCTGAAATACCGTACATGAGTCGTGTAGCTTAAACTTTTGGTTTTCCCAGCTCCCACTCAGATGGCGTACTGTAAATGCCGCTCCACATTCGCCCGATTCCTGTTTGCTTCCATCGCTAAAGATCTGAATCGCATTCCGCCTAGAGTGAAGGTTTACTTGCTCCTGTGTCTGCACTGCTGTGTATTCGATTGTTTGCCGTTTTGCTGGATGCAGTTGATCATGGGTACGAATTCGTTGCTGCAGTGTAATATCCGTGGGTAGCATTGGGAGTGTGCCGCTGGATTTTACCTCGCCTATTTTCATTGCCTCGCTTATTTTGAGGTGTAGTGGAGTAAATCCAGCAAGCGCTAGAGCTGAAGTGATGGACACAGTGCGAAATGCTTTGATTGCTCGAATGGCAAAACATCTTTGAAAGGAGCGGAGTAACCGCCGGATATAATAAAATTTGACTGCCTTGCCCCAAATTCCTGCAGCGTAAGTAACTGTTGGCTCAATAACTTGCTTGTATATGATGGACACATTTTCTGCATGCACTCCCCATGTCGGCCTAACAAATTTGCAGAGGGTGGTAAAGATACGCTGAGCCTTACTAAGAACGTAGCGTGCGTGAGCTGTGAATTTGAGACATTCGTCAATAACTACTCCCAATAACTTGATTTCGCTAACAAATTGTAAAGAAGTACCGTTGATTTGAATTTCAGCGGATTTCGCAGTGGAAGTAAAGGCCATAATCTGCGTTTTCGCTTCACCGAATGTTAGCTTAGAATTGACTCCCCAATTGTATATCAATTGCAAAGCAGCGTTAGCATTACGTTTCAGTATATCAGTGGTTTTGGCGCTGACTGTGAGAAGGACGTCATCCGCGAAAGCTTGTATGACGCACCCACTAGGCAAATGCTGCGACAGCAATTCATCTAAAATTATGTTCCAAAATGTTGGCCCACACACTGAGCCTTGGATGCAGCCCTTCGTCATTGTTTTCATAGCCGTAGCTTCCGCATAATCGATTCTAACCGTTCTTTGGTCCAGGTAGCTGCAGATGAGTCCATAAATGTTCGAGGGCGCTCGATATCGTGCAAGCTGGTGCAGCAGACAAGGCCACCATGCATTGTCAAAGGCTGATTTTATATCCAACGATATGCAGATGACTTGTTGTTTTTGACGTTTTTTGCTTTCAATGTGCTTTATTGCATTGCGAAGCGCATCGACTGCTGATATTTGCTCCTTGAATCCGTATTGCAACGACGACCATATTTGATGCTTTTCTGCGTAATAGGTGAGACGCTTTATGAAAAGTTTTTCCAGAAGTTTACCCAGCACAGGAAGAAGTCCAATAGGACGATACGATGACAAATCGCTCATGTCCTGCTTATTGGCTTTTGGAAGAATTTTAACGTAGGCTTCTTTCCATGGTTTTGGAAAATGACCTAGTCTAAGGCAAGTGTTGTATAGAGCCGTCAAAAACGTTAAATTTTCCTTAGCAAATGCGAGGCATATGTCTGATGTCAAATGATCGATGCCAGGTGCACGATTAGGACTCATCGTAGTCAAAGCCTCCATTACCTCGTCCTCCGAAAATTCTAAATCTCTCACCGTGTCCAATGCGCCAACGACATTTTCCCGTATAAAGCGATGATGATCTGTTATGTCTGGAGTGTCGTCAGGGTAAAAATGATGCAGTAAAGCTTCCGCGGTCTCCTGACTTGTCTGAGTGTAGGTGCCAGCGTATTTGAGCGTAGTTGGCGGACGTTGAGATGGTGCATCTTTAATGATTCGATTTGTTAGTGACCACACCTCCTCTTTTCCCTGCCTACAGCAGAATTGGCGGAAATCGGCAACCGATGCTTCCCGTAGCGCATTGGCATAGAGCTTTTTAGCAGTGGCGTGTTCCTCTGCCGTAGTATTTGTAGACTTATTGGCTTTGCGCAGGCGATTGAGCTTATGATGAAGCTTAATGCATTGGTTTTTTAAAACCTGTAGATCTGCATTCCACCAAGGATTGTAGGGCTTGGCAGATCCTCGCAGCTTCATGGACTTTGTGCAAGCTTGAGTGATGGCTTCTGTTACGTTCATTACTACCTTGTCTAAGCCGTCCGTGGTAATTGTAAACAGATCCACGCTTAGTACGCCGAGCTGCTGAAGACATTGTTCGAGACTTTCTTTGAACATGTGCCATTTGGCCGTTTTGTTATTAAACAGATACGTTGATTTTCGTTTTGATGGGGCTATATTTGCGTATTTTTTTATTTTAAAAGTTATTGCGCTGTGATCAGAGTTTTGAATCGCATCGACATTAACACACCAATCAATGATGTGGTCGGCAAGGCTATCCGAGGATAAGGTAATATCCACTATAGAACTAGCCGTGATTCCATGTCGTATTGCACTAAATGTGGGTATGTTGCCTTGATTACACACAGTCATGCGATTAGCGGCTATAATATCAGCTATAGTCCGTCCATGACCGTTTTCAATGTTGGACCCCCATAACGAATGGCGTCCATTGAGGTCGCCACCAACGATTTGAAATGATGTAGAAGTTGCCACTAGAAATGTATTGATAGCGTGGAAGGTGTTGAATTGATCCACACTTGGCTCAACGTAGATGCTAGCTATATACATTGTTCTTTGATCCATGCAAAGTTTTGCTATAGCAAGATTGGGTGTAGATAGTTGCGAGACACCTAGTGCAGCGCCTAGAGTTTCTTTAATAAAGATGCATGCCTTAATTGTTCTGTCAGCTGCTTCAAATTGAAAAATTGAGACGCCTGTGATAGAGCGCACTTTTTTTATGTTTCCGGTGTATGGTTCCGATATCAGGGCAATGTCAATTGCGTTTGACATAAAGTACTGCAGAAACTCGTTATGTGCTGTGTGACAATGATGGACATTGAGTTGTATGAAGCTTATTGGTTTAGCAGCCATAATGGGTGCGAGAGTTAATCAATTGCTGCATATGTTTGATTTGGGCACAATGTTTAGCGCTAGTTGCTGAATGAGTTTCATCAATTTTTGAGTTCGTTTTCGTATTTTTTGTAGCGCAATTGAAGCATTTCAATTTTTCGCAGTTCGCCTTATCGGGACAGTTGGCGAACGTGTGTTCTTTGCTGGCGCAGTGCGAGCATACTGATATTGGTGCATTGCATTTGATTTGAGTGTGGCCGAACTGTAGGCACTTAAAACATTGAACAAATGCACTAAAATCAGAGACATTTGGTCGCATGAAGTCGATGTTGAGGCGTCCGAGGGCAATCATTGCATTGCGAATGCAAGGGGTGACTTCAAGCACAGCATTGTAAAAGTGCTCAGGGTTTTTGCGGTTCTGTCGCTTAAAACGCAACTTAATGTAATTTTCGCCTTTTATTTCCGCATCGACGCTTGGATTTTGGCTTTTTACAACGCTGATAAGTTCATCAGAGTCAACCTCCTTTGGAACACCCTTGATGATTACCAACGGTTGCTTTTGCCTAGCGTTCTCAGCTTTGAGGGCTGGTACGTTTGCTAATTTGTTCATTGTGATACTGCATTGCTCGTTATTGTCGAATTCAATTCGTACCTTATTATTTGATACCGGCACTAGTTTGGAGGGCGCAAAGTTGGTATCTCTAAAGGAAACGCCGCTACGAAAAGCTTTTATGACCTGGGAATGTCTCGCATCTGTGCTCTCAGCAGCGCTAATTATAATGGCTGGCTTGGAGACTGCTTCTTGTGGCGTGGTGTTTGCTTTAACAATGCTGGCATAACTTGCCTTGGGCGCACTAGGCTCGGCAGACTTAATTGAATCCTTGAGAATTGCTAACTCTTCTTTTAGAATCATTCGCAAGTTGTCGGTAGGATCTGAGACCGTTTCTGGACTAGTTGGTTCTCTGAGGGCTTCAATTAATGGTATAAGCGAAGCTAGCTTTACTACTTGTTCGTTGATCGCATTTTTAATATCACGCTTGATGTTTCCAGAATCTGCTAATTGTCGCTTAATTTCATTGCAAATGGCACTGATAGTATCAATAATGCCTCTAGGAGACGTCATGATATTTACAATTTGTTTTCATAGCTTATGAGTATAAACAGGACCAGCTGGACCGTTCTCTTATCAGCTGCCTTCGAATTAGATCAGCTGATACCTACGCCTTATCCGCGGCTGTCAAATTATTCTATGTCAGCTAGCAAAAGGTTTGCGCGATGGGTAATTGACAGTCCAGGATGGTTGTTGTGTATGTTGTTAATACTAACTCCGTGAGTGGTTGGTTTGCGTATTGGGTTAAATGCCAGTCAGGAATTGTTGGGAATTGTTGTTGTGTGTATTGTTAATGCCAAGTCAGCTAGTTTCAGGTTTGCGTATTGGGTAAACTGACAGTCGTGAATTGTTATGCCTTTAAGCGGATAAATGTGGATAGATTTCACGCGGGATCAGCTGTCAGCTGCCCTTAGGAGTCTCACTGCTGATATGTAAATGAAATATTTGCTTACAGTGATTAAATTAAATCAGGACGTGATTCTGCTGAACTTTATGCTTAGATAAAAGTGCGGAGGGATAATATCACTGTGATGTGCCCGATATGATTAAACTTTTCGTGAAAACACTTATTTTTAAGTAAAACTTTAGCGCGCAATTACCGACGTGTAATCTCTGACAGGGTTGCCAGATAGATCTCAGATAAGATAAGATAAGATAAGATAAGATAAGATAAGATAAGATAAGATAAGATAAGATAAGATAAGATAAGATAAGATAAGATAAGATAAGATAAGATAAGATAAGATAAGATAAGATAAGATAAGATAAGATAAGATAAGATAAGATAAGATAAGATAAGATAAGATAAGATAAGATAAGATAAGATAAGATAAGATAAGATAAGATAAGATAAGATAAGATAAGATAAGATAAGATAAGATAAGATAAGATAAGATAAGATAAGATAAGATAAGATAAGATAAGATAAGATAAGATAAGATAAGATAAGATAAGATAAGATAAGATAAGATAAGATAAGATAAGATAAGATAAGATAAGATAAGATAAGATAAGATAAGATAAGATAAGATAAGATAAGATAAGATAAGATAAGATAAGATAAGATAAGATAAGATAAGATAAGATAAGATAAGATAAGATAAGATAAGATAAGATAAGATAAGATAAGATAAGATAAGATAAGATAAGATAAGATAAGATAAGATAAGATAAGATAAGATAAGATAAGATAAGATAAGATAAGATAAGATAAGATAAGATAAGATAAGATAAGATAAGATAAGATAAGATAAGATAAGATAAGATAAGATTTTTTTTTTTTTCCTTTGACCTCTCCACGCTATCTGCGTTTTGAGAATGTATATTTCATTTTCTTTCTTTTTAGTTTTCTTTTACATTACAATACATATAAATTTCTTGTGTACAAAATGTGATAAATAAATTGCATTTTTGTGATTGAAATAATACGGCCCGCGAATGGATACGGGCTGGTGATAATACGTTATAATATAAATATAAATCCGATCTTTCTTCAAATTATAGGTTATTCATTGAAATTTTTAAGGGTTTGTATTATGTACGAAACAAATTTTCTGAACGACTCTATTGTTAGTTTGTGTTTGATTATGGCTTTGAGATCATAGGGTGATACTAGTAGGTCCTTGCAGCAAATCAGATGACGATGCCTCGCCTTATCGTACCGCGGGCAGTCCATCAGCAGATGATCCAAAGTTTGTGGGGTGTTGTGGTTGCAGGGACAAGCATCGTCTTCAATTATTTTAAAACGTTTCAAATAAACTTTATGAAAGCCATGGCCGGTTAAAATTTGCGTCATTTCGAAAGATATGCCGAAACACTCAGCGTATGCTTTGGCTTCGGTCGGCGAATTGAAATAGGCTTTGGTTGCTGCACCGGTTGTTTCAGAAAGATATTCTTGCTGCCATGCCGCTGCTGTCTCTGAGCGAATAAGTCGTTTCGCATAACTCAGAGGAAACTGCGTGAATGCTAAGCTGGAGTCTTGGGTTGATGCTTCTTTTGCTAGTTGATCAGCGAGCTCGTTGCCTTCAATCCCAACGTGTGCCTTGACCCAGAAGAAGTCGACAGAGCGATTGTGACGAAGATGGAGGAGCCGTTCATGAATTGACACTATGAGTGGCATATCATTACTTCGGTTCTTTATGGCTTCCAGGCTTGATTGGCTGTCGCTGAACAATTGTATGCTCTCTGTTGTGAAAATAGTTTGAGCCCATGCCAGGGCTGCATCTATCGCATATACCTCAGCCTGAAATACCGTACATGAGTCGTGTAGCTTAAACTTTTGGTTTTCCCAGCTCCCACTCAGATGGCGTACTGTAAATGCCGCTCCACATTCGCCCGATTCCTGTTTGCTTCCATCGCTAAAGATCTGAATCGCATTCCGCCTAGAGTGAAGGTTTACTTGCTCCTGTGTCTGCACTGCTGTGTATTCGATTGTTTGCCGTTTTGCTGGATGCAGTTGATCATGGGTACGAATTCGTTGCTGCAGTGTAATATCCGTGGGTAGCATTGGGAGTGTGCCGCTGGATTTTACCTCGCCTATTTTCATTGCCTCGCTTATTTTGAGGTGTAGTGGAGTAAATCCAGCAAGCGCTAGAGCTGAAGTGATGGACACAGTGCGAAATGCTTTGATTGCTCGAATGGCAAAACATCTTTGAAAGGAGCGGAGTAACCGCCGGATATAATAAAATTTGACTGCCTTGCCCCAAATTCCTGCAGCGTAAGTAACTGTTGGCTCAATAACTTGCTTGTATATGATGGACACATTTTCTGCATGCACTCCCCATGTCGGCCTAACAAATTTGCAGAGGGTGGTAAAGATACGCTGAGCCTTACTAAGAACGTAGCGTGCGTGAGCTGTGAATTTGAGACATTCGTCAATAACTACTCCCAATAACTTGATTTCGCTAACAAATTGTAAAGAAGTACCGTTGATTTGAATTTCAGCGGATTTCGCAGTGGAAGTAAAGGCCATAATCTGCGTTTTCGCTTCACCGAATGTTAGCTTAGAATTGACTCCCCAATTGTATATCAATTGCAAAGCAGCGTTAGCATTACGTTTCAGTATATCAGTGGTTTTGGCGCTGACTGTGAGAAGGACGTCATCCGCGAAAGCTTGTATGACGCACCCACTAGGCAAATGCTGCGACAGCAATTCATCTAAAATTATGTTCCAAAATGTTGGCCCACACACTGAGCCTTGGATGCAGCCCTTCGTCATTGTTTTCATAGCCGTAGCTTCCGCATAATCGATTCTAACCGTTCTTTGGTCCAGGTAGCTGCAGATGAGTCCATAAATGTTCGAGGGCGCTCGATATCGTGCAAGCTGGTGCAGCAGACAAGGCCACCATGCATTGTCAAAGGCTGATTTTATATCCAACGATATGCAGATGACTTGTTGTTTTTGACGTTTTTTGCTTTCAATGTGCTTTATTGCATTGCGAAGCGCATCGACTGCTGATATTTGCTCCTTGAATCCGTATTGCAACGACGACCATATTTGATGCTTTTCTGCGTAATAGGTGAGACGCTTTATGAAAAGTTTTTCCAGAAGTTTACCCAGCACAGGAAGAAGTCCAATAGGACGATACGATGACAAATCGCTCATGTCCTGCTTATTGGCTTTTGGAAGAATTTTAACGTAGGCTTCTTTCCATGGTTTTGGAAAATGACCTAGTCTAAGGCAAGTGTTGTATAGAGCCGTCAAAAACGTTAAATTTTCCTTAGCAAATGCGAGGCATATGTCTGATGTCAAATGATCGATGCCAGGTGCACGATTAGGACTCATCGTAGTCAAAGCCTCCATTACCTCGTCCTCCGAAAATTCTAAATCTCTCACCGTGTCCAATGCGCCAACGACATTTTCCCGTATAAAGCGATGATGATCTGTTATGTCTGGAGTGTCGTCAGGGTAAAAATGATGCAGTAAAGCTTCCGCGGTCTCCTGACTTGTCTGAGTGTAGGTGCCAGCGTATTTGAGCGTAGTTGGCGGACGTTGAGATGGTGCATCTTTAATGATTCGATTTGTTAGTGACCACACCTCCTCTTTTCCCTGCCTACAGCAGAATTGGCGGAAATCGGCAACCGATGCTTCCCGTAGCGCATTGGCATAGAGCTTTTTAGCAGTGGCGTGTTCCTCTGCCGTAGTATTTGTAGACTTATTGGCTTTGCGCAGGCGATTGAGCTTATGATGAAGCTTAATGCATTGGTTTTTTAAAACCTGTAGATCTGCATTCCACCAAGGATTGTAGGGCTTGGCAGATCCTCGCAGCTTCATGGACTTTGTGCAAGCTTGAGTGATGGCTTCTGTTACGTTCATTACTACCTTGTCTAAGCCGTCCGTGGTAATTGTAAACAGATCCACGCTTAGTACGCCGAGCTGCTGAAGACATTGTTCGAGACTTTCTTTGAACATGTGCCATTTGGCCGTTTTGTTATTAAACAGATACGTTGATTTTCGTTTTGATGGGGCTATATTTGCGTATTTTTTTATTTTAAAAGTTATTGCGCTGTGATCAGAGTTTTGAATCGCATCGACATTAACACACCAATCAATGATGTGGTCGGCAAGGCTATCCGAGGATAAGGTAATATCCACTATAGAACTAGCCGTGATTCCATGTCGTATTGCACTAAATGTGGGTATGTTGCCTTGATTACACACAGTCATGCGATTAGCGGCTATAATATCAGCTATAGTCCGTCCATGACCGTTTTCAATGTTGGACCCCCATAACGAATGGCGTCCATTGAGGTCGCCACCAACGATTTGAAATGATGTAGAAGTTGCCACTAGAAATGTATTGATAGCGTGGAAGGTGTTGAATTGATCCACACTTGGCTCAACGTAGATGCTAGCTATATACATTGTTCTTTGATCCATGCAAAGTTTTGCTATAGCAAGATTGGGTGTAGATAGTTGCGAGACACCTAGTGCAGCGCCTAGAGTTTCTTTAATAAAGATGCATGCCTTAATTGTTCTGTCAGCTGCTTCAAATTGAAAAATTGAGACGCCTGTGATAGAGCGCACTTTTTTTATGTTTCCGGTGTATGGTTCCGATATCAGGGCAATGTCAATTGCGTTTGACATAAAGTACTGCAGAAACTCGTTATGTGCTGTGTGACAATGATGGACATTGAGTTGTATGAAGCTTATTGGTTTAGCAGCCATAATGGGTGCGAGAGTTAATCAATTGCTGCATATGTTTGATTTGGGCACAATGTTTAGCGCTAGTTGCTGAATGAGTTTCATCAATTTTTGAGTTCGTTTTCGTATTTTTTGTAGCGCAATTGAAGCATTTCAATTTTTCGCAGTTCGCCTTATCGGGACAGTTGGCGAACGTGTGTTCTTTGCTGGCGCAGTGCGAGCATACTGATATTGGTGCATTGCATTTGATTTGAGTGTGGCCGAACTGTAGGCACTTAAAACATTGAACAAATGCACTAAAATCAGAGACATTTGGTCGCATGAAGTCGATGTTGAGGCGTCCGAGGGCAATCATTGCATTGCGAATGCAAGGGGTGACTTCAAGCACAGCATTGTAAAAGTGCTCAGGGTTTTTGCGGTTCTGTCGCTTAAAACGCAACTTAATGTAATTTTCGCCTTTTATTTCCGCATCGACGCTTGGATTTTGGCTTTTTACAACGCTGATAAGTTCATCAGAGTCAACCTCCTTTGGAACACCCTTGATGATTACCAACGGTTGCTTTTGCCTAGCGTTCTCAGCTTTGAGGGCTGGTACGTTTGCTAATTTGTTCATTGTGATACTGCATTGCTCGTTATTGTCGAATTCAATTCGTACCTTATTATTTGATACCGGCACTAGTTTGGAGGGCGCAAAGTTGGTATCTCTAAAGGAAACGCCGCTACGAAAAGCTTTTATGACCTGGGAATGTCTCGCATCTGTGCTCTCAGCAGCGCTAATTATAATGGCTGGCTTGGAGACTGCTTCTTGTGGCGTGGTGTTTGCTTTAACAATGCTGGCATAACTTGCCTTGGGCGCACTAGGCTCGGCAGACTTAATTGAATCCTTGAGAATTGCTAACTCTTCTTTTAGAATCATTCGCAAGTTGTCGGTAGGATCTGAGACCGTTTCTGGACTAGTTGGTTCTCTGAGGGCTTCAATTAATGGTATAAGCGAAGCTAGCTTTACTACTTGTTCGTTGATCGCATTTTTAATATCACGCTTGATGTTTCCAGAATCTGCTAATTGTCGCTTAATTTCATTGCAAATGGCACTGATAGTATCAATAATGCCTCTAGGAGACGTCATGATATTTACAATTTGTTTTCATAGCTTATGAGTATAAACAGGACCAGCTGGACCGTTCTCTTATCAGCTGCCTTCGAATTAGATCAGCTGATACCTACGCCTTATCCGCGGCTGTCAAATTATTCTATGTCAGCTAGCAAAAGGTTTGCGCGATGGGTAATTGACAGTCCAGGATGGTTGTTGTGTATGTTGTTAATACTAACTCCGTGAGTGGTTGGTTTGCGTATTGGGTTAAATGCCAGTCAGGAATTGTTGTTGTGTGTATTGTTAATGCCAAGTCAGCTAGTTTCAGGTTTGCGTATTGGGTAAACTGACAGTCGTGAATTGTTATGCCTTTAAGCGGATAAATGTGGATAGATTTCACGCGGGATCAGCTGTCAGCTGCCCTTAGGAGTCTCACTGCTGATATGTAAATGAAATATTTGCTTACAGTGATTAAATTAAATCAGGACGTGATTCTGCTGAACTTTATGCTTAGATAAAAGTGCGGAGGGATAATATCACTGTGATGTGCCCGATATGATTAAACTTTTCGTGAAAACACTTATTTTTAAGTAAAACTTTAGCGCGCAATTACCGACGTGTAATCTCTGACAGGGTTGCCAGATAGATCTCAGATAAGATAAGATAAGATAAGATAAGATAAGATAAGATAAGATAAGATAAGATAAGATAAGATAAGATAAGATAAGATAAGATAAGATAAGATAAGATAAGATAAGATAAGATAAGATAAGATAAGATAAGATAAGATAAGATAAGATAAGATAAGATAAGATAAGATAAGATAAGATAAGATAAGATAAGATAAGATAAGATAAGATAAGATAAGATAAGATAAGATAAGATAAGATAAGATAAGATAAGATAAGATAAGATAAGATAAGATAAGATAAGATAAGATAAGATAAGATAAGATAAGATAAGATAAGATAAGATAAGATAAGATAAGATAAGATAAGATAAGATAAGATAAGATAAGATAAGATAAGATAAGATAAGATAAGATAAGATAAGATAAGATAAGATAAGATAAGATAAGATAAGATAAGATAAGATAAGATAAGATAAGATAAGATAAGATAAGATAAGATAAGATAAGATAAGATAAGATAAGATAAGATAAGATAAGATAAGATAAGATAAGATAAGATAAGATAAGATAAGATAAGATAAGATAAGATAAGATAAGATAAGATAAGATAAGATAAGATAAGATAAGATAAGATAAGATAAGATAAGATAAGATAAGATAAGATAAGATAAGATAAGATAAGATAAGATAAGATAAGATAAGATAAGATAAGATAAGATAAGATAAGATAAGATAAGATAAGATAAGATAAGATAAGATAAGATAAGATAAGATAAGATAAGATAAGATAAGATAAGATAAGATAAGATAAGATAAGATAAGATAAGATAAGATAAGATAAGATAAGATAAGATAAGATAAGATAAGATAAGATAAGATAAGATAAGATAAGATAAGATAAGATAAGATAAGATAAGATAAGATAAGATAAGATAAGATAAGATAAGATAAGATAAGATAAGATAAGATAAGATAAGATAAGATAAGATAAGATAAGATAAGATAAGATAAGATAAGATAAGATAAGATAAGATAAGATAAGATAAGATAAGATAAGATAAGATAAGATAAGATAAGATAAGATAAGATAAGATAAGATAAGATAAGATAAGATAAGATAAGATAAGATAAGATAAGATAAGATAAGATAAGATAAGATAAGATAAGATAAGATAAGATAAGATAAGATAAGATAAGATAAGATAAGATAAGATAAGATAAGATAAGATAAGATAAGATAAGATAAGATAAGATAAGATAAGATAAGATAAGATAAGATAAGATAAGATAAGATAAGATAAGATAAGATAAGATAAGATAAGATAAGATAAGATAAGATAAGATAAGATAAGATAAGATAAGATAAGATAAGATAAGATAAGATAAGATAAGATAAGATAAGATAAGATAAGATAAGATAAGATAAGATAAGATAAGATAAGATAAGATAAGATAAGATAAGATAAGATAAGATAAGATAAGATAAGATAAGATAAGATAAGATAAGATAAGATAAGATAAGATAAGATAAGATAAGATAAGATAAGATAAGATAAGATAAGATAAGATAAGATAAGATAAGATAAGATAAGATAAGATAAGATAAGATAAGATAAGATAAGATAAGATAAGATAAGATAAGATAAGATAAAATAAGATAAGATAAAATAAACTTCAGTGTTAAATAAAAATTAAGTATAAAGGAAGGGGGAAAAGACGTAGCAAGGATGGAAGATTTGAATAAAGCAGTGACAGAACTGACGGGTGCAATAAACGCCATTCTCGAGCAGTTAAAAACATCCATGGACGCGTAGGGTCGTTGGAAGCCAGGTGGAGCGATCGATCTTGCTCATGGAACAAAGGTTAGGGGAACGGATAAATGGCCTAGAGCAGCCGAGCCGCATCGGGGACGTCAGGGAGGCCAGATTCTCGGTTATTACTAGAACCCCGATGACGGAGGAAGAGCTCAAGGAAATCGGTAGGCTTCCAGATTGAGTAAAAGAGATTCAGGTATTCGAGGGGAACCCCTCACAATACATCTCCTGGTTGAACAATGTTGAATCGATACTTAGGGATTATGAGGCCATAAAAGAAGGCAAAAAATTCGAGGCAGGGCGGATGCCGCCTTGGTCTCCCACAATATCTTTAACAACGATTGGCCCGAGGTGAAAAGGGTGCTGTTGCTTCACTATGCCGACAAAAGGGATATCGGAACCCTCGAGCACCAATTGAATCCACTAGCGCAAAAAGGATCGAGACTTGTTGACTTGTCCCTCATAGTTAATAAAATAAAGACAGACGAATACTCTGAAGAGACCGTAAACGTGTTGATAGGAACCTATAGGAACCGGGTGTTGGATGTGTTTGTCCGCGGTCTTAATCCAGAATTATCACGAATGTTAATCGTCCAGAAGCCACGAACATTGCCAGAGGCATACTCAGCCTGTCTCGACATCCAGAATTTGACAATGAGAAATACCCTAGTCCATGTGAATATCATCAATAGGGTAGTTGTTCCAAGAAATAACATGTTCGCCTCGGGGTAACGACCCCCGCTTCCCCCCAGGACACGCTTTAATAATAGTTGGACCAATAAACCGTTTGGCTCGGGTCCCTTCGAACAAACACCAATAACATACAGGGCAACCATTGGAGACCTGACGGACCTACCACCTCTTCAAATCCGGTAGTAAAAGTGGAAGTGGATGGAACGGTTCAGACGAAGCAAGCCAATTATATGAACCGCCCAAGGGAATGGAATACTGCCAAAAGAGGTCCCTCTTCATCAGCTGGAGGATTTCCCAAACAACAAAAACTTTTTAACTTAGAGGCAAATCCTGAGGTGGCTTCACATGAACAGAAGCAAGAACAACACAGCGAAGAAGAAGACACTTTTTTAGAGGAGGGCCTTCCTGCATATTTCATATAGGCGGGAGGGCGGAAACCCTATCGAGCGTACCGTATTTCACGTACGTAGGGATGAATGGCAAGTCTCTCGACTTTTTAGTAGATACCGGTTCCAACAAAAATTGTATAAGTGCTAACTTGAAAATAATTAACTCGCCTTTCCAGGTCCACACGGTGGCCGGGCCAATAACGATCAATAAGTGTATGAAGGGGAGAATATTTAAGTGTGTAGGAAATGACTCCATGTTGACCTTTTACATACTCCCCGGCTTAGAGTCATTCGATGGCATAATCGGGGACGACACCTTGAAACAGCTTGGCTCAGTCATAGACCGAAAAAAACACACCTTAACTATTAAACCGGGCATAAAAATAACACTTAGAAATAGGTTCGTAGACAGCCTTCACCCCTGCGTGCAAAAAATATACCAGACAACGCGAAGGAGCTAGTGAATTCCCTAGTAGAGAAATATTCCGAATCGTTCAAGCCTTTAAACGAAAGCGTTAGCGTAAAGACTTCGGCCGAGATTAACACCACAACCAACGATCCCATCTACACGAAAAGTTACCCTTATCCTGCCAATATGAGGACTGAGGTAGAAAAGCAAATAACAGAGCTACTGTCCGAAGGGATCATTCGCCATTCCAAAAGCCCATACAATTCTCCCATATGGGTTGTTCCTAAAAACCCAAGCCTAACGGGGAGAAACAATATCGTATGGTAGTGGACTTTAAGCGGTTAAATGCGGTGACCATCTCAGACGCCTACCCGATTCCGGACATCAACGCTACGCTGGCGAATCTGGGAAACGCAAAATTTTTCACTACAATTGACTTGACATCTGAATTTCTTCAAATTCTGATGAAGGAATCTGATATCCCCAAGACTGCTTTCGCCACCATGAATGGAAAATATGAATTTTTGCTACTCCCTTTTGGGCTGAAAAATGCCCCAGCGATTTTCCAGCGGATGATAGACGACGTCCTAAAAGAATTCATTGGGAAGATATGTTACGTATACATCGACGACATTATCGTATTCGGGAAAAACGTGAAGGACCATATTGATAATGTCGAAACCGTATTTAAAAGGCTAGCCGAATCCAATATGAGAGTTAATCTAGAAAGAACAAAGTTTGTCATAACCGAAGTCGAATTTTTAGGCCATATTATTACTTTCGAGGGAATTTGCCCCGATCAATCCAAAATTAAAGCAATAGTGGACCTGCCGCCTCCAAAAACCTTAAAAGAACTGAAAAGCTTCCCAGGAATGACTTCCTACTACCGAAAATTTATTAGAGATTATGCCAGAATAGATAAGCCGCTCACCAATCTAACGCGCGGGGAGAATTCGCAGATAAGGGCAACCAGTTGCGTAAGGTTCTAATAACAATCGATATTTCGGCATTGAAAGCTTTCAATGATTTGAAAGAACTCCTCATCTCTTCGGAAGTCCTCGCTTTTCCAGATTTCGAAAAACCTTTCAACGTGACCGGAGACGCATCAGACTATGCCATAGGGGCTGTCTTTTCTCAGGGAGAGCATAGCAGGGATAGACCGATTGCCTACATTTCTCGGTCTCTTAATAAGTGTGAGGAAAACTATGCTACGAACGAGAATGAAATGTTGGCTATTGTCTGGGCGCTGGACAACTTGAGGTCATATTTGTATGGGGCAAGGAAGATTCGAATTTTTACTGACCACCAACCCCTTACCTTACCTAATATGCTGCTGTATGCGGATGATCTAAAAATCTACACTGCTGTCCGCAGTCCCCGCGATGTCGACGATCTACAGTCTGATTTGGACAGCGTCAACCAGTGGTGCAATAGAAACCAGCTCTCAGTAGGGCGGTCTGCTGCCTACTCTTCAGCCACTGCTAGCTAGGATGTCCAGCTGGCAGGGGTTGAAGGGCTGGCGGAATGTGACTAGACCTCCTCGTGGTGGCCGCTGGAAACAGCCACCGGGGTATGGTCTTGTCTTACCCTATGTGGCTGGCTAACTAGTCACTTCCTATATCCAACTGCCTATACCTGGTATCCTCTCTGCCCCACATCCCCTCTCCCCCCTAATCCAGGGTGTTATGCGACCCGTGCCCATTGGATGGTTTGCAGCCAGGGGGTATACCGGCTGTAATATCACGGAGCCTACCCGATACCTATCCACCTCGGGTAGTATTTCTGGACTTCCCATGGCATGGGGCTCTGTCATGGGCGACCTCCTTTCCCCACAACTTGAAAAGGCCACCGAAAAGCCTCGTCGGAGTAGGTGGCCGAACGAACCAGATGATGAGCTCTCAAACACGCGCCTCGGATGGTAAGGACGTCGGACAGACTGACGCCACTGATCAGCACATTGCTGAACTGACAGTAAGCGGTTGGATAGACCGACCGACAAGAAGAAGTAGGGGGAACAGCGAATGCTCCCATACGAGTGTGACAACCATGTCAACCATCGCAGTTGAGGAGGCACCCTCGTTTGGCGTACCCGCGCTGGTAGAAGCCACCGAGGCCATCTCTCTTAAGAGAAAGCGGCTGACGACTTCTCAAAAGAAGTGGCTGAGGAGACTAATGGCGTCGGGTAAATCATACGATGATGCACTCAAGACTGTGCTGGAAGAGCCGACAAAGACGAACGAAACTGGTGGCAGCAGCAGAGCGGATACGGCTCAACCCGTACCAAAAAGGACGAAGTTTAGTCCGTCCTTTGCTGAGGCTGCTGCGGCCATCAAAGTTGGAATTCCACCGGACGAATTCCCGGCTGTCCATCTGGGTTTGGAGGAGCAGAGGACGATCGAAGGGCTGATCAAAGAGGAGCTGCGTAAGCTCCCCGTGGATGGGCCTCAGATCAGGTTCCAAGGATGCTCGTTCAAGCCAGGATGGATTATTGTAAACTGCGCCGACGAGGTATCAAGGAACTGGCTAAGGGAGGTCATGACAAAATCCCAGCTGCCGGGAATGAAGGTGAAACTGGTGGAGGGAAAAGACATTCCCAAACCCAGTGTGGCCACCGCATTCTTTCCTGGCTGCTCCCTCCCGGCCGAAGATATTCTTCGAATGCTTCATACGCAGAACCGTTCACTACCGACAGGAAACTGGAAGGTACTGAATAGATCTGTCGCGGCGCAGGGAACAACGTTGACGTTGGCCATCGACGACACCTCAGTAGGTCGGCTCTCTGAGCTGAAGGACCTTCCCTTCTTCGAGTTGGGGAGAGTTCAGTTCAGGGTGCGGACTGATCAGGGGATGAAGTCGTCGGTGACCAGCCGGGGCGGCACGGAGACGAGGACGCCGAAGACAGTGGTGGAAGAGAACAGACCCTCCACCAGCAAGCAAGCACTGGCGAAGGCATGCGAGGACTGTCCACCTACAAGTGGACGGACGCAAGCCGTCACTCGGACCGAACGGACCAGTGACAAGACGCCAGGACAGGCATCGGTTGGGCCCGCAAAGCCTACCTCATCTAAGCCAGTCCGGCAGACTCGGCTGACTGGGTTGGCGAATCCATCCAGACGACTGAGCCTGCTGGATAGGTCTGCACACACACCGAGCAGCAATGAACGGGTGCAGACGAGGGGCAGAGGGGGTAAGCGTGCGGGAACCCACACGAAGGGACCAAAGGCGTAACTATGGAGATTGTACAAGTCAATCTCCATAGAGCGTCGGCAGCCTCGGCTGTCCTAACTAGGACCGTGAACACCTTGGGTCCTAGTATAGCCCTGGTGCAGGAACCATGGACCAGCACCAACGGTCAAGTCAGAGGGCTATCCCAGGCAGGTAAGGTATTATGTTGTCAATCAACCACAACTAGAGCCAGGGCCTGCATCGTGTTTAATAACATATCTTTCTTCCCGTTAACAGATTTCGTTACGCCGGATCTATGCGCGGGTAAGATTACCTGGAACTCCAGCGAAATCATTATTGCCTCCGCATACTTTCCTGGAGACGACGACCACTGTCCACCCCGAATAGCAGAACAGCTCATTGCCTATGCTAGGGGCAACCACATGGAGCTCGTAATGGGCTGTGATGCGAACGCCCATCACACCATGTGCGGGAGCACGGACATAAATCCTAGAGGAGAGTCACTATTTAATTATATACTTTCTTTAGACCTAAGTATTGGCAATATTGGGAACAGCCCCACATTTGTAACTAGAGTCAGAGAGGAAGTCTTGGATATGACCTTGACAACCTCGATGACAAAAGACCTTGTCAGCAATTGGAGGGTGTCTGACGAGCCGTCGTGCTCAGATCATAGGCAGATAAGATTCATGCTAGGGAATCAGATGCCAACCGTGGTGACATTCAGACCAAAACGACAGACTGACTGGAACAGCTATTGCTTCCAGTCAGGACAGGACGTCCCAACTCAAATCGAGAGTAGGATAGATACCATAGACAGACTAGAAAGGGCCTCTACAATTTTTAGAGATTCCGTTCTGAATGCCTATGAAGAAAACTGTCCCCTCAAGACCAAAACTTGTAGGAAACAGACACCGTGGTGGAGTAGTCATCTTAACCAACTGAGAAGGGAAGTAAGGAAACTATTTAATAGAGCCAAGCGCAACAACGACTGGCAGACCTACTCCCAGACTCTCACCAAATACAACCAAGAAATCAGGAAGGCCAAGAGGGAATCCTTCAAGCGGTTCTGTGAGGACGTATCAGATCTGTCCTCCAGCTACAGGCTTCATAAGGTTCTCTCGATGGAAAAATCCTGTCCGATAGGAACACTAGTGGATGGAAATGGGTCAGCCACAAAATGTGAAAAGGAAACACTTGTCCTACTCACCAATACCCACTTCCCGGGGTCAGTATACACAAATGATCCTCTGACAGGCAGTACTGGACAGGTGCATGGTCCAGGTAGGGAAGACTGGAAAACTGCCAAAGCTGTGTGTAATGCACCGGTAGTAAAATGGGCGCTGGAATCATTCTCTCCCTACAAGGCGCCGGGAAAAGATGGTATTTTCCCAGCGCTCTTACAGAAGGGAATGACAATACTAACGCCCATTTTAACCAAAATCTACGTATGTAGTTTAGCCTTTGGGTACATTCCAGAAGCCTGGAGAATAGTTAACGTGATCTATCTCCCGAAACCTGGAAGAGCTGATAAAAAGGACCCAAAATCTTTCAGGCCAATAAGTCTGATGTCTTTTGTGCTTAAAGGCTTGGAAAAGGTCGTTGACCGCTATCTGAGGGAGGAAATACTCACTCAGCATCCCCTGAGCACGAACCAACATGCCTACCAGAAAGGTAAATCCACGGAAACGGCCCTATCGGCACTGGTAGGCAAGATAGAGAAGTCCCTGGTGGAAAAGGAAATCTGTCTAGTAGGTTTCCTGGACATAGAAGGGGCTTTCAACTACACAACCTTCGAAGCGATAGAAACGGCGCTAGAAGGACTACAGGCGCCTGCCACCCTTATAAGATGGATATCATCAATGCTGGAGAGCAGGGTGATTCAGTCTAACTTAGGGGAGGCAGAGCTGTCAGCAAGCACAGCGCGAGGATGTCCTCAAGGAGGAGTACTATCCCCACTGCTGTGGTCTGTAGTCGTTGACGGATTAATCCGCTCTCTGGAAGAGCAGGGACATGAAGTCATCGCATATGCAGACGATTTAGTCATTGTGGTCAGAGGCAGAGATGGACATACCGTCTCAGACTTGCTTCAGAGCGCATTGAGGATAGTCGAGCACTGGTGCATCAGAAAGAAACTGTCTGTGAATCCGGACAAGACAATCATAGTCCCTTTTACACTCAAAAGGAAGATTGACCTAAGACAGATTATGATCTTTGGAAAGGAACTGAACTTCTCGAAGGAAGTTAAGTATCTAGGGGTAATCCTGGACAGCAAATTGAACTGGAAACCTCATGTTGATCGCATCATCAAGAGGGCAGGTAATGCAAAAGAATCTGTGGCAAAAATTGGGGACTGAGACCGAAGTGGCTTCAGAGTTTATACTCCCTAATAGTTCTGCCGACTATCACCTACGGGGCAATAGTGTGGTGGAGAAAAACCACGGAAATAACAACTGTGACTAAGCTGGGAAAACTTCAAAGACTAGCGAATACCTGTATAACGGGATGTCTCAGTACTACACCAACGGCAGCCCTAAATGTTATATTGGGGATTCTGCCGCTGGAACTAAATGTGCAAATGGCTGCAACCATCAGCGCACACAGACTAATGCATAGTGGATCCATACATAGGGATGCACATGCAATCGGTCACCTATCCCTGTTGAAGGATAGGAGGCGAGATGGAGGCTTCTGGATGCCTCTGAAGAACTACGTTACGTACATACCGCATAGGGAAGACTGGGCTGCCAATAGAATCAGTCTCACGTGTGATGACATTGTCTGGTACACCGATGGCTCAAAGATGGAAGGCGGAACGGGAGCTGGAATATTTAATACTAGCTCCCAATCAGCAGTCAGTCTGGGAGACACGGCCACAGTCTTCCAGGCTGAGGTCTTTGCCATAAACGAGTGTGCCAGAAAGATACTGACCCTCAATGTCAGGAGAAAGAGGATAATCATAATGTCCGACAGCCAGGCTGCAATAAAAGCTCTGAGCTCGACGACGTTTGACTCCAAACTAGTCTGGGAGACAGCAAATGTTCTCCAAGACATTTCAAAGGATAACCGGGTCATAATACTGTAGTGGTACTACCTAACCATCTATGCCGACCATAACATTGCATGTAGTGATACTACGCAATCACTCATGCCGACCAGAACAAATTACCGTACACTTGCGCACACAAATTCGCTGGTGTCAAATGGCTGCACTTGAAGTCGCCACGGTGCGCTATGCGCAACCACTTGAGCGAGCGGAGTGACATACGATGCCACCTACCGCAGTGCATTGCAACAATACTGCAACGCGCATTATGCCGACCCTTTGGCGGCGTGGGAAACGATCGGAAAATATCCGAGGCCGTTTAGCGCCGGCCACTGACCCAATTGCAAATGTGCTGACGCAGAAGAAGTGACCAGGTCGATGATTGGTCAAAAGAAAAATATCGTGGAAAGGGAGGCGGAGCCCTGGAAATGCATGACAGTATAACAGTTATAAATTTAGTATATAAGACCAAAATTTTCCAAATAAAGTTAACTTCTTGTTCGATAATCAAAGTGCCTGGTGGCATTGTTTTATTTGATCAGAGGTTCAAACAGATCGGCTTTTCGGAGCCAGAAACCATTGGCGCGGCCCGCCGAATAAACATAGGCCAAAACTACACTTACACACTTAGAGAAACTTACACTTCAACCACCGCACGAACAGTTAGACTACCACACAATACATTTGACCACCACAATACACTGGGTTCCTGCGCACTGTGGGCACGATGGAAATGAGGAAGCGGACAGATTGGCAAAGGAAGGGGCGGCAAAACGACCCTATGGACCTGAGCCAATCATAGGTGTTAGCAGAGCTCATTTCAGGCATTGTGTCAAACAGGAATTCAAAAATCGGGCCAACCAGAAATGGTCCAATACGGTGGGACAGCGCTGTTCCAAGCTATTCTTTCCGGCCTATTCGGAAGGAAAATCGAAATACCTATTGGACCTAAGCAGAAAGGAGCTTAAGTTCATGACGGGAATCCTGAGTGGGCACTGCCTGCTAAATATGCATAAAGCGCGACTGGGATTGACAGATAGCGAACTATGTAGATTCTGCATGGAAGATGATGAAACATCCGTACACATCATAACAGAGTGTCCCGCTCTCTTACACGCAAGGAAGCGTATACTGGGAAGGGAACTAATTCAGACAAGAGAGCTGTCTGGAACCAATCTGGGAAAAACCCGCATGACATCCAAAGACGACGTGTTAAACTGAGGAAGGAGATTGGCGAATTGCAACGTGTAATTGGCATCACCACCGACCCCCTACAAAAGAAAAAACTGATAGAGACAGTCATCAGCAAAAAGAAAACCAACTACAAGAAATAAAAATGGGCGGAAAAGAATCTAAAGAAGAAGTAGTTATAGCAAATACCAATAATGAAAATGTAAACACAAATAGCCTAGACGTAAACATTAAATATTATATCCTAACTATTCTGGTTATTCTTCTTGTATTAAAAATCCACAAATATTATAAAAAATATATTGCAAAACAAACATTAAAAACTAATGTAACACAAGTATAAAAAAAAAAAAAAATTTAATATGATAATAATAAATAAATTAATTAATTTTAAATTACAATAGCAATAGAAGAGTTTTAACACTTATCAACATATATATTAACATTGTATGATTCACAACCCAAAATATTATGATATTGAAATGATACTTCAATAAACAAAAATAGAATACACTCAGATCAAGCATTTAAAGAAAAACAAAAAAAAATGTATATATATATTAATAACAACCCCACGACACGCGAAGAGGTGTGTTACAGAATGTTCGACAAGCTAAATCTCAGATTTTAGATGGAGAACATCCTTAACGACCTCACAAAAATTTTAACGAACTTGCGAAAAACACAACAAACACAAAAAGTTGATGATATTAATATATTAAAACAAGATTTTGACGACCTACTCAACTCGACACAAAAACAAGAAGAGATAGTAGGACTGAAAATACAATTCCACCACACATACGATACAATCAGACGTACACTACAGGAAAAATTACAAGAACTATACTCTGAAAACCAAGACCAACAACTATCCAACATGGCAACCTTCAACATCGAGACGGCGATGAAAGCCATCCCAAACTTTTCTGGCAACCATAAAGAACTAGAAACGTTCATAAAGATTACAGAATTAGTAAACAGAAAACTTGACACAAACAGCAAGAATGAACTACTAGAGTTCATATTTTATGCAAAATTAACAGTAACAACAAGAACAGCAATCGGTAACCGCATACCGATTACGCTAGAAGAACTAACTACATTGCTTAAAGCAAGATACCGAAGCACAACTACAATTCCGCAATTACAAAACCAATTGTCATGTCTGACACAACGCAACTCGAGTATCACCTCATTCAAAGACAGAATATTAAACATGATAGCCGAGCTAAACAAGCTTCAAATTGCTCAAGCTGGTGACAATCCAACAACAGCAGAACAAACGATAATAACTAAACTAAATGAACAATACAGCCTTACAGTTTTTAAGAATGGACTTAACGAAACTTTCAAACAAACAATTTTCGCGGCAATGCCAAAGACATTCAACCAAGCCGTTGAATTAGCTCTGGAATTGGAAAAAGACAGTGAGCAAAACCAATCGCGAATAATGCTCCTAAACAACCAGAACAACAACAGAAACCGTACGAACTATAATCAAAATAGAACAAACAACAGAAATTTTAACCAATCAAACAACAACAGATACCAACATAACAACAATTTTAGAAACAACAATCAATACAACAATGACAACAACAGAAACAACAATCAGTACAACAATAACAGAAACAACAATTCACACAGTTATTATAACAACAGAAACAATGAACAATACAGCGCTCGCAACAACAACAGCAATAATAGAAACAACAGCAACACAAACATGTCAAACTATAATTACACAAGTAATAGAAACCAAAACCAAAATAACAACCAAAATCTCAGATACTTCGCACACAATAGTGCGAACCGTAATCAACACAATAACCAACAAGGTCGCCCCACACGCATACATTAAATTCAGGGAAACGAGGGCGACCCGGAGGACGATTATTCCACTCCTCCGGGGGAACAAAGACACATAGAGAACGAATATACATAATATCAGAAAAACCAACCAATTACGTCACCATAAAAAGCACTCAAATCAGCAAACCATTGACATTTCTCATAGACACAGGCGCAGACATCTCAATATGTAAAGAAGAAATACTACCCGAATACCACGAAATCACAACAAATGACTCTTGTACACTAACTGGCATTACAAAAGACGAAGTTAAATCCCTAGGAAAGACTGAGTTAACACTCAATATCGAAAATCAAATCATAAAACATAAATTTCAAGTAGTCGATTCCAATTTCCCCATCAACACAGACGGAATCATTGGTGCAGATTTCTTACAAAAACACATGTGCACAATTGACTATGAAACTTTTACACTGAAAATAGCTATCAACGAAGACGAAACATTCATACCAATAAACGCAACACGAATAAAACATATAAAAATCCCACCGAGATCAGAATGTATATGCGCAATAGATTTAAAGCTAACTGAAGACAGTGTAATATTAAATGATGAAATAAAAGAAGGAATATTTATCGGAAATTCTATTGCCCCAGCAAACGGCAACTGTCACATAAAAATAGTACAAATAGCTCACATCACTGGCGATCGAAATGCAGGGAAAGTCACCAGCTGTGATAGGTGGAGACTTTAACGCGTGGGCTACTGCCTGGGGCAGCAGTCGCACAAACCAACGCGGTAAAATTCTTCTAGAGTGGCTAGAACCCCTGGAGCTATATCTGCTCAATAATGGCGGCGAATACACGTTTGACTCGGGTAGAGGCAGATCCGTAATCGACCTCACATTCGCACACAGCTGCATTGAGCGCAACGCACGGTGGTGTGTTAGTGATATTTACACGCACAGTGACCATCGCGCCATAATTTTGGAGATTAGTCAGCCAGGTCTGAGAGGCACGCGTGACGTCCGCAAAGCGCAAACCAAAGGATGGAAGAGGAAGATGTTCGATGGAGATCTTTTCGACCTTGTGTGGTCGGAGGAGCAATTGCGACCAGACACCGCGGCAAACATGGCTCATAACATAACTGCCAAACTCGCTAGAGCATGCGACGCGGCGATGCCTAGAATCGCTGGCAATCCTGGCCGAAAACCGGTATACTGGTGGAACCAGGAGATTGCCGAATCCAGAAAACGCTGCAAGAAGGCGCGAAGGAAGCTTCAGAGAGCAAGAAATCGTCCAGCAGTCGAGCTTGTGCGGGCCGAATATAAGGCGTGCAGAAACGAGCTTAAGAAAGCTATCATCAAAAGCAAGAAGTCATGCTTCAAGGCGCTGTGTGAGGAGGCGGATGTAGATCCGTGGGGAAAAGCCTACAGAGTAGCCATGAGCAAGCTGAAGGGGCCCAGGCCCCCTCAGCCAACAGATCCAACACTACTGAAAGCCGTGGTGGAGACGCTGTTCCCCCCGCAGAGGGAAAGGGTGCGCGGACAGAGCCAGCTGGTGCCCACTGATTTCCCAGAGGTGACTCCAGATGAGGTCCTTTTAGCAGTGGCAAACTTTTCGGACAACAAAGCTCCCGGTTTGGACGGCATCCCCAATGTGGCGCTGAAAAAAGCAATCACCACAAGGCCAGACATCTTTGCCGACCTCTACACGGCTTGTATAAAGGAAGGCGTGTTCCCGGATAAGTGGAAGCAGCAACGACTTGTGCTTTTACTAAAACCGGGCAAGCAACCAGAGCAGCCCTCCTCGTACCGGCCACTGTGCATGCTAGATACGATTGGCAAAGTGATGGAGCGAATCATTTGCAACCGGCTGCAAGAAACGCTGGAGAAGCCAGGCGGGCTCTCAGCGATGCAATATGGGTTTCGCAAAGCGCGGTCCACGGTGGACGCCATAGATGTCGTGACAACGATAGCGAGAGAAGCTGTCAGCGGCAAGCGATGGCTAGGCGGCACTAAAAAATACTGCGCAGTGGTCACGCTGGATATAAAAAACGCTTTTAACTCGGCGAACTGGCCCCGAATCATGGATGCGCTGTACGATTTCGGAGTGCCAGCGTACCTACAGCGGCTGGTATCAAATTATCTTGAAAATCGAGTGCTCTATTACGACACGGACGATGGCGTGCAGCGCTATGAAATCACCGGTGGCGTTCCACAAGGGTCGGTGCTTGGCCCCACCCTGTGGAACGTCATGTACGACGGCATTCTCCGATTGGAGCTGCCAGCAGATACGCACATCGTCGGCTACGCGGACGACATCGCCGTAGTGGCAGTGGCTAAACACATTAGCGCATTGCAGACAGCATGCAATACAGCGATAGCTCGCGTCAGGCAGTGGCTATGCAGTGCAAAGCTAGAGCTGGCTGCACACAAGACAGAGGCGGTTCTTCTGAGCACGAGAAAGCTGAGCGAGGTGCTCACAATCACCGTAGGTGAACACCAGATCACATCACAGCCGTCGCTGCGATACCTGGGAGTGTTAATTGACACCAGGCTGACCTACAAGGAGCATCTCAAGGCAGTCTGCGAGAAAGCCTCACGGGTGAATAGAACGCTCTCACGCATTATGTCGAACATAGGCGGCCCGCGCGCAAGCCGACGCCTGTTGCTGTCAAGAGTGACTAGCTCCATACTCTTGTACGCAGCACCTATCTGGGCAGAGGCAGTGAAGGTGCAAGCCTATACGAAAGGCATACGCGCTGTGTACAGGCTCAGCGCACTTCGGGTTGCCAGCGCATTTCGCTCCGTATCGGACGATGCTATCTGCGTTCTGGCAGGTAAACCGCCCGTCGACTTACTGGTGCTGGAGATGCAACGCCTCTACAAGCCAGGCGCAAAATCCTCCGACGCCACAAAGTTAGCCGAAAGGTGTAAAACCGTAGCGGAATGGCAGCGTAAATGGAACCAGTCCAACAAAGGCCGCTGGACGTATAGCCTCATCGGAGACATCAACGAGTGGATAAGCCGCAAACATGGGGAGCTTGACTACCACATCACACAAATACTAAGTGGGCACGGCTGCTTTAAGCAGTACCTCCACAAGTATAAGCACGAGGATGATCCGTACTGGATGCTTACGAAACTGCGCAGCACGTATTTTTCGTGTGCCCACGGTTCAGCGAAGTACAAAACAACCTAAGCGCAGCCCTCGGTCAACGCCCACGGCAAACAAATCTGGTGTCGCTTATGTGCGAAAGAGCCGAGAATTGGAGAGCAGTAACATCAGCAGCGGCTATGATTATGCAGAGCCTGAGACGCATTGAGCGTGCGCGGAAAGCGGCGCGCACAGCGCTGCGAAATGAACAACGTGGAGCATAATCGACTGCGGCAACAGGAGTTGCGCCGCTTGATATACAGGAGTAGGGCACAAGGGCCATTCATACAGCAGCAAGGCGCTGCCAACAAGGCAACAGGAACACAGACGATAAAGACAGACAAAACAGACGATTGAGTGGCAACGCTCACAACGGCCTCCTGACGAAATACCTCACGGTGGTCCCAGGGGGGGTAACCGTTCGGACGAGAGGAGGGTTTAGCGTGTTAAAGTCTCGCACTGACTGGGTGGCTGTTGATGCTTCCCTCCTCGTTAAAATAAAAAAAAAAAAAAAAACATAAAAATAGTAAACACAACTGAAAAACCAGCAACATTTACAACTCTAGCCATCAAGACAGAACCTTTAAATGAATATCACATAATCAATCAAAAAGAGTACACAGGAAGACAAAACGAAAACACAAGATTTAACAAACTAAAAGCTACACTAAACGTAGACAGCATGGATGAAACAGCGAAAAACTCACTTTTCGAAGTTTTCAAAAGATATCAACATATTTTCCACCTAGAAGATGAAGCACTCTCAGTCAACAATTTCTACTCCCAAAAATTACAGTTAACAGATAAAGCACCCATATATATAAAAAATTACAGATTACCACATGCCCAACATGAAGAGATAGAAAGACAAGTTCAACAACTCCTAACAGAAGATTTAATTGAACCGTCTACTAGTGCGTACAACTCACCATTACTACTAGTACCGAAGAAGAGCGACGGCAATACGAAGAAATGGAGATTAGTAGTAGATTTCAGACAACTGAATAAAAAAATAGTAAATGACAAATTTCCACTGACGAGACTGGAGGATGTATTAGACCAACTGGGAAGAGCCAAATATTTTTCAACTCTAGATATGACAAGCTCATTCCATCAAATCCCACTGGAGAAAAACTCAAAACCAGTGACTGCATTTTCGACAGCAAACGGTCATTACCACTTCAAACGACTACCTTTTGGACTAAAAATCTCTTCTAACAGCTTCCAAAGGATGCTTACTATAGCACTATCAGGTTTAGAATCAAGAGCATTTCTCTACGTAGACGACATCATTGTATACGGCTGTAGTTTAAAACACCACAACGACAACCTTGTTAGAGTTTTCGAACGTCTAGAAAAATACAATCTCAAACTGAATCCCAGTAAATGCCATTTTCTCAAACCCGAAGTGATATACCTCGGACACTTAATCACGAGATCAGGTGTTCGAACGGATCCAACAAAACACAAAACAATCGAACAATATCCAATACCAAAAAATTCAGACGAAGTTCGACGATTCATAGCATTCTGCAATTATTACCGAAAATTCATACAAAATTTTGCTGACATAGCCAGATGTCTAAATAACCTACTCAAGAAAAGACAACCATTCCTTTGGACAAACGAATGCCAAACCGCATTTGCAACTCTAAAACAAAAACTCATCAACCCACCAGTCTTACAATATCCCGATTTTGAAAAACCATTCATTTTAACAACCGATGCTTCCGATTACGCATTAGGAGCAATACTCTCGCAAGGAGAAATAGGAAACGATTTACCAATATCATATGCAAGTAAAACCTTGAATAAACACGAATTAAACACACCGGTAATAGAAAAGGAATTACTAGCCATTCATTGGGGAATCAATTTCTTCAGACCATACCTATTCGGACGAAAATTTATAGTAGTCACTGATCACCGACCATTAGTCTCACTATTTTCCCATAAAAACCCATCATCTAAACTAACAAGAATACGCTTAGACCTATCAGACTATGATTACGAGATCGTCTACAAGCAAGGAAAGATTAATACAAATGCGGACGCATTATCACGAATAAAAATTGACTCAGATTTACTTAAAACCATGATACCGAATACCGATGACAAATCCGCAAATAAAACATTAATAATAACACGGGGCATGACTGCTCAAACTAACGCAGAAAAGGAAGAAAATAAAGAAGGATGCTGCTCACCAACGAAGAGTCATGAACTTCACATTTGGGACTGCACTTCTATAGCTGACGTCAGGAACGTAAAGAAATTACAATTTGAAGTAAAAAGCAACATTAAGGGCACATACGTAAATGAAGACGTAAATGAAAATAAAATAATTGTGCGATGTAGTGATAATCTAAACAACCTCGACTTGTCTTTGGAGAAGCTATCATCAAAAATGCACGAAATGAAGATTAAAGAATTAGCGCTAAATGAAGAAGACGAAATATTCAAGCACATACAAAAGGATGCATTTAAAATAAAATATAATTTGTTGCAACAGAAAAATATAGAAGGAAACGGCCCGAAAATACTGATATATAAAAGACCCCAAAGCATAAAAGATGATTTAACGAAATATAAACTAATAGAAGAATACCACAATTCCCCTAGCGGAGGGCATTTCGGAGTAAGAAAAACAATACTAAAACTGAAACAACGGTACATATGGAAAAACATGTCAAAAATGGTCAAGAAATACATCTCAAATTGTAAACCATGCCAACTAAACAAGCAAGTAAAACACACAAAAGAACAGCTAATTGTAACGGACACACCAAACACAAGTTTTGAAGTAGTCGCGATTGACACCGTAGGACCACTAAGAATTTCAAACGGTTACAGATACATACTTACGGCACAGTGTGAACTAACAAAATTTGTTATAGCACACCCAATGGAACACAAAGACGCAACCACAGTCGCCTCAACACTCGTAAACCATTTCATTCTCAAGTACGGCAATTTCAAAATATTAAAAACAGACAGAGGGACCGAATTCACTAACGAACTGATGAAAAATATTTGTAAACAACTACAAATAAAACAAATATTTTCGGCACCATACCACCATGAAACATTAGGCACAGTTGAACGAAACCACAGGGTACTTAACGAATACATGTTGACCTTCGCGGAAGACCAAGAATGGGACAAGTGGATCTCATTTTACACATTCGCGTACAACACTTCACCAAACATTGACACAGGCTATTCACCTTATGAATTAGTATTTGGCAAAATACCGTACATGCCAAGTGATGAAATAACAAAAAATACACCAATATACGACATTGATTCGTATGCAAACGAAATAAAAGCAAGACTCAGAACAGCAATAAACAAAGCTAGACAATACATAAACACGGTCAAAGAAAAACGAAAAGAAAGTAGCCGTAGAGATACAAACAAGCTAAATGTACAAATTGGAGACTTAGTGTTAGTTAAACTAGAAAATAGGAAGAAAAACCAAAGCCCCTATCATGGACCTTATAAAGTTATAAAAACAGAAGGGGTAAATACATACATAGAAATAAACAGTCAAGTAAAGAAAATGCATAATAATAATCTTAAGCGATACACCATAGAAACATAGCATTACGTTTCACATTAAACAATATTAACAACATGTAATCCTACAAAAAAGCAAACATAGCATTACGTTTCATATTAAACAATAGTATCCTACAAATAGTATCCTACAAATAAGCAAACATAGCATTACGTTTCATATTAGACATAATCATATGAGTATTAGTCTTACATTACCTAGCGGGATATATTAAGCTAATACTATCTTTAAAATATTTTTAACAAAATTTTTACAAAATAAAAAAAAAAAAAAAATTTTTTTACACATTCTTACAAAAAAAAAAGAACCTTTGTAAAGCATTTTCCAAAAACTCCGACCTGACCAAACCCATCTTAAAAAATTATCCATCACGATGATAATTTTTCGCTTGAGGGCAATGGTGTAGTGGTACTACCTAACCATCTATGCCGACCATAACATTGCATGTAGTGATACTACGCAATCACTCATGCCGACCAGAACAAATTACCGTACACTTGCGCACACAAATTCGCTGGTGTCAAATGGCTGCACTTGAAGTCGCCACGGTGCGCTATGCGCAACCACTTGAGCGAGCGGAGTGACATACGATGCCACCTACCGCAGTGCATTGCAACAATACTGCAACGCGCATTATGCCGACCCTTTGGCGGCGTGGGAAACGATCGGAAAATATCCGAGGCCGTTTAGCGCCGGCCACTGACCCAATTGCAAATGTGCTGACGCAGAAGAAGTGACCAGGTCGATGATTGGTCAAACGAAAAATATCGTGGAAAGGGAGGCGGAGCCCTGGAAATGCATGACAGTATAACAGTTATAAATTTAGTATATAAGACCAAAATTTTCCAAATAAAGTTAACTTCTTGTTCGATAATCAAAGTGCCTGGTGGCATTGTTTTATTTGATCAGAGGTTCAAACAGATCGGCTTTTCGGAGCCAGAAACCATTGGCGCGGCCCGCCGAATAAACATAGGCCAAAACTACACTTACACACTTAGAGAAACTTACACTTCAACCACCGCACGAACAGTTAGACTACCACACAATACATTTGACCACCACAATACACTGGGTTCCTGCGCACTGTGGGCACGATGGAAATGAGGAAGCGGACAGATTGGCAAAGGAAGGGGCGGCAAAACGACCCTATGGACCTGAGCCAATCATAGGTGTTAGCAGAGCTCATTTCAGGCATTGTGTCAAACAGGAATTCAAAAATCGGGCCAACCAGAAATGGTCCAATACGGTGGGACAGCGCTGTTCCAAGCTATTCTTTCCGGCCTATTCGGAAGGAAAATCGAAATACCTATTGGACCTAAGCAGAAAGGAGCTTAAGTTCATGACGGGAATCCTGAGTGGGCACTGCCTGCTAAATATGCATAAAGCGCGACTGGGATTGACAGATAGCGAACTATGTAGATTCTGCATGGAAGATGATGAAACATCCGTGCACATCATAACAGAGTGTCCCGCTCTCTTACACGCAAGGAAGCGTATACTGGGAAGGGAACTAATTCAGACAAGAGAGCTGTCTGGAACCAATCTGGGAAAAATCAAGGAGTTCCTGGACAGTATTGGGGGAGATAAACTCCTCCAATAAAGAATAAGGGATACGACACAATAGTTCTCTTTGGACGCAGTGTCTCGGGCAGTTGATGCTCGGCTCCCGTATCTATTCTATTCTAAATCTAAACAAATTCTATTATATGACATTCTGTAAATCGTCAGCTTTTATCCAGTCCTCATATCATATTGCTAGTACGCCTCTCGAGAGGCTCAGCGTCTTCACAGACCTTGGCGTAATCTTTGACCCCAAACTGTCGTTTATTAATCATGTGAACTTCATTATCTCTAAATCCTACTCTCTGCTAGCATTTGTCCGTCGTAATAGTTTCGAATTCTCTGATCCCTACACCCTCAAGCTCCTATACACTTCTTTTGTTAGATCTCGTCTGGAGTATGCATCTTTTGTCTGGAATCCATATTATTCTTCTCATTGTAATCGTATTGAACGAATTCAAAAATACTTCTTGAATTTCGGCATTCGATCTCTAAAGTTTTCCAATCCCATTCCTCCGTATCTATCGCGTTGCTCACTCATAAACCTTAAATCACTTGAGAGTAGAAGAACTATCCTCTCTTTGGTGTTCGTCCATGAGGTTATTAGTGGTTCTGTTGATTGTCCTTACCTCCTGAGTCTAATGAACTTCAATGTTCCTTCTCGTGTCCTCCGTCACTACGACTTATATGTCATATCTTCCTGCAGGTCTAACTACGCTTTGAATGCTCCTTTGGTGAGAGCGCTTTCCGAATTTAACAAGATTTGTGGCTCTCTTAACCTCGATCTTTCGATTTCCAAACAAGAATTAAAATCACGTCTGAATTCCTTTTATAAATAACGTTATTCTCATTGTTGTTCTATTCTTAAGTTTTATTCCAATTGTTATTCTATTTTTAAGTTCTTTTATTGTTGTGTGCTTAGTCTGTAAGTTCATTTACTGTAGACTTGAAATAAATGAAATGAAATAATACCGGCTGTATTCTAACGGAGCCTCTCTGATTTAACTTAACTGGCCATAACAACCCGTTATCGGGTTACGGCCTGCCGCAAAACTTCTCTCCAGGCGCCTCTGCTTCGCGCGCGCCTTCTCCAGTTGGTCACACCAAGAGATACCAGGGCCTCTTCCACTTGGTCCTTCCACCGGAGACACGGCCTCCCTCTTCGCCGTCGACCTCCAACCATCGCATCGAATACCTTTTTCGCCGGAGTTTCGTCGTCCATGCGGCAGACATGACCGAGCCAGCGTAGCCGCTGGATGTTAATTCGCTGCGCTACGTCCATGTCCTTATACAGCTCATACAGCTCGTTATTGGTTCGTATGCGATAGTCGTCACCAACCCGAACAGGGCCGAAGATTTTGCGAAGCACCTTCCTCTCGAACACTCCAAGGGCCGCTATGTCGTTTCGTGTCATTGTCCATGCTTCAGCGCCATAGAGGAGCACGGGCAAGATAAGCGTCCTATAGAGTGAAAGTTTTGTCGGTCGAGAGAGGTCTCTAATTCTCGATTGCCTACCGAGACCGTAGTAGCACCTGTTGGCAAGAGTTATCCTTCGCTTTATCTCCAGACTGACATCATTGCTGCTGTTGATGGCGGTGCCAAGGTAGACGAATTCCTTGACAACTTCAAAAGCATACCTGTCGGCCTCGACGTGAGACCCTAGCCGCTGCGAGTCCCTGCGTGTAGACAGCATATACTTCGTCTTACCCTCATTTACCACCAGACCCATTTTGGCAGATTCTCTTTCGATAGCCGCAAAGGCAGCGGTGACATCTCGCTTGTTACGTCCGATGACATCAATATCATCAGCGTAGGCAAGGAGCTGGACACTTTTGTTGAAAATTGTGCCATTACGATGTACACCGGCCTTGCGCAGAACACTCTCCATGGTGAAGTTGAAGAGGTCGCAGGACAAAGGATCGCCCTGTCTGAAACCTCGAACGGTATCAAAGGGGTCGGAGAGGTCACTTCCAACCTTGACGGAGCTGCGCGTATTGCTCAACGTCGCTCTGCAAAGTCTAACGAGCTTTGCAGGGATACCAAGTTCAGACAATGCGGCATATAGGCGATCCCTTATCGGGCTATCGAATGCTGCCTTGTAATCGATGAAGAGATGGTGTATCGATTTGGTTCTCATGGGTCTTCTCCAGGATTTGGCGTAGAGTGAATATCTGGTCGATGGTGGACTTACCAGGTCTAAAGCCGCACTGATAAGGTCCAATCAGCGCCTTGGCGAGTGGCTTTAGTCTTTCACATAATACGCTCGTCAGGACCTTGTATGCAATGGGAAGTAGGCTGATACCCCTGTAGTTGGCGCATATTGTTGGGTCGCCTTTCTTCAGCACAGGACAAAGGGCACTGAGGTTCCAATCGTTGGGCATTCGTTCCTCCAGCCATATTTTGCAAATGAGCTGATGCATGCACCCAATCAGCTCACCGCCGCCGGCCTTGAACAATTCAGCTGGTAGCCCATCCGGCCCTGCAGCTTTGTTGTTCTTGAGTCGCTGGATAGCGACCCGGACCTCGTCATGGCTGGGCGGTGGCACATCCACACCGTCGTCGTCGATTGGTGCCATCTGGACATCTTCACCACTGGCGGTATTGTTCCTTTCGTCGCCTGCGAGCAGCTTGGTGAAGTGCTCCTTCCACAACCTCAGCACACCCTGCGCATCCGTAACCAGATCCCCGTTTTCGTCTCTGCAAGAAGATGCCCCAGGCTTAAATCCTTCCGTAAGACGCTTAACTTTTTGGAAGAATTTTCGGGCGTCATTCCTGCTCCTGCACTCCTCGATTTCCTCACGCTCGCGCCTTTCTTGCTCCCGTTTCTTGCGTCTAAAAAGGCACCTCTCTTTCTTCCTCTCCTCCCGGTATTTTTCTGTCATGGCTCGCGTGGCGGCCGACTGCAGGGTCTTCTTGTATGCAGCATTCTTCACTGCAGTGGCTGCGCGACACTCTTCATCGTACCATTGGTTTTTTGGTGGTGGGCGTCGAAAACCAAGGACATTTTCTGCGGCGGCGCGCATAGAGTGGGATAAGTGAGCCCATAATCCGCCGATGTCATCAGGTGGAGAGGGGGAGCGACCGAGCTGGTTGGAGAGTTGAGCGGAGTAGACTTCGGCTACCCCTTGTGATCGCAGCTTACTGATGTCCAGCTTTCTTCGCAAACTAGGCTGTGCGGTCTTCGCTGCGCAAAGACGCATGCGTACCTTGGCTGCAACAAGGTAGTGGTCCGAGTCGATGTTGGGTCCTCGGAACGTGCGCACATCTAGAATGCTAGAAGCATGCCTTCCATCAATCACAATGTGATCAATCTGGTTGCGGGTGGATTGATCGGGGGATAACCAGGTGGCCTTGTGGATATCGAGGTGCTGGAATCTGGTGCTACTAACTACCATGTTTCGTGCCGCGGCGAAATCGATCAGCCTCAGACCGTTGTTCGAAGTGGTCCCATGGAGGCTGAACTGCCCGACTGTGGGGCCAAAGATGCCTTCTCGCCCGACTTTTGCGTTGAAGTCCCCGAGGACAATTTTGACGTCGTGGGCCGGGCACCTGTCGTAGACATCCTCGAGCTTCGCATAGAAGGCATCCTTGGTCGCATCGTCCTTCTCTTCCATCGGGGCGTGCGCGCAAATTAGGCTGATGCTAAAGTATTTAGCTTTGATGCGGATCGAAGCCAGCCGTTCGTTCACCGGAGTGAACCGAGAGACGTGGTGGCGAAGTCTCTTGCTGACCACAAATCCGCAGCCAAATTCGCGCTTCTCCGCATGGCAGCTGTAGTAGATATCGCAGTCTGCTCGCTTGGAGCAACCTTGTCCTGTCCATCGCATTTCCTGGATGGCGGTGATGTCAGCCTTACATTTCGTGAGGGCTTCCGCCAGTTGGATAGAGGCACCTTCCCTATAGAGGGTCCGGACATTCCAGGTGCATATCCTCAAATCATGGTCCTTGAATCGTTTGCTGTGGTCGTCAACATTGTGGGTTCCTTCCGAGGCTTGCTTTTTGGCTTTCATTGGTATTTGGTTTTCCGTGGCGGGCACCAAACCCTGCGCACAACCCAAATTTTAAGTCCTGGGGATAGGACTCGCTGCACACATTAGTTCACTATTCAGCGGATGCCAAATAGCTATCCAGAAGGGCCGCGCGGAGGCTGTGCATCAGCTTGGATTGGACAGGGACAAGGATCGTTCTGGCGTTCGCCAGGTTGAACGCAATCAGAGACTTTGCCTTGTATGTCCGCTCCCTTCCTCACTAGAGTTGCACTAGAGTTGCGCAGGTAAATCTGCACCATGCGAAGGCTGCGTCAGCCGTAATCGCAAGGGCAACCCTCAGGTAAAATCTGAGTGTAGTGCTGATCCAGGAATCCTGGGTATGCAGGACCAAATTAAAGGTTTGGCGGAGAAGAACATTCAGGTAATTTGGGACATTAGATGTAACAACCCAAGGGCCTGTTTGTTACTAACCAGTAGTTTGAATTACCTCTGTTTTTGAATTCCTCTCTAGGGATCTGGTAGCGGTGCAAATTCAGGTTAACCTAAACGGGACAGCGCGAGACATGGTGGTAGCCACAGGATACTTTCCAGGAGAAGACCCTCAGGCCCCATCTGAGATAGTCTCTAGACTGGTAGAGTACTGCGAGCGGAAGAAGCTGCCACTTATACTAGGCGATGCTAACGCGCACAGCGAAGCCTGGGGAAGCAGCGACACGAATCGAAGGGGTGAGTACCTTCTGGATTATATAGCTAGCAATAAGCTTGAAATTTTTAACGTGGGTAGTACACCAACGTTTGTAACCGGTGCGAGAGAGGAGGTCCTGGATATTACTCTAGGAAATACTCTGAGCTCCGGACTGGTTAGAAACTGGAGGGTGTCAAACGAACCTTCAATGTCGGACCATAAAATTATCAGGTTTGACATTGGGGGTACCACCTCAGGTAGGAAAATTCTAAGAAATCCCAGGAGAACAAACTGGGATAAATTCCAAGAAACCCTGAGTTTAAACTCCAACCGCTTTGGGATAGGGGACAATATCAGGAATACAGTGAAGTTAGAAACTGAAGTAGCGTGCTTCAATAGCACTATTATTGATGCATACGAAAGTAGCTGTACGATCAGCAAAGTATATTCCTCCAGGGATGTGCCCTGGTGGAACAAAGACCTCAATATACTGCGAAGTAGGTTCGCAGGCTTTTCAACCGGTCCAAGCGTACCGGGGATTGGTCTGAATATAAAAGCGCATTAACCTTAAATAATAAGGAAATAAGGGAAGCTAAGCGCAGAAGCTTTAGAAGCTTCTGCGAAAGCATAGAACAGACATCGGAGGCATCAAGACTCTATAAGGTCATGGCCAAAGGACACAGCCTGTCTTCCACGAGTCTCCGGCAAAGCAATGGGGAATTTACCGAGAGTGAGGAGGAGAAGGTAAAGCTACTTCTAGATACTCACTTCCCGGGCTCTGTTGCTTGGAGGGACACGGAGCAAGCTGAGGTACTAGGTAGAATCTCCAGAGGAGATTGGACAGGGCAAAGGAAATCTGTACGGAAGAAAGGTTAAGGTGGGCGGTTAGCACCTTTAAACCACTTAAATCACCCGGACCCGATGGAATCTTCCCTGCCTTACTACAGAAGGGCATGGATCTTATCAAGAACCAGCTCCTGAAAATTTCTAGAGCCAGTCTGGCGCTGGGTTATATACCAGAAGCCTGGAGGCGGGCAAAGGTGGTGTTCATTCCGAAGGTTGGGAAGAAGGATCCTCTTCACTCGAAATCCTTCAGACCAATTTCTCTGACCTCATTCGTACTGAAAGCTCTGGAGAAAGTTGTTGACAACTACGTACGGACGACAGTCCTAATAGACAATCCGTTACACACATGCCAGCATGCATACAGGGCAGGACGCCTTCGACAACACCTCTCATGAAACTATAGATCATGCTCTAACCAGCAGGGGAATTAATAATACCCTGAAAGGTTGGATCAACAGTATTCTTGCTACTAGGAATGTGGAGCTACAAACTAGTGCAGGCGAGGTGGTAATAGCCAGTACTACCAGAGGATGTCCACAAGGTGGGGTTTTATTCCCTTTTGTTGTGGAGTTTTGTGGTTGATGAACTATTGCAAGTACTGTCGACCTCTGGTCTTACGGTCCAGGGGTATGCAGATGACATTGTAATTCTATGCAGGGGAAAATTTGAAGATACCCTGCGGGATAGAATAACCCTAGGGTTAAGAGTAACTAAGAGGTGGTGTGCTAAGGTGGGGCTGAATATCAATCCAGCAAAAACCACCATAGTACCCTTTACAAGGAGATATAAACTTGATGCTCTTAGACCAATCTCTTTGGATGGAATAAGAATAGAATTCCAGAAGGAGGTTAAATATCTAGGCGTAATATTAGATCAGAAACTACTCTGGAAAGGACATATTGAAGAAACGATGCGGAAGGCCGTCAGAGTCTTCATGACCTGCAGATCCATAGCAGGTAAAAGCTGGGGTTGCACTCCAAGAATACTGAGATGGATCTACACGGCGATCGTGAGGCCTATGATAAAGTATGGCTCAGTTGTTTGGGCAAGCAAAACCAATCAACAGTCCACTATCAAGGCGGTCAGTAAGCTCCAGAGACTAGCATGTTTATGCATGACTGGGGCAACATCCGTGGAGGTTCTACTTGAACTTACACCTCTTCACATATATATACAAACCCAGGCGAAGAGGGCTATCCTACGGATAACTGAAAACAATATCGGGGCTGGAGGATTCTTAGGCCGTAAGAAGCTCAACATTTTTACGAGCCAGTATCCAGAGATAGCAATACCGAGGGACACAATCACACCGAAGTTCAGCTTTATCAAGAGGTTCAAAACTGAACTTGGTAACAAAAGGAACTGGGTAGGGATAACAGAAACGTATCTGATAAACCAGTACATGATAGCCTGGTACACTGATGGATCCCTTACGGATGAAGATACCGGGATTGGTGTATATGGGCCGATGATTAGATACTCGGAACCCACGGGTAAGCACACAACAATATTTCAAGCGGATACGCTATTGAAAGGTGTACTTACTTCAACTTGGCGAGGAACTACCGGAATCGGAGAATTGCGATCCTGTCTGATAGCCAAGCGGCAATCAGGGCACTAAGCTCATTCCAGGTATCCTCGAAACTGATGATGGAATGCCTTGAAAAGCTTAATGAGCTTGGCCTGCACAATCAGGTATGGGTCCTCTGGGTTCCGGGCCATGCAGATTTAGCAGGAAACGAGGCGGCCGACAAACTGGCAAGAAGGGGCGCCTCAACCCCATTCGTCGGCCCAGAACCTTTTTGTGGACTGGGAAAGGGAGCTCCATCAATCCTAACCAGGAAAGACGAGATAATCAGCAGGAATAAATACTGGGACAATCAACCAGGTCTGGAACATTTCAAAGCGATTATCGGATCATATAGTAGGAAAAGATTCGAGGATTGTATGAGTTTATCAAAGAATAACCTGAGAATCATTACAGGTATCATGACAGGGCATTGTAGGCTGAACTATCACCTAAATAAACTAGGAATCCGTGCAAACGGACATTGCAGGTTCTGTTCGCAGGAAAATGAAACTACAATGCACATACTAGGAGAATGCCCTGTACTTATGCATGATCGGAAGAAGCACCTAGGGGAATACCTCGTCGGAGGTGCGAACTGGAACTCCAGGGGTATAGGAGACATACTAAAGTTCCTCTCGGTAGTTGGGCTCACAGATGAACTGTGAGTCCATGAAGGGGGCACAATAGATCTTTAGGCCGCGGTGCACCATCCCCACTAATAATATTATTAATAATAATAATAATAACCCCTTACCTTCGCTCTCGAAAACAGAAATCATAACGCTAAACTAAAACGATGGAAATCTCGTATAGAGGAGTACAACCACGAATTGATTTACACACCAGGTAAATCAAATTTAGTGGCGGATGCGTTATCTAGGATCCGAAGACAGATAAACTACACGACTGCCAGAAATCACCCTCAAGATGAAGGATCTTCTACCATTACAGCAAGCGAGATAAGCACGGGTCATAGTGCAGACCAGGACGTATTAGACCTCATTCCCCATGTAGATGTTCCGATCAATCTCTTTAGGAATCAGATAATTTTTAGAGGGAAAGGATTTGATATGCACAGAAAACCCCTATCCTGGGTTTACCAGACACTACGTAACGCTCCGGAGTCTAACCAACAACACCCTCACAGAAGTGCTGAAAGAACGCCTTAACCCATCAGTCATCAACGGAATAAAAATGTCTGAATCTCGTATGCAATTACTTCAAGAAGTATACTTACAACAATTTTCTATATTACAAAATAAGGCTCACCCAGAGAGTAGTCGAGGACGTGGCAAACGAAAATAGTGTCTGACATAATAGAAAAAAAGCATAGGAATGCTAAAGAAAATAGGGAACAAATAAGAACTATTACTTCCAGAGAATGATGAGCTTGTTAAGAGCGCATGTCGCTAAGCGTGAAACGTGCTCTTTGAACAAATATGACAGACGTCCACCGGTTCCACCAATGGAGAATACCCCAGTTCCGAAATTTCCATGCGAAATAATTCATGTTCGACATTTTCGAGTTACAGGGAGAAAAGTTTCTCTCATGTATAGACAAGTTTAGTAAATTTGCTAAGTTGTTCCACATTAAAGATCGGTCAGCTATCACCCTTCGCACCTAGTTTGCAAAGCTCCTCCACTACTTTACAGCTCCAAGAATGGTAGTGACCGACAATAAGAAAGGATTCATGAGCCCGGTAGTAGCTAATTACATCAAAGGACTGGGTATAAGCCTTTATCAAACGCCCTTTCAGAAAAGCGAAGTAAACGGACAGGTAGAAAGGTTGCACTCAACGATTTTGGAAATATATCGTTGTTTGCGACAAGAGTTGAGGAGTAATAGCCCTAAAGAATTGCTCTACATTGCGGTAGACCGGTATAACAATACAGGCCATTCTGTCACGAAACGAAAACCCAGCGACATATTTTTCGATCGGTTTGCTAGAATTAACTATCAGGGTTTCACTGACTTCAAGAGATAAGAGCCCAAATAAAAAAGAATCTGGAACAACGTAACCTGAGACTGAATAAAAGCCGGAAAGGAGCTAAAAAATTTAAGGCAGGTGACAGGGTTTACGTGAGAGATAAACAGATAAAAGGGAAACAAAAGCCCTTGTACAAGAAGGCTACGGTAGGGAAGGACAATAGGGTTACAATACAGACAAGTGAGGGGCGAAGGATTCACAAAAGCCAAATGAGAACCACGAATTAACCTTTTAAGGGCACAGCACAGAGAAATACCCTTTTATCCCATAAAATTGGTGGACACCCTACGGATGTCGGGGTTCGACTCCTCATGGGAAAAAGAATCAACAAAAAAAAAAAGCACAGTACTCTTTCAGCCCATAAAATTGGTGGATATTCTATGAATATCGGGGTTCGACTCCTCATGGGAAAAGAGCACTAAAATACAAAAATAAAAAAAAGGCACAAGAAAAAGTAAAATTGTAATTAAAGGCACATAAAAATTAAATGGCAAAAAAAAACTTAGAAATTGCTAGTATGCAAATGAAATTCTTAACCAACAAAGTGGCACATGAGCAATTGTTATGTAAAGATACAACAACAACAAAAGATAAAGAAAGAGAAGAAAAAAGACTACTTAAAATAATTTTCATCTCCATCCTGGAGCGATTTGATATTCCATTGGCTATTTTTATAAGAAATTTTCATATAACCTTTTTACTAAGGAGTGCGTCGTTAAAAATTGTGACATCGAAAAATTAAAACATCTCAGTAACCACTAGTCCAATTTTTGAAAAGTCTTGTTTTATATAACTTGTCTTTTATGTAGATTTTAGAATTTATTAGAAAAAAATTATAATAAATTTTCAAGGGTAAATTTTCTAACTTTTTCTGGAATACCCCTTATGAGGGCTTTCATTTTTCCTTGTTCATTTTATAATTTTATCATTTATCATCATTTTCGCATTTTATCACTACCATTTTATCATTAAATACTCATTTAATGCTATAAATGGGCATAAACTATTCAATGACAAAGTTTTCATGGCTCACCTGATCAAAGAAAGTTTAATTTGGATTTGTATTAACGAAGTTATTAGAAAAATGGCATGTCACAATTTTTAAGGACGCACTCCTTAGTTGCACAGATAATTCATCATATAGATGTCCAGTCTCATACGACGAAAACGGCACAAAAATTTCAAGCTCTGAATTACAGCTTTTTTCCGCAAAGCTATTTTACGCACACAACTGCATGTGCTCATCCAGAACTTTTGTCGGATTGAATTAATTTTGAATTTCTTTTCTTGCTTGTGATATTCTTTTTTGCAACATATATTTATGATTTTAGCTACAACGATCACGTACTGTATTTGGTGTAACAGGTAGGCAGCACACATTTAACGCTTTTTTTATAAACCTTTTTAATCGGTTATACCGGAAATTAATGTGTTCAAAAAATGTGATATAAATGAATCGGCACTAAAAATTTTGTGCATGATTAAAGAATATAAGGAAAATAATTTTCTTTGGCATGATACATACACATCGTTGCTAAGGCAACGCATTGTCAATAGCTGCGGCGCCAGCAGGTCTATCCTCTGCGTCGGCGTAACTGTATTGCGCCAATGAAGTGACCGCTGAACAATTACATTCGTTTTGGAATATTTGCCGATCTTTTCATTTTTTTTGCGAAAAGCAAGTGCCTGGGCGTACCCAGCAACAAATTAAAGGGGACAAAGACATAACTACATTTCCGAATTCAGAATATAAAATTCAAATAGAATATAATATAGATTTCTGAGCATATGTAGATAGAAGATAGAATTGATTAGGGTAAACTGCACTGAGACCAGGATTGATCTATTGTGCCCCCTACAAATGTTAGAGTACATCCCCTAGACCCACCGCCCTAATGAAACTTAGTAACTCGCGGGGGTCTAGGTGTTTGACGTCCTCTTCTGCAAGCCAAAATTGGCCCAGGTAACGCAACCTGCTGCGACAAGCCGCATTACAGTGCATTATGATGTGTTCGGGAGTCTCCTCTGCTGTTTCGCAGAGTCTACAGACGCTTACCTGTTCTATCCCGATTGTATGCATGTGTTTCCTCAATCTGCAATGCCCAGTTAGAAGACCTGTGACCTGTCTAAGCTGGTTTCTCCTTAGTTTGAGGCATTCTTCACTCCATTTGGGGTTGTAATCTTTGATAAAGATTTTCGATTGCCTGAGACCGGAGGCGCTAGTCCAGTGTTCTGTGTTCCTGGTCCTTTCCTCAAGTCTCAGTGACTCCGTTAAGGCGCTTTTGCCCAGCCCAATAAAGGGTTAGGGTCCTAGGGGGCGTGGCTGCCGCGGTTGTAGCGAGACTGTCCGCTTCCTCGTTTCCTTCGATACCTCTGTGTCCTGGAACCCAGAGGATCTTCACCTGGTTGTATTTGTCCAGTGCATTCAATGCCTCAATGCATTCCAGCACTAATCCTGAGGTTATCTCATATGAGATTAGTGCTTTGATGGCTGCTTGGCTGTCGGAGCAGATGACGATGTCCTGCCCTCTGTACGCACGCTCGAGGTTGACTTGCACACATGAGCTCATAGTGCCTGAGGCGAGGTCCAAACACCCCCGCCCCTGTTCCCTCGTGCGTTTTCGAGCCGTCTGTAAACCACTTAATTGTGTGTGGTTTAAAATGGACTTGGTGGTCTTCCCAGGCCCAGTCTACTTTATTGCTCATATAAACTTCGAAGTGTTTCTCGTAGTTATATGTTCTTGTTATTGTATCCATCGGATACAAAACATAAGGGTTACAAGTGGAAAGCACATCTAAGTCTCTATGCCTAAGGTTGTGATCCTCCCCCTTACTTGTTCTGGCCAATCCAAGGATTGTACGCTTGGCCGCCATCTCAATTGCTACGTGCAATGGCGATATATTAAGTATCACCTCCAGTGCCGCCGTGGGACAGGTTCTCATAGCTCCTGTAATGCACGTGCACGCAAGTCGCTGGACCTTGTCGAGCCTTTTCCTCACTGTCGTGAGTGTGGCTCTTGGGGCCCATGCCACTGCTGCATATGTGAGTGCTGGCCTCACAATCATGGTATACATCCATTTCAGTATGCTCGGTTTGCATCCCCAAGTTTTGCCTGCTAATGATCTGCATACCATGACCGCCTTCGTTGCTTTACTGATAACTGCCTCCGCGTGCTTATTCCAGAGTAACTTCGAGTCTAGTGTTACACCTAGATACTTCACCTCTGGTTTATAAGCTATGCTCTTCCCGAGTAAGCGTATTGTCCGCATGTGTGGCAGCTTTCTTTTCCATGTAAAAGGTACTATGGTGGTTTTGTCCGGGTTTATTCGCAAATCTACTCGGGCACACCATTCTTCGGTTATTTTTAAGCCTCTCTGGATTATGTTACAGAGAATGTCTTCAAACCTTCCTCTAGCAATAATGACAATGTCGTCGGCATATCCCTGACACGTTATGCCATTGCTTGTCAGTAGTTCAAGGAGCTCGTCCACTACCAGACTCCACAGCAGCGGTGATAGTACCCCGCCCTGTGGACATCCTCTTTTTGCCAGCACGCTCCTGGTGGTAGTGCCCACCTTCGTTATGGCCGATCTGGTGGAGAGCATGGCTCTTATCCAGCGGCTAAGTGAGGCTTCTACTCCTCTCCTGCTGAGCGCTCTTCCTATCGCCTCATGCGACGTGTTATCGAAGGCTCCTTCGATATCCAGAAAAGCACACAGGGTAATCTCTTTGCTTTTAATAGCTTCTTGGATTGAACTCGTGAGCTGAAATAGGGCAGTCTCTGTCGATCTGCCTGCCCTATACGCATGCTGTTTTGCATGCAGAGGTGTTCTCTTAAGCGTCACGGTTCTAATATACTGATCTAACACCTTCTCCATGGTCTTCATGAAGAAGGATGTTAGACTGATTGGCCTAAAGGACTTCGGCTCCGTATAGTCCTTTTTTCCTATTTTTGGTATAAAAACTACCAGGGCACTTCTCCAACTAGCGGGGATGTACCCTGTTGCTAGACAGCTTCTCATTATGCCAGTGAGATGCCTGAGTAGGGCCCCCCTGCCTTTTTGTAGAGAGACAGGAAAGATCCCGTCCTGGCCTGGCGATTTGAAGGGTTGAAAGGTGTTCAATGCCCAGTCAATTTTATCCCGAGAGATGACTTTATGCGCCAGCTCCCAGTCCCCTCTGTTTGGACGATAGATAGCACAATCGGCAAGTGCGTCCTGGGGGATTGCACCAGGGAAGTGTACACTTAGAAGAGCAAGAGCCCTTTGCTCTTCATTGCGCGTGTAACTACCATCCGGTAAACATAACACTTCGTTCAATAATGTGTGTGACTAACTAATTAAAACACATTTTTTTGCCAAAATTCGTTTTTATTCATCAACATAGTCCCCTTTTAGGGAGATACAATCATTCCAACGCTTTTCCAATCTTTCGATACCGCCTTTGTAGAACGATTTTTCTTTGCCTTCAAAATAGGCGTTAGTTTCGGCGATTACTTCATCATTTGAGCCAAATCTCTTACCACGGAGCATCTTTTTGAGGTCTGCGAAGAGCCAGTAGTCGCTGGGGGCCAGATCTGGAGAATACGGGGGATGAGGAAGCAATTCGAAGCCCAATTCATGCATTTTTGCCATCGTTTTCATCGACTTGTGACACGGTGCATTGTCTTGGTGAAACAACACTCTTTTCTTCTTCATATGGGGCCGCTTAATCGCGATTTCTTCTTTCAAACGTTCCAACAACGCTATATAATAGTCGCTATTGATTGTTTTCCCTTTCTCAAGATAGTCGATGAATATTATTCCGTGCACATCCCAAAATACTGACGCCATAACCTTGCCAGCCGATGTTTGTGCCTTTGGACGCTTTGGGCGGCTTTCACCGGTTGCATGCCACTCAGCAGACTGCCGATTTGACTCTGGAGTGAAATGGTGGATCCATGTTTCATCCATTGTGATGTACCGGCGCAAGAACTCCGACTTGTTGCGCGTAAACATGTCCAAACAGCTCTTTGAATCATCGATTCGTTGTTGTTTTTGCTCCGGTGTGAGCAAACGCGGCACCCATTTCGAAAACACCTTTTTCATAACCAAATGTTCGTGTATTATGGTGTGTACACTGCCTGCTGATATCTTTAGAATGTCAGCAATCTCCCCCACTTTCACTTTACGGTCGGACATAATAATTTTCAGTGTTTTTTCAACGTTTTCCGGAATAACAGCGTCATTTGGCCGTCCAGTAGATGGAATGTCATCGGTGTCTGTACGACCACGTTTGAATTCGGAATACCAATAACAAATGGTTCTTTTTGATGGAGCAGAGTCCGAATAATGTTTTTCAAGCCATTCCTGGCATTGAACAGTATTTTGTTTCATTAAAAAACAATGATAAATCAGCACACGGAATTGCTTTGAATTCATTTTGTTTGAAAACTCAAAAGTAGTGTCACTTAAAGCACTGTAACTTGTAAACTAATGGTCGGATTGACATATAATTTTGACAGTAAGCCTAAAAAGGTTCACGATTTCGAAAAAAAATATTGATTTAGTATTAGTGCCGCCATCTATGTGTCAGTCACACACATTATTGAACGAAGTGTTATGTATATGAAATATAGAATTATGTAGGGGGAGCTACCCTCCTCTACCCATACCTAGGTACGCCCATGAGCGCCTGTCATCATCAACCGAATCTTTTTGCTGTATGGTTTTTTGTAACCGTATGCTGCGCTTGGTTGATTGATTTTAAAACTTGCGAACAATTATCAGCCCTGTTCCAGAATCCGAATCGGATCGGAAATGGATTTGATTCCGACCGTCGGTGTTCTACATTCCGATTATCGGAAATATTTTCCGATGCAACCCTGTTCTCAAATCCGATTAAGTTCGAACTAATTTGAATCGGAAATTTGGTGTTCTGCATTCCGATTATCGGAAATTTTTGTCGAAAATAATCCGCTAAACAAAAAGCTGGTGGAATTGAAATCGGAAAGCAGCAAAACGAAAACAAATAACGAAAATGTAAGCAAATAAATGAAACATCGTGTTAAATAAAACGAATAAATTCATTTTTAATCACGGGAAAGCATAAGACTGCTGACCAGAGCAAAATGGTCTTGGATTTTATGGAGGAGAATGCGGACACCGCGAAAGGTTTCTTTAAAGGCGACAAAGTCGATTTTGAAAATAAACGGAAGCATTTAACGCAGTCGCTGAACGGGCAAGGACTACCAACAAAAAGTGTAACGGGATGAAAAAAGGTGAGAAGTAAATTAAATCAATTAATTTTATAAAATTTTCTTCAATCATAGAGTTGAGTTGATTGGAAAAGTGAAGTAAGAAGGAAGCTAGCTCATAATAGAAGAGAAGCTTTAGTGACCGGCGGTGGACCTTTTAAGAAGCACACACTTTCCGAAATGGAAAAGGCGGTTGCCTTTTCTACCGATCGTTGAAAGCCTCCTTCGGCAAGAAATTGCAAAGCCGTAGCCAATTTCAATTCTGGCGGAATGGAGCATTGCCGAAGGAAAGTTTTCACTTCGGTCAAGATCATGTTGAATGCTGCTTTGTTTAGGCGGTACTTAGTAATAAACCTTAAATAGGAAATTTTGAACATAACTGAAATGACTTGTACTAGTTACGACGAATCTGGCAATTCCATGGGATTGCTGTGGTCTCGCAAAATTCTGCGCTTTTTCAACGGCGGACTGCTCGTTCTCAAGCAATACTGCCAATAAAATAACCCAACTCATTAAATAAAATAAAAAATCTTACAAAATTTTACAATTGCCTTTTTCATTTGAACATTAAAAGCAAACAGCTGATTGAAGCTTTGTTTAATTTGCTAACAATCGGATTCGAAATAAACTTCGAATGTGACAATTCCGCTCGGATTGCAGAACACCTCTTCAAATCGGAATCGGATTTCATTCCGATTCAAATCCGATTCCGACTCGGATTCTGGAACAGGGCTGTATATGTGTCTCCAAAACCAAACAATTCACTAATCAAGAGCTCTAGAAACCAAATAAATTGTTCATTCATCTTTTTTTCACGGGTCGTAAAAAAAGGAATATATATTTAAAAAGAAGCCATAAAAAATGTTTGGCGGCTACAGTGAGGATTGAATTGCGAACTCGTCGTCCGAGCCACTCCCGCTTGCGCGTTTGACCATCAACACTCAATCCCGACTGGCTGCTTAAAAGGTATGATAACAGACAAGCGCCGTTTTGACTAGAAAATCACATATTTCTGTATCTCAAAACAGAGTACAATGCGTGTGAAGCGGTGTTTGTGTGAGTGACATTAGAGGCCAAAAAGCTCTTATCGGAGGCCAAATTTGTCGAACTTTTTGACACATTTATTCCTTGGCCGCTGGACATCTATATGATGAGTTATCTGTGCTAGTTGTAAGATAGATTAATTGCGATTCCCGCCACGCTCGGATTCAGCATTTTTCAATATAAATCTCCTATCGTGACGAGGGAACGTGGCAGCGGTTGGATCATTAGCGGCCACTTCAGATTAATACACGCCATCGACCTAGGATATTTCGACACGATATTAGCAAAATTAAAATCAAAAGCCAAAACAAATTGGTAGCGAACAGTAATAACCAATATGTGATCAATAGACGAATGTTCAATGCAACGCAGGAAGCAATTCAGATGGCGAACGGCATAGCCGAACAAATGAACGCTCTCGGCAAAAATTTGAATACTGACAGTCGGGATGCGATTATATTCAATAAGGCCCAAATCCTGAAGGAGCAAGTATCGGATATTGTACGAGCTGCCCAGATGAAGAAATGGAACGAATACTATCCGAAGAAGCCCTGCCATACCAAAACCTAATAGAAGCTGCAGAATATGCGAGCCCATCCTTTTACACGAATGGTAGCCTTCTTCTCTACGTACTACTCTAACCACACATAATTCGTACACTTCACTTTTCTCCTACATCATAATCTTTACCGATTTTTCGCAAGCTGGGAAAATTACTCCATAAAACAAAGTTATATATTTTGAATTCGTTCTTAAATCTTCTATTTATAAAAAATATAAAAATATATATTTAGTTCTTGAGAAAAAAAAAATTTTACTTTACGCAAATGTACTCAGAAACATATGAAGTAAACAGTGACCATTTTTAATTCGTACAGTAGAAAAAACTCAAAAACTGATTAAAAAAACAAAAAAAAAAACTAGCAAGATAATAATAAACGTTATAGGCAACCGATTCCAAACAAAATTTCATTTGGTTTATTCAGTGGGCGATCAATCGTCGTATAATTTTCATCATGGTGAGTGGAAAACCTGTTTCCGAAGATATTCGCAAAATAATAGTGGAAAAAGTAAATTCTGGTGAAAGTTATGGTGCCGTCGCAAAGCTGTTTAATTTACCACGATCAACAATTGAATATGTGTTAAGATTTCAAAAAAAATTCTTCCGTGACGAGCAATGTCGCCAAACGTGGAAGACGATCAAAACTGACCGACCGGGACAAAAGAACATTGCCGTCAGTAATAAAAAGAAATAGGCGTGGCACGGTCAGAAAAATATCGGCAGAATGGTCCCAAGCAATCAAAAACCCGTTGGACGTGAATGGACTAGACTTAACATGAAAAAACTGGGTTACGGTTTTTTCAAGGTAACATTAGCATTCAACATGCTTTTCCCGAATTTCGCTCTCATTAAATTATTTCTCACAGCCCAAAGAAAAACCGCTCCTAACCAACAAACAAAAACAAAAACGACTTGCTTGGGCTAAGGATAAACGTTTGTGGGTCCAACGTCAATGGGATTCAATAATTTTTTGTGATGAGTCAAGTTTTGAGGTCTGTGTCGGTGACGCACGAAAAAAGTGATTCGGCAAAAGAATGAAGCTTTTCATCGGGATTGTTTATAACGTACTGTAAAATTTCCAGACAGCGTAATGGTGTTTGGGTGCATATCGTCGAAAGGTGTAGGTCAACTGCACTTCATTGATGGCTCCGTAAATTCTGCAAAATATGTGCACATACTGGAAGAAAGTCTCATTCCAAGCATTGACAGACTGAGTTCGAATGGAGAGTTTACCTTCCAGCAAGACGGAGCGCCCGGTCACACAGCTAAAAAGACTCGTACTTGGTTGCAAACAAAATGCATACATGTTTTGACTGGCCCTCATCAAGTCCGGACCTTAACGTGATTGAATTGTATGGGCAATAATGAAAAGGCGACTGAGAAACGAGCCACAAAGAACCGCGGATGATTTGAAACGAAAAATCGCTGAAATGTGGTACTCCATTACACAAGATGAATGCCAGTACTTGACAAGAAGTATGCCAAGACGAGTTGAAGCAGTAATTGCAGCAAAAGGAGACATAACACAATATTAATATTGAATTTTGCCCCTGTACGAATTAATAATGGTCACTGTTTACTTCATATGTTTCTGAGTTCATTTGAATAAAGTACACATTTATTTTTGTCAACAACTAAATATTTATTTAAAATATTTTTTATAAAAAGTAGATTTAATAACGAATTAAAAACATATAACTTTATTTTAGGGAGTCATTTTCGCAGCTTGCAAAAAATCGGTAAAGATTATGATGTAGGAGAAAAGTGAAGTCAAGCCTGATCGTTACCGACTTCTGTCGGTAAGGGCTGCAACATTTAACGGAAAGCGAGTATATCTCCAGTACAGAAAACTGCTTACCAACCAAGATGAGACCTATGGAATAGTTGGTAACTGTTTCTCCGTCAACAACTCCACCATCTGCGAGAGAAGTTCAACAAGAAGACTACCGGAAGATAGCTGTTTACCGAGGTTAATCAAGAGAGGCGATGCCCGCTGCCAGTTCGGACCCGATAATGACACCGCTACGGAGCTCATCGAGGAAAATACTATATTCCTATCCAATTTCCAAGGGATAGTGAGCAGCAAGAACCAAACGATCACGCTAAATGGCACGTTTCTTAATCACATTAACAATGAAACGGTGCATGTGGGCAACCAAACCATCTCGAGCACGGTTGCCAAAAGCTTGCAAGTCCTGCCATCCGTTTTGTCGAATATCACCGATGACGGCTTGAGGATTAATCTAGCCTACATTCATGGGCTCAGTCTGAATAACATTAACCACCTAAAGAAGCTTGCTCGGGATTTCCACCTCTCTTGGGGAAACAGATGGAATCGTCCTTGCAATTCTGGCGACAACTTGCTACTTGATTTGGAGAAAGGTCACCACCGGCGTAAATATTCCTGAGGTTGTAAAGGTCGCTGAAATCCACCAACTCCCCGTTCCCGTAGCCAACATCGAGACTCCACGCCCACAACAATTCCATCTGCGGAACGCAGATTTTTAAAGGGGAGGAGTTAACACAGTGACCAGCTAATTCACCTGAGCAAATATGCTAACACTGCGTCTAGAGCCGTGCACGCGCATCCGGTGCAATACCGCAACTTGAGAACGTCGCGCTACGGCATCGTGGGAAGTGCAGCGTCAGCAGAGTTAGGAGTAAGTTAGTTTTAGAGGCCAAGGTCACTTTTATTTCGGAGCTCAGGCAGAGCGGAATAAATTACATTGGATTGATTAATCACGTCTTTGACTGAAGGAAGAGTGCGGATCAAGTTGGGAAGTAAATATGAAGGACGGGCCCAAGTGGCTGGGCCCCAACTTTAATTCCCCTACGGGAAGCGCCTTAACTTGCCGCAGTTGATGTTATTGATGGTGTAGAAGATCTAGGTGAGCGTTCTAATACATTCTAATGCGTTTTTTTTACGTGGAATTTTTAATAAGTGGAAACTCGTCATTAACTATTTTGTGCCTGAAACAAACCTCAAAGGCGAAGATTTAAAAAAAACTGATCTTTAAGAATATTGACATCTCTGAGAAAATGACTTTGTCTGTGAGGGGTATTACATATGACAAGGGAGGAAATAATCGAAAATTTAGTTCATTGCTTGATGTCACAAAAGAAACCCCTTTTTTCTATCACAATGATAAAAAGTATTATGTTTTCTATGACGTTCCACATCTTTTTAAGTCAATTCGAAATTCTTTCCTTAAAGCAAAATTGCAGACCCCTGGATGGGTTAGTCGATTTTGATGTCATTAAGGAAGTATATGACCTAGAAAAAGGATCGGTTACTAGAATGACAAAGTTGAAAAAGAGCCATGTGGAGCCAACTAGATTTGAGCTAATGCGTGTTTGTCTTGCCACCCAAACTTTCAGCCACACTTTTGCAGCTGCTATTAAAGCATGCATGCAAAATAACCAACTTCGCCGAAGTTGCTCTAAAGTAGCACCATCAACGTCCGCTTTTGTTTAAAAGACAAATGATTATTTCGATTGCCTCCACAGTAGCGTAATGTACGACAAAAACCCTTTGAAATGTGGATTAAAAATTGACAATACAGTTTGGACAAAATTAAAGGAGCTTCAGGAATATTTCGAAAATGTGAAAACGCAAGGCAATCAAATTTTTTGTACTGACGGGCTACTCCAATCTACCGAAGGTGTATTTGAGAAGAAATAAACGCAATATCGCTGTCACAGATTGTTGAAAAAGATGAATCATATTTCAACTAAAAATTAGACGATTTTATTAATCAGGATATCCCACTTGAACTAACATCAAGCAGGTACTTTGTTGGCTCCATAGCAAAAGCATCAAAGTGTAACAAATGCAAAACGTTAATTTTAAAGAACAACGAAATGTTGACACCTTCTGAAATATTTATACCCGAAAAGAACTTTTCTAGTACAGTATACAGATTTCGGAAAGTTATATGCACCATCTGATCAATTTTTTGAAATCTGCAAAGTCCATATTTAAATTTTTGAGCACGTATTTAATACTAATAAGAAACAATTGAATATCAAAAAGTTCATCATGGACCAGTGTATTTCGTGTGTGTACGCTTGAACGTAATAACTCTTCATGGTTTAATAAAAAGGACAATTGTTACATGCATAGAATCAACCTTTTGGATAAACTCATACGAGTTTTACTTTTCAAATATTGCGAGTGGGCCGTAACTGACGATAGGCGCAAAAAGCAAGCTAAATTGAATATCCTTTCACACCAGTAATAACCGTTAAGAGCCGAGTTTAGCTTCCTTCTAGTGGCTTGGGCTGGGCGATGATGCCAGTCAGTCTATATAGATACAGGTAACAGGTAGCCGTTTAAAACGAACTTTCGCCTAAAACGAACCATTTTCAAAAGTACGCGCTTTATTTGTTTGCTTTTTACAAATCCATTTGGCCGATCCCTTGAAATTCGCTCTAAGCGAAAAGTACTGTATTTGTTTTTGGTTAACTTACTAAGAAAACAAATTTCTTTCTTTTAGCTTTCCAAGCTTAATTTGTGTCCAGCAATACACAAATTTCTTTTTTCATACAAAATAAATGAGAAGCGAACTGTGTACATCGACAAAATTGACAATGAGATGGTGTTAGTGAGCGCAGTGTAATTTGTCTACACTATAAAATTACACCAGAACGACTTATTGAGAGATCGTAAGAATGCGTGTGCTGAGCGTACTGCTCAATTGAATAAGCTTTGCCGACCATTGGTGTACATATACACAAGCACATAGAGATCACATTCATATCTCTACCGACTGCAAGCAGAGAGAGTTGCTTGCGTGGCTTCATCGTTGCTCTCCAGATGTGGCTCTGCTGTAAAATCCACTCTCACGTGTCTTTATTGAAAAAGCCACGGCAAATTTTTGAAGCGCCACTGATTTGTATGAACGTGAGACATCTTATAGTTAAATTGTCTTTGGCCAAACAAAGTAAAGCCAAGCTGGCTTGCTACAGAAAACAATAACATTGCGTGTATCCATCGTATGTTTGCGTGTATCAGTTTGAGAATGCACGGAAAACTCGCAAAGTACCTCTCCACTTGCTCGCGCTTACTCTCTAGTTTCCATTTTCCTCACCTTTGCTGCTTTCGGCCCACGTCTGAAGTGAAAGCGTACAAGAATTTCAGATACGTCGACCGTATATTATTAGGTCTGTTATGCTACTCACCACTTGTAAATAGGTTGGAACTTCCAACAGGATTTCCAAAATAGATATTATCTCTTATTGTGCAATACGATGCAAAGTTATTTTCGATGAATTGCTGATTAACCGCATGTATCGAAAATTCGTCCGACAGGTGTCAGCAGGCGGGTGTCTCGTCACCGCCCAATGTAAATTGAACGTTTTCTAATTTATGAGATAAATGCATCTTTTTGCAATTGGTATCCGTTTCCAAAGCACGCATTATCTGAAAAGTAATTGTATCACTATTTTTTTTGTAATTGGAAGACCATTAAAGTAGGAATAGTTTTACCTCATCCCTGTACTTAGTCACGTAAATATAAAGCTCTTTTAGCGCGGCTATCGTATCGAATTCATCATTTTGTTGCACTGACAGCTGTTGCATAGCGGTGTTCATCTCCTGGTCGCTAATTTGTGGCAAACGTGCAATTTCGCGATAGAACTGCTTCACCATCTTACGATATTGTGGAATGTCCTATGATTTCCGTACATATTTAATATCAAGTAAATACATTTATTTCAAAATCATATTACCTTTGCAAAAAGCAACTTGTTCGATGGCGAATCCTTACCCAAACGATGTTCTGTTGTTGAGCATGCATCCATAAATGTTTGCGCTATTACGCTGAGACATGAATCCACAGTAACGGTTTTGTTCACATCAAATATAAAATCTGGATTCTTAATGAAATTCACCCAAAACCTCAATGGCAGACTGTTTGATTTCCAGGCATGCAATATTTCCGTGTCGACGATATCATGTCGGCGCGCCGCTTCATCGAGTAAATCGAAAAGCCATTTAACTGCCGGTGGCAGTTCTTCGTTAACTGTTAATATCGTGGCAAAGAAATCATCCACGAACTTCTGTATCGTGCCCTTTGCCGCCAATAAACGCGTTAAGTACACCTCGGGTATGGTTTTATGAGCCCGTTCGTTGGCTTGCATGCACACAGATCCACCAGTGCCGACACCCGATATTACAGTATTTTTCATATTCATATAGTGATCGGGAACGACTGGCTTTACCAGGTGATAGACACGCGATTGCTGTAATCCCGATTCAATGTCATTGTTGATGATAATGTGCGATTGCGAATTGTTGATGTAGTAAACTGAAATAGGAATAATTAGTCGTTTGGAAAAATTAACGCTTAGTAACACACATACAATTGTTATACGGTGGCTGCTGCTTGCTGTAGTGCATATTGTAGTTGTCACCCTGGCGCGCTATTAGAGACATTACCGCCGACTCTTTAACACCATAATGTGCCAGCGTGTTCAAACGTTTCCATCCATTGATGGTTTTTGTTGTCAAATCTTCATCCTGCAGAGTCAAATGACCACCACGCCCATGGCGCCACTCCAAGTCTACCTCATGTACCGATGGGCGGCAAGAAAATGGCGTGTTCTTAAAGAGGGCATCCAGTATTTTCGATTTCACCTGTGAAATAGTATCCCAATCGAGCACTTTGCACTGTACTTTTTCGTCAAGATCATCCTGCACAATATGCAGAACTACTACGGAGTGAGGAATCTGCTCGTGTAGTAGGCGTTCTTCGGAAAGTGAATACCGCGCATCGTGAGTTATAGCGTCAACTAAACCTTTCTCAATCTGATGCTTTATTGCCTTGAAGAGCAAAAAAAGACTGGAACCTGCATATTCCTTCAGGTAGTCATACATGCAGATAGCCATATAATTAGTTAACATTTTTTCCACCACACTTTCGGTGCGACGTAACATTAAATGTGGATGCTTGCTAACCACTGATTTGTCAACCAAACGTAATAACAAGCATTTTAGAATTTCCGTTGCATACTCCATTTTATTCATCAATACTATCATAAGTAGTGATGCCACATTAACCCTGAACAAATATAAAGACGGAAAAGTGATATTGAAATTCAAAACTTGCAAGATATGAAATTATTAAAGACAACAATTACATCACTGCGCATACATACTTGTCGCGAATGTTGAATGTTTTTTGCGCCTCCAACGTTTCGATAAATGTCAAAACGAAATATTTATTACTAATAAGTTGCTCAAATTGCAACATGGCAGTGTCATAAGGATTGTGAGTGCTATTTATACGTAACTGAAAACATAGAAAACATCATAAATTCATTGGTCATATTTAGTACTTTTCATTTCCAAATATTCACCTTGGGTGAAATCAGAATCGGATGATCAGAAACCCCCGGAAAGAAGACTTTCATTATGTAGTCCACATGATCAAGTGTCGGTATGCCAGTGCTTTCTAAATCCGCCGTTAAATCAGTCATGTCGGTTTGTAACTCGGCAAAGGCCTGCTTACACTCAGAACGTACATTACTCTCTAGCGTTATCATTTGTATCTGAATACGTTTGTATTCGCGTTCTGCTTGAGTAGACTTCCGCCTATATATAATCAGTACGATTACCAGCAAAACCAAAACAACGACAATGGCGAACGCTATGCCGAAGAGTGCAGTTGAGAACGAATACGGCTTCAACAGATCGTATTTTAGGTGGCCAATAACGAAGCGCAAATTTCGACCTACTTTCACAACAACTAGTGGCAAATCGATTGGCTGCTCGACGCCATTTTCATCAGTGGGGAGCGGTTGCTTTTCCGGAGGTATGCAGACTAATTGATTGAGTGCTAAGCTGGTGATATTACATTGTGACATGCCAATTTTCACATTTACGTCATATTCATCGGCAGCAATATTCAGCTGTTCACCTTCAATAACCAGCGTGTCGCCCTTGTATAGCTTGACACCGTCCGGAAATGGCGTATATTTTGGATCATTCACGTAAACAATTGCGCTGCGTAGGTTTTGAAAGTATTTGCTGAGGTCTCGCACCCACTGCACATTATCCATTATAAAACTAAGCTGCAAATTCAATTGTGTATCTCGAATTTTCACAAAGGCCGATACATCCGCATTTGCACTCCCATAATAGCTGCCAACCGCGTTGCTAACGGTCGTATATATGTAGGCATTATCTTTGAACTGAGTACTACGTTTCCTTACCGTCTCGTAATCGAATCTGGCCGCTGTTGAAGCATGTGCTGAAACGCCTGTCGCTTGCAGCAGCTCCAATGAGTTTTTGTATGCTATAAATTTTGCATTGACGGGCGGAGATGGGCATTCCATTTGATTGGCATTGATGACAACACATGCAGTCTTGTTAACACGCTCACTATCAAAATAGACTTCCAACTCCGGTTTTTGTATGGAATCTAAGTGTAGGCCGTGTACGGTTAGCAATCGTCCCCCGCTGACAAAACTACGTAAGGGTTTAATATGCATTATACGCGGATCTTGTGTATAATTAAAAATTGAGCATGGCCGCGGGGGCGGTATGTGGTAGTGGTAAGCGTAACTATTGCTATGGCCAGGTGGTGTCAATTGCTGGTGCTGGTCATAATGTCCGTGGAGCGAAGCATGCGGAGGCAATGCGGTCGGGTTGTTGCAAGTGTAAGTACGGTTGGCGCCATCCACTATCAATAAAAGCGTACGTATAGGCTCTGGCTGCGTGGCTTCCGAGGTAACACACGTCAAGCGCGAGGATGACGCATGCGTTACATTAATATGGCATTCATATTCATCGAGAAAAGCACGAATGCGTGAGCCAATGTTTAAATATTTTCCTATTAGTGAAATTTGAGTACCACCCGACTTTGGCCCAAGTGTTGGTTGTAAGCCTGTTAACTGTATGTCTTTGAAGTGAAACTGCACGCTAGACTCAGTATAGCCTGCCTCATTAGCTACTTTAATTGGCGCGGTCAGTTCATGCTGCACAACGCCGGTACGACATTCGATTTTTACCGAGATCTCATAGTTGACTAGCTCACAAGGTATATTACCAATAGAAATCTTGCCGCGGACGTCCTCCTCGCGTATACCAAGATTGCTTCCTTCAATAGTTATCAGTGTACCGCCCTCAATGGGACCGGACAACGGCTTAATCATGTCTATGCGCGGCCGAGGACACTCGTTGGCACGAGCCAAATTATAAAGCGGTGCATAAGGAAGGGTTACGTGTTCGCCAACAGCAGGCACACCGAAGTTGGAGCAAGTTTCATTATATACACAAGAATTGCCACACCAGGTGCACTGATACTTAGGATCGCGCGTTACGCATAAACTACAATCTGCATGCTCGCGATGAGAGCCTAATATGTCACATTTGTATAAAATGATTTTGGCCGTATCGACATAGTGTTGACGATTCCATGTGATGTCCACCTTGGCTTCGTACTCGTGCGTATTAGTTTCATAGAAATACTGAGAAAACACATTAAAAAATCGGATTAAGTTTTTTAATCAAACCAAGAAATCAAAGATGGAATTTTGCCAAACCAACGCATCACTTCACATAATTTTCGTTTGTTCTCAAATGTTTAGAAAATAGTCACAACATTATTTTATCACATACTATGTGCTTCTATATTAATTAACATTTCTTATTTATACAATCCTTCATTATCTTCCAAAATCCTTCGTTTTTCTAACAATATTCAGCCCTATTCCGAGTGTCATGTGTCGTTTTTTTCTCCTGTCGTTTTTATTTTGGTATTTCCGAAAATTTACGACACGACAGCTTTTGTACAACAAAGTTAGTTAAAAATAACACGAAATGGACATCCTAGCGCTTTATTTTAGTTCCGATTACGACGAGGAAGCACGTGAATGCACAAATTGATCCAAGCAACTCCGCAATTAAACTCAACCGAGCGAAAAGTGATGTGTGACGCATTTCGCATGTGATGAGCGATTCAGCGAACGGTAAAGTAGTACTCGGCCTAGTAAACAAAATGTGATTCTAGTGACTCTCTCGCCACTCTACTCGGTCACTGACTCAATTAACAACTCGCCTTACTGTTTAGACGAAACGAGTACTTGTTCGAGTTGTGTCTCGTCACTCTACTCGTTACGTGTAATCAAGCCTACCGCAGCGCACTGTTCCTAACAGAAATATGCAAGATTAGCTATTTTGGTTCTTGCCACGGATTGGACAGTGGAATAGTGCACTGGGCTAATGAGCGGAGTATTGGAAATGCCATGCAAGTATAAAAGTTATGTTTTCTATATAAGCTACAAATTTTCCAAAAAGAAATTAACTTCTGCTCTTGCGGTAAACGAAACCATAGAGTTTATTTTCGCAAAGAAGTTCAGGTCGGCTCTTTAGTCATCAAAGCATTGGCGTGGCTCGCCGTTTCATATAAGCAAAGAATATGAAGTATATAGAAGGCGCATCTGAGCTCAAAAATTCAAATTTTTGTTTGTGAGTTGCAAAGAGCGGGGGGGAAGCCACAAAACGGAAAGAGCGGTGCCAGCAGGAGAGCGAGTGCTTCAGTTTGCGCTCATTGGCTGTGCACGCTGAAGCACACTCACCAAACAACCACACATGAAATGAAAGTGCCGCTTCACCTGTGTACACATGGGTGTATCAGGGTAGGGGAACGGATCGGTATTCGCGCCCCTAAAATTCGAAATTCTATTTTCTGTAAATATATAGAATTCTGTATTCTATTCTATTTCAACTCTATAATATGAATTTTCAAATGTAGTTATGGTTCCCCTCTACATTTGTTCCTGGGTACGCCTATGTGTGTAAATTGATTTGTTGGTGGCTGCTTTGGTCACTCAGGGACATCACATTGCCAGCGCAACGATCGTCGTTTCAGTGAACCTGATTCAAAACAGCGCTAATGATTTTTGTTCTTGTATTTTTTGTGTTTATGCTTTTTTGTGTTGCTGATTGGTTTTGTTTCACAACCTTTCTGTCGGAACCCAAAAAATCGGCGTTGAGGCATATATGTCCATATATCCGACTAGTGCAAGAATTTTACTTTAGAATGGTTTAGTGACGAATTATGGGACAGTAAATTTTGAATCTTTGATTTTCTTATTTTAGTTATTTTACTCAAAAATTAAAAACTATTAAACATAAAAAAAATTAAAAAAAAAAGTAAAACAAATTTCCAAACAACGGGACTTTAAAAATTATTGCGGACTAGTAAGAAGGTCTTTCTTTCTTTCCATTTCCCTTTTAACTTTGTTGATTACTTATCATTATTTATTTTTTATTGCTTGTAGCGATCATATAAGTCGCCATGCCATATTTTATTTTCTTTTCTATGATTTTGCGCACACTAAAGTCGGCAGTGAGTTCAGGAGCAATATGCGACGCCGTGCAGGCTTATAGAAGAAGAACAAAAGCCATCCAGAAACAGAAATTGTTTTACAATTTCAGCTTTTCGACAGCGCAATAACAACAACACATCGTCTTCATTTCCCAAACCTCTCACACCGCAGCAGTGTGCTAACGCAGACTCGCTGAAGTGAGTGCAACACATAAAACTACGTTCTCGCTTGTAAACGCTCTCACCACATACGTGAACTGTACGAGCAGAGCGCGGGTTCCAATGTTAGAACCCGCGGGATTCTACGGTTTCCGTGTCGCCGCCATTTGATGATGTTTTTAGATAGATTGACCGAAAATAAATCGAAAATGACGAATAAAATTTTCCGATATCTCGCTTCGTTTTCGAGCTATCGAGGTTCAAAGTTAAATTCGCAACGAATATGAATTCAATGTATATAACTGTAGATTTACCGTTATATGCAATCTTACGCGAACGATATCACAGAATTATGAAGGTTTTGCTTAAGAATGATCTTTTGCTATGAAAAGATTTGAACAAAAAATACTGTGCACACCTGACTGTTGCCTGATGTGGTGGTGACTCCCATGAGGGTTATTTTTTCGCGCCCGGCCGAAGGCCGCCCACCTGGAAAAAACTTATTGCCAAAAAAACTATGGCTTGGATCTATGGATTTGAACAAAAAATACTGTGCACACCCGACTGTTGCCTGATGTGGTGGTGACTCCCATGAGGGTTATTTTTTTAGCGCCCGGCCGAAGGCCGGCCACTCGGGAAAAACTTATTACCAAGAAAACTATAGCTTTCGGGAAAACTGTATGCACCTCTGGGATTGCGAAAAAAAAAAGCGCTGATCTGGTAAGATTGCATATAACGGTAAATCTACAGTTATATACATTGAATTCATATTCGTTGCGAATTTAACTTTGAACCTCGATATCTCGAAAACGAAGCGATATCGAAAAATTTTATTCCTCATTTTCGACTAATTTGCGGTCAATCTATCTAAAAACATCATCAAATGGCGGCGCTACGAAAACCGTAGACGTGCCGAACCCGCCATACAAAATGTTTGCTTGTATGACATGCGCATTCTGTATGTTTATTTTCTTTGATATAAGCCAACCCGGACAAACACCCCTATAGACTCTTGCTCCCCGTCAACAAACTTTATACTCATATGGAATACCAGTTTCAACTGCCTGTCGTGAACAGAAATGCCTGCGACTAAACTCAACGAATTTGCCTGTCGTATGTCGTTTTGAAACAACGGGAATCTCAAATCGTAATAGTTTTAGTCGAAATTTGTGGCGAAACGACAATGAGAATGCCACTTGTAAAAATTTTCGACGAACGACTGTCGTTTCGACAGCGGGAATAGAGCGATTTCCTGGCTCAGTTATTAAATTATATTTGTATAGCTTACCGGTGTTTTTTCGCACACCACAATTTTGTTCGATTCTATGCGCGCCGGCAAAAGCATCTGCGAAGTTTCTATTTGTACAGTACATAGGAATCCAGAATGTGCACTCTTCGGCTTTGGCAGATTCTCAATTTCCAGCCGTATTTCTTTTGGTACGCGTACAGGCAATAAAATGGGATCACGTGAGTGCCGCAGATGTGGGCATTCCTCCTCGTTGCTAATGACATTTTCCATATTGCGGCACTGCTCCATTTTGTGTACACATTTGTTGTCAAAAATACACCAATTACAGCCCCACACACTACGCACGCACGTCTGGCACGTATTGTGACGCGAACAATCGAAAAACGCAAACGACCGTGACACAAAATCCTTGTTTGTTTCAGAGCTCCGCACTGACAGTGGTACCAGTACATGATCTAGGCTGGGTAGTATTTTCGGTCGCTCCTCGAGCGTTGGCGTCATGCAGGCCAGCCCATTTTCCAGTACTTCGGCATCGATGGGTGTTGAATTTCCAAAGACACAGCGGTATTTTGCATTAAAAGGCTCTGGTAGCGTACGTATAATTAAGTGCACTTGAGATACCTCGGTTATAGGTATTTTGTCTGGTATGATTGATTCGAAGTCGATGCACTGTTGACCACTTCCCAGAGACAGCCAACGGGCCGCCGATGTATCCTTCTGGCAAGTGGAACGCACCGTGCATCTCTTCTCTAAGGAGCACCAGCCGCAAAATGGATCGCGGGACTCCAAACATGACGAACAATTCGTGTAAACTGAGCAGTGCTCGATACGTAATTTAGTTATCTGTAAAAAATAGATGTCTTCAAAGTGGGGGGGATAAAGGGAGACAAACCTTACCTTTCGCTTCGATAGCACATAGAGAAAATCCTTTTTGGGCGACATCGTTGTGTCTTGCAAAATGCGATTGCCTGGATCAACGATGATCTCCTCATATTCGCCCGGACTTCGACCAGATAATAACACCTTTTTGATCGTGCCAGTTTCCGTTCCCAAGAACGCTAACGAATGCGGCCCCGTTGTTGTAGCTGTTACCGACGTAATGCTAACATTATCAAAATGAAAGAGCGCATGTGAACTGATAGGCGAGCCGCCACTTATTTTTAACCCTACAGTACAAAAATCTTGTATGTTGCCAATAGTCTACGAAAAAAATATTAAAATATATAAATTTTAACGCACAGTCCGTGGTTCGTGGAATGTTTAACTTACACCCGCCGTGGGACAATGACCGTCATCAATGGTTCCCGAAATGTAGCCCAAATTTCGGTCTTTTACAGTACCATTAAAGCACAAGTGGATATTTTCATTGAATACTTCCTCCACTTCCTTCAGACTGTAAATACACATTGCTGATTTGGCCTCCGGCTGATCGGTAATCTCCCTCGATGGTGAGAATATGGTTACTAAAATGTAATCATCGCGTTTTATGCCCATTTTCTGAGCCAACTTTTGTCCAGCTTGCGAAATTTTGGCATCGCGTAAAATATTATAGTCAACATTTTCGTCGGTGGCGAGGCACTGTATAGTGATCTCGGTGTAGGTATCGTAGTTCGGATCAGCAATACAAATACGCGCCAAGCGCGTAACATATCCCGCCTCCTCGGCTAAATGCGACTTCTTTTGAACTATGGCAAAGTAAGCATACTCGGAAGAATTAAAGCCGTAAACATAGTTCACCAGGAAATGATCCCTATACTTAACGTCAATGTTGATGATTGACTGTTGTATAGAAAATTCGACGTAATTTAAGTCGTCCAGGCGTCGTGACGATATAGCCGGCACATCGTGCCGATAATCCCCAACATTAGTAAATGTGGTGCCGACATACAATATATCATCATCTTTCCATGAATACTTAGCCGGCCCAACAAACGCGTATGTTGAAGCAAATTCATCATTCGCTGCCAATGGTGTTTCAATGAATTGCGAAGCATTTGGGAAGCGTGCCAAATTGTAAATTTCACAAGCGCCTAAAAACGTATGGCCGAAAGGATGTACAAAATTACCACACCCATTGGTCTAACAACAAAACTAATGAGAGAACACTTACCTTGGCGCACACTGCCACATGCAATCAATATACCATCGCCCTGTGCATAATTCACAATTAAAATCTTATTGTGATTGTTTACCAGCGTTGTCTCTACGTCCTCGGGACAGCCGCTGGCATGACATTGCGGCGAGTCATACTTTGGACCGGTTAGAGCCTGTGATAAAACTCGCAAGTTCTCATTCAGTTGCAGAATTTTATTAGTGGCACCCGTATAGAAAACGTTCCGCTTATAATCATACGCCAAGTGAGTAAAGTAGTTCTTGAACTGCATACTAGTAGGTGGCATTATCATTGACCGATTCGCACTGAACATGTTCGGGGTAATCGTTGACGATGTAGAGGTAGCATCGGTTACTAGACCCGAGGCACCGGTAGCCACTGTGGGTAAACTAAACTGTGCGACAATGTCGTTGGACGTGAACTGTGCACTACCCGATGACGATGTACCGTTAATAGTACCAGAAATTCCCAATATCTTCACATCAGCCGCGGTATTGTCAGATACCGTGACCATGGCAGTGGCGTTTAACACCAGTACACACAAAACGAGTGTAAAGTAATACGACGACAATTGGCACTGTCGTTGTGACGGCCACGGCCAGGGCCATGGTCTGCTTGTTAATGACGTACTAGTGGTACGATTATAAAGCTGTCGTCGTTCAGCAGACAACTGCATTGTAACTGGGACAGTTTTTGAAATCAGCCGCAGATTTATTGACATTGTGTTTATGTGCCACCTATGTGTGGGTGTCTATATCGTGCTGACGTAATTACCTTGTATATATTTCAAATATATATTTTCGATTTTCTAACTATGTGGATATCAGACATCTGCATGATTGCATTCAAAACGCGTTTTGACTCATTCACTCTTAAATTACGTATTCACTCATTCACATTCGTTTTTGTTATTGTGAATGAATGAGTTGTAATTTGCTCTCGAGTGAGAGATTGTACTGTATTCATACATTGAATTAGTCATTTTATAGTGTACTCAAACAGAAACTGTATTAACTTTATGCTGGGAATACAGCGAAATCAAATGAATGATTCAAATCATTCATATTGAGTACTGTGTTCAAAATGAAACTAAAAAATGCTTTTCTATCAAGTTCTATCAAGTTAATAAATTGTAAACGAATACCAACAATGAAAACAAAAACGAAATATACCGTTACTATATACAAATTATGCTAACTAATGTTAATAACCTTACGAACAAGTAAGTAATGAATAAAGAGAATGGTGTGTTATGACTCTCTCTATTTTGTGACTCTTTCTTTTTGTGTACAGCTTTTGCTTTGCCTACAGCAATTACTGTATTCATATTGTAATGACTCTCAGAAAGTGTGCACTCAGCAGAAGTGTCAACACTGTGGGAGAGAAAGTGAATGGAGCCATGCAGATGTCTGGTGGATATATCTTTGCCGTACTAACAAGCAAGCGAAGATATCGTTTTACATAGGCTACAAATTCCGAGGCAATGTGATTTGTGTTCTTTTTATGCGTTTTGTATCTTAATGTCGATTGAACTCAGCTTCGCTTTACTTTCCTATGCACCTTATATAAAACTGTAGATTTATAGTTTCCAAGCCAATCGCTCCTTTTGAGGCAATTTAAAACAATGTACAGTGCACTTATGTTCAGTCTTACAATTCGACAGTTGTATTCGATTTTAAATGATCGATTATTGTGGCAATAATTCAATTAACATTGCACCAACCAACATTGGAAACCTGCAAACAAGGAAATCGTATGTAGAAGATAATGTAACAATAGAGAAGAGAATATTCACAAAATATAACTGGCAGACTGACCAACTTAGCCGCAAAGAGGCATAACTATAAAATCTATATATATATGAATGAACACATGTTTGTTCGTTGGTCACAGGACACTAAAACTCAAAAACTAGAAGACCGATAGAGCTTTCACGGAATGCTCACCTTGAGTAAATCTCGGTAAGCCACATTGTTTGAATACGACCCGACAGGGGCGGTGACAAATACTGGTAAATTTTACGGGCGTTGGACAAGTACATCAATGAAACTGGGTCACACCAAAGAATATAGAATATAAAGAATACGCATCTTCAAAAATTTGTCAAGCGTGTTTCTTGATGCGGGCGGGAAGAGATGAGCGGAGGCATAGGTTGCGGGAAATTTGCTCGCGCTCAACAGTTTGCGATCTTATTCGCCGAAGCGCAAGCGAAGAGTAAACAACGAACCAAAGCTTCGTCATCGTCGTTTCAACGAAGATGATTCGGGATTCGCTAATGTTTTTGGTGTTGTCGTTTATTGTGTGTATGCTTTTTTGTGTTGTGATTGCTGAAAAAATTGCTGCAATGTCACCATCAATCGAATCTTTGTGGTGTATGGCTTTTTGCTGGCCAATGCTTTGATTAATTTAAAAATTTGGTGGTTGATCCCAATTTAAAATGTTTGCAAATATTTTTACGTGGCGAGTTCGAAGTAAAATTATTTGTTTATATTTTCACATGCTTAATTACAATTTTAAGAATATGGGAAAACTACGAAAAAAATGAACTGATAGGCATATTGACTTCAAAATTCGTGAAACACTTGAAATTAAAAATAATTAGATGCGTGTTTTAATTTTTTTTTTGTATCGAAATCTAACGGAGGGTTAGAAGATTGTATGGAAAAAAATAATTTAATAGGTCTATTGACTTTCAATAGGGCGAAAGCACTACTAAAGCACTAAATAAAGAAATAATAAGACAAGTATTTTGTCATAAGAAAATGGTATTACGGCATGCCTACGTCTAAAAATAGTTTAAATGTTCTACACCTGAATGATTCCATGGCGAATGATGTGATCATAAATTTACAATATTAGATTTTCTTATTTTAGTTCTTTTAAACAAGCATTATATGTGGGCCGTAAGAAAAGTTCCAAAGAACGAGACGGAAAATTATTACGGCTAATAAAAACGTTTTCTTTTCTTTCCAATTCCATTTTTATTGATTACTTATTATTTATTTTTGAATTGCCTGTAGCGATCGTATAGGTCGCCATGCCAGCCATATTATATTTTCTTTTCTATGATTTTTCGCACACTACAGTCAGCAGTGAGTTCAGGAGCAATATGCGACGCCGTGCAGGCTTATAGAAGAAGAACAAAAGCCAGTCAGAAAATATAAATCGTTTTACAATTTCAGCTTTTCGCCAGCGCAACAACAAGAACAACAGCACATCGTCTTCCTCCTCGTCGCACAATTGAGCGAGAATGAACGAGTGAGCGCAGACGCAGCATTCGTGTTTCTATGATTTGCGCTCAGAGCATTGTGCTGTCGTTTCAAGTGTTTCCTCTCGTTGTCTACCCCCCCGCATCCAGAAGACGGGTGGCGATATCAGCACCCGCATTCAAATTTTTGCTTGTATGAGATGCACACTCTTTATGTTACATACTTTTTGGTCACACTCTTCGACTGAAGAAATGGATTGAGCATTGCATGAAAGGGGCATGGCCCCGCCCATACACCTTAAATCTATACATGATTGACAGACTGATTCATTACCGCCCAGCCAAAACCGATGAAGCTACTAACATGAAATTTCAACTGTATGTACATTTAAGGCGGAATTTTTTTAAATTCAGGTTCTAAAAGGGCAAAACATGGGGTAAAATGTTGTATAAAGGAACTTGATTTATTGGGCCCATTGACTTTAAACTTTCGTACAAAGCCGCGTAGCTTGTAGTAGCTAGTAGCTTTATAAGATTTTCAAATGAAGGGGGACATTGTTAAATGTCTTCTTTTCAACAAATTCAAGAGCATCAAATCAATCAAGAGCATCATCAATAAATAATGTATTTCTTGAGGTCGATACAAATACCCAAACTACTTAAAAACGTATTCTAGATTCACACACAAAATGTGCCAATCGCCTTTTAATCAACGGCCTTTTAGAATGAAGGCAACTCACAAGCAATTATTTTTATTTTTAGCGATTTAAGCTCACTGACTAACCAGACATTGGCAAGAAAAGCAGTCAACGTCTAAAGAAAACAACTTCGCAATGGAGACTCATTAATCCATTAACATTATAAGTAAAGCTCTGATAATTGTATAAATAAAACTGTGGTAAGTTACTTTCGTCTTGTCTATAGCGGTAATAGGACACTTGCAATTGCAGTTCCACGACAATATCTCTACTGCACTTTTGGGAGTGATCTGGTCAGCAGGTGGATACTTTATATGCTTGAGCAGGATTTTGATTTTGTTAGCTGTTCACGAATTTTGAATAGCAATGGCAATGAGCTAAACGCCTAGAAATCATGCATATACACATACCTACAAGCCTTGTAAAACTTAAAAACTTAACTTAATTTTGACCGGTGGGAACTCTTTTAATCAATTTTTTCTCAAACGAATTTCCCCAATTTTTTGCTTTCAGTAAACAATTTCGTACCTTATTAGTTATAATAACGACTACATTTATATACAAACCTAATTGCAGGCCCTGTGCCACTTACATTTGATATGCTTGCCTCCTATCTTCGGCGTCTACAACTTTCAGGTGTACACAAATTGGAAGCTGCTGTTTGGGTCGACACGCTTCGGTTTATTTTGCACTGTTCGGGATCTCATTTGATTCAACATGAATTGTTCAGGTTCCTTTATGAGTTTTTAATTTTTGTTATTAGCTGCACATTTCCAAAATATGCTTTGCAGCAAAACATAAAAGAGACAATAGCTGCAACTATTTTGGACTTGATTTACTTTATTTTAATTCGACGCGACATTTTCTTATCTATAAAAGATGCACATATACGACCGGCGTTGCCAGAGGTTCAGCAAACAATTTGTTTACTTCTGCCATGAGAGAGTCGTACATATTTTATACAATACTGAAAACATGCAGAAAATTTTGTAAGCAATCTTTCTTAATAAGCAAAACACAAATTGTTATATGCATACAGTATTGAAAGCTAGGAACGAAAGCAATCATCCAACGACGCACAGTGCTTCTGGCCTTCTTATAATCGGTAGGCGAAAATAGTTAACATTGAACTAACTGGTCAAAATTAAAAAAAATTAGAAGAACTCATTACACTGAGACCACGGCCACGCTCACCTCCTATACTTATATACACAGTAATTTTGAAATAATTTGCTTAATATTAGTGATAAAATTATTAAATTTGGCAGTTAAGCTTAAGATATCGATCTAAATATTTGCACCTAAAATGGAAGGTCTGCCATATCTTCTTTCAAATATATGAAGAGATTCCGATACTTTCACAAAGAAGAACAGCTGCACAAACTGAATCATGTTGCCACGCCTACTTACCAAAAAAGTCATATAATACGAATTATAAAATTATATATAATCTGCACATAATATAACAGTAATGAGAAATCACAATACATACACAAAATTATTAATATTTTAATTTTAAAAAATCTTTACAATAATAAGGGAAAATTTAATCATTTGAATGTTCGTAACAAATATGACTAATGAATGCTTTTCTTCAACGTACATGCGAATGCAAGACCTCCACAATTTTTCGAACTTTAAGGTATGATGTATAAAATTATTTATTTTTCAGCTCCTTTTTTTATCAATATTTTTGATAATTTTTTTACAATATATTGAAGGTTCAAGGAACACACAAAAAAATAAATTTTTTTTTTATAGCATATTGTCTCTTATATAGGTGGAGATGAAGTCGCGTAAAAAAAAAATATCCTCCATTACGGACACTTAGAGCCTATTGTAACGATAAGACAGTCTGTCGCTGTGCAAAGCAACCCTGCCGCTTCGCGCCGTGCTATAATTCAATGTGGCAACGACGGCCGCGATAGTAACTTTTAGTCCAATGTGGCAACGCCGGCCGCGATCATCATGGAAACCTGTAGTCCACTCTGGAATGCGCCAGAACGGTCCGCGCGATGGCCCGACACATGAATGAAAGAATACAAGATTACGACATCCGAGTGTTGACGTCACGCGTGCCCATTGCTAGAGTTACCACCCCACCTTCAAAAAATTTTAGTTCTAAACGTAGTCAATTATCGTAATATATGGTCATTTAAATCTGTTCTGATACCAAATTGTTTGATAAGTATCTTAAGGGGGCCGATACATGTAAATAGTGTATTTTTTGAGAATTTTTTTGGGGGATAAGGAATTTGGCAATTGATTTTCTTTTGTTTTTAATCTTTTATTAACTAATTAAAGGTTCTTTTTCCATTTTTTTTTTTACCCGAGAATCCAAGATGGCGGCGGCGCGTGGGATCAAAAAACCCCCTCCAATCTGATGCGCTGCTCGTATGGGGCTGAAATGAAAAATGAAAGGAAATCAATTAAAAAACAGTTGTGGCTTCGATGTGAACCTGGTTTAGTAAAGAAATTGTGATTTTTCTGGAAACGGCAGAAAATTGAATTTTTGGGGCAGCTGTTTTGATGAATTTGCAAGCACCAACATGAGATTTTTGCAGATTTGTAAAAACAAGTAGGTTCACATCGAAGGGATGAGTCTTCCGAAGGTGTGGTTAAAATTTCATCGCGATCGGTTAAGCGGTTCTCATGCAATCGCGCAGCCCATACCGAAAAACATGGTTCCGAGATAAACGGGCTCAAAGATTGAGTAAGCGACAGGCTTATACCTGACGCCGCCGCTTCTACCTGTGTTTTGTCTGGGAAGGGATTAGAATTTCTGAAAACGCTCTTAGCCATTCATTGAAAAGGCTTTGTAGAACATATTCCCGAGAAAAACAAAATTTCCAAAAGTACTTCATTTTACATGTATCGGCCCCCTTAATTTATGCAAATACTTTGAAGGAAAGTCCAATTTCACACAGAACAAGAACTTTTTGCACCTAGTTAGAAATTTCAAAATAAAAAAGAAACAACTTTCAATTTCAAAAAATGTCACTCGGCAGCTCTATTTAGAAACGATTCTAAAAGCAAATTTCTATTGGCCGACGGTTTTTTCGAATTTCTCGCGAGTTTTAGTGAATTATATTATTTTACCCTCAAAAAGTGATCTTTGCACAAAAAACGTAAGTATTGAAGTGCATTTCCTGTACAAATTTGGTGTGAAAACGTGTTTTTTTTCCCAAAATAGAAAACAAGAATTTCTGTCAAAATGCGTTGTGCAGTGGGCAAATGTGCGCAAAACAACAGGAACTTAAGTGAGTATCTCTTGCAGCGCTGCTAACAACCTATAACAACAACACCGCAAACTAATTCCGAATCGAAAACAATATCTACCGGGGCGTCAGCCGTCATGCTCAGCGACTTGAGTACGCGACCTCCAGCACCACAGCAGCCCAGAGGGACAAAGCAGCGACCACCCAGCTGGCCAGCATAATGGCTTTATGGAATGCGTCTGGTCCCAAACAGCAATCGCTGGATCTACTGGCGCACGAATGCAGCGTCGTGCACCAAGCCAACTGCAGAGATACTGCGTTTAAAAATGTATTGACGGATAACTTACTTACTTAACTGGCCATAACAACCCGTTATCGGGTTACGGCCTGCCGCAAAACTTCTCTCCAGGCGCCTCTGCTTTGCGCGCGCCTTCTCCAGTTGGTAACACCAAGAGATGACAGGGCCTCTTCAACTTGGTCCTTCCACCGGAGAAACGGTCTCCCTCTTCGCCGTCGACCTCCAACCATCGCATCGAACACCTTTTTCGCCGGAGCTTCGTCGTCCATGCGGCAGACATGACCGAGCCAGCGAAGCAGCTGGATGTTTATTCGCTGCGCTACGTCCATGTCCTTATACAGCTCATACAGCTCGTTATTGGTTCGTATACGATAGTCGTCACCAACACGAACAGGGCCGAAGATTTTGCGAAGTACCTTCCTCTCGAACACTCCTCTTGAGGGATAACAGCATCTCAAAAACGCGAGGAAGCGATAGATGCTTTTGCATGGCCCAGCTTTGACGGTCACCGAGGTTATGCACAAACTCCGTGCAGATGCAACCTAAGGTGTAAGTGGTAAGCGGACGAACAAAGACTGAATCGGGACAACGGACTAGAACGGCTAACAGAACGACAAACCAACTTGAACAAAATTCGAGCTTTAAGCTTAACTCCGCTTCCTGACGAAATTCCTGACGGTCGTACCAGAGAGGGTAAATCAGATCTGACAAAGATGGTTTTAGTGTGGTTAAAGTCCCACACTGACGGGGTTTTGGCTTTTGATGCTTTTCATCTTAAAAAAAAAAAAAAAAAAAGAGCCAAGGGAGTCGCAGTTAAAACGCTTGCAAGCACAAATGCGCCTACAGCACCAACCACCACTAACACAATAACGCACTGAAGCACTGACCATACCAGCGTGGTCACCATTATTGTACTATTGCGCGCGCCATCATTGCAATAGTGCAAGAAATTTTTTGAACTTAATATAAAAATATCATAAATATAAACAAAATATAGATATAAAAAAACAATAATTTCATGAATTTTAATTTTTTTGTAGTTTAGTGTGCTATTCGTCCCACTGTTCCTACAAAAAATTTGACATGGCATAATTTCTGTGACGTCATGAGTGCCCTTGTCAAATTATCTGTCTCGGATGTCGTAAAAGGCAGCCGGATGCGGCGCAGCGAGTCAGTCTGGTTTTGACAAGTGAAGTTGCCACACGGAGTAATTAAGCAAATACTTAAGTGTACGAACAGTAAAGTGTAAACTGTGAATAATAAAGTGACTGTTGGTTTTGAATTGGCTGCGTTGGAATAATTAAAGTTGTTTCATTTTCAAATTGCACAATCCAGTGATACGTAACAGCCCACTAGACGTAGTATTCGTAACACTATTTACACAAGCGCTTTTCCCCTGCGTTAAAAGTCATGCGTGACGAGTTTGACGGCCAGAAGTGGAGGAGAAGTCAGCGGGGTAGGCAAACACGCACGGTCAGACAATTCCAGGGTTTTTTTGACATTTTGCTTTGCTCTTTTTCACACTTTTCTTAAAATTTCAAACCGGCCGGACGTTTTATTTTGTATTTATAAAATAAAATGTGGACAAGGGAGTTGGTCGAGCTTCTCTTGATGAAATATCAAGAGAACGAAAACTTGTTCAATGTTAAGCATCCGGACTATATGGATCGCGTGAAAAGAGCAAATTCACTTTTCAAAATATATGAAGAATTAAAACAAATAAACAGCAACGTAACCGTCAAACCTAAATTTGAGCGTCAGTGGCAAGCAACTGTCAAAATTCATTCATGCCCATACAAATTGTATGGGGCCAACCGCAATTGAAACGCTCTGACGCTGAGCTCTTCGAATTTCCAATTTTGACAGCGCGTTAGTAGTTGAAGTTGATGCGACAAACAAAAACGCCTGTGATTTATATTTGATTTGATTTAAATGTGAGGAATTTATTCAAATAAGATCAAAGTTTTGCAAAATAATAATAGTTTGTTGGTTTTTTGGCAACTAAACAGATATTTTTTTGACATTTGTTTTCATTTCATGATTTTGACAATCCCAACGCAACGCAACGCTTCAATTTCGGTATGCCGCACTGAGCGAGAGCGTTGCGTCAGAAAACGCAACCCTCAACGCTCCAATTTAGGTTTAACTGTAACAGTGGATGCCATAAAAAAGAAAGTGCATAATTTGAGAAGCCAATATATTAAGGAATTGCGTGAAGTGGCTAGCAGCAAAAAAAGCGGTGTTGGAACTGACGACATTTACGTACCAAAGCTGTGGCGCTTCGATTAGCTGGAATTTTTGAAAATTCATTGCGCGATACGAAATTCAACATCAAACATTTCCAGCGTAAGTTGTGATTTTTTTTATTAACAAACTTCTTTTAAAAAATGAATATTTACAGCGTGATGAATATAGTGACATTTTTGCGAACACGGACTCAATTGACGGCAGCACTGGAAACTCTGGCCCCTCTTCAATAAAACGGGTAAATAACATATAGCTTATAGTTTGGAATCCTGCCAGTCAAGTTTGTCTTCTTGGTTGAAGTACTCTTCAAATCCTTGCCGCACAGTCTGTCCAGCACTTGCAAAATAATGTGCATTTTTTATGTATTTCAGAAAACGGCTACAAGTTTTGGTGAGAGCATAACACAGGTAAAGAATTTGCTTGTTAAGCGGCTGGAAGATAGGTGCGACTATGATTGGCTTGGGCAACAAGTTGTTTTCGAAATGAAGTCCATTAGAAGTGAAGAAATACGCAAAGACGCAGCATGGAAAATTCAGAAGATCTTGCGAGAAGCTGCATTGAAGGATAGACCAAAAAGTGGTCGATCTACTATCGAATCATATGAGAGCGTATTTCTGAACGAATCAGAATCGAGTTGCTGTAGTACAACATCATTTCGTCCAGTATCGGATAACGCAAGTACGGCGTATTCGCAGGATATTCTGCAACAATCTTTGGTTGAAGTGCTGGACGATGAAGATTGCTTTTAAAAGAAGTCGTTGCCTAGCTAACGATCTCTTTCTCACCTTTATGAGTACAAACAAATGAAATATATATGATAAATAAAGTATTGTTACGAAAATTCCAAACTCGTCTTCCAAGGTTCGTTTCGATTGTGTTGAAAATAAAACAACTTCAACTATTCAGCGCAAACGCAGTCAGAAACTCACTTTATTTACAGAATTACACTTTGCTTGTATCTACACTTGTTACCACTTTGTTTATTCAACTCAGACTCGACCCCTTGCGCTGCCACTGCTGCTTTTATACCAGTTCTTCTTTTCGCGCCGAAGTTTCTTGCAACTTCCAATTGAATAGCGCTCGACCATTCTCGCACAGCCCATTTCTTCGAGAACCATCCTTGCCATATCGGACTATACCAAGCGAATTTATACCAGTTTTGCTGTACTTCAAAGTGCATGCCTAAAAGTATGCTTGCGAAAGCGTTCATGCACAGCACAGAGTGCCTTTTCGTTTCACTGCCCATCACTTAGACTTGTTCGTCCCGAACAAGTACCGAGGCTCCGCCGGAGTAAGACGCCAGGCGCTCCAAATGGACTACTTTCAACCTGGCGTTTCTGTTGCCGCAGCGTTGAACCCTGTACACCACGTCATTAATCCTGGTTACGACCTTGTACGGTCCCCCCATGACGTTTGAAGCTTTGGAGACAAACCTTTCCTCCGCTGCGGGTTGTAAGGCATTACTAGATCGCCTTCTGGGAACCCCGCTGTGTTAGCTCGTAGATCATATCTGGCTTTCATCTTATCGCTGACCAGTTGGATACGGTCCCTTATAAACTGGTGGATTTCTTCCAGCTCCGATCGCTTATTAACTGCGTAATCAGTCTTAGCGCCTTCCGTCGGGCTGACCACTCCGAACTCAGCAGGCAACCTCAGCTCCGTGCCGAACACTGCTCGGGCTGGAGTGAGTGATGTCGTCTCGTGCGGGGCTGACCTATACGCCATCAAGAACAGCGGAATATGCGTGTCCCAATCCTTTTGATTCCTGCCTACCACTTTCCGCAGATATTCCTCCAGTGTTCGATTGAATCGTTCCACCATGCCGTCGGACTGGGGATGCAAAGGACAGGTGCGAGTTTTCCTTATTCCTAGTAGCTCACACACTTCCTTTAATACCAGAGACTCGAAATTCCGGCCTTGATCCGAGTGCAACTCCAGTGGAACTCCAAATCTGGCCACCCAGTTGTTTACCAGCATTTCCGCGACCGTGGTGACCTCCTGGTTAGGAATGGGATACACTTCGGGCCATTTGCTGAAATAGTCCATTACCACCAGCACATATTTGTTGCCTTGAGTGCTAAGTGGGAATGGCCCGGCGACGTCCATGGCAATTCGCTCAAAGGGTGCTCCCATGTTGTACTGCTGCATGCGGCCCCGAGATCTTCTTGTTGGCCCTTTCGCAGCCGAACATCGATCACAGCTCTTAATCCAATCGGCGACAGACTCCTGGCATCCTACCCAGTAGAATCGTCTTTTTATTTTGGCGACAGTTTTTGTGATGCCTAGGTGCCCTCCGCTGGAGTCGTTATGGTATGCCTCGATCACCTCGTTGATCCTGCATTTCGGGACTACAATTAGGGAATTGCTGGTCCGGCCATCCTCACTCTCCCACTCGCGGTATAGGCAACCATCAGACAGCCGCAGACTTTACCCCTGCGCCCAGTAAGCCTCCGCGATCGGGCTCTCACCGGTAATCTCCTGCTAGTCTGGACGTGCGCCTTGCTCCTTGCCTTCAATGATTTTTTTAAGATCCGTATCCTCGCGCTGGTCCTTTTGTATCCTCTCCGCAGACCACTCCTCCTCTGGCATAACGTTGACCAATCGCACGTCCACTATCTGCTCTTTCCTTTCGGCTCGCGAACAATGCCTGCATTCGGTTTTGCACGGACGGCGTGACAAGGCATCAGCATTTCCATGGCTGCTACCCTTGCGATGCTCTACCGTGTAGTCGTAGCTCTGCAGTCGCTCGATCCACCGCGCCAACTGGCCTTCCGGATCTTTAAAGTTCAGCAGCCATTTCAATGCCGCATGATCTGTGCGCAGGCGAAACTTTTGCCCATACAGGTATTTATGGAAGTGTTTCACGCATTCCAATACCGCGAGCAACTCCCTCCGTGTCACACAGTAATTGCGTTCCGGCTTTGATAAAATTTTGCTGTAGTAGGTTATCACTTGTTCTTGGCCATTTATTATCTGTGATAGCACACCATCATTATCTGTGATACTATACCCACTTGCATCTGTATCCAGCACAAACATCTCTCCAGGCACGGGGAAGGCCAGAATTGGAGCAGTGCACAGTTTTTCCTTCAGTCGTGCAAAAGCCTGCTCCTGCTCTTCGCCCTACGCGAAGGCTTGATTCTTTTTCATCAGTTTGTGCAAGCTGCCAGCTATGTTCGCAAATCCAGGAACGAATCTTCGGTAGTATGTGCACAGGCCCAGGAAACTGCGGAGTTCGTGTAGATTGCGTGGCCGGGGCCACTCCTTCACCGCCGTGATTTTGCCTTCATCCGTATGTACTCCGCGAGCAGAAACCGTGTGACCCAGATACTTGATCTCCTTTTGAAACAGCGAGCACTTCTTTGGGTTGAGTTTAAGCCCAGCTTTCTGTATTCGCTCGAATACCTCCTTTAGCTTTCCCAGGTGGTCGTCAAAGCTTTTACCCATCACGATTATGTCGTCCAGATAGACCAGACATGTCCGCCAATGCAGCCCTTTAAGCACACGTTCCATTAGCCGCTCGAATGTCGCTGGTGCGTTGCAGAGTCCAAACGGCATGGCGGTGAACTGCCACAAACCGTCGCCAACACTAAAAGCCGTTTTCTCCTTGTCCTTGTCTGCAAGCTCCACCTGCCAATAGCCGCTGCGTAAGTCGAGCGTGGAAAACCACTGTGTGCCTGACAGTGTGTCCAGGGTGTCATCGATCCGAGGTAGTGGATAGCTGTCCTTTTTAGTCACGTCGTTGAGCTTTCGATAGTTCACACAAAATCGGGTACTGCCATCCTTTTTCTTGACTAGCACGACCGGCGAATACCATGGGCCTGACGACGGCTCTATGACCTTTTCTCAGCCATGTTTTCGATTAAAGTTGCGACCTCCTCCCTCTTGGCCAGAGGAACTCGTCTTGGCGGTTGGCGGATTGGTTTCGCACTTCCGGTGTCGATCATGTGTTTCACTATGGCTGTTCTTCCGCCCGCTTCCGTTGCAAATATTGACCCATAGTGCTGTAGGAGTGACCGTGCCTTCTGTTTCTGCTCGGCTGTCAATTCGCTGCTCCACTGGTTCTGCGGTATGGCGTCCATGTTAGAACCGCTTTTCTTACTTCCTCCGGGTGGACTGCTTTCGCAATTGACAACTGCTTCAGCCTCTCTACACTCGCCAATGACCGCATCTTTTCCGACATATCTGGGTGTGTTCAGTGGGTTGAGTATCCTGACTGGTATTTTGTCATTTTTGGGTTCCACTAATGTACGTCCGATAATTATGTTATCGTATCCTTGTCTTGGCGCTTCTACAACCCACAGCCGAATTGTCCCATCGTCCTCGTCCACCTTTGCCCACACAATCGCCTCGGAGTTCGCTGGTATCTTCTGGTGTTGACACGAGACAACTTTCCTTACCGCCACGCTTCGCTCATAGCCAGTGTGCAGGGGAATTCAACGTTGGCATACCTCAGCACATTTTTTTTAATGATAGTAATTCTCGTAATTTATTTAAAGGAAGCTGGTTGTACATGTAAGACTGATTGTCTTTTAAGCACATCATGAAAGAATACATTAACTAATAGTAACATTTCAATTTTCTTATATACAAAACTTGATATGCTAAACTTAATATACTAAACTAATCTAAACTGATAACATGATCTCAAACTTAGTCAGATATTAAGATGATAATTGGAGCAAGGAAATACAGAAAACAGAGAAAAAGAAGAGAAAAGGAAGGTAAAAAATAAAATTTACTGAAATAGGTTGAATACTGCCAACTTAAAGCGCCTTAGATTTTGCTCGGATTTAATAATATTTGGTAGGGAATTCCATAGTTTTACAGCATTGACAAAGAACGTTCTAGAGGACGTGAGGTAATTACTACGTGGCACAATGAGGTTATGGGTTCTAACAGACTGCGAAAAACGCAACTTTTTAAAAAGATATTCCGGTCGCTTTGTATAAATTAACTTATGCAAGAAGACTAGATTGCGAACATTTAAAAACGCACTGAGACTACAGTTGAGTACCCTGCAGGAAAATTGGGAAATATGGTCAAACTTGCGCTTTGAATATATATATCTGGCGCAGTTATTTAAAGCCAGTTGCAACTTCCGCAATGATGCATTATCAAGGTGCCCATAGAGGAGCTCACTATACAATATGAGTGGCACAATAAGAGTTCTAACCAATTTCAGTTTCACCTCCTGAGGAACAAAGTCTGTTGTGCACCATAACTTTCTCAATACAAAGTTGATTTTACTTATAGTATGGTTGATGTGATCAGAACATCCCAAGCTGGAATTCAATTTATAACCAAGACTGGTAACAGTCGACTCAAATTTTATAGAAGTATCTTCCAAGATTAGATTAGGTAGATATTTTTCAACCTGCAGGCACGGTGCAATGCATATAGCTTTGGTTTTCGATGCATTTAAAGCTAAGTTGTTTTGCTTTGCCCATAATGAAATCGAACGAAGATCTTCAATTCTACATATTAAGTCCTCAGAGAGACCAACTGGACGCGAAAGATAGATCTGAGCATCATCAGCATACAAATGGATTGATACGTTATTACAACAGTATGTTATATCATTGACAAATATGCTAAACAGAATGGGACCAAGTATGGACCCCTGTGGCACCCCTGAGTAGAGTCTCCTCAGCTCAGAACTAGTATTTCCGATAACCACCTTTTGCCAACGATGGCCAAGGTAGCTCTCAAGCAACTTAATCGAGCTGCCAGAGAATCCGAAATATTTCCTGAGTTTCTGCAAGAGAATACTATGGTCCACTGTGTCAAAGGCCTTAGAGAAGTCCAAAAGTGATAAAATGGTTACTTCGCCTCTATCAAATGCTGGTCGTATATCCTCCATGACCTTAAGCATTGCAGTAGCACAGCTATGGCTGGCTCTAAGGCCAGACTGATTCTCGGTAAGAAGCCTATTTTTGTCAAGATATGTAATTATTTGTCTCGCCATTAATTTCTCAAAGACCTTAGACAGTGTAGGCAGTATGCTAATTGGGCGAAAATCCGATGGTAGGCTGGCTGAGAGTTTTTTCGCAATGGGAGTAACCTTAGCTATTTTCCAGTTATTAGGAAATACTGGCGATGTAAAGGAGAAATTAAAGATGTGAGTTAGCGTTGAGAGAATATTTGGAAGAATTATTTTTAAAAAGCGTATCGTATCGTAAACTTATGCCATCCTCTCCAACAGCATTTGATTTTATGGAAAATAGGCTCTTAATTACATCATCTTCAGTCACTGTTGTGAATTCAAACTCGCATTCCCGTTTAAATAGTAGCTTGTGGTCAATTTTAAAATTTGTATTACTTTGCATATTATTCGATTGCAGGAAGAAGTCATTCACAACATTCGCGTCCAAGTTGCATTCCGAAAAATGTTTGCCTCCAATGCCTACAGACTTCAGATTATTCCACAGAGTTTTAGTTGGTAAGCTTGTACTTAACTTTGACTGATAATATAGCCTTTTTGAGAATCTTGTTATATTCGTGGCACGGTTTCTGGAGATACGATGACATTCCCAGTTATCACTAGTTTGATTGCGTTTCCAGCGACTGTACAATTTATTACGAAACTTAATAGCTTGCAGAACCTCCTTGGTGAACCATGGCTGTTTTTTATTTTGAATTTTTAGGAGTACATACTTATCATATAGATAATTTATTAAAGAAACAAAATAGTTCAGTTCTTGGTTAATATCAGGAAAAAACCATACTTTATTCCACTGAAGTATGCTGGCTTCATGCACTAACCCATAAGTATATACCGCTTTAAAATTTCTGTACTAAAAATGTGAGTCAGTGTTGTTATTAAAATTAATATTATAGGACATAAACAGCATATCGTGATCGGATACTCCGGCCAGGGACAGTTGCTCATAGTGCAACACATTAGAATCATTTGACACACAAAGTAAGTCCAATAAACTCGATTTACAATTCGGCGCAAAGCGTGTAGGATATTTATTTACCACAACTAACCCAACAGAGTGTAGTTTGTCAAGCAGATTATTGGATCTTGTATCATTGGCTAAAAGATCTATATTAAAGTCACCACAAAGTAAAATATGTTCGTATTTTAGTTCCAGCTCAGCTAGTTTAGTGAACACAGCATCAACCACAAACAGTTTACTGGGATTATAAACACATGCTACTAGGCACTTACTAGTACCATCTCCAACCTCCATAACAAGATACTCAACCGGGTCATCACTGCCGGATTTAAAGATTACCTTCTGTTGTAAGACTGTTTTACAATAAATTGCAATACCACCACCCCTTGCACCAGTCTTCCTATCATTTCTTGTCAATGAATAATTACCCAAAGCGCAGAAGTCGTCCCCCATATCCCCTCTGAACCAAGTTTCAGTCACACACACAACATCCACGCTAGCACCTTGAAGAAGGTAGTTCATGTAATCCATCTTTGAAATATTGAAGCTGAAACTGAAAACCTGAGTGAGTGTTACTGACAAGATTTGGAAAAAATTTAAGGCATTCTCTGTCACTGTATGAACTTGCACTAGTGTTAACCATATTCAACATGTAGGTCGGCGCTGCTAAATTGGCAGTTAACAGAAGCAGAAATAAATAGAGCAGGAAAATTGAGCAGACATAACAGAGTGTTTCGAGTACTATAAGAGAGAGATAGGTTAGGTTAGGTTGCGGTGGCTGCCTCTATAAGAGACACACTCGGAGGCCTGAAAGGCCCATTGTGATACCACATATTTCACCCGTTTTTGAACTGTGTATGCAACACTGTTATGCCAACATATGTTACAGCACACATTTCAAGCGGATTGGGAAAGGGGGGGCGGGGACCTACAGTTTAACGCCGAATCCGAACGGCGATTGGCAGTTTTTCGTTCACACTTGGAGGTTTTGCCATTGCCTGCCAAGAGCGCACTTGTGCGATTCTTGTAATTCTCATTCCCTTCATGTGGATAGCGATAGAAGTAGATGAGTTGTTCACCAGCCCGAGCCAGGAATCGAACCTGGAGCCTTTGGTATGAGAAGCCAGCGCGCTACCCGCTTGACTATCGAGGCCGGCTAAGAGAGAGATAAATGCGAGATCAAGTTTACATAAGTTAAAGCAGTGATAACATTCATAACATAAAATATAAACTTAGTACAAAAAAATTGGGTAGAAACTATGATATTCATGCCGCTGTTGTTCCAGTTGTTGTTGTTTTTAGGCGCTGTTGTGCAAGTCCGCTGACAAGTGCATCCACGCTCTCTTTGCTATTAACTAGCTTCGCTTCTGAGTTATATTTCACTCTTACATATACTCTGCCGCGCATGCTAAAAGCAGACGACAACAAATTTTGGCGCTTAAGTTGCATTGCATGATGTATTATTTCTCGATTGGACTTGGTAAGGCTCTCATGAACATAAATTTTCCCATCGCCGCTTACACCAATATCAGAAAGCGTAATCGATTTCTTATTAGATTTACAGAAAACAGCAATTGATTTTAAGAGCGTATTTCTGTCATGTGGAGAGTGTAATTTTATTAGGATGGGGGCCGCGCTGGTCTTGTTTTTGCCACTGTGCCTGCGAAAAGACTCTCGCACGCAAGGTGCGTTAAAATTTATTGCTTGACAGAGGTTTGCGAAGAGCTGGCTGATATCTTCATTACCCGATTGAGGAACTCCATTTACAATAACGTCAGTGGAAACCGCAGCGTTTTCAAATTTTTCAATTTGCGCTCGCATTGTGCACGCCTCTGCTTTGAGTGATTGAAACTCAGCGTTTATACTCTCAATCGCTGTAACTCTTTCTTCGATTTCCCTCACTCTTGTTTTCACGTTAGACAACTCACCGAGTAATTCGCTCATTCTTTGCATAACGCGTTCTTCCAAATTTTTCATAGACTCACTGAGGTGCTTCACGATGTTTTCCTCGTGCTTTCTAAGTCTCTCTTCCCACAGCTCCATCCATTGTGTAGGCGAGATGTTCTCGCTTTGTGCCTTTTGGTCTGCACTTCGGGTTTGAGTCAAAGCCGAGGTATTCGGCGACGCCGCACCACTTCGCGCCAACAGCTGTTGTTGTTGTTGTTTCGCTCTTGTTGACATTATCGTACGTAAAAACACTTTAGTTTAAGTATAATTATACAATTTAATTATGCAATTCGGATCGACAGCACTTCGCAATATTCAACTCCGGTCCAAACAATTATTCGTGGAGACAACATCCAATGTGGTACATGCAGGTATAAGTAAGAAAATCCGCGATTCTTGCCAGCACGAACAAACACGTCTACTCTCTTCGCATGTTCTTTTCTTCTTCGCATTTTCTTTCAGGTTCAGCGTAAAACCGTGCCTAATCATGAAATTGACGCCGATAATCACGTCGTCCGTTATATCTGCGACGATGAATTCATGCTCCAGGCTGCTGGTGCCGATAGTAATTGTTTTTGTTACTTTTCCTCTTACCGGCGCAAGCTCGCCAGTCGCAGTCCTCAGCTGTATGCCATGCAGCGGTTCTCAGTTCTTCAGAAGCTTCCTTTTTATGATCGAATATGACGCTCCAGTATTCAGTGTCAACACGAACAACTTTCCATCTATCTTTCCTTCAATCGTCAAGCTGCAGGGTTGCCGTTTTAGCTGTGAGACAAGGACAGTGGGGCAGCGGGTTGTGGGGATCAGCTTACGCCCCTTTGGGCTGACCCGTTTTAATTTAACGACTCCTCGTCCTCAGCCTTGCGCTTGTTGGCTGAGCCTCGATCGTCAGTATTCCTCGCTTCAGGCGATTGCGATCGAGAACGGGAACGCCTCTTTCGTTGGCGGCAGTCTGGTAATATGTGGCCCTGCTTGCCACATGTCCAGCAAACAACTTTAGAGGAGACAACCCGTGGCCTACCCGGTGTCTCAGAGCTTATGGCCTGGATCGAAATGTCACTGTCCGGCTGGATTTGGCGTATCCTTGCAGGTGCATACCGAGTGCATCCAATCCATGTCGCCTCATATGTCATCGCGCTGGTCACCGTTTCCTTGAATGTCGGCTTGCCCATCATCAACGCACTGCGACGTGTCTCCGGATCATGAAGACCTTCAATGAACGACTCAATCTTCATCCTCTCGAGATCATCAGCGCCGAATTTTGGGTAGCACAACTGTACGAGCCGTTCAATGTCTGCTGCTTATGTCTGCAGCGCCTCGCTGGCTCTTTGCATGCGGTTCTTCAGCTCACAGTAGTATAGCGTATGGTTGTGCTCGTTGCTGTACTTCGCTGCCAACGCTCTCATGACGGCCTCATAATCACTTCTCAGGACCTTTCAACGCTAGTGCCAATCTCCGACCCTTCCTGATATCGGTCCACTGAATTTCCTCCACCTTCTGACATTTCGTGATTTTCATTTTCCATTTTGGCAATTTCTAGATTTGTCGTTTCGACTTTTGCCGAAATTTCGAGATTTGTAGTTTCCAGTTTCGCTGCCATTTGCGCCGACAGTTCCTGATTCGTGGTTTCCAGTTTCGCTGCCATTTCTCGATTCGCAGTTTCAATTTGCGCCTACATGCCCTTAAGTGCAGCCATTAGCTGGCTCATGTCCAACGCTTGTAGTGGCGCAGCCGCTGCAGCCGTACTTTGCATCGACGCAACACCCGCAGGCGATTCGTCCACTTTGGCCGACGCCTCTTGTTCCTGCGTTCCGGACTCGTGTGCAGCCCAATCGATGCCTCGTGACTCACACGCCTCTCGCAAGCGCAGATGCAACTCCACCTTTCCGCCAGCAGTCGGCAAATTCCAGGCAGCCAGCTCCTTCTTCAGCTGGTCCACCTTCAGCAGCTCGAGTTTAACTAAGGACTGTATCGAAAATTATGAATACACCAAAACATGCTTCATACTAGTGCATAACAAAAGTTAGAATTTATTTTTTTTTATAAATGGCATTTCATATTGTATTTTTTGTAAATAGCAACGAAAAAAATTATTTAGTGGGAGGCTAGCCCACATTTTTAATCTTTTTGTCGAGGTCCTTTTTTAAATTCTGGACACAGCCAGGAAATAATTTTTTGTTAACACTATTCCAATATTTTTTAAATTTTTGAACGGAGTTAGCCGGCTTAGATCTTTTTTTAAGGTCCCTCTTCATCAACGTCCAAAATATTTCGATAGGGCGTATCTCTGGACACTTTGGAGGATTCATGTTTTTCTTAACAAAATTTATGTTCTTCTCTTCATACCACGTTAGTACTGGCTTAGCATAATGGCAAGAGGCTAAGTCGGCCCATAACCAAGTCTTGCCAGTGTCTTTTTCATCAACGGCAGCAATCTCTACTTGAGGCACTCATTTAGGTACATTTCAGCGTTCAGGGGCTTGTCTGTGAAGAATGGAGTCGACATTTTTTCACACTTGCATATTGTTTGCCAAACATGAATCTTATTGCCAAATTTTTCGCAAAAAATTGATTTGTCAGCTTTTGAAATTTCACATCCTTTCGGAACTGCGTAGAATTGGGGTCCTGGCAGTGTTTTGTAGTCCAATTTCACGTATGTTTCGTCGTCCATTATGATGCAATCAAGTTTTTGCCTACAAATATAGTCGTACATTTTTCGGGATCTGGTTTTCACCTGCGCGCCTTGCTGAGTGCTTCGTTTTGGCTGTTTTTGCTTTCTATATGTTCCCAACTGGTTTCTCTTCTTGGCACGTTGGACCATTGCTGCACTCGTTCCGGCTTTTTTTGCGCAATCGCGTACGGATATATCCTTATTTTTTTAAAATAAGGCACATATCTTAGTATCTAGCAATGGTTGGGACGCACACTTTTTACGACCTTGTCCTGGTAAATCCTCAAGTGTGCAATGTGTAGTATACCGGCGAATGGTTTTTGCACAGCGAACCGGCTAACATTTGCTTCTTTTGCTAGTTTTCCATACGACATTCCTTTGGTTGATGCCCATTTGGACAAAATTTCCTGACGAAGTTTTGCGGAAAGTCCTCTCATTTTTAAGCGTTTCGATATACTACAACAAATTTTTCACGAAAATAACAATTTGAACCTCTGGAATCTAAAAACCGATATTGCTGAGCAACCAACATTGCATAGCCCACTTTATATGATTTTAAAAGTGTATTTATAATTTTCGATACAGTCCTTATGTCTGCGTTTTTTATAATTTTTTTATCTTCAGTAACTCAATACGAACTTCTGACACCAAATGTTACGAAAATTCCAAACTCGTCTTCCAAGGTTCGTTTCGATTGTGTTGAAAATAAAACAACTTCAACTATTCAGCGCAAACGCAGTCAGAAACTCACTTTATTTACAGAATTACACTTTGCTTGTATCTACACTTGTTACCACTTTGCTTATTCAACTCAGACTCGACCCCTTGCGCTGCCACTGCTGCTTTTATACCAGTTTTCTTATCGCGCCGCAGTTTCTTGCAACTTCCAATTGAAAAGCGCTCGACCATTCTCGCACAGCCCATTTCTTCGAGAACCATCCTTGCCATATCGGACTATACCAAGCGAATTTATACCAGTTTTGCTGTACTTCAAAGTGCATGCCTAAAAGTATGCTTGCAAAAGCGTTCATGCACAGCACAGAGTGCCTTTTCGTTTCAGTATTATTAGAAACCTTTAAAAATTCGTCTTTGAAATTATTCCATATTGCTTGGCAGACCTCTGGAATAGCACCACAAAGGAATGAACCCGACAAACGAGTCTGAAAACCTGTGCTTTTGAATGATTCGCCTGTAGCAAGGTATCGAAGAGTTGCAGCCAACTTTTCTGTTGGCGATATCGATTCCCTCATTACAGTATCCTGTTTTTTTATATCCTTTTCAATTGGCAAAAGAATATAGTTAAATGTTTCTTCATCCATGTGTATATATTCGAAAAATGAGGACTTGTCAATAGACAGCTCTTTCGCCATAAAAGTTAATGACCTTTTTTCTTTCCGCTGTAACCTCCATGGTTTCACCCATTCCGTTATTCTTTTTTTTAATTAGCAAATCATTTGCACTTTCGCAGCAGACCAGCAAATCAACAATTATTTTCACATCGTCCATATTATTTAAATCTGAACCGTGAATAGCCATTTCGGTGGCTTATAAAATATTTCCTATAATTTCTTTTTTGTTCAAATCCATTTTTCTACAATCAGAATATCCAAAAACTAGGCGAAAATGTGAATGAAATTGTGAATGCGAATGAAAGATGGGCAGCTTCAACGTCTAATATGGCGTTCAAACTGACTCATTTAAACTAGTTTAAGTAAAAAGAGCTTTTTGTTGAACACAACCGTCCAGACTGCTCAATGAAGTTTAATTTGACAGCAGTTTGTTTACAAACAACAAACAAATAATTTTGTGAACTGATGTGCTGGGAGCATAATTCGAGCGAAATATTGGCGCATATTTCATAAACCACGGCATCGTACTCAACTTCAATCAATATTAGACGCCTGTAATCAGATTCCACAAAAAGGCGATGAATGGAATGAAAGCAGTGCGAGCAAAACGATAATTTTTATATATTTCAAAATTTTCACATTTTCAATGTTTGTTTGGTTTTGTTGTGATAAATTGACAGCTGAATCTGTAGGGATGTTTTTTTCTGGTTTGTGTTTAGGGTGTGCGCTGTGTTCAGTTGACAAAAAAGCTTTTTCATAGAAAGCTTTCGGATGCAACCTTGTGTTAAACTCGTTTCAAAACATGTTAAATGGTTTAACACGTTTAATTTCCAACAACAATTGCATGTGAATGAACAGGTTTTCGAACTGGTTTTGTTCATTTAACGTGTTTAAGCACATTAAACACGTTTAAGTCGTCAGTTTGAACGCCATACAAAAAAGTCAAGCAAAGTTGCAAGTAAAAAGTCTTCATATAAATCCATGAAGATTTACGCAGCAACTTCAACAGAGAATTGAAAAAAAAAACGCGGGGAGAAAAGCCCTCGTGTAAATAGGCTCTTAATCTCCAGATTGGCTAATCTGAAACAAAAATACAATAAAGATTCATAATTATTAAGCTTTCGGACACAGGAATTCACCATAAAAATTAAAAAAACGCTAAAAATAAAAGAATAGGAGCTTTTTGAAAAAAAGTGTAAAAAATTTACTGCGTTTTTCACCTTTTTTCCCCCAGAAAAGGTACTTTAAATTAAAAATTTTCTTCAATATTGTGGTGGATTCTTGTAAAAAATAAGTTAATAAAAAGAACTAAAAAACTTTTTTTTTTAATCGGTCGAGCCAATCCGGAGATTAAGTGTCCGTAATGGAGCATGTGTTTTTTGTTCTACGCGACTTCAGCTCCACCTATATAAGAGACAATATGCCAAAAATTTTTTTGTGTTCCTTAAACTATCAATATATTGTAAAAAAATTTGCGAAAAGATTGATAACAAAGGAGCTGAAAAATAAATAATTTTGTTAATCATAAAAAATTCTCCTTTCTAACGTGCCATGATACCTTAAGTCCAAATATTTCAACTCCTCATATAACAGCTCCGTTTATGAAGGCATGGCAAATTTTACTTTTGATGAAGCTAGCCTTGCAGCCATCACTTCCATACCACTTTTCTTCTGCGCGGTCAGCAAAATTTTTATATAGTTAGCGAAGTAGGAAACAATTTATTTTATTCGAAAGTACATACTTGTACTTTTTATGAAAAAATTTGGGAGTTATTTTTTGATGCTTTTACCCTCAAAGCTTTAGATTATTTGCAATTTTCATTTGACAGATCGCATGTACTTTGAAGTAACGATACTCAGAAAATAGTGTAACGACAAGACAATCTGTCGCTGTGCAAAGCAACCCTGTCGCTACGCGCCGTGCTATAATTCAATCTGGCAACGACGGCCGCCATAATAAGGTAAACTTTTAGGCCAACCTGGCAATGATGGAAACTTTTAGTCCAACCTGGCAATGATGGCAACTTTTAGTCCAACCTGGCAATGATGGTCGCGATCATCATGGAAACCTTCAGTCCACTCCGGAATGTGCGAGAACGATCTGTGCGATGGCCGGATAGGTATAAAAGGCAGCCGGGTGCGGTGCAGCGAGTCAGTCTGATTTTGACTAGTGAAGGTGCCACACGGAGTAATTAAGCATATAATTAAGTGTAAAGACAGTAAAGTGTGAAATTGGTGAAATAAAGTGATTGTTGGCTTTCATTGACTGCGTTTGGATAATTAAAGTTGTTTTATATTCAAATTGCACAATCCAGTGATACGTACTAGCCCACTAGAACTAGCATTCGTAACAATAGTTATCAAAACCAAAAAAACCTTGTGAGGTTATACAAACTCCATATTTATTTGAATGTGCATTAAATAAAAAGTAAAATAAAGTACTTATAAGTAGTACGTAAAACATTTGCTTCGTTCTGCTGGCAAATTTTTTTTTTTATATAGGATTTGTATCAGTGGACTACTATACTATACTATACTATACTATACTATACTATACTATACTATACTATACTATACTATACTATACTATACTATACTATACTATACTATACTATACTGTACTATAGTATACTATACTATACTGTACTATAGTATACTATACTATACTATACTATACTATACTATACTATACTATACTATACTATACTATACTATACTATACTATACTATACTATACTATACTATACTATACTATACTATACTATACTATACTATACTATACTATACTATACTATACTATACTATACTATACTATACTATACTATACTATACTATACTATACTATACTATACTATACTATACTATACTATACTATACTATACTATACTATACTATACTATACTATACTATACTATACTATACTATACTATACTATACTATACTATACTATACTATACTATACTATACTATACTATACTATACTATACTATACTATACTATACTATACTATACTATACTATACTATACTATACTATACTATACTATACTATACTATACTATACTATACTATACTATACTATACTATACTATACTATACTATACTATACTATACTATACTATACTATACTATACTATACTATACTATACTATACTATACTATACTATACTATACTATACTATACTATACTATACTATACTATACTATACTATACTATACTATACTATACTATACTATACTATACTATACTATACTATACTATACTATACTATACTATACTATACTATACTATACTATACTATACTATACTATACTATACTATACTATACTATACTATACTATACTATACTATACTATACTATACTATACTATACTATACTATACTATACTATACTATACTATACTATACTATACTATACTATACTATACTATACTATACTATACTATACTATACTATACTATACTATACTATACTATACTATACTATACTATACTATACTATACTATACTATACTATACTATTAGATTAGATTGGTTGGGGCTAGACATTGGCTGTCTATGGCACTGCGTTCATTTTGAACTATTGTGCCTTACCCAAATTCAGTACTGGAAGAGACTATTTCCTCCTATTTTCTCAAAGAACATTTTGATTCTTGCGAGATCAATTTCAGACAAATGAGTAGTCTGTATTAGTTCCTTGCCTAGTACTTGCTTTCTTGCATGAACTAAGGCCGGGCATTCAGTGATCAGGTGTATGGAAGTCTCGTCATCCTCCATACAAAATCTACATATTTCACTGTCTGTTAGTTTCAGACGGGTCTTATGTTTGTTTAGCAGACAGTGTCCGCTGATTACCCCTGTCATGAGTTTTAGTTCCGCTCTGCTCAAGCGCAAGAGAAATTTTGCATTTCTGCTCGAGTATCGCGGGTAAAAGGCCTTGGTACATTCCATGCCACTTGATTTTGACCATCTTGCATTTGCTTTGATCAAGTATTCTTGCTTAATACAACCTTTGTAATGAGATTTGCTGACACCTAAGATCGGTTCGGGTCCAAATGGTCGCTTTCCAGCTCCCTCCCTTGCCAATCTGTCTGCGTCCTCATTACCGTCATAGCCGCAATGCGCTGGGATCCAGTGTATTATCACCCGATTCCCTGTTGACAGTTGTTGGAGAAGATTAGCTGTCTCCCATACCAACTTAGAAGTAAATGTCGACGCGTGCAATGCTCTTATTGCGGCCTGACTGTCTGACATTATGATGATCCTTTTCCGATGAGGGTGAAGGTTCAAGATTTCTATGGCACACTGATTGATAGCACAGACTTCCGCTTGGAAGACGGTTGCTAAACTACCAAGGCTGACTGACATTTGGGTACTGGAACTGTATATCCCAGATCCTGTGCCTTCTTCAGTCTTGGATCCATCAGTGTACCAGATAATGTCATCACAGGTAAGACTGATTTTTGAATTGTCCCAGTCTACTCTGTTAGGTATATGTGTCTTATATTTCCTGTTAAAGATATGTCGCGGAGGCATTGAGTCAAGAGGCAACCAAAAGCTTCCGTCTCGCCTCCGTTCCTTAACAATGGAGCGGTGACCGCTTGCATGTAGATCCTGTGGTATGAATCCACTATGCATCAGTCTATGTGTACTAATAACCGCAGTCATTTGTACGGTTAGGTCCAACGGCACAACTCCCAATATAACATTGAGAGCAGCTGTTGGTGTTGTTCGAAGGCAGCCAGTGATGCAGGAGTTAATTACTCTTTGCAACCGTTCCAGCCTGTTCGCAGTCGTTTTCTCTGTGGTTTTTTTCCACCATACTATCGCCCCATAGGTTATGATGGGGAGGATGACTAGGGTGTAGATTTTTTGAAGCCATATCGGTTTCGTTCCCCAGTTTTTGCCACAGATTCGTTTACAAGTCCAGAGTGCGTTGCCCGCCTTCTGAAGAGTACGATCTATGTGAGGTTTCCAGTTCAATTTACTGTCTAGAGTTACCCCAAGGTATTTGGCTTCTTTTACGAAGCCTACATCTTTTCCAAAAACCTTTATCGGTCTCAGGTCATATTTTCTTTTGAGTGTGAACGGTACGAAGATCGTCTTATCAGGGTTTACTGATAGACTCTGCTCGGCGCACCAATTTTCTACAATTCTTATTGCACCCTGTAGTAGATCAGAGACGGTCTGCCCGTCTTTGCCTCTAACCGCAATAACTAGGTCATCAGCATAGGCAATAACGTCGTAACCTCGATCCGAAAGGTTGCGGATTAATCCGTTTATTACCATGGACCAGAGTAGAGGAGATAGTACGCCCCCCTGGGGGCAGCCCCGGACCGTCCTGGCTAGGATCTTGATGCCATGTAAGCTGGATTCTATTAGCCTGCTTTTGAGCATCATGGAGATCCATCTTGAAAGTGCAGTTGGCACTTGAAATACCTCTAAAGCCGATCCTATAGCTTCATAGGTGGTGTTGTTGAAAGCCCCCTCTATGTCTAGGAAACCTACTAAACAGATTTCTTTCACGTCAAGGGATTTTTCGATTTTGCTGACCAGGGCAGATAGGGCTGTTTCCGTAGACCTGCCTTTTCGGTAAGCATGTTGGTGTGCACTTAGAGGATTTCGGATAAGGACTTCGTCTCTGAGGTATCTCTCTATTACCTTCTCCATACCCTTAAGTACACATGACATCAGGCTTATAGGTCTGAAGGACTTCGGATCCTTTTTGTTTGACTTACCGGCTTTAGGAAGGTATACAACATTCACTTTTCTCCATACCTCCGGAATGTAGCCGAAAGCCAAACTGCATGTGTATAATTTCGAAAGGATGGGCAACAGACTGTCTAGTCCTCTTTGTAACAGCGCCGGGAAGATTTTATCCTTTCCCGCCGCCTTGTACGGGGAGAACGTTCCTATCGCCCATTCTACAATCGAGCGTTCGCAGATGAGATTGGCCAATCTCCAATCTTGCCTACTGGGACAGTGTGACTGCCAACTACTATGGGTATTATGATCGGGGTCGTCTATTATTTCTGATCCCGGAAAGTGGACTTTAGTGAGCAGGGCTAATGTATCCTGCGCACTCTTTGTGACTTCCCCCTGTTCGTTAGACAGGGATCCAATCGAACAGGGTTTATCGGTTGACAGAATCTTTTGCAGCCTACAGCCTGAGTTCGCGTCGTTCACGTCCTCGCAGAAGCGTCTAAAAGATTCCCTCTTGGCTTTCTTTATTTCCTTATTGTAATTGGTGAGAGCATCGGAGTAGGTCTGCCAGTCGTTATTCCGCTTGGCCCTATTGAATAGTTTCCGTACTCCCTTCCTTAGCAAGCTAAGATGACTGCTCCACCAAGGTGTCTGTCTTTTAAAGGTTTTAGTCTTTAAAGGACAGTTCTCTTCATAGGCGTTCACTACGGCTTCCTGCAGTTTTTTAGAAGCCCCTTCCAGCCTATCTATTGTGTCAACTCTGTTTCCAAGTTGTGTAGTGATGCCGTGCCTTAACTGGTGACAATAGCTGTCCCAGTCAGTCTGTCTTTTTGGCCTAAAGGACACGGCAGTCAGTGACTTGTCACCTAACCTAAACCTTATATGTCTATGGTCAGAACAAGAGGGCTCTTCGGATACTCGCCAATTGCTGACAAGTGATTTCGATAGAGAAGTAGTTAGGGTGAGATCTAGCACCTCTTCCCTGGTTCTAGTTATGAACGTCGGACTATCTCCTACGTTACATATACTTAAGTCTAGTGAGAGTATATAGTCGAATAGTGACTCACCTCTAGCGTTGGTATCCGTGCTTCCCCAGATAGTGTGATGGGCGTTCGCGTCACACCCTAGGACCAGCTCCAGACGATTGTCCCTAGCATAAGCAACAAGCTGTTCTGCTATCGTCGTGGGACATTCAGGTACATCTCCAGGGAAGTATGCTGACGCTATGATCAGTTCTCTGGAGTTGCAACTGATCTTGGCCGCGCACAGATCTGGCGTAACAAAATCTGTCAACGGAAAGAAAGAAGTGCCATTAAACACAATACAGGTTCTAGGCCTATCAGTAGACTGACACCACAGTACATTACCTGACTGCGAGAGGCCCAGGATCTCATTGCTGGTGCTGGTCCACGGTTCCTGCACCAGGGCTATGCTAGGACCGTAGGTGTTGATGGTCCTAGCCAAGACAGCTGACGCTGCCTGTGCCCTATGGAGATTGATCTGAACAATCTCCATATTATTCGAGAGGGGCTTTGGTGTGAGTGCCTGCACGCTTGCCCCCTCTACCCCTTGTCTGCACCCGTTCATTGCTGCTCGGGGTTTTTGCAGACTTATCCAAAAGGCCCAGTTGTTTGGACGGATTATCCTTTCCAGACAATTGAGTCTTCCGGACGGGTTTAGTTGAGGCATGCTTTACAGGTCTCACTGTTGACGGTGTTGGCGTTTTGTCGCCAGTTCGGTTTTCAGTCCTTTTCGCGGTCCGGTCTGTCCGTACCACTAGGGCTGCCTGTCGACTTGTGGATGGTCTTTCGTCATCCACCCTGATTTGGGGAGTCGTGGTTGTCGTCGTCCCACCTTCCCTGGTCGTTGACGGTTTTGTCCCTTGCTCACGCCGCACCCTGAACTGAATCCGTCCCAGCTCAAAGAAAGGGAGGTCGTTCAGTTCAGCGAGCAAGCGGGTCGACACATCGTCAATGGCCAGCGTCAGCGCCGATCCTTGTGCCTTGGGAATATCACTTCCCTCCACCAGCTTCAGCTTTTTGTTCCCTGGTTGAATTTTCGGCGTCACCTCTTTTAGCCAGTTCTTCGATGCCTCATCGGCACAGTTCACGGTGATCCATCCCGGTTTGAAGGAGCAGCCTAGAAAGCGGATTTGAGGACCATCAACGGGGAGCTTATGCAGTTCCTCCTTGATGGCCTTCTCGACATCCTTCTGCTCCTCCAGATCGAGATGGACAGTCGGATACTCTTCAGGAAGAATACCCATTCTGATTGCAGCAGCAGCTTCTGCGTAGGATGGACCTACCTTCATCCTTTTGGGAGCGGGTTGTGCCGCTTCCTTCTTGCTACTACTGCCGTCCGTCTTTGTCTCTACGTTGTCCTCTAGGACGACCTTGAGAGCAACATCGTACGGCTTGCCATCCGCCATCAGCTTCCGAAGCCTCTTCTTTTGAGAAGTCGTCAACCGCTTTCTCTTAAGTGAGACGGCTTCGGTAGCTTCCACCAGCGACGGTAATCCGCCCGATATGGCTCCCTCGGCTACCAGAGTGGACACCGTGGTCAGGCTTGATTCTGAACAATCACTGTCCATGTGACCTTGAGACGGTTGGTCTCTCCAACCGCCCTTGGTCTGGTTTTCAGCGTCACGCTGAGTATTGACGTCGGTCTGTCCTCCGTCCTTCCCATCCGAGGCGAGTTTTAAAGTGCTCATCATCATCTGGTTCTTTGGCCACCTACTCCGACGAGGCGTTTCGGTGGCCTATGCTGATATAGGGGAAAGGGAAAGGTCAGCCATGACAGAGCCCCGTATCATGGTAAGTCCTTTATACTATCCGAGGCGGACCGGTATCGGATAGGTTCCGTTAGAATACAGCCGGATACCCCTGGCTGCAAACCATCCAATGGGCACGGATCACTTGACACCCTGGATTAGGGGGGGGGTAAGGATGTTGGTAAGAGAGGATAATAGCAGGTGGGAGGAATGGAGGGGAGAGCGTGACTAGTTAGCCAGCCACCCGGGAGGAGACATGACCACACCCGGGTGGCTGTTTCCAGCGGCCACCACGAGGAGGTCTAGTCACATTCCACCAGCCCTTTAGCCACCGTTTGCCGTCGGACATCCAACCGCTAGCGGTAGCCAAAGGGTAGGCAGAAGACCGCCATACTATACTATACTATACTATACTATACTATACTATACTATACTATACTATACTATACTATACTATACTATACTATACTATACTATACTATACTATACTATACTATACTATACTATACTATACTATACTATACTATACTATACTATACTATACTATACTATACTATACTATACTATACTATACTATACTATACTATACTATACTATACTATACTATACTATACTATACTATACTATACTATACTATACTATACTATACTATACTATACTATACTATACTATACTATACTATACTATACTATACTATACTATACTATACTATACTATACTATACTATACTATACTATACTATACTATACTATACTATACTATACTATACTATACTATACTATACTATACTATACTATACTATACTATACTATACTATACTATACTATACTATACTATACTATACTATACTATACTATACTATACTATACTATACTATACTATACTATACTATACTATACTATACTATACTATACTAGAGAGAACCCTGGCAACCCTGACCACGTGCAAACGGCAAGTGCAGAACGTGTCTTAAAAATAAGTAATTTAAATTATTAAAGCAAAAAATTAAAGTAAAAACTGTGGATTGCCGTAAGGTATTCATCATACCGCACCTCTGGAACATGAAGTGCAGAGAAATCATCTTCATAATCATTCTGTTGGAGTTTTGGTAAAGTAAAAAGAATAAAATTCTGCAGTGAGACTCCTCTGGACAGCTCTCAGCTGATCCACGCATTACGCTCCTAGATTTGACATTTATACCAATTTACCCAATACACACACCATTCCAGTTAATTGTCAATCTCAAGCCAGCTGATAACACTGGAAAGTAGTAAATAATTAAGCGGTAATGGGTTCGCCTGCATCCATTATTGATGCAATTAAGGCAATAATAGGCGCGATCAAAAAACAACTTGGCGACGCGGGCAACATTAAGCGCGAAATCAAAAACACCATCAACGATGAATTAGTAAAGCTAGCAGCGCTCGCCCCATTAATCGAGGTTTTAAAATCACCCACAACATGTGAAACTTCACCAGCTGATCTGACAGCGAATATGCGTGAAATTGTTCGGGAAGAGTTGGTTTCCTTAAGAGAATCACTAGCAGCAATGGTCGGACCTGCAGCTCCAAAACTAAGCTACGCAAATGCGGTGAAGTCGAAAGTAGTATTGCCGGAATTGACAGCAAAGCCAGGCATTGTTATAAGCGCTGCTGAAGACACTCGTGCTAAACACAGCGATATCATAAAAACGTTTCGTAATAGTGTCACCTTCAGAAATACGAATTTCGCCCCTGCTAAGATTATTCCAGTTTCCAACAACAAAGTGCGCATTGAATTTGACAACATTGACCAACGCGATATCACAATGAAGAAATTGTCCAACGTAACCACTTTAAAAGCTGAGAAATCCAAAACCAGGCGTCCAATGGTAATAATAAAAGGTATTCCAAAAGAGATTGAGTCTTGTGAACTTATTGAAATAATCAAAGTACAAAATTCTAGCGTCAGTGTCGAAATTAAAGAAGAGGACGACATCAAGTTGCGTTTCGAACGCCAGAATCGAAGAAATCCGGGCTCTTTGTACAACGCCGTGCTGGAAGTTACACCAAATGTGCGGAATGCTATGATAGCTCTGGGACGAGTCAACATTGATTACATGCGTGCAAACGTCTCTGACTTCAGCGCATTTGTACAGTGCTTCAGGTGTCTACAATTTGGGCACACCAAAACCAAATGTACCGCATCTTACTCACCGTGCTCTCACTGCGCTAACTGTGATCACAACTACGATAGCTGCCCCGACAAGGACAACCGTGACAAACTGAAGTGCTTCAACTGCGCTAGCAGAAACGCGAAATCAAACACTAAGGTCGACGAGACACATTCAGCAACCAGCGCCAAACACTGCTCACAGATTCAGCTTATGCAACAGCGAATAAATGCTCGTACCGATTATGGATTTTAAGCCTCTCAGTTGCATACAGGTCAATGTCAATCATTATCAGTCAGCGCATAACGAATTTCTCCAATATTTCATGTCTAACTCAGTTAATATAGCCTTATTATCAGAGCCATACACTGGCAGTACCAATAAACTCAAACACATTAATGGTATTTCAATTTTTCAATTCGGGGCTCCTGATCGTAGGATTAAAGCGTGCATTCTGGTCAAGAATTCAGTCGGGGCAGCACTAGGAATTTCACAATTGTCAACTCCAAATCTCAGCGTCATAAAGCTCCGGGTGGGGCAACGAGCCTTATATATTGCTAGTATCTACGTTGAGCCAGTAAATGACCAATACAATACTTTTCACGCTTTGAACTATTTTCTCTCAAAAGCATCTGCGTCCCTTCAAATAATCGGCGGCGATCTTAACGGATGGCATTCACTATGGGATCAAAATCCGAGAACAGCCATGGTAGAACAGCTGCAAGCATAGTTGCAGCAAACGGATTGATGGTATGCAACAAAGGTACAACGCCTACATTCAACGCGATCCGACACGGTATCCTGTCGAGCTCTATTTTAGATGTCACCCTTTCCTCAGAAAACATGATAAACAGTATAATTGACTGGAAAGTAAATGTAGATGCAATCCAAAATTCCGACCATTGCGCCATCACTTTTAAAATTGAGACCCACTCGAGCATAACAGCATACAAACGCGACTCCACTTATTTTTTTAACAACAAAACGGCAAAATGGAATATTTTCGAAACATCGTTGCGACAATTTCTTCAGCAATCTGGAGTTTTAGAAATTGACTTATGCACCGCTACGTCATTTAGTCTGGACAACATTGTAGAGCGCACGACAGCTGCTATCACCAAAGCTTGTGAGGCGTCCATGAAGCGTCGCGGCAACAACAAGCCTTACAATCCATGGTGGACACGAGAGCTGCAGGATCTGAAAGAAAAATGCATCAGACTGCATCACAAGTTAAATAAGTTGAGTAAAGCCAAAAAACCCACTGACGCAGTCGCGGAGGAGCACGCTACCGCTAAAAGACAGTATTCAAACGCACTTAAAGAAGCGGCCACAAAAGATTTTCGCCAATTTTGCAACAAGCAAGGCAAAGAGAACGTGTGGTCACTGACTAATCGCATTATTAAGGACGCCCCATCACGGAGCGCGCCTACCACACTCCAAAGTTCAGGAAAATATACTGAAACGAGCCAAGAAACGGCCGAGGCGCTGCTACAACACTTTTATCCAGATGGCAACGACGACACTACCGTTCACCACCGCTTTGTGCGCGAACAACTCAGAAGCAGCCTTGATACACCGAATGATGCCGAATTCACGAAAGATGAAGTACTCGAGGCTCTGGCAACGATGAATACTAACAGAGCACCGGGGTTGGATCACTTAACATCCGACATTTGCCTCGCTTTTGCACACTCTAACACACAATTCTTGACCGATTTATATAACGCGTGTCTCAGAATCGGGCACTTCCCGAAACCATGGAAAGAGGCTTACGTCAAGATCCTACCGAAGCCAAATAGGGAAGACGCTAGCAGCTTGGCATCTTATCGCCCGATCGGGCTACTTCCAATATTTGGAAAACTTTTGGAAAAGTTATTTACAAATCGTATTTCTTATTACGCCGACGTTCATCAATCGTGGTCGCCAACACAGTTCGGTTTTCGTGAACAAAAATCGACAGTCGATGCACTTCGCAACGCCATCACTTATATCGAAAGCACTAAACGCCAAAAACGCCAAGTTATTTGCATCTCGCTCGATATCAAAGCGGCCTTTGATAACGCCTGGTGGCCCATGTTACTTAATCAACTGGCAAGACACCGAATACCGTCGAATATATATAATCTCATACGTAGCTACTTAAATGAGCGAGCTGTAAGAATCGACTATTCAGATGCGACTGCGGTGAAAACTATGACCAAAGGATGTGTACAAGGTTCAATCTGCGGTCCAACGTTTTGGAATATAATTCTTGACGATCTATTAACGTTGCCACTACCAAGCGATTGCATCACACAAGCATTCGCCGATGATGTGCTGTTAACTGTCAGCGCCAAAACAGCCAAAGAACTTGAGCAGAAAGCGTGCACCGCCCTGCAAATCATCTATAAGTGGGGCGTCGATGCTAAACTGGTGTTTGGGGAAGCCAAACCGCAAATGATTGCTTTCACTCCGAAATCAAAACTGGCAAAAATCGAATTCAATGGTACACCGCTGAAATTTGTCCGTGAAATCAAGCTTCTTGGTGTCGTCTTGGACGACAAGCTGATGTTTACAAGCCATGCGCGCTATGTGGTGGCAAAAGTACAAAGAACCTTTACCAACCTTTGCAGGTTCGTTCGACCTACTTGGGGTGTCCACCCTGAAAATGTAGCTACAATTTATAAGCAAGTTGTCGAGCCGACAATCACCTATGCTGCCGGCATTTGGGGTGGAGCAGTCCGCTTCTATTACATACGTCGACTGTTACGATCTTTTCAAAGATGCTTCGCCATACGTGCAATTAGAGCTTTTCATACAGTTTCAGCCACCTCAGCGCTGGCTCTCTCTGGGTTCACGCCATTACACCTGAAAATTACAGAAGCCATGAAAATTGACAAAGTAAAGACAACTGCCAGACTTTCCTCACTTCCTGAACATGTCCAACTACAAAAACGCATATAACAGCGCCAGCAACTACATCCGTCGGAACGGCAAACCATTGTATATGGCGCGGTAGAAACACAACAGGAGCTACAAGCAGCAATACGCGCCGACTCGTTACAAATATTCACGGACGGTAGCAAGCAAGAATCTGGTGGTTGCGGAGCAGCTTTTGTCATTTATCACGACGGTAACCGCTGGGAGAAGCACAAGTTCAAACTTCACGAGGCATGCACGGTGTTCCAAGCAGAGGCACTCGCGATCGATTCTGCTCTGGCGTGGGCTGAGGAGAACCTGACAGTCGCGCGACTTCAGTTATTCTCTGACAGTCAGTCCAGCCTTGAAGCTATTAGGAATCGGAGCAATGATACGCCGTTGATATCATCGATCCACCACAGACTTTTCCGACTCAACCAAATACACTCAGTTGAGTTCTTATGGATTAAAGCACATGTGGGGATCGAAGGCAACGAGCTCGCCGACCAGTTCGCCAAGGAAGCTGCCCTCGAAGAAGCAGATCCGTCTTTCACGCAATTCCCATTAAGTTATACTAAGCGCCAAATACGCACAGAAACTACAATAGCATGGCAAAGAGAATACGAGGCAGAAACTACGGGCTCCACAACAAAATCGTTTTTCCGGTCACCAGATGAAGCCCAAGTGTATCGCGAAGTCTTCGGGATTTCATTTGAAATGACCCAGCTGCTCACAGGCCACGGCTTTCACAAGGAATACCTGAAACGTTTTAAAATTATCTCTGACGATACCTGCCCTTGCGACAGAGTAACTGTGCAATCCCTGGAACACTTGCTGCAGGATTGCCCACGGTATGCCATCGCCAGACGCAGACACACGCTACTCTGTGATGAACATCAAGTCCCACCATTCGATGTCAAATCCATCTCGTTAAATCAAAGCCTTACAGAGTCTTTTAAAAAATGTGTATCATGTATTATAAATAGCTTAAAAGCTTTCAACGTGTAGTCTAATCAACCTACTCTTGTAATTGTATCCTAAAATTTGGACTTGTATCAATTCGCAGGTCGTATTATTTTAGTATCACCACTTGTATATATGTATTAGATAGAAATTTTACCGACTACTAATTCACATAGACTATAAGGAATTAATGTATCTAAATCATTGATAAAATAATACATTTCTCGAGACGCGGTTAGCGTGGAGAGACAAAAGGAAAAAAAAACTATACTATACTATACTATACTATACTATACTATACTATACTATACTATACTATACTATACTATACTATACTATACTATACTATACTATACTATACTATACTATACTATACTATACTATACTATACTATACTATACTATACTATACTATACTATACTATACTATACTATACTATACTATACTATACTATACTATACTATACTATACTATACTATACTATACTATACTATACTATACTATACTATACTATACTATACTATACTATACTATACTATACTATACTATACTATACTATACTATACTATACTATACTATACTATACTATACTATACTATACTATACTATACTATACTATACTATACTATACTATACTATACTATACTATACTATACTATACTATACTATACTATACTATACTATACTATACTATACTATACTATACTATACTATACTATACTATACTATACTATACTATACTATACTATACTATACTATACTATACTATACTATACTATACTATACTATACTATACTATACTATACTATACTATACTATACTATACTATACTATACTATACTATACTATACTATACTATACTATACTATACTATACTATACTATACTATACTATACTATACTATACTATACTATACTATACTATACTATACTATACTATACTATACTATACTATACTATACTATACTATACTATACTATACTATATACTATCTTCCGATGTGTATAAAAATTTCCCCACATTAGAAACAAAAATTGTATGTGTTTTGGAGCCACACTCGTTACTTTCTACAACGTTTTTCAGTCAGCCTCGAATGACTCGATTTAGACTCCGCATCCAGAATAACCAAATGTGAGTAAGTCGACCAGAAGAAGAAGAAGGTGTTAAAAAATATTTTTTTTTAATTTTTATTAAAGATTTTATACATCTGATCGGAGAGATCAACAAATATAGGGTGTTTTTTTTGGAGGTATAGAACTTCGAATTGAAATAAAACACAAGAAAATCATTTTAATGTCCATCAATTTGGCTTTATTGGAAGGATAATTTTATGCCATTAATGTTTAAATATGATTTCGGGCATGTGGCCGCCGCGGCTGGCTCGAATAAAGCCAATTCTACAGGTCCAATTTTCAGTTGAAGGACAAAGCTCCAATTGCTGTGCACGGTGGCGAATCGATTCATTCGGGTCCTCTTCAAAATTTTGCTCTACAGCGGCAATTGTTTCTTCGGTGCGCACTGTTCGACGTCTCTGCGGATGCGTATTATCACATAGAGTAAACGTAGTGCGAAAACGACCCATGGTTAACCGATGGATGGACCGATTTTGCTCTGATGGACGATTATGTCAACCATAAAGGGGACGGAGCTTGCGGTAAACTTCGCAAACTGAACCATTATTTTCGAAATAAATTTGCACGATTTGCAAGCGTTGTTCTTTTGTCAACCTGTTCATGATGAAATGGCAAACCAAACTGAACATAAATGACATTAGAGTTGCCAGATTTGACCACAAAATGCCAGTTTTATCTCTATTCGAAAAACAAACCTCTAAAAAAAACACCCTATACTAACAGTCAAACCTAAATTGTAGCGTCAGCAGCAAGCAACTGTCAAAATTGCTTCATGCCCATACAAATTGTATGGGGCAAATCGCAATTGAAACGCTCTGACGCTGAGCTCTTCGAATTTCCAATTTTGACAAGGCGTTAGCAGTTGAAGTTGGCTGCGACTAACAAAAACGCTTGTAATTTATATTTGATTTGATTTAAATTTTGAGGAATTTATTCAAATAAGAGCTAAGTTTTGCAAAATAATAATAGTTTGTTGGTTTTTTGGCAACTAAACAGATATTTTTTTGACATTTGTTTTCATTTCATGATTTTGACAATCCCAACGCAACGCAACGCTTCAATTTCGGTATGCCGCACTGAGCGAGAGCGTTGCGTCAGAAAACGCAACCCTCAACGCTCCAATTTAGGTTTGACTGTAATGCGAATCCTTTACTAAAGATTTATAGTATAAACAGAACCAAGTCGTCGTGCGATTTTTACGCAGCGATCGTACGCTGTCAAAATTAAAACACACAGCAGTGCATGCGATTGCCCACAACGACGACGACTGCGATAGTCGGCCGACGACCAGTCGTCCGACGATAGAACAAATTCTAATTTTGTCGCAGTCGTCGTGCGAACCAATCAGCTGTGCAGCTGTCAGCGGTGAAAAACGAAAAAACAAACAAACGCAAAATTGTGGTAAAATTTTGTGATTTGTGGTTTTTTAAGGTTGCAAAGTTGTAAGTGATTGTAAGTGTAAGTGATAAGATTGGGCGATCTGGACCAGAGATCTGCATGCGGTCATATTTTAATCGCTCAGTATGTATTCGCGTAAAAGGCGGTGCGATATGTGCCACTGCTCAAAAAAACGGATATCAGTATGTATCCCCACCGCAAGCAAAGCATTCATTCCGAATACTAGTAATCCGAACGATCGAATCATCAGCTTACAATACTAAACGAACGCAAACTATCGCATCATCATTTCACTTCGGTTATGCGGTGCTGCCGATGATCCAAACGAACTATGCACTTCGGAGTGCGGTGGTACGAATGATTCAAACGAAGACGGCAATGATCCAAACGAAAGATGGAAATATTCGTTTGAGTCATCTGCACCACCGCATTGCGAAGCGATATGAAAATGCGGTGGTGCGAATGATCCAAAGGAAAGATGGAAACACCGCATACCACCGCATTTTCATTTCGCTTCGTTGTTTTTTGACTCTTATTGTGATTAAGCATTTGTAGAAAAGAAAAGAAATGACAGGCATTTTTTAGGATATACCTAATTTTGTTTATTTTTTCTAATAAATGTATACATACTCATATAATAAATTTAATGTAATAGCTTTAAACATGAAATGAAAAAATGTCCTTTATCGAACGAAGTAATATTTAATTCGTAATACGTGTAATAGATTATAATAATTAATAATAATTTGTAATGTTAAAAATTTTTAGAGTACGAATGGGCGAAAAGTCGATGGCTTTGCCCGTTGTCATAGAGTATTTCATTGATGTGGGTCCAATTACCGACAATTGATTCAATCATCATATATTTGGAGTTCCCTCGTGTTTTTAAAGTATTTAACCACTTTTATTTTGCATGATTCTATAACTTTAAGACTTCAACTTGCTTAAAAAATAGCAGCAGTTGAGCTGGCAAAATCCATGCCGCAAGCATTTCTCCAAATGCGTATACCCGCTTCGCGAATTGTGAATTATGTATACTTGTATTTATCGCTTTCGCTCACTGCAAACAACGCATACCGCATAATGATTGAATTTGGGATACTTATGATTTGCGGTGCTTATGAGCAGTAGGTAGTAAAAAGAATGAGTATCAATGCGGTGGTGACCAAAATTGCGCGACGCGAACTGTGCAATATGCATACGATTACGAAGTGGTCGTGTAAGCACCCTGCAGGAAAAGTAACTAATTTTAAACTAGTTTATAACTAGTCCTTTTCTGTACAGGACTGATTACAAATTAGTTATTTTGCTTGAAAAGAAGTGATTATTTTAATGTGGCGATGTCCTAGCAGCACATCAATTGTCTACCTCTGCATGACTTCCCAACCAGTTTATAACTAGTTGTTTTCAAACCAATTAATAATTAGTCTACAATCGACTGATTTAAAACTAGTTGTTTTGGGACGGCAGCCGCCGTGGCTCAGTTGGTTAGTGTGCGGTCCAGCGAGTCGCATGCAGAGCGACGCAAGATCGAATTCTGCATGTAGTAACATCTAAAAAAAATAACGGGAAACTCGTTTTCTCTTTCGGTGGCTGTCCTCTCAGCTGGAAATGGCAAACCTCTGAGAGTAAAAATTGCCTATGAAAAAGCTCCCAACCTGCCGTTCGGAACCGGCATAAAACTGTAGGTCCCTTCCACCCGCGTACAAAATTCACACGCACAACACGGGTGGTTGCGGGAAGCTAGGCCTTAGTCTCGCGTAAGCGGGCTGTCGTGCCAATCAATTAAAAATTAAATTGTTTTGGGACTAGTTAAAAATTAGTTAGTTTGTAACTGATTTTAAACTAGTCAAATAGTAACTCATTACAAATTACTTACATATAACCCCTTCAAATGAATTTTCAAATATATTGGATTCAATTCATAATTTTTTTATTAAAATTTTTCAAAAACAAAGTGCAATTATTTAAAATAATATAAATAAATAAATAAATATATTTACATCTTATAACTAAAACCAAACACAATAGAAAACATTAAAGGCATTTCATTAAGAATAACAATGTAATTCATTTAGTAACAAAAACATATATTTTTCTAATAATATCCATTTATAAACTGTATAAGTCAAAAAAACATAACAGGAACGTGTTTTTTGCGGCGGCGTACTTTCTGCCTCAGGCTCGCTGTAATTTTCCGCGCACAAATGCTCAACTTCACGTCTTCACTCGTCCTTTCAGCCATCTTTCCACTTGTAAGTCGGTTAAGATAAATGTCTTTCTGTTTTTTTATTTTTCGGCGAATGCTTCTTGCTTTTGTTGCATTCATTTTTAAAAATGAAATAATTAACACAATTATTTTACGCACCTCTTTTTAATACGCACTTGATTTTCCACGCGCACGCTTTGACGGATACACACGATATGGCGTCGTTTTTGGTTAGTAATGTTGCCAAACCATTAGATTCACTTAAAAATGCTAAGGGTAGCCAACGCAAACCCAGAAAATATAAACAAACAATAGGCAGCCCTTATTCATGGCGCAGGCGCCTTTTCGTTTTTACGAACAACGCAACGAGTGCGGCGCATGCGCTCGTGAACTGTATTGCCATGCATGATTTTTCAATCAGTTACAAGTTAGTTGTCAAATAATTAGTTTAAAATTAGTTACTTTTGCCAACTGACTACTTCTTTCCTGCAGGGCAATACGCGAAATGAATCGATGATCGCAAACTCGTTCGGGTTTTGTATGCGTGCGGTTGCGATACTTATGTAATGCGGTGCTTATGAGTAGCAGGTAGGAAAAAAAATAAGTATTAATGCGGTGGTATCCAAAGTTGCGGTACTCATTGCTGATCTCTGATCTGGACCGGCATCCAAAGCTGGCCGTGGCCATCGATGGCGCCGACGAGGTCGATAGCGACATGGTACTGATCAAGGGCGGCGGCGGCTGTCTGCTTCGGGAGAAAATAGTGGCCGCCTGCGCGAAGCAGCTTATTGTCATAGCGGACTACACCAAGAACTCGCAGCGCCTGGGCGAACAGTACAAGAAAGGGATTCCGATCGAGGTGTTGCCCATGGCATATGTGCCAATAAGGCAGCCAATAAGGCATATATAGTGGCAACTCATAGCCATTGCTGTTTCTCGTAAAAAAGTAAACAGCATTGTTTAAATCGATAACTATGTTTCAAAAATAGTCAACAATTAATTTGCAGCTCACTAAAAGTTTTACTGTGCGTGAACGTGTTAATTATTTATTTTATGTCACACACACATATACATGTTTTTGAAAGCCTTTTAAATGTTGCGGCTTAAGTGCAGAATAGCGTACCCTCGTAAACAAAATTAATAAGTATGCTTATACAAAGAAGTTTCGCTCCTGAGTCTAACAAACCAAAAATTTTACCTGGGAAACGCCTACAATAGGCGAGGCACGGGGTCAAAGTTCAAAACTTTTATCAAAATAACTCATTCAATTTTCAATCGATTTATATGATATAGGTATCAAACGAAAGGTCTTTTTCATACCTTTATTTTGGTGTACCACATTATATACTTTATATGTACCAGTAAAAAATTATAAGCAAACAATTATTTTTTTTTTATAACATTTACAAAACCCAATTTTTGTCTCGAAAAAAACCAAAATAAAGATATAATAAATTTGTTACCATATATTCTCTAGGGAATTTTCTTTACAATAAAATATAGAACATTTGAACTTTTTTTGTTTTTGTTTTTATATTTAAATTTATATTGAGTTAAAAGAATCTGCCTGCAAGGGGATTCTACGGTTTCCGTGGCGCCGCCATTTGATGATGTTTTTAGATAGATTGACCGAAAATAAATAAATGAAGAATACAAATTTTCGATATCTCGCTCCGTTTTCGAGATACCGAGGTTCAAAGTTTTTATATTTCCATATTGTGCACACCTGACTGTTGCCTGATGTGGTGGTGACTCCCATGAGGGTTATTTTTTTAGCGCCCGGCCGAAGGCCGGCCACCTGGGAAAAACTTATTGCCAAAAAAACTATTGCTTGGAACTATGGATTTGAACAAAAAATACTGTGCACACCTGACTGTTGCCTGATGTGGTGGTGACTCCCATGAGGGTTATTTTTCAAGCGTCCGGCCGAAGGCCGGCCACACAAAAGGTACTTGAATGCACAAATTCTTTGCTTAGGCGCGATATTTAATTAAAACACGCATTGATACTCGCACAAAACTGTATGTTTTTATATTTCATTGAAAAGAGAATTCCACAGGCTATAATATAGTGTAAATTTTTTTGTATCTTAATAACGAGGTTTTTTGAGAGAAAATCGGGTTTTGTAAATTTTATTAAAAAAAAATAATAATTGCTTATAATTTTTTACTCGTACATACAAACTATATAATGTGGTACACCAAAATAAAGGTATGAAAAAGACCTTTCGTTTGATACCTATATCATATAAATCGATTGAAAATTGAATGAGTTATTTTGATAAAAGTTTTGAACTTTGACCCCGTGCCTCGCCTATTGTAGGCGTTTCCCAGGTAAAATTTTTGGTTTGTTAGACTCAGGAGCGAAACTTCTTTGTATAAGCATACTTATTAATTTTGTTTACGAGGGTACGCTATTCTGCACTTAAGCCGCAACATTTAAAAGGCTTTCAAAAACATGTATATGTGTGTGTGACATAAAATAAATAATTAACACGTTCACGCACAGTAAAACTTTTAGTGAGCTGCAAATTAATTGTTGACTATTTTTGAAACATAGTTATCGATTTAAACAATGCTGTTTACTTTTTTACGAGAAACAGCAATGGCTATGAGTTGCCACTATATATGCCTTATTGGCTGCCTTATTGGCACATATGCCATGGGCAACACCTCGATCGGAATCCCTTTCTTGTACTGTTCGCCCAGGCGCTGCGAGTTCTTGGTGTAGTCCGCTATGACAATAAGCTGCTTCGCGCAGGCGGCCACTATTTTCTCCCGAAGCAGACAGCCGCCGCCGCCCTTGATCAGTACCATGTCGCTATCGACCTCGTCGGCGCCATCGATGGCCACGGCCAGCTTTGGATGCCGGTCCAGATCAGAGATCAGCAATGAGTACCGCAACTTTGGATACCACCGCATTAATACTTATTTTTTTTCCTACCTGCTACTCATAAGCACCGCATTACATAAGTATCGCAACCGCACGCATACAAAACCCGAACGAGTTTGCGATCATCGATTCATTTCGCGTATTGCCCTGCAGGAAAGAAGTAGTCAGTTGGCAAAAGTAACTAATTTTAAACTAATTATTTGACAACTAACTTGTAACTGATTGAAAAATCATGCATGGCAATACAGTTCACGAGCGCATGCGCCGCACTCGTTGCGTTGTTCGTAAAAACGAAAAGGCGCCTGCGCCATGAATAAGGGCTGCCTATTGTTTGTTTATATTTTCTGGGTTTGCGTTGGCTACCCTTAGCATTTTTAAGTGAATCTAATGGTTTGGCAACATTACTAACCAAAAACGACGCCATATCGTGTGTATCCGTCAAAGCGTGCGCGTGGAAAATCAAGTGCGTATTAAAAAGAGGTGCGTAAAATAATTGTGTTAATTATTTCATTTTTAAAAATGAATGCAACAAAAGCAAGAAGCATTCGCCGAAAAATAAAAAAACAGAAAGACATTTATCTTAACCGACTTACAAGTGGAAAGATGGCTGAAAGGACGAGTGAAGACGTGAAGTTGAGCATTTGTGCGCGGAAAATTACAGCGAGCCTGAGGCAGAAAGTACGCCGCCGCAAAAAACACGTTCCTGTTATGTTTTTTTGACTTATACAGTTTATAAATGGATATTATTAGAAAAATATATGTTTTTGTTACTAAATGAATTACATTGTTATTCTTAATGAAATGCCTTTAATGTTTTCTATTGTGTTTGGTTTTAGTTATAAGATGTAAATATATTTATTTATTTATTTATATTATTTTAAATAATTGCACTTTGTTTTTGAAAAATTTTAATAAAAAAATTATGAATTGAATCCAATATATTTGAAAATTCATTTGAAGGGGTTATATGTAAGTAATTTGTAATGAGTTACTATTTGACTAGTTTAAAATCAGTTACAAACTAACTAATTTTTAACTAGTCCCAAAACAATTTAATTTTTAATTGATTGGCACGACAGCCCGCTTACGCGAGACTAAGGCCTAGCTTCCCGCAACCACCCGTGTTGTGCGTGTGAATTTTGTACGCGGGTGGAAGGGACCTACAGTTTTATGCCGGTTCCGAACGGCAGGTTGGGAGCTTTTTCATAGGCAATTTTTACTCTCAGAGGTTTGCCATTTCCAGCTGAGAGGACAGCCACCGAAAGAGAAAACGAGTTTCCCGTTATTTTTTTTAGATGTTACTACATGCAGAATTCGATCTTGCGTCGCTCTGCATGCGACTCGCTGGACCGCACACTAACCAACTGAGCCACGGCGGCTGCCGTCCCAAAACAACTAGTTTTAAATCAGTCGATTGTAGACTAATTATTAATTGGTTTGAAAACAACTAGTTATAAACTGGTTGGGAAGTCATGCAGAGGTAGACAATTGATGTGCTGCTAGGACATCGCCACATTAAAATAATCACTTCTTTTCAAGCAAAATAACTAATTTGTAATCAGTCCTGTACAGAAAAGGACTAGTTATAAACTAGTTTAAAATTAGTTACTTTTCCTGCAGGGTGCTTACACGACCACTTCGTAATCGTATGCATATTGCACAGTTCGCGTCGCGCAATTTTGGTCACCACCGCATTGATACTCATTCTTTTTACTACCTACTGCTCATAAGCACCGCAAATCATAAGTATCCCAAATTCAATCATTATGCGGTATGCGTTGTTTGCAGTGAGCGAAAGCGATAAATACAAGTATACATAATTCACAATTCGCGAAGCGGGTATACGCATTTGGAGAAATGTTTGCGGCATGGATTTTGCCAGCTCAACTGCTGCTATTTTTTAAGCAAGTTGAAGTCTTAAAGTTATAGAATCATGCAAAATAAAAGTGGTTAAATACTTTAAAAACACGAGGGAACTCCAAATATATGATGATTGAATCAATTGTCGGTAATTGGACCCACATCAATGAAATACTCTATGACAACGGGCAAAGCCATCGACTTTTCGCCCATTCGTACTCTAAAAATTTTTAACATTACAAATTATTATTAATTATTATAATCTATTACACGTATTACGAATTAAATATTACTTCGTTCGATAAAGGACATTTTTTCATTTCATGTTTAAAGCTATTACATTAAATTTATCATATGAGTATGTATACATTTATTAGAAAAAATAAACAAAATTAGGTATATCCTAAAAAATGCCTGTCATTTCTTTTCTTTTCTACAAATGCTTAATCACAATAAGAGTCAAAAAACAAGGGCGAAGCGAAATGAAAATGCGGTGGTATGCGGTGTTTCCATCTTTCCTTTGGATCATTCGCTCCACCGCATTTTCATATCGCTTCGCAATGCGGTGGTGCAGATGACTCAAACGAATATTTCCATCTTTCGTTTGGATCATTGCCGTCTTCGTTTGAATCATTCGCACCACCGCACTCCGAAGTGCATAGTTCGTTTGGATCATCGGCAGCACCGCATAGCCGAAGTGAAATGATGATGCGATAGTTTGCGTTCGTTTAGTATTGTAAGCTGATGATTCGATCGTTCGGATTACTAGTATTCGGAATGAATGCTTTGCTTGCGGTGGGGATACATACTGATATCCGTTTTTTTGAGCAGTGGCACATATCGCACCGCCTTTTACGCGAATACATACTGAGCGATTAAAATATGACCGCATGCAGATCTCTGGTCCAGATCGCCCAATCTTATCACTTACACTTACAATCACTTACAACTTTGCAACCTTAAAAAACCACAAATCACAAAATTTTACCACAATTTTGCGTTTGTTTGTTTTTTCGTTTTTCACCGCTGACAGCTGCACAGCTGATTGGTTCGCACGACGACTGCGACAAAATTAGAATTTGTTCTATCGTCGGACGACTGGTCGTCGGCCGACTATCGCAGTCGTCGTCGTTGTGGGCAATCGCATGCACTGCTGTGTGTTTTAATTTTGACAGCGTACGTTCGCTGCGTAAAAATCGCACGACGACTTGGTTCTGTTTATACTATAAATCTTTAGTAAAGGATTCGCATTACAGTCAAACCTAAATTGGAGCGTTGAGGGTTGCGTTTTCTGACGCAACGCTCTCGCTCAGTGCGGCATACCGAAATTGAAGCGTTGCGTTGCGTTGGGATTGTCAAAATCATGAAATGAAAACAAATGTCAAAAAAATATCTGTTTAGTTGCCAAAAAACCAACAAACTATTATTATTTTGCAAAACTTAGCTCTTATTTGAATAAATTCCTCAAAATTTAAATCAAATCAAATATAAATTACAAGCGTTTTTGTTAGTCGCAGCCAACTTCAACTGCTAACGCCTTGTCAAAATTGGAAATTCGAAGAGCTCAGCGTCAGAGCGTTTCAATTGCGATTTGCCCCATACAATTTGTATGGGCATGAAGCAATTTTGACAGTTGCTTGCTGCTGACGCTACAATTTAGGTTTGACTGTTAGGTTTGACTGTTAGTATAGGGTGTTTTTTTTAGAGGTTTGTTTTTCGAATAGAGATAAAACTGGCATTTTGTGGTCAAATCTGGCAACTCTAATGTCATTTATGTTCAGTTTGGTTTGCCATTTCATCATGAACAGGTTGACAAAAGAACAACGCTTGCAAATCGTGCAAATTTATTTCGAAAATAATGGTTCAGTTCGCGAAGTTTACCGCAAGCTCCGTCCATTTTATGATCGACATAATCGTCCATCAGAGCAATTAATTCGGTTAACCATGGGTCGTTTTCGCACTACGTTTACTCTATGTGATAATACGCATCCGCAGAGACGTCGAACAGTGCGCACCGAAGAAACAATTGCCGCTGTAGAGCAAAATGTTGAAGAGGACCCGAATGAATCGATTCGCCACCGTGCACAGCAATTGGAGCTTTGTCCATCAACTTTATGGAAGATTGGTTGGTTGGTTGAAAATTGGACCTGTAGAATTGGCTTTATCCGAGCCAGCCGCGGCGGCCACATGCCCGAAATCATATTTAAACATTAATGGCATAAAATTATCCTTCCAATAAAGCCAAATTGATGGACATTAAAACGATTTTCTTGTGTTTTATTTCATTTCGAAGTTCTATACCTCTAAAAAAAACACTACCTATACTACGTTTACATTGAGTCCAAGTGTGTGATTTGGGCAAAAATTCTCAAATGCGTAGCCAAATCACGCATTTCCCCATACAAATTCATATCGACGAAATGACTCATTTCAACAAAACGACGAAGCAAATGCGATAAAACATGACCAATTTTATCGAACACATCACAAAATGAAAGCGCTTTCAAAAGCTTCAAAAGCTTTTGTTCTTTTTGACAGTTCAAAATCAAAACAAACGAAAATTATCAATATGGAATTTTTGAATAGAAATTTTCGTCTGCTTCAAATATGTGGAATATGATTATACTACGTTTACATTGAGCCCAAATGCGTGATTTGGGCAAAAATTCTCAAATGCGAAGCCAAATCACGCATTTCCCCATACAAATTCAAATCGACGAAATGACTCATTTCAACAAAACGACGAAGCAAATGCGATAAAACATGACCAATTTTATCGAACGCATCTCAAAATGAAAGCTCTTTCAAAAGCTTCAAAAGCTTTTGTTCTTTTTGACAGTTCAAAATCAAAACAAACGAAAATGATCAAAATGGAAATTTCGAATGGAAATTTTCGTCTGCTTCAAATATGAAGAATATGCTTAGCATGTAAGGTATGTAATATATTTGTATTCAAATATGGCAGTGTGGAACATAGAGGCAGCAAAAAAACAACAAATTCTTTAGTCAGTAGCCGGAGAAGCGCTAATCTATGTGCTGCGGCAAGAGGACATGAGCATTGAGCATTTGACATTAGCTGCCAAACAAAAGGCAAATGCAATGCAAATGAGGCAATGTAAACACTTTGACTCATTTGAAACTACGCATTTGGTGTGCGATATTCTAAAAAATAACCAAATGGGATCAAAAATCACCAAATAACCAAAACACATTTTCAAAAATAAAAATAACCATTTTTAGTTAAAAATAACCAAAACGGCAACGCTGATTAGGACTACAAAAACCACATCGATTTTTGTTGTTTTTTCGCCTCCGTTGGTTTGTTAAAATCAAGCGAACGAATAGCGGTGGCAACGTAAAACATTGGCGCATAATCTTAGTCCCGCATAAAAGCCGGCTTTAGTTAGAAAAATACTAGTTAGAGAAAGAGGATGAAGTCGACTTTAATTTTTCAGTTACCATAGTCAGTTTAGAACACTGGTGGGCAAAGCTTACTCATAAGGCAGGTTTACACGATCCAACATGTGCGACGAACATGTGCGATGAGGCTGTAACGGTAAATTCTTCTCTTGCGTTCACACGGTCACACTTTTGCTACAACATCATTCGTGCACAAGATTTCAAAGAAACATGACCACAAAATTTCTCGCAGCAATCATTGTATACGAACTTTTGGAGGATGAAGAGGAAGAGATTACAAGAAAAAAAGGATATGGACAAAGGAATGGTTAAAAAGGAGGCCAAAACAATCGCACGCAACTTTGTTGCAGGAGCTGAAGTTGCCTGCAATACCAGATTACAGGAATTTTTTAAGAATGGATGCTGCAGTGTACGAGAAATTATTGTCGATGGTAAAGCCCTATATCGAGAGGCAGAATACAACAATGAGGGACTCAATTTCAGCTAATGAACGCCTCTCCGCGACTCTACGAGTAGAGCTCGAAAAATTCTTTCCAGAAAATGTCGTTTTTTACAGTCGCCATCGCTACGTTTACGCTTCGCGAACTTTCTGAAACTGCCAAAATGCACTAGATGCGACGAAGAAGCGTTTTCATTGGTTGGATGGTTGGGCAAGCAAGCAGAAAAATCAAAAATTTTTGAAAACCATCCAACATGACGGTCAAGCGGTTGTTTCTTGCGTTCACACGGTCCAACATTGTTGCAACCGCACTTGTTCGCCGCAAATGTTGGACCGTGTAAACCCCCCTATACGAGCAGTACGCTCAGCACACGCATTCTTATGGCCAAACTCCATAAAGCGCGTTTCAGGCGTTCGGGGTTTGTCATGTTATGGCGTTTCTCCCGTTATTCGCGTTGCAAATGGTCAAACTCCATAAAGCGCGTTTCACGCGTCAGCTTGTTCTTCTTACCTCAGCTGATGCTAATTTTTAATTGGCAAACTGCTGATTGATTTCGTTGTGAATTGTGAAAAACAACGAAATGAATTTGCTATACGACGTTATAGACTTTATAGAATTTACTGATTTCATTTTAAACACAATAAATGTGAAATGTGAAATGTGATATCGAACATTGCAAAAAATAAAAAAAAAGATTTAGTTGAATCAAAGAATATGAAGTAATATAGAACGCGCATGTGGGCACACAAGTGTTTTCGGTTGCTATGATGCGAGCGGGAAGAGCGAAGCGTAGGCATTTGAAAATGTTAGGTTCATAACATTTTCTGTTAGATTTGCGTAGGACAACAGCAAAAAGCTATGTTATTGTTCGCAACGGCTTCACTCGTGTACATTGAAGTGGTGGTTGTTGCAGCGTAGTGTTCGCTCAATCATTTTTTGCATGCATGTTTCTTGATCTTGTTTGCCGAAGCGCAAACAAAAAACAAACAACGAACGAAGGCATCGTCATCATCGTTTCAGCGAAGATGACTCGGGATTCGCTAATGTTTTTGTTGTTGTCGTTTATTGTGTGTATGCTTTTTGGTTTTGCTGTAATGTCACTATCAATCGAAGATTTGTGGTGTATGGCTGTTTGCTCAAATGCTGCGCTTTGATTGATTTTTAAAACCTGCAAATATTTAGACGTGGTTGAATCCAATTTGAAATTTTCACAAATATTTTTACGTGGCGAGTTCCAAGTAAAATCATTTGTTTATATTTTGACGTCGTTGATAACAATTTTGAACCTTTTGCAGCGGTTTTTTTTTGACGTGGTTGAATCCAATTTGAAATTTTCACAAATATTTTTACGTGGCGAGTTCCAAGTAAAATCATTTGTTTATATTTTGACGTGGTTGATACCAAGTTTGAACCTTTTGCAGCGTTTTTTTTTTGACGTGGTTGAATCCAATTTGAAATTTCTACAAATATTTTTACGTGGCGCATTCCAAGTAAAATTATTTGTTTATATTTTGACGTGGTTGATACCAATTTTGAATTTTTTTAAGAAGTATTTTAACGCCATTGTCCAACATTGTAATTCTATTTTGTGTTTCGGTTTGTTACAATATGGCTACAAATATAAAGACAAATAGAAATTCCTCAACGTCTGGAATTCAATGTTGTGTTCGCAGTTGCAAAAAATCGAGACGACAATGCGAGAATCTTAGATTATTTAGATTCCCCGCTGCTGATTTCGTGTTTGGCCAAATTTGGCGCGAAAAATGCAATATATCTTATGACGACTATAACCGAAAACTGTATATTTGTGAAAATCATTTCTCCAGTACTTATGTAGGAAAAAGGTTTCTAAAAAAGGATGCGATTCCAACCTTAAACTTAGACGAAGATCATGAGATTTCGGATGAAGAATTTTTAGAACCAGATTCTTCATTGAAACGACCACGTTATGATGACATAGTATGCAGTAATTGCGAAAAAAACGTCAAAATAACCCATTATTACAAAAAGAAATACAGCGACCTATTAAAAAATTCACAAAAATTAACGAAAAATTGCGAAAAGAAAAGCGCTTTATTTTAAAATCCAAGAATTGTTGTTCAAAGACTTTAAAAAATTCAATTGATTCTTTAAAACATATCAACTTGGAATCCAAAACATTTTGTAAACTTTTACTTAGCACCCGGCCAAAAGAATATTCTGACGAAGTGAAATATTTAGCGCAAAATATTTTTTATATTTCACAATCAACATATTCTTTCCTAAGAGATAAGTTAAATTTCAATTTGCCACATATCAGCACCTTAAATCGGTGGGCTCCAATAAAGTTCCTTCAGCCCGGTATCAACAATGTGGCTTTTGAATTCATTAAAAAGATGTGCTTAGAGTTGGAGGAAAAAAATGAAAATAATATGGTTCTTTTAATGGACGAAATGGCAATACGTAGAGAATTACGATACAATCAAAAACTAGATTTAATTGACGGATTTGAATGCACAGGCTTCGAAAGAACGAAAAAAATTGGTAAGCAAGTATGTGTATTTATGTTGAAGTCCATGTTCTCGAGTTGGTGTTCAATTTTAAACTATTTTGTGTCAGAGAATGGATTAACAGCAGATACGTTGTGCAAAATAATTAAAGAAAATCTTAAAATTTTAAGCAATTTTGGTATAGTAGTGAACGTTTTGGTTTGTGATCAGGGGTCTTCTAATAGAAAGTGTTTCTCCGACTTATGCCCGTAATTTCAACAGCCAGATACCTGACCGTGTACAAACCTAACAGATATCTGATACCGATCAGGTAAGTTTATTTGGTAATTTCAACAATTTCTAACCTGCCGTGTATGTACCTGGTGATTTTAAATCAAATAGGGAAACTCTTGTTGTCAATTTGACACAATAAATGTAAATAAAAAAAAAAAACAAAATCAAAACCAACAAGGAAAATTTCAAATTTCGAATAGAAAAACGTTCAAAATGAGCAAAAACAAGCGAAATGCAAATTTTACGCGAAGTGAAATAACAACGCTTTTACAACTAGCACATCAGCATCGAAACATTTTGGAAAACAAGAGAACTGATGCAGTGAACAACGAAAAAAAAAACAAAACATGGAACAACATCGCGGCGGAGTTTAATCTCCAGAGTGGTGGGTCGCGCGACACTCTAAATCTTCGTTCCAAGTACGAGGACTTAAAGAAGAATTTTCGAAAGAAGCTCGGCGAGCGGAAGAGGGAGCTGTACCGAACAGGAGGAGGACCGGGAGCCGCTAATAATGAAACATTGGATGATCAGTTGCTATATGCGCTGATAGGGGCCTCCTCCAGTGGGATGACAGATCGCGGTGGCGGAGACAGCATCGAACAGCGTGACAGCGTGAGTTTTATACGAAGCGTATGTGTATATTAAAAATTAACGATTTTTCCTTTTCTCCAAAAAGGTTCCACACGTTGAAGAAGAGCTGCAGGTGGAAATTAGTGATATTTTATATGAAGAACCAAGTGATGAACTGTCATATCGGCCGAATAACGCTGTAGAAATTCTGCATCGACCGATCAACCAAATCTTGGCAGCGGAAAAAGACGATGATGTACAGTTGACTGAAGAAACCGATCCGCCAAATTCCTTTTTACCCACATACGAACGACCAAAAACTAGAAAACGGAAGACAGTTGACCATAAACTGGACGATTTGATTGACGAATACGGTGAACTGAAAGAGGACAAACGACGATTTTTAAACGCACAGACGACATATTACAAAGACAAAAACGAACGCGAAAAAGAACTGCATGAAATTGAAATGAAAATAAAATCAGCAATTTTAAAAGAAAAACTTCTAGACATTGAAATAAAATTAAAATAAAATATATGAAACTATATTTTTTATTTATAAAGAACTGAAATAATGGATTAATGCATTTCTTGTAATATTCACAGAGTCTGTGTTGGAATTTAGGTTTCGTGGGGAAACTTCAATACTTCTCTCAAAATTTACTTGTTGTGCAGGATTATCAAATGGTGGAAGATCATCTGAATTTTTTCTGCATATGTTATGAAGTATGGCTGTTGCAATAATCGTATCTTGAACTGTTGCCAAATTCGTTCTTATGCCCATAGAGAGAACCGGAAAGCGTCGTTTCCATACTCCAAAGCATCTTTCAATAACATTTCGAGTGCGAATTTGGGACTCATTATATAGTTTTTCAGCATGTGTTCGTGGATTTTCTAATGGAATCATTAGATAACTCGAAGAGGCATATCCAGCATATCCTCCGTCTCCTAACATCAACTGGCCAGCAAGGGACCCCGACTCGAAATTAAACTTTAATCTACTGTTATTGAAAATAGTGCTGTCATGTGTTGACCCTGGCCATCGAGCAACTATGTTGCTGAATTTGAGATCAGCGTCACACATGGCTTGTACATTGTATGAAAAGAATCCTTTCCGGTTGCGAAACAGTTCAGCAAACTCCCCTCCTAAGAAATAGCAAAATAACTTCAGATATTGGTGCCACTTGACCATATATATAAAAGTTATTACCAGGTGATTGAATTCTTATATGTGTGCAGTCTAAAGCTCCAACACACCTAGGAAACTTTGCTATTTTGAAAAAACCTTTCTGTGTTTTCAAAACATCCTCTCTTTTTTCGGGAGATTTTATGTATGTGGAATACATCGAAGCAATCGCCGCAGAGACATCTCTAATAATTTTGCTCGTCGTGGTTTGATGTATTCCACCGAAAGTTCCCACAGTGATTTGGAAGCTGCCGCAGGCGTAGTACCTCAGCGCAATTAGTAATTGAAGACTGGAACTGACATTTGTCTTCCTAAAAAACATACTTTTATATTATTAGCAAGGCGTACACCAATACTGTACAATACCAATACTGACCGTTCCACAGACCTGCACAATTTCCCCTCAATTTTCTGTAAAATAGTTTTGGCAGTTTGCTTTGAAACGCGAAAGCGCATTAAAAATTCACTTTCGCTCCATTCTTTGAAGTGTTCCCTTCGGGTTCTAAAAATTCGCTTCTTCTTTTGTGTTCGCTTTTGTATAAGGGCTTGTAAGGTGCGCAATTCAAATAGTTCCGAATTCATTTTTGCTTTTGATATTTTATTTTATATTTTTGAATGACGGCAAAACACGCGGCAAAAACACGATAGATATCGGCCGTGTAGAAATACACGCTACTTCACCTGCCGAATGTCGTGTATCTGAGCTTGAAATTACGAACGAAAACTTACTCGTCGTGTATCTATACACGGGCCGGTATCTGATCGTTGAAATTACGGGCATTAGGCGTATGTATAGAGAAACCATACTTTCAATTTCAAAATCAAAAAATTTATTGCATGTTCGATTTCCCACATTTAATCAAGTCATTGCGAAATGGTTGGCTTAAATGCGACTTGAAAACGCCTGATGGTTTAGTTAGCTTTAAAGTAGTTCAAGAGCTTTGGGAGAGGGAAGAAAATTGTAAAACCAAAATGTGCCCAAAATTGACTAGACAACACATATTTCCAAATTCATTTGAAAAAATGCGTGTTAAATTTGCCACGCAAGTGTTCAGTAAAACAGTTGAAGCTGCTATCAGAACAATTTCAGACATAAGTGGATTTAAAAAAATCACACAAGAGGTAGCGTTATCCACAGCTGATTTTATAGCAAAAATTGATCAAATATTTGATTGCATGAATAGTGGATCTTTGTATGCAGATAACTGCTACCGATCTGCTCTTCAGATTAAGAAAGAATCGCACACATTTATTCAAACATTTTTATATTATCTAGAGGAAGTGAAATTTGTTGATGAAAAAAAACGAGTTTTCTTCCTAGATGGCATGAAACTATCCTTAAAATCGGTCCTTCTACTTGTAGATGAAATATTAAAAGATAATTCGGACAAGTTTTTTATTATGACAAAGGCCTTTAACCAGGACAAGTTGGAGAATACGTTTGCTGTGTTAAGGCAAAAAGGAGGTAATAATTGTAACCCCTCTGTAGCTGAACTTAATAATATCTTAGCCAGGTTACACTGAGCAACAGCCAAAATTTTTCCGAGTTCTAGTAAACCTTTTCTAAAGGATTTTTGGACGCTGATCACAACTGCGTACTTAGTTTTTTGATTGTTTGAGCGGTTTGTAAGTTATTGGTGGTTTTTGCTAGGAGGTGTTTTCCACGTTTTTTCATCTTTGAATTTTTATTGCATTTGTAATATGTTGAAAAACACGATAATTTTTTTATGACACAATAACGAATCCTCAAGCTATAATTCTGACCATAGTCGATTTCGATTGGTCAAGGGTTAACATGGCTATGGCCCTTCAAAGTTCAATTTTCGCGAATTTTTCATAAAAATTCATTTAAAATCGGTGTTACAATTTTCAAAAAGGAGTTAGTGTGCAATGTATTGTGTAAGGTTGTAACTTAAACTTATAGAACAGATTTTTTTTATTGTATGTGTCATTCTCGGCCTATGCTCATTAGAGTGTAAATGCGACTTCATCTTCTGAACACGTGTTTGTATTGAAATTTCCTAATACTTTTCGCGTCATTGATGAAAGTAGCTAAAGTATTTTCACAAGCGTTAATATTGGTCTTTTCAAGGGCATTAACAAATTTTGAATTGGTTCATTACTGTAGGAGCTTTTCTAAAAAGAGTTGCATCACACAAGTAAAAATCTCAGACACACACACTTAGCAAACTACTTGCTGTTTTTCCATATTTCACTGCGACATATTTTTAGGGCGCAAAAAAAATGAAAATCAAAGCTGAACATTTTATGAATCAAGGGCATTTGATGAATGTGAGCATTTTCATACCGCTGCCTAAAAGTGTGCTCCGATATTATACCTCAAAAGTAAATCCTTGCTTTTGTTGCTGAATTTATCAATGGAGAACTTACATATTTGTACACATACTCTATTACAAACATCGTATTTCAAAAATTTCTTTTTTAATTGAAAGCCCCAACATTCTTCTTTCATTATATGACAATATAAATTTTTTGTAAGAAAAATTCTTTTGTGTATTCGCAATCTTGCAAAGCAACTGAAAATTTGACTTTGCAAATGAATAACTCTTGCAAATTTGAACCGATTTTAATGTTTTAAATTTTAAATACATAGTTAGAGTATTGTTAATCTATGTTAAAAAAATGGCATTTTAGACTTCAGGTTTGTAGGAGCTGCATGCGTATAATGGTCAAAAAACATGGAAAACGCCCTCCGAGGAAAACCATCAATATTTCCTAAGCCGCTCAAACAATCAAAAAACTAAGTACGCAGTTGTGATCAGCGTCCAAAAATCCTTTAGAAAAGTATGGTTTGATTTCAGAAAAAAAAAATAATGTCGATTTTGTTGCTCTGTGTTATTAGCCTTTAAAATAATAAAGTTTAGCTCCTCTACCAATTGTGAAGAGACGCAAGATTCAATGACTAATTTAATTTCAAGCGCTTCTTTTAATGAGGATGTTTTGCAGGCTAATGGCGATGATAATGACAATGAAATCCTGGAAAATCTTGATCTAAGTAGTGAGATGCACGAGGCGTATTTTGTAGGTGACACCTTTTGTAATCTGAAAGATATTAACTTAGAGCTGGTTTCCATGAGGTATTTTGTTGGATACGTAGCGTACAAAATCATTCCTAAATTAAATTGTGAAAAATGCGGTGACGAATTGAGAAAAAGGGATGAAGTTTTGGCTGCTCCAAGTGAAATTTTTATTTTTCACAAAAATTATCAGTCAATTTCTGATTTTGGTAATCTTTTTGCTCCTTCCAATTCCCTAATGAATGTATGCATAAAACATATTTTAATTTTTCATAAAATCTTCGAAGCAGAACCTGAAAAAATTGGTATTAAGGCACATGTTTTACAATCTTGTAAAAATGCTACACCTGAATGGTTCCATGGTGAGTGCTGTAACCATAGAGTCCAAATTTTAGATTTTCTTATTTTAGTTCTTCTACGAAAACACTGCATGTGGGCTGTGCAAAAAGGAAGTTCGAAAGAACGAAAATTGAAAATAATTGTTGGCAAATAAAAAAATTCTTATTAAAAATTATTATTTATGAAAGATAAATTTAAACGAAAGTAAAACAATAAACATAAAACCTTACAATAATATTCTTAATAAATAACTATAAACGCTCTTGTGCAACATGTTTGCACCCATATTTTACTACACCAAGTTCACGCATTTTTTTTGCTAATTGTAATTTGCTTGTGATTATAAAAAAGAAAGCAGAAATAACGACGCAACAATTACCAACAACATCAATGCTATCCCGCCTGCACGGCACAGCGCAAAAAACAGTATACCGCTAACTTTTTTTTGTTTGCCAATATTATAATGCTATTCCCCGCGACAACAAAAGCAGCGTTCATCGTCATGTTTATCAAGTGGCGCAACAGCAGCGAGAATACGAATGAGTACAGAAGCGACTTCAATTCACATGTTACGCCGAAGTTACAGAGATTTCTGCTGTTAGTAACAGAGATTTCTGCTGTGAATAACAGAGGGTACTACCAGCAGTACCCAAGTACAACGCGTTTGCTTGTATGAGATGCGCGTTCTATATTACTTCATATTCTTTGGTTGAATTCAATTTGTAGCAATTTATTTCACAGGGATGAACAAAAGTCGATCGACAACGAATAAACTATCGAATTTCCAATACAGCGAAGACTAAGTTTCGTCTGTCAAAGAATTATTCTAATGTTTAGGAATTTCTCCACATTTTATGTTAAAATATTGAATTTCAAATGTTTCGTTAATGTATTTAATCGCTTTTGTGTAAAATAAATGCATCCGACTTTTGCGATAACACAAGTTTGTTATCGGCATTACCATTTAACCACATAATGTATGACATCTTTAGGAGCTCTGTCAGCTGTTTGACGTCGTTTAGCGAGAAACGCGAGAGAAAGTTGAAAATAGTGCAACTTTTGCCGCGTTTCGGGCGTAGTCATGGAGTTTGCTTCATACAAATACACTGATTCAACTTTTTCTCGAAACACGAGAAACGCCAAAAACCACGATACGCCTGAAACGCGTTTTATGGAGTTTGGCCATTACGCTCTTTCAATCAGTCGTTGTTCAGACAGCAACTTAGCAACACGTGTGGTGGCCAGTGTTGTGACTAATATATTAAAGTAGTGTAACTAATTACGTAGTATATTACATTTGCTTTAAAAATGTAGTGTAACTAGTTACTTTTTCCCATAAGTAATCACCTTCAGTAATATTACTACTTTTTTTCTAGTTACTTATTACAATATTACTTTTTAGTCAACAAAGTTCTAACTTTCATGTAAAACAGCAGCACTGATAACATAATTAAGATGCATTAAATTACACAGTGCAACAAATTCCAAAAAAATTTCGAGGGACAAGGTCAAACCCATCTCATTCGATAGAGGACCTCAGTAGATGAAAAAGTACCAAAGGATTTTTCTCGGAATGTTCGAGTTTTTTTTTAAATGCAGTTTAAAGATGGCGGCTTAATGCCCCTTCCCGAAACTTTTAAAACATCATATCTCTTGACTCATATGTCAGAAAGCAATGATTTTTACGTCAAATGAAAGCTAATGATATAAAGTCGATGACACAATATCCTTTTTTGAAAAATTTTCTGAAAACGGATATGAAGGACCTCAATTAAATTTGTATCCTTGAATATCCTGGAGACCGTGCGAGATAAATTTATGTAAGTGACTTCTGGTAAAAAAGCATTCAAAGATCTATACTGCATATCAATTTCATTTCAATCACTTTGACTGTTAAGCCACTACAGCGTTTCAAAAATTATACATTGCTGAATTCATGTTTTTCTGTACAAAATATCTCGTAGCTTCTTAGTAAAAACATCGAATGTAGCAAAGCAAATTTTTTTAATCGTTGTGGAGTCTTAACTGTAAAAGTGATTTACATGATATTTATAAGCCGTGTAGATCTTTGAATGCTTTTTCACCAGAAGTCACTTATTTAAATTTAGCTTTCACGGTTGCCAGGATATTCAAGGATAAAAATTTAATTGAGGTAATTCATACCCTTTTTCATACAATTTGTCCCAAAAGGATATTGTGTCATCGACTTCATATCTTTAGCTTTCATTTGACGTAAAAATTATTCCTTTCCGACATTTGAGTCAAGAGATATGATGTTTTAAAGGTTTTGGGAAGGGGCATAAAGCCGCCATCTTTAAACTGCATTTAAAAAAAAACTCGAACATTCCGAGAAAAATCCCTTGGCACTTTTTCATCTACTGAGGTCCTCTATCGAATGAGATCGGTTTGACCTTGTCCCTTTTTTCAGTGTTGCACTGTGTTATACAACGCTGCACTTGTTCATACTAAACATAGCTCCCGTGTTTCATTTCCAACTGAGTTTGGTAATGGAGAAACAATTAACATTTGCAAGCAAATTCAAGCGGTTTTAACAAAAAAGGTAGAGAAATTCAAATTGTAATTCAAAATGAAATAAACATTTAACCTGATTGGTTTTTTGCAGAATGACTACTTTTAATAGCTGGAAATTTCGCAGAAATTTCGATTTGTTGACGGAAAATAATATATTACTTTTTGTGATACATTACTTCACATTTCCAGTAATAAGTAATTTAACGATATTAGTTTCAAATGGCAGTAATGTGTAATAAGTAATATGTTACTGTCAAAAGTAATAAGTCCCAACACTGGTGGTGGCTGCGTTGATTTTTGTCTTGTGTACGCTGCAAGAAATTGTATGTATGAAACAAAATAGATGTTTTTGTTGTTGTAGTTTTTGTGTGTATGCTTTTTTGTGTTGGCAATTGGTTTCTTATTCGCTTTTCGGTTGAATTTTATACAGTGTAGAAAAATTACTCTGCGCTCACTAACACCATCTCATTGTCAATTTTGCCGACCCCTGGTTTAGAAAATGCTTCTACATAGCAACGACTTTTTGAAAAAGCAACGGCAACTCTACAAAAAGTAGCGATTCGGAGTTACAAATGAGAATTTATTTCGGAATTATGCCCAAACCGATTTATTTTGTAATAAATTATTTTGCAATACTTGTTTTCCTGAACACTAATTAGCAGTTAAAAATGGACGATTACGGTCGGCTACTTGTGAAAAGCAGACGGCAGCCTAAAAAAATCGACTGCACAATTTTCCGAGGATTAATCTGCCCATCTCTGACACAAAAATCAAACAAACAGCTAATTGATTTGAAAATTATTGCCTACTTTGCGGAAGAAAACAATTGTATTCTATTGCTACTTGGTTTTGAATGTTCAAAACATCAATTACAGTCAAACCTAAATTGGAGCGTCAGCGGCAAGCAACTGTCAAAATTGCTTCATGCCCATACAAATTGTATGGGGCAAACCGCAATTGAAACGCTCTGACGCTGAGCTAATCGAATTTCCAATTTTGACAGCGCGTTAGCAGTTGAAGTTGGCTGCGACAAAAAAAAACGCCTGTGATTTATATTTGATTTGATTTGAATTGTGAGGAATTTATTCAAATAAGATCAAAGTTTTGCAAAATAATAATAGTTTGCTGGTTTTTTGGCAACTAAACAGATATTTTTTTGACATTTGTTTTCATTTCATGATTTTGACAATCCCAACGCAACGCTTCAATTTCGGTATGCCGCACTGAGCGAGAGCGTTGCGTCAGAAAACGCAACCCTCAACGCTCCAATTTAGGTTTGACTGTTACAAACTGAGCAGCAAATTGATCGAGCCGGTAACGGCTATAGAAGTCCTCGTCATCGAGCTCGATGGGATCGATCCGGCTTTTAGATACTTTTCGCCGTTTCAGCACAATGTCGTCGTTCATAATATTGAAATCTCTTCCAATTTCCTCGAAATGAAACATTTCAAATTTTTTTCGATTAATTTGGTTTTTTGAATTTAGAGTATTTTGAAAAGGTGATATTTCTGCTCATTTTGACTCATTGCTAGCTGGATTAGCAGCAGATTTTGCTAGTTTTAAAGTTATAGTATACTGAAACGATAAGGCACTTTGTGCTGAATGCTTTTCTAAGCACGAATAGAGTCCGACCGATTAATCGGCATCGGCTAGTATCGGCCAATAAAATTGGTATCGGCATCGGCTAGTATCAGCATCGGCCAAAAAAAGGAAACGGCATCGGCTTCGGCCTTTTTTGGCCGATGCCACATCCGCTTTGTTTGGCCGATGCCACATCGGTTTGTTTGGTCGATTTTGCTGCTTTCATTTCTTGTTTGTTTTTATTTGCAGCTGAATCGCACTGTCTTTCTTTTTCATATCTCGCTTTGTATATTTATTACATTTTTATTATACGTTACAACCCAGTGTTGCCTGATTAGGGGTTTCTCCTTAGATTTGTTTGGATTTTATGACAAATATTTAAGGGGAACATATTTTACAGATATTTTTAATCTATTTTTGCTACATCAACACCTTGTTAAGCTATATTGGCTATGTGGTCTTTTGTTAATTGCTTGTGCCAAATAGAATGAGCAATTTTCATGAAATATTAATTTTATGTGTTATAAATTTGGGGGAAATTTTAGTTTAAGGTATTTAAATTCTGAATTTTCTTGTAATTGTATTTAGTTTTTAGTTGTTTATTTTCTCGTTTTTGTTTGTTAATTTGTGATGAATGTGATGAAATGTACTATATATGTAATAGTTCCTTTTGTTGTTTTATAAAATAAGCTGTGATTTTGATTTAATTCATTCGTGTTTTTTTTTCTATGGAATCGGCATCGGCCGATTTTCGGCCTTTTGACCGATTAGTCGGCATCGGCATCGGCCAAAAAATTTGGTATCGGTCGGACTCTATGCTCGAATGCTTTTCCAAGCATACTTTTAGGCATGCACTTTAAAGTACGGCAAATTTTGTATAATTCGCTTGTTATAGTCCGATGTGGCAAGGATGGTTCGCGAAAGGTGATGAGCTTTGCTAGAATAATCGAGATATAAGGTACAACTGGAATGTGCAAGAAACTTCGGCGCGATAAGAAAACTAGTATAAAAGCAGCAGTGGCAGCGCAGGGGTCGAGTCTTAGTTGAGCAAGCAAAGTGGTAACAAGTGTAGATACAAGCGAAGTGTAAATCTGTAAATAAAGTGATTGTTAGTTTGGCTGTCTTCTTAAACGTCAGTTGCTTTGCAACAGTACAAAGCATCATGTTCGTAAACAAAAAATGCAACAGTGTTACAATGCATCGTGTTCGTGAACGCATCCAATGAGCAATCGATCGCATCGGCATCGCAAACTGCGCATCATTATTATCGGCGATGCATTGACATGAATTTCGCTGCTAACAGTTTCATTTCTGGAATTGGTTTGACTTTCAGTATACTCATAATTCAGTTCTCCAGGACCTTCGGAACTTGTTATTATATTGTAACGATAAGACAGTCTGTCGCTGTGCAAAGCAACCCTGCCGCTTCGCGCCGTGCTATAATTCAATCTGGCAACGACGGCCGCGATAATAACTGTTAGTCCAATCTGGCAACGATGGTCCCGATCATCAGGGAAACCTTAAGTCCACTCGGGAATGTGCGAGAACGATCTGCGCGATGGCCGGACGGGTATAAAAGGCAGCCGGATGCGGCGCAGCGAGTCAGTCTGGTTTTGACAAGTGAAGTTGCCACACGGAGTAATTAAGCAAATACTTAAGTGTACGAACAGTAAAGTGTAAAACTGTGAATAATAAAGTGACTGTTGGCTTTGAATTGGCTGCGTTGGAATAATTAAAGTTGTTTTATTTTCAAATTACGCAATCCAGAGATACGTAACAGCCCACTAGAACCAGTATTCCTAACAATATTATCAAGATTCACACAAGAAATTATTATGTGCTTAACTAGTTTCCTGTTTTTTACATCAATGTAACTTAAGATTCGAAATTTATTTTTTAAAATGCCTGCTCGACGCATACTCATGTATTACTCAAAATAGTATTGAAAGTTTGCAATACTAATATTGTTTCGCAGTCCCTTTTCGCTTTTGCTGTGCGTCCATTTTGCAGTATTTGCTTGCATCAGAACCATTCGTAAACAAAGCAGTGCTAACACATAAATGTATGCAATATATAACGACTGCATACCCAACTGGTATCATGACAGTAGTGATAGAGCATCACTGCTTCGCATAGGGATGTTTAAGAAGACAGCCTTTCTGACTGCGTTTTGCGCTGAATAATTGAAGTTGTTTTACAATCCAAACGAACCTTTGAAAACTTGGGATTTTCATAACATTTGGTGTCAGAAGTCAGGATTGTGTAACTGAAGATAAAAAAAAATTAAATTATATTATTTTTTTTATTTATTTGAAGGAGTTTATTTATATAATAAATTATATAAAAAACTATAGACTAGGCACTAATTACAAAGATCTTCGGCCTATTTTAATAGAGAGGAAACATTAAATTATCACTAGGTATATGTGTCTATATAACGGCTACTGTTACATTGTCTACAATAGGTTTTTAAATTTCATAGTATATTTCAAAAAAATTTAGCAGCTTTATAAAGAGCTTAACATTTTCAGTGGATGGGTATTGTAAGATTTTGATAAAGTTTGTTTTGTGTAAGATGCAATAGTTTTTAATGGGTGTGCATGAAAACGTTAAGTGGGTTATGGAGATTGTTGATTCGCGACAGATAATGCATAGTGCTGGGGGTGTATTTTCCATTAGGTGTTTGTGTGTTAATCGCGTGTGGCCCATGCGGAATCTGGCATATTTGTGTATATGATCTTTTCTTATGTCAGATGGGTATATGGGTGCTTTTCCTTCCGGGTTTATTTGTTTGTAAAAGTGAGAGTAGGTTGTCCAGTTTGATAAGCGTTTCAGTGAAAAGTGATTTTCGATGCTGTGTTTTAGATCTTTCCTGTTGTATGTCAGTTGAAGGATGGTTGGGCCACAGGCGGCATGTTTTGCTGCGGCGTCGGCGGCTTCGTTCCCTTGTATGCCAATATGGCTCGGAACCCACATAAGCTTAATTTTTTTACGATGTTGGGATAGTTTGCTGCGGATTAGCGATGCTGTTTCGTTCGTGTTTAGAATGGATTCGATGGCTGAGATTGCTGATAGGGAGTCAGTGCATATAATGTGCTTTCCTCTTTGTTTGTAACAGTAGTTAACTGCGAATAGTATCGCCTCGATTTCGGCTGTAAAAACGGAACATCGTTGCTCAATTCGTGCGAGTCTTAGGGTTTGAAAGTCTGGTCCAACGACGGCGTAGCCGACTCCTTCGGTTGACTTGGAGCCATCAGTATAATAAAAATCCCATTTTTTCTGTTGGTATTTTTCCGAGAGATCATTAAATGCCGTTTTATATATGCTGGGACTAGTTGTCGATTTGGGTAGAAGCATTAGACTTTTTATGAAGCTGCATGCAGTGATGTGCCACGGAGGTAGCGTCGCTATTTTCCTCACGTGAGGTTTCATTTCCAGTGCCAGTTCAGATGCAGCGGACAGGATTCTTTGCGCAGCTGATTGTTTTCTAGGGTGGATTCTACGTTTGGTTGTGAGTAAATTCGTCATTAGGGCGGATTCTGGTGGAACTAGAATTTTTGTGATATCCGCCGCAGCTTTTAGTTCGATACGTTCTTCCAATGTCAGTAGACCAGTTTCTTTCAGGAGATTTTTTGTTGGAGTACTTCGGAAGGCACCTATGCAATATCTGGTGGCTGCGTGGTAGATGGATTGAAGTCTTCTTTTGTCCGCCTTTGATGCATTTCCGTAAATACTGAGCCCGTAGTCTATTTTTGATAGTATAAGTGCTTTGACAATGTTTATGGTTGTGTGTGGATGTGCGTCGCTTATAAAACTACTTAAACACTTAACTAAGTTAAATCTATTACTTAAGGCCGTTTTAAGGTAATCTATGTGGGATGACCAATTGTATTTTCTGTTAAAGTATAATCCTAATATTTTAAGTTTGTCAACGTAATTGATATTGGTACTGTTAATTTGGATGTTAGTAAGAGTGCAGTTTCGCTTTTTGCATAAATGTAAAATTTTAGTTTTTTCAAAGTTAATTTTTGTGCCGCTGGATTCTAGCCAGTGGTTGATATCGGTAAAAAAGTTATTTATTTGGTTTTGCAGCGAATGATAGTTTCTGTAGTTAAAGGTAATATAAAGATCGTCAGCGTAAATAATATGGTTAAATTTTTTATGTTTTAGGATAATTTTATTTAATTTCTCAAAGGCGATCTCGAAAAGAATTACTGACAAAGGGGATCCTTGGGGGATTCCGTTGTGAAGTGCGTGCGTGGTGGAGTACGCTGAATTTACTTTTACTCTGAATTTTCTGCATGCTAGAAATGCTTTTGTATATTTTATAATATTTTTGCCCACCTTCCATTCCTTTAGTTGGCTGATGATTGAATGAGTACCTATCCTATCGAACGCTTTTTCGAAGTCAATCGATAGGACAGATATGTGATTTCTAGTTGCTAGATTGGACGCTATTTGGTGATCAATAAATAGTAGTGCGTCGATGGTTCCTTTATTGGGCTTAAAAGCTGTTTGTTTAGAGCATATTAATTTATTCTTTTGCAGGAACCAGGACAATCTTTTCGCAATAATTTTTTCTAAAATTTTGCTGGCGCAAGAGAGTAAAGAAATGGGTCGGTAACTGCCAGGTTTGTCTTTTGGCTTATCGGGCTTAGGTATAGGAATTACTGTTGCGGTCCTCCACTCTTGTGGAATTATTCCTGTCTGAAAAACGTTGTTGTAAATTTTGAGAAGATGCTCTTTTGCTGCTTCTGGAAGGTGTTTTAACATTAGGTAGCTGATGTTATCGAAGCCAGGACTACTGCCGGAAACAGAAGAAAGAGCACCGTTTAGTTCAATTAAACTAATTTCTGATTCAATAGTTATGGCAGATTTACTAGGAGTATAGGAAATATTGGTATTAAGATTTAGTTTGTTGGATATGAATGTGGTAGAGAACATTGAATCATCAGAAGCAAAGGACCATTGGGCTGCCAGTGATGCAGCGATTTGTTCAGGTTCGTCTATTATAGATCCATCTGTTGCGGTTAAAAAATGTATGGGACCTTTTCTTTTGTGTCCGTATAGTAAGTTGACTTGCTTCCATAAAAGTGTAATGGGGGAGTTTGGATTGATTGCAGACGTGAGTTCTTGAAAACATCTTTTCTTCGCTAGTTTGCATTCCCTCTTAAATATGGCGTTCGCTTTTTTGTAGGCGATTCGATTTTCGTAAGTTAAGTTATTTTTAAATATGTACCAAAGTTGTTGTTTATTATTGCGGAGGTTAGCAATAGTGGGGTTCCACCAATAGACTTTTTTCTTTGTAGTTTGGGGAATAATTTTTGGAATAGATTGGTGCGCTGCGAAAATCACTGATTTGTGGAAAAGAGCAGCGTCTCTGTTTTTGTTGTGATGAAGTGGTGTGTTTGAAATTTTGTTATTTAGGATTGACTGAAATTTGGTCCAGTCTGCGTTTTTGACATTGAAGTGTGTTTTTTTGTGTATGAATTGAGTTGTTGGAGGTGTACTTAATTGATAGTCGATATATATTGGGTAATGATCGCTGCCGTGGAGGCTCGAGTCAATTTTCCAGTTCATAAAAGGGAATAAGTTTGAAGAGCAGAGTGATAAATCAAGATGGGTGAAAGTTGAGTGTGTTGAAAGGTGTGTTGGGGAACGGTCGTTTAGAAGAGATAGATTTGCTTGAAGATAGAAGTTTTCGATAAGTTTGCCTCTATAATTTGTTTGCGCTGATCCCCATAGTACGCTGTGTGCGTTAAAATCGCCTAATATTATTACTGGGGTGCTGATGTTATCATATAGTGCGTTGAGTTCGTTTAAAGGGATATTGGCAGAGGGGGGAAGGTATATGGATATTATTGTAAGTTTTTTTCCGGCGTTAATTGTTGCAATAGATGCGAAATTGTTGGATGGAGAGGGAGAAATAAAAGAATGTTGTATTGATTTTTTAATAAATATTGCGGTACCGCCTTTTGCTCGTGTAGAGTTAGTGTTATTGGTTGTGCAAGAATAATTTGCCAGGGTGATATTGTTCGTGTTTAAGTGCGTCTCTTGTAGAGCTAAAACGTCGGGAGATTCTTTATTTATAATTAATTGTAGTTCATGCAAGTTATTGTAGAATCCATTTAAATTCCATTGTAGAATTTTTAGGATCATAAGACTAGAAGATGGATTCTCTATAGTGTTATACGAAATATAACAAAAAGAGAGAGATTGATTATGTTATTGCATTTCGGAGTTGGAGTCGGAGTCTGAGAGTACTGGAGAGTGGATTCGTGAGAAGGTGAGCGAGGTATTGTGGTTGTGAGAAGTATGGTTTGAAGCGATTGGTTTGGTCGGAATTTTTCGGGTTGTTTGCTTAGAACATGTTGGATCTTTTGTGGTGTTTTTGTCTAGTGTATTTGTGGGTTTTAATGATTTGCGTGTGTCTGTTGTTGGGTTTGGGGAATTTTGTGTGATATTTGTATCAAATGATGGGCCATGGGTATTGTTATTGTATTTTAAAGTTGTTTCAATTCTCTTTTTTCGCATTTCGATGGCAGTTTCTAGAGATTCGGTGGGAATATGATCAACGGTAATATTTTTTTCGTTTACAATTTGCAGTGCTTCGGTAAATGAACATTTGTTGGTGTGTTTTATTTTTAGTATTTCGTGTTTTTTTCTTATAAGGACTGTATCGAAAATTATGAATACACTTTAAAAATCATATAAAGTGGGCTATGCAATGCTGGTTGCTCAGCAATATCGGTTTTTAGATTCTAGAGGTTCAAATTGTTATTTTCGTGAAAAATTTGTTGTAGTATATCGAAACGCTTAAAAATGAGAGGACTTTCCGCAAAACTTCGTCAGGAAATTTTGTCCAAATGGGCATCAACCAAAGGAATGTCGTATAGAAAATTAGCAAAAGAAGCAAATGTTAGGCTGTTTGCTGTGCAAAAACTATTCGCCGGTATACTACACATTGCACACTTGAAGATTTACCAGGACAAGGTCGTAAAAAGGGTGGCTCCTAACCATTGCTAGATACTAAGATATGTGCCTTATTTAAGAAAATAAGAAGATATCCGTACGCGATTGCGCAAAAAAAGTCGGAACGACTGCAGCAATGGTTCAACGTGCCAAGAAGAGAATCCAGTTGGGAACATATAGAAAGCAAAAACAGCCGAAACGAAGCACTCAGCAATGCGCGCAGGTGAAAACCAGACCCCGAAAATTGTACGACTATATTTGTAGGCAAAAATTTGATTGTATCATAATGGACGACGAAACATACGTGAAATTGGACTACAAAACGCGGCCAGGACCCCAATTCTACGCAGTTCCGAAAGGCAGTGAAATTTCAAAAGCTGACAAATCAATTTTTGGCGAAAAATTTGGCAATAAGATTCTTGTTTGGCAAGCAATATGCAAGTGTGAAAAAATGTCGACTCCACTCTTCACGGACAAGCCCCTGAGCGCTGAAATGTACCTAAATGAGTGCCTCAAGTAGAGATTGCTGCCGTTGGTGAAAAAACACACTGGCAAGACTTGGTTTTGGGCCGACTTAGCTTTTTGCCATTATGCTAAGCCAGTACTAACGTGGTATGAAGAGAAGAACATAAATTTTGTTAAGAAAAACATGAATCTTCCAAAGTGTCCAGAGATACGCCCTATCGAAAAATTTTGGACGTTGATGAAGAGGGACCTTAAAAAAAGATCTAAACCGGCTAACTCCGTTCAAAAATTTAAAAAAGATTGGAATAGTGTTAACAAAAAATTAGATTCTGGCTGTGTCCAGAATTTAAAAAAGGACCTCGACAAAAAGATTAAAAATGTGGCTTAGCCTCCCACTAAATAATTTTTTTTGTTGCTATTTACAAAAATATACAATGTGAAATGCCATTTATAAAAAAAAATAAATTCTAACTTTTGTTATGCACTAGTATGAAGCATGTTTTGGTGTATTTATAATTTTCGATACAGTCCTTACTAGGGCATTTTTTATTTGTTGCTCTGTGTTCATGCTTACAGTTTACACATTCGATTTTTGTGCAATTCGAAGTTCTATACCTCTAAAAAAAACACCCTATACAATAATATTGATACGATGAGAAATTCTGTGCCGCACTGTACAGAAATGCTTTTCTCCGCACGAATGTTTTCCAAGCATACTTTTAGGCATGCACTGTGAAGTACAGCAAAACTGTTATAAATTCGCTTGGTATAGTCCGATATGGCAAGGATGGTTCTCGAAGAAATGGGCTGTGCGAGAATGGTCGACCGCTTTCCAATTAGAAGTGCAAGAAACTTCGGCGCGATAAGAAAAGTGGTATAAAAGCAGCAGTGGCAGCGCAAGGGGTCGAGTCTGTGTTAAGCAAGCAAAGTGGTAACAAGTGTAGATACAAGCAAAGTGTGAATTCTGCAAATAAAGCGATTGTTAGTTTTGACTACGTTGCGCCGGATAACTGAAGTTGTTTTATTTTCAAATACAATCAAAACGAACCGTCGATAACGAACTGGGGAAATTCGTAACATTTGGTGTCAGAAATTGGGGATTGTATTACTGAAAGTAAAATAAAATTATAAAAACGCAGACATGGTTAAACTCGAGCTGCTGAAGGTGGACCAGCTGAAGAAGGAGCTGGCTGCCTGGAATTTACCGACTGCTGGCAGAAAGGTGGAGTTGCAGCTGCGCTTGCGAGAGGCGTGTGAATCACGAGGCATCGATTGGGCTGCACACGAGTTCGGAACGCAGGAACAAGAAGCGTCGGCCAAAGTGGAGGAATCGCCTGCGGGTGTTGCGTCGATGCAATGTATGGCTGCAGCGGCTGCGACACCACAAGAAATGGACATGAGCTAGCTAATGGTTGCAACGAAAGGCATGTTCCAGACTTCCAACCGTGAAAATCGTGAAATGTCAGCGCAAATGGAAGCGAAATTGGAAACTACGAATCGAGAAATGGCAGCGAAGCTGGAAACTACAAATCAGGAAATTTCGGCAAAAGTCGAAACGACAAATCAAGAAATAGCTAAAATGGAAACGGCGAATCGAGAGATGTCAGCAAAACTTAAAAATGCAAATCGGGAGTTGTCCAGCAAGCTTCAGGAAAATTCTGCGCGGTTAGAGCAGAAAGTGGAGGAAATTTCAGACGGGATTAATGTCAAAGTCGAGCACCTGGAGACGCGAGTGGAACATTTAGACAAACGAGTTGACAGTCTGGAGGATTCGGTAAACAGAAAAATCGACGAGCGGCTTAGAGAGGTACAGCCAAGAGAATGTTTGCCGCAGGTTCCGGAAAGTTTCGCCACCCGAACAGAAGTGCCTACTTATGATGCTATACGCCGTTCGATACATTTAAACTGCAATTCGACTTAGCTGCTTTGGAAAATCAGTGGACCGATAAAAGGAAGGGTCGGAGATTGGCACTGGCGCTGAAGGGTCCTGCGGCTGAGGTAATGAAATTAGTTCCGGAATGTTCGAGAAGTGATTATGAGGCCGTAATGAGAGTGTTGGCAGCGAAGTACAGCAACGAGCACAACCATACGCTGTACTGCTGTGAGCTGAAGAACCGCAGGCAAAGAGCCAGCGAGACGCTGCAGATATATGCAGCAGAATTTGAGCGGTTCGTACAGTTGTGCTACCCGAAATTCGGCGCTGATGATCTCGAGAGGATGGAGATTCAGTCGTTCATTGAAGGTCTTCATGATCCGGAGACACGTCGCAGTGCGTTGATGATGGGCAAGCCGACATTTAAGGAGACGGGGACCAGCGCGATGACATATGAAGCGGCATGGATTGGGAGTACTCGGTATGCACCTGCAAGGATACGCCAAATCCAGTCGGACAACGACATTTCGATCCAGGTCATAAGCTCTGAGACATCGGGCAGGCCACGGGTTGTCTCCTCTAAAGTTGTTTGCTGGACATATGGCAAGCAGGAGACTGCCGCCAACGAAAGAGGCGTTCCGGTTCTCAATCGTTCTGTCGCGAAATTGAAGCGACAACCCAGCAACTTGACGATTGAAGGAAAGATAGATGGAAAGTTGTTCGTGTTGAAACTGGATACTGGAGCGTCATATTCGATCATAAAAAGGAAGCTTCTGAAGAACTGGGAACCGCTGCATGGCATACAACTGCGGACTGCGACTGGCGAGCGTGCGCCGGTAAAAGGAAAAGTAACAAAAACAATTGCTATCGGCACCAGCAGCCTGGAGCAATTCATCGTCGCGGATATAATGGACGACGTGATTATCGGCGTGGATTTCATGATTAGGCACGGTTTTACGCTGGACCTGAAAGAAAATGTGCTGAGGTATGCCAACGTTGAATTCCCCCTGCACACTGGCTATGAGCGAAGCGTGGCGGTAAGGAAAGTTGTCTCGTGTCAACACCAGGAGATACCAGTGAATTCCGAGGCGATTGTGTGGGCAAAGGTGGACGAGGACGATGGGACAAGTCGGCTGTGGGTTGTAGAAGCGCCAAAACAAGGATACGATAACATAATTATCGGACGTACATTAGTGGAACCCAAAAATGGTAAAATACCAGTCAGGATACTCAACCCACTGAACACACCCAGATATGTCGGAAAAGATGCGGTCATTGGCGAGTGTAGAGAGGCTGAAGTAGTTGTCAATTGCGAAAGCAGTCCACCCGGAGGAAGTAAGAAAAGCGGTTCTAACATGGACGCCATACCGCAGAACCAGTGGAGCAGCGAATTGACAGCCGAGCAGAAACAGAAGGCACGGTCACTCCTACAGCACTACCGGTCGTGCTAGTCAAGAAAAGGAATGGCAGTACCCGGATTTGTGTGGACTATCGGAAACTCAACGACGTGACTAAAAAGGACAGCTATCCACTACCTCGGATCGATGACACCCTGGACACACTGTCAGTCACACAGTGGTTTTCCACGCTCGACTTACACAGCGGCTATTGGCAGGTGGAGCTTGCAGACAAGGACAAGGAGAAAACGGCTTTTAGTGTTGGCGATGGTTTGTGACAGTTCACCGTCATGCCGTTTGGACTCTGCAACGCCCCAGCAACATTCGAGCGGCTAATGGAACGCGTGCTAAAAGGGCTGCATAGGCGGACGTGTCTGGTGTACCTCAACGACATAATCGTGATGAGTAAAAGCTTCGACGACCACCTGGAAAAGCTGAAGGAGGTATTTCGGCGAATCAAAACGCCGGCCTTAAACTCAACCCAAAGAAGTGCTCGCTATTCCAAAAAGAGGTCAAGTATCTGGGCACACGGTTTCCGCCCGAGGAGTACATACTGATTAAGGCAAAATTACGTCGGTGAAGCCGATCTACTCGAACTCCGCAGTTTCCTGGGCTTGTGCACATATTACCGAAGATTCGTTCCTGGATTTGCGAACATAGCCGGCAGCGTGCACAAACTGACGAAAAAGAATCAAGCCTTCGCGTGGGGTGAAGAGCAGGAGCAGGCTTTTGCACGAGCAGCTGCAGAGCTACGACTAGACGGTAGAGGATCGCAAGGTTAGCAGCCATGGAAATGCCGATCCCTTTGTCACGCCGTCCGTACAAAACCGAATGCAGGCATTGTTCGCGAGCCGAAAGCAAAGAGCAGATAGTGGACGTCCGATTGGTCAGCGTTATGCCAGAGGAAGAGTGGTCTGCGCAGAGGATACAAAAGGACCAGCGTGAGGATGCGGATCTTGCAAAAATCGTCGAAAGCAAGGAGCAAGGCGCACGTCCAGACTGGCAGGAGATGGCCGGTGAAAGCCCGATCGCGAAGGCTTACTGGGCACAGTGGCAAAGTCTGCGGCTGTCTGATGGCTGCCTATACCGCGAGTGGGAGAGTGAGGATGGCCGGACCAGAAATTCCCTAATTGTAGTCCCGAAATGCAGGATCAACGAGGTGATCGAGGCATACCATAATGCCTCCAGCGAAGGGCACCTAGGCATCACAAAAACTGTCGCCAAAATAAAAGACGATTCTACTGGGTAGGATGCCAGGAGTCTGTCGCCGATTGGATTAAGAGCTGTGATCGATGTTCGGCTGCGAAAGGGCCGACAAGAAGATCTCGGGGCCGCATGCAGCAGTACAACATGGGAGCGCCCTTCGAGCGAATTGCCATGGACGTCGCCGGGCCTTTCACACTTAGCACTCAAGGCAACAAATATGTGCTGGTGGTAATGGACTATTTTAGCAAATGGCCCGAAGTGTACCCTATTCCTAACCAGGAGGCCACTACGATCTCGGAAAAGCTGGTAAACAACTGGATAGCCAGGTTCGGAGTTCCGTTGGAGTTGCACTCAGATCAAGGCAGGAATTTCGAGTCTGCGGTATTCAAGGAAGTGTGTGAGCTACTGGGGATGAAGAAAACTCGTACCACGCCTGTGCACCCACAGTCCGACGGCATGGTGGAACGCTTTAACCGAACACTGGAGGAATACCTGCGGAAAGTGGTAGGCAGGAATCAAAAGGATTGGGACACGCATGTTCCGCTGTTCTTGATGGCGTATAGGTCATCCCCGCACGATACATCACTCACTCCAGCCCGAGCAGTGTTCGGCACGGAGCTGAGGTTGCCTGCTGACTTGAAGTTCGGAGTGGTCAGTACGACTGAAGGCGCTAAGACTGATTACGCAGTCAATAAGCGGTCGGAGCTGGAAGAAATCCACAAGTTTATAAGGGATTGTATCCAACTGGTCGGCGATAGGATGAAAACCAGATATGATCTACGGGCTAACACCGGGGGTTCCAATAAGGCGATCTGGTAATACTCTACAACCCGCAGCGGAGGAACGCTCAAACGTCATGGGAATGACCGTACAAGGTCGTGACCAGGATAAATGACGTGGTGTACAGGGTTCAACGCTGCGGCAACAGAAACGCCAGGTTGAAAGTATTCCATTTGGAGCGCCTGGCATGTTACTCCGGCGGAGCCTCGGTACTTCTTCGGGAAGAACAAGTCTAAGTGATGGGCAGTGAAACGATAAGGTACTCTGTGCTGAATGCTTTCCTATGCACGAATGCTTTTCCAAGCATACTTTTAGGCATGCACTTTGAAGTACGGCAAATTTGGTATAATTCGCTTGGTACAGTCCGATATGGCTAGGATGGTTCGCGAAAGGTGATGAGCTTTGCTAGAACAATCGAGATAGAAAGTACAACTGGAATGTGCAAGAAACTTCGGCGCGATAAGAAAACTAGTATAAAAGCAGCAGTGGCAGCGCAAGGGGTCGAACCTTAGTTGAGCAAGCAAAGTGGTAACAAGTGTAGATACAAGCGAAGTGTAAATCTGTACATAAAGTGATTGTTAGTTTCTGACTGCGTTTTGCGCTGAATAATTGAAGTTGTTTTATTTTCAAACACAATCAAAACGAACCTTGGAAATCTTGGAATTTTCGTAACAATACTTTAAGCGTTAAAGTATGCTCTAATTCGACTATGATTGACTTAGAGCCTACTTTATTTATTGATCTTACTTTATTATACTTTACTTTGTGTCGACCATTACTATGTGCAAAGTTTATGAAGTAATATAGATTGCGCTTCTCATACAAGCAAACGCGTTGTATGGCGGGTACTGCTGGTAGTACCCTCTTTTATTGACAGCAGAACCCTCTGTTACTAACAGCAGAAATCTCTGTAACTTCGGCGTAACATGTAAGTAGAAGCAAAGAAAATAAACATACGAAGGCTTGCTTTTGGTTGCGCTCACCAGCGATTAAGCGATGTGAAAGTGGGAGAGCCGGTAGAAATACATGCACAGAATTTCACATATATTATTGCAAAATTGCAACCTTGGGGCCTACTAGTAGGCCCCAAGCTTGATCAGGAACGTAGTTTTTTCGCCATATAAATTTCCAAAACGCGGTTGTTGTTCTAATTCATTTCAAATTTTTAGTGTTGCTGGTGTGAGTCATTTTTTGTGACCACAGAAATTTTTCTTTTTGTTTGTATATTTTTGGTGCCATTCCGTAATACGCTTGTATAAAATTGACTAGAAAAATATATTATTGCCCAAAAGCGTCAAAATAATCCTTGGGTATGCTTTTAATTTAATTATATTAAGATTTTATAAGCTGCATCCAAAAAAACAACCCTGCGGTCAAACTAGAGAATTTAGCACCAAAAGCATACCTGATCTGATCTGATCGTTAGAGATTCGCTAAATGAAGAAATGCGAAATACAAAGGACGGCAATTGACCCTGTCATATTGAATGCATTTAGCTTTGTGTTCTTTGGTATATTTTTCAATAATATTTACATAATGAAACCAAAACAGTTCATATGTAGGTATTTAATGCAGAAAATTAATGAGAACATACTTTAAAAAGCAAATAATTGAAAGGAATCCCTAATCCCTAATATCGGGAAAAGAGCAGACACAGTGAAGAGCTGATCACTGCCAGCACGCAAGGACTGTGTACGTGAATTGCAAAAAACGCACAAAAATCGGCTTACTCTCCCAGTTTCACATCGCTTAATCGCCGATACTGCTGCGGCGTGGGATGATTGGGAGATGAGGACGATGTGCTGTTGTTGTTGTTGTTGCGCTGGCGAAATGCTGAAATTATAAAACGATTTATATTTTCTGGCGGCTGACTTTTGTTCTTCTTCTATAAGCCTGCACGGCGTTCCATATTGCTCCTGAACTCACTGCTGACTGTAGTGTGCGCAAAATCATAGAAAAGAAAATAAAATATGGCTGACATGGCGACCTATATGATCGCTACAGGCAATTAAAAAATAAATAATAAGTAATCAATAAAAATGGAATTGGAAAGAAAAGAAAACGTCTTTATTACCCGTAATAATTTTCCGTCTCGTTCTTTGGAACTTTTCTTACGGCCCACATATAATGCTTGTTTAAAAGAACTAAAATAAGAAAATCTTATATTGTAAATTTATGGTCACATCATTCGCCATGGAACAATTCAGGTGTAGAATATTTATACTATTTTTAAACGTGAGCATTCCTAAATCAAATTTTTCTTATGACAAAATACTTGTCTTATTATTTATTTCACTATTTAGCGCTTTGGTAGTGCTTTCGACATATTGAAAGTCAATAGACCTATTAAATAATGCTTGTCCATACAATCTTTTACCCCTTGGTTTGTCCGTCAGATTTCGATTAAAAACAAAAATTAAAACACGTATCTAATTATTTTTGATTTCAAGTGTTTTTATGAATTTGGAAGTCAATATAGCCATCAGTTAATTTTTTTTCGTAGTGTTCCCATATTCTCAAACTTGTAATCAACCATAACAAATAATTTTATTTCGAACTCGCCACGTAAAAATATTTGTAAACATTTTAAATTGGGATCAACCACCAAATTTTAAAATCAATCAAAGCGTTGGCCATCAAAAAGCCATACACTACAAAGATTTGATTGATAGAAATATGATAGCAATTTGGGCAGCAAAACCAATCGGCAACACAAAAAAGCATACACACAATAATCAACAACAACAAAAACATTAGCGAATCCCGAGTCATCTTCGTTGAAACGATGATGACGATGCTTTGGTTCGTTGTTTGCTCTTTGCTTCCGATTCGGCAAACAAGATCAAGAAACATACATGCAAAAACTGACTGAGCGAACACTACGCTGCAAGAACCACCATTTCAATGTACACGAGTGAAGCCGTTGCGAACAATAACATTGCTTTTTGCTGTTGTCCTACGAAAATCGAACAGAAAATGTTATGAACTTAACATGGGGCTCTGCCATGGATGACATACCCTTCCCTTTCCATTCCTTCGACCACCGAAATCCCCTTGTGGGTTAGTAGGTGGTCAGCACGAACCAGTTGTGATGAGCTTTTCAACACCCACCTCGGATAAGAGGCCACCCACCGCCGGGCACGGCACTAAACCCCGCCCAACCCTCGGCAACCCCTGCAGCAGCAGGAGCTGCAAAGGCCCCAACAGATTGGTGCCTAAAACCAGGCCGCCCCTATTAAGGCACGGCACGGTTCCCAGGGCCTCCCTCTCGAAGGCACCCTCTTCAAAAACGAAGCCGAAATAGGTCACGTCATCCCCCCATCCTCCGCGACGGACTCTGTGTTGACAACGCGAACTGTCGCTCCTACCCCACACCCGCCACCGAGCGGCCAGGCACCTCTAGGCCTCCCACCAAGGTGAAGCCTTCTGTGTCTCGCATGGGCGGAGACGATCCTGGCGAAACACGAAGGCCGACAGCCGGTGGCTACCAAAAGACAGAGGTCTTCTGACGAGGTGTCAAATGCATCCAAGAGGCCAAAACCATCTCGACAGCCAGGCAAGGCCTACAGTGAGGTCCTGAAGGATCATCTTATGATGGCGATCCTGGACAAGGGACATCCTGACGGATTTATCTCTCCAGACAAATGGAGATCAGTGGAGATCAGCCTCTGCAAAGGGTACAAGGGTATTCTCTTGAAGAACCCCGGCCCAGCTACTGAATGTTGCGACGCCGGTTAGCACCAGGGCCACATTAAACTTATGGCGTGCGCTGATGAACGTTCTGCAAAGCTGCTGAAGCTGGCAATAGCTGAGGTAGGCAAGATCTGGCCAGGGGCTAACCAGGTGGTCCCGAAGAGCGAGTTCCCTCATCGGCCCAGATCAAGGGCCTGTATTCCAGCGGAGTCATCCAAACCGAAAGAGAACCTGGAACTCCTTCAGCTGAGCAACCCGAACGTACCTACCAGCGATTGGAAGGTAGTGAGGGTCAGTGAGGCCAAAGGGAAGTCCAGGTGCGTCACCGTCATCCTGAACGAGGAAACGGTAGCCCCCCTGCCCGCAAGAGGCGGCGCCATCAGCTACGGCTTCAGCTCCACTGTCCTGAAGTTGTACAGAAAAGATGGGTTGGAGGTAGCGAAGCCATCGTCCGATGCTGTCGTGGAAAAAAATGACGATCCGGCCTTCGAACGCCGCCCCTTGGGGACGAACTGCAGTCTGACTTCAACACGCAATCCATCTCGTCCATGGTGGATCGCTTTTTCGGCAGAAAGAGCGCCGATGGCGACGAAGAAGATATTCTTGCCTCTGAGCCAGAAGATGCTGACACAACAGTCATCGGTGCCCAGCAAACCGGATCTACGGACCCAGATCGTGTATCTTGATTAGCAGGAAACTAAAATTTTTCGTTCTTTCCAAATTTAGCAACAGTGACACTACTGCCATATGCCTAGAGCAAGGCAGGAAGCCTCTGTGGATTCTCTCCGCCTACATGGCCCATGACCACACGATGGTACCGGCATCGGAAGTCCAAGCAGCGACCCAAGAAGCCCGCAAAGACGGCGCAATCCTGGTGATAGGCCCAAAGCACCTCGCTCGACGGGTGATCCGGAGGTTCTGCTGGAGACTGTTACTACGGCCTGCAATAAGGCGTCCGAGTCTTCCTGCCCTAGGGTCATACCTAGGGGTAAGCCCAAACCACACTGGTGGACAACGCAAATAACAGATTTGCGACGAAAGTGCATGAAGCTCTCCAACAGGGCTAAAGCAGACAATACCTGGCCATCCTACAAGGAGACCTTACGACGCTACAAGCGCGCACTCAGATCTGCCAAACACAATTCGTGGTCGACCTACTGCGAGAACGTCGAGAACGTATCGGGTATCAGCAGGCTTCGAAGAATCCTATCAACTACTCCAACATATATGGGTTCAATACAGACCACAGATGGTAATTGGAGTAGCTCGAGCTCTGAAACCTTTGAGCTAATCATGATGTTTAAGGCATGTATTGGACTCGCCTACGTACCACGAAGATGGAACAGAGCGAAAGTCGTCTCCATCCCCAAAGTGGGAAGAAGCTGCCATGTCACCGCAAAGGACTTTCGGCCGATAAGCCTAACCTTCTTTCTCTTGAAAACTTTCGAAAAACTGCTGAACTCCTACATTCGTCAGACAATTGATCCTCACAGAATCTAGGGACTCCAGCATGCATACACTAAGGGCAAGTCCATAGAAACGGCTCTTCATGACCTGGTCCATAGGGTGGATAGGTCGGCGGCTTTCTTCGATATAGAAGGAGCCTTCAGCAACACTCAGCCGGAAGCTACTATAGCGGCTCTGAACGACCTGAAGCTAAACAACCGGTTAATATGCTTGATCGGCAACCTCCTGAGAAATCTTAACAGAGCTTGGCGACACCAGGGTTATACATTTTGTGACGAGAGGTACCCCCAGGGTGGGGTACTATCGCCCCTGATTTGGAATCTTACAGTTAAGCCCTCATCACCAGGCTATCAGCCTCCCATTGCCACGTGGTGACGACATCGCTCTCCTGGCATCAGTGAAGTTTGTCGAGACTTTGAGCGACCTCATACAGGGTGCTCTAAATACACTCTCGTCGTGGGCGAGGGACTGTGGACTGGGTGTTAACGCTGCAAAGACGGAACTTATACTTTTCACGAAGAAGCATTCAATTCCGCGGTTCAGCCGGCCCATTTTAAATGACACTCTCCTCCGACCCACGGACAAAGTCATGTACTTAGGCACCATCCTAGATCGGAAGCTAACCTGGAAGATCAACATCGAAATCGTATCCAGAAGGCACTTACAGCTCTTTACACGTGTAAAAGGGCCATTAGCAGAAGCTGGCTTCATACTGTGGTAATTAGGCCAGCTCTGAGCAAGTCCACATACGTGCCCCAGCTTACAGAGGTACAAAGGATGGCAGCCGTACTAATCACAGGAGCAATCCAAAGCCCTGGAAACCCTTCTCCACTTGGCTTCCATAGACATATATGGTGAGTTTGTGGCGAGTTGTTCTGCGGCTAGACTCAACGTGAACCTACCCTGGTCAAGAACCGATGCAGGACACGCTACCATTGTCAACAGAATTCCGTGTAATATCACAGAAATTGACTATACTATCCCCAAGCCACTATCAAAACCACTTTTTAGTGCAAAGATCCCTTCTAGGGACGAATGGGAGAACCAAGAGCTACCAGAAGAGGCCTACAATATGGCGACCTTCTACACAGACGGCTCAAAGATGAATGACAAGGTTGGCAGCGGTTTATATTGCAAAAACCAGGACCTTAGATTATCATTCCGGTTACCGGATCATTGCAGCGGCCGGTGATCCGGTGGTGGCCGTCATCCGGTAACCGCTGCCTGGCTCAGAGTTAATATGATATCCTACAGGGACATCACTATTTACAGCGACAGCCAGGCAGCAATACAAGCTCTCCTGAGCGCAGTGGGAATACCACTCGCCACTTGCAAGTTACACCTTGGAAAGCTATACTCGAGCAGAGTGGACACTAGATGGCGCAACGAACAAACGTGCACCACAACTAGACAGATCTGGCCTGTGACCAACCAGAGCAGATCCAAGGAACTGATCCTGCTGCACAAACCTTTGATAGGGATTGTTGTGGGAGTCATTACTGGACACTGTCTCATTGGCCTACATGCTAGCAGATTTGGTCTGGCTCTCATGAATGAATAGTGGCTCTCATGAATACTGGAATCGGATAGGTGAAGTCCCCCCCAATCAAGTGGTAACACAATGGACCACATGGCCTAAGTGATGCCCTAGAGGCGGCCACTTAACCTACCTACCTACCTGTTGCCGGCGCTTTCATTGTAATCAATTAGTTGACCACATGGTGCATGGTCCTATGACTGTTGTCTTCAATGTATTCGTGTCTTTACGATTCTTGTAATTAGTGATAAAGTGATAGGAAACTGGCAGGATAAATTTTCAATACACAAATAAAATGCACCAATACTCTTACTCTTAGGAACGTAAAATATTTCCCATACAAACTCAAGATTAAGGGTTTTGTGTTGGCCAATATTCATTTGTGAGGGTTATCGTTGTGGTTAATTTGTATTTCTTTTTATTTTTTATTTTATCTTTATTGTTATTTATTACTCTGGGAGTGCAGCAAGACAATCCTCAGACTGATGGAGTCTAACCAGCTGAAATAGGCCACTCATGGATACTCCAGCGTACTGAACGCCCTCGCAATTACCGATACCACACAAGGCCTTCTTAACAAGGCCACTGATTATCTGGTAAAGCGAAACGATTTCAATTGGAAGATACCCATCAAGTATCCCTCCAGGGATTGCTGGCCAGAGCCCGAAGTTAATGACGCGTCTCTCTTACGGACGGCTCGAAGACAGAGGAGGGAACTGGTGCTGGTGTTTACTGTAGAAAGCAGCAGGGCCACCGTCTTTCAATCAGAGGTTTTTGCCGTCATGAAAGCAGCCGAGCATATCAAAAACTCCACACTTAATGAGGCCGTCATTTGTGTGGACAGCCAAGCTGCTTTAAACGCAATTGAATCTGCTGTGGTCAAGTCGAAGGTAGTGCTGGACTGCCGGAGCGCACTGGTCAGCATAAGGCACTGCAGGGTAAGTCTGCGATGGGTTCCCGGACATAGCAATATCGATGGGAACGAGCATGCAGACGAACTGGCTCGCGCAGGGTCAGCGATGACTGCCAGTGTGGCGGTCGACACGGTGCTACCACCGCTCTCTGCCACAGCGGGTGCAATCGGAACGTGGCTCATTCAAGCTACAAACAGAGCCTGGCCAACCAAGAGCGATTGTAAGATTGCTCGCACGCTGTGGCCAGCGCTGAACAGGAGAAGAACTAAGAGCTTACTGCTCCTCGACAAGCATGGGGGGTAATTACAGGTCACTGCGCCATTGGCGACGATTTATGCAGAAGCTGTGGAGACGAGGGGGCAGTGGAATCGATCGAGCACCTGCTTTACCACTGTCCATCACTACAGAACCGACAGCTCCAAACCCTTGGGGCAAGATTCTTCGATGAACTTGTATAGCGGATGCACAGATCACTGATCTACACAACTTCCTCGCGAAGACCAAATGGTTCCCAAAAGATCCTGTCTAGATCTACAGAGAACCGAACAGATAGGGAAAGGCACCGGTATATTATTTATTTATTTATTAATTCAGTCTATGAACAACAATTCCTACAGACTATAACAATGTCCTTACATATTAAGGCGCTAAAACTAAAAAACAAAAAAGGCTCTAAAGGCAAATTCAAAGTGGGCTAATTAAGGGCAGGTTGAGACATTCTAAGAATTTGGATTTAGGGAGCCCAAAGTCAAGGTCTAAGGACACTAAAAGTCCATTGAACTCGATCAATGCTCTGGAAAGAGGAGCATTCTGCGCATTAAAAATGAAGGGAATCACAATGGGCCTAATAGGGCCTCCGAGTGGAAATGCACACTGCCCTTCTTTAACCTAACCTAACCTAATAATTCTACACGATATGTATACGGGCTTAAAAGGTATGAGCATAATTCTCCCTAGCAGAATAAAGTACTTGGGTGTAATATGGAAAATTACCTCTATGCCAAAAATTGTATCTTCGTCTACCGACTATTAGAATGGAAAACTCCTTTTTATATGTACGGAAAGCTCATACCTTTGAAGTCCCGGAGACATCACAATTTAATTGTCCCAACGTACAATTGTTTAACAACATCTCGACTTTTTTTCGTCAACGCCGTCAGAGTCTGGAACTCAGTTCCTGAAACAATTAATCAACCTCTACCATTCCTCCTTTATTACTTTTCTATATTTTTCCTCCTTTATATCTTAGATTGTATTTTCTGTTATTTATAATATTTATATAATATATATTAAGCTTCGTTTTTATTATTTAATTTTGTAATGATAGATTTGATTTTAATTCTGATTGAGATGTAATTAGGAAGGTAAGACTTAGTTCTTACTACACTTTATGTATCCTATTCTAAAAATAAATAAATAAATAAATATGAAGCCCTTTGTTGTTCTCGTTGCAGTTTTTTGTTTCTGACGGAGGTGAAAAATCTTCGAAAGATACCGGAACAGTACGTGGAAAAGGAGTACTTTCTCCTCCATTCAAGTACGGTGGCACGCGCTGCAGCTGTATTTTAGAATGATTTAAAATCTTTGAAAACTTTAAAACGGCCAAACTTCGCGAAAATCAAAAATCGTTTACAATTACAGAATTCAAATATTCACACAGTTCAAATATATATTTGAAAAGTAACTGTTAACATGTATGTTGCGGCCCCATGCCACAGTAGTAGGTGTCCTACAGGGACACATGTTCATCGTTTTCACTTTCACACATTTTCTTCGCTCTAAACTTTGTAGTAAATAACACACCATAATCACACCACTGTACAGTTACTAGCAACAACCACAATGCATCATCATCGTTCTTGCTTTTGTCTTCGAAATGGTACCAATGTAGTGCCACAGATAACTCATCATTAGGGATCGGATTTATATGCAAATGCATATTTTTTTGGAGCTTCCGATTTGAGCGGGACCAAGACAGAAAATATTTTTATTGAAAAATATTAAGAATGATCTAACATATGCACTGTATATTTGCATATGTTTGCATATTTTGCGTATTTTTGCATTTTTTGCATAGTTTTTGCATATAAATCCGATACCTACTCATCATATAGATGTCCAGCGGCCAAGGAATAAATGTGTCAAAAAGTTCGACAAATTTGGCCTCCGATAAGAGCTTTTTGGCCTCTAATCTCACTCACACAAACACCGCTTCACACGCATTGTGCTCTGTTTTGAGATACAGAAATATGTGATTTTTAGTCAAAACGGCGTTTGTCTGTTATCATACCTTTTAAGCCAGTCGGGATTGAGTGTTGATGGTCAAACGCGTAAGCGGGAGTGTCTCGGACGACAAGTTCGCGGTTCGATCCTTACTGTAGCTGCTAAGATTTTGGTGACTTTTTTTACGACCCGTGAGAACAATATAAATGAAAATTTTATTTGGTTTTTAGATCTCTTGATTAGTAAATTGATTGGTTTTGGAGACACATGTAATTGTTCGCAAGTTGTAAAATCAATCAACCAAGCGCAGCATACGGTTACAAACTACCATCACAGAACAAACAATATGCAGAATGCGCATCTGGTGTAAAGAAAAGTTTCTTTGCGGGTTCCAGCGGTAGGACCCGTTTGTGGATGCGGGGGAAGCAGTAAAGGGGACGAGAACGCATAGAGCGCGAGAGCGTAAACTGAGAAGCTGTGAGAGCGGTGTATGAAACAGTGACGCACCACACACTGTGGTTGTTCTTGTTGGGCAACAAAGCGGTGTGCCGCTTGCATGTTGGTGGTGGCTCGTGCTTGCTCTCCGCTTGCTTTTTTACAAACAAGAACAAGAAGTGGACAGGAAAAGTTTGCATAGAAAAATTGATTGAGCGATCGCCAAGGCGCATAAGGTGGTAGCACTACGGAAAAAAACAAAATTCAATGAATTTTATTAGTTCTTCCGGTCTGCTTGTAAAATAGAAGTTGTAAAAAGTACAAATAGCTGCAATGAAAATAAATATATGTGTAAAAATATTGGAACAACCAAGACGCATTAAGAAAGTAATAATAAGTGGAAAACTTTTGCTACAAGGTTGTGCTAATTATCAAAGAAAAAAGTTTAATTAGTTCTGGTGCTGCAACTACCTATTGAATTTGCCTTGGCGATTGATTTGCCAAATCAACAACCATTTCAATGTGCACGAGCAAAGCCAAGCTGGCTTGCTGCGGAAAGCAATAACCAAAGTAAATCCTAAGTAGCGCCACTCTTTTTTGGCCGGACACTAGTGGCAGTGTTGCCGCACAAGCAGTGCTACCCCATAACGATTTTCTGTTGGTTTTGGGAGTAAATTGTATGCCTAATTTTCCGACTGCTCTTTTCAATCAAGAAATAAAGAAATGTTTGAAAGATTAAATATCTTAACAAAACTGTAAAATTACTGGAGAAATACAATAGTTATTACCACAATTGATTAAAATAGACAATATTTGAATAAAAATGTCAATTTTTCTTTCCTAAAAATAATTTCATGATAAAAACATAAAACAATCTGAATCAATATCAAGGTAATTTTGTTATTGTACAAGGTAAAATGCGAACGACAAGGTTTCTTGCAATAAATTATTTCAAAATTTGTGTGCTATAGTAATGTCGTGCATCTTCAGAGCTCTTAATACGTACTAAAAATATGTTTTTATTCATTTTGATTGGTAATATAAACTCGCAACACGATAATTTAATCAAAAGATGATGAATGTGTTCAGAAGAACATTTTCGTATTCATTATTAAATTTCTTTGATGCGACTGAACTGAATGAAATAATTTTAATGAAATCATAATCATTACAAACATTTCCCATCTTAATACATTTCTATATTCACAAAAATTTCAACCGTGTCTTATAATAATTTGACCACTTTCACCACAAAATGTGCAAATTTCACCTCCAATGCAGAAATGAAATGTCATTTTTGATTACATTGTTCAAAAGGAACAAAATATCGCAACGAAACACATTAAAAATTAATATAATTAAATATAATAAAGTGCAGAAGTGAAACCTGGTGAGTATTTATCAATCGTACTTTTTTAAATTGTATTTTCTCTTTTAGGTAGCCATATTGCTCTCGAGTTGCAGAAGCAAGTCGCGGAAATGCAATTCGCCGGGTAGCCATTATATCCAGGAGCAGGAGCATATTCCTCGGTTTGCTCCATCGAAATGCAATGTGCGAATTGTAATGTAAGTCTGAATTAAATGAAGACATATCTAATACGTCGCTTTAATTTCTTTTTCCCCACCACTTTGCCTGGATCTCTGTCTTGTCGTCGACCAATTGAAGGATTATACAAGCACGGGAAGATCCACTTAAGCGTTTGGCGAAACGCCCCAGCGATGAACGCTATGTGGATGTGGCAACTCGCAAGCGACCAGCAGGCACTGACAGTCGTTTCGAGGCACCACCGCCACATTTTGATGCAAGTCTAGTGTCATCCAGAAGGTACGTTTTACATTATATTCTCTTGTTCTCCCTAGGCCGAAAAAAAATATTCTGAAAACATTCTATTAATTTATTTGCGTGTTGGTTTTATTCCGCAGTTACGATAAGAAGCGTGACGATTATGGCAGCTCAACTTCCAGCAAGCGTGGCATTGACGGCTACACAACGGCCACGAAACGCCTGGACTATTCCAAGCGCGACGATAACACAAGCAGCAGCTCAAAGCGGCCAGCTATTGATGATTACACTTCAGCGCCGGCAAAGCGAAGCACCGATGACTACAGCAAACGCAGTACTAGCGACTACATTTCATCGTCCACGTCGTCAATGGCAGTGACATGTATGTGGCATGGCATGTACACTGGCGGCCGGCCAGCACAGGATCATTATGGTGCACCGGTGTCCCCCTATTGAAACGCAATCGAAAGTTTGATGTTTGGTTGGTTCAATTGAACAGCATCAATACACACATAAGTCGTATTACATTTTATTAAACCCTTTTTCTAATTCAGCAAAACGCAAAAGCAGACATCGAATCAACAACCATAACAACTATCGGCAGGCGGCATCCTACTGCTAGCAGCATCTAGATCTGAAAATGTGTTTGCTTTTTCCACACCACCCAAGGGGTACGCAAAATGGCGCGTTACCGATGTTTTTTGGGTGCTCGGTTCCCCTGTAGGCATATTTTCACGCTTACAATATTTTTTATACTTATGATGTACATATAAATATATGTAATAAATAAATATATATATATATAATTTATATATTAGATAAAAAAGATATATACAGTTAAGTTAACTTATCCACCTAAGCATATACAAATCTAGGCAACAAAGTGGTGGGGAAAGGAAAAAATAAATTTTTTTGTGTTTTGAAATTGCCCTGAGAAAGTTATAATAAACAAATTAATTGGAAAATTAGCAAATTAAATTAATTAGTAGTAACAATGTTGGCACCCTGAATTTTAGGAACGTCGGACAGACACTATTGAATAAAAATAGTTTTAAATTATATGCAAGCTGATATTCGAAATCCTTACTAGCAGACAATAGCGGACAACAGACGGACGCCCCAAAAGGAAGTGTATCTCATCTTAGACGTGTGTAACACGTAAAAGTTTACGGCACTTGAGTGTTGTAAATTTCTTTACATTCACTTCCTTATTAAAAGTTTTTATTGAAAAATATGTCCTGATCCTTATGAAGAGGGCTTTCAGGACATCGGGATTGCAGTTACTGCAACAAATGTATGGGTCTATATCCCCCATTTTGCCCAAAAGAGCTTCACTTAAACCAATTAAGTGACACAGAGAGTCGAAGTGCTCACAAAAGCGATTATTTAAATTGGAAATGAAGGTTACGAATTGTGTTGGGGGCCGCACAAGACAACACTTATCGTATTGCTTTTCAATGCAAAACAAAAAGTCATCATTGACTACTTCATCTCCAAAGTAGGGCAATGGCTCCAAACAATTGTGGAGTCTATAAAATTTTAAATATATATAGCCACATACATACGAAAGAGCATTTCTTTTCAAAAAAAAATGGATGAGTCTAAATGTATATCAGCTTGTATATTTTCAAAAACTGAATTTCCAGGTCTTGGCAAGCATTGAAAAGTTTCCTTCTGCCTTTCTTTATGGAAATGGAGTCTTTATTACCTAATGACTAACTCTTTGCCTTAAATTGTGCCAAATCTTTCGTTGAGTACTATCCCTGGTATAACATGCCTACGACTGTTCATAAATATTTAATTAATGGACCATAGGTCATGGCTCACGCCTTGTTGCGAATCGGTGAATTATTTGAAGAAGCGAGGGAAGCGAGAAATAAAGATTTTAAGGCTTTCAGGAAATATTTTTCTCGAAAAAGTAGCCGAGAAAAAACCAACGAAGACGTTCTAAAAAGACTGCTTATAAATTCTGATCCCATTATATCGACAGAAATGAAATTGCCTCATAAAGCAGTTACGCGCATGCCAAGGGAACCATTGGATTTGTTGATAATTGCGGAAGAAGAACGCGAATTATGATGATGATGATAACAATGGATGCGAAGGTGAAAGAGTGAATACGATGATGATTCCGATAGTAATTAATAAATAAGCGAGGAATTCTGTATAATACCCTTTTGTAATTTTGCATTTTTGGTCATAAATAAAAAAAAATCCACTAAAGTATGTTCAAATACATTTATTTTCTACTTCTTTATCTATAATTAACTAAACCTAATACTTTTTTCATGTCTTAGTAGTCCGGGTGAATTAATCGCCAAAATCGGCATGAATTACCCCAGTGTGGCACGGCGTAAATACGCTGTCGAAATACGTTCAGACGTTGCTTTGCTCACAATTCTAGCACAATAGGAATAGGAATATATTTGTTTATAGCACTGGTAGTACTAAGAACTCGCGACATAGCAAACCGTTTGGCACTACGGATTTAAAAACACAACACAACAAAACAGCCTCCGGCGTTGGGCTAAATTAATTTAAAAAACATTTCAAATTACAAACAAATTACTTACAGCGTGGCCTCCCGCGGAAATCGATGAACACTTTCAGCTCCCTTGCAGCCGCAAACACACTTTCTAGTCATGATGCTGAAAAAAATATAAAAATACATGAAAATTTCTTTATAAAAACTTAAAAATTGCCCATACTTACAAAAATTGCGTTTCGCCTTTGGAAATTCAAACAAGAATACCATTTGAATTCCATTACCAACTGACATTGACTTGTGGTGAATATATATAAGAAAGGAAGAGTTGCTCTTGAATAAAAAACGAAATAATTTTAATTTGTTCATAAATTTTGGTAAAAACCAAATAATTTATGAGAATTTTATTTAGCTTTCTTTTCTCTGGTTATACCAACATAAAAAGTAAGCGATTCCTTTATAAAATCGTCTTAAATTACGTTTAAGAAATTCATAGAAACTGCAATTTTTTCAGTATTTTTCACGTACACGCAATCCTGCCACTAGTGTCCGGCCATCGTGGTGAGCTCAGTTTTACACGTGAACAACAACAATTTGACAGTTCTTGTCATACAGAATCGACGCCTGGTTGTCAAAGAGTGGCGCTACTTAGGATTTACTTTGCAATAACATTGCGTGTTGTTGTTGAAATGAGAATAAAGCCCAAAACTATCGAATCTATGCGTGTACATCAATTCGCGCTTACTCTCTGGGTTCCCTTTGCATTTTCCTCACCTTTGTTGCTTCCCGCCCGCGTCTGAAATGAAATCGCAAAATTATTTCAGATGCGCCTTCTGTATACTGTTTATTCTGTGCTACCATACAGCAAAAAGATTCGGTTGATGATGACAGGCGCTCATGGGCGTACCTAGGTGTGGGTAGAGGAGGGAAGTTCCCCCCGTAATTCTATATTTTACATACATATGCACAGAAATCTATATTCTAATCTATTTGAATTTTATATTCTGAATTTGGAAATGTAGTTATGTCTTTTCCCCCTTTCATTTGTTGCTGGGTACGCCCAGGCACTTGCTTTTCGCAAAAAAGAATGAAAACATCGGCACAATCTGCCAAAACTAATGTAATTGTTCAGCGGTCGCTTAATTGTCACAATACAGTTACGCCGACGCAAAGGATAGACCTGCTGGCGCCGCAGCTATTGGCAATGCGTTGCCTTAGCAACGATGTGTATGTGTCATGCCAAAGAAAATAAAGACTTCATATTCTTTGATCATGCACAAAATTTTTATTTTCATTTATATCACATTTTTTGAACACATTATTAATTTCAGGTATAACCGATTAAAAAAGTTAATAAAGAAAACGTTAAATGTTAAGAAAATTTTTGCTTCCTCGCCCAGCTTTGAACCCGAGGCGAAATTTACGAAAAAGAAATTACGGATATCTGATGTGCTGTCTACCTGTTACACCAAATACAGTTCGTGATCGTTGTAGCTAAAATCATAAATGTATGTTGCAAAAAAGAAGATCACAAGCATGGTACAATAACAAGGTATGCCAAGTAGACAAATCTCCCTCTTTTTTCGCTTGTTTACATTTGGAAATGCTGTCAAACAGAGATACTGGAGTTGCGTGTACGCTAGAAATTTAGTACCTTTTTCCATGCATACCATACCTAAAGGTGCTAAATCCACTTTTTCAAATTTTACAGGAAAGATAAAAAACTAAGTAAAAATAATTTATATTTATGTTTATTCTTTGGACTTTCTTTGCTCTGGACTTTGTGCACTTTTCCACGAAGCAAGACTTTTCCTTTTTCTCTCTTTTCATGCATGTTCCGCCGACTTATGACGACATTTTATGCCGTTATTTTTAATTTGTGCTGTGTGAACTTTTTCGCCTTGCTGTGATTCTGTGCTTTTCATTTCAAGAAGTGATTGAGTGTTGAACATTTTTAAATTGAAAATCGTCCGTGTGAATTAATAATGCCGGGAAATTCGTGTGCGTTGTGTATTGTAAAAACTGTATGCTTTTCAGTATTTTCTGTGCAGCCCTGCGCACGACTCCCATTCATAAGCACCTCTAATTTTTGTCGTTTGACATTCACATCTCATAGTACATGAAGAGTACTCTCCCTATCTGGCATACCTTGTTATTGTACCATGATCACAAGCAAGAAAAGAAATTCAAAATTAATTCAATCCGGCAAAAGTTTTAGATGAGCACATGCAGCTGTGTGCGTAAAATAGCTTTGCGGAAAAAAGCTGTAATTCAGAGCTTGAAATTTTTGTGCCATTTTCGTCGTATGAGACTGGACATCTATATGATGAGTTATCTGTGGTAGTGCTATGCAAAGCCTACAACCAAAAAGTATGAAATATAAAGAGTGTGCATCACGTACAAGCAAAAATTTGAATGCGGGTGCTTATATCGCCACCCGTCTTCTAGATGCGGGGGGTAGACAACGAGAGGAGACACTTGAAACGACAGCACAATGCTCTGAGCGCAAATCATAGAAACACGAATGCCGCGTCTGTGCTCACTCGTTCATTCTCGCTCAATTGTGCGAAGAGGAGGAAGACGATGTGCTGTTGTTCTTGTGGTTGCGCTGGCGAAAAGCTGAAATTGTAAAACGATTTATATTTTCTGGCTGGCTTTTGTTCTTCTTCTATAAGCCTGCACGGCGTCGCATATTGCTCCTGAACTCACTGCCGACTGTAGTGTGCGCAAAGTCAGAAAAGAAAATAAAATATGGCTGTCATGGCGACCTACAGTTGCGAGCATTGAAATAGTAGTGGGTACTTCCAAAGTGCATTTTGTTGTATATTTTGCAATTAATGTGATGATGATGAAGACCATTTTTAAAATTATGTTTCTTAATATGTAACAACCCTGTTGCAACAATTTTTGAACTGATAAAAGTCCGTTGCTGTGTTTTGGAGCGAATTGCATTGCTATACCTGTTGTTTAGACCAAATATCCTCTTTCAATGTCTCCGCTAAAGCTGCACTTACAGCCCGATTCTGTACACTTGATAAATTCACCATATTGACTATTTGTCAAGTTTTTATTATTTGTCAAGAATCGGTATTCTATCCCAAAAATAAAAGCTCTTTTCTTGATAAATTGTCAAAAGTTTGAATGCTATTGACAATAGCATACAAATTGAAATTTTGCCTATTGAAAATGGAAGAATTGTGCATGTTTACACTTTTACATCAGAGAAAATAAAAAAAAAATGCCGTTACCTCCCACGAATTATTTTTTGTATGCAAAAAGCGCCTATTATGATGAAACTATTGAAAAAACGCACGAACTTATTTCCAGCCCAGCCAGGATTCGATCCAAGGGCGCTCGGTATGAGAAGCCAGCGCGTACCCGCTGGGCTATCAAGGCCGGTTTTTTTTTGCAAAACTTACTTTACTTAAACTGTTTGTCTTATTTTTTTGACAATTTAACAACTGTCGCATATTCACCTTATGTTGAATTAAATGAGCTTTTTACTTTATCAATGTTGGATCAGAATACGAGCAAAGCTTTTGCTTGATAAAAATCTTGACAAAATTTCTTGATAAAAAATTTGTCAAGAATGCACAGAATCAGGCTGTTAGTATAACAACTCTGAAATTCTTGTAAGCCGTTAGCAACAAAAGCTTTCGTCCTCTTGTTGCGCGGCAATCCAGGCCTCGGCCCTTTTCTTATTCTCTTGGCTTCGTCACTTGTTCAGACGAGAGCAATCAAGCAGCACGGAAGCAGTAATAAATAAACAACCATCAACCGGGGACTCCTTCTCCTTCTTCTTTTTGTGGCTTTTATTATTTGGTGTTCACATAGTAAGTATTGCGCCGCAATATTATTATACCTTTATTATACTTTTGCTAATATAATTCGCTTTTAAATTTCGCACAATTCCGTGTCCACGACACCTGTTATTCTGACCGAGCAATAAAATAGAAGTGAATAGTAAGCTGGTGGAAAAGTTTGTTTTAAGTTTAAAAATAATTGATTTTTTATTCACAAAAAGTAAGTTTTATGGTATTTTATTGAAAAATAAAAATAATATTACATGACCGTGCATCCTTAAGTGGGGCGAGGCAAGCACTGCAGTGATGAAAAGCGTGGATTCATTCAAAGTCTAAGTAAAAGACGGCAAAACTTACAAGGAAGTGGAAAAACTCGTTGGGTGTTCAGCCACAATGATCCGCAACGCCATTACATACAAAAAGAAAAATGAAAAAAGAGGTGGTAAACGCATTCTTTCAGAGACTGCTGTACGAAATGTCGTCAGATGCGCAAAAATTCGACCAACAATGTCAGCTGTAGAGATCCGGGATGAATTGAACCTGCTCTGCAGTGTTCATACTGTGAGAAGACGACTTCATGAAAATAATTTATATGCCCGGAGTCCCCGCAAGGTGCCACTATTGAGAACTATCAAGAACATCTGCACTGGCCCGTTGAAAAATGGAGGAATATTCGGTGGACGGATGAGTCAAAAGTGGTTCTATATGGTGGCAAAGGGTCTCGTCAATACGTAAGACGTCCCCCTAATAGAGAGTATGACCCCAGGTTTGAAGTATGGTGGATCCAGTATTATGGTTTGGGGCTGCTTCTCTTATAGAGGTGTGGGTCCAATCCATAGGATTGATACCATAATGGACAAGCACGCATACGTGGATATTATGCAAAATGTAGTGTTGCCTTTTGCTGAAGAGGACATGCCGCTTAAATGGACCTTTCAGCAGGATAATGACCCGAAGCATACCAGTAAAGTAACCAAGGAGTGGTTTTGGGTCAATGGCATTGAGGTCATGGATTGGCCAGCTCAATCCCCTGACCTCAATCCTATTGAAAACTTATGGACTGACATCAAGAAGGCATTATGGGATGCTAAACCTAAAAACAACAGCGAACTATGGGCAGTAGCTCAGCGAGCATGGCACAGTATACCATTGAAGAGATGTGAGAGCCTTGTTGACTCAATGAAGAGGCGTTGCGTAGCTGTTATTAAAAATCGTGGTCATGCCACCAAGTATTAAGTTTACTTATAGAAATAACCTTCAAAACGAAGGTTAACAGAGACGAAGTCCTTATCCGAAATCCTCTAAGTGCACACCAACATGCTTACCGAAAAGGCAGGTCTACGGAAACAGCCCTATCTGCCCTGGTCAGCAAAATCGAAAAATCCCTTGACGAGAAAGAAATCTGTTTAGTAGGTTTCCTAGACATAGAGGGGGCTTTCAACAACACCACCTATGAAGCTATAGGATCGGCTTTAGAGGTATTTCAAGTGCCAACTGCACTTTCAAGATGGATCTCCATGATGCTCAAAAGCAGGCTAATAGAATCCAGCTTACATGGCATCAAGATCCTAGCCAGGACGGTCCGGGGCTGCCCCCAGGGGGGCGTACTATCTCCTCTACTCTGGTCCATGGTAATAAACGGATTAATCCGCATCCTTTCGGATCGAGGTTACGACGTTATTGCCTATGCTGATGACCTAGTTATTGCGGTTAGAGGCAAAGACGGGCAGACCGTCTCTGATCTACTACAGGGTGCAATAAGAATTGTAGAAAATTGGTGCGCCGAGCAGAGTCTATCAGTAAACCCTGATAAGACGATCTTCGTACCGTTCACACTCAAAAGAAAATATGACCTGAGACCGATAAAGGTTTTTGGAAAAGATGTAGGCTTCGTAAAAGAAGCCAAATACCTTGGGGTAACTCTAGACCAGTGATTCTTAACCGGTGCTCCGCGGAGCACTGGTGCTCCGCAAGATTGTCCCAGGTGCTCCGCGAAACGAAAGCCAAACTCATATAATATGAAAAAAATATACATATAAATTTATTAGAACAAACTTTCAAATATATGTATACGCGGTATGTACTTAGTTATAAACAAAAATTTAAATCAAGTAGGCTGCATTTCAAATATATGTATATACGGTATGTACTTAGTTATAAACAAAAATTTAAATCAAGTAGGCTGCATTTCAAATATATGTACTATATATGCGGTATGTACTTAGTTATAAACAAAAATTGAAATCAAGTAGGCTGCACAAAAAAATTCTGATCAAATAAGCTGAAATATTTTATTGTTGTGTTGGACGTAAACTAATGTGTTTTCAATAATTATTTGATTAAATTTGTGCCAAAAAGTGAGAAAAAATTTATTTCAGTAAGTATATTACGTTATAATTGTAAATTAACATAAATTTAAAATAAAAAATTAAATAAATATGTGTACATACATATTTATTGCATTTATTTATTTAAATAAACTTAATATCAATCTCCTATGTTTTCATAAACAGAGTTTTCTTATTCTGCATTAAAAATTTCCGAAATATATCTCTATTTACGCGTTTTTGATAATTCACATTTCTGAAATGTTATTCTTATAAGCCCTTTATATATGTATGTACTTATTCTTATTCCCAATTTATTTAGCCATGGACAAGTTCTTGAAACGAAAATGTAATTCTGAGAAAAATATTAATGATGGACCAAGTACAAGTCGGAGTAGTATTAATAGTGGTAATACAGAAGATGTTTCAACATGTAATAACAGTATTCTGACGAATACATCAGTTTGGGATTTACATGGACCGGTGAAAAGGAGTGTCCAATTCCTAAATGTGTTGTATGCGGTGTAGAACTGTCCAATAGTGCTATGTTTCCGGCTAAATTAAACCGACACCTTACTACTACCCATGCTAATCTTGTTTAAAAAAATAAGGATTACTTTAAAAGGTTATTGGGCATGCAAGATAAGCAAGCAAAACAATTTAAATGTGCTATGACAATATCTGATAAGGCGCAAATTGCATCATACAAGGTAGCCGAGTTAATTGCATTGAAATTAAAACCACATACTATAGCAGAAAGTCTAATTTTACCGTCATGTTGTGAAATAGTCAAAATTATGTTTGGAGAGGATGCAACAAATGAGATTTTGAAAATTCCCCTATCTAATGATACAAGAAAAAAAAGAATAAAAGACATGTCACTTGATATCGAGGAAACGGTTAACAATAAGCTTTCAAAGAAATATTTTGCTTTGCAAATGGACGAATCTGTTGATATTAGCAGTAAAGCTCAATTAATCAATTTCTTTGCTGCAGAGAGCTTACAGGACATATAACAGGAAAAGATATCTTTAATTCTATTACCACATATTTAGAAAAATCCCAAATATCATGGGATTTCTGCGTTGGAATTTGTACAGATGGATGTCCATCAATGGCAGGATCTATTAAAGGATGTGTTACACTTGTGAAGGAAAATAATCCAAATATCATATCTACACACTGTTTTTTACATCGGGAAGTTTTAGTTTCAAAAACATTGCCAAACACTTTAAAATATGTTTTGGATGAAGTGGTACAAATAGTAAATTATATTAAATCAAGACCTCTGCAGGAACGCATTTTTAAACAGCTTTGTATATCTATGGATGCTAAGTATGAAAGTTTGCTATTGCACACTGAAATAAGATGGTTGTTTCGCGGTAAAGTCCTATGTCGTTTATTAGAGCTCAAAGATGAATTGTGTTATTTCCGAAATGCCGCTGTGGATAAATTTGCAAAAAATTTTGAAAATGATATTTGGTGAGCTAAATTGGCATATTTAGCTGATATTTTTAAATACTTAAATTCAGTAAATACAAGTATTCAAGGTAAACATGAGAATATTTTAACAGCCACGGATAAAATACTGGCATTCAATAAAAAAATATTGCACAGGAAAAATCGAATAATAAAAAACAATACGCTTGATATGTTTCCTTCAATTCAAACTAAAAATGTCGCAGATATTATTCCTGCCGTAATAGAACATCTAACAATATTGGAAGAAAAAATCGCATGTTACTTTCCATCTCTTAAATTAGAATCCTATGACTGGATACGAAATCCGTTTGGGACATTTGAATTTTCTAATTTGGAACTGTCTTTACAAGAAGAAGAAGAAATTATTTCCTTGTCTACAGATCGATCTCTGAAAATGGAGTTCACAAAATTGTCTAATGAACAATTTTGGATTTCCGTCCAAGATGAATACCCTTCTTTATCTAAGAAGGCAATCGCAATTTTATTACAATTTGCTACATCATATCTCTGCGAACTTGGATTCTCAACATTAACAAATATAAAAACTAAAAAACGAGAAAGACTTCTCGATTTAGAAGAGGAAATGAGGGTAGTAATATCTTATATTAGACCCAACATTGGCGAAATATGTAAAACTCACCAGGCTCAAATATCCCATTGAATTTTTATTATATTTTATGTCATTTTGAATTTGTAACAATTTAGTTTTGATGAATATATTGAATATATTTTAGTTTTTGTATATTGTAGTTATTTGAGTTGAATAAATAAATAAATAGAATACAAATTACTAGAATCAATGTTATTTGGTAAGGTGCTCCGTGAAGGTTTCATGTAATTAAAAGTGCTCCGTGAGCTCGAAAAGGTTAAGAACCACTGCTCTAGACAGTAAATTGAACTGGAAACCTCACATAGATCGTACTCTTCAGAAGGCGGGCAACGCACTCTGGACTTGTAAACGAATCTGTGGCAAAAACTGGGGAACGAAACCGATATGGCTTCAAAAAATCTACACCCTAGTCATCCTCCCCATCATTACCTATGGGGCGATAGTATGGTGGAAAAAAACCACAGAGAAAACGACTGCGAACAGGCTGGAACGGTTGCAAAGAGTAATTAACTCCTGCATCACTGGCTGCCTTCGAACAACACCAACAGCTGCTCTCAATGTTATATTGGGAGTTGTGCCGTTGGACCTAACCGTACAAATGACTGCGGTTATTAGTACACATAGACTGATGCATAGTGGATTCATACCACAGGATCTACATGCAAGCGGTCACCGCTCCATTGTTAAGGAACGGAGGCGAGACGGAAGCTTTTGGTTGCCTCTTGACTCAATGCCTCCGCGACATATCTTTAACAGGAAATATAAGACACATATACCTAACAGAGTAGACTGGGACAATTCAAAAATCAGTCTTACCTGTGATGACATTATCTGGTACACTGATGGATCCAAGACTGAAGAAGGCACAGGATCTGGGATATACAGTTCCAGTACCCAAATGTCAGTCAGCCTTGGTAGTTTAGCAACCGTCTTCCAAGCGGAAGTCTGTGCTATCAATCAGTGTGCCATAGAAATCTTGAACCTTCACCCTCATCGGAAAAGGATCATCATAATGTCAGACAGTCAGGCCGCAATAAGAGCATTGCACGCGTCGACATTTACTTCTAAGTTGGTATGGGAGACAGCTAATCTTCTCCAACAACTGTCAACAGGGAATCGGGTGATAATACACTGGATCCCAGCGCATTGCGGCTATGACGGTAATGAGGACGCAGACAGATTGGCAAGGGAGGGAGCTGGAAAGCGACCATTTGGACCCGAACCGATCTTAGGTGTCAGCAAATCTCATTACAAAGGTTGTATTAAGCAAGAATACTTGATCAAAGCAAATGCAAGATGGTCAAAATCAAGTGGCATGGAATGTACCAAGGCCTTTTACCCGCGATACTCGAGCAGAAATGCAAAATTTCTCTTGCGCTTGAGCAGAGCGGAACTAAAACTCATGACAGGGGTAATCAGCGGACACTGTCTGCTAAACAAACATAAGACCCGTCTGAAACTAACAGACAGTGAAATATGTAGATTTTGTATGGAGGATGACGAGACTTCCATACACCTGATCACTGAATGCCCGGCCTTAGTTCATGCAAGAAAGCAAGTACTAGGCAAGGAACTAATACAGACTACTCATTTGTCTGAAATTGATCTCGCAAGAATCAAAATGTTCTTTGAGAAAATAGGAGGAAATAGTCTCTTCCAGTACTGAATTTGGGTAAGGCACAATAGTTCAAAATGAACGCAGTGCCATAGACAGCCAATGTCTAGCCCCAACCAATCTAATCTAATCTAACCTTCAAAAAACCATCATTGTTCCTTATCTAATTTTTTCAATGAATTCACTACTATTTTACTGCTCCTTGTAATTTTGATGCAAATCACCTCTTTGTAATTTATTGGACTTTGCGTAACAAAGCTACGAAAATATACTTCACTTCTGCAATACAAAAAATGTTGAAATTAATTGGTACGTTTAAATATTCAAAGATATATGTGACGCTAGTGTCCACTACTATTTCATTGCTCGCAGCTGTATATGATCGCTACAGGCAATTAAAAAAGAAATTCTAAGTAATCAACAAAGACAATTAAATAAAAATGGAATTGGAAAGAAAAGAAAACGTTTTTATTAGCCCGTAATAATTTTCCGTCCCGTTCTTTGGAACTTTTCTTACGGCCCACATATAATGCTTGTTTAAAAGAACTAAAATAAGAAAATATAATATTGTAAATTTATGGTCACATCATTCGCCATGGAACCATTCAGGTGTAGAATATTTTTTACATTTTTCTTATGACAAAATACTTGTCTTATCATTTATTTCTTTATTTAGTGCTTTAGTAGTGCTTTCGCCCTATTAAAAGTCAATAGACCTATTAAATTATGTTTTTCTATACAATCTTTTAACCCTTGGTTTCTCCGTTAGATTTCGATTTAAAAACAAAAAAAACAAAATTAAAACACGCATCTAATTATTTTTGATTTCAAGTGTTTTACGAATATTGAAGTCAACATGCCTATCAGTTCATTTTTTTTTCGTAGTTTTCCCATATTCTCAAAATTGTAATCAACCATGCGAAAATATACACAAATAATTTTACTTCGAACTCGCCACGTAAAAATATTTGTAAACATTTTAAATTGGGATCAACCACCAAATTTTTAAATCAAAACATTGGCCAGCAAAAAGCCATACACCACAAAGATTCGATTGATGGTGAGCTGACAGCAATCTGTGCAGCAAAACCAATCGGCAATACAAAAAAGCATACACACAAAAAACGACAACACCAAAAACATGAGAGAGAGAGAGGAGTAGGAGAGAGAGAGGAGTAGTTGCCAAAATCGGTCGTGTCTTTACATCGCTCCGGACAAATGGGTGTTTTTTACAAAGTATAAAGTGTGTTATCGGGAAATAGTGGGAGACGATAAAGTGCAAAAGTGTAGTGCCGCGTTACGTGTAGTGAGCGTGCATAAGCTGGGACACAAGACCCCAATTTTTCGATTTTCTAATCTCGGTGACCTTTGCTCTCGGGCAAAAATTCCTAGTGGAAGAAAACTCACCTCGCAAACTCTCAGTAGTTCCCGCGCAACTTTTCGGGTGTTTACAAACATAGATCAGCTGGCTGTCATCAAAATCAGCTGATTACAAAAGTGGCGTACGAAATAAGGAAACACAGCTGTGCAGTACAGGGTGATCTGGTTTGTGTATCTGCTGAAATTAGTGTATCTGCTGGAATTTGCAGACTGGGACAGTGCTGCCAAACGTACTACTATAGTAGTATTTGACTACTATTTCGTCATTTATACTACCGTACTACCCACAAGCCGATTATACTACTATTTTCTGAAACATAAGTTTTAGCAATTTTATTTTCATATTTAAGGCACTTATGGTCCATTTGGGCCTTTTTTATAGAAAAGTGTACAAGCAAAAAATAAAAAAAAATATATAAAAGTTATGTTGTGCTTTGGTGTTAAAAAACAATTTGCAGAAAACATAAAATGGTCCTTTTTCTTCCACTTTGGGCCCTTTTTGGGAAAATTTTGGTGCAAAAAATTTTAGCTGAGTGGCAACCGTGATTCTAAGTAAGTCTATTAGAAAAGAATATACAAACATGTTACCGAACTGAACATTACCGAAGCACGAAGTTTAAACCAACGTTGTCGTTTTTTATTTCTAGCCAAATATCCTTTTGCAATCAAGCAATTGAGCTTGTTGGTAACACTACCGTTGTGCGACTAAAGTGATAATGACACCTTTTTTAACCGCGTTGCCACATGCCACATGCTGTTCACAGTATTGTAATCATATGAAATAAGCTTTTGATAAAGTGATAGAATTTGAAAACAGCGCAACGGATGCAAAATTCAAAAATGAAATAAAAGAGTATAAAGTATAAATAATTTAAGGGGGTCAATACGTGGAAATTTACAAAATTTTAAAATTTGTTTTTTGTGAAATAGACTCCAGGGGTTCTTAAGAATATCCCCCTCAAGTGGTTTTTAATTCTGATGACCCGTTCCTCTGCAGCAGCGCTTTATTGATGGTTAATTCGTTCCGCATGATATCGGTAACGCAAAGTTTAAACCATGGCACAATAAACAAGGTAATAGCATCCTCGCAACACCAAAAACCACATGTATTTTGTTGGTAGGATTGTTTATCGCTACTGTCAAATTCAGCTGTCATTTTCCGACGAAAGAGGGAGAAACTGAAAACAGACAAAAGTGATTGTTGCCAGACAGTGCTGTATTTGAGTGAAAAAACGGGAAAAGTGCTCAGGTCAGTTGTTTTCAGTCAGGTATTTTCATTTCAACCGATGCGGCAACACCGCACGACTGCTGACACCGACGATTTTGACAGAAGCGATAAACGATCAGCCGGTGGCTTGCTACAACCTTGTTAGTTGAACCATGGTTTAAACCGAATTATTTCGAAACACTGGTTTTTGATAATGGAAGTAGAATATCTCGGCAAGTTTTAGTCCCACTGACCTAAAATTTGGGCAGGAACTTTTTGAAACATAGAACTTCTAAAATAACTAAACATTTTATTGTTTTTGGCGAAATCCGCGGCGCCATTTTCAGGAAATTAAGAAAAAAAAAAAGGCAGACGCCGTGGCTCAGTTGGTTAATGCGCGGTCCAGCGAGTCGCATGCAGAGCGACGCAAGTTCAAATTCTGCATGTAGTAACACCTAAATAGTCGGCCTCGATAGTCAAGCGGGTAGCGCGCTGGCTTCTCATACCAAAGGCTCCAGGTTCGATTCCTGGCTCGGGCTGGTGAACAACTCATCTACTTCTATTGCTATCCACATGAAGGGAATGAGAATTGCAAGAATCGCACAAGTGCGCTCTTGGCAGGCAATGGCAAAAACCTCCAAGTGTGAACGAAAAACTGCCAATCGCCGTTCGGATTCGGCGTTAAACTGTAGGTCCCCTCACCCCCTTTCCCCATCCGCTTGAAATGTGTGCGGTAACATATGTTGGCAAAACAGTGTTGCATACACAGTTCAAAAAACGGGTGAAATATGTGGTATCACAATGGGCCTTTCAGGCCTCCGAGTGTGTCTCTCATAGAGGCAGCCACCGCAACCTAACCTAACCTAACACCTAAAAAAAATAACGGGAAACTCGCTTTCTCTTTCGGTGGCTGTCCTCTCAGCTGGAAATGGCAAACCTCTGAGAGTAAAAATTGCCTATGAAAAAGCTCCCAACCTGCCGTTCGGAACCGGCATAAAACTGTAGGTCCCTTCCACCCGCGTACAAAATTCACACGCACAACACGGGTGGTTGCGGGAAGCTAGGCCTTAGTCTCGCGTAAGCGGGCTGTGGTGCCAATCAATTAATTAATTATTAAGAAAAAAAGAGGTGATTTTTTTCGGTTGGAGCGTATTTTTGTATTTTCGAGAAAATATTTTTTTTTGTTAGCTCGTTTAGAAGGTACATATATTTTCTCATAATAACTAAAAGCAATATTTTTTCAGATGATTTTTGAGGCGCCGGCACAAGTTCTACTAGAATGTGGGCCCAACGTTGGGCCCCCACCACCGCAGCCATTTTGAGTGCGCCAAAAAAAAAAAATGTTTTTCTTGCACTGCTACCTTTTAATAAAAGAATGAAACAAAATATTTTACATTGCATTAATTTTTTCCGGCGTACGCGCGATTCCAAAAATATACCGTTTACACGTATTGACCCCCTTAAATTTAAAGTATGCTCAAAATTATCGCATTCCCAATTATGCCATTTTTAAGAATAGAAGAATATAATACAAAATATTTTATTTTAATATTATACATCCAAAATTTTTTTCGTCGGGTTTCGTTTTTTTTTTGCGTTGATTGGTTTCTCTTGTTTGTTTGCTTGAAGTGCTAAAAGGAATATTCCAACGATATTTGATATTAATAGAACATTTTAATAACACATAAAATTTGTTATGGAATTTTAAACTTCAGGTATTTTAGAAACCCGACTACCAAAAAACATAAAAAAAAACAAATTTCGGGATACATTTTTTAATTTTTTTATAAAAATATCTTTGAAATGGGGTTTTTGAAGTATATCCGTAGACAAATAGTTATAAATTGGGCTGAATTAGGCGAGAAATTATACGTATTCTAGATATGCAAATATTAAGCTACTATATTGTTGAAAATATCTTGCCAGTTTTTGCCCTATTTGAGAAATATATCAGCAAATATGTAAATCATGCTAAACCACGCCTGATATAATTCCACTATTATATAAAGTACATATTGGTTATTATTAAGTATTTTATAAAAGCTTTATAGATTTTTTCCATTGAAGTCCATCGAAAAAGAAGTATTAGTAGTATTAAATTTGTGGTCAAACACGATTATCGCTTAGGTCGACTAAAGACATCATTGAGTTCAGGGTGCTAGCCTATTCCTTTAAACGTGCTTTTCCAAAATACTTATGGACTTGAGCGATTATTGCTTTGCCACCGAACAAATAACTATTAGTATATAATAACAACATATACTTTTTGTTTATATGCTTTTTTGTAATTACATTACATTGTTCTTTCACTTTTCTATAAATAAAATTGCCAATGTGTTTGGAAACTTGGTATTTGATTTAGTAGTTGATGAATCCGTGCGATTTTTTACACTGTTAAGAAAATATGCATGTGTACTACCACAGAACAAACAATATACAGAATGCGCATCTGGTGTAAAGAAAATTTTCTTTGCGGGTTCCAGCGGTAGGACCCGTTTGTAGATGCGGGGGAAGCAGTAAAAGGGACGAAAACACACAGAGCGCGAGAGCGTAAGCTGAGAAGCTGCGACCGCGCACCACACACTGTGGTTGTTGTTGTTGGGCAACAAAGCAATGTGCCGCTTGCATGTTGGTGCTGGCTCGTGCTCGCTCTCCGCTTGCTTTTTGACAAACAAGAACAAGAAGTGGACAGGCAGTTTTCATAGAAAAATTGATTGAGCGATCGCCAAGGTACATAAGGTGGTAGCACTACGGGAAAAACCAAAATTCAATGGATTTTATAAGTTCTTTTGGTCTGCTTGTAAAATAGAAGTTGTAAAAAGTACAAATGGCTACAATGAAATATATGTGTTAAATATTGAAACAACCAAGACGCATTAAGAAAGTGATAATAAGTGGAAAACTATTGCTACAATGTTGTGCTAATTATCAAAGAATGCTGCAACTACCTATTGAATTTGCCGATTGCTTTGCCAAATCAACCACCATTTTAATGTGCACGAGTAAAGCCAAGCTGGCTTGCTGCGGAAAGCAACATCATTGCGTGTTGTTGTCGAAATGAGAATAAAGCCCAAAACCATTGAATCTATGCGTATACAATAAGTACATCAATTCGCGCTTACTCTCTCGGTTCCCTTTACATTTTCCTCACCATTGTTGCTTCCCGCCCGCGTCTGAAATGAAATCGCAAAATTATTTCAGATGCGCCTTCTGTATACTGTTTATTCTGTGGTACTACTCAAAGTCCATAAATACTACCCAAAAAACATAAATTGTACTACTGAAAAAAAATTGAAAACGGCAGCACTGGACTGGGAACAGTGTTTATGGTTTGTGCACCAACTTAAACTGTAAGTATAACTTCTATTACTGCTTTTGTTCGGCGCAACGCCATTGGCTGCAGCGATCTCTAGGCGGCCATTGAAATAATTTCCAGCGGCCATACTCCACATACTGCAACCAACCAATCACAGAGCCCCAGGTGGTCTGCGCGCTGGACTAGTCGCGACCATCAAAAGGTGGCCATTATTTTTTATCGTTTTTGCAAATTTGTGCTGACCAACCACAAGTAGAGGAAAAATGAGTGTTAATCATTCGCCCCGACCGGGGCGCAGTACAGGCGGTGGCATAAATGCAACAACTGGCGGTGAGGATGGTAGGAAAAATTCTGCATCCGAAAATATAATATTTAATGCGACGGATCCGTTTAGTGTGAGCAAAAAGCTCGCTCGTTCATCAGAGCGCAGAGTTGAACGGTCAATTTTTTCCCCCCCGTGCCTAAGCTCAGAGGTGGACACGCCTGTATCCGAAGGCTTGAGCACTTGCTCGGGGCCGGAGGCCTTAAACGCTCTCGGAGAAAACATAAGGGAGCTGGTAGATATGCTACGCGGTGGGAGGCGTTCAATCAACCAGCAAATGCGTGACCTAATCAAGACAATCGACGCACTATTCAGACAAGTAGCGGCCGGTACGGATGACCGAGAAACTAGGCAACACATGGACAAAAGCTGCCAAACCTTCATATTAGTGGATCGAAAAATGCCGAATACGCCTAAAAGGCTGTGAGAAGAGCAGCAGCCGGCTCGTACGACTCCACCAAAAAAGAATAAGAGGAACGCAATGGTGCAGGGACGCGATATAGAACTGCCTATCGCAAATCCGAAAATGGCAGTAAACCAGTCGTCGGAAATGCAAAGCGAATTGCAGGCTAGCCAAGAAAGTCGTCATCACGATCAATCGGCCCATTACACGCCGACTGCCAATAGCAATATTGCAAGTGGCCCACAATGGAGAACCGTTGAGCCGCGAACTAGGAAGAGAATGGCGCGACCAGACGCTATAGTCATCAAAAGTGCCAGCGGCAAGTCCTACGCGGATATATTAAGAATGGTCAAGTCCGAACCAGAGTTAAAGGAAGTGGGCGAGGCGGTTAGAAAAGTCCGAAGAACAGCAAATGGAGACCTGCTTCTGCAATTAGCAAAATCAACCGTCCCCGAAACGAGAAAGCTCCAAGCTGCGGTAGAAAAGGCGCTTGGAGACAGAGCGGAAGTGCGCGCCCTTACGGAAACCATAAGCGTCGAAATCAAAGACGACGAGATTACGACCAAGGAGGAAATAATTATGGCTGTAAGAAATCAATTTTCTATTGACCTCGTGGAAACCAATATTAGACCGCTGAGAAAGGCATACGGTGCAACGCAAACAGCAGTAATTACCATGCAGGCAGAGGCCGCGAACAAACTTATAGAAGAAGGCAAGGTGCGGATTGGATGGGTAGTCTGTCGTATACGGCCCAACATGCAACCTTTACGATGCTTCAAGTGCCTGGACTTCGGCCATCAAGCAAAAAATTGTAAAAGTTTGGAGGACTATAAGGGCGTTTGTTTTAAATGCGGCGAAAAAAAACACCTCGCGAAGGATTGCCAAAATGCACACTGATGTCTAATCTGCGTGCGTAAACACCGGGAAGATGTCGGGCACGCAACCGGAAGTGGCAGGTGCCCCGCATTCATGGACGCCAGGAGGAAGATTGCAAATAAAAAATGAAAATATTACAGTTAAATTTAAATCACTGCAAAGCAGCCCAAGATTTACTAAATCAGACCGTCCGCGATATAGCAATAGACGTCGCGATCCTTAGCGAACCGTACAAAGTTAAAGACAGCCAGGCCTGGGCAAAAGATTCAAACGAAATGGCAGCAATATGGAGCTGCGCTTACAAACCTTTTCAATTGTTGCAAATATACTCAGAATTGGGATTCGTACGGGCCAAAGTTGCAGACTTCTACATTTACAGCTGCTATATACCGCCCAGCGCTAGCTACGATACCTTCAACAGCATAATGGATAGCGTTACACGCGATGCCAGGGGTAAAAATCCAGTAGTGATCGCGGGTGATTTTAATGCGTGGGCAGTCGAGTGGGGCTGCCGAAAAACGAATGCCAGAGGTAAAGCCTTGTTGGAGTCACTGGCGGCATTGGATGTGGCTCTATTGAATAACGGGTCGGAGTTCACATTCAGTAAAAACGGCGTGGGCTACATAATAGACCTTACCTTCATCAGCAGTGCACTTTTTTCGCACACAACCTGGTCCCTGAGTGATCAATTCACTTATAGCGACCATCAAGCGATAATCTGCACCATTGCAGATAAAATGGTGAGCGGCGCAACTAACACTTTGGCGCCTAAGCACTGCGGCTGGAAGGAGAGTACGCTGGACCGTGAGTTACTAAAAGAAATGCTGACATGCACGGAAATTACAGGTAACGCAGATGAAATGGCAGAATCGCTAATGAACAGAATTAGAAACGCATGTGATGTGTCAATGCAAAGGAGAGTCAGCAAAAGCAAACACCGACCAGTGTACTTGTGGAATACAAGCTAAACGAGATCTCTGAGCCGTCGGCGGAACGATCCAAATAAAACGCGGGAGTTGTGCGGAATGCGTATGGTTTATTCCAAGTATTAAACACGAATGACAATATGTGCAAACGTTGGACAACACAAACGGCCGGAGCCGGTGGGACATGGGAAGTGGAACATGTTTACATTAGGAAACTGGCAGGGAGAGGATTTGAGTGTCGCAGGGTCCACAGAACACTGGGACGAACACATTTAGCCATGGCGGCCCGCGTTGCCGCTGGCAACATTATGGTGGGAGCTGCTCGCTCAGACGGCCCAAGGCCTCCAAGGCCCGCTCGATGAGGGCGCGGGCTCCGACGCGCGGCTGTGGGGTCTCCTCGTCGTTGGCCTCATCCTCGCTGAAGGCGATCAGTGCTCGCGCTGCTGCTACCGCGGAGGCGGGACGATTGGGTGGTTGTTGTTGCGGCCGGCGGTGGCGTGTCAGCCGGTCCGCGATGGCGGAGCGCTGCACGGGGCGCTTCACCTGAATGGGCTGCTGCCGGAGCTGTTGTGGCTTCTTGCCGCCCTTGCCTGCGGCCTTGGGCACCGTTGCTGGGGCTGGCCTTCCGCCGAAATGCAGCATGGTGTGATGGGCGCGGCCGCACTTGCTGCAACGCGCGGTGGAGTTGCACCGATTAGTGGGGTGGGACCGCGCCAGGCAGTTCGTACAATAGCCCTGGGCGCGGGCTACCTGCTGACGCTGTTCTGGTGCCATCGCCAGAAAAGCCCGGCAAAATCGTATGCCGTGGAGGTGGTGGCACAGTCGGCATTGCTGAGCCATCCGCGGTTTCCGTGTTGCCCTGCAAAACACAAAAAAAGTGTATCACTACGATATAACGATAGTGGGTGAAAGAGTATTCGCTGGAATTCCTGGTGATCATTATGGACCCGAATTTGCCTATACATCTTCTGGACATCGCCATTGAAGACAAAGCGGTAAAGGCGCCATCGGAGAATGAGTGCTGTGAGGTCATTTTGAAGAGTGGGGCCAGTATGCAGAACGTCGTTAAGTGACTGACCAGAACTTGAGGACCTTGAGGCATTGAAAACTACTCGGACTTTGGTAGTCTTCTTTTCGGGGCGGATGACTGCGTGATGAGGCAGATAGTACGAAAAGTACTTGCCATTTTGGATTATCTCACGGGGATTTGTGAGTTCCATATGGTCAAGGGTGAGATATTCCTCTAAGACGTCATCGTAGATGGTCTTGAGGTTTCCCTTTCGGGAGAGATTTCGCTCCATGCTAACATATTGCTGGAGGGCGTTTGGGCGGGAATTGCCTAACGCTATGGTGTATGGAAATTCTGCCTTAAATGGGAGTTTAACAGTATATCTACCGTCCGATCCACGGGTTGTGGTCTTCTGGTATAACTCTTCGCAATAAGTGTCATCCGAGGAGACAGGTGTCGGGAGTTTGACTTCTTCCTGCTCCCAGAATTGCCTGAGTTGTGAACTTAGTTCCTCATTGGAGACTTCTGCTACGCATGTCGAATAAGATGACACCGTATGGGGTACTGGCCCGCTGAGTATCCAACCGAAAATGGTTTTTTGGGCTAGTAAACTGCCACACACATTTCGTCGGATACCTTCGAGTAAGATCTGGGGAATCAGATCACTGCCAATTACTAGATCTATCTGCGCTGACTCGAATGGATTTGGGTCCGCGAGATTTAGCGTGGCAAATTCTTGCCAATTGGGATGGCTAATTGTGAATGGGGGTAGCAATTTCGTCAATTGGGGAAGTACTATTGCTTGCACCTTGAGGGTCGTGCTGGAGTTTGGAACTGCCAACGTCAAAAAGCAAATGTGATTCGAATTTTGCACAATTTTACCGCCCATGCCTGAAATTTCGAAGTGAGATCTTTCAATTGGCAATTTAAGGCGTTTTTGCACCTTCGAGGAAATGAAGGTGCGTTGCGAGCCTTGGTCGATCAACGCTCTAACCTTGAACAATTCTCCTAAGTGTGCAATAGACACCAGTGCCGTAGGCAGAAGGGATTGGGTGCCATTATTTGAATGAAGGGCTTGTACTTGAGGCGTACTTTGCCTTGAAGATGGGCCGGGTTGCGCATCTGAAGTGGGGGCATGAGTTGTGGAGTTATCGTTCGGTTGGTGATGAGCTGTTGCGACCTGAGAAGTGGTCGTCTGAGACCTATTGAGAGGCTGCGGGGCTTGGGATTTGTTGTTGGGAAAGTGAAGCAGGGAATGATGCTTCCTTTGGCAGTAAACACACGTAAAACTGCTTGTGCAATCCTTTATGGTATGCGTTGTGGCAAGACAGTTTTCGCATAAGTTGTGCTCTTTGACGTATTTCAATCGGCTCTGGGGGGTGAGCTTCTTGAAACTCTGACATGTTCGAATGGGGTGGTTGGCGTTGCAAAGTTTGCACGCGAAGTCTTTTTTCACCTCAGTGTGGAAGTGCTGAGATTTATTTTGAGGCCGATTTTGGGGAGTATGGAAATTGGAAGACTGTGGTTTTGGCTTAGCGGGGCGAATGCTATTGAGCCGTTCCACCACCTCGTACCTGCAGGTCAGGAACTCGTCCATTTGCGACCAAAGAGGCAGGTCCTTACGAGATGTAAGGGATTGTTCCCAGAGAGCTAATGTCTCTTCGGGTAATTTGGTGCAACAAATGTACACAAGCAGCGGATCCCAATTGTCAGTGTCCACGGCCTGGGACCTAAGTACTGATAGACAATTATTTATTGTACTTTGAATCCGCTGCAGCGCTTCGCTATTTTCGGTAGTAGCCGGAGTGATATTTAATAATGATCGTATTTGGTTGTCAACTAAAATGCGCCTGTTTTCGTAACGGGATTTCAGGGCTTCCCATGCGAGTCCGAAGTTTTCATCGCTTAAGGCAAATTGCTTCACAATTGCACCGGCTTTGCCTTGCGTCTTGTATCGGAGGTGATACAATTTCTGGGATGGAGTGAGCTTGGGGTGGTTTATGTATACTGCCGTAAACATATCCCGGAAGGACGGCCACTGCTCATAGCCCCCGAAAAATGTTTCGGTATCGCAAGGTGGAACTTGTAAACAAATATTCGGAGTATTTGTTGGTTCTGAGGATCGAACCTGTTCCGTATGCGCAGCGTGCTGAGTGGGTGGAGGCTGGAGCATCTCAATGATGTCCGACATTTGAGCCATGCACAACTCATATTGGTCTATGCAGGCTTCGTTCTTCTGCCGAGCCGACTCCTTGAAACGGTCGGGCTGGCTACTGTCTTCCGCAATGGAGACTGCCTCATATGCTTGCATAAGCCTAGTCCATTGGACTTCCAAATTCTTTTGACGAATTTGGACGAGGGACTTCGTTTGTTCCTCAATGGGGGTCGCAGAAAACCTTGTGCATAATTGCACGAGCTGATCGGACCCGAAAATTAATTTGGCAACGCTTGGATCGGTTGCTTTGAGTATGGGGGACTTGGAGCGCGTTTTTGGCGGCTCACGAGTGACAGTGTCTGTCAAAAACAAGTCAGTTGACACCTTAGGGGGTTGTTTGGAGGCGGTTGACTCCATCGCGTCTGATTGCTTTTTGGGCGAACTCTCTACCAGCATTGAAAAATATATAAATAATTGTGATAATTGGTCCTTCGAGTCTATCAGTACTTAGGTCCCAGGCCGTGGACACTGACAATTGGGATCCGCTGCTTGTGTACATTTGTTGTACGAAATTACCGGAAGAGACATTAGCTCTCTGGGAACAATCCCTTACATCTCGTAAGGACCTGCCTCTTTGGTCGCAAATGGACGAGTTCCTGACCTGCAGGTACGAGGTGGTGGAACGGCTCAATAGCATTCGCCCCGCTAAGCCAAAACCACAGTCTTCCAATTTCCATACTCCCCAAAATCGGCTTCAAAATAAATCTCAGCACTTCCACACTGAAGTGAAAAAAGACTTCGCGTGCAAACTTTGCAACGCCAACCACCCCATTCGAACATGTCAGAGTTTCAAGAAGCTCACCCCCCAGAGCCGATTGAAATACGTCAAAGAGCACAACTTATGCGAAAACTGTCTTGCCACAACGCATACCATAAAGGATTGCACAAGCAGTTTTACGTGTGTTTACTGCCAAAGGAAGCATCATTCCCTGCTTCACTTTCCCAACAACAAATCGCAAGCCCCGCAGCCTCTCAATAGGTCTCAGACGACCACTTCTCAGGTCGCAACAGCTAATCACCAACCGAACAATAACTCCACAACTCATGCCCCCACTTCAGATGCGCAACCCGGCCCATCTTCAAGGCTAAGTACGCCTCAAGTACAAGCCCTTCATTCAAATAATGGCACCCAATCCCTTCTGCCTACGGCACTGGTGTCTATTGCACACTTAGGAGAATTGTTCAAGGTTAGAGCGTTGATCGACCAAGGCTCGCAACGCACCTTCATTTCCTCGAAGGTGCAAAAACGCCTTAAATTGCCAATTGAAAGATCTCACTTCGAAATTTCAGGCATGGGCGGTAAAATTGTGCAAAATTCGAATCACATTTGCTTTTTGACGTTGGCAGTTCCAAACTCCAGCACGACCCTCAAGGTGCAAGCAATAGTACTTCCCCAATTGACGAAATTGCTACCCCCATTCACAATTAGCCATCCCAATTGGCAAGAATTTGCCACGCTAAATCTCGCGGACCCAAATCCATTCGAGTCAGCGCAGATAGATCTAGTAATTGGCAGTGATCTGATTCCCCAGATCTTACTCGAAGGTATCCGCCGAAATGTCTGTGGCAGCCTATTAGCCCAAAACACCATTTTCGGTTGGATACTCAGCGGGCCAGTACCCCACACGGTGTCAGCTTATTCGACATACGTGGCAGAAGTCTCCAATGAGGAACTTAGTTCACAACTTAGGCAATTCTGGGAGCAGGAAGAAGTCAAACTCCCGACGCCTGTCTCCTCGGATGACACTTATTGCGAAGAGTTATACCAGAAGACCACAACCCGTGGATCGGACGGTAGATATACTGTTAAACTCCCCTTCAAGGCAGAATTTCCATACTCGATAGCGTTAGGCAATTCACGCCCCAACGCCCTCCAGCAATACGTTAGCATGGAGCGAAATCTCTCCCGAAAGGGAAACCTCAAGACCATCTACGATGACGTCTTAGAGGAATATCTCACCCTTGACCATATGGAACTCACAAATCCCCGTGAGATAATCCAAAATGGCAAGTACTTTTCGTACTATCTGCCTCATCACGCAGTCATCCGCCCCGAAAAGAAGACTACCAAAGTCCGAGTAGTTTTCAATGCCTCAAGGTCCTCAAGTTCTGGTCAGTCACTTAACGACGTTCTGCATACTGGCCCCACTCTTCAAAATGACCTCACAGCACTCATTCTCCGATGGCGCCTTTACCGCTTTGTCTTCAATGGCGATGTCCAGAAGATGTATAGGCAAATTCGGGTCCATAATGATCACCAGGAATTCCAGCGAATACTCTTTCGCAAATCCCCGGAATCTCCTATTCAAGATTTCAAATTGAAAACGGTGACATTTGGGGTTAACTGTGCGCCATATTTGGCCATCAGAACGCTCCATCAATTGGTCCACGACTCCCAGCCATCCAGCCCGTTAGCGGCAAAAATACTTCTCGAGGAAACGTATGTCGACGACATTCTTTCCGGAGGTCATGATCTTCCCACCACTAAGGAAGCTCTCTCTCAAGTGATAGCCACCCTCAACTCCGGGGGATTCCCTCTTAAAAAGATAACGGCTAATCACGCAAAACTCTTAGAGGAAATTCCCGAAGACGACCTTTTCGATTCGGAATTCCTCAAGTTCGATTCAACGAGTTCCACTAAGGCTCTTGGCATCCGTTGGAATGCCCTATCGGACTCATTTTCATACTCCATCTCTCCCACTTCTCCTGCAACCTCATTCACGAAAAGGCAAATTCTTTCTTCCGTTGCCAAACTTTTCGATCCCGCAGGATGGCTTTCGCCTATAATGATTCTTGCCAAAAAGCTTCTGCAAGAGCTTTGGCTTGAAGGTACTGAGTGGGACGAGTGCATAAAGCCAGGATCACTTATTAAATGGCAGCAATTCATTGAGAATTTGCCTGCCATAGAACTTATCGAAATTCCCCGGTGGGTTAACTATGCCCCCAATCGAAATGTTCAGATCCATGGATTTTGCGATGCCTCCGAAAAGGCATACTGTGCAGCTCTATACATACGTATTAGCACGAATGGTGACCACCTCGCGTCACATCTCCTTGTTGCGAAAACAAGAGTTGCACCTCTCCAAACAATAAGCCTACCTCGCTTAGAGCTTTGCGGAGCAGTTTTACTCTCCCAGCTCATCAAATCCCTCCGCTCTCACCTCGGGTTCGATCAATCGGAAATCCATTTATGGACCGATTCGGAAATTGTCCTTGCTTGGTTGGAAAAACCACCTTGCACATGGAAAACCTATGTTGCCAACCGCACGACTGAAATACGTCAAAATGTGCACAACGCTCCCTGGCGACATGTCCCAAGCGCTGAAAATCCCGCGGACTTAGGAACGCGCGGATGCAAGCCGCAGGATCTCAAAGATCACACTCTGTGGTGGAGTGGCCCCAAATGGTTGCAGCAAGCTTCCGATGCTTGGCCCAAAGGTCACTCTCGCAAAGTTCCAGTCCCGGAACAACGAGCAGTTGATTGCCACCACCTTCTCGAAGAGCAAACCGACATCCTCGATCGGTTCTCCAGCTTCTCTCGAGCCCTGCGAGTAATCGCATACATGTTCCGCTTCATTCATAACGGCATCTCCTCCCGTCGCCAGCAACATCCCATACACGGAACACAGTTATCCCAAGCAGAGTTGGCATTTGTTAAGAATCGCCTTATAACTCTCGCGCAAAGTTCCTATTACCCCCAGGAACGACAAGCGCTCTCTCATTCGCTTCCCATATCCAAGAAAAGTTCTCTCTTGGTACTCAATCCCTTCTTAGACAAACAGAAGGTGATGCATGTTAATGGCAGACTCGCCAATGCGGCATTGTCGTATAATGAACGACACCCCATCATTCTCTCTCCAGAGTCCCGCTACTGCAGTTTGGTTCTTCGCTTCCTTCATAAGCTATTACTGCATGCGGACCAACGACTCATGCTCCGTATGGTTCGGCAGGAATATTACATTCCGCACCGAAAGCCGTTCACTTGGAACTCTGTTCGGATCTTACGACCGAAGCGTTCCGCGCAGCATTCGCCCGATTTACTGGTCGACGAGGGCTACCTCTCAAACTCATGACCGACAACGGCAAAACGTTCGTCGGTGCTCAACGTGCCATGGCCAGAGACTTTGCCAAATTCTCGAGAGAAATCGCCCAAGATATTCTCGACCGATACGGTCCTCAGGGCGTCGAGTGGCAATTCATCCCCCCACATGCTCCTCACATGGGAGGACTATGGGAGTCGGCGGTCAAAAGCTTCAAGACCCACCTTAAAAAGGTAGCCGGCTCTCATAGATTCACATACGAAGAGTTTACGACTCTTCTGACTAGAATTGAAGGGACGCTTAATTCACGTCCACTCTCTCCTCAATCGCAGGACCCTAGCGATCTAGTGTCTCTGACCCCTGGTCACTTTCTCCGAGGCGCTCCTCTCGCCGCCCCCCCCCGAACCCGAGTGCTCCGAGCTATCCCTGATTAATCGATGGGAAAAACTCAAAGTCCTCCATCATCAATTCGCCCGACGATGGAAGGACGAATATCTCAAGGATCTCCACAAACGTTACAAGTGGAAGCATCCGCAGAGGGAAGTGGAAGAAAATGAAATGGTCGTCATTAAAGACGACCTGCTTCCCCCCAATGAATGGCGGCTCGGCCGCATTCATAAAATTCATCGCGGTCCCGACAATCACGTACGTGTCGTGGATATCCGCACCGACTCTGGCATCTTGACAAGACCAGTAGTCAAGCTATGCCCCTTAATAGCGTCTTAAAGCTCATTCAACTCATGGCCCTGCTTTCCCCATACTCATTCTCATACCCTATCCACCCACTATCGTTATATCGTAGTGATACACTTTTTTTGTGTTTTGCAGGGCAACACGGAAACCGCGGATGGCTCAGCAATGCCGACTGTGCCACCACCTCCACGGCATACGATTTTGCCGGGCTTTTCTGGCGATGGCACCAGAACAGCGTCAGCAGGTAGCCCGCGCCCAGGGCTATTGTACGAACTGCCTGGCGCGGTCCCACCCCACTAATCGGTGCAACTCCACCGCGCGTTGCAGCAAGTGCGGCCGCGCCCATCACACCATGCTGCATTTCGGCGGAAGGCCAGCCCCAGCAACGGTGCCCAAGGCCGCAGTCAAGGGCGGCAAGAAGCCACAACAGCTCCGGCAGCAGCCCACTTAGGTGAAGCGCCCCGTGCAGCGCTCCGCCATCGCGGACCGGCTGACACGCCACCGCCGGCCGCAACAACAACCACCCAATCGTCCCACCTCCGCGGTAGCAGCAGAGCGAGCACTGATCGCCTTCAGCGAGGATGAGGCCAACGACGAGGAGACCCCACAGCCGCGCGTCGGAGCCCGCGCCCTCATCGAGCGGGCCTTGGAGGCCTTGGGCCGTCTGAGCGAGCAGCTCCCACCATAATGTTGCCAGCGGCAACGCGGGCCGCCATGGCTAAATGTGTTCGTCCCAGTGTTCTGTGGACCCTGCGACACTCAAATCCTCTCCCTTCCGGTTTCCTAATGTAAACATGTTCCACTTCCAATGTCCCACCGGCTCCGGCCGTTTGTGTTGCCCAACGTTTTCACACATTGTCATTCGTGTTTTAAACATTAAATAAAATGCACGCGATCACCAAAATCTCCCGCGCCTTTTCCTTTTAAACTGCGTTCCGCCGACGGCTACGAAAGAGAAGCTTATTTATGTGGTCCTTGCGTCGCTACGGAAGGAGTGCAATCGTGCAAGACGAGCCTATCAGCGGGCAAGAGCAAAAGGCGAGGCGACTGAACTAAGGAACTTATATAAGCAAAAACGGAAAGAACTGAAGAAAGCGATACAGGACAGCAAACGCAAATCATTTTTAGAGCTGGTGGATAGCGTTGAAACAGATCCATGGGGCTTGGCCTATAAAGTGGTGACCAAGCGGCTGCAAGGAGCGAAACAACCAACGCCTACGTGTCCAATCTTTTTGAAGAAGATTGTCTTATCGCTTTTCCCCGACCAACCGATTTTCAACAGAGAGGAAAATCAATCTGCGAATCCTCATTTTCAACGAGTAACGGCGATGGAGCTACATCGCGCTATTAAGAAATTTAAAGACAAAAAAGCCCCGGGGCCAGACGGAATTCCGAACCGAGTGCTAAAGCTCGCAGTCGGGCACTGCATCAACGACTTCGTCAAACTTTTCAACGCATGCCTGTCTGAAGGTGCCTTTCCCAATAGGTGGAAATGACAGCGATTGGTTCTGTTGCCCAAGAAGGGAAAACCCGCCGATGATCCGTCAGCCTACCGACCGATCTGCATGTTGGACACTGCAGGAAAACTGTTAGAAAGGGTAATTGCAGACCGCCTTGAGATGGCAATCACAGACGGAGGAGGCCTTTCAGACCGGCAGTTCGGATTCCGAAAAGGCCGCTCTACGATCGACGCAGTGAAAGCGGTGAAGGAGCTGGCTCAGGAGGCAATTAATGGTGCGCGTTGGAAAGGAGGTACTAAGGAATACTGCCTAATCGCTCTGCTGGACGTGAGAAATGCCTTCAATTTAGCGAGCTGGCAGAAAATCTTGGACGCTTTGCGACACTTCAGAGTGCCGTTCTACTTGAAGAGTATCATAGAATACTATTTCACAGGCAGAGTCCTCACGTATGAAACGACCGACGGCTGCAAACATCACGACATAACTGGAGGGGTCCCGCAGAGCTCGGTCCTGGGACCACTTTTATGGAATACTAGTAGGGCCCTGCGGCTTTGCACGCAAGTTTGAAGTCAATGGACCCAATAAATCAAGTTTCTTCATACTACACTCTTTAGGCGGTGCCACGCCTCTTTTATGTTATGCCCAATCCATTCCTCCAGTCGAAGGGGTGTGACCCGGTTTCATTGATATGCGACTTTCATTTCCAATGTTACAGTCGCAAAAAATTTAGTCGTAAAAAATATACCGCCAGTATAATGACACATCTATGAGACGATGGTATACAAAACTTCAAAGCTTTCCAACTTATTGTTTCGAAGATATTCCACATTAAAAATTTGGTTTGTATGGGCAGTGTCAGGCCCCTCGTCCTATACCCACCCCATTCCCCATGTCGAAGGGCACATCTAAATCGTAAGTTTGTGTCAAATCTCTTTGATGTGTAATTTGTAGTTCCAAAGCTATTCAAAACATTTGAGTTGCTTAAAAAGTGTCACGCCCCTTGTCCAACGCTCACAAAGCTTCACCAGTGAAACGGCACATCAAACGGTGGCCCCGCACCAAATTTTAATGCTGCCCGATTTATCATTCCGAAAATATTCCATATTGAAAATTTAAGTTGTATGGGCAGTGCCACGCCCCCTTGTCAAAAACCCACCCCATTCCCCCTATCGAATCGCTTAATCGTTTGACACCCATATTGCTGTGACATATATATCATTGCTGATTTGTTATTATAGTGATCGTGGCGAGAAGGCGTATTAGGTGGGCGTGGTAAATCTTATATATCCCATGTTAACATCAACAAAACTCGAAATCATTTGGTATTAATACTGATTTGCCGACATGTATCGAAGCTTCGTTTTGTTAGTTTAGTTGGCGTGGAAAGTGGGCACGGAAAATGGGCGTGGCCGATTATATTATAGCCTATGTTTGCCGCAATGACACGCTGAATCGTCTGATACCCATATTGCTACAACAAATATACCATGGATGATTTGTTATTATAGTGGGTGTCGCGAAAAGGCACATTAGGTGGGCGTGGTCAATCTTATATATCCTCTGTTAACATCAACGAAACACGGAATCATTTGAAACTAATACTGATTTACCGACATGTACCGTAGCTTCGTTTTGTTAGTTTAGTCGGCACGGAAAGTGGGCGTGGCCGATTATATTATAGCCTATGTTTGCCGGAATGACACGCTGAATCGTTTGATACCCATATTGCCTTAAAAAAGCATACCATAGATGAGTTTTGTTACCATAGTGGGCGTAATAAGGGGGCGTGGTCAATTTCATGTAGCCTATGTACCATTCCCACAGATTATAAAACATTTGGTGCTTATTTCATCTCAATCGGTTCAGTGGTTTTTGCCTGATTGTGGCTCAAAAAAGTCACACTTGCTTTTATATAATAGTGTAACGATGAGCCAGTCTGTCGCGGTGCAAAGCAACCCTGCCGCTACGTGCCGTGCCATAACCCAATCTGGCAACGACGGCCGCGATAGTAACTTTTAGCCCAACCTGGCAACGATGGTCGCGGTCATCAGGGAAACTTCTAGTCCAATCTGGCAACGTGCGAGAACGATCTGCGCGACGGCCGGACAGAGTATAAAAGGTGGCCAGATGCGGTACAGCGAGCCAGTCTGGTTTTGACAAGTGAAGTTGCCACACGGAATAATCAAGCAAATACTTAAGTGTACGAACAGTAAAGTGTAAACTGTGAATAATAAAGTGACTGTTGGTGTATTTTATTGTCTGCGTTTAAGAAACTGACTGTGTTTTATTTTCAAATCACACAATCCAGAGATACGTGACAGCCCACTAGACTTAATATTCGTAACAATAGTATAGATATAGATTATGTATGACGGTCTGCTGCGGCTGACTGTGCAAAAGGAGGTCAATATTATAGGTTTTGCCGATGACATAGCAGTAGTAGTCGTCGCTAAACACATAAAAGAGGTCATCGAAATTGGAAACGGGGCGATTCGGGCAATCCAGGGGTGGCTAAAGGACGCAGGACTTAGCTTAGCGGAGCAAAAAACTGAGGCGGTGCTTATAAGCAGCAGAAAGGCAAGAGAGGTGGCCACGCTAAACGTTGGAGGACATGCCATTGTCACTAAGTCGGCAGTGAAGTACCTTGGTATCGTCATAGATACAAGACTGACCTTTAAGGACCATCTGGAGCAGGCGAGCGCAAAAGGAGCCAAAGTAGGAGGGGCGTTGTCCCGACTAATGCTCAACACAAGGGGGCGTAAGCAACATCGGAGGCAGCTGTTGGCGAGCGTGGTTAAAAGCGCCATGTTATATGGGTCGCCAATCTGGGCTGAAGCCTTAAACAAAAAAACGTACGGGAGAGGAATCAGATCGGTGTACAGGTAACACGCGTTAAGAGTCTGCTGCGCCTTTCGAACCGTCTCAGAGGAAGCAGCCCTGGTGATTGCTGGCCTATGTCCAGTAGATCTAATAGCAAAGGAATCATCAAGCACTGGTATGGATTGAATGTCACGAAAAGCAGAGCGACAAGCTGCCCGCCAGCACAGCTGGCAGGAGTGGCAGCGTCGCTGGAACACCGCAACAACAGGTCGTTGGACATACAAACTGATCCCTAACATCCGAGAGTGGATGGAGAGGAAGCACGGAGAGGTAGATTTTTACCTGACACAACTTTTAAGTGGGCACGGTTGCTTCAGGGCGTATTTGTTTCGCTTTAAGCACGACAAAACCCCAAACTGTGAACACTGCTTGGACGAAAGCGCCGAGGACGCGGAACACGTATTCTTCTCGTGCAGCCGCTTTGATGCTGAAAGAAGGACGGTGAACAGGGTGTTCGGGGAACAACTAACTCCGCAAAATCTCGTGAAATTCATGCTCGCAAGTCAAGAAAAGTGGTCGGCAGTGAGCACAATGGCAGCGTTAATTCTAACCGCTCTACGCAGAGAGGAGCAGCAGCGCCGAGCGCATATTAGAACGGGCAATTAAAGCCATCACCCCCCCGTGAAGAAATGCCGAGAGGCGGTGCCGCGGGGAGCAGGGATAGAAGGAGGAGGTGGTTTTAGTCGGTAAAAATCCGGCATACCGGCGTTCTGGAGGGCGTCGGTATCTTTTGAAGATTTCCACCTCCCAACGTCGAAAAAAAAAAAACACCAAAAACATTAGCGAATCCCGAATCATCTTCGTTTAAACGACGACGACGATGCTTTGGCTCGTTGTTTACTCTACGCTTGCGCTTCGACGAACAAGGTCGCAAACTGTTGAGTACGAGCAAATTTCCCGCAACCTATGCCTCCGCTCATCTCTTCCCGCCCGCGTCAAGAAACACGCTTGACAAATTTGTGAAGATGCGTATTCTTTATATTGTATATTCTTTGCTACAACTCACCACCACCACCACCACCCTCTCTTCGGTTCATCGTATTCATTGGAAGCTGCAGCTAAACACAACAACACCATCCCAGTTCGGTTCGTCATTGCGCTCAATGTATTAAGCTGACTCTTGACAGTCGCCAGAGTCCATTTTCGTCGTCGCACCTATACAGTCAGCCGCCATGGCTCAGTTGGTTAGTGCGCGGTCCAGCGAGTCGCATGCAGAGCGACGCAAGATCGAATACTGCATGTAGTAACACCTAAAAAAAAAAATAACGGGAAACTCGTTTTCTCTTTCGGTGGCTGTCCTCTCAGCTGGAAATGGCGAACCTCTGAGAGTAAAAATTGCCTATGAAAAAGCTCCCAACCTGCCGTTCGGAACCGGCATAAAACTGTAGGTCCCTTCCACCCGCGTACAAAATTCACACGCACAACACGGGTGGTTGCGGGAAGCTAGGCCTTAGTCTCGCGTAAGCGGGCTGTCGTGCCAATCAATTATTATTAAATTAATTAAAATTATTACCTATACAGTCCACTTTTCGTCGACACACCGCCACGGTTATTCATCGTAATTTTGTATTTGTTTATAGTTAAGACTCAATAAAATAAAATTTTAATTTACTGAGTATAACTATTTATTTGGACACTGCGCTTGAAAAAAGCTTCAAGCGCCACCATAATTTGGTCCTTCGAGCCGGATCTGGCTCCTAACAAAGTTTTCGGTTCTCGGTTTTTTAATAATACGGACAAAGAAGCTGATATTTTAAATTTTGAAATGGACACCCCCAAACCCCTCCAATTGCAAGTGCAGCACTACGCAACATACATGTGAAGAGTCTGCAGCGTGACCAGCTTTTCAAGCGGCTTAAAACTGTATGCAGCGAAGTTTCCGGAGGTAATAACCCCACCGAGGTGCAGCTGCAAGTGAGGCTGACCATGGTAGAGCACTACTTCGATGCTTTCGAGACGCTAAGTCGCAAGTTTGCACAAATCATCGAGTGGAATTCGAGTCTGCATATTTCGAAGCAAAATGTACCATCGGGTCAATGTTAGCGGTCACTCGTTTCAACACTACGAACCTGATCACCTTAGCAGCACACGTGTCGTACCTTTGTCGTCATCCCGAACGGCTCAGTTGCCAAAACTTCAACTCTCCAAATTCAGTGGGCGCCACGTGGAATGGCTTGACTTTTTCAACATGTTCGCAGCATTAGTACACAACAACAACGACCTCACATCGATTGAGAAATTTCAATATCTTCGCTCGTGCCTTACTGACAATGCTGCTCGTCTCATACAGTCATTGGAAGTAACCTCAACCAATTATGAAAAGGCCATAGATCTTCTCGTCGCTCGATATGACGACAAGCGCTTCATCTTCCAATCCCACCTGAACAACATCTTCGAATTGCTTAAAATAAACAAGCCAAATCTTTCGTCGTTGCGCGAATTCATCGATATCATCAACACCAACATGCGCGCAATGCAGTCATTGGTATCTAGAAGCCAAATTGCTGATGCCATAATTTTGTACCTAATAACATCCAAGTTAGATGCAAATACACAAACAAAATGGTAAGAGGAAATCGCTTCCAAATGGGATCGTAGCAGTTCATCGGCATGGCAGTTGCCATCATGGGATGACTTGGCCGATTTCCTCGAACGTCGGTGCTAGGCATTTCACATCATCGAAGTCAACCGAGCCCCCACACAACTCCTCGCTCACAACCAAAAGGAACCTTCGTCGAAAACATTACCACACAAACACCAACAACTATCATTCGTCTCTGCGGACACCAGTGCAAGGTGCATATTTTGTGAACGCAGCCCACCGCACAACCCCTTCGCCTGTGAAAAATTTATCAAGTTGGACCCATTAGATTAGATTAGATTTGAAGGGGGGAATGTGCACTGAGACCAAAGCTGATCTATTGTGCCCCCTACAACTTTAGAGAACGTCCCCTAGTCCCACCGACCTAATAAAGCTTAGTAACTTACGTGGGAGAAGGTGTTTGACGTTTTCTTCTGCAAGCCAGTACTGGCCCAGGTGCTGTCTCCTACTACGGCATACCGCATCGCAGTACAGTATGACGTGCTCGGGGGTTTCCTCCGCTGTTCCACAGAGTCTGCAAACGCTTACCTGTTCTATCCCGATTGTTTGCATATTGTAACGATGAGCCAGTCTGTCGCGGTGCAAAGCAACCCTGCCGCTACGTGCCGTGCCATAACCCAATCTGGCAACGACGGCCGCGATAGTAACTTTTAGCCCAACCTGGCAACGATGGTCGCGGTCATCAGGGAAACTTCTAGTCCAATCTGGCAACGTGCGAGAACGATCTGCGCGACGGCCGGACAGAGTATAAAAGGTGGCCAGATGCGGTACAGCGAGTCAGTCTGGTTTTGACAAGTGAAGTTGCCACACGGAATAATTAAGCAAATACTTAAGTGTACGAACAGTAAAGTGTAAACTGTGAATAATAAAGTGACTGTTGGTGTATTTTATTGTCTGCATTTAAGAAACTGACGGTGTTTTATTTTCAAATCACACAATCCAGAGATACGTGACAGCCCACTAGACTTAATATTCGTAACATTTGGTGTCAGAAGTGGGATTGTGGAAAATTGAAAATAACTAAATAAATAAAATTATAAAAGTACGGACATGGTTAAACTCGAGCTGCTGAAGGTAGACCAGCTGAAGAAGGAGCTGGCTGCCTGGAATTTGCCGACTGCTGGCGGGAAGGTGGAGTTGCAGTTGCGCTTGCGAGAAGCATGTGAGGCACGAGGCGTCGATTGGACTGTGCACGAGTTCGGAGCACAAGAACTGGAGGCGTCGGCCAAGGTGGAGGAGTCGCCTGCTGGTGCTGCTTCGCTACAGAGTACAGCGGCTGCACCAATACAAGCGTTGGACATGAGCCAACTAATGGCTGCACTCAAAGGCATGTCGGCGCAAATCGAGACAGCAAATCGAGAAATGTCAGCGAAGCTGGAAATTACGAATCTCGAAATTTCGGCAAAAGTCGAGACTGCAAATCGGGAAATGGCGGAAAATTCTGCGCGCATAGAGCAGAAGGTGGAGGAAATTTCCAATAGCCTGAATGTGAAAGTTGAGCATCTCGGGACGCGAATAGACGATTGGGACAAACGAGTTGACGAAATGGGTGAATCCCTGAACAGACGAGTTGACAACCTGGATGAGTCCTTGAACAAACGAGTTGACAGTCTGGAAGATTCGATGCACAGAAAGATAGACGAACGGTTTCGAGAGGTACAGCCACGAGAATGTTTGCCACCGGTTCAGGACGGTTTTGCTGCCAGAACAGAAGTGCCTACTTATGATGGTGCTGCGCCGTTCGACACATTTAAATTGCAATTCGACTTGGCTGCTTTGGAAAATCAGTGGACAGATATCAGGAAAGGTCGGAGGTTGGCACTGACGCTGAAAGGTCCTGCGGCGGAGGTAATCAAATCAGTTCCAGAATGTTTAAGAAGTGATTACGGTGCCATCATGAGAGCATTAGCAGCGAAGTATAGCAACGAGCACAACCATGCGCTATACTACTGTGAGCTGAAGAATCGCAAGCAAAGAGCCAACGAGGCGCTGCAGACATATGCAGCAGACATTGAGCGGCTCGTACAGTTGTGCTACCCAAAATTTGGTGCTGATGATCTCGAGAGGATGAAGATTGAGTCGTTTGTTGAAGGTCTTCATGATCCAGAAACACGTCGCAGTGCGTTGATGATGGGCAAGCCAACATTTAAGGAAACGGTGACCAGCGCGATGACATATGAAGCGGCATGGATGGGGAGCACTCGGTATGCACCTGCAAGGATACGCCAGATTCAGGCGGACAACGACATTCCGATCCAAGCCATAAGCTCTGAGATACCGGGCAGGCCACGAGTGGTCTCCTCTAAAGTTGTTTGCTGGGTGTGTGGCAAGCAGGGCCACATATCACGAGACTGCCGCCAACGAACGAGGCGTTCCCGTTCCCGATCGCAATCGCCTGAAGCGAAGAATACTGACAATCGAGGCTCAGCCAACAAGCGCGGGGCTGAGGACGAGGAGCCGTTAAACTAAAACGGGTCAGCCCAAAGGGGCGTGAGCTGATCCCCACAATCTGCCGCCCCACCATCCTTGTCTCACAGCTGAAACGACAGCCCAGCAGCTTGACAATTGAAGGAAGGATAGATGGAAAGTGGTTCGTGTTGACACTAGATACTGGGGCGTCATATTCGATCATAAAAAGGAAGCTGCTGAAGAACTGGGAACCGCTGCATGGCATACAGCTGCGGACTGCGACTGGCGAGCGCGCGCCGGTGAGAGGGAAAGTTACAAAACGATTGCTATCGGCACCAGCAGCCTGGAACATGAGTTCATCGTCGCGGATATAATGGACGACGTGATTATCGGCGTGGATTTCATGATTAGGCACGGTTTTACGCTGGACCTGAAGGAAAATGTGCTGAGATATGCCAACGTTGAATTCCCGCTGCACACCGGCTATGAGCGAAGCGTGGCGGTAAGGAAGGTTTTATCGTGCCAACACAGGAGGATATCAGCGAATTCTGAGGCGATTGTGTGGGCAAAGGTGGACGAGGACGATGGGACGAGTCGGCTGTGGGTAGTAGAAGCACCGAAGCAAGGACACGACAGCATCATCATCGGACGTACATTAGTGGAACCTAAAAATGGAAGGATACCAGTCAGAATACTGAACCCCCTGAATGCACCCAGATATGTCGGAAAAGATGAGGTAATTGGCGAGTGTAAGGAAGCTGTAGCAGTGGTCAATTGCGAGAGTAGCCCGCCTGGAGGTAATGAGAAGAGCGGGTTTAACATGGACGCCATACCGCAGGAGAACCAGTGGCGCAGCGAGTTGACGGCCAAGCAGAAACAGAAGGCGAGGTCACTCCTGCAGCACTATGGGTCAATATTTGCAGCGGAAGCAGGCGGAAGAACAGCCATAGTGAAGCACAACATCGACACCGGAAGTGCAAAACCGATTCGCCAACCGCCAAGACGAGTCCCTCTGGCCAAGAGGGAGGAGGTCACAAATTTGATCGAGAACATGCGGAAAGACAAGGTCATAGAGCCTTCTTCGGGCCCCTGGTGCTCGCCGGTTGTGCTAGTCAAGAAAAAAGATGGCAGTACCCGGTTTTGTGTGGACTATCGAAAGCTCAATGATGTGACCAAGAAGGACAGTTATCCACTACCTCGGATCGATGACACCCTCGACACACTGTCAGGCACGCAGTGGTTCTCCACGCTCGACTTACGCAGCGGCTATTGGCAGGTAGAGCTTGCAGACAAGGACAAGGAGAAAACGGCTTTCAGTGTTGGCGATGGTTTGTGGCAGTTCACCGTCATGCCGTTTGGACTCTGCAACGCACCAGCAACATTCGAGCGGCTAATGGAACGCGTGCTAAAAGGGCTGCATTGGCGGACGTGTCTGGTGTACCTCGACGACATAATCGTAATGGGTAAAAGCTTCGACGACCACCTGGGAAAGCTGAAGGAGGTATTTGAGCGGATACAAAAAGCCGGGCTTAAACTCAACCCAAAGAAGTGCTCGCTGTTCCAAAAGGAGGTCAAGTATCTGGGCCATACGGTTTCCGCCCGCGGAGTGCATACGGATGAAGGCAAAATCACGGCGGTGAAGGAGTGGCCCCGACCACGCAATCTACACGAACTCCGCAGTTTCCTGGGCCTGTGCACATACTACCGCCGATTTGTTCCGGGATTCGCGAACATAGCCAGCAGCTTGCACAAACTGACGAAAAAGAGCCAAGCTTTCGAGTGGAGCGAGGAGCAGGAACAGGCTTTTGCACGTCTGAAGGAAAAACTGTGCAGTGCTCCAATTCTGGCCTTCCCCGTGCCTGGGGAGATGTTTGTGCTGGATACAGATGCAAGCGGGAGTAGTATTGGCGGTGTGCTATCACAGATAATAGACGGCCAGGAACAAGTGATAGCGTACTACAGTAGGGTTTTATCGAAACCGGAACGCAATTACTGTGTGACCCGGAGAGAACTGCTGGCGGTATTGGACTGCGTGAAACACTTCCACAAATATCTGTATGGACAAAAGTTTCGCCTGCGCACAGATCATGCGGCATTGAGATGGCTCCTGAACTTTAAAGATCCTGAAGGGCAATTGGCGCGGTGGATCGAGCGACTGCAGAGCTACGACTACACGATAGAGCATCGCAAGGGCAGTAGCCATGGGAATGCCGATGCATTGTCCCGCCGTCCGTGCAAAGTCGAATGCAGGCAATGCTCGCGAGCCGAAAGCAAAGAACAGATAGTGGACGTCCGGTTGGTCAGCGTCATGCCAGAGGAAGAGTGGTCTGCGGAGAGGCTACAAAAAGACCAGCGTGAGGATGCGGATCTTGCGAAGATCGTCGAAGGCAAGGAGCAAGGCGCACGTCCAGACTGGCAGGAGATGGCCGGTGAAAGCCCGATCGCTAAGGCTTACTGGGCACAGTGGAAAAGTTTGCGGCTGAAGGAAGGCTGCCTGTACCGCGAATGGGAGAGCGCGGATGGTCGTACCAGCAACCCCCTAATGGTAGTGCCGAAAAGCAGAATCAACGAGGTCATCGAGGCATACCATAACGACTCCAGTGGAGGGCACCTAGGCATCACCAAAACCGTCGCCAAAATAAAAAGACGATTCTACTGGGTAGGATGTCAGGAGTCTGTAGCCGAGTGGATTAAGAGCTGCGACCGATGTTCAGCCGCGAAAGGGCCGACAAGAAAATCTCGAGGCCGCATGCAGCAGTACAACGTGGGAGCGCCCTTCGAGCGGATTGCTATGGACGTCGCCGGCCCATTCCCAACTAGCACTCAAGGCAACAAATATATGCTGGTCGTAATGGATTACTTCAGCAAATGGCCCGAAGTGTACCCTATTCCTAACCAGGAGGCCACCACGATCTCGGAAAAGCTGGTAAACAACTGGGTAGCCAGGTTCGGAGTTCCGTTGGAGTTGCACTCAGATCAAGGCCGGAATTTCGAGTCTGCGGTATTCAAGGAAGTGTGTGAGCTGCTGGGGATAAAGAAAACGCGTACCACTCCTTTGCACCCACAGTCCGACGGCATGGTGGGACGCTTTAACCGGACACTGGAGGAATACCTGCGGAAAGTGGTAGGCAGGAATCAAAAGGATTGGGACACGCACATCCCCCTGTTCCTGATGGCGTATAGGTCAGCCCCGCACGACACGACATCACTCACTCCAGCCCGAGCAGTGTTCGGCACAGAGTTGCGGTTACCCGCTGACTTGAAGTTCGGGGTAGTCAGCACGACGGGAGGCGCTAAGACGGACTACGTGGCCAATAAGCGGGCGGAACTGGAGGAAATTCACCAATTTATAAGGGGCCGCACCAAACTGGTCAGCGATAAGGCGAAAGCCAGATACGATCTACGGGCCAACTCAGCAGGGTTCCAAGAAGGCGATTTGGTAATGCTCTACAACCCGCAGCGGAGGAAAGGTTTGTCTCCGAAACTCCAAGCGTCATGGGAAGGACCTTACGAAGTCGTGACTAGGATTAACGACGTGGTATACCGGATTCAACGTTGCAGCAATAGAGGCGCTAAGCTGAAGGTAGTCCATTTGGAGCGCCTGGCGCCTCATCACAGCGGAGCCTCGGCACTTGTTCGGGACGAACAAGTCTAAGTGGTGGGCAGTGTAACGATGAGCCAGTCTGTCGCGGTGCAAAGCAACCCTGCCGCTACGTGCCGTGCCATAACCCAATCTGGCAACGACGGCCGCGATAGTAACTTTTAGCCCAACCTGGCAACGATGGTCGCGGTCATCAGGGAAACTTCTAGTCCAATCTGGCAACGTGCGAGAACGATCTGCGCGACGGCCGGACAGAGTATAAAAGGTGGCCAGATGCGGTACAGCGAGTCAGTCTGGTTTTGACAAGTGAAGTTGCCACACGGAATAATTAAGCAAATACTTAAGTGTACGAACAGTAAAGTGTAAACTGTGAATAATAAAGTGACTGTTGGTGTATTTTATTGTCTGCATTTAAGAAACTGACGGTGTTTTATTTTCAAATCACACAATCCAGAGATACGTGACAGCCCACTAGACTTAATATTCGTAACAATATGTTTCCTCATCCTGCAGTGCCCGGTTAACAGCCCGGTGACCAGTCTAAGCTGGGTTTTTCCCTGTCTGAGGCATTCTTCACTCCATCTGGAGTTATAACCTTTAATGAAGATTTTCGATTGCCTAAGACCTGTGGCATTTGACCAGTGTTCTGAGTTCCTGGTTCTTTCCTCAAGTCTTAGTGACTCTGCTAGAGTGCTTTTGCCCAGCCCAATGAAAGGTTCTGGTGCAAGGGGGATTATAGCTGCCCCAGTTCTAGCAAGACTATCAGCCTCCTCATTTCCCTCTAATCCTCTATGTCCTGGGACCCAGAGGATTTTAACCTGGTTATCTGTGCCCAGCTTATTCAATGCTTCTATGCATTCCAGCACCAACCCTGAGGTAATCTCATACGAGATTAGTGCTTTGATGGCTGCTTGACTGTCAGAACAAATGACTATGTCTTGCCCCCTGTACAAACGCTCGAGGTTAGTCTGTACACAGAGCCTGATGACATATAACTCTGCTTGAAATATGCTGGGTGTATTCCCCATGGGCTCGTAGTACTTGAAGCGAGGTCCAAATACCCCCGCCCCTGTTCCCTCGTGCGTTTTGGAGCCATCTGTGAACCACGTAATAGTATGTGGTTTGAAATGGGACTGGTGTGCTTCCCAGTCCCAGTCCACTTTGTTACTCATACATACTGCGAAGTTTTTCTCGTAGTTATATGTTTTCGCTATTGTATCCATTGGGTACAATACATAGGGGTTACTTACAGATAACACGTCCAAATCTCTGCGACTTAGAACGTGATCCCCCCCTTTACTGGTTCGGGCCAGCCCAATGATAGTGCGCTTTGCCGCCATTTCAATTGCTGTGTGCAATGGTGATATATTGAGTATCACCTCCAGTGCCACCGTGGGACAGGTTCTCATAGCCCCTGTAATGCACGTGCACGCCAGTCGCTGGACCTTATTTAACCGATTCCTCACTGTAGTGAGTTTGGTTCTTGAGGCCCATGCCACTGCTGCATATGTGAGTACTGGCCTCACTATCATGATGTACAACCATCTCAGTATACCTGGTTTACAGCCCCAAGTTCTACCTGCTAATGATCTGCACACCATGACTGCTTTCGTTGCTTTGCCGATAACTGCCTCAGCATGTTTATTCCAGAGTAACTTCGAATCTAGTGTTACACCTAGATACTTTACCTCCGGCTTGCTTGCGATGCTCTTGCCAAGCAAGCGTATCGCCCGCATGTGCTGCAGTTTCCTTTTTAGTGTAAATGGTACTATGGTGGTTTTATCCGGGTTTATTCGTAAGCCTGCCCGGGCACACCATTCTTGGGTTAATTTTAACCCTCTCTGAATTATGTCGCACAGAGTGTCTTCGAATTTTCCTCTGGCAACAATGACAATGTCATCGGCATAACCTTGACAGATTATGCCACTGCTTGTCAGTATATCAAGGAGCTCGTCTACAACCAGGCTCCACAGTAGTGGTGATAATACACCACCCTGAGGGCAACCTCTGGTCGTCAGTACACTCCTGGTGGTTGAGCCCACCTTCGTTACTGCCGTTCTGGTGGTAAGCATAGCTTTTACCCAGCGGCTGAGAGTGGTTTCTACCCCTCTTCGGTTAAGTGCTCTTTCTATTGCCTCATGGGAGGTATTATCGAAGGCTCCTTCGATGTCCAAGAAAGCGCACAGCACAGTCTCTTTATTCGTAAGAGCATTTTGAATCAGACTCGTGAGCTGGTAAAGGGCAGTCTCCGTCGACCTTCCTGCCCTATACGCATGCTGCGCAGCATGAAGAGGTTGTCTCTTGAGCGTCACGGTTCGTATGTGCTGATCTAACAACTTCTCCATGGTCTTCATGACGAAAGATGTTAGACTAATTGGTCTGTAGGATTTTGGCTCTGTAAAGTCCCTCTTGCCAATTTTCGGTATAAAAGCTACCAGGGCACTTCTCCAACTTATGGGAATGTAACCTGCTGCTAGACAGCTTCTCATTATGCCAGTTAAATGCCTTAGCAGCACCGCCCTGCCTTTTTGGAGAAAGACAGGGAGGATGCCATCCGGCCCTGGCGTTTTGAAAGGTTGAAAGGTGTTCAGTGCCCAGTCAATCCTTCCCTGAGAGATGACTTTGTTCGCCAACTCCCAGTCTCTTCTGTCTGGTAGGTACATACTGCACTCGCCGGGTGTGTCCTGCGGGACTGCCCCTGGAAAATGTGCGTTAAGAAGAGCGAGAGCCCTTTGCTCTTCATTTCGTGTGTACCCCCCATCCGGAAGCTTGAGAGCCATCTTATTCTCCACCCCTCCTTTTGCGAGGGCTTTATGTAGTCTCGCCGCCTGGGGGGTGGATGATATCTCCTCGCAAAACGTATGGAAACTGGTTCTCTTTGCCTTGCGTACTTCTTTTGTATACTTGGTGATTGCAGTGGTGTATTCCTGCCATTCACCTGTCCGCTTTGCCCTGTTGAAGAGCCTCCGGGATTCGGATCTGAGCTTCGCCAGGGTTTTGTTCCACCATGGTGTGGACTTCTTCCTGGTTTTTGTACTTTCGGGGCAGCTTGAGTGATAGGCATTCATTACTGCTCCGTTCAGGACGCTAACCGCCTGCTCGATTTCGAGTGGATGCCGCATCCTACCACGAATATCGAGCAGGGATCGATCCTCTTCTAGTAGTTTAGTGAAGATTCCCCAGTCGGCTTTCCTGGGGTTTCTGGTTGGAGGTATCTCCATTATGTCACCTGCTATTTTAAACTCGATCATCCTATGATCTGAGAGAGAAGGTTCATTTGACACCATCCAGTCAGACACATAGTCGCTGATCCTACTGTTACCTATGGTAAGATCAAGGACCTCCTGCCTAGCCCTAGTCACGAACGTCGGTGAGTTTCCCGAATTAAATATAACTAGGTTAGTTGCTAATATATAGTCTAACAGGTACTCACCCCTGATGTTGTCATTGGTGCTGCCCCAGATGGTGTGGTGGGCGTTCATGTCGCCGCCTAGCAGAAGAGGCAAGGCGTTTGCCCTGCAGTATTCCACTAGGCCCTGCACTTCCTGGGGGGGTACCATCATGTCCTCGCCTGTAAAGTAGGCGGACGCTAGGACGATCTCAAGGTCACGTCCCTCGATTTTGACCGTCATCGCCACCGCTACCAGGTCCCTGGCCATGTACTCTGAAATACAAACATAGTTAATATTTTTATCAATCATGATGCAGGCACGAGGTATCTCGTGCCTTGTGTCATAAATTACCCTGGTTTGCGTCGAGTTGAGTCCACAGATTCTCCCCTTGTAGCACCAGGGTTCCTGTACCAGCGCCGCCCCGATGTGGTCTCGGGTGAACTTGTGCGCTAGGACGGCCGATGCCGCCTTCGCGTGATGAAGGTTGATTTGGACAACCTTCATCGCTCGAGTGTTAGAGCTATGGAGAGGATTCAATGTCCATCTCGAGCAGCGCCGTTATCGATATCTCGTCCGACAGCTGCTCCTCCATTTCACGTTTGTGCTGCCTTGAAGCCCCAGCGCCCCAAGGTTAATCTCCCCAATTGAATCTTGGGAAGCTACTATTTCTTCCGCTACTGCTCCGGCTTTCTCCCCGACCTTCGGTGAAGTCCCGGGTTCGGTGGAGGGCTTCGTTGCGCCTGAGCTTACCGCCTCTGCCGGTGGATTCCCGACTTCGGCTGGTTCTGTGGGGGGCACTTCCACACTGTGCGGGCCTCCAGATTTGGGAATATGGACTGGGATACTCCCAAACCTGAAATTCAGAGCATTGCCATTTCCCCTGATCGTCGCGAAAGACACTTCGTCAACGGTCAGATTCCACAGCATGCCCTTGCCCTCCTCTTTGGAAGTCACGACCTTCCAAAGATTCGTGAGAATCCCCGCGTTCTGCGCTTGCAATAGTGCAAAGAGCTTGCTGGATTCCTGTCCAGCGCTCCTAGGAAGGAATAGGGTAACATGATGTGTCTTGGGAATTTCATTTCCAAGGCACACATGGAGCTCTACACCCTTCCAGCCTTCCAGCTTCGGGACCGCCTGCTACGCCAGTCTACGGTACCCTGGTTCCCGCAGTCTGTCAGCAGAAGTCCCGGCCGAAAGTGGATGCCGCTGAACACCAGTGGGCATGCCCACCCCTTAGCTATCTCACTCACGATAGCTTCTTCTAGAAGAGAGAGCTCCTCCTTGCTCAGTGTCTTCAGAGGATAATCCTTAGGCAGAACCGCCACCCGAATGGCCGCAGGAGCCCTGAGGACACTCGAGTAACTTGCGCCCGCCATGGGCTCACCCTCAGACTGGTTGCTATTCTGGGGTTTTCCCGTCTTAGCTCCCAGTGCCTGAGTACACGTCCTGGACTTTTTAGTTTCAGGACGTTGGGGGGGGAGTTATATTGTCGCTCCCTCTCTTTCTAGGTAAAGCTGGTGGAGCTGCTGTAACCGGGGGTCCTCCCCTGTGCTCCTCTGCTTTACTTCTCGCCTCCTCCTTGCTCAATCCTTGTTTGAGGTATCGGAGGTACCATTTAACCCCAGCTCCGCTTAAGCCGCGCCTTAGGGGGTCATCCAGGCCACCTGGTTGTCCTAAGGGCGGTAGTTCCGGGAGCTGCTTCTTGGGCCTGCTTGTTTTCCTGTCAGCGGCTGGCCCTGCTGCCGGTGTCACAGCGGTAGGTGGCGGTGTTATTACCCGCTCACTCACTGCAACACTGACACTAGGAGCCTGGCCTGTGGGCAACGTTCCCACCACCAGTCTGGACTGTATATTTCCAGGACCGATGGGAGGAGCCGCCTCCCTGCTCACTTGACTTGTGTTGGGTCCAGTGCTGGTCGACGCTGTCAGAGCAGAGATATCGAATAGAGGTCTGCTCTGCCTAGATATCCCCCCCTGCCAGCACCGGCAGCCACCCGACCGCCCCTGCGTGAGCCCCTCGCCGCCCGGGAAGGTATTCTTCCCCGACTGGTGCTGGGCCCCAGGTCTGCTTCTGAATTTCGGAGCGAATGCTCCGGCACAGCAGCTAGCTGTGTTGCGGTGTAGTCCCGCAGAGCGAGTGGAATTCCTCGCTTATTTTTCCCGCATTTTCGTATAGTTGTACTCATAATGACGGTGCGGCCGCCTGCCCGCGCACAAGGCGAAGGCGATGGCGGCCAAAGATTCTGGCAGGGACAGGGTTGGTCGACCATGGCAGAGCCCGCATACCATGGCAAGGCCATTGTACTTCCTGAGGTGGCCCGGTATCAGGAAGGCACCGTAAGAATACAGCCGGTATACACCCTGGCTGCAAACCACCCAGTGGGCACGGTCCGCGTAACACCCTGGGTTAGGGGGGGGGGGGGTAGTGCTTAGTACGGGCACCGCCCCAGACTATTCCATTCCGTTCATCACTTGGATTGGACTAGTCTGCGGCGTCCTTGCCCGCGGCAAGCCCCCACACCACGACAAGGTGACTACCCTTGTGGAGGAAGTTGGACCCATATAAGCGGTACAGTTTGGTCAAAACACTCAAGCTGTGCCTCAATTGCTTACGTCAAGGTCACAACTCCAGCAATTGTCCATCTCTTCGCCGCTGTCAACATTGTAGAGTAAGTCACCACACTCTGCTTCATCGTTCAGGCGCCATCGAAAACGATCCTACCAACAACATCACCGGAGAAACGCAGGAGAGAAAGCCAACTGTGCTGCAGGTACATAAACCAAATACAGAAGTGGTTCTCGCCACTGCACTCGTACGCCTACATAATGTGGGTGGCTCTTCCATCATCGCACGAGCACTGCTAGACTCAGGCTCCCAACTCCACTTTGTCACTGAGCGCATTGCTCAGCATCTTCGTCTATCTCGTACTAAGCACAACATTGAAGTCACAGGCATCGGCTTCACAACAACAAAAGCACAGCAGCTGTGCACAGTGAAATTGCACTCATTGCAAAATGCGTTCTCCACAATCATCAAGGCCATTGTGATTCCATCGATCACGTCATGCCAACCAACTCATCGCATCGACATAAGTAAATGGAACATTCCAAAAAATATCACACTTGCTGATGAAGATTTTTATCAACCGGGTACAATCGACTGCCTTCTCGGAGCGAGTTTGTTTTATGAATTATTGCTGGTAGGTCAAATAAAGTTACACCACAACTTACCTACACTTTAAAAAACAAAGTTGGGTTGGATAGTGTCAGGCGCAGTCCAACCACCACCAAGTCTATCATCGTCGTTGTCTTCGTTACCATTATCATCGTTGTCATCATCGTGCCCATACAAATCGTTCATTGCAGTATCTGAAGAGCCACTGCTGAATACACTTCATAGACCTTCTTGGACCAAATTCCGATGCGTCCTATGCGGCGCAGTAAAAGAAAGGCACGTCCGTATTCAGTGAAGTTTTAATGCAAAAGGAATGAGTATTACAATGTAAATGTACAAGGAGGGTAAGAAACATAGAAAATGTGAAGCATAAAAGCTTACGTTGACAGCTTCACATAGTTGCATTGCTTCGTACTTTAGAGTTGCATTTCAACACTAATGGAGAAGTTTTGGAAGCTAGACGATTATCACAATAATTCATCACCAATTTTTTCGGCCGAAGAGCAATATTGTGAAGACTTTTTTAAGGTTACAACGAAAACATGCCCCACCAGTAACAAATTTATCGTCCGTTTGCCATTTAAGGAGAGTCCTCAGTCCTTAGGGCAATCCTTCGGCATCGCCTACAAAAGATTAGTGTCATTGGAAAACAAAATACATCGCAATAACACACTTAAACACCAGTATCATCAATTCATCGACGAGTATTTGAACATGGGTCATATGGGACTCACAGAAAAGAACCAATGTGCTCAACATATCATCCCTCATCACGCTGTCACCAAATTGTACTCCTCGACCACAAAGCTTCGTGTAGGTTTCGATGCCTCGAGCCATACTTCCAATGGCAAATCACTCAAGAATATTCTTCGAGTTGGGCCAACTCTTCAAGATGACATCTTTACAATCCTCATCCGATTCAGGACACATAAGTACATGCTGATGGCAGATAATGTATCGACAGATCCTCGTAGATGAAGACGACGCTAAGTGGCAGTGCATCCTGTGGAGAGATTTGCCTCACAAGCCCGTTAAAAAGATTCAGTTACGAACAGTCACATATGGCACAAGTTGTGCGCCATATTTAGCAGTAAAATGCTTACGGCAATTAGCTGAAAATGAAGCCGCAGCATTTCCTATTGCGTCTGCAGTCACTTTGAGAGATTTTTATGTGGATAATCTCATGACTGGCGGGTCCACGGTTGAAGAAGTCATCGAAATAAAACACCAAGAAATGCTCAATCGGGGTGGTTTCCCTCTTCGCAAATTTGCTTCAAACAGCATGACTGTCATCGCAGATGTGCCGCAATCGGATCGGGCGAAAATTGTGCATTAAAATGAGGCAGATTATATCAAGGCATTGGTCCTTCGATGGTCACCATCACATGACCATTTCCTTTTCGCATACCATCCTCCTTCGTCAACAAAACCAACAAAACGAACGATTTTATCGAATATATTCAGCTTCTTCGACCCACTTGGATTGATAAATCCCATCATCGTGTCGTGCAAAATCTTAATGCAGGACTTGTGGAAATTGAATGTGCAGTGGGATGAAAGCGTTCCACAAGATGTCTTCACCAAATGGAATGAACTCCAACATCAATTTTCGCTCATCGAAAACGTCAAAGTCGCCAGGTATGTGCCAGTTAACACAAGCACTGAATTTCATGCCTTTGCAGATGCTAGCACCAAAGCATACGGCGCTTGCATTTACATGGTTACCAGAAGTCAAGACACAGTGAGCTCGTCACTTTTATGCGCCAAATCACGCGTTGCACCAACCAAACAAGTCAGTCTGCCTCGACTTGAATTGTGCGCTATATTACTGCTAGCAGAGCTTCTACACTCCGTAGTGCAGACATTTAACCCCAACCCAAACAATATTCATTGCTGATCGGACTCAACCATCGCCCTGTGTTGGGTTCAAGGCGAGCCATCCCGATGGACAGTTTTCGTGGCAAACAGAGTCACTAAAATTCAGTAACTCACCAAGAATTATCAGTGGCATCATGTCCCATCAGGCGACAACCCTGCCGATCTTGTTTCGCGGGGCGCTAACGTTACTGACCTCATCAGCAACAGTCTTTGGTTTCAAGGCCCTGCATTTCTTTCTTCACCAACACATCAGTGGCCCACATCATCGACACCACACCCGAAAGACGTACCCGAGTAGCGGCGACAATGTAGTGCACTGCTGGCTAGCCAGCCCAGCGACATTTTCGCCGCTCACAAGTACATCAACAACTACAACAAATTTCTTCGGATATTCACGTACGTAAGACGATTTGCATATCAAAGGCAACCAAATGCTGACAGCACTTCCTCGTCACAAATCACATCAGAAAACATTGACGCAACCTTAACAATGGTTTGTCGTGTAATTCAACGAACTTATTTTCATGACGAATACACGAAAATTAGCAACCATCAATTTATCAATCGGTCTTCGAAGTTGCTTAAACTTGCGCCATTCATGCATAATCACGTTATCAGAGTAGGCGGAAGGTTAACAAATTCTTCGTTGGATTTCAATAGCAAACACCCCATTGTGCTACCACACTCTCACCCATTTGTACACACTCTCATTGCACATCATCATCGACAGCACCTGCACGTTGGAGCGCAGACACTACAAAATATTCTTCGTGATAAGTTTTGGATCATTGGCGCGCGTAAAGTCATTCGTCAAGTTATTCACCACTGCATTATCTGCTATCGTCTTCGGCCGATCATTTCCGAGCAGGTAATGGGAGAGCTGCCCGCTCATCGCATTACAGCCTCATTGCCCTTCGATATCACAGGCGTTGATTTTTGTGGACCACTCTTCGTTACTCAACAAATTCGTGGTAGACCACCAATAAAGGTTTACATTGCCGTCTTCGTTTGTTTTTCAACAAAGGCTGTCCATCTGGAAGTCGTTCCAGACTTGTCGACGCCTGCATTCATCGCTGCGCTCTTTGCTCGACGAGGCAAGTCTCGTCTCATGTACTCGGACAACGCAACGGGGCTAATCGAGAGCTTCGTGAATTACTGCACACATTTGTTACACAACAGCACATTGAGGCGGTAGAGGAATTTTGTCGCAATGAAGGTGTACAATGGAAGTTCATCCCGCCCCGCTCACCACACTTCGGCGGCTTATGGGAGAGTGCCGTGAAGCTAAGCAAACACTATCTTCGTCGCTCGATTGGCACACACATTTTGTCGCTGGATGAACTACACACGGTCGTCTGTCAAGCGGAAGCAATTGTCAACAGTCGTCCACTGACACCATTGTCGAACGATCCTGATGACCTCCGACCCCAGCACATTTTCTCGTCGGTCGTACACTAACCACCATTCCAGAGCCATCGTCATCGAAAATAACCTTATTGAAACGTTATCAAATTGTCCAACAGATCCAACAACAATTCTGGCTGCGCTGGCACCGAAAGTACCTTGCGGAACTTCAACATAGATCGAAATGGTCCACAGTTCATCCAAACATCAAAGAGGGTGACTTGGTACTTGTAAAAGGCGAACTCACTGCACCTCTCAAATGGCCAATGAGACGTGTGGTTGAGACAAAACCAGGAAACGACGGCAAAGTTAGAGTTGTGGTGGTGAAGACAGCAGACAAACTTTGCACGCGTGCGATAACAAAAATTTGCAAACTCCCAATTGAAACCCTGTCATCTGCAGAAACTGATTGAAAGAAGAACTTTCAAGGGGGGAGTATGTTGCGGCCCCATGCCGCAGCAGTAGGTGTCCTACAGGGACACATGTTCATCGTTTTCACTTTCACACATTTTCTTCGCTCTAAACTTTGTAGTAAATAACACACCATAATCACACCACTGTACAGTTACTAGCAACAACCACAATGCACCATCGTCGTTCTTGCTTTTGTCTTCGAAATGGTACCAATGTAGTGCTATGCAAAGCCTACAACTCACCACCACCACCACCACCCTCTCTTCGGTTCATCGTATTCATTGGAACCTGCAGCTAAACACAACACCATCCCACTTCGGTTCGTCATTGCGCTCAATGTATGAAGCTGACTCTTGACAGTCGCCACAGTCCATTTTCGTCGTCGCACCTAAACAGTCCACTTTTCGTCGACACACCGCCACGGTTATTCATCGTAATTTTGTATTTGTTTATAGTTAAGACTCAATAAAATAAAATTTTAATTTACTGAGTGTAACTATTTATTTGGACACTGCGCTTGAAAAAAGCTTCAAGCGCCACCAATGTAAATATGTACATGTTATATCAACGAAGTTGATCACTTTATTTTCTTGCAATAAAGTAATATTAGTTATTAGACACGCTTTTTCTTTTTTCAGAGCAAAAATTGTACTTTTGCAAAGAAATAATATCGTTTTTCCAAGGCAGGCAGCATGAACAGTCATAATCAGACTTCAAACTTGTCAACTGTTATCAGGTTTCTTCACCTGGTTTGTTTTATCATGATCGCGGCGTACTTTGCTACCGTTTCGGGCACGACCCTTTTTCAAATAAATAACCTAAGCTAAGGGTTTTGAAAAATAAGCGATTTCCTAAACGTGGTCGAAAGTAAAATAATGGCTCTTTTGAACTAAAATATGAACGAAAAAGAAATATCTCTAAGGATTTAGATTTGTCACACTGCACAATAGGTCAAATGACCACTTTTTCTGTGCGAAATTAATAACGGCTAAAATATTGTTACGAATACTAGTTCTAGTTGGCTGATACGTATCACTGGATTGTGCAATTTGAAATAAACAAAAAACACTTAGTTCCTCATACGCAGTCAATAAAAACCAACAATCACTTTATTTCACAGATTTACACTTCACTGTCTTTACACTTAATTATTTGCTTAATTACTCCGTGTGGCACCTTCACTAGTCAAAATCAGACTGACTCGCTGCGCCGCACCCGGCTGCCTTTTATACCTGTCCGGCCATCGCGCAGATCGTTCTCGCACATTCCAGAGTGGACTAAAGGTTTCCATGATGATCGCGACCATCATTGCCAGGTTGGACTAAAAGTGTCCATTATCGCGGCCATCATTGGCAGGTTGGACTAAAAGTTTTCATTATCGCGGTCATCATTGCCAGGTTTAATTATGGCACGGCGCGTAGCGACAGGGTTGTTTTGCACAGCGACAGACTGTCTCATCGTTACACTGCCCACCACTTAAAATTGTTCGTCCCGAACAAGTGCCGAGGTTCCGCTGTGATAAGGCGCCAGGCGCTCCAAATGGACTACCTTCAGCTTAGCGCCTCTATTGCTGCAACGTTGAATCCTGTATACCACGTCGTTAATCCTAGCCATGACTTCGTAAGTTCCTTCCCATGACGCTTGAAGTTTCGGAGACAAACCTTTCCTCCGCTGCGGGTTGTAGAGCATTACCAGATCGCCTTTTTGGAACCCTGCTGAGTTGGCCCGTAGATCATATCTGGCTTTCGCCTTATCGCTGACCAGTTTGGTGCAGCTCCTTATAAACTGGTGAATTTCCTCCAGTTCCGCCCGCTTATTGACCACATAGTCCGTCTTAGCGCCTCCCGTCGTGCTGACTACCCCGAACTTCAAGTCAGCGGGTAACCGCAACTCTGTGCCGAACACTGCTCGGGCTGGAGTGAGTGATGTCGTGTCGTGCAGGGCTGACCTATACGCCATCAGGAACAGGGGGATATGTGTGTCCCAATCCTTTTGATTCCTGCCTACCACTTTCCGCAGGTGTTCTTCCAGTGTCCGGTTAAAGCGTTCCACCATGCCGTCGGACTGTGGCTGCAAAGGAGTGGTACGCGTTTTCTTTATCCCCAGCAGCTCACAAACTTCCTTGAATACCGCAGACTCGAAATTCCGGCCTTGATCTGACTACAACTCCAAATCTGGCCACCCAGTTGTTTACCAGCATTGCCGCGACCGTGGAGGCCTCCTGGTTAGGAATAGGATACACTTCGGGCCATTTGCTGAAATAGTCCATTACCACCAGCACATATTTTTTGCCTTGAGTGCTAAGTGGGAATGGGCCGGCAGACCACTCTTCCTCTGGCATAACGCTGACCAACCGGACGTCCACTATTTGCTCTTTGCTTTCGGCTCGCGAGCACTGCCTGCATTCGACTTGGCACGGACGGCGTGACAAGGCATCGGCATTTCCAAGGCTACTGCCCTTGCGATGCTCTATCGTGTAGTCGTAGCTCTGCAGTCGCTCGATACACCGCGCCAATTGCCCTTCAGGATCCTTAAAGTTCAGGAGCCATCTCAATGCCGCATGATCTGTGCGCAGGCGAAACCTTTGTCCATACAGATATTTGTGGAAGTGTTTTACGCAGTCCAATACCGCCAGCAGTTCTCTCCGTGTCACACAGTAATTGCGTTCCGGTTTCGATAGAACCCTACTGTAGTACGCTATCACTTGTTGCTGGCCGTCTATTATCTGTGATAGCACACCACCAATACTATGCTCACTTGCATCTGTATCCAGCACAAACATCTCTCCAGGCACGGGGAAGGCCAGAATTGGAGCACTGCACAGTTTTTCCTTCAGACTTGCAAAAGCCTGTTCCTGCTCCTCGTTCCACTCGAAAGCTTGATTCTTTTTCGTCAGTTTGTGCAAGCTGCTGGCTATGTTCGTGAATCCCGGAACAAATCGGCGGTAGTATGTGCACAGACCCAGGAAACTGCGGAGTTCGTGTAGATTGCGTGGCCGGGGCCACTCCTTCACCGCCGTGATTTTGCCTTCATCCGTATGTACTCCGCGGGCGGAAAACGTATGACCCAGATACTTGACCTGCTTTTGGAACAGCGGCACGTCTTTGGGTTGAGTTTAAGCCCAGCTTTTTGTATCCGCTCGAATACCTCCTTTAGCTTTCCCAGATGATCGTCGAAGCTTTTCCCATCACGATTATGCCTTCGAGGTACACCAGGCATGTCCGCCAATGCAGTCCTTTTAGCACGCGTTCCATTAGCCGCTCGAATGTTGCTGGTGCGTTGCAGAGTCTAAACGGCATGACGGTGAACTGCCACAAACCATCGCCAACACTGAAAGCCGTTTTCTCCGTGTCCTTGTCTGCAAGCTCTACCTGCCAATAGCCGCTGCGTAAGTCGAGCGTGGAGAACCACTGCGTGCCTGACAGTGTGTCCAGGGTTTCATCGATTCGAGGTAGTGGATAACTGTCCTTCTTGGTCACATCATTGAGCTTCCGATAGTCCACACAAAACCGGGTACTGCCATCCGGACTATCAACTCGTTTGTTCAGGGAATCATCAAGATCGTCAACACGTTTGTTCAGGGAATCATCCAGGTCGCCAACTCGTTTGTTTAGGGAATCATACAGGTCGTCGACTCGTTTATCCAAGTGCTCTACTCGCGTCTCCAGGTGCTCGACTTTCCCATTAATCCTGTCTGAGATTTCCAGTTTATGCCAGCCTGGTGGAGTCTGGAGAGTTGGTTCCTGAATCTAACAAACTAAAAATTTTGCCTGGGAACCGCCCATAAAAGGCGGTCAAGGTCAAAGTTCAAAGTTTTTATCAAAATAACTCAGTCAATCTCCAACTGATTTACACGATATGGGTACCAAACGTAAGGTCTTTTTCATACCTTTCTTCTGATTTGCAACATTAGATATTTAAGATATACTAATAAAATGTTTTAAGCGAAAACTTTTTGTTTTATAATATGTACATATCCGTTTTGTAAAAAAAACGCCTGAGCCGTTGATGGTGAAGGCTGCTCGTCGAGGTTAATGGGAGAAACATATCCACTGGGACTTTCGAACGGTGCTACTCCCTGAACTACACCTTCAGGGTTGAGCTGCTTCTCAAATTAGAAATAGCTTTCTCCAATGGGCTCAAAACCATTTTCCTAAAACTTCCCCTCCTGTTGCGCGACACTCTGCTTTGTTGTGGGTTATTCTTTTTTGGTCTTACTAGTCTCTCTACATCTAGAAAATCAGTTGGTTATTGAAATGGAATACTATTATACAATTTGTTTGTTACCTTTTGCCAACCATCACCGTCTCTCATCGGTGGCCCGGAAGCATTCAATTTTTGAGAGATGCTATCCCATTGCTCCTTAAAATTTACGGGAATGTTACCCCCATTAAATCCTTTAGCAAAGGGTTTTTCTCCAGCTCGGCAACCAATGAGGCGAACTGAACACTATTCTAGAAATTTATTTGAACAAACAAATCAAAACTTACACAATTTTGTTCCAACTGTTGCCAAAAATTGAGTCGACTAAAAACTCGTCGTTTTCACTCAACGTCAACGTCAATAGGTCTGTTTGGGAAGATTTCCAGTAAAAATTATCCAGTAAAAAATATCAGAAGAGAAAGTCAGTTTACGCTCCCAAAAATCAATCTATCCAAAAAAGTAAACAAACACCAATTTGTACGAAAAAATTCACGAAAAGGGCACGCAACTTTTCGAAGTGTTTCATTTCAAAGGAGGTTTCGAAAAAACACACGAAAAAATTTCATGATGGGAAGACAGAGTGACGATTTTTGAGAAAAAAATCTAATATGCGTGGTTGCCCAGGAAAACGAAGTAATTTCTCCAAAGGAATTGGAAACTACAAGCTTCAAATTATTTTTCTTAAAGGCGTTAAGAAAATAGAATTTATTCGTAAACTTATTCCTCAACTTATTTTTTCCACTCCAGTGTACTACATAAAGAGGTTCATGTAGTGCCACTGTAAATATGTGGAACTGCACTGAGGGGTCAGCGACACTATTTAGATATGTACAGTCAACCCTCCTGTAACGCTGTACTCTCAGAACGCGGTTTCCATATAACGCGGATCTGAAATTGCGACAGCCCTCCTATAAAGCGGTACTCTTACAGCGCGGTTTCCGTTCAACAACGTACCATCAGTTCTTTCCGTGCACCCAATGAATGGTTTTAACTGGATAAGTTTATATAAACATTCAAGCTTATCTCTTAGCCGTTTACAGCTTCGGTTTCAATCGTCTCAGAGCTCTTTCACAGTACGAGAAAGGATGGTTTGAAAAACTTAAAAAAAAGGTACACATTGCACAATATTAAGTTTCAAGGAGAAATGGCCTCAACAGATGCTAAGGCTACCGAAAATTATAAGAAATTATAAGCATTATATTGGAAAAAACTACCAGCTAGGACCTTCATTTCAAAAAATCAAAGGCGTGCTCAGGGCTTTAAACCTTCAAAAGAACGTCCAATAAAAAGAAAAGATGAATTCAATAAAAATAATTTGTAATTTATCTTGTCTTTTGTATTTATTGGTCTCCATATAACGCGGTACAAATGATGTGATTTGTACTAATTCTGAGTTTCTTATAGCGCGGTTTCCATACAACGCGGTAGACGGTTTCCATATAACGCGGTACGAATTATGTGATTTGTACTAATTCTGTGTTTCTTATAGCGCGGTTTCCATATAACGCGGTACGCACTCACCGCGTTATAGGAGGGTTGACTGTACATTAGGGTGGGTCGATTCCGGACTTTTTTCGATTCGAGATTTCTAATAGTGCGGAAAAGTTGCCTTAGTACTTCCTGATTCCAATGCAATTTTTTGTTTTGAGATCGGACTGCATCTTCAACCCCAACTCCGGCCTTGAAATTTCGGAAATTTGCCTAAAATCGTGAAATTGCCTACCTAGCGCCTGAAATACGCCTCTCATGGCAAAATGTATAAAAGAAAAGTTGTTTGTCGCATCATTAGCTACCGAAATGGTATTATGATCATGGCCGTAGGACGAACCGTTCCCGAGATACGAGCGAAAAGGCGGCGCGCCGCAGCGCAAGGTGAAAATTGTTGCAGCTCTCAGCTAACCTGTGTTGGTTACCCAGAACCCACCACGTGGAGGTGGCTGCACTTCGGGTTCCTCCCAAGCCCAACCCAACCAACCAACCATATGTCAGGCTTGTTTTAGTCTGAATCTATATCAAATTTATTGATAAAATCAGATTTTGTACTAAACTTTGGCAGTTGTTGCCTAGATTTCAGTGTAGAGCGTATACAACGATCACGAGACTGGGGGCCAATAACTTTAGAAGATGCCTCTGTCACCAGTTTGACGGTTCTCTCGACTGCCACGGTGTGAGAGGGGAATCCACTAAATTTCCGTATCTCTGCAGTGTCTCCCGACAACCCTTTTATGAGCTCTTCGTTAGAAACTGAACGAAGAACTGGTGGAACAGTCAAGGTAATAGTCTTCCAGTTAATCATATCGTAACAATTATTAGCTTTGAAATTCAGCTTTGGCACTTTATTACATCTAACCCATCTATTTACAGTGTCAGTCTCTGCTTCTCTGGCTGCCAGAAGACGGTCAAGGGCCAACTTTCTGACTTCTACCCGTTCGTCAGTCATCATACGAAGGAGAATGTTTTCTGGAAGAGCAAAGAAAGCATTCTGTTGAATAGATGAATCGACAACCTTGCGCAGTTTGGCAGGTAAGTATCTCGACCTTTGGATTGCAGCAAAGAGATGGCGCGAGCCATCTTTGATTGAACTGTGGAATCTTATTGAGAACCACAAAGGTGAGTAAACTGTAAGTATGTACTTTACCAAAATCTTTATTTCCTTTGTTGGGTTGTCTGTAGAAATGTATAATCTCAGAATTCTGTTTGCACAGGTGAGCCAGCGAGATTTGCACATGTTACCTGGATGCATCGACGCTAATTGTAAGTCTGAAGAGCATTGACCGGAAATAACAGCTTCTGATATTTTGTAGAGGTAAGCTTGGTCTGTGCTAAGTTGGGTCGGATTAATAACCTCAGAAGGTAATTGGCATGATGGAAAACTTTCAAATTTGACGACAGGCAACTTCTCACAATCAGGGAGCAGGTTACCTATGTCGCCAGAGAATGTATTTGGACTCTTTGAGACACCATCTATGTGTTCGAAAAGAGCACGAAATGGAAGTTCGTTGAAATGTAGAAGACAAACAACCCACTGTAATGGCCTACCTATTTTTTCTTCTAGTTTCCGAATGATTCCACCTTTCCAACCTGTGTTCGTGTTGGTGCCATCAGCACCGACAACTTCTAGATGTTCCACATCTACTGAATTGTCTTGTAAATGTTGCCATATAGCTTGCATCTCATCCTCAGCTGACCCGGAAGGAGAGGTGACGTGGCCAAAGTAATGAGACCCAGGTTCCGCTACAAGAGAAATATGTTCCTCTTTGACAGTGTCGCGGTAGTACTTTTCACCTTCGCGGACTTGTGTGAGTGTATTGTCTTTGCGGCCGTCAAAATACAGCCCATATACAGAGTCAATACTTTCGGTGTTTTGGAGCTTAATTCCAACACTTTTTTTTGCTCGACTAATCTTGCATTTGTCAGTGACAAAGCTAGCCTGATCCTCTGTTATCAAAGCTGCTTTTTTGGCATCCAGAAAGGCAGATGAAACCATCAAGGCCGCTGCTCTGTCACTTAATCCGAATCTTTGGGCAGCTAAAGCAGTGTGTTCTAATAATAGTGTGTTTTGTTTGATTTTAGAGGATGGAAGAGAAAATTCAGCATCAGCATCGTTTTTGGAAGAATGTATGTGCGACGCACCGACATTGTTGTCGTCTGTGTGAGTGTCTGGTTGATCTGAATGGTCACGTGTTGTAGCTGATACTTTTCTGGTAAGTGTTGATGTTGAATGACGTTTTGAAAGCTTTTCTTTACGTTCATTTCTCTTTGCAATCTTTTTTGTTTCAGGTAGATCAACACTTCCAATGCGACCAATTCTTCTGGTTCTCTGGTCCAAGAGAAATGGTTGTTCAATGATAGGAACTTTCCTTTCCTTTGGACAATTGCATGAAGAAAAAGAAATGCATTTACAAGCAGCGATGTCAAATAATTCTGCGGCAGAAGAGACAAAGTTGTCTCTTTTAGAGCGCAAACCTATTTGGTTCCTTAAAAACATTTGTTTAAGTGTCAGAAATTTCTTATGGTATGTGGTGAGCATTTGTAGAACTCTGGTGTGTGAGACTATCGGATTAGATGACTTTTTGAAAATATTTTCAACCATTTTTGCAACTATTTCTGAAACCTCTTTACTCCTAGGTTCATAGTTGTCACCTCGGAGTCGCCCTATACGAAATCTTTCAAACTGATAATACAAAAGAACATCCTGGCAACTGGGTAGCTGGGACTCAGTGAGATCGTACGGATATATGCCAAACACAGGACATTTCTGTCTAAATTTAAATTTAGATACAGACATGTTGAGTTTTGTGTTCTGTTCAGAGAATGTAAGTGATAGCACTCGGCGAAATCAACGACAAGAGTGAAGGAACTCGATGAAAGAATATTTGTGTGGGGACCTGTCCGAACGTGTCGTATGGCTCAGGGGAATACACGACGGAGCAAGCTGGTGGCGCCCGGCGCGCAGCGGGAGTCTAGTCTAGTGTCTGGCGGGGAGGGGAGAGGGATGGGGGAAAAGTGAGACGGGACGGGGGGAGCGGCCCGGCCGGTCCGACCCGACGCGTGAAGCACAGAACACATCTCCGCAGCGCCGGCGTCATTGTTGGCGCATTCAGGGAGAAGTGTGGTCGCAAGCCGATTTTTACCTTGCGCTGCGGCGCGCCGCCTTTTCGCTCGTATCTCGGGAACGGTTCGTCCTACGGCCATGATCATAATACCATTTCGGTAGCTAATGATGCGACATACAACTTTTCTTTTATACATTTTTCCATGAGAGGCGTATTTCAGGCGCTAGGTAGGCAATTTCACGATTTTAGGCAAATTTCCGAAATTTCAAGGCCGGAGTTGGGGTTTGTCTCAAAACAAAAAATTGCATTGGAATCAGGAAGTACTAAGGCAACTTCTCCGCACTATTAGAAATCTCGAATCGGAAAAGTCCGGAATCGACCCACCCTACTGTACATATGGGAAAATGTGGTTTGCAGCCAGGGGGTATACCGGCTGTATTATTACGGTGCCTTCCTGATACCGGGCCGCTTCAGGAAGTACAATGGCCTTGTCATGTATGTGGGCTCTGCCATGGTCGACCACCCTGTCCCAGCCAGAATTTTTGGCCGCCATCGCCTCGCGCGCGGGCAGGCGGCCGCACCGCAATCATGATGAATTCCACAAAAAGAAATGGCGGTAAAAATAAACGAGGCATGTCACTCGTTCGGCGGGACTACACCGCAACTCAACTTGCAGCAGTACCGGAGCATGCACTCCAAAACACAGTAGTAGACCTGAGGCTTCAGCCGAGGAAGAATACCTTCCAAGGTGGCGAGGAGCCCACTCAGGGGCGGACGAGGGGCCAGCGGTGCTGGCAGAGGCAGGCCTCTGTTTGATACCTCTGCTCTGGCAGCATCAATCAGCACTAGTCCCACCACAAGTCAGGTGAGCAAGGCTCTGACTCTCCCTAGTGGTCCAGACTGGTCCATGCATTCAGTCCAGACTGGTGGTGGGGGCGGAGCCCACAGGCTCGGCCCATAGTGCTAGCATCGCTGCGACTGCACGAGAATTACCACCGTCATCCACCGCTTCGGCGCTGGCAGCAGGCCGAGCTGCTGACGTAGAGGCAAGTAGGCCCAGAAAACAGCTCCCCAAACTACCTCCCTTAGGGCAACCAGGTGGTCTGGATGACCCCCTAAGGCGTGGTTTGAGCGGGGCTAAAGTCAAATGGTACCTCCCATACCTCGGGCAAGGACTGAGTAAGGAGGAAGCCAGGAGTAAGGCGGTAGAGCATTGGGGAAGACCCACAGCTACGGCGACAGCTGCGGCTGCTTAACTGACTCAACCAAGGAAGAGAGGGAGCGACAACATCACTCCCCCCAACGTCCTGAAATTAAAAAGTCCAGGACGTGTACTCAGTGCGCTGTTACAAGCGCAGAATGCTGGGGTTTCCACTAATCTTTGGAAGGTGGTGACTTCCAAGGACGAGGGCAAGGGCGTGTTATGGAACCTGGTCGTTGACGAGAAATCCTTCGCCGCGATCAGGGGAAACAACAATGCCTTGAACTTCAGATATGGGACTATCCCAGTTCATATTCCCAGATCTGGAGGCCCGAGCAGTGAGGTAGCACCTCCCACTATACCAGCTGAGTCAGGGAATCCACCGGTTGAAGCATGGTGCAGTCTGCCGCACCCGGGACCTCACCGGACGGCAGAAATCAAGCCAGAGCAAAGGCAGCAGAACTAGGAGTTTCTCAAGATTCCCTTGAGGAGATAAACCTCGAAGCGCTGGGGCTGAGAGGCAGCTCAAACGAGGAAAAGGAGCAGCTGTCAGACGAGATCTCGTTGACGCCACTGCTTGAGATGGATGAATCCTCTCCTAAGCTCTAACCCTCGAGCAATGAAGGTTGTGCAGATCAACCTTCACCACGCGAAGGCGGCGTCGGCCGTCCTAGCGCATAAGTTTACCCGAGACCACATCGAGGCGGCGCTAGTGCAGGAGCCCTGGTGCTATAACGGCAGAATCTGCGGGCTCAACTCGCAACAAACCAAGGTAATTTGGAACACAAGGCAAGAGAAACCTCGTGCCTGCGTGGTATTTGAGAAAAATACTAACTATGTTTGTATTTCAGAGTACATGTCCAGGAACCTGGTAGCGGTGGCGATGATGCTCGAGATCGTCCTAGCGTCTGCGTATTTTCCAGCAGAAGACATGACAGTTCCCCCCCACGAAGTGCAGGGCCTGGTGGAGTACTGCAGGGCAAACGCCTTGCCACTCCTAATAGGCGGGGATATGAACGCCCACCACACGATCTGGGGAAGCACGAACGATAATCTTAGGGGTGAGTACCTACTTGATTATATACTAGCACCTAACCTAGTTATACTTAATTCGGGATGTTCCCAGACATTTGTCACTCGAGTTAGGCAGGAGGTCCTAGACCTTACCATATTGAAACGAAAAGGCACTCTGTGCTGTGCATGAACGCTTTTGCAAGCATACTTTTAGGCGTGCACTTTGAAGTACAGCGAAACTGGTATAAATTCGCTTGGTATAGTCCGATATGGCAAGGATGGTTCTCGAAGAAATGGGATGTGCGAGAATGGTCGAGCGCGTTTCAATTGGTAGTTGCAAGAAACTTCGGCGCGATAAGAAAACTGGTATAAAAGCAGCAGTGGCAGCGTAAGGGGTCGAGTCTGTGTTGAGCAAGCAAAGTGGTAACAAGTGTAGATACAAGCGAAGTGTAAATTTGTAAATAAAGTGATTGTTGATTTTTGCTGAATGATTGAAGGTGTTTTATTTTCAAAACCAATACAAACGAACCTGTGAAGTAATTTTCGTAAATTTGGTGCCAGAAGTGGGATTGTGTTACTGAAGATAAAAAATAAAATTATAAAAACGCAGACATGGTTAAACTCGAGCTGCTGAAGGTGGACCAGCTTAAGAAGGAGCTGGCTGCCTGGAATTTGCCGACAGCTGGCGGTGAGGTGGAGTTGCAGCTGCGCTTGCGAGAGGCGTGTGAATCACGAGGCATTCATTGGGCTCCACACGAGTTCGGAACGCAGGAACAAGAGGCGTCGGCCAAGGTGGAGGAGTCGCCTGCAGGTGCTGCGTCGATCCAAAGTACTACTGCAGTGGCTGCGCCACTACAAGCATTGGACATGAGCCAGTTAATGGTTGCACTTAAAGGCATGTTTGAGACTTCCAACCTTGAAATGGCAGCCAAAATGGAAAATGAAAATCGCGAAATGGCAGCCAAACTGGAAACCACGAATCAGGAAATTTCGGCGCAAATGGCAGCGAAACTGAAAACCACGAATCAGGAACTGTCGGCGCAAATGGCAGCGAAACTGGAAACTACGAATCACGAAATAGCGAAAATGGAATCGGCGAGCCGAGAAGTAGCAGAGCGAATGGAAACCAAACTCCAGGAAAATCCGGAAAAATTGGAAAATGCTAATCGCGAGTTGTCCAGCAAACTTCAGGAAAATTCTGCGCGCTTGGAGCAGAAAGTGGAAGAGATTTCGGACAGGATTAATGTGAAAGTTGAGCACCTGGAGACGCGAGTAGAACATTTAGACAAACGAGTTGACAGTCTGGAGGATACGGTAAACAGAAAAATCGACGAGCGGCTTAGAGAGGTACAGCCACGAGAATGTTTGCCGCCGGTTCCGGAAAGTTTCGCCACCCGAACACAAGTTCCTACTTATGATGGTGCTACGCCGTTCGATACATTTAAACTGCAATTCGACTTAGCTGCTTTGGAAAATCAGTGGACCGATATCAGGAAGGGTCGGAGATTGGCACTAGCGCTGAAAGGTCCGGCGGCTGAGGTAATGAAATCAGTTCCGGAATGTTCGAGAAGTGATTATGAGGCCGTCATGAGAGCGTTGGCAGCGAAGTACAGCAACGAGCACAACCATACGCTATACTACTGTGAGCTGAAGAACCGCAGGCAAAGAGCCAGCGAGGCGCTGCAAACATATGCAGCAGACATTGAACGGCTCGTACAGTTGTGCTACCCAAAATTCGGCGCTGATGATCTCGAGAGGATGAAGATTGAGTCTTTCATTGAAGGTCTTCATGATCCGGAGACACGTCGCAGTGCGTTGATCATGGGCAAGCCGACAATCAAGGAAACGGTGACCAGCGCGATGACATATGAGGCGACATGGATTGGATGCACTCGGTATGCACTTGCAAGGATACGCCAAATCGAGCCGGACAGCGACATTTCGATCCAGGCCATAAGCTCTGAGATACCGGGCAGGCCACAGGTTGTCTTCTCTAAAGTTGTTTGCTGGACATGTGGCAAGCAGGGTCACATAGCACGAGACTGCCGCCAACGAAAGAGGCGTTCCCGTTCTCGATCGCAATCGCCTGAAGCGAGGGATACTGACGATCGAGGCTCAGCCAACAAGCGCCGGGCTGAGGACGACGAGTCGTTAAACTAAAACGGGTCAGCCCAAAGGGGCGTGAGCTGATTCCCACAACCCGCTGCCCCACCGTCCTTGTCCCACAGCTGAAACGGCAACCCAGCAGCTTGACGATTGAAGGAAAGATAGATGGAAAGTTGTTCGTGTTGACACTGGATACTGGAGCGTCATATTCGATCATAAAAAGGAAGCTTCTGAAGAACTGGGAACCGCTGCATGGCATACAGCTGCGGACTGCGACTGGCGAGCGTGCGCCGGTAAGAGGAAAAGTAACAAAAACAATTGCTATCGGCACCAGCAGCCTGGAACATGAATTCATCGTCGCGGATATAGTGGACGACGTGATTATCGGCGTGGATTTCATGATTAGGCACGGTTTTACGCTGGACCTGAAGGAAAATGTGCTGAGATATGCCAACGTTGAATTCCCGCTGCACACCGGCTATGAGCGAAGCGTGGCGGTAAAGAAGGTTGTACCGTGTCGACACAGGAGGATACCAGCGAATTCGGAGGCGATTGTGTGGGCAAAGATAGACGAGGACGACGATACGAGTCGGCTGTGGGTTGTAGAAGCACCGAAACAAGGACACGACAACATCATCATCGGACGTACATTAGTGGAACCTAAGAATGGCAGAATACCAGTCAGAATACTGAACCCCCTGAATGCACCCAGATATGTCGGAAAAGATACGGGCATTGGCGAGTGTAGAGAGGCTGAAGTAGTTGTCAATTGCGAAAGCAGTCCACACGGAGGAAGTAAGAAACGCGGTTCTAACATGGACGCCATACCGCAAAACCAGTGGAGCAGCGAATTGACAGCCGAGCAGAAACAGAAGGCACGGTCACTCCTACAGCACTATGGTCAATATTTGCAACGGAAGCGGGCGGAAGAACAGCCATAGTGAAACACAACATCGACACCGGAAATGCGAAACCAATCCGCCAACCTCTGGCCAAGAGGGAGGAGGTCGCAACTTTAATTGAAAGCATGGGTTAAGAAAAGGACATAGAGCCGTCGTCAGGCCCTTGGTGTTCGCCGGTCGTGCTAGTCAAGAAAAAGGATGGCAGTACCCGATTTTGTGTGGACTATCGAAAGCTCAATGACGTGACCAAGAAGGCCAGCTATCCACTACGTCGGATCGATGACACCCTGGACACACTGTCAGGCACACAGTGGTTTTCCACACTCGACTTCCGCAGCGGCTATTGGCAGGTGGAGCATACAGACAAGGACAAGGAGAAAACGGCTTTTAGTGTTGGCGACGGTTTGTGGCAGTTCACCGTCATGCCGTTTGGACTCTGCAACGCACCAGCGACTTTCGAGCGGCTAATGGAACGTGTGCTGAAAGGGCTGCAATGGCGGACGTGTCTGGTGTACCTCGACGACATAATCGTGATGGGTAAAAGCTTTGACGACCACCTTGGAAAGATAAAGGAGGTATTCGCACGAATACAGAAAGCCGGGCTTAAACTCAACCCAAAGAAGTGCTCGCTGTTTCAAAAAGTGGTCAAGTATCTGGGTCACACGGGTTCCGCCCGCGGAGTACATACGGATGAAGGCAAAATCACGGCGGTGAAGGAGTGGCCCCGGCCACGCAATCTACACGAACTCCGCAGTTTCCTGGGCCTGTGCACATACTACCGAAGATTCGTTCCTGGATTTTCGAACATAGCTGGCAGTTTGCACAAACCGACGAAAAAGAATCAAGCCTTCGCGTGGGGCGAAGAGCAGGAACAGGCTTTTACACGTCTCAAGGAAAAACTGTGCACTGCTCCAATTCTGGCCTTCCCCGTGCCTGGAGAGATGTTTGTGCTGGACACAGATGCAAGTGAGCATAGTATTGGTGGTGTGCTATCACAAATAATAGATGGCCAAGAACAAGTGATAGCCTACTACAGCAAAATTTTGTCAAAGCCGGAACGCAACTACTGTGTGACACGGAGGGAGTTACTCGCAGTATTGGAATGCGTGAAACACTTCCATAAATACCTGTATGGGCAGAAGTTTCGCCTGCGCGCAGATCGTGCGGCATTGAAATGGCTGCTGAACTTTAAAGATCCGGAAGGCCAGTTGGCGCGGTGGATCGAGCGACTGCAGAGCTACGACTACACGGTAGAGCATCGCAAGGGTAGCAGCCATGGAAATGCCGATGCCTTGTCACGCCGTCCGTGCAAAACCGAATGCAGGCATTGTTCGCGAGCCGAAAGCAAAGAGCAGATAGTGGACGTGCGATTGGTCAGCGTTATGCCAGAGAAGGAGTGGTCTGCGGAGAGGATACAAAAGGACCAGCGCGAGGATACGGATCTTAAAAAAATCATTGAAGGCAAGGAGCAAGGCGCACGTCCAGACTGGCAGGAGATGGCCGGTGAGAGCCCGATCGCGAAGTCTTACTGGGCGTAGTGGCAAAGTCTGCGGCTGTCTGATGGTTGCCTATACCGCGAGTGGGAGAGTGAGGATGGCCGGACCAGCAATTCCCTAATTGTAGTCCCGAAATGCAGGATCAACGAGGTGATCGAGGCATACCATAACGACTCCAGCGGAGGGCACCTAGGCATCACAAAAACTGTCGCCAAAATAAAAAGACGATTCTACTGGGTAGGATGCCAGGAGTCTGTCGCCGATTGGATTAAGAGCTGTGATCGATGTTCGGCTGCGAAAGGGCCAACAAGAAGATCTCGGGGCCGCATGCAGCAGTACAACATGGGAGCACCCTTTGAGCGAATTGCCATGGACGTCGCCGGGGCCATTCCCACTTAGCACTCAAGGCAACAAATATGTGCTGGTGGTAATGGACTATTTCAGCAAATGGCCCGAAGTGTATCCTATTCCTAACCAGGAGGCCTCCACGGTCGCGGCAATGCTGGTAAACAACTGGGTGGCCAGATTTGGAATTCCACTGGAGTTGCACTCGGATCAAGGCCGGAATTTCGAGTCTCTGGTATTAAAGGAAGTGTGTGAGCTACTAGGAATAAGGAAAACGCGCACCTGTCCGACGGCATGGTGGAACGATTCAATCGCTGGAGGAATATCTGCGGAAGGTAGTAGGCAAAAATTAAAATGGGACACGTATATTCCGCTGTTCTTGATGGCGTATAGGGCAGCCCCACACGATACGACATCACTCACTCCAGCCCGAGCAGTGTTCGGCACGGCGCTGAGGTTGCCTGCTGACTTGAAGTTCGGAGTGGTCAGCACAACGGAAGGCCCTAAGACGGATTACGCAGTTAATAAGCGATCGGAGCTGGAAGAAATCCACCAGTTTATAAGGGACCGTATCCAACTGGTCAGCGATAAGATGAAAGCCAGATATGATCTACGAGCTAACACAGCGGGGTTCCAAGAAGGCGATCTAGTAATGCCTTACAACCCGCAGCGGAGGAAAGGTTTGTCTCCAAAGCTTCAAACGTCATGGGAAGGACCTTACGAAGTCGTGACTAGGATTAATGACGTGGTGTACAGGGTTCAACGCTGCGGCAACAGAAACGCCAGGTTGAAAGTAGTCCATTTGGAGCGCCTGGCATCTTACTCCGGCGGAGCCTCGGTACTTGTTCGGGACGAACAAGTCTAAGTGATGGGCAGTGAAACGAAAAGGCACTCTGTGCTGTGCATGAACGCTTTTGCAAGCATACTTTTAGGCATGCACTTTGCAGTACAGCGAAACTGGTATAAATTCGCTTGGTATAGTCCGATATGGCAAGGATGGTTCTCGAAGAAATGGGCTGTGCGAGAATGGTCGAGCGCTTTCCAATTGGAAGTTGCAAGAAACTTCGGCGCGATAAGAAAACTGGTATAAAAGCAGCAGTGGCAGCGCAAGGGGTCGAGTCTGTGTTGAGCAAGCGAAGTGGTAACAAGTGTAGATACAAGCGAAGTGTAAATCTGTAAATAAAGTGATTGTTGATTTTTGCTGAATGATTGAAGGTGTTTTATTTTCAAAACCAATCCAAACGGACCTGTGAATTAACAATATCACAGATCATAGGACCTGTGATATTGTTACTTCACAGTAACAATATCACACCCTCCCTATCAGATCATAGGATGATCGAATTTAGATTAGCAGCCACCCAAATGGAGTCATCTTCAATTAAAAACCCCAGGAAGACCGACTGGGAAAAATTTACAAGGTTGCTCGAAGAGGATCAACCCTTGCTGGATGTTCGGGGCAGGATGCGGCATCCCCTCGAAATCGAGCAGGCGGTTGAAACAGTAGACGGGGCAATAATCAATGCTTTTCACTCAAGCTGTCCTGAGAGCAGGAGGACCAGGAAGAAACTCAGAACAGACACGCGGAGACTCTTTACTCTTAACAGGGCAAAGCGGACAGGTGACACTGCCGCTCTCACTAAGTACACAAAGGATGTACGGAAAGCGAAAAGAGCTAGTTTCCAATCGTTTTTCGAAGAAATTTCTTCCACCCCCCAGGCAGCAAGGCTGCACAAGGCGCTAGCGAAGGGGGCAACGGAAAATAAGATGGCACTCAAATTACCGGATGGTTGTTACACGCGCAATGAAGAGCAAAGGGCTCTCGCTCTTCTAAGTGCACACTTCCCTGGGCAATCCCCCAGGACGCACTTGCCGAATGCACTATCTATCGTCCAAACAGAGGGGACTGGGAGCTGGCGCATAAAGTCATCTCTCGGGATAAGATTGATTGATTAAACACCTTTCAACCCTTCAAATCGCCAGGCCAGGAAGGGATCTTTCTTGTCTTTCTACAAAAAGGCAGGGGGCCCTACTCAGGCATCTCACTGGCATAATGAGAAGCTGTCTAGCATCCCCGCTAGTTGGAGAAGTGCCCTGGTAGTTTTTATACCAAAAATAGAAAAAAAGGACTATACGGAGCCGATGTCCTTTAGGCCAATCAGTTTAACATCCTTCTTCATGAAGACCATGGAGAAGGTGTTAGATCAGTATATTAGAACCGTGACGCTTAAGAGAACAGCAGGCAGATCGACAGAGACTGCCCTATTTCAGCGCACGAGTTCAATCCAAGAAGCTATTAAAAGCAAAGAGATTACCCTGTGTGCTTTGCTGGATATCGAAGGAGCTTCGATAACACCTCGCATGAGGCGATAGGAAGAGCGCTCAACAGGAGAGGAGTAGAAGCCTCACTTAGCTGGATAAGAGCCATGCTCTCCACCAGATCGGCCATAACGAAGGTGGGCACTACCACAAGGAGCGTGCTGGCAAAAAGAGGATGCCCACAGGGCGGGGTACTATCACCGCTGCTGTGGAGTTTGGTAGTGGACGACCTCCTTGAACTACTGACAAGCAATGGCATAATGTGTCAGGGTTATGCCGACGACATTGTCATTATTGCTAGAGGAAGGTTTGAAGACACTCTCTGTGACATAATCCAGAGAGGCTTAAAAATAACCCAAGAATGGTGTGCCCGAGTAGACTTGCGAATAAACCCGGTCAAAACCACCATAGTACCTTTTACATGGAAAAGAAAGCTGCCACACATGCAGACAATACCCTTGCTCGGGAAGAGCATAGCTTATAAACCAGAGGTGAAGTACCTAGGTGTAACACTAGACTCGAAGTTACTCTCAAATTAGCACGCGGAGGCAGTTATAAGTAAAGCAACGAAGGCGGTCATGGTATGCAGATCCTTAGCAGGCAAAACTTGGGATGCAAACCGAGCATACTGAAATGGGTGTATACCATGATTGTGAGGCCATTACTCACATATGCAGCAGTGGCATGGGCCCCAAGAGCCACACTCACTACAGTGAGGAAAAGGCTCGACAAGGTCCAGCGACTTGCGTGCACGTGCATTACAGGAGCTATGAGAACCTGTCCCACAGCAGCACTGTAGGTGATACTTAATATATCGCCATTGCACGTAGCAATTGAGATGGCGGCCAAGCGTACAATGGATTTACCAGAACCAGTAAGGGTGAGGATCCTTAGGCATAGAGACTTCGATGTGCTTTCCACTAGTAACGCTTATGTGTTGTATCCGATGGATACAATAACAAGAACATATAACTACGAGAAACACTTCGAAGTTTATATGAGCAATAAAGTAGACTGGGCCTGGGAAGACCACCAAATCCATTTTAAACCACACACAATTAAGTGGTTTACAGACGGCTTGAAAACGCACGAGGGAACGGGAGCGGGGGTGTTTGGACCTCGCCTCTAGCACTATGAACCCATGGGAAAAACACACAGCGTATTCCAAGCTGAACTCTATGCTATCAGGCTCTGCGTGCAAGTCAACCTTGAGCATGCGTACAGAGGACAGGACGTCGTCATCTGCTCCGACAGCCAAGCAGCCATCAAAGCTAATCTCATATGAGATAACCTCAGGATTAGTGCTGGAATGCATTGAGGCATTGAATGCACTGGGCAAATGCAACCAGGTGAAGATCCTCTGGGTTCCAGGACACAGAGGTATCGAAGGAAACGAGGAAGCGGACAGCCTCGCTAGAACCGCGGCCGCCACGCCTCCCCTAGAACATGAACCCTTTATTGGGCTGGGCAAAAGCGCCTTAACGGAGTCAATGAGACTTGAGGAAATGACCAGGAACACAGAACACTGGACTAGCGCCTCCGGTCTCAGGCAATCCAAAACCTTCGTCAAAGATTACAACCCCAAATGGAGTGAAGAATGCCTCAAACTAAGGAGAATCCAGCTTAGACAGGTCACAGGTCTTCTAACTGGGCATTGCAGATTGAGGAAACACATGCATACAATGGGTATAGAACAGGTAAGCGTCTGTAGACTCTGCGAAACAGCAGAGGAGACTCCCGAACACATCATAATGCACTGTAATGCGGCTTGTCGCAGCAGGTTGCGTTACCTGGGCCAGTTTTGGCTTGCAGAAGAGGACGTCAAACACCTAGACCCCCGCGAGTTACTAAGTTTCGGGCTAGTACCATTTTGATTTCTCGTCACTTGACTCGTTACGTGTAATGAAGCCTACAGTCAGTATTGTCAAGGGGACAGACAATTCTTAAGGTCGGGTGCTCCCACATAGCGCTCGCTGCTGTCGGTTATGCCGCTACTCCCACCATGCTGACCGTTGATCTTCAGTTCTCCTTGTGGTTGTTGTTGTTTGAAATTTGTTTAGTGCTCCGTATGTGGTTGTTATTGGAGATCGTGCGACTATTTGTGCGTGCGTTTATAATTGTTATTTTTTATTTGCGCGTTTTGTGTTGATTTTGTCTAGGAAAATTGTTATTGTCTCGTTCACTATTGTTTTCACTTTGTGATTTTTAGTTTATGCACTTGCATTTGTTGTTGTATTTTCGTTTTGTTACTGTTTTCATTTATCATGTTCACTTTGTTTTTTGTTTATGTGCCAGTTTCAAATCGTATCCGGCTCGAAGGACCATGTTTAAGTTCTAAGGGGAGGGCCGCGCAAATATTTTCCAAAATAAAAATATCGTAGATGTTTTGAGTGAATGTCTTAAGATTTATTGAATGTTGTTTATGTAATTATTTATAAATTTAGTAGTAAAGATGTAACGTGGGTCGCGGAATCGAGTTCGTTGATCGAGTGCCTGCCGGCAGCGCAAGCAGCGATTAAGCGATGTGAAACTGGGAGAGCCGGTAGAAATACATGCACAGAATTACACTAATATTATTGCAAAATTACAAGCTTGATCAGGAACGTAGTTTTTCCTCCATATACATTTTTAAAACGGGGTTGTTGTTCTAGGGTTTCATTCAGTTTTCTTGGATTGGATTAAATCTTATTTAAGCAACCGACAGTGCGTCGTCGTTGTTGATCATGCCATCTCGAAGCCTTTCGTTGCCACTTCTGGAGTCCCGTAGGGAAGTATTTTAGGCCCTTTGTTCTTTGTCCTCTTTATAAATGACATCAGTGATTGCCTCTCCTTCTCAAACTTCTTGCTCTATGCAGATGACTTGAAGATTTTTTCTGTTGTCCGTTCTTCGTCTGATTCTTTAAACATTCAGTCCACCTCAATAATGCCCTCGCGTGGTGCAGTAAAAATCGTTTATGCTTGAACGTCAGCAAATGCTTTCACTCAATTTTTTCGAAATGCTCTAATACAGTAACAACTTCTTTCGAAATTGATGGCTCAGTATTAGGAAAGGTGGCTGAGATCAAGGATCTGGGCGTTGTGTTTGACTCAAAGTTTAGTTTCACTTCCCATGTTAATCGCATTGTGTCACGTGCCTACTCTATGTTACGGTTTGTCCGCCGCAATTCTTCCTCCTTTTCCAATCCCTATACGCTCAAGCTCTTGTATTCTACTTTTGTTAGGTCCAGACTGGAATATGCTGCGTTCATCTGGGGACCGTATCATGCGGACATATTGATTGCCCCTCTCTCTTGTCCAAATTAGCTTTGAATGTGCCATTTCGCTCCCACAGACATGTTTCCCCTTTTTCTGTTGAGTTCTCTAAGACGCGTTATGGTAGTAACGCGCCTATTCCTCGAGCCTTATCCGAGCTAAACGTGCTGTCGTCCTCTTCTATGTTTGACCTATCTGTACCTAAACCCTTGTTTATTTCTTTTCTTTATTCCCACCTTCCCACCTTGGTGCCATTTCGTAATACGTTTGTATAAAATTGACTAGAAAAATATATTATTGCCCAAAAGCGTCAAATTAATCTTTGGGTATGCTTTTAATTTAATTAAATTAAGATTTTATTAACTGCATCCCAAAAAACAACCCTGCGGTCAAACTAGAGCATTTAGCACCAAAAGCATACCTGATCTGATCTGATCGTTAGAGATTCGCTAAATGAAGAAATGCGAAATACAAAGGACGGCAATTGACCCTGTCATATTGAATGCATTTAGCTTTGTGTTCTTTGGTATATTTTTCAATAATATTTACATAATGAAACCAAAACAGTTCATATGTAGGTATTTAATGCAGAAAATTAATGAGAACATACTTTAAAAAGCAAATAATTGAAAGGAATCCCTAATCCCTAATATCGGGAAAAGAGCAGACACAGTGAAGAGCTGATCACTGCCAGCACGCAAGGACTGTGTACGTGAATTGCAAAAAACGCACAAATATCGGTTTACTCTCCCAGCAGAGACAAATAAGACATTACACTCGCTCATTTTGCCAAAAACAGCTGAAATTTCCTATACGTGTGATTATCTAGATAACCAAGATAAAAACTCCGTGAGAGCAAAGAAATCAGCTGTTTGCAATTTGGTTGCCGGGGAAAAAATTGAAAGCATTTTTTATATGAAAAGGATTGCCGGAATAAATGTTTTTCACTCTGAACATCTGAGATAGTGCATATATGTGGTTTGCGTGCCCTACAATATCTTAGAATGCATCGACTGTCTATTATTTTACGTAAAACTTTCGCCTTCTGCCATACAAATTTCCTTTTTATTTTGCATTCACTTCATGGTGAATTGGTGCTCAGCTGGTTTTTCTATTTATCTATTGTCCGGAGCAGCTCGCGGACTTATTTTGCTGCCGGAAAATGATAATTAGTTTTCCAATAAAAAAGCAATCGGAAGTATCTTTCTGTATATTAATCAATAAATTATTCATAGCTAAGAAAAGCGCGATCATAAAATTGCTTATAGCTCATTCAAGGTTGCTATTATTTTGTATTGTTTTTTGGCTATTTTTCATACAAGTTTCAATTTAGCAATGCGCTTACAATTCGTGGTGAAACCCAATCAGCTGTTTTCTGCTTGAACATTTTTCGGAGATGGATGTTTGTGCACAAAATAATGATTTACAGTAAAATCGCTGCCGGTCGGCCTCGATAGCTCAGCGGGTAGCGCGCTGGCTTCTCATACCGAGCGCTCCAGGTTCGATTCCTGGCTTGGGCTGGAAAGTACACTCATTTACTTCTATCGCTATCCACATGAAGGAAATGAGAATTACAAGAATCGCACAAGTGCGCTCTTGGCAGGCAATGGCAAAACCTCCAAGTGTGAAAGAAAAAACTGCCAATCGCCGTTCGGATTCGGCATTAAACTGTAGGTCCCCTCCCTCCCTCCCTTTCCCCCATCCGTTTGAAATGTGTGTTGTATCACATGTTGGAAAAAACAGTGTTGCATACACATTTCAAACGGGTGGAATTTGTGGTATCACAACGGGCCCATAGGCCTAAGTGTGTCTCATACAGAGGCAGCCACTTAACCAACCAACCAAAATCGCTGCCGGAACAAGAATATGTGTTCATTCTATAATTTAAATGTGATGTCGAAGAGTTTGCCAGTGATCAAAATTGTTTTGGTTCGTTTATATTGTTATATCTTTGCATTATTCTGCCTCCGTTTTGCATAGAAATTTTGTACTGCCAACTGGCAAAAGTTGTGGTGAAAAAATATCAGCTGTTGGATTTGATATTTTATTGTCAACCTGATGCCGCCCGGGGGTAATATCGAAAAACAAAAAATTGAGCAATATTGTGCTAAGTTTTGATATATTGTAATTTTTTGTTTTGAAAATGTATTCAATCCAAACCACAAATATTTTAAGATTCCTCTTATTGCAAGTAACCAATGTACATCACAATATGCTTTATTCATTTATAATACAAATTTATTACACGTAATAGATATATCTATATAAATATCTTTGCATTTTCCACACCACTATAGAGGTATGCAAAATAGACGCGTTACCGATTTTTTTTTTGGGTGCTCGGTTCCCCTGTAGGCATATTTCACCCATTACAATATTTTATAAAACATAAGGAACATATAAATCACATAAAGATTGAACTAATAAACATAAATCAAAAATTCATTTTCATTAAACAATAACATGAAACAAAAGATACAAAATGTGGAAAAATAGCTTTTACCAATAAACAGAAAATCAAAAATTTAAATTTTAAAACAATAGCATGAAAACAAAATACAAAATGTGCACACAATGACATAATGAATATACTTACGCTTGCGAAAATCACTTCTTTAAGTTAATATATAAGTCAAATTGGTTTTTATTTTATTTTTAAATTCTCGGTGTCTTCTGCGAAGTCTGCTGCACAATAAACAAACGATAATAATTCAAATTATGTTCACCATGAAGTATGGTAGGAAGTTTTTTTGGCAGCACCAGTAAAGCAATGTCGTATGTAGAAACGACTTCTATGATACATACTACATTCAATTTTTCGGGTACTCATTTACACACCACGAAATGTATCTATTGGCTCGGGGATTTATGTGACAGCGGGGATTTATTAGACAGCAAGAAATGAGTCTGTATAAGTGAGAACAACTCGAAGTGTAAAATCTTTATTGTCTCTGGTAACATCATCACAGCGCACAGTTGATGTGCGACTGACCACATCAACATAAAGCAAATTATGAAAGCTGACTTCGAATTGAGAAGTTTGCCGAAGTCATCGCGAATATGTTCGAATAGCCGAAGTGCGTATGGGACCTACTGCGCTGGTACGCAAATTTGTGCGAGTTGACACCTCTATGTGTTTAATTGCTTAGTGATACTATTGTACTTTTTTGATACAATCACAGTTTAAAAAGTACGTTGGTACACAGGCCTTGTTTTCGGTACACACTGGTCGAGTAACCAAAAGATAACTTTTTATTGCCTTCTAGCATTAAAAATAAAAATGTTTGCAAATTGTGTGGCAATTTTAAAATGAAAATTAGTGACATAGCTTAACACCTCTAACTAGTTATGGATAGTTTTTGTCATATTACCATCGTCAATGCAATCGGAAGACGCACGAATTCACACATTTCTTTTAAGAATTGCATTTTCATTTCACCATTTAGCAAGAAATTTTTGGAAAAAGAAGTAATTGATTGCAAAGATAAAACACAGGGGTGCCCAAAATCTTCTTATGGAAGAGCAGACACCAATACATGTAAAGTTGCCCAAAACAATGCAAACAAAAAAAGGAATTCATTATGTACGGAAAAAAAAATGTCATTTTCTGTAATGTTATTTAAAAAAAAACAATTCTAATCTTCCTTCTTCCATTATCCTTCTAATAAATTATCCAAATTGATATCAATATCAGTTGTGGACAATTTTAACAAAGCCTCCAAATGCTCGTTGCTTATTCTATTTCTGTGCTTGCTTTTTACTAATTTCAAAAAAGCACTTTCACAAATATATGTGCTACCAAACATGGAATACAAACTTAAAATTTCTTTGTAAAGTAAAGGATATTTATTTGGTGTTAAAGATTTCCAAAAGTCAATGCCCTTTAAGGTGGATATTTGAAGTTCAGAGTCGCATTGCAGATCACATAGCTCCATTTGTACCTCAGGCTTTTGATCATAAATGCTACATGTCATTGGGCTATAAAAAATGGCTTTCATTTGCTTAATCTTTTTTGAAAATTTATTTTTAAGTCATCAAAATGGTTAATGTATCTATGAAAATCAAAAGTTGCTATTTGATACTCATTTAATATAGTTTTTAAACATGAAAAGTGCCATAATTTTTTCATATCTAAATCATGTACAAAAATATCAATATTTTGAAGGAAACCTTCAATTATGTCAACCTAATCAAAAATTGATTTTTTTTTGCCTTGAAGCGAAATATTAAGTAAATTTAGGTGTTTCGTTAAGTCGGTTAAAAATGCGAGATTGATGTTAAATTCTTGAGATTTGATTTCGTCTAAAATGTCAAAAATTGGTAATTCCGATTCTACGAACTCAACAATTTCTTTCCGCAAGTCAAAAAAACGCTCAAGGCATTTTCCTCTACTTAACCATCTCACCCCATATTGATCTTCACATTCGTGAATCGCTTCAACTTGCGCTGAGTTAATGAATTGTGTCCACCCCGAATTTTATTCACTATTCTGACCACAACATTCATTGTGTGAACACTATTCGTCCATTTTGCACACAATGATTCTTTTGATGAATCACACAGTGGAACGAAGGAACCTGTATCCCATTTTTAATCAACTGCCCTATAAAGCCATCCTTTTTACCACACATTGCAGGCGCACCATCTGTGCATACAGCTGTTAATCGGGTTGATTCGGTCTTTATATCCAACCTTCCGTTTATCGCATCAAAAATGTCTACGCCTCTTGTATTTTGAAAAAGCGGGATCAGTGCAAGAATCTCTTCATTTACATTAAAACTGTCGTCAACCATTCTGATTGCTAATATTAGTTGGCTTATGTCAGAAATATCGCATGATTCGTCCAATGCGAGAGAGAAGTATGTACAGTACTTAAATTTCTTTTTTAAAAAGTAGTCTGCGTACTCGTTAAGTTCTTCAATTCTTCGAGTAACTGTGTTTCGTGACAAAGAAACTGTTTCAATTGAGTCTGCTAACATAGTTCCTCTTTCTCCGAAACAAGACAGCATTTGCTTGCAAGCTTTTTTAATAAACAAGCCATCAGAAAACGGTTTGAAGTTCTGAGCAATACTTAAACTTGCAACATAAGATGCTTTAAGAGATGCAGTATAAGTAATATTTGACTGAATATTAAGATGTTGCATGTTTATTTCCTCAGCATAACTTTCTATGTACTCCAAGATTCGTGGCGCATCATGAACCAAAAAAGACTTGTTTAACTCCGAAAATAACTGTTCTTTGGAACCCTCCGCTATCTTATTAGCAACGCAACCTGCATGACATGTCTTAAAATGCCTTTCCATATTATATTGTAACGATAAGACAGTCTGTCGCTGTGCAAAGCAACCCTGCCGCTTCGCGCCGTGCTATAATTCAATGTTCGTTCAATAACGACGGCCGCGATAATAACTTTTAGTCCAATCTGGCAACGATGGTCGCAATCATCAGGGAAACCTTTAGGCCACTCGGGAATGTGCGAGAACGATCTGCGCGATGGCCTGACAGGTATAAAAGGCAGCCGGATGAGGCGCAGTGAGTCAGTCTGGTTTTGACAAGTGAAGTTGCCACACGGAGTAATTAAGCAAATACTTAAGTGTACGAACAGCAAAATGTAAACTGTGAATAATAAAGTGACTGTTGGTTTTTAATTGGCTGCGTTCGAATAAACAAAGTTGTTTTATTTTCAAATTGCACAATCCAGTGATACGTAACAGCCCACTAGAACTAGTATTCGTAACAATATTTTAAGCTCCGCCAAATTAGTGAATTAGTTGAAAGCATATTGTGCACTGCGCTTGACCCTTAAAACTATAAGTGAAAATATTATCATTTTCCCATTTCTCAATTCAATTCGCGTTCATTTTGCAAGCTTCAAAATTGTAAATTAGAAACAAACACCGATTTTTTTCTAGTGCTTCTCAATCGACCGCCGCACACGTTATGAAGCAAATTCATTCGCTAGACGACAACAAAGCCTACGTTGAAGATACCCTGCAAGACAGGTACCGGTTAGATTACCAGTCATCTAACTGGTAGTACTGTGAAAGTTTCAATTACCGCTTGTTCTGGAGTTTCTATGAATTTTTTAAGGGCGATGGGAAAAAAATGACTGAAACTCATGTATACATGTGATCTTATATACCATTCTCACACATTTGTTTGCCAACATATTTCAGACATATGCTTATCTCGCTCACTCTCGTTAGCAGTACTAGGTATTGTAACGATAAGACAGTCTGTCGCTGTGCAAAGCAACCCTGTCGCTACGCGCCGTGCTATAATTCAATCTGGCAACGACGGCCGCGATAATAAGGGAAACTTTTAGTCCAACCTGGCAAGGATGGTCGCGATCGTCATGGAAACCTTTAGGCCACTCCGGAATGTACGAGAACGATCTGCGCGATGGCCGGACAGGTATAAAAGGCAGCCGCGTGCGGCGCAGCGAGTCAGTCTGATTTTGACTAGTGAAGGTGCCACAGGAGTAAATAAGCAAATAATTAAGTGTAAAGACAGTGAAGTGTAAAAGTGTGAAATAAAGTGATTGTTGGTTTATTTTATTGTCTGCGTTTAAGAAACTGACTGTGTTTTATTTTCAAATTACACAATCCAGAGATACGTAACAGCCCACTAGACTTAGTATTCGTACCATTTGGTGTCAGAAGTGGGATTGTGGAAAACTGAAAATAACTAAATAAATAAAATTATAAAAGCACGGACATGGTTAAACTCGAGCTGCTGAAGGTAGACCAGCTGAATAAGGAGCTGGCTGCCTGGAATTTGCCGACTGCTGGCGGAAAGGTGGAGTTGCAGTTGCGCTTGCGAGAAGCATGTGAGGCACGAGGCGTCGATTGGACTGTGCACGAGTTCGGAGCGCAAGAACTAGAGGCGTCCGCCAAGGTGGAGGAATCGCCTGCTGCTACTGCGTCGTTGCGCCACTACAAGCATTGGACATGAGCCAGCTAATGGTTGCACTTAAAGGCATGTTCGAGACTTCCAACCGTGAAATGGCAGCGAAAATGGAAACTACGAATCTCGAAATTTTGGCAAAAATCGAGACTACAAATCAGGAAATAGCTAAAATGGAAACGGTGAACCGGGAAATGTCAGCAAAACTGGAAAATGCAAATGTCCAGCAAACTTCAGGAAAATTCTGCGCGCTTGGAGCAGAAGGTGGAGGAAATCTCAGACAGGATTAATGGGAAAGGCGAGCACCTGGAGACGCGGGTAGAGCACTTGGATAAGCGAGTCGACGACCTGGATGATTCCCTGAACAAACGAGTTGGCGACCTGGATGATTCCCTGAACAAACGAGTTGGCGACCTGGATGATTCCCTGAACAAACGTGGCTGCGCAGCGGGACCCCAGGCTGCGCGGTCTACTAACGCTACTGGGAAGCAGGAGGCGCCCAAACCTGCCTTAAGCAGGCAAGGAGCGCAGGACACCACCGCTCAGGCCAGTCCCTCAATTTCCGGGGTGGTGCCTCAGTTTCAGGGTCTTCGGCTCGACGTTGCTATAGAAGAGGGATCGACGATTCTCTCGCAAAATAGCGGCGTCGAGTCTGTTGACTCTGACATGGAGGCGGCACTCCTAGAGGAGACGGACGAACCTGCGGCCACCGGTTCCACTCCTGGAACGTCCTTGGCGGGGGAAAATAAGGCGAGCAGTGCTGCGAAAAAAGCCAGAAATGGCTACCGGCGCTCACTTGCTTTCCTTCGCAAAGTGAACAAAGGTTCAGTACCCTTGTCTGACAAGGAGAAAGACCTAGTTAAGAAGCACCAGAAAATCGTTGCAAAATACGAAAAGAAGCAGGCGGCGATTTCTGGTGCTATGACATCGACTACTGCAGCAACGCCTGGAGACAGCGCCACTGCTGCACAGTCGACTAGTGGTACAGCAACGGCGGCAAAGCCTGGTATTAAGGCCGCGGCCGCTACAGCTGTACGACCGGACAGAGGAGGGGCGGCGAAGCCTGGAAACAGTGCCACGGCTCGTCAGTAAGGAAGGCTGATCAGAAGCCATCCACCTCGACAAAGCCCACTTCCACCGCAGTGAAAAAAAGGCGGTCAAACGGGGTAGATCGGGGGACGATCAGCCTACAGGGGAGGGGAAAAGGCTGAAACCCTCAGCGAGCTTCTCCTCTCCACAGGAGCTACAGATTGCCGTAGTGGACCCCGGAGCGATCCCGATGGGAAAATTCGTCCGGAAAACTGGCTCTCTGTTGAGGCGCGCATTCTGCGAGCGATGCTCGGGGCGGCGGACGACTAGATCGACTTCGACGGCGCTGGCTGGCAGAGGGGCGTAAAGATCGTCGGTTGTGGCAACAGGCAGTCACTTGACTTCCTGGTGCGCACGATCGGCGGTCTTGAGCCTCTCTGGCAGGGGGCAAAACTCGAGGTTATACCTCGCGACCGATTGCCTCTCCGACCTATCGTAACACTGTGGGTCCCCCCTCCAGTCATGGAGGATGCCGACACGTTGAAACTGATAGGTCGGCAGAACAGCGGCCTTAACACTGGAGAGTGGAGAGTAATTTCCTCCACTACTAGCAAAAACGAGACGGGTAAGGACCTCGTGGTCGCTGTTGACCAACCGTCCTTTAGTCATCTACGAGACTCCTCTGGTATTGTCAAGTTCGGTTTGGGTTCCTTGAAAGCTCGTTTCCCCAATAAGGAGCGTGCCACACAGGGAAAGGCTGAAGGTAGTGCAGATAAACCTGCACCACTCTAAGGCCGCCACCCACGATCTTATGCAATTCCTGGAGGAGGAGGAGGTTGACTTGGCCTTAATCCAGGAACCCTGGCTCGTCAGGGACAGTGTTTGTGGATTGGGGTCAAGTCAATTCAGAGTACTTCATTCGCGTGGTGAAGGTAAGATACGAGCCTGTATTGTTTATAGAAAGTACATTAATATGTTTCTCTTGTCTCAATACAGTACTGGTGACCTGTGTGTGGCTGCATGTGAGCGAATGGAGGGGCATGACCTTATCCTTTCGTCCGCATACATGCCATTCGAAGGAGAGGAACCACTGCCAAAGGAGGTCCGGGACCTTGTTGCGCACGCCCGATCACGGAGACTTGATCTCATCATCGGGTGTGACGCCAACGCTCATCACGTTCAGTGGTGAAGTTCCGGCAACAACAGCAGGGGTGAGTCCATTTTTGAGTTTCTTCTTAATTCTAACCTTTTGCTATGTAATAGGGGCAATACGCCAACCTTCCATAACAGGGTTAGGGAAGAAGTTATAGATATAACCTTGGTTACCGACTCTAGTACCATCTCTGTGGTCTGGAAAGTACTGACGGAATGTTCGTTTTCGGACCACAACCGGATAGTCTTTTCCGTGGCTATGAAGGTGGGGAGTCCACCAGCCTATAGGAATCCGAGAAAGACTAACTGGCCTAGATTCAGTGCACTAGTTTCCGAAAAACTGGCGTCGCGCAAGGCGACAGCTACCTTTGAAAGAAACAACATTGACAGGGCAGTTAGTCTTTTAACGAAAGTTCTTAATACATCTTTCAAGAAATCGTGTCCAAAAAGTCGAGCTCCACGGAAAACCAACGCAGTTTGGTGGACCCCAGAGCAACTGAGGACAGATACTAGGCGTCTCTTCAATAAGGCTAAGCTTAGTCAAACTGAAGAAGACTGGGGAGCCTACAAGGCTAGCTTTAATAAGTTTAAGAAAACTATTAGGGCGGCCAAGCGGGATGATTGGAGGAATTACTGTGAATCCCTCGACAATGTTAACGAGGCCGCCAGACTCCGTAAGGTGCTAGCCGGGGTTTCACACACCCCTGGCAGCATCAGGAAATCTGATGGATCATGGACGGAGTCGAGGGAGGAACTTCTTGAGATCCTCATGAACACTAACTTTCCTGGATGCACGGATGTTGCTGAGGCGACCACGTCGCATAGGCAACAAACACCGCAACCGGATGGTCTAGTTCAGAGGATAATTAGCGAAGCCAAGGTGGCATGGGCAATTGACTCCTTCAGCCCGTATAAATCCCCGGGCCCTGATGGTGTCATTCCTGCTATGCTACAATGGTCTAAGGAGGCGGTGGTTAAGGTCCTGACGAGAATCTTTCGTGGATCTCTCCAACAAGGATATGTCCCACGTGCCTGGAAGGAGGTTAGGGTGGTGTTCATTCCCAAAGCAGGGAAAGTGAACCACTTAACAGCAAAAGATTACAGACCGATCAGCCTTTCATCGTTCTTACTTAAGACTCTTGAACGGCTGGTAGACGTCTATATTAGAGAAGTGGCACAGTCCAGAGGACTCTGCAAGGCGCAACATGCGTATTGCAGGGGAAAATCTGTCGACAGCGCCCTGCATGAGGTCGTTCAGACGATCGAAAGATCGCTGAACTCTAAGGAGTACACGTTAGCCGCTTTCCTCGATATCGAGGGAGCCTTTAATAACGTTACCTTGGAGGCTATAATCAACGCACTTAGAAAGTTCGAAGTTCATGAGAAGGTGGTAAAGTGGACCAGTGACATGCTCAGTAGCAGAAGGGTCCACTCTAACCTAGGCCTGTGCTCAGTGAGGAAACTTACTACGAGGGGCACACCACAAGGGGGTGTTCCTTCGCCTCTGCTGTGGCTCCTTGTAGTAAATAGCATCCTCGAGGTCTTCGAAACCAGGAGGCTACGAGTAGTAGCATATGCAGACGACGTCACTATCCTGATCCCTGGAAGATTCCTGTCCACAATCAGTGATCTCATGGAGTCTGCTCTAAAGGAACTTTTCAGGTGGGCAGAGCTTAACGGTCTAGGGGTTAATCCCTCTAAGACTGTTTTGGTACTGTTCACCCGGAAATACAAAATACCGAAGTTTGAGCTGCCTAAACTTGGCGGCACTACTCTCACCCTATCACCCGAGGTTAAATACCTTGGCACCATACTTGACTCCAAGCTCTCTTGGGGGCGCAATGTGGAAGAGCGGGTGAAAAAGGGCCTGAATGCTTTTTACATTTGTAAAAGGACTTTCGGGAAAAAGTGGGGATTGCAGCCGACTATCGTTCATTGGATGTACACTGCGATTATACGGCCGATCCTAAGTTACGGAGCCATTGTCTGGTGGCCGGCTACGGGCACCAAGACCCTGGTAACGAAACTGACGAATGTGCAGAGACTAGCGGCTATGGGAATAGCAGGCACTGTCAAAAGCACCCCCCAGGCCGGGCTGGAGGTGATCTTGCACCTCCACCCGATTGAGCAGTTCATTAAGTCTTGCGCTGCTAAAGGCGCTCTCAGATTGAGGGAAGCCAACTTGTGGAGGCAGCACGCTTATGGACACTCTGGAATTCTAAAGTCTTTCGCGAAGCCGGATATCGGTTATCAGGCGGATTCCTGCACGGACTATCTGATCCCATACCTGGATTTCGACACGCGAGCACTAGCCTCATATCCCACAAGGGAGGAATGGGAGGTGACAGGTGCGATGAGAGACGCTTCTATCACCGTTTGCACCGACGCACAGTGTTTCGTGTAGAACAAGCTAGCTGGACAAAAATATTTTTCAGGATTTTTCGTTTTATATGCGGCTTTTTATTTCAGATACATATACTTTTTTAGTTTTTTATGCCTTTTGATATGTATATATACATACACATACCTATATATACATACATATATACATTAAAGAGCTTAATAATTCCAGTCTTAGGACCAAACGGAGAAAAATAGATGACCTAAAACATACCAGATATACTGATAAGTTGATTTATGCTGCGGAGATATCTGCACGATTGTCCACTGGCGAAATGTAGCAAGTGTTATCAAAATTGCGGAAAATGAGACTCAAGATTCTCTGATTTGATTCTCTAAAAAAATTATAGACGTTTAAGTTTGAGATATTAGAGCTTTATTGTACTATATAGATAGCCAATCGACTAGTCATGCACACAAAAGGCCTCGGAAGTGGAGTACCTAAGCTTGTCATAAGGTATTTCCGTCATTTTATAGTGTTAGAAAGGCAAAAGCTGCTTGTATCCACATCCAAATTGATGTGAATGAAACGCGTGCTAAAATGAAACTTCAAGCAGTTTAAGATACGACTGTTTAAGATACGACAGCAGGAAGTTCTTGTCAATTTATTACCTACTTACAGTTTCCATGATTCCCTCACTCATTATCATCACTGTCATCAGATGAATCAGTTAACAAGTAGTCATTACTATGAATGACAGAACCATGAAAACTAGAAACAGCAGGGGTACTAATTGGTTGCTTTACACTAGAAGGCATCAATAAGTACACAACTTCGGAAGATAAAGATTTAAGTTTTTTCTTTGGGATCTCCCTAAAACTGTTAATTATTAGGTCAGATGTTACTAGCAACATATTCATTAAATCTCTATTCGTGGCTTCACGGGACTGCTTTTGCGTATTGTTTGCTCTAAATCGCCTACATTCTTTATAACGAGCTTCCTGGGCTTCCTCAGAAAGCTGACCTATTGGCAAAATTGCCGATTTTATAACGTCAGTGCTGTGCACCAAAATTTTGTGAACCGTAACAGGCATGTTACACCACGAATAGAGATGAATGTACAGTGTTTTCAGCTCCCACGCAAATATTTCGAATTTTTCAATATTTATATCATAACCCGAAGATAAAGCGCGTAGAAGTGTGTCGAATTTTTTATGAAAGTAACATCCAAGCAAGCACTTTTCTCTGAATTTCTCTGCACTTTTCTCTGAATTTTCAAAGAACCTACGTGCAGTATTGCCGTCGTTTGTGTTACCGAATCCAGGCTTTAGTTTATCTACAATCAGTCCAAACACATTTTTAAATTGACTAGTTGATTTGCTATCTACATAGTATGCTAAAGCTTCTTCACTGCTCAAACATCTAGAATTTGTTTCACATTTTTTTTCGTTCAGAGATTCTTGAGTCTCCCTTTTCGCAGTTTTAATAACACTTGCTACATTTCTACTGCCGGACAATCGTGCAGATACCTCTGCAGCATAAATCAGCTCATCAGCATTTCTGGATTGTATTAAGTCATCTATTCGTTTGGTCCTCAGTTTGGAGTTATAAAATACCTTCTTTGGTCTGCCAGGACCTGGTGGCTGTGTGAAAATGTCGATGGCAAGCTTGAACGTACAGTTATGTTTAAAATTATCTCTGAACCAGATAGCCACTCAGGGTTCTTATTTAGAAATCGTTCACGGTTTCTTCCTAGGCTGTTCCACTTCATGGACAACTTTGATGATGTTCGGGAAAGTTTGACTTTTATGCTTCTTAAGGAATTTTCTGTCACTTCATAATCGTTTAATTGTGATAACATGTGCCTCATTATCTCTTCATTTTTTGGTTCATTAGAACCAACAATTGCTTTCAACCAAATTTCCAAAAATTTAAATTTTGTTATGCTTATAGTCAAATCTGAAAAATAAAATAAAATAGATGTGCAAAAAATTCGCAATGGTTTTTTGTTCTATCTACTAGTCCATACTTATGAGCAGAATATATATAAAAATTGGAGAGGTGACATGAGGAGACATCTCAACTTTTCACCTTTGAAGTTAAAAATTTGGGGAAAAAATCGCTTTCCTTCTTAATCATGGCACGTTACAACTATTAAATATAGTTTAGTTGCTAATACAAAACATTGTAAAAATACTACTCACTCTTAAGCGCAGACTCCATTATAAAAAAAGATGTAACCGACTTTTAAAACGAACTTATTTTAAGAAATCACTGCAGGCCAACTATGTGAAGAAATTATTAAAATTTACGATAATCTGATATATTTATCTATATAACTCACTATATTGAAAGTGCCGGTGTGTTATTTTCACACAAATCCTAATGTATGAATGTCGACATTCATTACCTAATAGAAAAATCAGGAAATAAAAATGTCGTTTTTGTCCAGCTAGCTTGTTCTAGGCGAAACACTGTGCGACGGCTCCAAAATGGAGGAAGGTACTGGAGCTGGTCTCTACTCCGATGTACTGCAGACACGCATGTTATTCAGACTGCCGGACCTCTGCAGTATTTTCCAAGCAGAGATCTATGCAATTTGGAAGGCTGCCGAACTTATCCGTGACAGTGGGTTACCACCCACAGATGTCACAATTTTCGTGGATAGTCAGGCGGCGCTTAGGGCGCTGGAATCAGTTGTTGTGAAATCAAAGGTAGTGCAGAGGTGTCGTACCGCACTTCAAGGCATTGGGCACCACCAAGTCACTCTCTGTTGGGTTCCGGGCCACTCAGGAGTGGCAGGGAACGAAGCAGCGGACGAGATGGCAAGAAAAGGGGTGGCTTTGTCTGCCACCGAAGTGGATACCTCTGTGTTTCCTCCGATATCTGCCCTGTACATGTATATTGACAGGTTGACCAAAAAGGAAATTGAGTCGTCATGGCGTACCAGGACCGACTGCGGCACCTGCCGGGCACTGTGGCCCTCCCTCTCTTTGACGAAAACACGATTCGTACTATCCCTGAGTCGTACCTCTATTCGACAGCTCGTTGGAGTCATCACCGGACACTGCGCTATTGGATCTATGCTTACCAAATGGCGCCTCTCGTCCGGTGATGTCTGCCGTAGCTGTGGAGATGAAGAAGAAGTAGAAACGATACAACACTTCCTGTGCCACTGCCCGGCTCTGCAGGAACGCCGACTCCGCACCTTGGGGTCAAGGTTCCTGACAGACCTGGCTTGTGCAGCGAAAGTCGAAATCTCGAATCTGCTCTCCTTCATTAAGAGGTCGAACTGGTTTCCCCTTGACTGAGACTATTGGTTGGCTTCAGAACACCATAAGAAGGGATTCACAATGGGCCATTGTGGCCTCCGAGTGGAAGTGCGGTCCTACCGCACACACCCTTCCCTACCTAACCTAACCTTCTCAGAATAAAGGTATCGAAAAAACGAAGATACTGTTGGAAAGGTATAAAACGCAACTTTTTTATGAAGACGGATTACTGTTTTGATTGATATTTAACTCTCTACGTCCAATTTTCTAAGGACGTGATTTTTCGCTTTTCCAAAAAAGTGGCTGGGTTGTGAACCATCTGGAAAATCCCTATTAAAGTCGGAAAATACGAAGAAAACACCCATAATTTTTAAGTAAGTTGAGAATTTATTTAATCAGGAGGACTCAAGAGGTGAAAAAAGTTATATTGACGCCACTTAGGCCAAAAAATCGCAATTAATGAAAGTGCTAAATTTTTTGAATTTTCATCCTAATCGGTGTCGCAATATTTGCATGTAAAATACGTACGCGTTCTCTCTTTGGCCCACTTCAAGTGAACTCAACGAAATCGAGTGAAATTACATAAAATTACTTTATTTTAACAGTTGTCAATCATCTCCCATTGAGTGCGGTCGATAATTTTCTCTCTTGCTTACAAAGCGGCTATCAGCAACCAGGTCAACTAACACGTGTGTGAATAACCTTTCAGACATCTGTCTAACTCGCCAAATTTTTGGAAATTTCACATCCCCAAAGCAAATATTTATTAAACATTAAAAATAAATCGTAGAGCGGCAAAATGGCCTCCGAACCAGGAGGAGGAAACCAAAACTACTTTGCAATATTAGGTAATGAGTTCCAAACAAAACGAAAAAAATATAACTTACATAACAACCATGACTTTCCTAAACTAAAAAGTACAAACCCACAGATTAATTCAATACACGCTTGCCCCAAATTCGTAATAATAAAAAACACAAATATTCAAAACCCAATAAAAAATTTCAATATATTTCTTATATCTAAAGCTCTAGAAAGTATCACTTCGGAAAAAACACTAAGCACTTCTTTTACGAGAGAAGGTGACTTGCTCATTCTCACCAAAAACCACAGCCAAACTATAAAATTTCTGAAAGCGACAAAATTATCAAATTTATGCGATATTTCGTGCAGTTTGCACCCAACCCTGAACACCAGTAAGGGCGTCGTCTATTCACCACACCTCGCTTCGCTAACCGAGCAAGAAATTATAGAAGGTTTAAAGGAACAATCCGTGGTCGAATGCAAAAAAATAACCAAAATAAAAGACGGTAACGTCGTCAACACACCCTTACACATATTATCATTTAATACCTACGATATCCCAAAAGAAATCAGCATCGCTTGGATGAAGGTAAAGGTAGAACCTTACATCCCGAGTCCAATGCAATGTAAGGGCTGTCACCTAATCGGGCACACAAAAAAACACTGTAAAACAGAACCAAAGTGCAACGTTTGCGCCACTTCTCACAACGACGAAATTTCATGCACCAAAGTTGAATGCATAAATTGCCGACAACAGCACCGATCAAACAACAGGGATTGCCCCACTTTTAAAAAATGATCAGCAATACTTAAATATAAAGCTTTAAACAAATGCACTTTTAAAGACGCAACTCTTGCAGTAAATCTGACAGAAAGCACTGGAAACACTCAAACCTCTCCAGTTGAAACACTGGAAGAGGCAATAAAAAAAAGAAACAAAATTACAATAACTACACAACGAAAAACTGTCAACCAGAACGATTCAAACACGACCATCACTCCGAAATTCTCCATCTCACCAAATTCCGACTCTCCAGTACACAAAAACAGTATCAATAACCATTCATCTCTCAATACTCATCACTCTCATATCGCACAACACTCCCATCAAACTATTACCAATAACAACAAACAAAATAATACAAAAACCAATATTCCACAACACAAACTTCCAGTAAATAACAATAACTTCACCAATGACTTTACTATCCACCATGATCAAGCAAAAGCAGCATTCACAATAGACAAACCACATACATCAAACGAAATTCCTAAAGATTACGACACAATTAGCTCAGACTCTGAACTCCTTACCGAGTCTATATAACCTTCATCTGCTTGTATAAACATTTTATACAACAGCAAAATGAAGCTTAAATTTTAATTATGGTCCTTCGAATCCTTCAATGGAATCTTAACGGTTACCAGAATAATTATAATGAGCTAGAAATACTTATAAAAAATTACAGACCAAACCTTATCGCACTACAAGAAACACACATAAAATCTAAAACAACCCCATTAAACATTCCAAAGAACTACTTGTTTTATGGAAAAAATAACATAAACAACTCTGAAACCTCCAAAAGAGGTATAGCATTCCTGGTGTCTAACACAATCGAACACAAAATCCTTAATATTCATTCCGACATACTAGTTGATGCTATTGAAATTAAATCTAAAATCCCATTCGTAATACTAAATCTGTACATTCCACCAGCCGATACAATTAGCGAAATTAAACTGTTTAAACTCATGGAAAATATGAATAAACCAATCCTTCTAACCGGCGATTTCAACGCGTGGTCCCCGTTGTGGGGATCACCGAATTATAACAAAAAAGGCAAGATCATATCAAAATTTATAGAAAAAGCAAATCTCATATTATTAAATGACAACTCTCCCACTCACTTTTCGACCCATTCCTCTTTCACACACGTAGACCTTACACTATGCACTCCACCAATAAATATAGCGGCTATATGGAATGTTAGCAAAAACTTGCATGGCAGTGATCATTTCCCTATATACATAACCCTTTTCAATAGCAACAACGCAAATGTTAACTACAAAAAAAGCAAATTTAAAATTGAATTGGCCAATTGGCCAAAATTCCAACTAGCCATAGACGAACAACTAACCGCATTACCGGAAACCGAAAACATAAATCATAAAGCAGCTTCTTTACTAAGAAAAATTAAGTTCTGTGCTAATCAAGCAATTCCGCATACTAACAATTCCTATCATAAAAAAACCGTTTATTGGTGGAATAACACACTCGCACTCCTAAGAACTGAAAAACAAAATTTATGGAAACTATTGAAAAGAAACCCATCCCAAACTAATGTTATAAACTATAAACGCGCTAATGCGAAATTCAAAAGAGAAGCAAAGATGTCTAAAAGAAAAGCTTTCATTGAGTGCGGTCGATAATTTTCTCTCTTGCTTACAAAGCGGCTATCAGCAACCAGGTCAACTAACACGTGTGTGAATAACCTTTCAGACATCTGTCTAACTCGCCAAATTTTTGGAAATTTCACATCCCCAAAGCAAATATTTATTAAACATTAAAAATAAATCGTAGAGCGGCAAAATGGCCTCCGAACCAGGAGGAGGAAACCAAAACTACTTTGCAATATTAGGTAATGAGTTCCAAACAAAACGAAAAAAATATAACTTACATAACAACCATGACTTTCCTAAACTAAAAAGTACAAACCCACAGATTAATTCAATACACGCTTGCCCCAAATTCGTAATAATAAAAAACACAAATATTCAAAACCCAATAAAAAATTTCAATATATTTCTTATATCTAACGCTCTAGAAAGTATCACTTCGGAAAAAACACTAAGCACTTCTTTTACGAGAGAAGGTGACTTGCTCATTCTCACCAAAAACCACAGCCAAACTATAAAATTTCTGAAAGCGACAAAATTATCAAATTTATGCGATATTTCGTGCAGTTTGCACCCAACCCTGAACACCAGTAAGGGCGTCGTCTATTCACCACACCTCGCTTCGCTAACCGAGCAAGAAATTATAGAAGGTTTAAAGGAACAATCCGTGGTCGAATGCAAAAAAATAACCAAAATAAAAGACGGTAACGTCGTCAACACACCCTTACACATATTATCATTTAATACCTACGATATCCCAAAAGAAATCAGCATCGCTTGGATGAAGGTAAAGGTAGAACCTTACATCCCGAGTCCAATGCAATGTAAGGGCTGTCACCTAATCGGGCACACAAAAAAACACTGTAAAACAGAACCAAAGTGCAACGTTTGCGCCACTTCTCACAACGACGAAATTTCATGCACCAAAGTTGAATGCATAAATTGCCGACAACAGCACCGATCAAACAACAGGGATTGCCCCACTTTTAAAAAACGATCAGCAATACTTAAATATAAAGCTTTAAACAAATGCACTTTTAAAGACGCAACTCTTGCAGTAAATCTGACAGAAAGCACTGGAAACACTCAAACCTCTCCAGTTGAAACACTGGAAGAGGCAATAAAAAAAAGAAACAAAATTACAATAACTACACAACGAAAAACTGTCAACCAGAACGATTCAAACACGACCATCACTCCGAAATTCTCCATCTCACCAAATTCCGACTCTCCAGTACACAAAAACAGTATCAATAACCATTCATCTCTCAATACTCATCACTCTCATATCGCACAACACTCCCATCAAACTATTACCAATAACAACAAACAAAATAATACAAAAACCAATATTCCACAACACAAACTTCCAGTAAATAACAATAACTTCACCAATGACTTTACTATCCACCATGATCAAGCAAAAGCAGCATTCACAATAGACAAACCACATACATCAAACGAAATTCCTAAAGATTACGACACAATTAGCTCAGACTCTGAACTCCTTACCGAGTCTATATAACCTTCATCTGCTTGTATAAACATTTTATACAACAGCAAAATGAAGCTTAAATTTTAATTATGGTCCTTCGAATCCTTCAATGGAATCTTAACGGTTACCAGAATAATTATAATGAGCTAGAAATACTTATAAAAAATTACAGACCAAACCTTATCGCACTACAAGAAACACACATAAAATCTAAAACAACCCCATTAAACATTCCAAAGAACTACTTGTTTTATGGAAAAAATAACATAAACAACTCTGAAACCTCCAAAAGAGGTATAGCATTCCTGGTGTCTAACACAATCGAACACAAAATCCTTAATATTCATTCCGACATACTAGTTGATGCTATTGAAATTAAATCTAAAATCCCATTCGTAATACTAAATCTGTACATTCCACCAGCCGATACAATTAGCGAAATTAAACTGTTTAAACTCATGGAAAATATGAATAAACCAATCCTTCTAACCGGCGATTTCAACGCGTGGTCCCCGTTGTGGGGATCACCGAATTATAACAAAAAAGGCAAGATCATATCAAAATTTATAGAAAAAGCAAATCTCATATTATTAAATGACAACTCTCCCACTCACTTTTCGACCCATTCCTCTTTCACACACGTAGACCTTACACTATGCACTCCACCAATAAATATAGCGGCTATATGGAATGTTAGCAAAAACTTGCATGGCAGTGATCATTTCCCTATATACATAACCCTTTTCAATAGCAACAACGCAAATGTTAACTACAAAAAAAGCAAATTTAAAATTGAATTGGCCAATTGGCCAAAATTCCAACTAGCCATAGACGAACAACTAACCGGAAACCGAAAACATAAATCATAAAGCAGCTTCTTTACTAAGAAAAATTAAGTTCTGTGCTAATCAACAATTCCTATCATAAAAAAACCGTTTATTGGTGGAATAACACACTCGCACTCCTAAGAACTGAAAAACAAAATTTATGGAAACTATTGAAAAGAAACCCATCCCAAACTAATGTTATAAACTATAAACGCGCTAATGCGAAATTCAAAAGAGAAGCAAAGATGTCTAAAAGAAAAGCTTTCATTACATTCACTCAAGACATAAACCCAACTACACCCTCTAAAATACTTTGGCACAAAGTGAATGTCCTGTACGGCAACAAACCCTCAAATTACATTCACGCCCTAGAAACACAAACTGGGGACACAGTCACCGAACCTAGAGAAATAGGTAACCTCCTAGGAGAAACATGGTCAGCATATTCTAACAACAGAAACTTCTGTAATCAGTTTGTTACAAGCAAAGAGGCGTATCGAAACCCTGTTTCAATTAATTATAGTATACGAAAAAAAGGAAATCACATTGAATCGGCTTTCTCTTTGCTAGAATTAGAATCATGTCTTTCTTCACTAAAGGGAAATACACCCGGGGGGGATAAACTACCCTATATCGTCTATAAGAAGCTAACTATTCAAGCAAAAAAACTCCTCTGCGAACTCTACACTGACATTCTTAAGCAGGGCATAATCCCACAACAGTGGAAAGAGGCAGTAATAATACCAATTCTGAAACCTAACAAGCCAAAAGATTCTACAGAAGGTTACCGACCAATATCTCTACTACCATGCATATCCAAAATTCTCGAAAAAATGGTTTCTCGCAGACTAATGTGGCTCCTTCTAGGAGACAAACTTTTAAACACTTGTCAGACTGCTTTCAAACCCGGAAGAGGGACAATGGACGCGTTACTAGCTTTAGACGAAGAAATCACAAATTGCCTTAGCACAAAAAATCACTTTTCCATCCTGTCATTTGACATGGAGAAAGCCTTTGACAGAATTGGTATACATTCTATAATAGACCAGATGATCGCTTGGAGGCTAGGCCCAAGAATCATTAATTATTGCAGACATTTTCTCTTAAATCGTAAATTCCGCATAAGAATAAATAACATCATGTCAGACAAATGGCCGCTCAATAATGGCATCCCACAGGGATCGCCATTATCAGTAATCCTTTTCATCATAGCTTTCGACAAACTTAGTCGCATAATTAATGAACAAAAATTTTTTAAACATATAATATATGCCGATGACCTATATATACTTTCAAAATGTAAAAATGTAAATACAATTAATGAAAAACTCGACAATATATACACCAACATAAACAACTGGTGCCAATACAGTGGTACAATCATTTCAAGAGAAAAGTCGAGATTCCTCCACATATGCAAAAAACAATCTTGTATAAACCCAGCTCTGTACATAAATTCCATCCCAATAACAACAACTATTCAACTAAAAATACTAGGCATAATATTCACAAAACGCTACTTATGGAACGAACATGTAAATTATGTATATAAATCGCTTACTAATAGAATTAATGTAATAAAATGCTTAAGCAATCATAAGTTAGAAAGTAATTCCACATCCTTAATTAACATTGTCAAATCGACTATACTATCCAAAATCGACTATGGTCTACCTATCTACGGCTCAACGTCACAGCGGAACATAAAAAAACTATCTTCACTTTACAACACAGCTGCGAGATTGTCACTGGGTGCCTTCCGTACCACCCCTATTTTAAATATCTTGACAGAGACAGGACTTCCCAGTTTGCCTGACAGATTTGAACACAATACTAGACGAATGATTGTAAAAATGACACACTCCGAAGGCTCTATTCTAGACACGCTAATTAAGAGACTCAACAAAAGGAAAAGAAAGAGGAAAAAAGAGTCTGCACTTCAAAGGATAATAACGCGTGCTAAGGAGATGGATATTATCATACAACCAACAAAAAATCCGACCTACACATTACCACCATGGACTCTTAAGCCCAACTCAATCAACCTCACAATGGAAAAATTCGCAAAATCAGAAACTCCAACAGAAATATTTCGTAAATCCTTTATTGAAATTGAACAACAACATCCAGGATGGAAGACGCTATTTACAGACGGTTCAAAAACCAATACTACAACTGCCTTCAGTGTAGTACATCCAAATGGAATAATAAAACTAGCAATTCTACCAGAACACTGCTCAATCTTCACAGCGGAAGCAGAAGCCATACTTTATGCCTGCCAAATAGCAAAAAACGATAAATACAAAAAATACTTAATATGTTCAGATTCTCTATCAACAATGCATGCCATACAGAATATAAACAACAGAGACAACACTATAACTTCCATCAGAAACATATTAATAGCATCACCAAACAACATTAAGCTCATTTGGATCCCAAGCCACGTCGGTATAATCGGAAATACGCTGGCAGACGATGCAGCAAAGCATGCAACAAAATCGCCACTTCTACTTCACAACACATGCAATAAAAAAGACTTAAAAAGATACACTGACGACAACTACTACGAAACTATACAGCGAACATGGTCAAACTACTCTCACTACTACAAATCTATAAATAAAAACTTCCTTCCCACCAAACTCCCAGTGACAATCTCAAGAAAACAAGCAATTATATATACCAGATTCCGGCTGGGACACACGAAGTTAACACACAAACACATATTCGAACACCAACTACAACCAATATGTCATTTTTGCAACACAGAAAACCTAACTATCAACCACATCATCGAAGACTGCCGCAAAATACAACACATCCGCAATCAAATACAAAATCCAAACATCAAAGAACTCCTAACAAACGTCAAGGAACAAAATATAAAATTATTCATAAAATTCATATGTAAACTTCAGTTATATTTCGAAATATAACTATTAGATATAAAATTTACAAATGTATATAGCTAGCTGAAGGCCTATGTTGCTAAAGCTTAGATATTTTTAACTTTGGTTTGTAATTTATTATCTTCCAAATAAATAATAATAATAATAATAATACTTTATTTTAATATATCCGTCCCTATTTGACAGTGTTAGAACAAATTTAGTACGAAAAACAGGTGGTTCATAACCCAGCCACCTCAGTGGTTCACAGCCCAACCACGGCGATATGTCAATTAGGGAAAGAAAAAACGGTAATGGTTCACAACCCAGCCCTCTCCCTTACTTTTTCTGGGCACAGCTTGTTTTTGGCTTTATCTTTCCGTCTATGCGTATTGTTTTGTCCGCACTACTTGAGGGCTCTTTCGTGATGATACGTCTATGCGTAATCTTTGTCCGCACTACTTGAGGGTTTTTTCCGGATGAAACGTCTATGCGTATTTTCTGTCCGCACTACTTGAGGGCTCGCGATGATACGTTTATGCGTATTTTCTTTCTCCGCTCTTTGACGGCACTTATTATCCTGACTACTGTGCTGATTGAGGACCTATGTAGTTGGATACGCGTCTATTTTATATTCGCTTGGGCGCCAGTTAAGGAAATTTATATTTAAATTCCCAATAAAAAACAAAACTTTATTTTTTCTTCCTTCTTTATTCGAGGTTTGATTAAGGCTGACTTAATGCTATTTTACACTTTCGCTTAACACCTACGTTTGCCCTGTTTTGCTGTCGTTAGGAATTACCAAATTTTGCAGTTGTGCAGGTATTTGCATATGGTATATGGACGTCGGAAAGACCGATGCCATTGATCAGCAATCTGCTGAAATTTTGCCTAGCGGTTGGAGAGACCGACCGACTAGGAGCAGGGTGAACAGTGAGTGTTCACAAGGTAGTTCGACCACCATGTCAACTTTGGCAGTTGAGGGGGCACTATCGCAGGGTCTACCTGCGCTGGTAGAAGCTACCGAAGCCATCTCTCTGAAGAGAAAGCGGTTAACGACTTCTCAGAAGAAGGGGCTGAGGAAGCTGATGGCGGCAGGAACGCCCTACGAGGAGGCTCTCAAAGCTGTCTTGGCTGAGACAACGAAGGTGGTCGAAGCTGATGGCTGCAGCAGAGTCGAAGCGGCGCAACCCGCACCGAAGAGGACGAAGTTTAGTCCGTCCTTTGCTGAAGCTACTGCAGCGATCAAGGTAGGGATTCTGCCGGACGAATTCCCGGCTGTCCACTTAAACTTGGAGGAGCAGAGGGCGATAGAGGGGGCTATCAAGGAGGAGCTGCGTAAGCTGCCCGTTGATGGCCCTCAAATTCGGTTCCAAGGATGCTCCTTCAAGCCAGGGTGGATAATTGTGAACTGCGCCGATGAGGCATCGAGGAATTGGCTGAGGGGGATAATGTCGAAACCCCAGCTGGCGGAGAAGAAGGTGAAACTGGTGGAGGGTAATGACATTCCCAAGCCCAGTGTAGCCACTGCGTTCTTCCCCGGCTGCTCTCTCCCAGCCGACGATATTCTTCGGATGCTCCATACGCAGAACCGTTCACTACCAACAGGCAACTGGAAGGTACTGAACAGGTCTGTCGCGGCGCAGGGAACAACGTTGACACTGGCCATCGATGATCCCTCGGTTGCGCAACTCTCTGGGCTGAAGGACCTTCCCTTCTTTGAGTTGGGAAGGGTTCAGTTCAGGGTTAAGCGTGATCAGGGGACCAAGTCATCGGTGACCAGGGGCGGCGGCACGGACAAGACGACGTCACACGCTAGAGTGGTTGAGGCAAGACCATCCACCAGCGCACAAGCACTGGCGCGGGTAAGCGGACGGACGCAACCCGTCACACGGACCGACAAAACAGTCGAACGGTCCAGTGACAGGACGCCAAGACAGGCATTGGTGGGGCCCGCATAGCCTACCTCAGCTAAGCCCGTCCGACAGACAAGGTTGACTGGAGTGGCAAATCCGTCCAGACGACTGGGCCTGTTGGACAAGTCTGCAAATACTCCGGGCAGTATTGAACGGGTGCAGACGAAGGGTAGAGGAGGTAAGCGTGCGGGATCTCACACGAAGGGACCGCAAGCCTAGATGGAGATTGTTCAAATCAATCTCCATAGGGCGGTGGCAGCTTCGGCTGTCTTAACTAGGACCCTGAACACCTTGGGTCCTAGTATAGCCCTGGTGCAGGAACCATGGACCAGCACCAATGGACAGATTCGAGGGCTATCCCAGGCAGGTAAGGTACTATGTTGCCAATCGAACACGAGAGCCAGAGCCTGCATCATATTCAGTAATATTTCCTTTTTCCCGTTAACAGATTATGTTACACCGGATCTCTGCGCCGGAAATATCGTCTGGAACTCCAGGGAGGTCATCATAGCGTCCGCGTACTTCCCTGGGGATGACGAACACTGCCCTCCAAGACTAGCAGAACAGTTATTTGCCTATGCTAGGGGCAACAATATGGAGCTGGTACTTGGCTGTGATGCGAACGCCCATCACACCATGTGGGGCAGCTCCGACGTAAACGATAGAGGTGAGTCACTTTCCAACTTTATACTCGCTTTAGACTTAAATATATGTAACGTTGGTGACAGTCCTACGTTTGTAACTAGGGTCAGAGAGGAAGTCTTGGATATGACCTTGACAACCTCAATGACAACAGACCTTGTCAGTAATTGGCGGGTATCCAATGAGCCGTCATGCTCAGACCACAGGCAGATCAGGTTCACATTAGGGAATCGGGAGCTTGAAAAGGTGTCATTTAGACCAAAAAGACAGACCGACTGGGGCAGTTACTGCAGCCAGTTGGAACAGCTTATTCCTTCTCGAATAGAGAATAGAATCGATACCATAGACAGATTGGAAAGGACCTCGACATCGCTCAAGGGATCCATCCTCAATGCCTATGAAGAAAACTGTCCCCTAAAGACCAAGACCTTTAAGAGGCAGACGCCATGGTGGAACGGTCACCTTAGCAAGCTAAGGAAGGAAGTAAGGAAACTGTTCAACAGGGCTAAGCGCAATAATGACTGGCAGACCTACTCCCAGACCCTCACTAAATACAATCAAGAGATCAGGAAGGCCAAGAGAGAATCTTTTAGGCGTTTCTTTGAGGACGTATCAGATATGTCCTCCAGTTGCAGGCTACAGAAGATCTTCTCGATGGAAAAATCCTGTGCAATCGGAACTCTAGTGGATGTAGATGGGTCCTCCACAAAAAGTGAGATGGAATCGCTTGCCCTACTCACTAATACACACTTCCCGGGATCGAACATATTGACAGCCGATCCTCTGATTGACAGTACGGGACAGTCGTATTGTCCAAGTAGGGAAGATTGGAGAACGGCCAAAGCCGTGTGCAATGCGCAAATAGTTAAATGGGCGCTGGAATCATTCGCCCCGTACAAAGCACCGGGAAGAGATGGCATTTTCCCGGCACTCTTGCAGAAGGGAATGAATATACTAGCGCCTATTCTAACAAAGATATACTCATGCAGTCTAGCATATGGATATATTCCAGAGGCCTGGAGAGCAGTACATGTGATCTATTTGCCAAAACCTGGAAGATCCAACAAAAAGGACCCAAAATCCTTCAGGCCAATAAGCCTAATGCCTTTCGTGCTAAAGGGACTGGAAAAGGTTGTTGACCGCTTCCTGAGGGAAGAAATTCTAACCCGGTGTCCCCTTAGCACGAATCAACACGCCTACCAGAAAGGTAGATCCACAGAAACGGCCCTATCAGTGCTGGTAGGCAAGATTGAGAAGTCTTAGACATTGAAGGGGCCTTCAACTACACAACCTTCGAAGCTATAGAAACAGCGCTAGAAGACTTCCAGGTGCCTACCACTCTCATTAGATGGATATCATCAATGCTCGAAAGCAGGGTGATTCGGTCCAGCTTAGGGGGGGTAGAGCTCTCTGCAAAAACAGCAAGGGGGTGTCCCCAAGGAGGGGTCGTTGACGGACTAATCCGCTCTCTTACAGAGCAGGAACATGAAGTCATTGCATATGCAGATGACCTAGTAATCGCAGTCAGGGGCAGAGATGGACAAACCGTCTCAGACTTGCTCCAGAACGCGTTGAACACAGTGGAGTGCTGGTGCGTCAGACAGAAACTGTCTGTGAATCCAGACAAGACCATTGTAGTGCCTTTCACTCTTAAAAGGAAATTAAACCTAAGACAGGTTAGGATCTTTGGTAAAGAACTTAACTACTCGAAGGAGGTTAAGTACCTAGGGGTAACTCTAGACAGTAAATTGAATTGGAGACCCCACGTAGACCGCATGCTTACAAGAGCAGGTAATGCTCTCTGGAGCTGCAAGAGGATCTGTGGGAAAAACTGGGGTCTGAGGCCCAAATGGCTTCAGAAGATTTGCACCCTAGTAATTCTGCCAACTATCACTTATGGAGCGATAGTCTGGTGGAAGAAAACCACAGAAGTAACAACTGCGACTAAGCTAGAGAAACTACAAAGACTAGCGAATACCTGTATAACAGGATGTCTCAGAACCACTCCAACTGCAGCTCTCAATGTTATATTGGGAATGCTACCGCTGGAACTGAATGTGCAGATGGCAGCAACCAATAGCAGACACAGGCTGATGCATAATGGATCCATACCAAGGGATGCACAGGGAATCGGCCACCGATCTCTGCTGAGGGACAGGAGGCGGGATGGAGGCTTTTGGATGCCTCTGGACCAGATGCCCCAGAAGCACCTCTTCAGAAAAAGTTACGCAACGTATATACCTCACAGGTTGGACTGGGCTGATAAAAAGATCAGTCTCACGTGTGAGGACATTGTCTGGTACACCGATGGGTCCAAGACAGAAGAAGGAACAGGGGCAGGAATATTTAGCTCCGGTTTCCAGTCTTCTGTAAGTCTTGGGGACAAAGCCTCGATTTTTCAGGCTGAGGTCTTTGCCATAAATGTGTGTGCCAGGAAATTACTAACACTCAATGTTAGAAGGAAAAGGATAATCATAATGTCAGACAGCCACGCGGTAATCAAGGCCCTAGGCTCGATGACATTTGACTCCAAACTGGTCTGGGAGACAGCAAATGTTCTCCAGGATCTCTCAAGGGAAAACCAAGTGATAATACACTGGATCCCTGCGCACTGTGGGCACGATGGTAATGAGGAAGCGGACAGATTGGCAAAGGATGGGGCTGCTAGCCGGCCCTACGGATCTGAACCAATCATAGGTGTTAGCAAGTCTCATTACAGACATTGTATTAAACAGGAATTCATTAATCGAGCAAACCACAAATGGGCGAACACAATGGGGCAACGATGCTCCAAGCTTTTCTTTCCAGCCTACTCGGAAAGGAAATCTAGGTACCTAATTGACCTAAGCAGAAAGGAGCTCAAGGTCATGATGGGGATGCTAAGTGGACACTGTCTGCTAAATATGCATAGGGCGCGTCTGGAACTAACGGACAGCGAACTTTGCAGATTTTGTATGGAAGAAGAAGAGACTTCTATACATATTGTAACGATAAGACAGTCTGTCGCTGTGCAAAGCAACCCTGCCGCTACGTGCCGTGCTATAACCCAATCTGGCAACGACGGCCGCGATGGTAACTTTTAGTCCAATCTGGCAACGACGGCCGCGATAATAACTTTTAGTCCAACCAGGCAATGATGGAAACTTTTAGTCCACTCCGGAATGTGCGGGAACGATCTGCGCGATGGCCTGGCAGGTATAAAAGGCAGCCGGATGCGGCGCAGCGAGTCAGTCTGGTTTTGACAAGTGAAGTTGCCACACGGAGTAATTAAGCAAATACTTAAGTGTACGAATAGTAAAGTGTAAACTGTGAATAATAAAGTGACTGTTGGTTTATTTTATTGTCTGCGTTTAAGAAACTGAGTGTGTTTTATTTTCAAATTGCACAATCCAGTGATACGTAACAGCCCACTGGACGTAGTAGTCGTAACATTTGGTGTCAGAAGTGGGATTGTGGAAAATTGGAAATAACTAAATAAATAAAATTATAAAAGCACGGACATGGTTAAACTCGAGCTGCTGAAGGTAGACCAGCTGAAGAAGGAGCTGGCTGCCTGGAATTTGCCGACTGCTGGCGGAAAGGTGGAGTTGCAGTTGCGCTTGCGAGAAGCATGTGAGGCACGAGGCGTCGATTGGACTGTGCACGAGTTCGGAGCGCAAGAACTAGAGGCGTCCGCCAAGGTGGAGGAATCGCCTGCTGCTACTGCGTCGTTGCGCCACTACAAGCATTGGACATGAGCCAGCTAATGGTTGCACTTAAAGGCATGTTCGAGACTTCCAACCGTGAAATGGCAGCGAAAATGGAAACTACGAATCTCGAAATTTTGGCAAAATCGATACTACAAATCAGGAAATAGCTAAAATGGAAACGGTGAACCGGGAAATGTCAGCAAAACTGGAAAATGCAAATCGGGAGTTGTCCAGCAAACTTCAGGAAAATTCTGCGCGCTTGGAGCAGAAGGTGGAGGAAATCTCAGACAGGATTAATGGGAAAGTCGAGCACCTGGCGGGTAGAGCACTTGGATAAGCGAGTCGACGACCTGGATGATTCCCTGAACAAACGAGTTGGCGACCTGGATGATTCCCTGAACAAACGTGTTGATGATCTTGATGATTCCCTGAACAAACGAGTTGATAGTCTGGAAGATTCGATGAACAGAAAGATGGACGAGCGGCTTAGGGAGGTACAGCCGCGAGAATGATTGCCGCCGGTTCCGGAAAGTCTTGCCACTCGAGCAGAAGTGCCTACTTATGATGGAACTACGCCGTTCGATACCTTCAAGCTACAATTCGACCTGGCTGCTTTGGAAAATCAGTGGACCGATGTAAGGAAAGGTCGGAGATTGGCGCTGCTAAAGGTGCTGCGGCTGAGGTAATAAAATCAATTCCAGAATGTTTACGAAGTGACTACGAGACCGTCATAAGGGCGCTGGCAGCCAAATACAGCGACGAGCACAACAGAACGCTGTACTACTGTGAGCTGAAGAACCGCAAGCAAGGATCCAACGAGGCGCTGCAGACATATGCAGCAGACATTGAACGGCTCGTGCAGCTGTGCTACCCGAAATTCGGCGCTGATGACCTCGAAAGGATGAAGATTGAGGCGTTTATTGAAGGTCTTCATGATCCCGAGACACGTCGCATTGCGTTGATGATGGGCAAGCCGACATTTAGGGAGACGGTGACCAGCGCGATGACATATGAGGCGACATGGATTGGGAGCACTCGGTATGCACCTGCAAGGATACGCCAGATCCAGCCTGACAACGACATTACGATCCAGGCCATAAGCTCTGAGCCATCGGACAGGCCACGGGTGGTGTCCTCTAAAGTTGTTTGCTGGGTATGTGGCAAGCAGGGCCACATATCACGAGACTGCCGCCAACGAAAGAGGCGTTCCCGTTCCCGATCGCAATCGCCTGAAGCGAGGAATGCTGACAATCGAGGCTCAGCCAACAAGCGCTGGGCTGAGGACGGGGAACCGTTAAACTAAAACGGGTCAGCCCAAAGGGGCGTGAGCTGATCCCCACAATCTGCCGCCCCACCATCCTTGTCTCACAGCTGAAACGACAGCCCAGCAGCTTGACAATTGAAGGAAGGATAGATGGAAAGTTGTTCGTGTTGACACTGGATACTGGAGCGTCATATTCGATCATAAAAAGGAAGCTTCTGAAGAACTGGGAACCGCTGCATGGCATACAGCTGCGGACTGCGACTGGCGAGCGCGCGCCGGTAAGAGGGAAAGTTACAAAAACGATTGCTATCGGCACCAGCAGCCTGGAACATGAGTTCATCGTCGCGGATATAATGGACGACGTGATTATCGGCGTGGATTTCATGATTAGGCACGGTTTTACGCTGGACCTGAAGGAAAATGTGCTGAGATATGCCAACGTTGAATTCCCCCTGCACACCGGCTATGAGCGAAGCGTGGCGGTAAGGAAGGTTGTATCGTGTCAACACAGGAGGATACCAGCGAATTCTGAGGCGATTGTGTGGGCAAAGATAGACGAGGACGATGGGACGAGTCGGCTGTGGGTTGTAGAAGCACCGAAACAAGGACACGACAACATCATCATCGGACGTACATTAGTGGAACCTAAGAATGGCAGAATACCAGTCAGAATACTGAACCCCCTGAATGCATCCAGATATGTCGGGAAAGATGAGGTAATTGGCGAGTGTAAGGAAGCTGAAGCAGTGGTCAAATGCGAGAGTAGCCCGCCCGGAGGTAATAAGAAGAGCAGTTTTAACATGGACGCCATACCGCAGGAGAACCAGTGGAGCAGCGAGTTGACGGCCAAGCAGAAACAGAATGCGAGGTCACTCCTGCAGCACTATGGGTCAATATTTGCGGCAGAAGCAGGCGGAAGAACAGCCATAGTGAAGCACAACATCGACACCGGAAGTGCAAAACCGATTCGCCAACCGCCTAGACGAGTTCCTCTGGCCAAGAGGGAAGAAGTCACAAATTGATCGAAAACATGCGGAAAGAAAAGGTCATAGAGACTTCTTCGGGCCCCTGGTGCTCGCCGGTCGTGCTAGTCAAGAAAACGGATGGCAGTACCCGATTTTGTGTGGATTATCGGAAGCTCAATGATGTGACCAAGAAGGACAGTTATCCACTACCTCGGATCGATGACACCCTGGACACACTGCCTGACAGTGGTTCTCCACGCTTGACACTTACGCAGCGGCTATTGGCAGGTAGAACTTGCAGACAAGGACAAGGAGAAAACGGCTTTCAGTGTTGGCGATGGTTTGTGGCAGTTCACCGTCAAGCCGTTTGGACTCTGCAACGCACCAGCAACATTCGAGCGGCTAATGGAACGCGTGCTAAAAGGGCTGCATTGGCGGACGTGCCTGGTGTACCTCGACGACATAATCGTGATGGGTAAAAGCTTCGACGACCACCTGGGAAAGCTGAAAGAGGTATTCGAGTGGATACAAAAAGCTGGGCTTAAACTCAACCCAAAGAAGTGTTCGCTGTTCCAAAGGCAGGTCAAGTATCTGGGTCATACGGGTTCCGCCCGCGGAGTGCATACGGATGAAGGCAAAATCACGGCGGTGAAGGAGTGGCCCCGGCCACGCAATCTGCACGAACTCCGCAGTTTCCTGGGCCTGTGCACATACTCCCGCCGATTTGTTCCGGGATTCGCGAACATAGCCAGCAGCTTGCACAAACTGATGAAAAAGAGCCAAGCTTTCGAGTGGAACGAGGAGCAGGAACAGGCTTTTGCAAGTCTGAAGGAAAAACTGTGCAGTGCTCCAATTCTGGCCTTCCCAGTGCCTGGAGAGATGTTTGTGCTGGATACCGATGCAAGCAGGAATAGTATTGGCGGTGTGCTATCACAGATAATAGACGGCCAGGAATAAGTGATAGCGTACTACAGTAGGGTTCTATCGAAACTGGAACGCAACTACTGTGTGACACGGAGAGAACTGCTGGCGGTATTGGACCGCGTAAAACACTTCCACAAATATTTGTATGGATAAAGGTTTCGCCTGCGCACAGATCATGCGGCATTGAGATGGCTCCTGAACTTGAACCTGAACGAGCCGAAAGCAAAGAATAGATAGTGGACGTCCGGTTGGTAAGCGTTATGCCAGAGGAAGAGTGGTCTGCGGAGAGGCTACAAAAAGACCAGCGTGAGTATGCGGATCTTGCAAAAATCGTCGAAGGCAAGGAGCAAGGCGCACGTCCAGACTGGCAGGAGATGGCCGGTAAAAGCCCGATCGCTAAGTCTTACTGGGCACAGTGGAAAAGTCGGTGGCTGAAAAAAGGATGCCTGTACCGCGAATGGGAAAGCGCGGATGGTCGGACCAGCAACTCCCTAATGGTACTGCCGAAATGCAGAATCAACGAGGTCATCGAGGCATACCATAACGACTCCAGTGGAGGGCACCTGGGCATCACCAAAACCGTCGCCAAAATAAAACGACGATTCTACTGGGTAGGATGTCAGGAGTCTGTAGCCGAGTGGATTAAGAGCTGCGACCAATGTTCAGCCGCGAAAGGGCCGACTAGAAAATCTCGAGGCCGCATGCAGCAGTACAACGTGGGAGCGCCCTTCGAGCGGATTGCTATGGACGTCGCCGATTCCCAACTAGTACTCTAGGCAACAAATATGTGCTGGTGGTAATGGATTACTTCAGCAAATGGCCCGAAGTGCACCCTATTCCTAACCAGGAGGCCACTACGATCTTGGAAAAGCTGGTAAACAACTGGGTAGCCAGGTTCGGAGTTCCGTTGGAGTTGCACTCAGATCAAGGCCGGAATTTCAAATCTGCGGCATTCAAGGAAGTGTGTGAGCTGCTGGGGATAAAGAAAACGCGTACCACTCCTTTGCACCCACAGTCCGACGGCATGGTGGAACGCTTTAAACGGACACTGCAGGAATACCTGCGGAAAGTGGTAGGCAGGAATCAAAAGGATTGGGACACGCATATCCCCCTGTTGCTGATGGCGTATAGGTCAGCCCCGCACGACACGACATCACTCACTCCATCCCGAGCAGTGTTCGGCACAGAGATGCGGCTACCCGTTGACTTGAAGTTCGGGGTAGTCAGCACGACGGGAGGCGCTAAGATGGACTACGCGGTCAATAAGCGGGCGGAACTGGAGGAAATTCACCAGTTTATAAGGATCCGCACCAAACTGGCCAACTCAGCAGGGTTCCAAGAAGGCGATCTGGTAATGCTCTATAACCCGCAGCGGAGGAAAGGTTTGTCTCCGAAACTTCAAGCGTCATGGGAAGGACCTTACGAAGTCGTGACTAGGATTAACGACGTGGTATACAGGATTCAACGTTGCAGCAATAGAGGCGCTAAGCTGAAGGTAGTCCATTTGGAGCGCCTGGAGCCTTATCACAGCGGAGCCTCTGCACTTGTTCGGAACGAACAAGTCTAAGTGGTGGGCAGTGTAACGAGAAGACAGTCTGTCGCTGTGCAAAACAACCCTGTCGCTACGCGCCGTGCTATAATTCAATCTGGCAACGACAGCCGCGATAATAAGGGAAACTTTTAGTCCAACCTGGCAATGATGGCTACTTTTAGTCCAACCTGGCAAGGATGGTCGCGATCGTCATGGAAACCTTTAGGCCACTCCGGAATGTGCGAGAACGATCTGCGCGATGGCCGGACAGGTATAAAAGGCAGCCGGGTGCGGCGCAGCGAGTCAGTCTGATTTTGACTAGTGAAGGTGCCACACGGAATAAATAAGCAAATAATTAAGTGTAAAGACAGTGAAGTGTAAAAGTGTGAAATAAAGTGATTGTTGGTTTATTTTATTGTCTGCGTTTAAGAAACTGACTGTTTTATTTTCAAATTACACAATCCAGAGATACGTAACAGCCCACTAGACTTAGTATTTGTAACAGTATATTACCGATAAAATACCCGAAAGTTTTCCCAAATGAGTAACGTAAGTATCGGTTATGGGTAACATATAAACTAGTCACTCTCTTTAGCACTACTGGGTATATAACCGGTAAAATACCCGAAAGTTTTCCTAAAGCAGTAATTCTAGAAGTAATTCTAATTTCCTAAACTTCCTAACATTGGCTTAGAAATTTCTTTTTTTCCTACTCATGTTGTTTGCAATGGTTTTTTTATTCATGGTTTTATGGCTTAAATCCTACTCTTTATTCGCAAACTATTGGTTTATTGATTTATAAATAAAATAATTAACACGTTTATACTTATCTTTTATAATTTTGTGATTTCTCCTCGTGTTATTATCCAAAAATGTTTGCAGCTTCCTTTGCAGCAGCTTCAAGTTTCACCAAAATACACAAATTCACAAATCTGACATTTTCATGATGACAGGTGACTTTGACATATATATTTGTTTCACTCTCACAAATGGAAGAATGAATTAAATTGAAATGTAAAGGCGTTCTTTCCCTCTTGCGAGTAGTCAATGCCCGAAATTGATATGCGCGCGTAACGTTAAATGTGGTCATCATGTGGGAAATTAGTTTCTTTTTTATATTATACTACTTTTTTGGGGGTTTTTTAATATTATTGTCTTTTTTTGCAATTAATGTTGACAATTATGGATTGAGTTACCTGAAAATGATTGCGTAATACCAAAGAATATACAATATAAAGAATACGCATCTTCACAAATTTGTCAAGCGTGTTTCTTGACGCGGGCGGGAAGAGATGAGCGGAGGCATAGGTTGCGGCACATTTCTTACGCTCATACAATCAAATGGCATAGGGCAAGCTAGAATTTGCAATATTTTCATTATCAAGAGGAAGCAAGCGTCGGCACAGTGAGAGCGTAATAATATTAAGGCTCTCTGTTTTGCTCACACAAAGCACAACGGCTTTGTTCGCTGCTAAAAAAAAATTTGTGTACTCACTTCAGACCAGTGCTGCCGTTTTCAATTTTTCTTCAGTAGTACAAATTATGATTTTTGGGTAGTATTTATGGACTTTGAGTAGTACACATGCATATTTCCTAAACAATGTAAAAAAAATGATTCAACAAAAATTTTCCCGTAGTTTGTTTTATAAGTTGAAAATTCCATAATAAAACTAAGTATTTTAAAAATTTTTTATTAATATCAAATATCGTTATCGAATATGGTTAAAAAAAATGTCAACCCCAAGAGAAATCGAACGATTTTATACACTTATATCAGGATATTCTAATGATTACGAGTTTCACCTTAGTTTAATTTTTCTGACTCGTCGACGTCCTAGCAACCACTTTATTGTCTTTATCAAATTTTAAAAGGTTCCTACAAGAATATACAAAAATGTATAAGTTAATTTGTAATTAAATACAGTAATATTACTCTATAATTTCACGATGTTCATTTTTGGGTATCGCATCTGCTGCGTTGTTTTCAAAGTTTATGAGTCATAAATCAACAACAATTATGACTATCAACATCTTATATCATATGATTAGAATAATGTGAACTATTATACGAACAGCATTTGGCAACGCGGTTCAAAAAGGTGCAATTGTCACTTTAGTCGCACAACGGTAACTCTACGACGAGCTCATTTGCTTGATTGAAAAAAGTCCATCAAAAAGTGAAACATACGGAAACACATGTGGTAGGGCTCCCACGAACCAAAGATATTTGGTTAGAAATAAAAAACAGCAACATTGGTTGGAATTTCGTGCTTCGGCAATGTTCAGTTTGGTAACTTAAACTTAGCCTTACTTAAAATATGAAAATTCAACTGCTAAAACTTATATTTCAGAAAATAGTAGTTCAATCGGCCTGTGGGTAGTACGGTAGTACAGATGATGAAATAGTAGTAAAATACTACAATAGTAGTACGTTCGGCAGCCCTGCTTCAGACACATTGAAAAGCGGCCTTTAGACGGTCGCACATGTCCGCAATCATGTGCGGCGCGACGAGAAGAATGACCGTGTAAACGCAAGAAATTCGTGTCGTCGGACATGTGCGACGGTTTTCAAAATTTTTTGATTTCTCTGCCGGCGTGACGCACATGTGCGACCGTGTAAACGGCTGTGTGACGCACATAGTGCATTTTGTCATTCGATCGGTAGACAGCGAACAGTGAGGATGGCGTCGCAAAGAAATGAAATGTTGTGGAAGGAGTTCATTCAAGTGTATAGACACCATCCCGAACTGTGGAAAGTGAAAAGCGAAGAATATAAAAATAAATGTAAAAGAGACGCAGCATATGAGGTGATTTTATGCAAATTTAAAGAAATTGATGCGAAAGCGCATACCATGTTGCTTCGTTGGCAGCAGCGAGACAACTGAAGTGTGCGCACATGTTTGACCGTGTAAACGCTCATCGCACATTTCCCCCATCGCACATGATTGCAAACATGTGCGACCGTCTAAAGGCCGCTAAACAATCAACCACCAAAAATGCCAACAAAAGTACAGTGTCAATGGTGCGCGCTCATTTTTTTGTACGTATATGTAGCTATTTTTGCTAGCGATCACTTTCGCTTGAAAAAATTCGCTGAGGAAAGCTCATTATCAATCCCAGAGACAATAAAGACTTTACACTTCGAGTTGTTCTCACTTATACAGACTCATTTCTTGCTGTCTAATAAATACCCGCTGTCACATAAATCCCCGAGCCAATAGATACATTTCGTGGTGTGTACATGAGTACCCATGAGTACCCTAAAAATTGAATGTAGTATGTATCATAGAAGTCGTTTCTACATACGGCATTGCTTTACTGGTGCTGCCAAATAAACTTCCTACCATACTTCATGGTGAACATAATTTGAATTCTTATCGTTTGTTTATTGTGCAGCAGACTACGCTGAGGACACCGAGGATTAAAAAAGAAAATAAATACCAATATGACTGTTAAATTAACGTTCGTATCTGTAGCATGTGATGAAAAGTCGGGGTAGGTATATTTTTATTTATGATGCACTCCACGATATCGAACCCTTTGTTTGTTGCAGTAATTGCAACACGGACAAACTTCTTGCTTTATTTGTGCAAGTTAGAATTTTTTTTGTTTTAAAGTTTTTTAATAAAAAACTCTATTCCCAAGTCGAAAGATAAGATTTTGCGTGTATCGCATTTGTAGTTTTTAAAATAATTTTTGTTGATAAAGGTAGAACTAACACTAATGTTTGTAATGCTACTATCATCTTAAAAGACTATAAATTTTCAGTGCAGTTTTTCAGCAAATTCATTCAAAAAACTTGACGGAATTTTTGTATACTGTAAATCGCGTAAAACCGCTCAGGGTTAATATGTATATATTGCTTGTGTACATGCATGCTACTTCTTTAATTTATAAGTTCGCATTGTATTATATGTGAAATGTATGTAATATGGCACATGTAAATATTTTGGTGCTGGTATTAAACAAATGTATTTATTGTACTTATATGCACTTCTCATATGTACTTATGTATATATAATTGTTAAGTTGTTGCACTTATATGCTTTTTGCTTTTTTTACATTTTTTGTGTGCACATTTTGTATCTTTAGTTTTCATTTTATTGTTTTAAAAATATGAATTTCTGATTTCTGTTTATTGGAGAAATATTTTTTTTTGCACATTTTGTATCTTTTGTTTTGTGTTATTGCTTTATGAATATTAATTTTTTATTTTCTGTTTATTGGTGCAATCTACATGTGACTTATATGTTCCTTATATTTTATGAAATGTTGTAATGGGTGAAATATGCCTACAGGGGCACCGAGCACCAAAAAAAAAAAATATTCGGTAATGCGCCTATTTTGCATACCTCTATGGTGGTGCGGAAATGTAAAGATATTTATAAAAATATATCTATTACGTGTAATAAATTTTTATTATAAATGAATCAAGCATATTGTGATGTACATTAGTTACTTGCAATAAGAGGAATCTTAAAATATTTGTGGTTTGGGTTGTAAGAATTTGCAAAACAAAAAATTACAATATATCAGAACTTAGCACAATACTTCTCAATCTTTTGTTTTTCGAAATTACCCCGGGCGGCATCAGGTTGACGATGAAATATCAAATCCAACAGCTGATATTTTTTCACCACAACTTTTACCAATTGGCAGCACAAAATTTCTATGCAAAAGGGAGGCAGAATAATGCACAAATATAACAATATGAACGAACCACAACAATTTTGATTACTGGCAAACTTTTTGACATCATATTTAGATTACAGAATGAACACATATTCTTGTTCCGGCAGCGATTTTACTGTAAATCATAATTTTGTGCACAAACATCCATCCCCGAAAAAGTTTCAAGCAGAAAACAGCTGATTGGGTTTCACCACGAATTGTAAACGCATTGCAGAATTGAAACTTGTATGAAAAATAGCCAATAAGCAATGCAAAATTATAGCAAACTTGAATGAGCTGTAAGCAATTTTATGATCGCGTTTTTCTTAGATATGAATAATTTATTGATTAATATACAGTAAGATGCTTCCGATTGCTGTTTTATTGGAAAACTAATTATCATTTTTCCGGCAGCAAAATAAGTCCGCGAGCTGCTCCGAACAATAGATAAATAGAAAAACCAGCTGAGCACCAATTCACCATGAATTGAATGCAACATAAAAAGGAAATTTGTATGGCAGAAGGCGAAAGTTTTACGTCAAATAACAGACAATCGACGCATTCTAAGACATTGTAAGGCACGCGATCCACATATATGTACTATCTGAGATGTTCAGAGTGAAAAACATTTATACCGGCAATCCTTTTCATATAAAACCAAATGCTTTCAATTTTTTCCCCGGCAACCAAATTGCAAACAGCTGATTTCTTTGCTCTCACGGAGTTTTTATCTTGGTTATCTAGATAATCACACGTATAGGAAATTTCAGCTGTTTTTGGCAAAATGAGCGAGTGTAATGTCTTATTTGTCTCTGATCAATCCAGTCGTTGCGTTGTTTGGTTACGTATGTTCGTATGCCTTGCGATTGAATTTGTTTTAATTGAACAATTTGAATACATTTTGACGTGGTTGAATCCCAAAAAATTTGTTTAAATTGAACAATTTGAATACATTTTGACGTGGTTGAATCCCAAAAAATTTGTTTATATTGAACAATTTGAATACATTTGACGTGGTTGAAGCCCAAAAAATTTGTTTAAATTGAACGATTTGAATACATTTTGACGTGGTTGAATCCCAACAAAATTTTTTTAATTGAACAATTTGAACACCTTTTGACGTGGATGATGAATATCGATAAAAAGAAAAATTGTCTAAGGTCTGGGCTGAAATGCTGCGTGTCCAGCTGTAATAAATCAATGCGAGATGATGACAATGCAAAACTTTTTAGCTTTCCTTCCGCTGATACTCCCATGGGTCAAATATGGCGTCAAAAATGTGGTATTGAAGAAAATGATTGGCGCAAAAGGTTAGTCATTTGCAAAGAACATTTCTGCAGCTCATTTATTGGGGAAAAAAAATTAAAACATGGGGCGGTGCCCACATTGAACATAAATGAAGCTGCTGGTTTTGATGACGACGACTATGACCTATCTTTCGAACCCAAAATGGCAAAATTCAGCGATGCTGTTGAAGGCGTTTGTAGCAATTGCCATAAATATGTCAAATTAGTTGAATTTTATAGGAAACAAAGCCGAAGTATAATGCAAAAATAGAAAGAATTGAAAAAACAGTTGCAAAAGAGTGGCATTAAAAAGAGCTCAAGCCACAAATCTAAGCTTGTTAATGTTAAAAAAACAATAGAGTCTTTAGAGGGCATCAGCAACGAATTGAAAACTTTTTGTAATTTATTAATTAGCTCACGCCGAAAGGAATATTCCGAAGACGTTAAATTTTTGGCCCAAAATATATACTATGTCTCCCAGTCCACCTATTCGTTTATGAGAAACAAATTAAATCTTAATTTACCTCACATTTCAACTCTGAATCGTTGGGCGCCAATTAAATATCTTCAACCTGGTTTGAAAAATACCGGCTTTGAAAATATTAGGCAAAAGTGCTTAGAGTTAAAAAGTGCAGAAAAAGTAATATGGTCTTATTGATGGATGAAATGGCCATAAAAAGGGAATTAAGGTACAATACCAAATTGTACATAATAGGTGGTTATGAAGATGATGGTTTCCAAAGGACGAATAAAATTGGGAAACAGATGTGTGCTAAAATCGATGTTCTCACATTGGGCCATAGTTTTCAATTATTTCTTTTTTGAAAATGGGCTTTCTGGCGATACGTTATGCAAAATATTATTATTTTGTCAGAATTTGGGGTTTCTATTAGTGTCCTAGTATATGAAGAAGGTTCAACCAACAGAAAGTGTTTCACGGCTTTGGGAGTAACGGTAGAAACGCCCTTTTTTGAATATGCTGACAAAAAAGTATATTGTAACGATAAGACAGTCTGTTGCTGTGCAAAGCAACCCTGTCGCTACGTGCCGTGCTATAATCCAATCTGGCAACGACGGCCGCGATAGTAACTTTAAGCTAATCTGGCAACGACGGCCGCGATAATAACTTTAAGCTAACCTGGCAACGACGGTTGCGATCATCATGGAAACCTTTAGTCCACTCTGGAATGCGCGAGAACGATCCGCGCGATGGCCGGACAGGTATAAAAGGCAGCCGGATGCGGCGCAGCGAGTCAGTCTGACTTTGACTAGTGAAGGTGCCACACGGAGTAATCAAGCAAATAATTAAGTGTAAAGACAGTGAAGCGTAAAAGTGTGAAATAAAGTGATAGTTGGTTTCTATTGACTGCGTTTAGATAACTAAATTTGTTTTATTTTCAAATTACACAATCCAGTGATACGTAACAGCCCACTAGAACTAGTATTCGTAACACTACATTCAATTTTTCGGGTACTCATGTACACACCACGAAATGTATCTATTGGCTCGTGGATTTACGTGACAGCGGGGATTTATTAGACAGCAAGAAATGAGTCTGTATAAGTGAGAACAACTCGAAGTGTAAAGTCTTTATTGTCTCTGCTCCCAGTTTCACATCGCTTAATCGCTGGCGCAAGCTCCCTTCGAGATGGCCAGGGTTGCCATTAGTTCGTATAAGCACATAAATGGACAAACACAATACAATAATATTGACAGTATTAAACTCTGAGAGCTGCGTGGCGGGCAGTGTTTAGCGATCTAAACAAACGTAGATCGTACTCCATCGATGGCGCTATTTTCTCCAACACAAGTCTAAACGCCAATTGACTGAGGCGAAAATAATCAACAAATCTGTAACAAAGCAATACAACACACATAAGCTTATAAAAATTCATATTAGCCACCATAATGTCAGATTCTTGTACTTACTTACTATCCGGCAAATCAAAGATTTCCGATCTTTGCCTCATAAATTTTCTTTGAAGCCGCATATTTTGTTTACTTTCTTCATCGCTTGAAATTTCGCTTGAATCCGAAACAAAAAAAATGTTCCGACACAAATTGTAAACAAAATGACACAACGGACGCCAAAAATTTAGAGATGTCGTTTATTTCTCTTAAATTATCGATAACATGTCGATGTCAACACAAAATCCTTAGTAGATACCGATTTAGCATTGACGTGGTGTTGATGTCGACTTGAAGTGATGTTGAGATAGAATTGACAACGACGTCGACGACGACAACCATAATAGGGGTGAATAGTTGTCAATTGTTATCTATATTCACACCAGTGATACCAATTAGTCGCTGTCAATATTATTCGTGACTTTTTATCCTATTCCAACTAGAGAGTGCATCGGATAACTATTTACTGCACATGAGAAGTTTGGTGTCGGATACGTATGCTTCACTTACTCGATCGCGGTCGAGTATCTATACTGCTCTTACTCGCTCTCTCGCTCACGCTTAGAGAAGAGAAGCACAGAATTTCGGATAACAACGAGAAGGAAGCCGCGAAAAAGCGGTAGCCGAAAAATCGGAACATGAAAAAGTAGGAACATGTAAAAATAGGAACATAATAGCAAAACTTCCGCGAGTATAAGGTACCTTCCTACGGAGGCTCGAGTATTTTTGCAGCTTCAAAGTCAACGGCAGACCAGATATTGCTGCTGCTAATGGCGTTGAGGTTGGGCTTAGAATGTTTAAATGTAAATTGATTTAAAATCTTCAAATATAGTTATATTATTTATTATAGTTATATTATTACTTTTTTAATATTTATTATAATTAAATATTTGTAAATCTATCAGGTGTACAACTTTGCTTCCGCCGTTTTTTTTCCAAAATTAAAAGCTTTATTGCGAAAAAGTGCTTACAGATGTATTATTCAAAGTATTGTCCGTCGCTAGCGACAACTTTCTCCCATCGTTCCGGCAATTTTCGGATCCCGGCTCGAAAAAAGGAGTCCTCTTTTGACGCTATCCATGAAGCAATCCATTTTTCCAATTCTTCGAAGGATTGAAAATGTTGATCTGCCAGGCCGTGTGCCATCGAACGGAATAGGTGGAAGTCAGAAGGGGCGACATCTGGGGAAGACGGCGGGTGGGGCAAGACTTCCCATTTCAGCGTTTCCAGGTACTTTTTGACCACTTTTGCGACGTGAGGCCGAGCATTGTCGTGTTGGAGGATGACTTTGTCATGTCGCTCTTGATATTGTGGCCGCTGTTCTTTTAGCGCGCGACTAAGGCGCATCAGTTGCGTTCGGTAGCGATCTCCTGTGATGGTTTCACCCGGTTTTAAGAGCTCGTAGTAAATCACACCGAGCTGATCCCACCATCTTTGAAGGTTTTTTCTCTTCCACCACCATGTTTGTCTTCGACATCGAAATCACCATTTTTAAAACGTTGAAACCACTCCCGACACGTTCTTTCACTTAGAGCAGCATCACCGTAAGTTTCTGAGAGCATTCGATGCGCTTCAGCTGCATTTTTTTTCGAATTGTAACAGAAAAGTAAAACTTCCCGCAAATGGCGAGAATTGGGCACATAAACGGACATTTTCGAGCGTGAATAATACGAAAACAAGAACAACTGTCACTGAAACGGCGATGACAATTCGTTAGGCATTGTCCACACTCACTTTAAAGGCATTACCATCTATGTATTTCAACCAGCCTCAGCCGGTACAGCCACCTATCGGAAAACGGCGGAAGCAAAGTTGTACACCTGATATAAAAATCGAAATTAAAATATTTATTTACTGGTTATTTAATTTCATGAATGTTGTTGAAATCAAATTGTATCTATTTCCTTACATAAAACACAGTTACACAGTATATACCTAAAACATAAAATAAAACAAAAAGTAAAGCAGCAATAAGTAAACAAAAAATTAAAATTCCAACCTTACACACTTATAAAATTAATCAACTACTGCATGCAATTCACTATGAATATTAGTTCTGGCAATATTAAAATTTAAAAACATTGGCGCATAATCATAGTCCCGCACAAAAGCCGGCTTTAGTTAGCAAAAGACTAAAAAGATAAAGTCGACTCTAATTTTTCAGTTACCATAGTCAGTTTAGAACATGCTTCTACGTAGCAGCGACTTTTTGAAACAGCGAACGAAAGCAACGCCAACTCTACAAAAACTAGCGATTCGGAGTTACAAATGAGAATTTATTTTCGGAATTATGCCCATACCGATTTGTTTTGTAATCAATAATTTTGCAATATTTGTTTAGATGAAAACACTAATTAGCAGTAACAAATGGACGACTACGGTCGGCTACTTGTGGGAAGCAGACGGCAGCCTAAAATATCGACTGCACAATTTTCCGAGGATTAATCTGCCCATCTCTGACATAAACAAAACAAAATGTTTGCCTACTTTACGGGGTAAAGAAAACAATTGTAGTCTATTGTCGCTTGGTCAAAGTAAATCCTAAGTAGCGCCACTCTTTGACAACCAGACGTCGATTCTGTATGACAAGAACTGTTGTTGTTCACGTGTAAAACTGAGCTCACCATGGTGGTCGGACACCAAAGACAGGAAGACGGTTTCTATGAATTTCTTAAAAATAGTTTAAGCCGATTTTATAAATGAATCACTGAGTTTTTATGTTGGTATAATTAAAAGAAACGAAAGCCAAGTAAAATTCTCATAAATTAGTTGGTTTTTACCAAAATTTATGAACAAGTTTAAATTGTTTCGTTTTTTATTCAAGAGCAACTCTGCCTTTGATACATATATCCACCACAAGTCATTGTCAGTTGCAAATAAAGTTCAAATATTTTTGGAATATATTGGCGAATGATTATATGTTGAAGTACTCGTACCACATCAACCTATTCGTAACCTATTGCTAAATGAAGGGACCATAAGTACTGCTGATCCCTCACGGTTAATTGAAACTGTAAAACATTGGTATTTTCCAACAGTCTCTACTACTAGCAATAGACTAGCAAAATAAATGTAAAAACTAATTATAAACAAAATCAGTATGTATAATTTTATCATCAAACGGGAAAATTGGTTTTAATTGAAAAATTACAAATATCACACATAAAGCTATACATTTACATTCACAATAAGCATGATTTAATCATTTTGTGTATTTACTAAATATGTATTAAGCCCTTTAGGAAAAATCCAAGCACAAAATCCAGTCCACATCATTACAGTAAGGCTAATTGCTTCCTTTATTATCATACTGCACCGCATCCTCGGCATGGAGAATCATCACCGGCTGCTTAAACCCACCAATGTGCTTTTCCGTTTCGAAGCGCAGCGAATTGGCGTACATGGGTCGTGCAATGATTAAATCCAACCAGGGAAGATCTTTGAACGGCTGCAGATACACGAAACAAAATACACTTGCAATAGTTTAGCATAATCAATGAGTACAAGAAAACACACCCGCGTAGTAGTAGCGCACACAAGTTACCCGCCACACCGGTGCGGTGTGCGAAAATTGCGGTTTTTGCCTATATTTGAGGTTATGTAGCATAGCTATTTTTGTCAAATAACTGCTGGCATCTTAAAGTACAAGCCTTTCCCTTTCAAATGCGCCTTAGTTTGCTCAAAAGTCTTTGAGATATCCAAAATTGAAGTTTGGAATACATGGAGGTGTACAAAACTACACATGAATTTCTCAAGTTAGCTATGCTAACATACACCCAATATATTGTTTGCCCTACTGATTGATTGATTCATCATCAAACCGCTGAAGCTACAAACATGATATTTGAACTGTAGGTACATCTTGAAATATGAACCTCCGCTAAGACGGGATTTTTTGAAATTCGGGGTGTAAAGGGGCAAAACATGTGTTAACCCTTTGAAGCATACATTTTTCAGATAACTTTTTTTCAATGAAAATAGTCGCCCTGGGGGTTTTCGGGGTCGCTGATCACGGATATGTAATCAAGTTTTTGAAATTCAGCAATCCAATATGGCGGATCCAATATGGCCGACATTAGTAAAACTTATTCATATCAATATGGAAATTTGTATATGGGGGTTTTCGGGGTCGCTGATTATGAATTTGATATCAGATTTTCGAAATTGAAAATGGCGGATCCAATATGGCGGATGGAATTTGTAAAACTTATTCGTATCAATGGAAAAATTAGTATCCAGGGGTTTTCGGGGTCGCTAGTGTGTTAGTCGCTGATTACGAATTTGATATTAGCTGGTGGTACCTATACTTATGACTTCTATATTGTGTCCGCCATATTCCACCCGCAATTTTGAATTTCGAAAATCTAATAGTAAATTCGGAATCAGCGACTCCGAAAACCTCCGTATACCAATTTTCGTATTGATATGAATAAGTTTCACTAATTCTGTCCGCCATATTGCATTCGCCATTTTGAATTTCGAAAATCTGATTACAAATTTTTAATCAGCGACATTTAAAACCTAATAATAGTAATTATCATGATAATCCGTTGAAAACTTTTCCATATAATGAATTTTCTTTTTTTGTTACATAACCTAAAATATAGGCAAAAACCGCAATTTTCGCACTTTTAGGTTAGGATATCTCGAAAACCTGACCTGATGGAGCAATTCTGAGGCAAAATTCTTGTTCAGCGCACCAAAAACCTTCGGAAAAGTATACTCTGGTTTCTGGTTCTGAAATTTGTTCGAATTTTGTCGGCCTGTGTAATGAATACGAAAATATTTTTCTGAACACATTCATTATCTTTTAATTCAATTATCGTGTTGTGAGTTTGTATTAACAATCAAAATGAATAAAAACATATATTTAGTACGTATTAAGGGTTCTGAAGATGCACGACCTTACTATAACACACTAATTTTAAAATAATTATCTACAAGAAACTTTGTTGTTTGCATTTTACCTTGTACGATAACGAAATTACCTTTATATTGATTCGGAATGTTTTGTGAAAACATGATGAAAATGACATTATTTGTGCGAAAGCAAAATTGAAATTTGTATTAAAATGTTGTATATTTTAATCAATTGTGATAATAACTATTGTATTTCTCCAATAATTTTACAGTTTCGTTAACTCTTGTGTGCGCACCCACTTAAAACCTCATACTTGAACCCCCCATGGTCTGGCCAGACCATGGTGCAAAAAAGAGGATATTCGAGGATTGTGCTAGTTAATATATTTTTTTTATATTTTTGTTGATGAGTTTATATATATCTTAGTATGTGTGAGTGTTTGTCTGCGTATGTTTGTGTGTGTAGGCCTGTCAAAAAAAAAACAAGAAAATGTGAATACAATAATTTCTGTTGCTTGTTTACTTTTTATTTAGGTAAAAAGGTAAAATTATGCTTGATTTATAAAATACACAGCGAATTTCAACTTCAATAAATAAATTTAGAAATTAAAAATATACGATAGTAAGAAAAAAAAGTTAAAAACGTAAAATACGTTGTTATGGATTTGCCGCAACTGCTTCACCAATGCAGTGGTTGCAAGGAAATAATGCAGTATAATGACTCAAACACATTGAGATTTTATATTGGACATATACATATCGTGTTTTGATATATCTAACACATTTTTATTTCTGGATTCCTTTCACTATTGACAATTATGCTTTGAAGTCGAAAAGGTACCTGACTAATACAGAACACTGCGAACTATTGGCTGTCAATAAGACAAAATATCTTCTATTGACCACTTAGTTCCATCTATCTCAAAAACCTTCCGTTCAAGCATAACATGCTCAACATGTTATTATTCATGCTAAACTGGTCGGATATCGTCATCGCGATCTCCACGTTGAATTAGCATATTTTATTTTCCATCAGTAGCGAAGCATCGTATTGTTCAGGGCACAAAAGATAATTTGCTGCACCGTTATTACTACCTCCAGCAACAAACGAATCCTCCATAAAATTTTAAAAAGTGTAGGTGGTTCATTCAATTATCCCACAGAACTACGTATTCATTCAATGTGCCAATTGCCAGAATTATTCGCCTGTGCAATTTGTATGCTTCCGAGTAAAACTTTAGTGATAAGTATTCAACATTTAAGTTAAGCTTATTAAAACTATTTAATGAATGACTTAGAATAAATAAATAATTAAATATCTTAATTCTGTTGCTCTAAAGCATTGGTTTTCGCTACTGCTTAAACTATTTTTTTTTAGAAAAATCGTCCTCTCTGAAGTTATTCCAGCGTTGAAGTTCAAAAATAATTTACACCTTATCCTCGAAATAGCATTTGCTTCCTTTAATCTCTGTCACAGAAAACATACAATCCAATTGATTAAAATCAGACACGAAAAGAGCACAAATACTTCCTTCGCTTCAGAAATGTAATTGAATTGACACCAAAAACACAAATATAACCGCGAATACAATGGATAAATATTAATTTTGAATGTGTTCAGACATTCTTTTCTAACAAAAATTATAATTTACCAACCTAAAAGAAAATAAAAGCCAAGGCGAGTGAAAACCATTTGTACCAGGTACATTTTGCGCTAGCTAACTCATGTCACTTTTAACGAGATGGCACGAAAAAAGTGCTTCTAATCGGGTCAGATGGAAAAACCTAGTTACAGCCCTATGCTTCGTAGAGGACTGAATAAGGAACAAACGAAAAAAAATATTTATAAACAATTTCGACACTAATTACGTCGAAAATAACAAAAAAAACTGAAAATAACAGGCAACTTTGTATGAAAATACACCATGGTCTGGCCAGACCATAGGGGGTTCAACTAAGGGGTATAAATACGTTTTGCACGATTCTCGCCTTGTTTTTGTAAAAATTTTGTTCATGTATTGGTTTTTGTGTTTAGAAAGGATCAGTTGAGGATATCATGAAATATGAACCCGATAACTTTACTACAACCTTACTAAAAGTGGACCTAAAGTTCGCACACAAGGGTTAAGATATTTAATTTTTCAAACATTTCTTTTTTTCTTGATTGGAAAGAGCAGTCAAAAAATTAGACATCAAATTTACTCCCAAAACCGACAGAAAATCGTTATGGGCTAACACTGTTTGTGCGGCAACACTGCCTTTGGTGTCCGGCCAAAAATAAGTGGCGCTACTTAGGATTTACTTTGGCTTGGTTCTTGAATGAATCTTGAATCAAAACATCAATTGCAAACTGAGCAGCAACTTTATCGACCGGTAACGACTATAGAAGTCTTCGTCATCGAACTCGAAGGGACCCATCCGGCTTTTATATACTTTTCGCCGTCTCAGCACAATGTCGTCGTTCATAATATTGAAACCTCTTTCAATTTCCTCCAAATGAAACATTTTAAATTTTTTTTAGATTTATTTCGTTTTTTGAATTTAAAGTATTTTAAAAAGTGACATTTCTGCTCATTTTGACTCATTGCTAACTGGTTTAGCAACAGCTTTTGCTTGTTTTAAAGTTAGAGTATACTTTAAGCGGTAAAGTATGCTCTAACTCGACTATGAATGACTTAGAGCCTACTTTATTTCGACTATGAATATGCGCCATTATTTAGTTGACTGTGGCACAGTTCGTTCCTTTTTTTTTAATTAAATTTCTTGCCACTGAAAATATTCTTTCAGAAGCTGCACTACTTGCTGGAGTGGCTAATAGTGTGCAGCTCACTTTATATAGAAGTGGAAATTCAGCTTTATGTGAATTCCACCACTGCAAGATGTTAAAGTCATCATGAAATCCTACATTCGAATTTTCATATAAGCGGATTTCATGATCGATTTTATGATCGGGGCTTAACCCTTTCCTTCCCATGGTAGCCATATGGCTACCAAATTAAAATTTGGAATTTCGATGTATAATTTTCGATTTTTCCCCATTCTATGAATTGTATCGCTTAAAAGAAACATTGTTCTGAGCTTTTTCAGCAAAATATGTAGTTTGTTTTTATGGGAACATTGAAAATTGTTAACATTTGTGCAACGGTTCCCGCTCGACAGGGCAGCAGAATTAAATGGCAAAAATGTAATATTGCTCTATGTTTAACAAAGGACACCAAATAACTCTAAAATTCTAACAAATAACTCTAAAAACTTGTAAATAAGGGACATTTTGTTTTCATATAAAATATGTTTTAATTTTGCTTCATAAAAACCCAGTGTAGTCTAATGTAGTATGGCTACCTCCTCCTCGCACCTCCCACTGAGAAGTCAAAACCATTTTAAATATGATGCAAAATACTTTTAAATAGTTCTCTCGTTTCAAATAACCAATTTCCAATTTGTTTCTATGGCTATTTCATAATTCGGGAAGGAAAGGGTTAATGCAACCGACTCTTGTAGGAAGTCAGTAAGAAGCTCTGAATTAAGTGTTGACCTTTTCGATGTTGGATGTTATATGTTGTACATATAAAACCCTCAAATATGTATGTATGTACATTAGGGCGGGTCAAATTGTATGGCACGATTTTTTTGGATGAAGCGTATAGCTCTAAGTCGGATTTGGAGCCCCCTAAAATTTCAAAATAGATATAGATAGAAAAATGTAAAAATAGTGTTTTTTTGTTGAAACCTTGAAAATGTTGATTTTTTCAGATCGATTTTCCTACAAAAAGGAGTTCGAAAACAAAAAAATTGATCGTAATAAAAGTTGTTGGAAATTATCTGAACTTTCATAATCTGCAGAAAAAAATTATCGAAAAAAATCGAAGAAAATTCGGAATTTATTAGTTAAAAGTTGATTTTAGGCTATTTTTTGACAAAAAATTCGTAATATGTCTACTAAAACTAAAAAAAAATATTGGTATCAATACAGATTCTGAAAGGTGATAGAAATACCTTTCAAACAAGCCCAGATTGAGAAATCTACTATAACTCTATCCGATTTTATGACGAATTTAATTAAATTATTCTATGTATATATTGAAATATATTTTTGCGTAGTTTTATAATGACGCTTTTGCTGACGTCGAGGGTTGCTGCTACTGCACGACAGCTTTTACCTTCTCTTAAAAGCTGGTGAGCGCGCTCCACAATATTCTTCGGCAACGGACGAACCATTTTTTGCCTTTAAAAATAATAAATTTATTAGAATTTATTTAAAGAAGACTTACAAATTTACTTACCAGCTCCAAAATATTGAAAATGTTAATTTTGTTTGTTAATTATTCTGTCTTTATTTGCTTCAATCTTCATTCACTCATGTAGCAAAGTAAATCCTAAGTAGCGCGACTCTTTTTTGGCCGGACACTAGTGGCAGTGTTGCCGCACAAGCATTGCTACCCCATAACGATTTTCTGTTGGATTTGGGAGTAAATTTGATGCCTAATTTTCTGACTGCTCTTTCCAATCAAGAAATGTTTGAAAGATTAAATGACTTAACGAAACTGTAAAATTACTGTAGAAATACAATAGGTTTAACCACAATTGATAAAAATAGACAACATTTTAATACAAATTTATATTTTGCTTTCGCACAAATGATTTCATGATGAAAACACAAAACATTCCGAATCAATATCAAGGTAATTTTGTTATCGTACAAGGTAAAATGCGAACCACAAAGTTTCTTTTAATAAATTATTTTAAAATTTTTGTGTTATAGTAATGTCGTGCATCTTCAGAACTCTTAATACGTACTAAAAATATGTTTTTATTCATTTTAATTGGTAATATAAACTCACAACACGATAATTTAATCAAAAGATGATGAATGTGTTCAGAAGAACATTTTCGTATTCATTATTAAATTTCTTTGATGCGACTGAACTGAGTGAAATAATTTTAATGAAATCATAATCATTACAAACATTTCCCATCTAAAAACATTTCTATATTTACCATCGATAACAAAAATTTCAACTCTGTCTTATAATAATTTGACCACTTTCACCACAAAATGTGCAAATTTCACCACCAATGCAAAAATGAAATGTAATTTTTTATTAAATTACTCAAAAGGACAATTTTTCGCAACGATATACATATATTGGAATTGCATCCATCAGGTTAGCTATATCGAGTTTTCGTGGCACATCGTTGACATGATCATTTTGTGCTGCAGGAACTTCCGGAAGCCCGGAATATGACCGATGACGATGCGGCGCTAACCCACTTTCAGAACACTGTGACGCGGGTGACGCCCGACAACGAGGAGAACTTCTACGAGCACCTGCTGAAGGTGCCCGGCGTCGTAGTGCTCTACCTGTACGGAAATACGGGGTCACGCGGTGCTGGCCATCGCGTCGATATGTACAAGCTGCTACGCAAGCTCGGCTACCACGTGCTCTCGCTGGACTATCGCGGCTATGGCGATTTGGATCAGGTCTCGCCCACCGAGGAGCGTGTTGTGCGCGATGCCATCGCCGTCTACAAGTACATCACCTCAGTGACTTCGAACCCGGTGTTCATCTGGGGCCATTCGCTGGGCACCGGTAACTTGTGTGCACTACTACTACGCGGGCGGGTTTTCTTGTAGTCATTTTCCCATTGATTATGCTAAAATATTGCAAGTATATTTTGTTCCGTGTGCCTGCAGCCGTTCAAAGATCTGCCCTGGTTTAATTTAACCATTGAACGACCCATGTACGCCAATTCGCTGCGCTTCGAAACGGATAAGCAGATTGGTGAGTTTAAGCAGACAGTGATGATTCTCCGTGCCGAGGATGACTATGTGGTGCCATTCGAACTGGGATATAAGCTGTATTGCACAGCGCTGAATACGCGTGGCTTGGGTTGGAGTCCTGTTGAGTTTCATCGCTTCGATGGAGAGATGCGCTACGGCCACAAGTACTTGTGCCATGCTGTAGAGCTGGCGATTCTGGTCGAAAGATTTGTGAATAACTACAACAATGCAAAATATTGAGCATTAACCACAACAGCAGCAACAACAATAATCGATTGTCGACGTTTTCATGCAGGTGCATTTGGTATTAGCTTTGCTGAAAATTGATGCTTTTGCGAATTGAAATTAATAATTGAAGGCTAGCAAATTGTTAAACTTATACATTTTGAGTTGAAGAAAAAGCGATCAAACTTTGTGGAAAGCAAAGTGCATATATATATTCGCCACAAGTCATTGTCAGTTGCAAGTGAAATTCAAATGGTATTCCTGTTTGACAGGACAATGGACATTGTACTGGCAACTGCTGTTGTAACTGCAACTGAATAAATGAATAAAAATGAAAGTATGTAGAGTTTGTTCCTACATAAAATTATGAATTATACTTTTGCAAAATTTTTTGCAATTTGCAAAAATCAAACAGGAATACCATTTGAATTTCACTTGCAACTGACAATGACTTGTGGCGAATATGTATAACGAAGGCAGAGTTGCTCTTGAATAACATACGAAATAAATTAAACTTGTTCATATATTTTGGTAAAAACCAACTAATTTATGAGAATTTTATTTAGTTTTCTGTTCTCTGATTATACCAACATAAAAAGTAAGCGATTCCTTTATAAAATCGTCTTAAATTACGTTTAAGAAATTCATAGAAACTGCAATTGTTTCAGTATTTTTCACGTACACACAATCCTGCCACTAGTGTCCGGCCATCGTGGTGAGGTCAGTTTTACACGTGAACAACAACAATTTGACAGTTCTTGTCATACAGAATCGACGTCTGGTTGTCAAAGAGTCGCGCTACTTAGGATTTACTTTGTTACCATCTTCAATGCAATCGGAAGACGCACGAATTCACACATTTCTTCTAAGAATTACATATTTGTTTGACATTTGACATTTTTTGAAAAATAAGTAATTGATGGCAAAGACACAATTACTGAATTTTGGAAAAAGTTTCTTGCCTAAAAAATGAATTAACACTAGGAGTACCGGGTTTTGCTCATACCTACTATCACCACGAGCGGTCAAATAACGGTATTCAGAGCTTTTACCGAAATCGGTTGAATCTGAAGAAGTTTTTCATTGTAAGCAACAACATTCATTTTGTTCTTGAATGTGAAAAAGTATAGTTTTGGCAAATATTTTAAAAGTAAAGCTACTACTCATGACTATAGTAAATTTTGTCTCCCCGCTTTCTGCTCATGCTTTCAAACACAACACGTAAAATAATGCATTTTTGTTTTTCCATTGAAATTCATTAATATATAAAAGCCAGTTGTAAATATAATATAAAACAGAAGGCAAGACATAGGTTTTTGTAAAATTTGTACCATCTTTGACTTTTTGTGAATGTTATAATTTTATTTCCATGGCTACGTAGTTAACCGTGATTTGACCGCTCGTGGTGATAGTTACCTACTATCGATGATATAAAGAGAACAGATCGGCGCAGTGATTGCAAAATTTTAGAATATTGGGCTTAGCGCAAAATATTAAAAGTCAAGGAGAACCAGATTCGTAACTTAAACCGTCTTCGAGCTACGGTTAATCAAAAACTGAAAACCGGTAGTTCTAGTGTAATAAGATTCAGAGTTAGCTTCTGTTTAGTTCAATGTTCTTTATTATACTGATCTTCATCAAGATGTCAACGTTACTTGGAAGGTTTAGTGAAGCGTTAGTTAGATGCGTAAGCAACAAAGTTGCTAAGTTGAACAATAATGTTGTAGCAACATTAATGAAATGTTACGACTAGCAACATTTATCGTGAGTTCACTACACCTCCCTTTCACAAAAAAAAGAATATTAAGATATTATTTTGTATACAAATCTCTTACAATGGTAGAACTTTACAAAATGGTTGATATTAATTTAACATCATCATTATTGTTATAAATCTTAATTGAAGTATTATTGTAACATTGTTTTTTTTTTTTTTTGTTTTTTTTTTTTGTTTTTTTTTTGGGCTTCCTAGTTTGTGTAATTTGTCATTTCAATTGTTTAGAACTCGAAGTCTATTTTTGTGAACAACAAGGGGTTTTTTAATTTTTTCATTCTTAATGGTACAATTATTCCTATCATCTATTTCTATTACTTTATATGGTGGGCCCACATATAAATGATCTAATTTATGTCCGGCATTATTTCGTAAAACTACCGAATCTCCTAATTTTATATTACTTTTATTTAAATTTTTATCATACGTCTTTTTCTGTTTAGATTTTGATTCTTCTATTAACTTTTTAGCTCGTTGCTGAGCAACTTGGAGTTTGAATTTTACTTCTTTGTCGTAAGCGTCATGATTATAAACAGGATCTATTTCATTATTGCTTAATATATCTAGTGAGTTTGGCCTTTTTGCAAAAACTAATTCAAACGGGCAGTATCCGTGAACTGTGGATGGTGTTGTATTGTAACAATATGAAAAGAGTTGTATCCACTCGTCCCAATCGTTCCGATTTATGGATATATAAGAACGAATATATTCGTTAAAAGTTCTGTGACTTCTTTCCACTGTTCCTAGTGTTTCGTGGTGATAGGATGTAGACACAATTTTTTCTACCTTGAAAAGCTCACAAAGTTCTTTCAAAAGTTGGTTGTTATATTCAGTTCCCATATCTGTTAAAATTTTGTTCATAGGACCATAAATTAGAAACAAATTTTCGAAAATACTTTTTGCTACAGTTTTTGCTGTTTTATCTTTAACAGGAATTGCCACAATGTACTTTGATAAGTCACAAACTATAAGGGAGAGGGCTGGGGTGTGAACCGGGTTTTGTTTTTCGGCTCTAACTTTTCTCAGAATAAAGATATCGAAAAATCGAAGATACCGTTGGAAAGGTGAATATATAAGGCAACTTTGTTATGAAGACAGATTACCGTTTTGATTGAAATTTAACTCTCTACGTCCAATTTTCTAAGAACGTGATTTTTCGCTTTTTCAAAAAAGTGGCTGGGTTGTGAACCATCTGGAAAATCCCTATTAAAGTCAGAAAATACGAAGAAAACACCCATAATTTTTAAGTACATTGAGAATTTATTTAATCAGGAAGCCTCAAGAGGTGAAAAAAAGTTATAATGACGCCTCTTAGGCCAAAAAATCGCAATGAATGAAACTGCTCAATTTTTTAAATTTTCATCCTAATTTGTGTCGGAATGTTTGCATGTGAAATACGAACGTGTTCTCGTATTGGCTCACTTCAAGTGAACACAACGAAATCGAGTGAAATTACATAAAATTACTTTATTTCAATATATCCGTCCGTATTTGACAGTGTTAGAACAAATGTAGTACGAAAAATAGGTGGTTCATAACCCAGCCACCTCAGTGGTTCACAGCCCAACCACGATGCCATTTTGGAAACTTTAAAATAAACGACACTTCCAATCATAATTCGACATAAACAAATATTGCATCGTAAAATAGAATCAAAACACTAAATAAACATGTATTACACTGACCTTTTTGCAATAAGCTCAGTCACTAAGATAGCACTTTAAAAAAAAGCCAACAAGTTTTCGCAGTCGATTTTCAAACACGATGTCTTTCAAACTCGATTGCTGCCACAAGCAATACGTGTTTGTACTTCGGTGTAACCACAAAAGCAGAGTCATATCATAAGACAAAATTGACAGTTGAAAGATTGGCGATATGTCAATTAGGGAAAGAAAACACGGCAATGGTTCACACCCCAGCCTGGTTCACAACCCAGCCCTCTCCCTTAGTACTTGCGTATTCATTTCCCTGTTCTGATTTAGGAAGGGGGCCAATAGTGTCAATAATTATAGTGTCAAACGTTTTGGTCGGTGTTGGTGTGATCTTCATTGGTTCTTTAATTTTTGGTAGGGTTTTATTAATTTGACATTGAACACAATTTTTTACATATTTTCGCACATCAGATGTCATATTTTTCCAAAAAAATTCTCTTTTGAGTTTATTTAGTAACCTAGAAACGCCTGCATGACCACCAAAAATAGGATGATCGTGATATTTGTTTAACAAAGCAAGTTTTTCGGTCTTCGATTTTATGATTTTAACCCTTGGTGTTATCGCAATTTTTAAATTTTTCAATATTTCGTTCCCTTTTTCCTTAAATTCTTGGATCCGGATCCCTTTAAATATGTTTTCGTTTGATGATATTTTTAGTTTTGAAATATTTTTGTTATTGGCTTCTAAGGCGAGCCTTGGAAAGAATTGGTCTAGATCAATTTTTCCATTAATAACAATTGTACTCAAGTCAATGCTACATACGATTTTCTTTGCGCGCTGTAAGTAACATTGTTGAGCTTTAAATTTAAGACATGTCCATTTTTTAACATCGCAAGCATTTATTATTTCATACACCTTTGGGACTTCTTTGTTTAGTTCTATAGATCGATTTGTAGGTTCGTTTGTTTTATTTTTGGTTTCTGACCTTGTGCTTACTTTTAAAAGCATGTTGTTCATTCTGTCAATTTCTTTTATTCTATTAAAATCTATGCGGCTAAGAGCGTCAGCCGCATAATTCTCCTTTCCCCTGATATACTCAATATCAAAATTGTATTCCTCTAAATCTAATCTCATTCTTGTTAACTTTGATGATGGGTTTTTCATTGAGAATAAATATGTTAATGGCCTGTGATCACTTCGTACTAAGAATTTAGTACCGTACAGATAGGGTCAATTGGTGATTGAATGCCATCGTACTCTTGACTCAATACAGCGCCACACGCATATTTACTTGCGTCTGTGGTAACACAAAATTGTTTCTGAAAATTGGGGTATTGCAAAATTAAAGGGTTTAGAAGAGCACTTTTCAAAAATTTGAATGCATCTTCACACTGCTGGGTCCATGAAAATGTAACGTTTTTCTTGCATAAATGTGTTAAGTGTCGTGAATGTTCAGCAAAGTTTGGAATAAACCTCCTATAATAATTACAAAAAGCTACAAATCGTTTTGCTTCTTCGCCGTTGCTTGGAGTTGGGTAATTTTCAATTATTTTAAATTTACTCTCGTCTGGTAAAATACCATTCGCAGTACATTTATGTCCTAAATAAGTTACTTCATGGCTGAAAAACGAGCATTTGTCCGGATGAAGCTTTAAGTTGTATTTTCTACAAATTGCAAAAACATCGTGAAGATTTTGTAACATGTGATTTTCTGAAGAACCAATTACAACCACATCATCCATATATAAAAATGCTTGTTGTGGCGATAACCCAGCAAATGCTAAAGACATCATTCTTTGAAAGGAATTTGGTGCTACTTTGATACCGTAAGGTAGCCTTTTGAAGCGGAACGACCCTTTTTCAGTTGAGAACGAAGTTATATCTCTTGATTCTTCCTCTAGCTCGATCTGATGAAAACCAGACATAAGATCAAGACAAGAAAAGTATTTAGCTCTTCCCATTTGATCTAGAATGTCGTCAATGCGAGGTAAGGGGTATTTATCGGCTGCCAATTTTTTGTTGACTTGCCTGTCAATGACGAGGCGCCATCGTTTTTCAGTTCGTCCCGGAAGCGATTTTTTGGGTACCAACAATATTGGGCTATTATATTCGGATGTCGATGGTTCTACTATGTTGTCATTTATCAATTTATCTACCTGTCTATTGATTTCGTTTTTCTGAGTATGAGGTATTCTGTAATATTTTTGTATATACCGGCGTTGTGTCTTTAAGATGGAATTTTGTTTGTAAAAATTGTTTGCGCTGATTGTATCTGTTTCCAACGCAAAAATATCTATAAAATTTGAGCATAAATCTTTAAGGCGCTTCTTTATAAACTCGGGAAAATTTTTGGCTAGTTTTTCTAAAATTTCTTTTGCATGATTTTCATTTTTGGGTATTTCATTCTGTAGTATTTCATAATCGGACAAGTTTTCTGTTTTTATTATAGGATCTTTTACAATAACGTGATTATTTGTGGTATTAAGAATTTGAGCGAACGGACATTTGCTAGCTACAATAGTATTAGCAATAAAGATACCTTCATGAATATTTTGATTTGGTATGAATAAATATTCTTCTTTGGACTGAGTACTAATTTTTCGGACAACTGTTGATCTTGCTGGTATAGATAAAGCATTTGGATATGGTGTATCAAAGATACGAATAAAGATATTTTCATAAGCATCTTTCGGACGAAGGATTAACCAGTCTCTGTATTGCTGATAATCTAGAATACAATTAAACTTTTTAATAAAATCAAGGCCTATAATTCCATCAGCTGGTATCGGAAAATTTTCATCCACTATCTGGAAGTTGTAAGTAATTCGAATATTTTTGATGAAAATATCCGCTGCACATTGTCCTAAGGATTGGATTACTCCCTGACCTATACCACTCAATTTTGTTTTGAATTCTGGATTTACGAAATTTTTATTTGTAATTGAATTCACCTTAAAAATTGAAATATCAGCACCAGTGTCAAGGATGAAGACCGACTTTTTGTTGTTGAATGATGTTTTTAATATTATGTAACTGTTGAGATTTAGATTTAGATGAAAGATAGTACTGTAATTTAATTGTTTGTATTCAGGGGAGCTTCGCAGTTTTCCGAATCAATTTGTTGATTAGCAAGTCTAACGTTACGATTCCAAGCATGCGCATTAGTATTATTATTACGATAACTCCACTGGCCTGGCCCTTGTCTTCGAAAGATTTGACCGCCACCACCACGACGACTAACGTTACCACTACTACGACCACGACCTCGATTATAAGAACTGTTTCCAAATCTGCTAATATGTGACGCATTTGATTGATTTCGCCGAAAATGCAATATGGCATTATGTTGGCCAGTTGCCTCAGTGCAACTATTTACAAATTTGCTAACCGCTTCATTCATATCGCGGAATTGACCTGACTCCATTATAATTTTTACTTTGTCTACGCTGCAATTTTTGATCATAGCCTTTACTGCGACTTGAGTAGAATATTTGTTGGCTAAGTCAAACGTCAGACCATCTGATATGTAAGCGCTTTCCAAAGCTTTAGTCAAATCTTCAATTTCTTTAGTGTACGCGTTCGCGGATTTGTTGTTTTGTTTGACATTCATTATTTTTGCAGATATTACCTCGACCGACTCACCTTTGACACAATATTTTAATTTGTCGATTATTTCGCGTATACTAGATTCGTTACTTATCAAATTTCTGGCATTCCCTTTCAACCTTGTTTTAATTAGGTTAACAGCTATAATTTCATGACTTTCTTTTATAGAGTCAACCAGCTCTAAAGAATCTAAAAAACTGCGTAAATTTTCATACCTGCCATCAAAATCTGAGAGCAATTTTGAGGCTAAGCTTAAAAATTCAATATTACTTTGTGGCATATTTGGTTTATCTAGAAATGTAAAAGATTGATGCACTTCTATATTAGTTTGTTCTACATCCGAATCTTCACTGTCACTACTTCCCTGTCTTTCTTCTTCTAATTTTACTGGTATGTCAATTGTGGGTGGTATTTTTATGTGAATATTATGTTTTGCAAATATTTTTAATAGTTTATCTCTCAAATCTCTAAAATGATGTTTTGCAATTTCTTTTTGTTCTATTGAGATATTTTTGAAACAGTTACAAATTAAGTTTCTGCTGTTATTGTAGTTTTCTATTAACAATAAAACGTGTTTTTGTATTGTTTCTTTCGTAATGGGTATGTTTTTGTTTAAACATTTGTATGATTTGTTAAAGTCTATCTTATAAGTTTCAATTTGGTTTAAAGTTTCTTGCCATATGTCATCCATATGACTGTGTATAACCAAAAAAATGATAAATAATGGGAAGATTATTTACAATGTGGAGACACAAATTATAATGGTAAATGTATATGTGTTTGTATATATGAATGGGATTTTATACAAATTAAAGTAATAGGTTTTAAATTCTAAATTTTAAATAGGTTTAATTTAGATTTTAATTTAGATTATCGAAAAAAATCGAAGAAAATTCGGAATTTATTAGTTAAAAGTTCATTTTAGGCTATTTTTTGACAAAAAATTCGTAATATGTCTACTAAAACTAAAAAAAAATATTGGTATCAATACAGATTCTGAAAGGTGATAGAAATACCTTTCAAACAAGCCCAGATTGAGAAATCTACTATAACTCTATCCGATTTTATGACGAATTTAATTAAATTATTCTATGTATATATTGAAATATATTTTTGCGTAGTTTTATAATGACGCTTTTGCTGACGTCGAGGGTTGCTGCTACTGCACAACAGCTTTTACCTTCTCTTAAAAGCTGGTGAGCGCGCTCCACAATATTCTTCGGCAACGGACGAACCATTTTTTGCCTTTAAAAATAATAAATTTATTAGAATTTATTTAAAGAAGACTTACAAATTTACTTACCAGCTCCAAAATATTGAAAATGTTAATTTTGTTTGTTAATTATTCTGTCTTTATTTGCTTCAATCTTCATTCACTCATGTAGCAAAGTAAATCCTAAGTAGCGCGACTCTTTTTTGGCCGGACACTAGTGGCAGTGTTGCCGCACAAGCATTGCTACCCCATAACGATTTTCTGTTGGATTTGGGAGTAAATTTGATGCCTAATTTTCTGACTGCTCTTTCCAATCAAGAAATGTTTGAAAGATTAAATGACTTAACGAAACTGTAAAATTACTGTAGAAATACAATAGGTTTAACCACAATTGATAAAAATAGACAACATTTTAATACAAATTTATATTTTGCTTTCGCACAAATGATTTCATGATGAAAACACAAAACATTCCGAATCAATATCAAGGTAATTTTGTTATCGTACAAGGTAAAATGCGAACCACAAAGTTTCTTTTAATAAATTATTTTAAAATTTTTGTGTTATAGTAATGTCGTGCATCTTCAGAACTCTTAATACGTACTAAAAATATGTTTTTATTCATTTTAATTGGTAATATAAACTCACAACACGATAATTTAATCAAAAGATGATGAATGTGTTCAGAAGAACATTTTCGTATTCATTATTAAATTTCTTTGATGCGACTGAACTGAGTGAAATAATTTTAATGAAATCATAATCATTACAAACATTTCCCATCTAAAAACATTTCTATATTTACCATCGATAACAAAAATTTCAACTCTGTCTTATAATAATTTGACCACTTTCACCACAAAATGTGCAAATTTCACCACCAATGCAAAAATGAAATGTAATTTTTTATTAAATTACTCAAAAGGACAATTTTTCGCAACGATATACATATATTGGAATTGCATCCATCAGGTTAGCTATATCGAGTTTTCGTGGCACATCGTTGACATGATCATTTTGTGCTGCAGGAACTTCCGGAAGCCCGGAATATGACCGATGACGATGCGGCGCTAACCCACTTTCAGAACACTGTGACGCGGGTGACGCCCGACAACGAGGAGAACTTCTACGAGCACCTGCTGAAGGTGCCCGGCGTCGTAGTGCTCTACCTGTACGGAAATACGGGGTCACGCGGTGCTGGCCATCGCGTCGATATGTACAAGCTGCTACGCAAGCTCGGCTACCACGTGCTCTCGCTGGACTATCGCGGCTATGGCGATTTGGATCAGGTCTCGCCCACCGAGGAGCGTGTTGTGCGCGATGCCATCGCCGTCTACAAGTACATCACCTCAGTGACTTCGAACCCGGTGTTCATCTGGGGCCATTCGCTGGGCACCGGTAACTTGTGTGCACTACTACTACGCGGGCGGGTTTTCTTGTAGTCATTTTCCCATTGATTATGCTAAAATATTGCAAGTATATTTTGTTCCGTGTGCCTGCAGCCGTTCAAAGATCTGCCCTGGTTTAATTTAACCATTGAACGACCCATGTACGCCAATTCGCTGCGCTTCGAAACGGATAAGCAGATTGGTGAGTTTAAGCAGACAGTGATGATTCTCCGTGCCGAGGATGACTATGTGGTGCCATTCGAACTGGGATATAAGCTGTATTGCACAGCGCTGAATACGCGTGGCTTGGGTTGGAGTCCTGTTGAGTTTCATCGCTTCGATGGAGAGATGCGCTACGGCCACAAGTACTTGTGCCATGCTGTAGAGCTGGCGATTCTGGTCGAAAGATTTGTGAATAACTACAACAATGCAAAATATTGAGCATTAACCACAACAGCAGCAACAACAATAATCGATTGTCGACGTTTTCATGCAGGTGCATTTGGTATTAGCTTTGCTGAAAATTGATGCTTTTGCGAATTGAAATTAATAATTGAAGGCTAGCAAATTGTTAAACTTATACATTTTGAGTTGAAGAAAAAGCGATCAAACTTTGTGGAAAGCAAAGTGCATATATATATTCGCCACAAGTCATTGTCAGTTGCAAGTGAAATTCAAATGGTATTCCTGTTTGACAGGACAATGGACATTGTACTGGCAACTGCTGTTGTAACTGCAACTGAATAAATGAATAAAAATGAAAGTATGTAGAGTTTGTTCCTACATAAAATTATGAATTATACTTTTGCAAAATTTTTTGCAATTTGCAAAAATCAAACAGGAATACCATTTGAATTTCACTTGCAACTGACAATGACTTGTGGCGAATATGTATAACGAAGGCAGAGTTGCTCTTGAATAACATACGAAATAAATTAAATTTGTTCATATATTTTGGTAAAAACCAACTAATTTATGAGAATTTTATTTAGTTTTCTGTTCTCTGATTATACCAACATAAAAAGTAAGCGATTCCTTTATAAAATCGTCTTAAATTACGTTTAAGAAATTTATAGAAACTGCAATTGTTTCAGTATTTTTCACGTACACACAATCCTGCCACTAGTGTCCGGCCATCGTGGTGAGGTCAGTTTTACACGTGAACAACAACAATTTGACAGTTCTTGTCATACAGAATCGACGTCTGGTTGTCAAAGAGTCGCGCTACTTAGGATTTACTTTGTTACCATCTTCAATGCAATCGGAAGACGCACGAATTCACACATTTCTTCTAAGAATTACATATTTGTTTGACATTTGACATTTTTTGAAAAATAAGTAATTGATGGCAAAGACACAATTACTGAATTTTGGAAAAAGTTTCTTGCCTAAAAAATGAATTAACACTAGGAGTACCGGGTTTTGCTCATACCTACTATCACCACGAGCGGTCAAATAACGGTATTCAGAGCTTTTACCGAAATCGGTTGAATCTGAAGAAGTTTTTCATTGTAAGCAACAACATTCATTTTGTTCTTGAATGTGAAAAAGTATAGTTTTGGCAAATATTTTAAAAGTAAAGCTACTACTCATGACTATAGTAAATTTTGTCTCCCCGCTTTCTGCTCATGCTTTCAAACACAACACGTAAAATAATGCATTTTTGTTTTTCCATTGAAATTCATTAATATATAAAAGCCAGTTGTAAATATAATATAAAACAGAAGGCAAGACATAGGTTTTTGTAAAATTTGTACCATCTTTGACTTTTTGTGAATGTTATAATTTTATTTCCATGGCTACGTAGTTAACCGTGATTTGACCGCTCGTGGTGATAGTTACCTACTATCGATGATATAAAGAGAACAGATCGGCGCAGTGATTGCAAAATTTTAGAATATTGGGCTTAGCGCAAAATATTAAAAGTCAAGGAGAACCAGATTCGTAACTTAAACCGTCTTCGAGCTACGGTTAATCAAAAACTGAAAACCGGTAGTTCTAGTGTAATAAGATTCAGAGTTAGCTTCTGTTTAGTTCAATGTTCTTTATTATACTGATCTTCATCAAGATGTCAACGTTACTTGGAAGGTTTAGTGAAGCGTTAGTTAGATGCGTAAGCAACAAAGTTGCTAAGTTGAACAATAATGTTGTAGCAACATTAATGAAATGTTACGACTAGCAACATTTATCGTGAGTTCACTACACCTCCCTTTCACAAAAAAAAGAATATTAAGATATTATTTTGTATACAAATCTCTTACAATGGTAGAACTTTACAAAATGGTTGATATTAATTTAACATCATCATTATTGTTATAAATCTTAATTGAAGTATTATTGTAACATTGTTTTTTTTTTTTTTTGTTTTTTTTTTTTGTTTTTTTTTTGGGCTTCCTAGTTTGTGTAATTTGTCATTTCAATTGTTTAGAACTCGAAGTCTATTTTTGTGAACAACAAGGGGTTTTTTAATTTTTTCATTCTTAATGGTACAATTATTCCTATCATCTATTTCTATTACTTTATATGGTGGGCCCACATATAAATGATCTAATTTATGTCCGGCATTATTTCGTAAAACTACCGAATCTCCTAATTTTATATTACTTTTATTTAAATTTTTATCATACGTCTTTTTCTGTTTAGATTTTGATTCTTCTATTAACTTTTTAGCTCGTTGCTGAGCAACTTGGAGTTTGAATTTTACTTCTTTGTCGTAAGCGTCATGATTATAAACAGGATCTATTTCATTATTGCTTAATATATCTAGTGAGTTTGGCCTTTTTGCAAAAACTAATTCAAACGGGCAGTATCCGTGAACTGTGGATGGTGTTGTATTGTAACAATATGAAAAGAGTTGTATCCACTCGTCCCAATCGTTCCGATTTATGGATATATAAGAACGAATATATTCGTTAAAAGTTCTGTGACTTCTTTCCACTGTTCCTAGTGTTTCGTGGTGATAGGATGTAGACACAATTTTTTCTACCTTGAAAAGCTCACAAAGTTCTTTCAAAAGTTGGTTGTTATATTCAGTTCCCATATCTGTTAAAATTTTGTTCATAGGACCATAAATTAGAAACAAATTTTCGAAAATACTTTTTGCTACAGTTTTTGCTGTTTTATCTTTAACAGGAATTGCCACAATGTACTTTGATAAGTCACAAACTATAGTACTTGCGTATTCATTTCCCTGTTCTGATTTAGGAAGGGGGCCAATAGTGTCAATAATTATAGTGTCAAACGTTTTGGTCGGTGTTGGTGTGATCTTCATTGGTTCTTTAATTTTTGGTAGGGTTTTATTAATTTGACATTGAACACAATTTTTTACATATTTTCGCACATCAGATGTCATATTTTTCCAAAAAAAAATTCTCTTTTGAGTTTATTTAGTAACCTAGAAACGCCTGCATGACCACCAAAAATAGGATGATCGTGATATTTGTTTAACAAAGCAAGTTTTTCGGTCTTCGATTTTATGATTTTAACCCTTGGTGTTATCGCAATTTTTAAATTTTTCAATATTTCGTTCCCTTTTTCCTTAAATTCTTGGATCCGGATCCCTTTAAATATGTTTTCGTTTGATGATATTTTTAGTTTTGAAATATTTTTGTTATTGGCTTCTAAGGCGAGCCTTGGAAAGAATTGGTCTAGATCAATTTTTCCATTAATAACAATTGTACTCAAGTCAATGCTATGTACATACGATTTTCTTTGCGCGCTGTAAGTAACATTGTTGAGCTTTAAATTTAAGACATGTCCATTTTTTAACATCGCAAGCATTTATTATTTCATACACCTTTGGGACTTCTTTGTTTAGTTCTATAGATCGATTTGTAGGTTCGTTTGTTTTATTTTTGGTTTCTGACCTTGTGCTTACTTTTAAAAGCATGTTGTTCATTCTGTCAATTTCTTTTATTCTATTAAAATCTATGCGGCTAAGAGCGTCAGCCGCATAATTCTCCTTTCCCCTGATATACTCAATATCAAAATTGTATTCCTCTAAATCTAATCTCATTCTTGTTAACTTTGATGATGGGTTTTTCATTGAGAATAAATATGTTAATGGCCTGTGATCACTTCGTACTAAGAATTTAGTACCGTACAGATAGGGTCAATTGGTGATTGAATGCCATCGTACTCTTGACTCAATACAGCGCCACACGCATATTTACTTGCGTCTGTGGTAACACAAAATTGTTTCTGAAAATTGGGGTATTGCAAAATTAAAGGGTTTAGAAGAGCACTTTTCAAAAATTTGAATGCATCTTCACACTGCTGGGTCCATGAAAATGTAACGTTTTTCTTGCATAAATGTGTTAAGTGTCGTGAATGTTCAGCAAAGTTTGGAATAAACCTCCTATAATAATTACAAAAAGCTACAAATCGTTTTGCTTCTTCGCCGTTGCTTGGAGTTGGGTAATTTTCAATTATTTTAAATTTACTCTCGTCTGGTAAAATACCATTCGCAGTACATTTATGTCCTAAATAAGTTACTTCATGGCTGAAAAACGAGCATTTGTCCGGATGAAGCTTTAAGTTGTATTTTCTACAAATTGCAAAAACATCGTGAAGATTTTGTAACATGTGATTTTCTGAAGAACCAATTACAACCACATCATCCATATATAAAAATGCTTGTTGTGGCGATAACCCAGCAAATGCTAAAGACATCATTCTTTGAAAGGAATTTGGTGCTACTTTGATACCGTAAGGTAGCCTTTTGAAGCGGAACGACCCTTTTTCAGTTGAGAACGAAGTTATATCTCTTGATTCTTCCTCTAGCTCGATCTGATGAAAACCAGACATAAGATCAAGACAAGAAAAGTATTTAGCTCTTCCCATTTGATCTAGAATGTCGTCAATGCGAGGTAAGGGGTATTTATCGGCTGCCAATTTTTTGTTGACTTGCCTGTCAATGACGAGGCGCCATCGTTTTTCAGTTCGTCCCGGAAGCGATTTTTTGGGTACCAACAATATTGGGCTATTATATTCGAATGTCGATGGTTCTACTATGTTGTCATTTATCAATTTATCTACCTGTCTATTGATTTCGTTTTTCTGAGTATGAGGTATTCTGTAATTTTTTTGTATATACCGGCGTTGTGTCTTTAAGATGGAATTTTGTTTGTAAAAATTGTTTGCGCTGATTGTATCTGTTTCCAACGCAAAAATATCTATAAAATTTGAGCATAAATCTTTAAGGCGCTTCTTTATAAACTCGGGAAAATTTTTGGCTAGTTTTTCTAAAATTTCTTTTGCATGATTTTCATTTTTGGGTATTTCATTCTGTAGTATTTCATAATCGGACAAGTTTTCTGTTTTTATTATTGGATCTTTTACAATAACGTGATTATTTGTGGTATTAAGAATTTGAGCGAACGGACATTTGCTAGCTACAATAGTATTAGCAATAAAGATACCTTCATGAATATTTTGATTTGGTATGAATAAATATTCTTCTTTGGACTGAGTACTAATTTTTCGGACAACTGTTGATCTTGCTGGCATAGATAAAGCATTTGGATATGGTGTATCAAAGATACGAATAAAGATATTTTCATAAGCATCTTTCGGACGAAGGATTAACCAGTCTCTGTATTGCTGATAATCTAGAATACAATTAAACTTTTTAATAAAATCAAGGCCTATAATTCCATCAGCTGGTATCGGAAAATTTTCATCCATTATCTGGAAGTTGTAAGTAATTCGAATATTTTTGATGAAAATATCCGCTGCACATTGTCCTAAGGATTGGATTACTCCCTGACCTATACCACTCAATTTTGTTTTGAATTCTGGATTTACGAAATTTTTATTTGTAATTGAATTCACCTTAAAAATTGAAATATCAGCACCAGTGTCAAGGATGAAGACCGACTTTTTGTTGTTGAATGATGTTTTTAATATTATGTAACTGTTGAGATTTAGATTTAGATGAAAGATAGTACTGTAATTTAATTGTTTGTATTCAGGGGAGCTTCGCAGTTTTCCGAATCAATTTGTTGATTAGCAAGTCTAACGTTACGATTCCAAGCATGCGCATTAGTATTATTATTACGATAACTCCACTGGCCTGGCCCTTGTCTTCGAAAGATTTGACCGCCACCACCACGACGACTAACGTTACCACTACTACGACCACGACCTCGATTATAAGAACTGTTTCCAAATCTGCTAATATGTGACGCATTTGATTGATTTCGCCGAAAATGCAATATGGCATTATGTTGGCCAGTTGCCTCAGTGCAACTATTTACAAATTTGCTAACCGCTTCATTCATATCGCGGAATTGACCTGACTCCATTATAATTTTTACTTTGTCTACGCTGCAATTTTTGATCATAGCCTTTACTGCGACTTGAGTAGAATATTTGTTGGCTAAGTCAAACGTCAGACCATCTGATATGTAAGCGCTTTCCAAAGCTTTAGTCAAATCTTCAATTTCTTTAGTGTACGCGTTCGCGGATTTGTTGTTTTGTTTGACATTCATTATTTTTGCAGATATTACCTCGACCGACTCACCTTTGACACAATATTTTAATTTGTCGATTATTTCGCGTATACTAGATTCGTTACTTATCAAATTTCTGGCATTCCCTTTCAACCTTGTTTTAATTAGGTTAACAGCTATAATTTCATGACTTTCTTTTATAGAGTCAACCAGCTCTAAAGAATCTAAAAAACTGCGTAAATTTTCATACCTGCCATCAAAATCTGAGAGCAATTTTGAGGCTAAGCTTAAAAATTCAATATTACTTTGTGGCATATTTGGTTTATCTAGAAATGTAAAAGATTGATGCACTTCTATATTAGTTTGTTCTACATCCGAATCTTCACTGTCACTACTTCCCTGTCTTTCTTCTTCTAATTTTACTGGTATGTCAATTGTGGGTGGTATTTTTATGTGAATATTATGTTTTGCAAATATTTTTAATAGTTTATCTCTCAAATCTCTAAAATGATGTTTTGCAATTTCTTTTTGTTCTATTGAGATATTTTTGAAACAGTTACAAATTAAGTTTCTGCTGTTATTGTAGTTTTCTATTAACAATAAAACGTGTTTTTGTATTGTTTCTTTCGTAATGGGTATGTTTTTGTTTAAACATTTGTATGATTTGTTAAAGTCTATCTTATAAGTTTCAATTTGGTTTAAAGTTTCTTGCCATATGTCATCCATATGACTGTGTATAACCAAAAAAATGATAAATAATGGGAAGATTATTTACAATGTGGAGACACAAATTATAATGGTAAATGTATATGTGTTTGTATATATGAATGGGATTTTATACAAATTAAAGTAATAGGTTTTAAATTCTAAATTTTAAATAGGTTTAATTTAGATTTTTTTTTTTTTTTTTAATGGCTCGCAACATTTTTGCGACAAGAAGCGTGTATGCATTTGTCTGTCGGTAGAATTTTTCTGGAAATTTCCTTTGGTTTTTTTTTATCTCTTCCACTACTGATGACTTCGCCGACTTGATCTCTTTTGTAGCTGGAATATTACTGCTGATCACGTGTTGCGCTTGTGGCTTTCACACTCTCACAAATTTGTCGCTGGAATCCACTGATGACATTGCTGATCACATGTTGCGTTTGTGGCGTTCACACTCTCACAAATTTGTCTTTCGATTTTTGTTTTTGTATACATTGAGTTTGTAGTATGGTACAGTGTTCGCAATAAGGTGATGTTATGTACTTTGTGGATTTTTTTTTTTTAACTTTTTTTTTGTTTAGTGTAACTGTTTTTCATCGGCTGATATTTTCTTATTTATGAGTTTACGACTGGTGTCTTTGTCTCTTTTATCTCTGTTCATAAATGTTCATTATAAGTTATTAAAATACATATAAAATAATAATTTTTTTTTCGAAATTTGTGTGTTTGGTTTTAAAACCATGAAACAGTGGTTTGTCTTTATTGTTTTTATCATTTTTCTCTTCATAAATGTATTTTAAATTCAATGTTCATGTGAATGCACTATATATATTTTTATATATATTTATCTTTAATGTTTTTTATATGTATTTTAATTTTAAAGTTCATTTGAAAGCGACCAGTTCCTTTTTAGTTAATATTTTTGTTATATATATAACATATAATTTTATATTTGGCTAAAAATTTATTTCGTTTTGTTTTTGTATTTTGCGCGTAATGGCAGGATCGCCATGTAATAAGATTCAGAGTTAGCTTCTGTTTAGTTCAATGTTCTTTATTTTACTGATCTTCATCAAGATGTCAACGTTACTTGGAAGGTTTAGTGAAGCGTTAGTTAGATGCGTAAGCAACAAAGTTGCTAAGTTGAACAATAATGTTGTAGCAACATTAATGAAATGTTACGACTAGCAACATTTATCGTGAGTTCACTACACTAGTGTTAAACGAATCTATCTATTTAAAAACATTTTAAAAGTTGTTAAAGGTATTTATCTATTCCCCACTCTTTATCCAGTGCAGAGCAAGAATTTTCTGTACAAAATTTAATCGGAAGCAAGTTACGATCCCATTTACAAGTAAGCACTGCTTCGTCCTTAATACAAACTAAAGACTTCTTGAAAGCCAATAATAAATGTTTAAGCTTCCTACTGACTTATCCTATGCAAATGTACCTGAAGATAATTATTCCTATTTAGAATAATTTACATACATATTGTTACGAAAATTCCAAGTTTTCCAAGGTCCGTTTTGATTGTATTTGAAAAAACTACTTCAGTTATTCAGCGCAACGTAGTCAAAACTAACAATCACTTTCTTTATAGATCTACATTTCGCTTGTATCTACACTTGTTACCACCTTGCTTGCTCAACACAGACTCCACTCCTTGCGCTGCTACTGCTGCTTTTATACCAGTTTTCTTATCGCGCCGAAGTTTCTTGCAACTTCCAATTGGAAAGTGCTCGATCATTCTCGCACAGCCCATTTCTTCGAGAACCGTCCTTGCCATATCGGACTATACCAAGCGAATTATACCAAATTGGCCGTACTTCAAAGTGCATCCCTAAAAGTATGCTTGGAAAAGGGTTCATGCACAGCACAGAGTGCCTCTTCGTTTCACTGTCCATCACTTAGACTTGTTTGCCCCGAGCAAGTACCGAGGCTCCGCCGGAGTAAGACCCAGGCGCTCCAAATGGACTACTTTCAACCTGGCGTTTCTGTTGCCGCAGTTTTGAACCCTGTACACCACGTCATTAATCCTGGTTACGACCTTGTACGATCCTTCCCATGACGTTTGAAGCTTTGGAGACAAACCTTTCCTCCGCTGCGGGTTGTAAAGCATTACTAGACCGCCTTCTTGGAACCCCGCTGTGTTAGCTCGTAGATCATATCTGGCTTTCATCTTATCGCTGACCAGTTGGATACGGTCCCTTATAAACTGGTGGATTTGTTCCAGCTCCGATCGCTTATTAACTGCGTAATCCGTCTTAGCGCCTTCAGTCGTGCTGACCACTCCGAACTTCAAGTCAGCAGGCAACCTCAGCTCCGTGCCGAACACTGCTCGCGCTGGAGTGAGTGATGTCGTATCGTGCGGGGCTGACCTATACGCCATCAAGAACAGCGGAATATGCGTGTCCCAATCCTTTTGATTCCTGCCTACTACTTTCCGCAGATATTCCTCCAGTGTTCGATTGAATCGTTCCACCATGCCGTCGGACTGGGGATGCAAAGGACAGGTGCGAATTTTCCTTATTCCTAGTAGCTCACACACTTCCTTTAAGACAAGAGACTCGAAATTCCGGCCTTGATCCGAGTGCAACTCCAGTGGAACTCTAAATCTGGCCACCCAGTTGTTTACCAGCATTTCCGCGACCGTGGTGGCCTCCTGGTTAGGAATAGCATACACTTCGGTCCGTTTGCTGAAATAGTCCATCACCACCAGCACATATTTGTTGCCTTGAGTGCTAAGTGGGAATGGCCCGGCGACGTCCATGGCAATTCGCTCAAAGGGCGCTCTCATGTTGTACTGCTGCATGCGGCCCCGAGATCGTCTTGTTGGCCCTTTCGCAGCCGAACATCGGTCACAGCTCTTAATCCAATCGGCGACAGACTCCTGGCATCCTACCCAGTAGAATCGCCTTTTTATTTTGGCGACGGTTTTTGTGATGCCTAGGTGCCTTCCGCTGGAGTCATTATGGTATGCCTCGATCACCTCGTTGATCCTGCATTTCGGGACTACAATTACTCTCCCACTCGCGGTATAGGCAACCATCAGACAGCCGCAGACTTTGCCACTGCGCCCAGTAAGACTTCGCGATCGGGCTCTCACCGGCCATCTCCTGCCAGTCTGGACGTGCACCTTGCTCCTTGCTTTGCTTGACAGCCGCCGCGGCTCAGTTGCTTAGTGCGCGGTCCAGCGAGTCGCATGCAGAGCGACGCAAGTTCGAATTCTGCATGTAGTAACACCTACAAAAAATAACGGGAAACTCGTTTTCTCTTTCGCTGGCTGTCCTCTCAGCTGGAAATGGCAAACCTCTGAGAGTAAAAATTGCCTATGAAAAAGCTCCCAACCTGCCGTTCGGAACCGGCATAAAACTGTAGGTCCCTTCCATCCGCGTACAAATTTACACGCACAACACGGGTGGTTGCAGGAAGCTAGGCCTTAGTCTCGCGTAAGCGGGCTGTCGTGCCAATCAATTATTAAAAATTAATTATTATTATCCTCGCGCTGGTCTTTTTGTATCCTCTCCGCAGACCACTCTTCCTCTGGCATGACGCTGACCAATCGTACGTCCACTATCTGCTCTTTGCTTTCGGCTCGCGAACAATGCCTGCATTCAGTTTTGCACGGACGGCGTGACAAGGCAATCGTTTCCATGGCTGCTACCCTTGCGATGCTCTACCGTGTAGTCGTAGCTCTGCAGTCGTTCGATCCACCGCGCCAACTGGCCTTCCGGATCCTTAAAGTTCAGCAGCCATTTTAATGCCGCATGATCTGTGCGCAGGCGAAACTTTTGCCCATACAGGTATTTATGGAAGTGTTTCACGCATTCCAATACTGCGAGTAACTCCCTCCGTGTCACACAGTAGTTGCGTTCCGGCTTTGACAAAATTTTGCTGTAGTAGGCTATCACTTGTTCTTGGCCATCTATTATCTGTGACAGCACACCGCCAATACTATTCCCACTTGCATCTGTGTCCAGCACAAACATCTCTCCAGGCACGGGGAAGGCCAGAATTGGAGCAGTGCATAGTTTTTCCTTGAGACGTGTAAACGCCTGCTCCTGCTCTTCACCCCACGCGAAGGCTTGATTCTTTTTCGTCAGTTTGTGCAAGCTGCCGGGTATGTTCGCAAATTCCGGAACGAATCTTCGGTAATATGTGCTCAAGCCCAGGAAATTTCGGAGTTCATGTAGATTGCGTGGCCGGGGCCACTCCTTCACCGCCGTAATTTTGCCTTCATCCGTATGTACTCCGCGGGCGGAAACCGTGTGACCCAGATATTTGAGCTCTTTTTGAAACAACGAGCAATTCTTTGGGTTGAGTTTAAGCCCGGCTTTCTGTATTCGTTCGAATACCTCCTTAAGCTTTCCTAGGTGGTCGTCAAAGCTTTTACCCATCACGATTATGTCGTCCAGGGAGACCAGACACGTCCGCCAATGCACCCCTTTCAGCACACGTTCCATTAGCCGCTCGAATGTTGCTGGTGCGTTGCAGAGTCCAAACGGCATGACGGTGAACTGCCTCAAACCGTCGCCAACACTAAAAGCCGTTTTCTCCTTGTCCTTGTCTGCAAGCTCCACCTGCCAATAGCCGCTGCGTAAGTCGAGTGTGGAAAACCACTGTTTGTTTTTATATTTAACGAGGAGGAAGCATCGAAAGCCTAACCCCGTCAGTGTGAGACTTTAACACACTAAACCACAGTGGAAAACCACTGTGTGCCTGACAGTGTGTCCAGGGTGTCATCGATTCGAGGTAGTGGATAGCTGTCCTTCTTGGTCACGTCATTGAGCTTTCGATAGTCCACACAAAATCGGGTACTGCCATCCTTTTTTTTGACTAGCACGACCGGCGAACTCCAAGGGCCTGACGAAGGCTCTATGACCTTTTCTTTATGCATGTTTTCAATCAAATTTGTGACCTCTTCCCTCTTGGCCAGAGGGACCCGTCTTGGCGGTTGGCGGATTGGTTTCGCACTTCCGGTGTCGATGTTGTGTTTCACTATGGCTGCTCTTCCGCCCGCTTCTGTTGCAAATAATGACCCATAGTGCTGTAGGAGTGACCGTGCTTTCTGTTTCTGCTCGGCTGTCAATTCGCTGCTCCACTGGTTCTGCGGTATGGCGTCCATGTTAAAACCGCTTTTCTTACGTCCTCCGGGTGGACTGCTTTCGCAATTGACAACTGCTTCAGCCTCTCTACACTCGCCAATGACCGCATCTTTTTCGACATATCTGGGTGTGTTCAGTGGGTTGAGTATCCTGACTGGTATTTTGCCATTTTTGGGTTCCACTAATGTACGTCCGATTATTATGTTGTCGTATCCTTGTTTTGGCGCTTCTACAACCCACAGCCGACTTGTCCCCTCGTCCTCGTGCACCTTTGCCCACACAATCGCCTCGGAATTCGCTGGTATCTTCTGGTGTTGACACGAGACAACTCTCCTTACGGCCACGCTTCGCTCATTGCCAGTGTGCAGGGGGAATTCAACGTTGGCATACCTCAGCACATTTTCTTTCAGGTCCAGCGTAAAACCGTGCCTACTCATGAAATCCACGCCGATAATCACGTCGTCCATTACATCCGCGACGATGAACTCATGTGCCGATAGCAATTGTTTTTGTTACTTTTCCTCTTACCGGCGCACGCTCGCCAGTCGCAGTCCTCAGCTGTATGCCATGCAGTGGTTCCCAGTTCTTCAGAAGCTTCCTTTTTATGATCGAATATGACGCTCCAGTATCCAGTGTCAACACGAACAACTTTTCATCTATCTTTCAATCAATCGTCAAGCTGCTGGGTTGTCGTTTCAGCTGTGTGACAAGGACGGTGGTGCAGCAGGTTGTGGTAGGAATATATGCGATACATTTAAACTGCAATTCGACATAGCTGCTTTGGAAAATCAGTGGACCGATATCAGGAAGGGTCGGAGATTGGCACTGGCGCTGAAAGGCCCTGCGGCTGAGGTAATGAGATCAGTTCCGGAATGTTCGAGAAGTGATTACGAGGCCGTAATGAGAGCGTTGGCAGCGAAGTATAGCAACGAGCACAACCATACGCTGTACTGCTGTGAGCTGAAGAACCGCAGGCAAAGAGCCAGCGAGGCGCTGCAGACATATGCAGCAGACATTGAGCGGCTCGTACAGTTGTGCTACCCAAAATTCGGCGCTGATGATCTCGAGAGGATGAAGATTGAGTCGTTCATTGAATGTCTTCGTGATCCCGAGACACGTCGCAGTGCGTTGATGATGGGCAAGCTGACATCTAAAGAGGCGGTAACCAGCGCGATGACATATGAGGCGACATGGATTGGAGGCAATCGGTATGCACCTGCAAGGATACGCCAAATCCAGCCGAACATTTCAATCCAGGCCATAAGTTCTGAGACACCGGGCAGGCCGCGGGTTGTCTCCTCTAAGGTTGTTTGCTGGACATGTGGCAAGCAGAGTCACATAGCACGAGACTGCCGCCAACGAAAGAGGCGTCCCCGTTCCCGATCGCAATCGCCTGAAGCGAGGAATACTGACAATCGAGGCTCAGCCAACAAGCGCAGGGCTGAGGACGACGAGTCGTTAAACTAAAACGGGTCAGCCCAAAGGGGCGTGAGCTGATCCCCACAACCCGCTGCACCACCGTCCTTGTCTCGCAGCTGAACCGACAACCCAGCAGCTTGACGATTGAATGAAAGATAGATGGGAAGTTGTTCGTGTTGACACTGGATACTGGAGCGTCATATTCGATCATAAAAAGGAAGCTTTTGAAGAACTGGGAACCGCTGCATGGCATACAGCTGAGGACTGCGACTGGCGAGCGTGCGCCGGTAAGAGGAAAAGTAACAAAAACAATTGCTATCGGCACCAGCAGCCTGGAACATGAGTTCATCGTCGCAGATATAATGGACGAGGACGTGGATTTCATGATTAGGCACGGTTTTACGCTGGACCTGAAAGAAAATGTGCTGAAGTATGCCAACGTTGAATTCCCGCTGCACACTGGCTATGAGCGAAGCGTGGCCGTAAGGAAGGTTGTCTCGTGTCAACACCAGAAGATACCAGCGAATTCCGAGGCGATTGTGTGGGCAAAGGTGCACGAGGACGAGGGGACAAGTCGGCTGTGGGTTGTAGAAGCGCCAAAACAAGGATACGACAACATAATTATCGGACGTACCATACATTAGTGGAGCCCAAAAATGGCAAAATACCAGTCAGAATACTCAACCCACTGAACACACCCAGATATGTCGGGAAAGATGCGGTCATTGGCGAGTGTAGAGAGACTGAAGCAGTTGTCAATTGCGAAAGCAGTCCACCCGGAGGAAGTAAGAAAAGCGGTTTTAACATGGACGCCATACCGCAAAACCAGTGGAGCAGCGAATTGACAGCCGAGCAGAAACAGAAAGCACGGTCACTCCTACAGCACAATGGGTCAATATTTGCAACAGAAGCGGGCGGAAGAGCAGCCATAGTGAAACACAACATCGACACCGGAAGTGCGAAACCAATCCGCCAACCACCAAGACGAGTTCCTCTGGCCAAGAGGGAAGAGGTCGCAACTTTAATCGAAAACATGGGTAAAGAAAAGGTCATAGAGCCGTCGTCAGGCCCTTGGTGTTCGCCGGTCGTGTTAGTCAAGAAAAAGGATGGCAGTACCCGATTTTGTGTGGACTATCGAAAGCTCAATGTCGTGACTAAAAAGGACAACTATCCACTACCTCGGATCGATGACACCCTGGACACACTGTCAGGCACACAGTGGTTTTCTACACTCGACTTACGCAGCGGCTATTGGCAGGTGGAGCATGCAGTATGAGTGGCTGCAAGGCGAAGGTGTGGAGAGTGCTGACAGTATGAAGAGTAAGCGAATACTGGAGGACTGTGTTCTGCAACGTTGGCAGCAGCCTTGGGACGAAAGTCCCCATGGCAGAACGACATATGAGTATATACGGGACGTGAGGTTCGTGGTAGGGCTCAAGGATTTCGGCTTCGGCTTGAGCCTTGGGTTTCTACTGACCGGACACGGGTCACTCAATGCATTTTTACATGAGAGAGCCCTGAGTGGAAGTGCTGAGTGTATGTGTGGGGCTGTAAGGGAGGATTGGTTGCATGTGTTGTGTGAGTGCCCGTTGTACTCAGATTTGAGGGACCTTTTGCGGATGGGGATTAGTCGGACGGACGGTGTGTGCGTGAAGCACTCTCCACCAGCCAGCTGATTGCCATAATGAATGATTATGCGAATGTTGTGTTTCGGCGGCGACGGCAGTTTGGTGTATTGCCAAGTGTGAATGTGTGAGCGGGCTGTGTGGGGGGGCCGGTCTATTGAGTGGATGAATGAGTGCACACGTGAATGAGGTTAAGTGCGGTGCGGTGGTCACCAGTCCACAAGCTAAATGGGGCTCAACTGGTAGTTGCACGGCTACGAAGTATGACCAGAGGCTTTGTCTGGTACCACGGGAATCAGGGTGCCCCTGGAGCCTTGTGCTTCAGCCTGATTATGGGAATGGCCCCCTCGGGGAGTTCCGTGGTGGCGTGGTTTAACACCCAAATGCGAGTAGAGTTTCGACTCGGCGTGGAGTTGCGTTCACAACCGGGTGCCGGACCCATAGCACGGCAGAGGTTTAGATAGGCCTCGATCCCTACCAAGGAGGGGTAATGTCCATTTGCATTGACCCAATTGGTACCGGGAGCTAGTCTCTCGGGGCGCTTATCAATGCTTAATTTTGATACGCTGTGCTTTTGAGCACCGTGGGGTTACGCCACACTGGCGGCACTCACGTTGAAAAATTCGACATTCAATGTCCGCAAGAGGTATGCCGTTAATGATGTCATCTAAGGCTACTGCACTGCTTTCAATCTCGTTCAACTGTTTGCGAGCTGCGACAAGCTGCTCGCGAAGAGAGAATACGTCGGCACATTTGTTCTCAACAATTGTTACTCTCTTTTCAACAGCTTTAACCGTAGCCTTAATATTCATAATTTCAGCAGACAGCTCACCAAGTTTCTGCTTTCTACTCAGTCAGCTCCTCAACTATGCTCTCTTTTTGATGAACAAGCTTCTTCTCCAAATGATCAAACATCGCTGAAGATGGCGTTAGAGGGGTCTTCGGGGGGATGGCGGCTTTCGTGCTGAATTTTTTCTGCTAGTCATCTTCGTGCTTTTATTTCGTGTTTTTTATTTTTCGAATATCGCTGCTATTCTCCACAAGACCACGATGACAACAAGCAACAACGGCGCGAAACTTTAAGTCAATGCAATGATGTGCAAATCAAACAGAAAGAGTGGATATTATTTAGGAAAAACGCGAAACTCTTAGGAGCACCAAAAATGCACGCCTTTACTCCATCAGTTTGTTTATATTTTTTTTTTATAGACAGTACACTTTTAAAATTGAATCGGACTTGAAATCAAACCCCTCCGGATTTTGGCATTATATAAATTCTAAGCGCAATACAAATGGTCTCCCGTCTAACATGGAGTATGGCACTGAGACTTACTTCTAATAGTACATTGCAAACTTGTAATCTATTTGCAACATTTTCAGCAAGTCGATGAAAATGATCATGATTCACCTAATCTTAGCTTCCAAGCACCTAAACTACAAAGTGTTAATACTTTTGACATCAGCGAAGACGATGTTTCTTTTGCTATTTCGTGCTTAAAACCAAGCTCAAAATCTGGGCCATGAATTCCCAGCAATATTCTTTATTCGTTGCAATAATAAACTAGCTAAACAAATTGCCATTCTTTTTACGTAATCTATACAGACTTTTCGAAGGCATTCGATAAAGTAGATCTTAATATTTTGCTATTTAAATTAAGTAAATTTTCTATTAATGGAAATCTACTAAAATTTTTCTGACAAACCGAAAACTCATAGTGAGGATCGGATTAGTCATTCCGAAAGAATAATTAATGCTTCCTCAGCTATTCCCCAAGGAACTCACTGTGGACTCTTTTATTTTTTTCTATTTATAAATGATTTGCCACAGCTTCTCAAACATTCAAAATGCCTTTTATTTGCTGATGATGTCAAGTTATACCTCAATATCGAAAATCTGAATAGCTGTCACCTACTTCAGAGTGATATTGATAATTTCTTTTACTGGTGTAAATTAAATCATTTGCGCATTAATATCGAGAAATGTTCGGTGGTCTCATATTCTCGAAGCAAGTCACCTTTGGTTTTTTATTATTCTCTCAATGGTATTGCTCTTGCTAGAAAATATGAAGTCAAAGACTTATGTGTAATATTTGATGCTAAACTAAGCTTTGCGAGTCATATACTTAGATTACATTACGTCGAAAGCTTATTCCATGCTGGGATTTATTAAAAAGAATTCACAAGGCTTTAGGGATCCCTTGACTCTTAAATCGGTTTACACAGGTCTGGTTCGGAGTCTCCTGGATTACGCTTCAATAATCTGGAGCCCTTACGAAATTCATTCGAATCGCGTTGAAATTATTAAAAAAATGTTTACAAGATTTGCTATCCGGAAATTGTATTGGCCTAATGGTCTTCCTTCATACCCAGGCAGACGCAAATTACTCGGTTTGCAATCCCTCAGTGAGCGGAGAACGTTCCTCTGTCTCATGTTCGCATATAATATTGTAACGATAAGATAAGTCTGTCGCTGTGCAAGGCGCCCTGTCGCTACGTGCCGTGCTATAAATGCCGTTACGGGCATACTTTTAGGCACGCACTTTAAAGTACAGCGACTTGCTATAATTCGATCTGGCAATGATGGCCCGCGATAATAATGGAAATATCTAGTCCAATTAGAATGTACGGGAACGATCTGCGCGATAACCGGACAGGTATAAAAGGCAACCGGGTACGGCGCAGCGAGTCAGTCTTGGTTTAGACAAGTGAAGGTGCCACACGGAGTAATTAAGTGTAAAGACAGTAAAGTGTGAAATTTGTGAAATAAAGTGATATTTGGTTTTTTATTGACTGCGTTTGAGAAATTGAGTGTGTTTTTATTTATATTGCGCAATCCAGAGAGACGTACTAGCCCACTAGAACTAGTATTCGTAACAATATTTTGCGTGGTAAGATCAGGTGTCCTGATTTTGAAAATTTTTTCAGTGCTTTGGAGATCAATCGGTCTTTGAGACATAATCGTTTATTCTCTGTAACAGTACATCGATCAAATTATTCGTCCAATGAACCAATAACTAGATGTATACGTCTTTGCAATATGTACAGCCCACATCTAGATTTTCGTGCAAATGAATATAGTTTTAGATTAGCCTTATTTAGTTTTTTTAATTAATTATTTAAGAATTAACTGTTTCTCATAGTCTGTAAGTAATTCAACTGTCAACTGACTGAATAAAAATAAATAAATAAAAATATCTGTCGTATACATGGACGACATTTTAATATTTGGCACATTCTTAGAAGAACACTTAATCAACTTGAAATTTATATTTCGGGCATTAAGATCAGCTAAATTGAAAATACAGGTGGACAAATGTGACTTTCTGAAGAAAGAAACACAATTTTTGGGCCACATACTGACAACAGACGGAATTAAGCCAAATCCCGCCAAGGTTGAAATCATCCAAAATCTGAAACTTCCAAATACAGCACAGAAAATAAAATCATTTTTTGGAATGACAGGGTTTTATAGAAAATTCGTAAAAGGTTACGCAAAAATTGCCCACCCAATGACACAATATTTAAGGAAGGACCAAAAAAATTAACGAATACGATCCGAATTTTATAGTGACAAATTGTGACAAATTCTCCTGTACTTCGTTATCCAAACTTTGAAAAAGAATTTAAGATCACAACCGACGCGAGTAATTTCGCAGTAGGAGCAGTCCTGTCCCAAGATGGACATCTTATTGCATATTCGTCTAGAACCCTTAACAAACACGAAACAAATTACGCCACAATCGAAAAAGAAATGCTCGCAATAGTATGGGCAGTTAAGTTCAGACCGTACGTTTTCGATAGAGAATTCGAGCTAGAAAGTGACAATCAACCGCTTAGATGGTTGATGACGAAATATTCAGGGAACGACATAAATCCACGGTTTCAGAGGTGGTTAATGAGCCTGGGTGAATAAAATGTTTCGCTCGACTACATAAAAGGAAAAATAAATAACTTTGCCGATTTTTTGAGTAGAATAAGGGATGACGAAATAATCACTCAATTAGAAATCCTTCAAGGCAATGAAGAAACCAATAGTATGTCAGTCGAAGTAGAAACAGTACAATCGCAGGAAGAAAACTTAGGCTTCGAAGTCCCAATATTAGATACTGTAGTTAACAGGTTTAGGACACAAGTAATTATAATACAGGAAAAACGGAGCACTGTCGAAACAATATTTAATACTAAACAAATCTGTTCAGTGACTGGTTTGTCACTAAAGTCTGACTCGGCACTAGAACTGATTCAGCCCTGAGTCAAGAATAAGCGTGTTATCTGTTTGCTGTTTTCCAATTGACTCTCTTTATTTACACTTTTCTTTGGCTTTTATACTATTTCCAATGTCAAACGTTCTCACGGGCACGTTGGACCTCGTTGCTGACTTAGCATTCCCACGCTTGCCCAAACTGTATTGCATATTGATTACGCCGCTTCTGCTTATGCTGCGATTAACTAAGTGAAATTTGAGTGTGCAGAATGCATTGACTGCTGAATGGAATTTGCGTGTGTAAAATGCATTGACTGCTGAATTGAATTTGAGTATGCAAAATGCATTGACTGCCAAATACAGGCGCGTAATATTAGTACTTGCAGCGGTGGGAACCGAGCCCAATTCTGCCGTGAGATCGTTTGACATTAGTTACATAATGTTTATAAGTACAGAGTCTGAACATCCTCCCCCCGTTGACATATGTTCAACACTCAATATCTATTTCCAAGTTCGGATGACGGTCAGCTTGTGGACGAACTCGAGGAAGTGATCGTGGTGGAGGAATTGCCTTGTTGCTGTGGTTTTTAATGCGACCTTTGATGTAGCGTGAAAGAAGACAGATGATGATCACCACGGCGAACCCCAGTGCGACGTATTCTACCAAGAAGTGGTGTTGATCAATGGTTGTTAAGGTGTCAGGCAGCTGTTCCTGAAATTTGATTGCCTTGAGAGCTCCTTGTAGTTTCGCCAGTTCTTCGTCATTGGATGGTATACTGATGTTGTTGACTTGTTTGATTGAGAGGTATCAGGCTGAAGCTGGTAGAGAGTATCGTAGACTGCTTGTGATGGTGTTAAGGCTGGCCACTGTTGCCAATGTATGTTTTATTGTGCATCCAGGTGATAACTCCAACAAGCCAGCGTCATGTAATACAAGTTCTGAATGTTCGTGATTGCACACCGCGTTAAATTTCTCTGCCTTCTGGGTAAAATAAAGCCAATTGTTTGGGGCCACACGCTTCATCCATAACGAGGTTATATTGATAGGTTGCCACGTACATGCGGTAGTAGAGTCGTTGTTGAATGCGTGAACTTCACAGGAGCAAATATCGGAGTTTACAGTGTAGACTTCCTGAGTGTTTGAGCATAGTCTTGATTTATCTGTTGCGATTACGCATCTTGCCAGTTGGCCCTCTGATAATGGCATGTACTCGTCTCGGTGGGAGTTGAAGGCGAGATACTGAGTGTCTGCTACAACCTTTACCAGAACATTGTTGATCACGCCAGTAATTGATGTTACCGTGAATAGATCAAATGGTTGCTTATCGATCAGAGGTATTGTTACGTGAAGTAGTATCTGATTCTCAAACAATCCACTCTTAACGGTCATGAGTGGGTAGAGGTCAGATATTCTAATTACGTCTGTCGGTAACTGAGCAGACGGCGTCAGATGTCCTCGTATTCGCGTAATCTCTTCTTTTAGTTGTCTTGGTGTCAACAGTAATGGGCTGATTGTTCCATGACGCGTGTCTGTTACCACTCCAATGATAGCTGCCTCAAGATGCTGTATGTTTGATGCAATAGTCACCAGCTGAAGGGCCATCAACGTGAATAATTGAATCATTCTTGAGTGAGTGTTTTCGCTGGATAATGCATTTAGACGTTGTTGTTCCTTTTGTATTTGTTGCATTATGTTGTTAAATCCTTCTTGTCGTGACTTCTGCTCATATCTCAGTATATTGGTGGTGGAGTCCAACACGGACGTCTGGTTTCGCAGTAGCTGGAGCAAGTGGTCTTCGTTCCGCTTTACGTGCTCTATGGTTTGCGCCATTTGGGTTGCGTAGTTTGAGTCAAGTACTCCAAACAATGAGTTTGCGACGTTACCCACTATGTCCATCGCACCTCGTTTCATTCTTCTGCTTCCCAACAGTATGCTTGTGGTGGCTATTTCTAGTCTTGTATTCTCGAATTGTGTTACTATTGCAGCACAACTGACATCACTCTTTATGTCGTTGCATAGGTTAGATAACGCGAACGTACCGTTCTGGAGCAGCTCCAACTCCCTATGGAGCGGACGGACTGTTCCAAATTGCAGTCACTCGGTTGATCCTTCCGACGTGTTCGAAGTGTATGCCTGGGCGATCACCGAATTGTGTGACCTTGATCTGGCTTGCAGTAATTATTGGTAACAAGATGAGCATGATCATTGCCATCAGTACAGGTGATGGACTGCGTCTGCTTCGTTTCTGCGGCGTTGGACCGTTGTTGGTCTCAGAATTGTCTTCCACTGATACTTCTTGCTCCTTCAGTACCGGTGCTAACCGATGGATGGGCCGCTTGCAGACACCAGTTTTGGTTTTGATGTCAACAACTCTGATTTTTCCATCATTGCCAGGGTAGCACTTAACGACTCTGCCTAGTGGCCATTGCAGAGGAGGCGCATTATCTTCTTTTATAAGTACCAACATTCCATTAGAGATATCAGGTGATTGCGCTTTCTATTTGTTGCGATATTGTAATTCATTGAGGTACTCCTTGGACCACCTTGACCAGAACTCCTCTTTTAAATGGTTGACCAACTTCCATCTGGTCAAAAGCGATGTTTTGGTTGTCGTTGTTGAACTACTTGGAATCGCTGTCAAAGGCTCTCCTATTAAAAAGTGTCCCGGTGTGAGTGCTGACAGATCATTAGGATTTGATGACAAGGGTGTTAGTGGTCTAGAGTTCAACATGCTCTCGATTTGAGTTACCACCGTCTCCAGTTCTTCATATGTGAGCGAGGAGGTGCCAATTGTTCGCACCAAGAGATATTTTGCAGACTTGACAGCCGCTTCCCACAGTCCACCGAAATGTGGTGTTCTCGGGGGGATGAAGTGGAATGTAATTCCTTGGGCTGCGCCTGATCGCATTATGTTATCTTGGGCATTTTTGCTGTGAATCCTTTCAACCAATTCTTCCAGTTGGTTTTTTGCACCCACAAAATTGGTTGCGTTATCACAATATAAGTTCTGACAACGGCCTCTTGACGTAAACCGATTAAGTGCGGCAATGAATGCGTCTGTTGTGAGATCGCTGACGACTTCCAGATGCACTGCTTTTGTAGCAAAGCAGCAGAAGACTGCAATGTAAGCCTTGCATGGCCTTTTGCCTCTTATTTTGTAGTGTATCCATATCGAGCCACAGAAATCCACCCCCGCGTTGAAAAAGGGTCTCTGCAGTTGTACTCGATCAGCTGGCAAATTTCCCATGATCTGGTTGAACATCTGTGGACGCGCCCGTGTGCATCGCTCACAGTGTTGGACAATGGATCTAGCCATAATTTTGCCCTTTATTGGCCAAAATCGTTGTCTGGATTGGGCCAACAATGCCTGTGGCGAGCAATGGACTCCTTTCTCGTGAAGGTGTTGCATGATAAGTTTTGCTATCGGATCGTTATAAGGCAGCAACATGGGATGCTTGGCGTCGTATGTGAGATGTGATGATGTCAATCGGTTCCCTACCCTGATGATGCCGCGATTGTCTATAAATGGAGACAGTCCATGGAGAGCGCTGTTTCCTTTGACTTCACCCGTATTTGATAGCTGATGCATTTCTTCACTGAAATCCAGTTCGGTTGGTGTTAGGTTGATGCTACTATGTTTGCTCTTATCCTGTAGACGTTTAATAAATCGCAACACATAGCCAACAATTCGTTGCAACATTGTGAAGGAGTTTCGATGCCGTATTGTGTAGACCATGTTACTCAGATCATCCTCATGTGCGATAGTAAGCACGTTTGCCCTTTTCTTGACTTCTGCGTCTGTTTGATCGGGAATCACGTGCTCCTGACGAAATGGCTGCGGCCAACAATCTTGATTACCATGAAGGAATAATGGTCCGTAAAACCACATTGTACACCCTTGGATGTGAAGTGGCTCCACACTTGAGATAGCAAGTCAGCTGGGTTGTGTTTGGTGTTGATATGGCGCCTTTGTTCAACTAGTGTCAATTGTTGAATTTTACTGACACGGTGAGCAACGAAGGTTTGGAATGTGGATGGATCTGAGTTAATCCAATGTAACGTTATTTCCGAATCAGTCCACATATAAGTTGGATCCTGCTCATATTCCAAATCCCTTTTTACTCTTGCCACCAGTTGTGCTCCTAACAGTGCTGCGCATAACTCGAGCCGCGGTATTGTCTGCGTTTTGAGCGGAGCGACCCGTAATTTTGAGCAGAGTAGTTGGACAGAGATAGTTCAATCAGCAATTTCTGCTCTGATGAAAACAGCGGCTCCATAGGCGCGTTCGGATGCATCGGTAAACACGTGAATTCGAATGTTTCTTGATTGTTTGTGGTGCATAATATGTCGTGGCACCCTCACATTGTTTAGCTCACCTAAGTTTTGGCGGAAGGTAGTCCACTGAGTGTGCATTTCTGCTGGTAGAGCTTCATCCCATGACAGTTTTAATTGCCACAGTTTTTGGACAAACATTTTGGCCTTAAGGGGGCTTTCCCGTTTTTTCGTCGAAAAATGAGGTGTTTTTCAAGAATTAATTTTGGAAAGACAGTTTGATAAAATGTTGTAATTCTTTTTTATTTTGTTTGTTGTTACAATAGTGAGTTGAAAAAATTTTTTTTGGAAAAAAAACAAAATGGCCGCCGGCTTGCCAAGTACTTATGTTGCCTTGTTTGGAAAACATTATAATAAATAATAATAATAATTGATTGGCACGACAGCCCGCTTACGCGAGACTAAGGCCTAGCTTCCCGCAACCACCCGTGTTGTGCGTGTGAATTTTGTACACGGGTGGAAGGGACCTACAGTTTTATGCCGGTTCCGAACGGCAGGTTGGGAGCTTTTTCATAGGCAATTTTTGCTCTCAGAGGTTTGCCATTTCCAGCTGAGAGGACAGCCACCGAAAGAGAAAACGAGTTTCCCGTTATTTTTTTTAGGTGTTACTACATGCAGAATTCGAACTTGCGTCGCTCTGCATGCGACTCGCTGGACCGCGCACTAACCAACTGAGCCACGGCGGCTGCCGGCGGCTGTTTGGAAAACATACTCCCAGTTTTTTACACTTTTCTCGGGTACGGTTTATCTGAAATCAAATTGACCATCATTTTCATTAATTACATAGTTTTAGCTATCGCACATCGGAGGATTTTTGAAAAATTTCAACTTGGTGAAATTTGGCGCAAATTTGAAAAAAAAATCGATTTTTTTGCAAAATTTTGGTACTAAAAGTGTTGTTAAAAATTGAAATTTCACAATGTTGAAAAATCCTATGATGTGCGATAGAGAATTCATTTGTGAACACGTGAAATTCAGTTTTATCCGAATCGGTTCTTTAGATCCGAAAAAAAGTGTAAAAAACGTCACAAAAACATGGTTTCGAGGAAAACGCGATTAAAGTTTTTTTAAAGCGTACGCGAGGCTGTGCGCGCCGAAACATTTTTGGCTATAACTTCAAAACTATTGCATATTTCATTATGAAACTTTGGCTTCATATTGTTCTAGTAAAAAAACGATTTTTTTGAAACCGAAAAACGGGAAAGCCCCCTTAACTACCACCGGAGCCATCAGTCCCAATGGGTCAAAAATGTGTGCCAAATCAGATGTCACTGTCCTTTTCGTTATTTTTCCACCGACAGCCCAGTTTGTTTTGATGCAAAATTCATCCGATTTTGGTAGCCATGTGAGACCTAAGATTTTCACTGTATTATGTGCGTCGTTGCTAATGTCTAGGTCTACATCTTGATCCTCTGGAGGTAAGCCTTGAAGTAATTTTTCATGATTTGCGCACCACTTTCGTGGTTTAAAACCAGCTGTCGCTAGAATCTTGATGAGTTGTTCTTTTGCTGCTATTGCTTCAATCAGGCTGTCTGAACCACTCAGACCGTCATCGACGTAGAAGTCCTTGCTTAGAGTAGCTGCCCCGAGTGGGAACTGTACTGCATGATCCTTTGCTAAAGTCTGCAGACAGTTGGTTGCTAGGTAGGGTGCTGCTCTTGTTCCATACGTTACTGTTGTTAGTTTGTAGTAGCACAACTCGTCCTGCGCTGACTCTCTCCAGATGATGATTTGGAATTGTTCGTCTCTTGGATCCATCAATATTTGACGATACATCTTCTCGATGTCCGTTGTGAAGACGAATCGTGACCTTCTAAAGCGCAATAAGATGGATGTTGATTCGCTTTGTACGACTGGCCCATTGTGCATGATGTCGTTGAGTGAAACCCCGCTTGACGTTTTTGCGGATGCATCGAAGACAACTCTTAACTTTGTTGTTGTGCTGTCCAATTTGGTTACACCGTGATGTGGCACAACGTAGTGAGGAGTCAATATGGCGTTGCGATTGATTCGTTCCATATGTCCGAGATGTTCGTATTCCCGCATGAAGTTAATGTACATTTCTCTCATCATTGGGTTTTTTGACAGGCGACGTTCTAGGCTGAAAAATCGATTGTTTGCCATCTGCATGGATTCGCCAAGAGCTGCTTTGTCTTCTTTAAACGGAATTTTCACGACAAATCGCCCCATTTGATTGCACTTGGTGTGTTGGGCAAATGATTCCTCGCATTTTCTCTCTGCATCCGTAAATTGATCCTTGTTCTCTGGGAATTCCTCCAGCCGCCAGATTCCACCGTAAATTTTGCCGCTGCATATCCATTCGAAAACCGTATTCTGCAGATTCGGCAATCCATCAGCCAATTTAATTTGGCCTATTGACAGAAGGCTGTGGTATAGTTCTGCCCCGATTAATAGATCAACGTAATTTGGGCTAAAAAAGTCCGGATCAGCTAAATTTTTGTTTCGTGGAATCGGGCAGTCTGAAGTATTCAGACACTGAGTTGGTTGGGCTGAAATGATCCGGGGCATGACAAAAGCGCTGAGGGCCACGTTGAAATTATTGATGCTTCTAGATGGCTGCAGCAGCAGGTTCAGTTTCTTCGCCAATCTTTCCGTCACTAAATTTACTTGTGATCCAGAATCCAGTATTGCTCTGCAGTTGACGAAATCACCATGGATCGTAGCTATTCTTATGATGGCGGTGCTGAGCAGAACATACCCCTGGTTTGGCGAAAATGCCGTCAGCAGTGCTGAAGGCTGTTGGTGGGTTCTCTCGACCAGCACTTCCTGCTTGGAGATGGGACCTGGCTGGTTACTGGCCTTGGTTGGCTCTGATAGATGCAGTAGTGTGTTATGTTTTTTGTTACATTTACTGCAGTGACGAGTTCTGCAATCGGTGGCCTTATGGCTTATGCGCAGACAATTCAATGGTGTACCGTCGTTTTATAGATGTGTCATTCTACTGTTAAAATTTGATGGGCGTTGAACAAGGGGCGTAGCACATTTTTTATGCAGCAGAACTGTAAGTCGTACATCAATGAAACTTGGTACGAACCTACCACTTAATCATATCTTTCGGCAGAGGGAATGGGGCGATGGGTATTTAACCCTACTGTCATAACGTAACACTTCGTTCAATAATATGTGTGACTAACTAATTAAAACACATTTTTTTGCCAAAATTCGTTTTTATTCATCAAAATAGTCCCCTTTTAGGGAGATACAATCATTCCAACGCTTTTCCAATCTTTCGATACCACCTTTGTAGAACGATTTTTCTTTGCCTTCAAAATAGGCGTTAGTTTCGGCGATTACTTCATCATTTGAGCCAAATCTCTTACCACGGAGCATCTTTTTGAGGTCTGCGAAGAGCCAGTAGTCGCTGGGGGCCAGATCTGGAGAATACGGGGGATGAGGAAGCAATTCGAAGCCCAATTCATGCATTTTTGGCATCGTTTTCATCGACTTGTGACACGGTGCATTGTCTTGGTGTAACAACACTTTTTTCTTCTTCATATGGGGCCGCTTAATCGCGATTTCTTCTTTCAAACGTTCCAACAACGCTATATAATAGTCGCTATTGATTGTTTTCCCTTTCTCAAGATAGTCGATGAATATTATTCCGTGCACATCCCAAAATACTGACGCCATAACCTTGCCAGCCGATGTTTCTGCCTTTGGACGCTTTGGGCGGCTTTCACCGGTTGCATGCCACTCAGCAGACTGCCGATTGGACTCTGGAGTGAAATGGTGGATCCATGTTTCATCCATTGTGATGTACCGACGCAAAAACTCCGACTTGTTGCGCGTAAACATGTCCAAACAGCTCTTTGAATCATCGATTCGTTGTTGTTTTTGCTCCGGTGTGAGCAAACGCGGCACCCATTTCGAAAACACCTTTTTCATAACCAAATGTTCGTGTATTATGGTGTGTACACTGCCTGCTGTTATCTTTAGAATGTCAGCAATCTCCCCCACTTTCACTTTACGGTCGGACATAATGATTTTCAGTGTTTTTTCAACGTTTTCCGGAATAACAGCGTCATTTGGCCGTCCAGTAGATGGAATGTCATCGGTGTCTGTACGACCACGTTTGAATTCGGCATACCACTAACAAATGGTTCTTTTTGATGGAGCAGAGTCCGAATAATGTTTTTCAAGCCATTCCTGGCATTGAACAGTATTTTTTTCATTAAAAAACAATGATAAATCAGCACACGGAATTGCTTTGAATTCATTTTTTTTTTAAACTCAAAAGTAGTGTCACTTAAAGCACTGTACCTTGTAAACTAATGGTCGGATTGACATATAATTTTGACAGTAAGCCTAAAAAGGTTCACAATTTCAAAAAAAAATATTGATTTAGTATTAGTGCCGCCATCTATGTGTCAGTCACACACATTATTGAACGAAGTGTTATTTACTTATTTATTAACTGTTTCTGTTCTGTTTCTTCGAATCGGTTATGAATTCTGCTGTGGGTATGAAAGTCCACAAATATGTTTAAAAACGATTTATTAATACTAAGTGCACAAAAATATCAAAGCACACGCTACAAATCACAGCTTCCACCAACGGTATTTTTTCCCACGACTGCCAACTGCAAGGTACGCCGCTGTTTTGTGGCAGTGCTGCCAGCGCTTGCGCGAGTGGCCACAGTGTTGCCAGAACTTGCGCGAGTGGCCATAGTAGCCCCTCCGGAGTGATTTGAATCACGATGAGAAGTCACGGATACGTTGTGGCTATAGGTGCGTGAGTTGGAAGGCCATATGGAAACACTTGACGGCGCGTACGTCCTTTCGGTGCCGCGCCGCTATCTGCTGGTTGCGGGGAAGCAAGTAGTAGGTTTCTTTCGATGAAAGCTGGTTTGAGACGCTCCGTCGATACGGTTGCTGGTGTGCCGTCAACGTTTACCTTGAACACGAAGTCGCTTATCCGCACCAGAACCTCAAATGGGCCGCGGTATGGTTGCTCCAGGGGCTTCCTCACCTCGTACGTGTGCAAAGTTTTATGTGCGAATGCCCGCGATTTGTTGTGGTGGGCGGCAGGTGCCGAACGGACTTCCCTCATGAATTCACGAAACCTCTCAACGAAGTGTTGTGGCTCAGGTGATACTTCCTCATCGATGAAATATTCGCCAGGAAAGTGAAGCGTTGTACCATAAAGCATCTCGGCAGCACTGGCTTGTATGTCCTCTTTGTAACTAGTGCGCAGGCCGAGCAGCACTACTGGCAGCGCGTTGACCCAATGTGATGAAGCGTGACACATGATGGACTGCTTGAGAGATCTGTGCCATCGCTCGATCATGCCGTTCGATGCAGGGTGATAGGCCGCTACACCCGGCCAGCGGGTGTAGCGATCAATAATTGTGAGACAATACCGAAAGCCGTCGCTATGCGGCATGACGACGATGTCCACATGTACATGTTTGAAGCGTTCGCTGGGGATGTCGATGCGTTGAGGAGCGTTCTTAACATGCTGATGAATTTTACTTCGCTGGCACTCCAAACAGTCCATTTTGCCACATCGCGATTCATGTGCGGCTACACGAAGCGTTGGCCTACAAGTTTCTGTGTAGCCCGCCCGCTCGGGTGAGATGCGTTGTGGGCGTTTTCAAAAATGATACGCCGCATAGATGCTGGTATGTACGGCCGTATAACGCCTGCTGAGGTGTCGCAATATACCATGGTGTTTACGTCGTCGATTTTTAGTTTGTGTAATTGCAGTGATGTCGAACTTGACTGAAAGAGTTCTTGATCCTCTGCTTGTTGCTCTGCAATTTCCTGCGCGGAAACGTACGTTGGGAGGGTAACTGCGTTGTTGCGTGATATCGCGTCGGCGACCACGTTTTCGTTGCCTGGTACGTGCCTGATGTCAGTGGCGAATTGGCTAATGTATTGCAACTGGCGTTGTTGCCTTGGTGAAGCTTTATCGGAATTTTGTGTTAATGCGAATGGTCGGTGGTCGGTCAGAACCACGATGTGTCTTCCCTCGAGAAGGTGTTTGAAAAATTTGATCCCTTCTGTAGTTCGCGGTCGTAGGCGCTGTAGTTTCTCTCTGTTTTGTTCAGCTTGCTCGTATAAAACCCGAACGGTTGCTTGACTCCGTTTACCTCTTGGTCGAGTGCAGCGCCGATAGATTGGTCTGAAGCATCACAGCGGAGAGTCAAGGTGACGTTGGGAGCAGGGTAAGCGAGCTGGACTGCGTCGACCAGTGACTGTTTACATTTTTCGAATGCTTTGCAAGTGACGTCGTCCCATTTGATGATGGTTTTGTCATTTTGCTTGGCTCCTGCGATGAGGGCTACCAGCGGTCCATGTATGTCGGAAGCGCCCGGAATGTTCAGCCGGTAAAAGTTCCATGAGCCTAAGAAGCGGCGCATATCGGGAAAAAACAGGCAAAAATGCTCGCATTGGAGCAAATTCAAAACGTGCGAATCTGAAAATTTTTTTTTCTTATCGTAATATACTCTAGCCAGATAGAAAATCAACCTTTCAAGTCCCTTGATCCCATGACCTGGACTTTACGGCCTTTCAATGTTGATCGTTTTATTATATTATTTTCACTTCTAGCAAAATATCGTTAACAAGGCTGTCTTCAGATGCCCGTAGAATCTATATTTTTTAATGAAATCCCATAATTTTTCACATCTGAGGTTACGATATTTAACCAATTTATATATATGAAATATATAAAAATATATTAATTAATTTTAATTAATTGATTGGCACGACAGCCCACTTACGCGAGACTAAGGCCTAGCTTCCCGCAGCCACCCGTGTTGTGCGTGTGAATTTGTACGCGGGTGGAAGGGACCTACAGTTTTATGCCGGTTCCGAACGGCACGTTGGGAGCTTTTTCATACGCAATTTTTATTCTCAGAGGTTTGCCATTTCCAGCTGAGAGGACAGCCCCCGAAAGAGAAAACGAGTTTTCCCGTTATTTTTTTTAGGTGTTACTACATGCAGTATTCGAACTTGCGTCGCTCTGCATTCGACTCGCTGGACCGCGCACTAACCAACTGAGCCACGGCGGTTAAAGTATATATAAAATATAAAAATATAATATATATATATGTAATACATAAAAAATTTTATTTCAGAAATGTTTATTTTGACAGAAAAAAGCATATCTAACCTTTGCCTAATTTTTTTATATAAATGAGAAAAATCGGGATTTTCTCTGGACTGTAACATTTGAGATTCCACGAAATACGTATATACTAGGGATCGCAATTTTTTGCCATTTTGCGATCCCGGGATTTTCGGGATTGAAAAGTCAAATCCCGGGATCCCGGGATTTAATCCCGGGATTCAAATAACAAATTTTTTAAATAAAACAATTTTACCAAATTGCATAAATACTTGTTTATAATATATTTAGGGTAAAAGGTTCGGTTGTGGGCATAGTTCGGTTGTGGGCACCCCTTCGTATCTTTTGATAGAAAGCAGGCTGGGTTTTTTTGACTAAGGCCATTTGTTCATTATGGAACCACGATCTTTTTGTGCCAAATACTGAGTCGAACAGACACGCCTGCTTTGTGCTGGGACCATATATATCTTTCTGTGCTTAAAAAATAAGACAAAAATTTTTTTAAACATTTTAAATGGTGTCATAAATCGAAGTGAATCCATCGAAAAGGCGAGTAAAATGCATTTTTATTTAGTTAATTTATTATACTTTGTGATCCAATATTGATTACAACCAATATGTTTACCCCGAACAAATTTTTCACTACTTCTCAAAATGGCTGCCAAATTCGGTTGTGGGCACCGCAATTAGTTCGGTTGTGGGCACCCGTCTTTTAGTGTAAATAAATAAATAAATAACAAAAATCCTCCGATATTTTTTTAATGTGCTGGATGTAATTTAACATTGTTCTGCAGATAAGCTAACCATAAAATCGACTGCCGCAGCGTGTGCGATTTCCCAAACCAATCTCCAACGCTACAAAAAGAAGGTGGAAGAAAATTTCGGAGACATCAAAGCTGTCGACGGTGGTGTTTTCTTCTTTTTCTTCTTTTCGTGGATGTTATCGAATCAGGTTGACTGGTGTTTTCCACCTTCTTCACGTCACAGCACTTGAAGAGTGTTGATTAATTAGGTTGAATTTCATTTTACTTTAGGTCTTCTTGACAGCCCAGGAGAATGACTTGGTCACTTACATTTTGAAATGCCCGTCCATCTAAAATGTGCCGACATGCGTACCAGCTACTTCACATGCGTCCATTGTGCTTCAAATAATTAAAACTTAATATTTTTCTATATTCGTGTTGGTTTTTCTTAATATTTCCCCGTTTCCAGCAGATTTTCCAAGGGTGCCCACAACCGAACCAAAAAAAAATTTTTGTTAAAAATGACTACTTTACAAAATAAAAAAAAAAATTTTTCTATTTGACGGAATCGATTTACTTTTGTCATTACTTGTTAGCTAAGGTTTCTAGCTTTCCATAGATGTCCATATGTCCGATTAAGAAGAACTTGGTAAAAAGTTATGAGCCAAAAACAAAAAGGTGCCCACAACCGGACCCATTCCCCTACCATAAAAATGGACACAGTTTAATCACATTTGGGGTAGTTTTAAGATTTTTTATCTTGAATTTAATCACATTGTAAGGCGGAAAGGGAGGCAGTCGGTGTTGAGTCGTCGAAGTGGTTGGTTGTGCGCGGCACATCACCAAAATCCAGTTGTCATTTACAATCAGTTGTCAATTACATTCAAAATTGTCAGTTTAAATTTAAATCAAATAAATAAACATAGTCATCCTTGATAACATTTTGTTTAACTTAAAAGTTTTTCATTTGACATTTAACTTCAGTTTGATAACATTTTGTTGTATCCAAAAATGACACTTAAACATAACTTATTGCTTTGCATCACATGTATCATAAAGTACATATATACGCATATTTGATAAAAAAAAATAAAATAGTTAATTTGTTAGTACTTTTAGTTTTACTTCGATTATTTCGATAAAAAAGTTAAGCGTTGTGATTAACTAAAAACTGAGATCTTAAAAATACTAAGGCATTAAATGTTTTGCCCTCTAATCTAGAGCGAAATTTATTGCAAATAAACCCTACTGAGAGAAAACATCTTTCAGATTCAACACTTGCTGGTTGAATGCTTAGTAAATAATTATAAGCCTTTTGCAAAAGACGCCCTCTATCCCCTCCCTCCTCCTTCAGATAAGGAATTGGGATTTTTTTGTGCTTTTAAATGTATTTCATTTGAACTTTGAAGCATCTTTTGCAATCCCGAAAATCCCGGGATTAAAAGATTTGAATCCCGGGATTTTCGGGACTGGAAAAAGTCCGGGATCCCGGGATCCCGGGATTGCGATGCCTAGTATATACCCATAGCTCACTTTGCGTCGTGGTTATTACGATTTCCTATAGCAAACCATGTAAAGATCGAAGATAGGTTCCAGGGTTACGAAAATACTACTTTTTAGAAAGAAAATTGAACAAAGTAAACATTTAAAAAACAAAAATAACATAAAATGTTATTACATACATACAAAAAACAAAAAAAAAAACAAATTCAATTAAAACAAAATAAAATATTCAATTAACTTATAAAAACAAAATAAAAATTAATCACTGTCTGATGAGTCCATAGTGGCTGTTGTCGTAAGTCGGCTTTCTTTCACAAAAGTTAGAAAGGGACTCCCCGAGTTTTGATGGCATGGCGTAATTAGAAACAAAAGACGTGCTATCGTTTAGAAAAAAAAGATAATTTAAAAAAAAATTAAAGACTCGAACCCAAAACAACGCAACTTCGAAAATCTAACGACGCACAGTGAAAATTAGTACTAATTCAGCAGCGACGCAACTTCGAAACAACGCAAAACGAAACGACGCAAAGCGGGGTATTGGTGTACACTGATTAGGTGGGACGTTCAGCGAAATGATGGTACCAAACTCATCTGCGGAGTCCTGCGACTAAATGAATGCGAGCAATTTTCGCATGCCAACCCAAGCACTTTTTGTACTCAGTTCTGGTGAGCAACGATGTATTTTTAATTGCTGAGCAAAACTATAAGGTATGAAAAACAGCAAGGCTGGTATTGAAAGGAATCAATATGTATTTAAATATATAGAACTGAGATGTGTATATATATATATATCGCATTGATTTACCTATGTCCGTCCATTAACATGTCTTCCAACACGTCTGTCTGATGGAAGGTATTCATAATATCTTTTGAAAAAGTTGAGACACGAGACTGAAATTTTGTACAAAAACTGTAGAAATCATGAGAATAACATATTGACTAAAATGGGCGTGGTTTTAACATTTTTTAACAGGGTTGCCATATAAATATACTTTTTCAAGATATGAACTTTTAAATATTTACCGTCCGTTTATGGATATTTTTGTCTGGAAATATGTGTGTCATGCCTCTTTTACCCCTTATGATACACGATAAGTCATTGTTTTAACTTTTAGTGAGCAAAGATATAATTAATAATTTTTTAATTGACTGGCACGACAGCCCAATACCGCGACTATGGCCTAGCTACCCGCAAACACGGATGATTGTGCGTGTAAATTTGTACACGGATGGAAGGGACCTACAGTTTTATGCCGATTCCGAACCGTGAGTTGGGAGCTTTTTCATAGGCAATTTTACTCTTAGAGGTTTGCCATTTCCTGCTGAGAGGACAGCTGCCGAAATAAAAATTGTCGTTTTTCTTTGTTTTTTTTGGTGCTAACGCAACGGAGTTTTGAACCTGGGTTCGAGCGTCACGTTTGACTCGCGGCCCAACGCACTAGCCAGCTGAGCTACGGCGGCCGCCGTATTGAGCAAAGATATACTTGTCAATTCACTTTTTCAGTTCTATATATAAGTAAATGAGTAGTTTAGAAATTTTAACATTTTTTTAAGAAACAGTTTGCCTATTTTTGGAAAAGTGCGCTAAGGGCCGTTTTCTCATCTTCCCGTTAAAGTGACCTGTAGTTCACTTTAGCTAAAGGTCACTTTAAAGTGCCCGGTAAATAACATATTTTCGTTTTCTCATCTTCCTGATAAATATAAATTTAAGAAGTCTGATTTTTTGGCAACACTGGTCTACGATGGGCAGCACTTGGCGGCGCAATCAGCTGTTTGTGAAAAATTATAATTATTTTTGAAGGAAAAAATAAAAATTTTGCCTGGCAAAATCTTGTTGGTGCTTTTACTGCCAAATGGGGCGTGTCCCGATGTTGGAAATCGTTGAGGGACAAGTTTGACAGCTTGAAGCGTAAGTCCAAGCTGAAACTTGCAGCGCAGAAGAGCGAGACGTATCGCACAGGTGGCGGCCCAGCAGCGATTGGACATGTCAGCAGTGCAAAGCAGTGAAATAGTCCAATTGGCTGTTATATGTTATATTTGCCGCATTTTGCGACTCCGTACCTTCAAAAGCGTCTTCCATTGCATGAATTTAAGAAACACGCCTATTTTCCATACCGAAAGATCTCAAATTCAAATTTCATTTCAAATTGTAATTTCATTATCAGCTGTTTTTTGTTTGTAAACAAACATATGCATGTACTTGGCACCACTTCCACTTAAAGTTCACTTTAAAGTTTAACAGGCACTCAATCCTCCCGGTAAATTTTATCGGGAGCATAGCTTAACAGGCAGATGAGAAAACGAAAATGCGTTTATCGGCCCGTTAAAGTGAACTTTAATGTTAACGGGAAGATGAGAAAACGGCCCTAAGTGTCACATAATTCAATTCTAATAATAATTAATAATTCTTTGTCCAAAGAGGATTTGAATGCATGATAATAAAATTTGATTCTATAACTAGCTTGGGGGAAGAATAAGCGTGTTATCTGTTTACTGTTTTCCAGTTGACTCTCTTTATTTACACTTTTCTTTGGCTTTTATACTATTTCCAATGTCAAACGTTCTCACTGGCACGTTGGACCTCGCTGCTGACAGCATTCCCACGCTTGCCCAAACTGTATTACATATTGATTACGCCCCTTCTGCTTATGTTGCGACTAACCAAGTGAAATTTGAGTGTGCACAATGCATTGACTGCCGAATTGAATTTGAGTATGCAAAATGCATTGACTGCTGAATTGAATTTGAGTATGTAAAATGCATTGACTGCTGAATTGAATTTGAGTATGCAAAATGCATTGACTGCCGAATACTGGCGCGTAATATTAGTACTTGCAGCGGTGGGAACCGAGCCCAATTCTGCCGTGAGAACGTTTGACATTAGTTACATAATGTTTATAAGTACAGAGTCTGAACAGAATCTATATTGACCAAAAAGATGTACAGTCCATTTCACAACTATATCATCACTTCATTTTTGTAAGTGTTTTGTAAAAGAAATCATTTCCAGTAAAATTGCCTATTGTGTTTTATTAGTTATCTGAAATTACGTATATGTAAAATTAAAAAAAAAATAAGATAATTATTGACAAGTTTATTTTTCTACTATTTCATAACTATATCACCACTTGCAATATTTGATTTTAATTAAGAGTAAACAATTAACGAACTGCAAAATTGTTAACTCAGTAGCTCGTTGGGCCACCCCTATTTTCCAGCAACGCGGCCAGTCTATTTGGCATGCTGTCCACCAGCTTCTGGAGCGTTTCCTGTGGAATATCAACCCAAGCCATTTCTATTGCAGCTTGTAAGGCTTGTCCACGAAATAACTTTTACAATGTAAAACGAAAAAAAGTATAGTAAGCACCGAAATTTCTAAAAAAAAAATTCGCTTTTCAGAATCTGTCAAATTTCAGCTATTAGTGGTCAATTGTATTTTGAAATTCAAAGTGATTCAATCAAAATGGCATCTAAAGAAGAGAAAATTCGACAAAAAATAATTGCCCACTTTTTCGAAAATCCAACGGCTTTGTACGCATTGTTGGGAAGACTAGCCAAAGTTTCCAGCGCAACAGCTAGAAATGTGGTAATTAAATACAAGAAGGACCTGTCCACATCCCGTATCGTCGGAGCCGGACGAAAAAAGGTTTCGTCTATAAAGATATAGCTCGTAAGGTGAAAGTTTCTCTGGAAAAAAATCCAAACCAATCTTTACGAGATTTGGCACGAAAATTCGAAGTTTCGAAATCATACATTGCGAAAATTAAAAGACACTACGAGCTCAAATCTTTCGTTGTTCAAAAAGTGCCAAATCGTAACTCCGAAGTGGAAAAGCGTGCCAGAAATCGAGCCCGAAAACTTTTATCGAATGATCTGTGTCGTTTTAAAGGCTGCGTGTTAATGGATGACGAAACGTATGTCAAAGAAGATTTCAAACAGCTTCCAGGTCGAGGATATTACACAGCATACCTGAAGGGTGGCGTTATGAAAAGGTTCAAGTATAAACGGATGGACAAATATGGTAAAAAGTATATGGTTTGGCAGGCCATATGTAGCTGTGGCAAATACACTCGTCCTTTTGTTACAACTGGCACTCTTAACAGTAAAATTTACTTGAAGGAATGTCTCAACAAACGACTTTTGCCATTGTACAGAGAGCACGCTGTTCCACCTTTATTTTGGCCACACTTAGCAACAGTCCACTATGCAGAAATTGTCAAAGAGTGGTACCAAATGAATAAGATCCGTGTTGTTGAGAAAAATCACAATCCCCCAAATTGCCCACAGCTTCGGCCAGTCGAACGATTTTGGGCAATAATGAAACGAAACTTACTGAAATATAAAAAACGTGCTAAGGGAAAGATTGATTTTATAAAAAAGTGGAACAGTATGGCCAAAAAAATTGGAAAATCTGGTGTGCAACATTTGATGAGGGGATTGAAAGCAAAAATACGTAGATTTGTAAGAAATCCAATTGAACTTTAAAATATTTGTACATTATCACAAACTTTGAGTCATAAGAGATAATAAATACTCACACAAACATTAGTTCAATATTTTATTTAGTAGCTATTAATAATAGAAAATGTAAAAGTTATTTCGTGGACAAGCCTTAGGTCTTGCACGTTACTAAACTGCCGGTTATTAGCATAAACCTTCCGTACTAATATTCCCCAGAGGTTTCCCATTGGGTTTTGATCTGGTGAACATGCAGGCCAGTCAAGAACATCAATTTCGCGGTCAAAAAAAAGAAAACCACTCCCTTGATACTCTGCTCACGTGAATAGCGGCGTTATCCTGCTGGAAAACCCATTCCCCCTCACTGCGGCTCTCTAAAAAGGGCAGGAGATTATTCGCAAGGACTCTGACGTACTCTTCACTGTTCATCATAGTTGACTAGTTGAAAGGCTAATGACAGTGTTGCACACGATGAAAACCCACCCCACACCCCCATTAGACTTCCTCCGCCAAAATTCCGTTTCGAGAAGTATAGTGGATCCTTGCGAAGATCTCGCCAGTAGAACTGGAAACCATCTGGGCCATCCAAATTAAATTTTTTCTCATCTGAAAAAATTACGTGAGAAGAAAGCGGTGATAAAATAACACGAAATTAAAAACATGTTTCTCGAATAGGCCCAGTTACGGGCCAAGTTTCTTCGTGCAAATCCTAGACGAGCGTCGATATGACGTTTGGTGAGTCTTAGCGTGCTCTCCATTTTTTGATTTTGAAGGTGCGGGCACCTTTGAAGTGCGCGAAAAACCGTAGGCAGTGACATATTTAACTTCAATTCATTCCGCAACTGTCTTAAGCTTTTGGTAGAATTGCTTGTAGCTTGGGCAATTCCACGCTCATCTCGTGGTAATAGTTTTTTTGGGGCCGCCCGTTTTATTTGTGCCATAACTATCGGTATTTTTAATAAAATTTGCGATTGTCACGCCCCAATTTGCGTCCAATTTCGCGTAAGTTTAGCCCAACTTCACGAAATGCCTTAATTTTGCCAATTTCCTCGACCGTTAAATATTTTCCGCGTGGCATTTCGTGTAACCAATTAATAATGTTACGAAAATTCCAAGCTCGTCTTCCAAAATTCGTTTTGATTGTATTTGAAAATAAAACAACTTCAATCATTCAGCGCAAACTCAGTCAGAACTAACAATCCTTTATTTACAGAATTTACACTTCGCTTGTATCTACACTTGTTACCACTTTGCTTGCTTAACACAGACTCGACCCCTTGCGCTGCCACTGCTGCTTTTATACCAGTTTTCTTATCGCGCCGAAGTTTCTTGCAACTTCCAATTGGAAAGCGCTCGACCATTCTCGCACAGCCCATTTCTTCGAGAACCATCCTTGCCATATCGGACTATACCAAGCGAATTTATACCAGTTTTGCTGTACTTCAAAGTGCATGCCTAAAATAATGCTTGCAAAAGCGTTCATGCACAGCACAGAGTGCCTTTTCGTTTCACTGCCCATCACTTGGACTTGTTCGTCCCGAACAAATACCGAGGCTCCGCCGGAGTAAGACGCCAGGCGCTCCAAATGGACTACTTTCAACATGGCGTTTCTGTTGCCGCAGCGTTGAACCCTGTACACCACGTCATTAATCCTGGTCACGACCTTGTACGGTCCTTCCCATGACGTTTGAAGCTTTGGGGACAAGCCTTTCCTCCGCTGCGGGTTGTAAAGCATTACTAGATCGCCTTCTTGGAACCCCGCTGTGTTAGCTCGTAGATCATATCTGGCTTTCATCTTATCGCTGACCAGTTGGATACGATCCCTTATAAACTGGTGGATTTCTTCCAGCTCCGATCGCTTATTAACTGCGTAATCAGTCTTAGCGCCTTCCGTCGTGCTGACCACTCCGAACTTCAAGTCAGCAGGCAACCTCAGCTCCGTGCCGAACACTGCTCGCGCTGGAGTGAGTGATGTCGTATCGTGCGGGGCTGACCTATACGCCATCAAGAACAGCGGAATATGCGTGTCCCAATCCTTTTGATTCCTGCCTACTACTTTCCGCAGATATTCCTCCAGTGTTCGATTGAATCGTTCCACCATGCCGTCGGACTGGGGATGCAAAGGACAGGTGCGAGTTTTCCTTATTCCTAGTAGCTCACACACATCCTTTAATACCAGAGACTCGAAATTCCGGCCTTGATCCGAGTGCAACTCCAGTGGAACTCCAAATCTGGCCACCCAGTTGTTTACCAGCATTTCCGCGACCGTGGTGACCTCCTGGTTAGGAATGGGATACACTTCGGGCCATTTGCTGAAATAGTCCATTACCACCAGCACATTTTTTTTTTTTTTTTTTTTTTAAACAGGAACAAACGCGCAGGGGATGACCCCTATTAATGCGAAGCATTGCGTTGGTTCAGGAAGGATATAAAGGTTAGGAGATAGGGTTATGAGTAAAGTGTTTATGGGCTCTTGCCTTGAACCCATCGAGATCATAAGTGCTGGGGAAAATATCCGCAGGGAGACCATTCCACAGTCGCACTGTGCGGGCCAGAAACGAACTTTCCCTGTAGTGCGTAGTGCGCTGGAACATCGTTTCGACGTGGAATGCATGAGCGCCAGTGTTCAAACGGGTTGCCCGGGGGAATACCCGGAGTGATGGCATCAAGCTGCCCATCTCCACTGAGCAGTTGCCGAAAAAGTATCGGTAAAATAACACCACACATGCCACGTTTCGACGATGCTCCAGGGAGTCAATAGAGCTGGATGCCCTACTGTCCCCTATAAGTTTAATCGCACGGTTTTGCACCCGATCGAGGAACTCCAAATGGGTTTTTGAAGCCCCCGCCCAGAGGTGCGAGTTAAACTCCATTTTAGGTCGGATATAGGTAGTGTAAATAATGCGGAGATCAGACGGAGTGAAATATTTTTTGCACCGCTTTAGGAAGCCGAGGCACTTGGCTGCTTCTTTCGACACGCCAAAAATATGATCGTTCCAACGAAGATCGTTCTTAATGGACATGCCTAGAACATCAAGAGCTGCCGACTCCGCAATATCCACACCACCCATAACCAGGGATGTGTTGGGATGTGGGGAGACTCGTTTGTGGGATAACAGGCAACATTGGGTCTTGCGGGGATTAAAATCGACCCTGTTCGCTTGACCCCACTTGGAGATTGTTTGTAGGTCGCTATTAAGTGTGTCATACATACGGCGCCGTTCTCTCTCAATCTCCACAGAGCTGGGACGCTTTGTGAAAGAGTATGAATGACAAATGGTGCTGTCATCCGCAAACGAGTAGATGGGATTCTTCGTCGCCGACAACAGGTCGTTGATGAAGATCAGGAAAAGGGTTGGAGAAATGACCGAACCCTGCGGCACTCCCGCGCTAAGGGAATGCTTTTCCGAGGCTATGCCGTCTATTACAACACGAATAGAGCGATCATAGAGGAAGCTCGTTATCCACCGAGAGAAGATACTACCGACACCATAGGCAATCAATTTTGACACGAGTGCTTTATGCCACACCCGGTCAAAGGCCTTGGAAATATCTAATGCAACAACCTTGCTTTCACCGAGGTTTAGAATGCTATGGTTCCATTTCTCGGTGAGTACCGCCATAAGGTCTCCCGTCGATCGTTGTCTTCGGAAGCCGTATTAGCGGTCACTTAGCAGTCTATTGTGCTCCAGATATTTCACAAGGTTGAAGTTTACAATGCTTTCCATTACTTTGGAAAGCACCGAACAGATTGCTATAGGTCGATAGTTCGCAGGGTCAGTAGTCTTGCCTTTTTTAGGAACTGGTTGAACATTTGCTACCTTCCAACATGTCGGAAATACACCTGTGGTGTATGACATGTTGAAAAGTTTGCGTAATGGACAAGCCAGTGAGGTAGCGCACTTTTGCAAAACAAGGGCTGGAATGCCGTCCGGCCCTGAAGCCTTATTTACATCGAGATTTGCAAGCACTCTTTTAACTACCCGCGTTCGAAAATGAATTTCTGGCATGGAGCAAGATACGTTCTCGACTACGGGTAGTGGTTGATCGCTGGGGGGCAGAGAGGAATTCTCTGCGAAAATTTTAGCCAACAAATTAGCTTTATCAACCGAGTGAGTGATGATTTGATCATTGTTAAGGAGAGTTGGAATTGAAGACGATGTTTGATTCTTCACCTTCTTAACGAATGACCAAAAGTTCTTACTACCACGCTGGCATTGAAGAACTTTTTTCCTTTGGCGCTGTTCGTGCAGAAACTTTTGGCGCTTCAGGATGGCATTGCATCGATTTCTAGCCTGTTTACGCAGCTGTTCAGTGGTGGCATTTTTATTTGCCTGCCATGTTCTGAAAGCTTCCTCTTTGGACCTGACAGCAATTCTGCATGTCTCATTAAACCAGATATTGTCCTTGGGTTTAATGCAAATTTTCTTATTAGGGATGAAGGACCGCATTCCCAATAATATTATTTCTTCAACCATTTTGGCTGCGGCATTTATGTTTCTATCAAGAAAACACAATTTCCAATTGAAGTGGGCGAAAAAATCGTTAAGTCCACTCCAGTTAGCTTTATCATACATCCACATTAAGCGCTTCGGGGCTAAGGGCGAAGCATTCCGGATAGAAGAGTATGAGAAAGACGCCAAAATGGTGCAATGGTCCGAGTTTCCAAGAGGTGCGTGCATTTCAACATCATATTTTTCATGATGTGAAGTGAGAAAAAGGTCTAGAGTATTGAGAGCTTGCCCCTCAACGCAGGGGATATGCGTTGGTTCATGCACTATTTGAGTCAAGTTATTAGACTCGGCAAAGAGCTCGACAAATAAGCCTTCAGGAGTTGTGTGGCTGGAATGGCGTAGCCAATTGGAATTATGAATATTGAAATCACCAGCAACAACAATTTCACTATTCGGATACGATTCCAAAATATGAGAAATAGAATCAGAGAGAAGATCAAACTTGTTGTAAGTAAAATCTCTCCCTGAATTCGGGCTTCTATACAGAAAGCAGAAGTGCAGAATGTGCGACTGGATATTGAATTTAACCCACATGGAGCTAAATTCGGCATCCGTCGTGTATAATTGTTACTGGCACTGGTACGCAACATTACTGCACACATAAATGGCAAGACCCCTGTGAGGAGAGAATAATGGCACTAAGTGGTAACCAGGGATGTGGAAATCCAGTGGATCTGCATCCCCACACACCTGGGTTTCACTTAGTGCCATTACATGGGGTTTATGAAGTCTAACAAATGCGTAAACTGCGAAAAAGTTCGCCCTAAGCCCGCGCACGTTGCAGAAGGCTATACGAAATTTGTCCAGCACCATGGCCTGGGTGGGTTAAAGGACAAGGAAAGTAGCCGGGAATGAGATCAGCCGCACTAAGAAATTGATTATGCTCTGTGGTAAGTGTTATGCCTTTACCACAGAACAGTCAATTTCTCAGTGTCGAACAAGACCGCATGTAGCGCCACTGAATACGGACGGAGGAGGGAGACACGGAAAAAGAACCATTACAAACACAACGCAGAGGTCGATGCAGCGGACAGCGAGAAAAAGTTAACGGCACTTATATTTATTGCGTTTGCATTTTAGTTTTCATTATTTGTTATTATTTATTAATATTGTTACGAATTTCCCCAGTTCGTTATCGACGGTTCGTTTTGATTGTATTTGAAAATAAAACAACTTCAGTTATCCGGCGCAACGTAGTCAAAACTAACAATCGCTTTATTTGCAGAATTCACACTTCGCTTGTATCTACACTTGTTACCACTTTGCTTGCTTAACACAGACTCGACCCCTTGCGCTGTCACTACTGCTTTTATACCACTTTTCTTATCGCGCCGAAGTTTCTTGCACTTCTAATTGGAAAGCGCTCGACCATTCTCGCACAGCCCATTTCTTCGAGAACCATCCTTGCCATATCGGACTATACCAAGCGAATTTATAACAGTTTTGCTGTACTTCACAGTGCATGCCTAAAAGTATGCTTGGAAAACATTCGTGCGGAGAAAAGCATTTCTGTACAGTGCGGCACAGAATTTCTCATCGTATCACTGTCCATCACTTAGACTTGTTCGTCCCGAACCACGTCATTAATCCTGGTCACGACCTTGTACGGTCCCTCCCATGACGTTTGAAGCTTTGGAGACAAACCTTTCCTCCGCTGCGGGTTGCAAAGCATTACCAGATTGCCTTCTTGGAACCCCTCTGGGTTAGCCCGTAGACCATAGCTCGCTGTCAACCTGCTTTCAACTAGTTGAGTGCGACTCCGCGATCTTCTCCTCGGCCCTTTCGCAGCCGAACACCGATTACAGCCTCTGATCCACTCAGCGACAGACTCCTGGCATCCTACCCAATAGAACCGCCTTCTTATCTTGCGCGCAGAATTTGTCGCCATTTCTCGGTTGCACGCTTCCATTTGCTCCGATATTTCACGGGTCGCCGTTTCCATCCTTGCTATTTCTTGATTCGTCGTTTCCAGTTTCGCTGCCATTTGCGCCGAAAGTTCCTGATTCGCGGTTTCCAGTTTCGTTGCCATTTGCGCCGAAAGTTCCTGATTCGCGGTTTCCAGTTTCGTTGCCATTTGCGCCGACATTTCGCGGTTGGAAGTCTCAAACATGCCTTTAAGTGCAACCATTAACTGGCTCATGTCCATTGCTTGTGGTGGCGTAGCCGCTGCAGCCGTACTTTGCATCGACGCAGCACCAGCAGGCGATTCCTCCACCTTGGCCGACGCCTCTTGTTCCTGCGTTCCGAACTCGTGTGCAGCCCAATCAATGCCTCTTGATTCACACGCCTCTCGCAAACGCAGCTGCAACTCCACCTTACCGCCAGCAGTCGGCAAATTCCAGGCAGCCAGCTCCTTCTTCAGCTGGTCAACCTTCAGCAGCTCCAGTTTAACCATGTTTCCGTTTTTATAATTTTATTTTACTTTCAGTAATACAATCCCCAATTTCTGACACCAAATGTTACGAATTTCCCCAGTTCGTTATCGACGGTTCGTTTTGATTGTATTTGAAAATAAAACAACTTCAGTTATCCGGCGCAACGTAGTCAAAACTAACAATCGCTTTATTTGCAGAATTCACACTTCGCTTGTATCTACACTTGTTACCACTTTGCTTGCTTAACACAGACTCGACCCCTTGCGCTGTCACTGCTGCTTTTATACCACTTTTCTTATCGCGCCGAAGTTTCTTGCACTTCTAATTGGAAAGCGCTCGACCATTCTCGCACAGCCCATTTCTTCGAGAACCATCCTTGCCATATCGGACTATACCAAGCGAATTTATAACAGTTTTGCTGTACTTCACAGTGCATGCCTAAAAGTATGCTTGGAAAACATTCGTGCGGAGAAAAGCATTTCTGTACAGTGCGGCACAGAATTTCTCATCGTATCAATATAATTATTTTGTATTTATTTAGTTATTGAGCACACGCGGCGTAGCAACAAACTGGACATGTCAGTCGGACGAACATTTAAACACGCGAGGGACGGACAGAAACAATAAAAAACAATATAAACCGCGGAGCACAAAACGGCACGTCTGCCCACGCGTAACACTTCACTTCTGTCCAAAACATATTTATTTTTTGCCGTGATATATATTTGTTGCCGTGAGTGCTAAGTGGGAATGGCCCGGCGACGTCCATGGCAATTCGCTCAAAGGGTGCTCCCATGTTGTACTGCTGCATGCGGCCCCAAGATCTTCTTGTTGGCCCTTTCGCAGCCGAACATCGATCACAGCTCTTAATCCAATCGGCGACAGACTCCTGGCATCCTACCCAGTAGAATCGTCTTTTTATTTTGGCGACAGTTTTTGTGATGCCTAGGTGCCCTCCGCTGGAGTCGTTATGGTATGCCTCGATCACCTCGTTGATCCTGCATTTCGGGACTACAATTAGGGAATTGCTGGTCCGGCCATCCTCACTCTCCCACTCGCGGTATAGGCAACCATCAGACAGCCGCAGACTTTACCCCTGCGCCCAGTAAGCCTCCGCGATCGGGCTCTCACCGGTAATCTCCTGCTAGTCTGGACGTGCGCCTTGCTCCTTGCCTTCAATGATTTTTTTAAGATCCGTATCCTCGCGCTGGTCCTTTTGTATCCTCTCCGCAGACCACTCCTCCTCTGGCATAACGTTGACCAATCGCACGTCCACTATCTGCTCTTTGCTTTCGGCTCGCGAACAATGCCTGCATTCGGTTTTGCACGGACGGCGTGACAAGGCATCAGCATTTCCATGTCGGCCTCGATAGCTCAGCGGGTAGCGCGCTGGCTTCTCATACCGAGCGCCCCAGGTTCGATTCCTGGCTTGGGCTGGAAAAAACACTCATTTACTTCTATCGCTATCCACATGAAGGAAATGAGAATTACAAGAATCGCACAAGTGCGCTCTTGGCAGGCAATGGCAAAACCTCCAAGTGTGAAAGAAAAAAAGGTCCCCTCCCTCCCTTTCCCCCATCCGTTTGAAATGTGTGTTGTATCACATGTTGGAAAAACAGTGTTGCATACACATTTCAAACGGGTGGAATTTGTGGTATCACAACGGGCCCATAGGCCTAAGTGTGTCTCATACAGAGCAGACATGGGGGTTTTGCACTAAAATCCACTACCACTACCACTACAGGTCTGCTGGGAAATTTTTCCACTACCACTAAATAAATTTTAGTGGTAGTTGAATTTTTTCCACTAATCACTGATCTTTATTTAGTGGTAGTGCAATTTTCTTCCACTAATTCTTTTTTAGTGGTACTTTTTACCACTGCCACTGCCATTAAATTCAGTGATTAGTGGAAAAAATTCAACTACCACTAAAATTTATTTAGTGGTAGTGAAAAGGATAGTGCACTATGAATTTAGTGCAAAACCCCGATGTCTGGTCTTGTTGAAAGCAAATAAGTTGTTTGAATAAAACATATATTTTTGCGCATATCGTTGTTAGTGGTTTATTTAATGGTAATGGATGTCTTTGTTTAGTGCACTATGCTTTTCACTACCACTAAATAAATTTTAGTGGTATTTGAATTTTTTCCACTAATCACTGATCTTTATTTAGTGGTAGTGCAATTTTCTTCCACTAATTTTTTTTAGTGGTACTTTTTACCACTGCCACTGCCATTAAATTCAGTGATTAGTGGAAAAAATTCAACTACCACTAAAATTTATTTAGTGGTAGTGAAAAGGATAGTGCACTATGAATTTAATGCAAAACCCCCATGTCTGATACAGAGGCAGCCACTTAACCAACCAACCAACCATGGGCATTTCCATGGCTGCTACCCTTGCGATACTCTACCGTGTAGTCGTAGCTCTGCAGTCGCTCGATCCACCGCGCCAACTGGCCTTCCGGATCTTTAAAGTCCAGCAGCCATTTTAATGCCACATGATCTGTGCGCAGGCGAAACTTTTGCTCATACAGGTATTTATGGAAGTGTTTCACGCATTCCAATACCGCGAGCAACTCACTCCGTGTCACACAGTAGTTACGTTCCGGCTTTGACAAAATTTTGGGGTAGTAGGCTATCACTTGTTCTTGGCCATCTATTATCTGTGATAACACACCACCAATACTATGCCCACTTGCATCTGTATCCAGCACAAACATCGCTCCAGGCTCGGGGAAGGCCAGAATTGGAGCAGTGCACAATTTTTCCTTCAGTCGTGCAAAAGCCTGCTCCTGTTCTTCACCCCACGCGAAGGCTTGATTCTTTTTCGTCAGTTTGTGGAAGCTGCCAGCTATGTTCGCAAATCCAGGAACGAATCTTCGGTAGTATGTGCACAGGCCCAGGAATCTTCGGAGTTCGTGTAGATTGCGTGGCCGGGGCCACTCCTTCACCGCCGTGATTTTGCCTTCATCCGTATGTACTCCGCGGGCGGAAACCGTATGACCCAGCTCCTTGACCTCTTTTTGGAAGAGCGAGCACTTCTTTGGGTTGAGTTTAAGCCCGGCTTCTCGTATCCGCTCGAATACCTCCTTTAGCTTTCCCAGGTGGTCGTCAAAGCGTTTACCCATCACGATTATGTCGTCCAGGTAGACCAGACATGTCCGCCAATGCAGCCCTTTTAGCACACGTTCCATTAGCCGCTCGAATGTCGCTGGTGCGTTGCAGAGTCGAAACGGCTTGACGGTGAACTGCCACAAACCGTCGCCAACACTAAAAGCCGTTTTCTCCTTGCCCTTGTCTGCAAGCTCCACCTGCCAATAGCCGCTGCGTAAGTCGAGCGTGGAAAACCACTGTGTGCCTGACAGTGTGTCCAGGGTGTCATCGATCCGAGGTAGTGGATAGCTGTCCTTTTTAGTCACATCGTTGAGCTTTCGATAGTCCACACAAAATCGGGTACTGCCATCCTTTTTCTTGACTAACACGACCGGCGAACACCAAGGGCCTGACGACGGCTCTATGACCTTTTCTTTACCCATGTTTTCGATTAAAGTTGCGACCTCTTCCCTCTTGGCCAGAGGAACTCGTCTTGGTGGTTGGCGGATTGGTTTCGCACTTCCGGTGTCGATGTTGTGTTTCACTATGGCTGCTCTTCCGCCCGGTTCTGTTGCAAATATTGACCCATAGTGCTGTAGGAGTGACCGTGCCTTCTGTTTCTGCTCGGCTGTCAATTCGCTGCTCCAATGGTTCTGCGGTATGGCGTACATGTTAGAACCGCTTTTCTTACTTCCTCCGGGTGGACTGCTTTCGCAATTGACAACTGCTTCAGCCTCTCTACACTCGCCAATGACCGCATCTTTCCCGACATATCTGGGTGTGTTCAGTGGGTTGAGTATCCTGACTAGTATTTTGCCATTTTTGGGTTCCACTCATGTACGTCCGATAATTATGTTGTCGTATCCTTGTCTTGGCGCTTCTACAACCCACAGCCGAATTGTACCATCGTCCTCGTCCGCCTTTGCCCACACAATCGCCTCGGAATTCGCTGGTATCTTCTGGTGTTGACACGAGACAACTCTCCTTACCGCCACGCTTCGCTCATAGCCAGTGTGCAGGGGGAATTCAACGTTGGCATACCTCAGAACATTTTCTTTCAGGTCCAGCGTAAAACCGTGCCTAATCATGAAATCCACGCCGATAATCACGTCGTCCATTATATCCGCGACGATGAATTCATGCTCCAGGCTGCTGGTGCCGATAGCAATTGTTTTTGTTACTTTTCTTCCTACCGGCGCACGCTCGTCAGTCGCAGTCCTCAGCTGTATGCCATGCAGCGGTTCCCAGTTCTTCAGGAGCTTCCTTTTTATGATCGAATATGACGCTCCAGTATCCAGTGTCAACACGAACAACTTTCCATCTACCTTTCCTTCAATCGTCAAGCTGCTGGGTTGTCGTTTCAGCTGTGTGACAAGGACGGTGGTGCAGCGGGTTGTGGGGATCAGCTCACGCCCCTTTGGGCTGACCCGTTTTAGTTTAACGACTCGTCGTCCTCAGCCCTGCGCTTGTTGGCTGAGCCGCGATTGTCAGTATTCCTCGCTTCAGGCGATTGCGATCGCGAACTGGAACGCCTCTTTCGTTGGCGGCAGTCTCGTGCTATGTGACCCTGCTTGCCACATGTCCAGCAAACAACTTTAGAGAAGACAACCTGTGGCCTGCCCGGTATCTCAGAGCTTATGGCCTGGATCGAAATGTCGCTGTCCGGCTCGATTTGGCGTATCCTTGCAAGTGCATACCGAGTGCATCCAATCCATGTCGCCTCATATGTCATCGCGCTGGTCACCGTTTCCTTGATTGTCGGCTTGCCCATGATCAACGCACTGCGACGTGTCTCCGGATCATGAAGACCTTCAATGAAAGACTCAATCTTCATCCTCTCGAGATCATCAGCGCCGAATTTTGGGTAGCACAACTGTACGAGCCGTTCAATGTCTGCTGCATATGTTTGCAGCGCCTCGCTGGCTCTTTGCCTGCGGTTCTTCAGCTCACAGTAGTATAGCGTATGGTTGTGCTCGTTGCTGTACTTCGCTGCCAACGCTCTCATGACGGCCTCATAATCACTTCTCGAACATTCCGGAACTGATTTCATTACCTCAGCCGCCGGACCTTTCAGCGCTAGTGCCATTCTCCGACCCTTCCTGATATCGGTCCACTGATTTTCCAAAGCAGCTAAGTCGAATTGCAGTTTAAATGTATCGCACGGCGTAGCACCATCATAAGTAGGCACTTCTGTTCGGGTGGCGAAGCTTTCCGGAACCGGCGGCAAACATTCTCGTGGCTGTACCACTCTAAGCCGCTCGTCGATTTTTCTTTTTACCGAAACCTCCAGACTGTCAACTCGTTTGTCTAAATGTTCTACTCGCGTCTCCAGGTGCTCAACTTTCACATTAATCCTATTCGGAATCTCTTCCACTTTCTGCTCCAAGCGCGCAGAATTTTCCTGAAGCTTGGTTTCCATTCGCTCTGCTACTTCTCGGTTCGTAGTTTCGATTTTTGCTGAAATTTCCTGATTCGTAGTTTCCAGTTTCACTGCCATTTCTTGATTCGCAGTTTCCATTTTCGCTGCCATTTCTTGATTCGCAGTTTCCATTTTCGTTGCCATTTGGGCGACATTTCGCGATTTTCACGATTGGAAGTCTCGAACATGCCTTTTATTGCAATCATTAGCTGGCTCATGTCTAATGCTTGTAATGGTCCAGCCGGTGCAACCGTACTTTGGATCTACGCAGCACCCGCAGGCAATTCCTCCACTTTGGCCGACGCCTCTTGTTCCTGCGTTCCGAACTCGTGTGCAGCCCAATCGATGCCTCGTGATTGACACGCCTCTCGCAAGCGCAGCTGCAACTCCACTTTTCCGCCAGCAGTCGGCAAATTCCAGGCAGCCAGTTCCTTCTTCAGCTGGTACACCTTCAGTAGCTCGAGTTTAACCATGTCCGCGTTTTTATAATTTTATTTATTTTTATCTTCAGTAACACAATCCGAACTTCTGATACCAAATGTTACGAAAATTCCAAGCTCGTCTTCCAAGGTTCGTTTTGATTGTATTTGAAAATAAAACAACTTCAATTATTCAGCGCAAACTCAGTCAGAACTAACAATCCTTTATTTACAGAATTTACACTTCGCTTGTATCTACACTTGTTACCACTTTGCTTGCTTAACACAGACTCGACCCCTTGCGCTGCCACTTCTGCTTTTATACCAGTTTTCTTATCGCGCCGAAGTTTCTTGCAACTTCCAATTGGAAAGCGCTCGATCATTCTCGCACAGCCCATTTCTTCGAGAACCATCCTTGCCATATCGGACTATACCAAGCGAATTTATACTAGTTTTGCTGTACTTCAAAGTGCATGCCTAAAAGTATGCTTGCAAAAGCGTTCATGCACACCACAGAGTGCCTTTTCGTTTCAATAAGTATAATCAAAAAGTATGGAACATAAAGAGTGTGCATCACGTACAAGCAAAAATTTGAATGCGGGTGCTGATATCACCACCCGTCTTCAAAATGCGGGGGTTAGACAACAAGAGGAAACACTTAAAATGACAGCATAATGCTCTGAGCGCAAATCATAGAAACACGAATGCCGCGTCTGTGCTCACTCGTTCAGAATCAGAATCATATTTTATTTTAAGCATATTAATATACAAAAAATAATAAAATAACAGCACTAGCTCGAGGCCATCAGCTGGTTGTAATTATAAATTAACGCTAAATATTACAATTTTGCTTATATCCAAAATTTAGAAAAATTGTTTAGATTAAATTAAATGAGATAAGTTACATAAAGCTAGAAATTTAGATATATTGCTTATATTTAACGATGTTGTGTCTGCTAGTAGTTCCGATGGGACAACTGTGCCAAAAATCCTTCGCCTGGCATTGGTGAATTGGGGGCAATTATCTATGAGATGTTTAACTGATGAGCTGGAAGATTTGCAAAAGTAGCAGGAGGGAACTCCGGTAGTGAGTAGATAACCATCCGTTATCTGCGTATGCCCCAGTCGGAGCCTCGTGAATAATGTGATGTCTGTATGTTTGGAATCGGTAGGAAAGATAGGTTTAACTCTAGTAGGATTTATAGCCGAATAGTGATGAACGTAGTCCTTCCAATTCAATAAGGACTTATCGTATAGGTACTGTGTTATGATACGTTTCAAGTCAGCTTTTTTAAGAGTATGAAAACACAAAACAGGCTCCTTATGCATACCCTTCGCAACATGGTCGGCAAATTCGTTGCCGTGTATGCCACAGTGGCCCGGTATCCACATCAATTTAATTTTACTCTTATGTTTGATGAGTAAATCTCGAACATATGTTACTAAAACACTGTCGTTGTTTAAGTTGCGTACAGCGGCGATGGCAGATCGACTATCTGCACAAATGCAGAATTTACCATCGGTTTTGGAAGCTATAAAAGCAGCTTGATATATAGTGATCGTATAGGACCCCTTTATTCAATACCGCCAAGCCTTCTGATACAACCGCAAAAGAAGTTGAAAAGTCGTTCTTTGAGCCATCGGTAAAGATGAAATTGAATGATTTGTCGTTCAGTAGCCGTTTGCACTCCAGAAAAATTTGTTGGTTAACAAGTGGACAAGTATTTTGCTTCTGGTATTTCTGTAGGCAGTTCACAAATGAGGACTCTGGTAGAAGCCATGGGGGCTGTTCAGACTCTGTACTTATAAACATTATGTAACTAATGTCAAACGTTCTCACGGCAGAATTGGGCTCGGTTCCCACCGCTGCAAGTACTAATATTACGCGCCAGTATTCGGCAGTCAATGCATTTTGCATACTCAAATTCAATTCAGCAGTCAATGCATTTTACACACGCAAATTCCATTCAGCAGTCAATGCATTCTGCACACTCAAATTTCACTTAGTTAATCGCAGCATAAGCAGAAGCGGCGTAATCAATATGCAATACAGTTTGGGCAAGCGTGGGAATGCTAAGTCAGCAACGAGGTGCAACGTGCCCGTGAGAACGTTTGACATTGGAAATAGTATAAAAGCCAAAGAAAAGTGTAAATAAAGAGAGTCAATTGGAAAACAGCAAACAGATAACACGCTTATTCTTGACTCAGGGCTGAATCGGTTCAAGTGCCGAGTCAGACTCCAACCACATTATCCTGAATCGGTTCAAGTGCCGAGTCAGACTCCAATCACATTACCCTGAATGGGTTTAAGTGCCTAATCAGGTTCCAACCCAATTATTCTGAATCGGTTTAAGTGCCGATTTAGACTTTAGTGACAAACCAGTCACTAAACAGGGGCCATCTAGAATAAACTTTCCGTGTAGGCTTAACTGGGAAATTCATTTTCTTGGCCATGGTAAGAACACGATGTAACTCCGACGGTCTCTTTGGAAGATACTTTCGATTTGCTTTAAGTATGATATTAAATAGATTATAATTATTGCAGCATAAAATTTTGTGTATAAGGTTGGCAGTCATATAATCTATCCGTTCAGTTAGGCTAGGAAGTCCAGATTCGGCTAAGATGTTGCATACAGGAGTGGTGGTGAAGGCACGCAGGCTTTTACGCAGAGCAGCATGATATGGAGCACAAAGAAGATTCAGGTTGCTTTTGGTACAGCTTCCATAAATTGGCAGCGCGTAATCAATTACAGATAGAAATAGCGATTTAACAATATAGCAAAGTGTTGAAGTATGTACAAAGGATTTTTTAGATGAAAAGTATTTTACAATATTAAGGCGTTTAATTAATTTATTTCAAATTTAATTGCAATGAAATTTAAATGTGTATTTACAATAAAAGAAAATTCCTAATATTTTCATTTGGTTAACATTATTAATAGGTACATTATTGTAGCATAGTTGTACACTCGAACAGCACTTTTTCCGACAAATATGCAGGATATTACATTTCTCGTATGATATAATCGCTCACATTTCCCGTATGATATAATCGCTCCTGATTGAAGCGACCACACAGAAATGTCCTCAAGGATTTTATTAAAAATGGTTGCAACCGTTTCTAAGTTATCGTCATTAGTGAAAATTAGAACGTCGTCTGCGTAAATATTGTGATTTATATTATTATTAATTATCTATTATTTGACTAATTTCGTCAAACGCGATAATAAATAAAACAACTGAAAGGGGTGAACCTTGAGGGATCCCATTTTTTAAGTCATATTTGTCGGAAAAAGAACCGTTAATTCTGACCATTAGTCTTCGATGAGTTAGAAAACTTTTAATGAAGTTGTATATTTTGGGGCCAACCCCCCATTTTTTTAATTGTCTTAGAACAATGTGTGCCCCAATACGATCGAAGGCTTTTTCGAAATCAAGGGAAAGTGCAGTAACATGCTTCTTACTAGATAAAGCACACGAAGAAAAATGGTCGAAAGATAAGAGCGAATCAATGACCTTTTTTAAAGTCAACCTGATTAAAGCTTAAAAAGATGTGCTGTGAAGCAAACCACATCAGTCGATTGGCAACTATCTTCTCCAGAACCTTGCTGTTACATGGTAGTAAGGAAATCGGGCGAAAGTTGGCCGGATTATGTATAGATTTTTTAGGTTTAGGGATAAGAGATACACAGGCACATTTCCAACTTTGAGGAATGATACCAGAAGAAAAAATTCAGTTATATAGGTTTAATAATCTAGTCTTAATAGAATCAGATAGATTTTTGATCATTAGATAATTAATCCTGTCGTGGCCAAGGGAGGAGGCCTTGGCCTTATTAACAAAATTGTCAAACTCCTGCATGGTGATGGGATTATCAATTTCTCTTGTGGAGCGAGTGAGATTTTGTGGGGGGTGGTATTAATTAATTAATTGATTGGCACGACAGCCCGCTTACGCGAGACTAAGGCCTAGCTTCCCGCAACCACCCGTGAGGGTGGTATATTTCATTTAAAACCTTCGACTTATGGGCAGCAAAGTCATAAGTAAAATTTTTATCATCTGAATAATCCGACCAATGTTTTGCAAAAGAATTTGCAATTTCCTTCGCACAAGAAATGTTCTAATTGTTTATTATTAGCTGCGGAATTACAATTTGCCTATATGAATCTGACAGCTTTTTGATATTTTCCCATATTTCTTTAGGAGAAGATGACGGATTGATGGAGCTAGTGACGCTCATAAAACTTTCTTTTTTCGCTTTTTTTGCAACGCGTTTAAATTTGGCATTTGCTGCCTTGTATGCAATGAGGTTTTGATTGGAGCGAAAGCGCTTAAATGCATACCATGCGTCTTGCTTTAATGTACGTAGCTCAGCGAGCTCTTTATTCCACCAAGGTACACATTTTTTGGAAAAATATGGTCGGCTTTGAGGTATAGATAACGTAGCTGCACTAAGGATAATCTTTTTAACCGAAGCGGCTTCCTTGTTTATGTTGTGGCTGAGGGGATGAAGTTCATTTTGTATGTCACATGATAATCTGTATTTGTCCCAATCTGCTTTTTCAGTTTTGAATCTAGGAATATGTACAGTCTTATTGCTCTTGTCACAATTTAGATAAAAAATTATCGGGTAATGGTCACTTCCACAGAGATTATCTAAGATTTTCCAAGAAAGGAAAGGGTAAATGCAGATACCGTGAAGATACCGTGATATCAACATGGGAAAATTTATTACGTGTGAAAAAGTGCGTGGGAGATTTATCATTTAAGACAGTTAAATCTTGGGAACAGATTAGTTCCTCAATTGCTTTACCCCTCTTATTATGGGTGGAAGAGCCCCAAAGTGGACTCCAACCGTTAACATCTCCACAAAGAATAAGCGGCTGAGCAATGAAATCAGAATAGATTTGAATTCACGTAGATCAAAATCTTTTTCGGGTGGAAAATAAACAGATATCAGTTTGAGAGTAATATTGGTCTTAATTTCTAAAGCAATAATGTTTAAATTAGTTTGGATATTAATTCTTTTATGGCATATGCTTTTTCTAATAAGCACACCAGTTCCGTGTTTATTTGTATTATTCGCATTATGGAAATAAGCTACATAAGGAGAGGGAGGGGAGGGATTATTGTGGTGGGAAAGGTGAGTTTCTTGCAAGGCTACAAGATCGGGCTTTAATTCTGAGATAAGCAAGAGGAGCTCGTGATAATTATTGAAATAACCATTAATATTCCATTGCAAGAAAGTCAGCGTGATAAATGGAGTAACATGAAAAATACTAAGCTATTTTATTTAACAGTATTTTTACTATTGCGAGCATCATTCATCAGAAGGGTCAGACATATTTTATAATTGAGTAAGAGAAAGAACTTTTTTAAGAGATGGAAGAGGGGAAAATCTAATACTCGCAAAACTGTTATCAGTAATGTTTTTAGTGTTTTTAAGAGAAGTACTTGAATTGTTATCAGTGATAACGGATGGAGTTTTGTTATATATACTTTTGTTGGATTCTTCGAGAGAAATACTCTCTTTATTTATTAGTTGATTTGGTAAGCTGTTGCTTCAGAGAGAGTTGTTCGGTCGTTGGAGACTTTTGGATTTGGAGAGCTGTTTTATTTATTAATTTATTTATTTATTTATTTATTAATTTTAGTCTAAATCTAGTCTAACAGATTGTTTTTACAGACACAAACTAAACTTAAAACTAGAGAACATGTTTTAGATCATTTTTAAAGACATCTTTTGAAAGAAACAAGTCTAACTTAAATTTAGAAGATACAGTGCTATACACGTTTAAAGCTCTGTATAAAGGGGAGTTTAAAGCATAATTAGCTCGGCAAGTGCTTAAGTAGAATGTAACTGTCTGTCGTAGTGCTCTTGAAGGAACTTTGAAGTTAATTAACTGCAGCAAAGACGGGCAGTCAACCCTTCCCACCACGATGTCAGAAACGAACATCAGTTCCAGGGTTGTTCTTTGTTTTTTTGTTTAGTACTCGATGGTTTGGTGTTGTTGTTTTCTTTGTTTATTGTTGTTTTTGGGGTAGAGGTACTTTGTGCATTGGTAGCACGAGGAGTTTCTGCTAAAGAATGGGCAGCGGCATAGGATGTTGAATTATTAAGGGGGGTATAGTAACTTGTGTCCGGTAAATATTCCTAGCTTCCATCATGGAGCATTTGTTCTTTGTTTTAATAGCTAAAATATCTTTCGATTGTTTAAATTTTTTACACTCATTGGATGATGATGGATGTGGTTCGGAGCAGTTAGCGCACATAATGCGAGTGCAATCATCTGGTTGGTGTGGGGGCAATGAACAAACAACACATATCGGTTGATTTTTACACCATTTAGCAGTGTGGCCAAGCAATTGACATAATTTGCATCTCATCGGATTAGGGATGTACTGCCTGACCTTCACGGAATGCCATGAAATGTCTAGTTTGTTAGGTAAATTGTAAGAGTCGAAAGACAATAAAATAACACCACTAGGAGTTGGTTTTCCATTGATAATTTTGTAAAATTTATAAATAGAAGTAACACCTTGACTGCTGAGTTCAATTACTATTTCTTCATCAGAAACTTTGTTGAGGTAAGGGCCATAAATTGTCCCCTTGGTTGTGTTGAGTGAAGAATGAAAAGAAAAATTAATACGGCACACTCCATGTAATTGTGTGGTGGTTAGAAATCTTTGTGTAATTTTCTTGTCTTTTACTAGTAGCAGAAGCTTACCGTCTCGGAGTTCAGAAATCGAAATTACCTCTTTACTGATAAGCTGTATTGCCTTATGAACAGCAAAACATGAAAAATCAGTCATCTTTTTATTTTCATCACTGCAAGCTAGGATCAGAAACTTGGGATCTGCCGTCGCAACACTTGGTAATTCAGGAAAGAGATCCAGTGAGGAACCATGTGCAAGTCTCTTCTTTTTTCGTGGAGTATCGCTTGCAAGTAATGCAAAGCCCCAGGGGGCATATTATCAGTTGCCCCAGGGGGCATGTTCACGAAAGGAAAAACAAATATGTTCAATTCAAGTGCAAATATACAAAGCAATGCTTTTTTCGCTAGTTGGAGAAAAAAGAACAAAAGATAACGGACGAAGCCGGCACTGAATAACACAACGATAGCAGACCTAATACGACCAAACACTTTGAATGCTAGACGCTGACGTCACTCGTTCATTCTCGCTCAATTGTGCGAAGAGAAGGAAGACGATGTGCTGTTGTTCTTGTTGTTGCGCTGGCGAAAAGCTGAAATTGTAAAACGATTTATATTTTCTTCTTCTATAAGCCTGCATGGCGTCGCATATTGCTCCTGAACTCACTGCTCTACAGTCAGCAAAATCATAGAAAAGAAAAGAAAATATGGCTGGCATAGCGACCTATATGATCGCTACAGGCAATTAAAAAGAAATAATAAGTAATCAATAAAAATGGAATTGGAAAGAAAAGAAAACGTTTTTATTACCCGTAATAATTTTCCGTCCCGTTCTTTGGAACTTTTCTTACGGCCCACATATAATGTTTGTTTAAAAGCACTAAAATCAGAAAATCTAATATTGTAAATTTATGATCAGACCATTCGCCATAGAACCATTCAGGTGCAGAATATTTAAACTATTTTTAAACGTAGGCATGCCGTAATAACATTTTTCTTATGACAAAATACTTGTCTTATTATTTCTTTATTTAGTGCTTTCGCCCTATTGAAAGTCAATAGACCTATTAAATTATGTTTTTCCATACAATCTTTTAACCCTTGGTTTCTCCGTTAGATTTCGATTAAAAAAAAAATAACAAAATTAAAACACGCATCTAATTATTTTTGATTTCAAGTGTTTCACGAATTTTGTACTGCCTATCAGTTCATTTTTTTTCGTAGTTTTCCTATATTCCCAAAATTGTAATCAAGCATGTGAATATATGTATAAACAAATAATTTTACTTCGAACTCGCCACGTGAAAATATTTGCGAACATTTTAAATTGGCATCAACCACCAAATTTTGAAATCAATCAAAGCGCACCATTGGTCAGCAAAAAGCCATACACCACAAAGAATCGATTGATGGTGACATTGCAGCAATTTTTTTTAGAAAACCAATCGCAACACAAGAAAGCATACACACAATAAACGACAACACCAAAAACATTAGCGAATCCCGAATCATCTTCGTTGAAACGACGATGCTTTGGTTCGTTGTTTACTCTCCGCTTGCGCTTCGACGAACAAGATCGCAAACTGTTGAGCGCGAGCAAATTTCCCGCAACCTATGCCTCCGCTCATCTCTTCCCCCCCGCGTCAAGAAACACGCTTGACAAATTTTTGAAGATGCGTATTCTTTATATTGTATATTGAAACGAAAAGGCACTTTTTGCTGTGCATGAACGCTTTTGCAAGCATACTTTTAGGCATGTACTTTGAAGTACATTAAAACTGTTATAAATTCGCTTGGTATAGTCCGATATGGCAAGGATGGTTCTCGAAGAAATGGGCTGTGCGTGAATGGTCGAGCGCTTTCCAATTAGAAGTTGCAAGAAACTTCGGCGCGATAAGAAAACTGGTATAAAAGCAGCAGTGTGCAGCGCAATGAGTCGAGTCTGTGTTAAGCAAGCAATGGGGAAACATGCAATAGTAGTAGTGTAAAGTAGAACAAGTGCAAATTTGTAAATAAAGTGATTGTTAATTTTTGTTGAGTAATTGAAGTTGTTTTATTTTCAAATACAATCAAAACGAACCGTCGATAACGAACTGTGGAATTTCGTAACAATATTCTTTGGTATAATTTACAGCATTACAATGTCGAAAAAAATTGTTTTGACAGCAAGAAAAATGAATATTTGATTAGTGGTGATATAGTTATGAAACAGTAAAAAAAATATTTTTTTTTTAATTTATATGAAACAATAGTAGTTTTCTTTATTTAACCTTCACTCTGTGCTTGGGGTATACAGTTCCCCACGATGACATAAAACATGATATTGTAAAGGTTTCTAATTCTAAACGATATATTTATACTTATATCATTGGAAAGGTATTGATGAGAAGAATCTAAAAATATAAACAAATATTTTAGTTCAAGTATGATTAGGCAGATATAGCCAAAAATAGCACACAAACTGCTGTGCTTTGGGGAATAAATGACCCCGTTTCTTTTACCAATACATTTTGCATGCAAAACTTATCCAAGTTCTGAACCACTCAATTTCTAAATCACGAGCACACTCACCGGTGGAATAACTAATTCAAAGACGGTAAACAAATAAATAAAATAAAAATACTAATACAAAACAACAAACAACAACAACATTAATAATATGTCATACTATAATGATAATATAATTATTTCCCAAAAAACTATTATTTTACTCATTCCCATACAAACTATACTGGTTCAAAAATGGGGAACTCAGTTCCCCATTGCACGGGATTAGGGTGTAAACACCATGCACAGAGTGAAGGTTAAAATTACAAATATACGTTACTTTTAATAACAAACAAAAAACAATTGGCAAATTTTTTGCAAGTGTTTCCTTTTGCAAAGGAGTTATAAAAATGAGATGGTGATATATTTATTATTATATAAAATTAATTAATTATTATATAAAATTAATGTGACATTTAATAACATTACTCGATATGTATATGGGGTGGGAAAATATGACCATGTCTCGCTGTGGAGGAATAAAATTCTTGGTTGCAGCATCACCAATTACTTGTCAGCAAGAAACTGTGCATTCATATTTAAATTAGTTGAATGGAAAGAGCCGAAATATTTATATGACAAACTTCAAATGCCTAAGTCGGGAAGACATCACAACCTTATTGTTCCAAAGTATGTGTACCTGACCTCTTCTAGACTTTTTTTCATTAACGCCGTAAGACTATGGAACTCTCTTCCGGACACTTTGAAAGCTGGACTGAATAGAAACAACTATAAAGCGCGAATTTCCGACTATTTCAATGAATTATTGTAATGGACTTGCCTTTCGATTACAGATCATCAAAACTTATTTCTCATCTCTTACTCTTTGCATTGTATCTCAACTCCTATATACTGTACTTTTTCTGTAATAGCCTTAAGTATACAGTTTGTATTTTTCTTTTTCTTTTTTTTTAAGCTCGATACCACTGTTACCTAATATTAGTTGATGCACTTATAAATGGTTCTTTTATGGTTCTTTATAATGGTTCTTAGGTAGTGTAACCTTAACCCTTTCGGTACTTCTTTTTTGTTTTTAACTTTAAAAGTCATTATTTTCCATTTTATTACTGTTTAAGCCTACATAATGAATAATCAAAAGTAATTTTTTAAAATATTGTTCGAAAAAGTGGTTTTTGGGCATCATGAAATATGGCATAGTAAAAAATAAAAAAATCGTACAGCCTTAGTAAACTATATTTGGGATCTAACTTTTTTTACACTTACTAAAGCAATAAATACCTACTAGATTACTTACATAAACCTATAAAATAAATTGATTTTTGCAATTGAATAAATAAAAGTACGAAGTGACCTCTTTTTGTAAAATACGCAGCTCGATAGGACTTCGCACTTTCTGAACCCTTACAAGTTACTTGGTACACTAATCAAAATATTTTTTTCATTATTTCGTATAAAAATCTTCAGAGAAAAATTGAAAAAAGTAGTATCCACAAGTTTTTGACCTAGAACAGGCACTGAAAATAGACTATGCCATATGGCATAGAATACCCGAAAGGGTTAATGAACCAAATAAATAATAATAATAATAATAATAATATAGTTATGAAATGGACTGTAGATGAAAACAGGGTGTTGGACATCATTAGAAAGGAAATTAAGAAAGGAAAAGTAGGAATATATTCTCACCTTGACGACCATGAGTATCATAAAGTCCAAAAAATTATGGAAGAGGAATTTTTTGCATACTCTAACATCAAATTCGTCAAGTGTTCACAACTGGCGAGAGACGTAGAAAGTGAGGAAGAATTGAGGAAACAAATTGCGCTTCTTCATAAAAACGAAAGCAACCATTGTGGTATTACAGCAACCTTCGAAAAACTAAAGGCTAAGCTGTATAACACTCACCTCAGAGAGCAAATAAATAGGTAATAAATAACTGCGACACATGCTCAGGAGAAAAATATGACCGAAATCCCATAAAAAGCATATTCCAAAAAACCGAAACTCCAACTAACGAAATAATTCACGTGAATACATACGTGAATAGCAAACACTCGTTCATGGTCTTTATCGAAAAATTTTCCACTTACAGATAGAAACAGAAGAACGCTTGTAAGTCAACTACAAAAATTTTTATGAATGATAATGAATTCAATAATAAAAACGTTAAACAGTTCTTGCGGAACGAGGGAATACAATAGGGGAATAGGTTCGGTTGTGGGCACCTTTTAATTTTTGGCTCATAACTTTTTACCAAGTTCTTCTTAATCGGACATATTGGCATCTATGGAAAGCTAGAGACCTAAGCTAACAAGTAATGACAAAAATAAATCGATTCCGTCAAATAGAAAAGTTTTTTTTTTTAATTTTGTAAAGTAGTCATTTTTAACGAAAATTTTTTTTTGGTTCGGTTGTGGGCACCCTTGGAAAATCTGCTGGAAACGGGGAAATATTAAGAAAAACCAACACGAATATAGAAAAACATTAAGTTTTAATTATTTGAAGCACAATGCACGCATGTGAAGTAGCTGGTACGCATGTCGGCACACTTTAGATGGACGGGCATTTCAAAATGTAAGTGACCAAGTCATTCTCCTGGGCTGTCAAGAAGACCTAAAGTAAAATGAAATTCAACCTAATTAATCAACACTCTTCAAGTGCTGTGACGTGAAGAAGGTGGAAAACACCAGTTAACCTGATTCGATAACGTCCACGAAAAGAAGAAAAAGAAGAAAACACCACCGTCGACAGCTTTGATGTCTCCGAAATTTTCTTCCACCTTCTTTTTGTAGCGTTGAAGAGTGGTTCGGGAAATCGCATACGCTGCGGCAGTCGATTTTTTGGTTAGCTTGTCTGCAGAACAATGTTTACTTACATCCAGCACATTAAAAAAGATATCGGACGATTTTTATTTATCCTCGGATGATATAGCTACAACAACCAAAAAATGCGTAAAAAGACCATTTCCGATGATATAACTTACCAAAACTTACCAAATCACAAAAAAAAGGGGGGCCCACAACCGAACTAATTGCGGTGCCCACAACCGAATTTGGCAGCCATTTTGAGAAGTAGTGAAAAATTTGTTCGGGGTAAACATATTGGTTGTAATCAATATTGGATCACAAAGTATAATAAATTTACTAAATAAAAATGCATTTTACTCGCCTTCTCGATGGATTCACTTCGATTTATGACACCATTTAAAATGTTTAAAAAAATGTTTGTCTTATTTTTTAAGCACAGAAAGATATATATGGTCCCAGCACAAAGCAGGCGTGTCTGTTCGATTCAGTATTTGGCATAAAAAGATCGTGCTTCCATAATGAACAAATAGCCTTAGTCAAAAAAACCCAGCCTGCTTTCTATCAAAAGATACGAAGGGGTGCCCACAACCGAACTATGCCCACAACCGAACCTTTTACCCTACCATATTACTAAACCAAATAGTCATACTGGCAACAGCGACATAGAAAGTTTAAACAACAATTTTACCGAAAAAATTCGAACCCTTAATCTTGAAAATTATCTACCAATTACACAGCAAATTTTCAAAGCAATAATGCTATATAATGATACATATCACAGTACAATTAAATGCACTCCATTAGAAGTACACAATCACATAATAAACCACACAATAATTTACGAAAGGCGTTGCAAAGTTAAGGGGTCATTCTCATGTGAAATTTTGTAAAAATCTATTTTTAACATATTTGGAATGTATCGTCCTTGAAGAAGGTGCTGTCAAAATTGTATTGGAAAATTTCAAGTATTTCGGCTTCTACAGACATTTATATAACGAGCGGTCAAGGATTCTAGCGGTTAGTCAAAACTTTAAACGTGTTTTTCTCGGAACGCCTTTTTTGAAATGGCGGGGATGATTTAATAAAAAACCATTCATCCGATCTCTCTGCGATTTTGTCATGTCATTCTACATACTGTTAGCTATCGTCCCTAGTAAATTCACTCCGATATGTTAAAAATTTCATATTTTTTTTAATTGATAAAATCTTCAAAAACAACCATTTTTTACTGTTCTAACTTCCAATGCCTGCCATTTTGTGAGATTCTTATGAAAAAATTCAAATTTACTACGGACGAGAGGTACGTTCATACTGAATAAGAATTTCTTTGAAATTTATGTTTGAGATAATCCTGTGACTCAAAACAATCCCCGTCAGCTGACCATGACGCGGCAGAAGCCGTGTCTTTAATCGAAAAAAAGTGTTTGAAAACATTAAAAAATTTTTTTTTTGTTTTTTATTTTTGTACAATAACAATGAATAAATTAAAGTGTATTCACAAAGGAAATAATTTCTGAAGAATGTCCATTTTTCCTGTCCGCGCATGAGAATGACCCCTTAAAGAAGAAAAAAGGGGTTTATTAAAAACTAGGTTGGTAGGGTTTATTAAAAACTATAGAAATATAAGGCATAAAGAGGAACCTAAGTTTAGAAAACAGCCAGTTAGATCCAGTTAGATGGAATCCATATTAGTAATATTAAAAGACCAACTAAATATAGTAATCTAGCAGAAACTAATACTGAAAATAACTCAAACTTAAAATTACAATTAATTGTATGGGCACTAGTAATAACCATGAAAAGTGCCAAAAACAACTCTATTATAAGTAGTTGCGATGCAACGAATACAACTTTAAATGGAAATTTTTTAATACATTATAATAATTGTTCATTAAAAATAGCAAATCAAAAATTTTCGAACAATGGGAAAATATATATTGACAAAACCAAGGTTCCTGTCACTTGTTCGAAAGGAACAAGTGACAGGAACAACAATCGCAGCAGGGAAGCTTAAAGATTATTTTGCACAGCTCTAAAACCCACCACAGATCTCATTTGACATGCACTACGCTCACAACATGAATTTAGTTTACGAATTAGATAGAGACATAACGACAAGTGAAATACGGACGATGTTAGCAAAAACGAAATTAAATAAAGCTCCTGGTGAAGACCGAGTTTCTTATGAATTTATAAAGAATGCCCCTGACGAGCTCCTGCAAGAATTAGCGAGCACATATAACGTGTTATTTGAAAGTGGTAGAGTGGATAACGCCTTTGTTAAAAGTATAATTTTTCCATTACATAAAAAGGGAGATAATACGCTGCCGAGGAACTATCGAGGCATTTCCTTTATGAATTGCATAGCGAAAGTAATGATGGGAGTACTCAACACGAGACTCTCGGATTGGGCAAAAAATAACAAGGTGCTAAACGAATATCAAGCAGGTTTTCGCAAAGGCTATTCCACAGCAGATAATATATATAACTTGACAGCTATCGTCCATTACAATTTCAGTAATAATAAAAAGACTTATGCGTTCTTCGTAGACTTCAAAGCTGCGTTTGATAAGGTTCCTCGGAAGGCGTTGGTTTATAAGTTGTTTACAGTGGGAGTATCCACTAAGTTAGTCAGGCTAATTGAAAGCATCTACAGTGATACAAGATCAGTAGTATAGACGGGACAGGAGTTGTCGACGGATTTCGAGACACTTTCTGGGGTAAAACAGGGCTGTTTACTTTCACCTTTTCTTTTCGCACTTTATCTTAATGACCTCTATGACAACCTGGGAGGTGGAATATATATACCTGAAATTCGATGCAACATACGTCAGCAAGTATATGCTGACGATATTGTTATTCTTGCTGATGAGAGAAATGTATTGCAGAAAATTATACATAGACTGGAAGAATATTGTAAGATGTGGAACGTAGAAGTAAACTTAAGCAAATCGGAAATTATGATTTTTAGAAAAGGAGGCAGATTAGGTATTAATGACAAATGGTATTTTAATGGACAAATCATAAAAATTACGAGTGAGTATTGCTATCTCGGAGTATCTCTAACACCACAGATGACATTTAAAAAACATGTAGAAGGGCGAACGGTGACAGCGAAAAATAGCATAAATTCCACTTGGCAAGAGTTTTTGAGAAAGAAAAATATTTCTTTAACCCTTTCGGTTATTCTAATAATGAAACAAATAATGAAACAAATATTTTGATTAGTGTACCAAGTAAATTGTAGGGGTTCAGAAAGTGCGCAGTCCTATCGAGCTGCGTATTTTACAAAAAGAGGTCACTTCGTACTTTTATTTATTCTATTAAAAAAATTAATTTATTTCATAGGTTTATGTAAGTAATCTAGTAGGTATTTATTGCTTTAGTAAGTGTAAAAAAAAGTTAGATCCCAATTAAAGTTCACTAAGGCTGTACGATGTTTTTTATTTCTTACTAAGCCATATGGGATGTAAAGTGGGTCGCCTCCTCGTGGTGCATCCTGGGTAACGCTAAATGGCCCACACCACCTCCCCCGCCCGGTGCTCACAACCGCTAGGTGTGGGTTTCGGGCATCGGCACGATCTGGCTTCGTCTACGGACTCTCTTTTGTCTTCTGACTAATTCTCGTTCGCTTTTGAGCTGGTGGCTGTGGCTTCCGGACCTAGTACCACCGGGGTGAAACCTTGTGCGAACGGCTCCGGTCTAAGGTCACAGTTCATCTCCGTCCCGTTAAAACCCTGGCAGGCCTTAGGGTACGTTCCCGATCGGTCACCATTGAGTTGGTGGCGTAGGTTTGGTTGAGATAAACTCCCAATTTGCACTGGTTCGGCTCTGAACACACTACTCCATAAGGGTGTGTGTCAACCCTCGCATGGCCTCCCTGCATTTGCATAGATAACCATGGGACCATCAAGGTGACTACGCGCTCCGGTCGGGATAGCGGCCTTAAGTGGGGACCCTTTTCGCATGGACAAGTCCAAATTCCTAAAAACACCGGCCAACCCAAAAGGGGACCCAAAACGTTTGGTTCGGCAACAGCCGACCAATCAAGCGCCACCCTCCTCGGGAGGCGCTGTCGCAGCAAGACCTGTGGTGCAGGCGAGATCCACTGCCTCAAGGCCGGGTCCGTCTACTTCCGCACCACTCAAGGGCCGAGCTGCTCCCACCCGTAGCAAGCGCCCCCCCGCGGCACCGGTCTCGGCACCGCGTAGGGGGATCCATACCCCATCCGTCCACCCTGCCGGTGTTGCTACACCGGCTTCCAAACCAACACCAGGCTCCACTGGTGCTGGATCCAGCACCTCCACTTCTGCTGCCGTCCGCCCGCAACACATTAGCGCTTCAACACGGGCGTACAGAAACAGGAGATCGGCTATGAGGATACTGAGCCGTTTCGGTTCCTCGGATCCGAGCACCCTATCCGACAAGGATAACGACGCTCTCCTCTGGGCGCAGCAACACAAAAACGACCGACCAATTCCCTTGCCGGAGGTCGCCGTGAAGCGCCAAAGATCGGGCGAGCAACTGGCTCCTCCTGCAGCCCAGGACCCTAAACGGCCCAGGCTGGCGGTCGTCAAGCCAAAACCTCTGCGACCGTTCAGCGAGGTGGTCAAGGAAGGCATTGTTTGGGCTATCATCGACCGTGCTAACAGCGATGGCACTATCTCCGGGGCGAACTGGAGATTAGTGCAAGCCAAACTCACCAATGTCTATAAAGACATCGTTTCGGCCAACCCAGGCTTCTCCCCTACATGCCGCGATGCCGGATGGTATCAAGGGCATGTCAAACTCATCGCCTGTGCAGATCAACGCTCAGCGGATCTGTACAAGCAGGCGATCAACAAGATCGGCGAGGTCTGGCCCGGCGCGAAGCTAGCCGCGGTCTCGATGAACCAAATCCCCAATCGCCCGCGTGCAAAGGCCTGGATCCCAGCTGAACCCTCCTCTCCAAGCGAGATACTGGAGCACCTTCAGCTGAGCAATGTGCACCTCCCGACTCATGATTGGAAGGTCGCCAAGGTCAGCGAGCCGAGAGGACATCTTCGGCAGGCGCTCATCGTCATCAACGAAGAGTCGCTAGCTCCGATTCTGGCAAAGGACGGAGAAATAAACTACGCGTTTGGGTCGATCGTCCTCAGCGTATATAGGTGCGATCTACAAGGTAGCACCCAGATACCTAAGGGGACGGCTCCCGAACCCAGTCCATCCACCTCCACTTGCATCATGGCCCCGTCGGAAGAATGCCCATCCGACGACACCGGCAGTGTCACGTCGGCCTCCGAATATGTCGGTGAGTTCTTCGACCACGTGGCTATGAGTGTCGATGGCGCCACTGAGTCCCCCTTGTCCGACGAGGAGGATTCAAACGCCACAATTATTCCCAGTCCTGTTGATGGTGCAGATTGTCCAAATTAATCTGCACCACTCCATCGCTGCCTCGGCAGCTTTTCTTCTTCGCCTGGTACAAACAGGCGAAGACATGGCGCTGATCCAAGAACCGTGGATCGTAAATGGTCGGGTTTGCGGTCTCAACCTTGATGGCTATCGGGTTGTCTACATGGTAGGACAAGGTAATCCCAGATCCTGCATCCTTGTCAAGAACAATCTTAATGCTCTTCTCCTCCCCAGGTTCAGCGACTCGGACAACGTGGCTGTAGCGGTCCTCATCAACGCCGTGTTGACTTGGGTTGCCTCCACCTACATGGCTCACGACCACGGCTCCTCACCACCTCACGATAAGGTGAAAATATTGGTTTCCGAGGCATCCCGGAACCATGTTCCTGTCGTCATCGGTGCGGACGCCAATGCGCGCGGTGAGTCTCTTTTTGATTTTATTCTTGCACACGACTTAGTTATTGGCAACAGGGGTAACGAACCGACCTTCCTGACTTCTATTAGGAACGAGGTTCTCGACATCACTCTTGCCAAACACTTCTCGTCCAATATTCTTAACAACTGGAGGGTTTCACAAGAGTGCTCCCTCTCCGATCATAGGTATATTTGCTTCACGCTAGGTGACCATGTTCCAAACGAAGTCGTGGGTACTGACCACCTTATTAACAGGAAGCGCACTGATTGGGAAAGATTTAGGGCCTGTGTTGAAGCAGGCGCTTATGCTATTCCCTCCGCTATCGACAACTGCTCGGACATTGAACGAGCGGTTGACTCTGTCACGTCTCTACTGAAATCTGCTGCGGAGGCAGCCTGCGTCTCCTCGACACCTAGGGGCAAACCAAAGCCTCGCTGGTGGAACCCGGAGATTGCAGAGCTTCGCAAGCAATGTCGCAAACTTTTCAATAGGGCCAAAGCCCTCGACGACTGGTCTCCTTACAAACACAAACAAATGGAGCTCAAATACGCCATCAGGAAAGCTAAAAGGGTGACTTGGAGGAGCTTTTGTGAAAATATCGAAAGTTCCTCTGAGACCAGCAGACTTCGTAGAATACTTAGTTCTTCCCCGAGGCACCTTGATGGTATCCAGACACCCCAGGGTGGCTGGTCAACATCAGGTGCTGAAACACTGGAAGTTCTGCTAAACATTCACTTTCCTGGTAGCGTAACTGTCAACGACCACGATCACAGTCTTCCTGAGGTCGACCGGGTCCCCAGAGCACCCCCCTCAACTTGGTTAACCGAATCCCATCTATATTGGGCCATCAAGTCTTTTGACCCATTTAAGTCCCCAGGGCCGGATGGTATCATACCAGCTGACATCCAGCACTGCGCTGAGTCAGTCGCGCCCTGGTTGCTACGTATTTACAGGGCTTGCCTGGACTTCTCCTACATCCCCTTCAAATGGAGGGAATCTAGGGTGGTCTTCATACCTAAGGCGGGGAAAGTGTCCCATGTCAACGCTAAGGACTACAGACCTATCTGTCTATCGTCATTTCTTCTCAAGACCCTAGAGAGAATTCTAGACCATCATATCAGGAATTCGATCGATCCGTCTCTCCTATCTAAGTCACAGCATGCCTACACAAAGGGCAAGTCTGTTGAAACCGCACTGCATTCACTTCTCGAGACGGTCGAAAGATCTCTCGCCCACAAAGAGTTTACTCTGACGGCATTCCTCGACATCGAAGGAGCCTTTAACAACGTCTGTCCTCAGGCGGTTGTTGAAGCACTTTCGAATCTAAACCTAGACACGAAGCTGGTAAGATTTGTCGAGTGTCTGCTCAAAATGCGTGTCGTTAGCTCCGCAATCGGAAACACGCGCATCAAACGCACAGTAAGGAAGGGCACACCGCAAGGCGGGGTGCTATCTCCACTAATCTGGAATCTGGCAGTAAACTCTCTTTTAAATCGTCTGGACAATACTGGGTGCAGAATTGTTGCATATGCGGATGACATTGCGATAGCAGTCTCCGGCAAATCTCTTTCTACGCTTTCTGAGAAACTAAGTTATGCACTTAGGATTCTATCTCAATGGTGCCGTGAATTCGGCCTCGATGTCAACCCCTCGAAAACCGAGGTTATGCTTTTCAGTAGGAAGTATAAGATACCTCAGTTCGCACTACCTAAGCTAGACGGTGTTAGACTTAGCCTTAGCAACAATGTTAGGTACTTAGGTCTAATCCTCGACTCTAAACTAAATTGGAAGGCTAACATTGCTGAGAGGGCACGGAAAGCCTCATGTGCTCTCTACTGCTGCAAACGGGCCCTGGGTGCTAGATGGGGACTACAACCACGAATAATGTCCTGGCTTCACTCAGCGGTAGTTGAGCCTAACCTACTCTATGGTGCTGTATTCTGGTGGCCTGCCATAAGTAAGGCGGTCAACTTGAAACCTCTTGATAAAGTCAGGAGGATGGCGGCCATTCTGGTTACAGGGGCTCTCCGCACTACACCCACGAAAGCATTGTTTACCTTTCTTCACTGGTTCCCAACCGCGCAGCGGGTCGAATTACATGCGAAATGCTCTGCAGTCAGGCTAAACGCGATTTCCCGCTGGGCTAGACCGGATCTTGGTCATTCCAGGATTCTTACTCAAGATTGTTCGGTGCCAGATGTAATCGATCATATCTGCACACCCACTGAATTTGATCACGGATTTACGGTCCGTATCCCTAGTAGAGGAGAGTGGACCGATAGCGAGCTACCCTCCGGAAACTCTATCAATATCTACACGGACGGCTCCAAATTGGCGAACAAGGTTGGCTGCGGGATTTTCTGTAGCCAACTGGGGCTTCGTCTCTCCTTCCGCCCGCCGGACCATTGTAGTGTCTTTCAGGCAGAAGTAATGGCCATTTACCAGGCCTCAATCTGGCTCATCCGCGAGTACGCGCATGAAACGGATGTCCATATATATTCGGATAGTCAGGCAGCCATTAAGTCGCTCGCCAGAGCGACCACTTCATCCAAACTGGTTCGTGACTGCCGAAAATCCTTGAACAGTCTAGCTAGGCGCTCCAACGTCTCACTACTCTGGGTGCCAGGGCACAGAGGCATTACAGGCAACTGCGAGGCGGACGAACTAGCCAGAGCAGGCACATTGCTCGCTGAGACCTCGTCCTTCCTCCCAGTGGGAGCCCCTATTGCATCGATTAAATTGATGCTCAGACAATTTTACCAAAGAGTAGCGAATCAACTGTGGTCTGAGGAACAGACCTACAGTATCTCTCGACTAACCTGGCCCTCCTATAACATGAAACGGACTAACCAGCTGCTTAACCTTAGCCGTCACTCAATAAGCACAACGGTCTCGGTGCTCACGGGTCACTGTCTTATGGGTAAGCACGCGGAGAGACTGGGACTGCAATCCAACGACTACTGTCGAGGATGCGGGTCCGAGGAGGAGGAGGAGACCGTTCTCCACCTGTTGTGTCAATGTCCCTCACTAGCCAGAAGAAGACTTAGGTCTCTCGGCTCAGTTTTCTTTACAAGTCTAACTGAGCTATCGCCTCTGAATATCAGGGATATAGCCAGGTTCGTAACAGAATCCTCTTGGTTCTCAGCGCAGTAAGGGGGAGTCGCGCCATCCACCGTGGTATCACAATGAGCCATAAGTTGTGCTTAAGTGAGCTTCTCACATAGGAGGCTGCCACTCCAACCTAACCTAACCTAACCTACTAAGCCATATGGCATGATGCCCATAAACCACTTTTTCGAACAATATTTCAAAAAATAACTTTTGATTATTCATTATGTAGGCTTAAACAGTAATAAAATGGAAAAGAATGATTTTTAAAGTTACAAACAAAAAAGAAGTACCGAAAGGGTTAAAGGCAAAATGGAAAATATTTCTAGCGGTATGTATGTAGTGTGGGGTTATTCACAGTTTGAGGAAGTCGACAAATTAGTGCTTTACTTCATAAAAAGGATTTTGCGGTTACCGGATTTCACGCCAACATATATAATAATGTTAGAGACAGGAGCCGAGAATGGACATATTTATAGTTTAGATTTGCACTTAAGGTATATAGCTAGGACCATGTTTGAGTATGACGATGAAAGATTACCACATCTCTTTACTAAACTCACACTTCGGAAAAATATGTTATGGGCAAAGGAACTAAATCAACTAGGTAATGAATTTGACATCAAATGGACGGAAGATAACGCCGATAGACAAAACTGGAACAAGAATCGGCTGGCATTGTTAAAAATGCTAAAAAGTAAATATTATGAAGGGTGATTGAAAAAAGCCGAGCAAACAGGAAGGATATACAGTGTCGGACAAAACATTTGCAACTACAATGCAATTGTTCGATTTGCTTTTTTTACTGAGTAATTTCTGGACGTATTAAATTTCTTTTAATTTTTTCTTATAACTAAACATGTCAGTAATTAATATAAATTAAATTTTTGACAAAATCTAGAGTGCTATGCATTTATGCGATTTAAATTGTAAAATTATTCAAAATTCTGTGCGACAAAACATTTGCAACTTGGTAGCCTGTGCCACATTTTCTTTTTAATTTTTTGAAAATATTTAAGTGTTTTACCGTTATGTGAACTAGTTAAGAGAAAATATTAAATTCCACGTCAGTTGCTGAAAGATTTTCAGACGGAACAGTTCAAATATTAATTTAAATAAATTAATTATCAGTGTTAAAGACAATGGCGCCTGATAAGTTTGGTGAAGCGTTACGCCAGCGCATTATAGACGATTTTAAGAAAGGATATTCTCAGAAAGATATCTCTGTGAAATATAATGTACATAAATCGTCAGTTTCGCGAATTATTTCACGGTATCGTGCAGATAATACCGTCGCCGTGGTACATCGAGGTGGACGTCCACCCAAAAATGATTACACGTACCGATGCAGCCATAACCAGGGAGATAAAAAGAATCCTTTTAAGAGCTCTACGCAGTTAGTAAAAGAAATGCAGCTTCCAATTTCTGCAAGAACAGTATCCCGACGCCTTGCTGAAGCTGATTTGCGATCATACCGTCCAGCGACAAAATCACTGATTTCCAAGCGTAATCAACAAAAGCGGTTGCAGTTCGCAAAAGAACATGTAACGTGGCCAATAAGTAAGTGGAGATCAGTTCTCTTCAGTGACGAGTCCAAATTCAATATTTTTGGAAGCGATGGCATGTCCCGTGTAAGACGACCCAAAGGTAAACGCCTGCAAGCACCGTATTGCATTAAGACGGTTAAACATAGTGGGCATGTTATGGTCTGGGGATGCTTTTCTGCTGCTGGATTGGGGCCTCTCCATCAGATTACGGGAATACAAATCCTGAATACCGTGATGCTTCCGTATGCCGAGTGGGAAATGCCTCTAACGTGGACATTCCAGCAGGACAACGATCCCAAACATACTTCAAAAACGGTGAAAAAGTGGTTGAAACGGAAAAAAATTAATGTTATGAGTTGGCCCGCTCAATCCCCAGACCTTAACCCTATCGAAAACCTTTGGGAAATCGTCAAACAACTAATCGATAGGACAAATGTTCCAAATCAGGACGATTTTTTTCTGAGAGTTCAGGAAGCCTGGAACAACATTCCAATGGACGTAGTCAACAACTTAATTGAGTCAATGCCCCGCCGGTGTAAAGCAGTAATTGAAAACAACGGTTTTGCTTCGAAATATTAGCTTATTTAGTGAATACATTTGAATTTTCTTTTAGTTGCAATTGTTTTGTCGCATTCTGAATATATGCATTTTTAGTTTTCTTTCTCATGTAAATATATTAAATAAGTAATGTGGTAAAATTATGTTTATATTTCATGCTGGAATGTTTAATATTAAATATAAATTGAAAAAAACTGAAAATGTTTAGAAATTACTCTGAACTTTACAATAATATGAGTATTGCCTTGTAGTTGCAAATGTTTTGTCCGACACTGTATAAGAAATTAAATCATATGGCGGCAAAGCTTTATTTAGCAGATGGTTTCACCGACGAAGAAATAATGTGGGTTTTTAAAGCGCGCAGCAACTTAATTGAACTAAATGGAAATCGGTTCAAAACGGCTACTAGAATATGCTCTCTGTGTAACAGAAAGGAAAATATACAACATTTTCTAGGCTCATGCCCTGTATTAAGCGAATTTCCAAAACTGTATTTGGGGAAAAGCAGCTTCAATGAAGAAGAAATAGTAAATATATTGAATTGTGAATTAGATGTAAGAATTATCGTGAAGTATATTAAAGTTTGTTTAAATTATAGAAGTTCTCTTGTTACAGAGTTTAATTATTAATTATGAATAAGCAATATTAAATGTAATTAGCTTTAAGAATTCCGGCTGACGACATTTGTCATAGCCGTATGTTCTAATTTGTGCACTTTTATAGCAATAAAGAACAACTAACTAACTAACTATTGACAAAACCATTATTCCAAAAACCGGTAATATAACGTTCAATACAACATTTACAATGGAAGAAATAAAGCTATCAACAGTACAAAACCTAAAAGATATAGAGGAAATCAAATATAATAATAAAATAATAACATACATTGTACCAACAATAATAGTAATAATTTAATTAATAATTGATTGGCACGACAGCCCGCTTACGCGAGACTAAGGCCTAGCTTCCCGCAACCACCCGTGTTGTGCGTGTGAATTTTGTACGCGGGTGGAAGGGACCTACAGTTTTATGCCGGTTCCGAACGGCAGGTTGGGAGCTTTTTCATAGGCAATTTTTGCTCTCAGAGGTTTGCCATTTCCAGCTGAGAGGACAGCCACCGAAAGAGAAAACGAGTTTCCCGTTATTTTTTTTAGGTGTTACTACATGCAGAATTCGATCTTGCGTCGCTCTGCATGCGACTCGTTGGACCGCGCACTAACCAACTGAGCCACTGCGGCTGCCGTCAACAATAATAGTAGTGATATCAATAATAACATCATTGATAATATTGTACCACAAATTGTATTGTAAAAGGCAAAATCAAAGAATTCAGGAGAATCTTTTATCTAGGGGGAGGAGTTATGTATATTCTTCCGTATACCCAACCGGATCTCCATGCCATAATAAATAAATATGTCCAAAGTCAATAAACTCGGCACAGAATGAACTCGACATTGTGAGTACAACGTTTGCCGCGGAAATCTGATACACCGAAAAAGTTAACGACCAAGCAGAACCAACATCAGCGTTATGATCGCTGAGTTGCTTATGCTTGGCCAGCAGAAACCCGCCGAGTGAGCAAACGGTCAATGAGTTCGTTTTCTGCCGAGTTATCGATTTTTGTATGAAAATTATTTTTATTAATTGACACTTGGATGTGCCACAAGAAATTTTTGTAAAGGCAGTCTTAAGACCAAGCTCAAAGAGTAAAGTTGGTTATCGTAAAAAATCTCAGGCTTTTATTTTAAACGGAAAACGTAATTCGCGCGCCTTCTCCAGTTGGTTACACTAAGAGATACCAGGGACCCTTCAACTTGGTCCTTCCACCGGAGACACGGCCTCCCTCTTCGCCAACCATCGCATCGAACACCTTTTTTGCCGGAGCTTCGTCGTTCATACGGCAGACATGACCGACCGAGCCAGTGTGGCCGCTGGATGTTAATTCGCTGCTTATACAGCTCAAACAGCTCGTTATTGGTTCGTATACGATAGTCGTCACCAACACGAACAGGGCTGAAGATTTTCCGAAGTACCTTCCTCTCGAACACTCCAAGGGCCGCTATGTCGTTTCGTGTCATTGTCCATGCGCCATAGAGGAGCACAGGCAAGATGAACGTCCTATAGAGTGAAAGTTTTGTCGGTCGAGGGAGGTCTCTACTTCCCAATTGCCTACCGAGACCGTAGTAGCACCTGTTGGCAAAAGTAATCCTTCGCTTTATCTCCAGGCTGACATTATTGCTGCTGTTGATGGCGGTGCCAAGGTAGACGAATTCCTTGATAACTTCAAAAGTGTACCTGTCGGCCTCGACGTGAGACCCTAGCCGCTGCGAGTCCCTGCGTGTAGACAGCATATACTTCGTCTTGCCCTCATTTACCACCAAACCCATTTTGGCAGATTCTCTTTCGATAGCCGCAAAGGCAGCGGTGACATCTCGCTTGTTACGTCCGATGACATCAATGTTATCAGCGTAAGCAAGGAATTGGACACTTTTGTTGAAAATTGTGCCATTTGAATGTATACCGGCTTTGCGCAGAACAAGGGGTTACCCTGTCTGAAACCTCGAATGGTATCAAAGGGGTCAGGGAGGTCACTTCCAACCTTGACGGAGCTGCGCTTATTGCTCAACGTTGCTCTGCAAAGTCTCACGAGCTTTGCAGGGATACCAAGTTCAGACAAAGCGGCATATTGGCGATCCCTTATCGGGGTATCAAATGCTGCCTTGTAATCGATGAAGAGATGGTGTGTATCGATTTGATTCTCATGGGTCTTCTCCAGGATTTGGCGTAGAGTGAATATCTGGTCGATTATGGACTTACCAGGTCTAAGACCGCACTGATAAAGTCCAATCAGCGCCTTGGCGAGTGGCTTTAATCGTTCACATAGCAAGCTTGCTAGGATCTTGTATGCAATGGGAAGTAGGCTGATACCCCTGTAGTTGGCGTATATTGTTAGGTCGCCTTTCTTCAGCACTTATATTTCAGCATATATATTTACATATTTTGCAGATGAGCTGATGCATGCACCGCCGCCGGCCTTGAACAATTCGGCTGGTAGCCCATCCGGCCCTGAAGCTTTATTGTTCTTGAGTCACTGGATAGCGACCCGGACCTCGTCATGGCTGAGCGGTGGCACATCCACACCGTCGTCGTCGGTTGGTGCCGTCTGGACATCTTCCCACTGGCGGTGTTGTTCCCTTCGTCGCCTGCGAGCAGCTTGGTGGCAAGCTCCTTCCATAACCTCAGTATACCCTGCGCATCCGTAACCAGATCCCCGTTTTCGTCTCCGCAAGATGCCAAGGGTTTAAACCCTTCCGTGAGACGCTTAACTTTTTGGAAGAATTGTCGGGCGTCATTCCTGCTCCTGCACTCCTCGATTTCCTCACGCTCGCGCCCTTCTTGCTCCCGTTTCTTGCATCTAAAACGGCACCTCTCTTTCTTCCTCTCCTCCCGGTATTTTTCTGTCACGACTCGCGTGGCAGCCGACTGCAGGGTCTTCTTGTAGGCAGCATTCTTCGCTGCAGTGGCTGGTTTTTTGGTGGTGAGTGTGGAAAATCAAGGACATTTTCTGCGGCGGCGCGAATAGAATGGGATAAGTGAACTCATAATCCGTCAATGTCATCAGGTGGAGAGGGGGAGCGACCGAGCTGGTTGGAGAGTTGAGCGGAGTAGACTTCGGCTACCCCTTGTGATCGCAGCTTACTGATGTCCAGCTTTCTTCGCAAACTAGGTTGTGCGGTCTTCGCTGCGCAAAGACGCATGCGTACCTTGGCTGCAACAAGGTAGTGGTCCGAGTCGATGTCGATGTCCTCGGAGTGGTCGTATGGAGGCTGAACTGCCCAACTGTGGGACCAAATATACCTTCTCGCCCGACCTTTGCATTGAAGTCCCCGGTGACGATTTTGACTTCATGGCCAGGCATCCTTGGTCGCATCGTCCTTCTCTTCCGTCGGGGATAGCAAGCAAATTTTGCTGATGCTAAAGTATTTAGCCTTGATGCGGATCGAAGCCAGCCGTTCGTTCACCGGAGTGAACCGAGAGACGTGGTGGCGAAGTCTCTTGCTGACCACAACTCCACAGCCCAATTCGCGCTTCTCCGCATGGAAGCTGTAGTAGATGTCAAAGTCTGCTCGCTTGGAGTAACCTTGTCCTGTCCATCGCATTTCCTGGATGGCGGTGATGTCAGCCTTAAATTTTGTAAGGGGTCTGACGTCAACGCGCATCATGAAGTGTGGGGCAGCTCCAATACTAATATAAGAGGCGAAATTCTTTCCGATTTTATCCTCTCTACTAATCTTCACATATGTAATAAGGGTAAAGAACCTACCACTATTACTAGAAACAGGCAAGAAGTTCTCGATCTCACTCTTGCCTCTCAAACTGTATCGAACCGATTGAGTAATTGGAGGGTCTCCAAGGATCACTCTTTCTCGGATCACAGATACTTATTGTGGGAGATCTCGGATAAAGTTCCAAGTCAACCCCTCTTTAGAAATTTAAAAAAGGCCAACTGGCCTCTTTATTACGATACGGTCCAGTGCCTTCTCCCAACTGATATTCCAAGACCGCTCGACAGTAAGGATGCACTAAATAAGTCAGTTGAATCATTCACGTCGATGCTGAATGCGGCCCTAGACGTAGCTTGCCCATTGAGAAAGCTGTCCACGCGGAAAGGATTAAGATCCCCCTGGTGGTATGCTGAAATCAGTGAGCTCCGCAGAGCAGCCAGGAAGTTATTCAATAAGGCTAGGCGGTCATGCACGGATGAAGTCTGGCTAGAATACAGGCTGGCTCTCAAAGCCTATAAAATCAGGCTAAGGAAAGCTAAGAGGGAGTCTTGGAGAGACTTCGGTGGTAACATAGAACTTACTACCGAAGCCTCTAGGCTCAGGAAATTACTCTCTAAATGTCCATCTAGCACCTGCTACCTCCAAAAGGAAGACGGGTCATGGGCTTCTAGTAGTGAAGAATCACTCGATATTCTGCTAGACACACACTTCCCAGGTGGCTCTAACGACTTGGCGGACTCCTGGTCGGGAAACCGTCCACCGGTCCCAGAAGTCGACCTCTTTGTGACTAGACAGAAATTGTTATGGGCCGTCCAAAAGACCTCAGACCGATTAGTATCTTCTCTTTCCTTCTCAAAATCTTGGAAAGGTTAGTGGATACTCATATTAGGCAGTTGTTGGTCGATCGACCAATCTCGCCCTCACAACATGCGTACTGCAGGGGTAAATCTGTAGAAACCGCTCTGCATTGCTTCATCCATATCATAGAGAAATCACTTGAGTGCAAGGAATTTACTATGGTATCTTTTACGGATATTGAAGGGGCCTTTAACAACATCAGGTCGGAGGCCATTACCGACGCACTTGCAGACCTAAGTGTACGTGTGCCGCTAGTAGCACTGATTGAGCAGCTACTTCATAGCCGCGTCATCAATGCAAGTACCGCATCTACACAGAGATCTGTAAAAAGGGGGACACCCCAGGGAGGGGTCCTCTCGCCTCTTCTTTGGAATTAAGCGGTGAACGCACTGCTAATGCCTCTGGAGATGGTGCCGGGTGGTCGCCTACGCAGATGATGTTGCTATTGCGGTCTCCGGAAAGTTTCCTTCAATTATCAGGAATGTGTTGCAACATGGCTTGAACATCCAAACAAATTGGGCCATAGAATGTGGTCTTAGCGACAACCCACATAAAACGGAGCTAGTTCTCTTCACAAATAAACATAGAATACCTGAGATTGATCCCCCGAGGCTGCTAGGGATCGCTCTGAAATTCTCGGATACCGCTAAATATCTGGGACTTGTATTAGACAGGAAACTTAAATGGAAACCCAACGTCCTGGAAAGAGCTAATAAAGCCAGTATGCCCTTTACATATGTAAAAGGATGATAGGCAATGTATGGGGTACAAGACCTCATATCGTACACTGACTGTATACCGCCGTTGTTCGGCCTCTTTTGTTATATGGGATAGTAGTCTGGTGGCCTTCATTGCCCAAAAGGTCTCACTCCCAAATACTTACCAAAATTCAAAGGTCCGCAGAGTTATGTATAAGTAGGGCCCTGCGGACTACTTCCAATAATGCTTTGGACGTTGTGCTTCACCTAATCCCATTCGATATCCTAGGGAAGCAATTGGCCGCCAATGCTGCCATCAGGATGCGCGCTTCCGCGTAATGGAGAGTTGGGCGTTACGGGCACTCTTCTATTCTAAATTATTTCAAAGGCATATCTCAGAATGTTGACTACATGACACCCAGCCTGTCCTTTGATAAGGACTATCAGGTTGTTATCCCATCTAGAGCCGAATGGGAGCTGGGTGCGCTCCCTGCCAGCGGTGATATCCATATTTATAAGGATGGATCGAAACTGCTTGGTCAGGTGGGCTGTGGCATCTATTCAGAAGAATTAAAACTTAATTTAAAGCTCCGGCTGCCAGATTACTTTAGTGTCTTCCAGGCTGAGGGCACAGCAATCTGTGCAGCTTCCGATTGGCTCAGGGTAAACAAGATATCGGCAACTGGTATCCTTATATTATCAGACAGCCAATCAGCTCTTAGAGCTCTGGATGCGGTCAAAATAACATGCAGCCGCCATAGCTTAGCTGGCTAGTGAGTTGGGCCGCGAGTCAAGACTCCGCGAGTTCAAAACTCCGTTGCGTTAACACCGGAAAAACAAAAAAAGAAAAAACAACAATTTTTCTTCCGGGGTCTGTCCTCTCAGCAGGAAATGGCAAACCTCTGAGAGTAAAATTGCCTATGAAAAAGCTTTTAACTCGCCGTTCGGAATCGGCATAAAACTGTAAAGCACTGTTCACTCAAAATCGGTACGCACAAATGAGGTTATATCTCTTGAAAAAAAAAGCACACGATAATATTCTATAGCTCAAACAAAAGAGAATTTATTCAGTTATTCAAATGAGGAAACACCAATTTTATGTTCAACTTGAATGTATCAATTTGCGGGCATTTCTCTTGATGCTGTCAATTACTCCTTGAACATCCGATCTAGTGGCCTGGGCAGCAAACTTGTTCCACTTAACAATCATTGATCCTGCGTTTTTGATAGCACCACCATTTCTGCGCAATTAGTTTTTAACAGTAACCCAATATTTTTCGATTGGGCGTAAATTTGGACAATTTGGTAGATTGCTATCTCTCGGCTCTACATCGACACTATTGGCTTGATACCAATTCATTGTTGCCTGTGAATAATGAATGCTCGCCAAATCTGGCCAAAACTTTAAAACTTTAAAAGGCAGTAAAAGTTTCTCCAAGCATTCCTTCCTGTATACTTCGGACGTTATAGCGCTCAAAGCCACATATGCCCTACTCTTCAGACCACAGCTGCAAATAGCTTGCCAAATCATCACTTTTTTGGCAAGTTTATATATTTTTTTGTACTAATATTTTGAAAGAACATCGCCCCGTTTCTTTAAAGCATAACACTTTTGTCCTGGGAGTTGTTTAAAGTCAAGCTTAACATAGGTTTCATCATCCATTATAACGCACCCATTAAATTTGGTCAAAATGTTGTTATAAAGTTTACAAGCGCGTCCTTTTGCTATTACATTTTGTTTATCTGAGTGATTTAGGAATATAATAGCTCGATAGGATTTCCTGCTTTAACGCCTAGCTGTCAATAAGCTAGTTCCAAATTTTTTAGCGCAATCATTATCAGATAAAGCGTTATTCTTCTTAATTGAGGCTAGAACATTTCTTTTTAGTTTTGAGCCATTTTCGTATTTTTTTTTAATTGTTTTATTCTTCCTTTCAAGGCTCAGGGTGTCCTTGAATCGTTTTATAACTCTTAAAGCAGTAGTTTTGAACAACTTTAATATTGTAGCAATTTTTGATCCTGACCATGTCGGATTTTCCACAAATTTGTTCACAATTAATTTCTAAGCAGCAAACTCCTTCGCGAATAAAACTCACTAATAAAAAGCTAGTTCCACAAAATTTTAACCTGATAAAGGTACATTCATTGCCTACTGATAAGCACTTACTTTTTTAATACATTTCAAAAATGACTCTGTAAGGATTGCTGGAGTGCGTACCAATTTTGAGTGAACAGTGCTTTAGGTCCCTTCCAACCTAGTGAAAACAATTCGTACGCACAACACGGTTGGTTGCGGGTAGCTAGGCCTTAGTGTCGTAATCGGGCTGTCATGCCAGTCAAGCAGCTTTAAATTCGCCTATGCTGGGTTCCAGGTCATAGGGATATTCCATGGAACTGTAGAGCGGACGATCTCGCGATACAGGGCACTACTGAGCAGTTAGGCCAAGAGTTGACCACGCTCGGTGTCCCTCTTTTAACATGTAAGCTTCGTACCCATGCGAGCTCTATACACGATACGAATTTAAGTTGGGTTAAAGGAAACACAAGCCTCCTTGCGCGCCAACTTTGGCCAACATTAAATCTTCGATGTTATAAAGAACTCCTCTCATTAAACAGAGCCCAGATTAGAACCATGATCGGTGTCCTTACGGTTCACTGCCTAATCGGCACCCACGCAAAAAGGATGTGGCTGTTTTCGAACGACTCCTATCGCAGCTGTTTGGACGATGAGGAGGAAGAAAATATTCCTCACTTCCTATGTTACTGTCCCGCTTTATCCAGAAGAAGCTGACCTACTTAGGTAACTTCTTCTTCGGAAGTCTACAAGATCTATCTGATAAGACCATACGCGGTCTACAAAGCATCGTTAATACATAGCTCCAACTGGTTTAACGAGTGAGCGAAATGATGCTCGATCTCATGTGGTATCACAATGGGCCGCCTGGCCTAAGTGTGCTCCTCCTGGAGCAGCCACACCTACCTACCTACTTACCTAAGGGTTCCGTCCATCAGATAGAGGCACCTTCCCTATAGAGAGTCCGGACATTCCAGGTACATATCCTCAAAATTTGGTCCTTAAATCGTTTGCTGTGGTGGTCAACATTGTAGGTTTCTTCCGTGTCTTGCTTTTTGGCTTTCATTGGTAGTAGGATTTACGTGGCGAGCACCAAATCCTGCGCACAACCCTAATATCAAGTGCTGGGCATTAGACACGCTGCACACATTAGTTCACTATTCAGAGGGTGCCAAATAGCTATCCAGAAGGGCCGCGCGGAGGCTGTGTATCAGCTTGGATTGGACAGGGACAAGAATCGTTCTGGCGTTCGCCAGGTTGAACGCAATCAGAGACTTTACCTTGAATGTCCCCTCCCTTCCTTCCTCTTTTATAGTCATACACTGCAAATGCATACACACATATTTGCACTTAAAAAATATCAATTAAGTTTACGACATTCCTCGCAATATGGTAACCTCATTCGATTGATCAGCTCATTCTTTAGCATTTAGTTGAACATTTTTGGCATACAGTAGGAAGCTTAAAAATGTTTTAAATGGCAGCGCATGTATTAACTCTAAGTCACAGCAGTGCGTGTCCGGAAAGTATTTTTACAAAATTGGGATTAATGAAAATTAAATTAACCAACAGGTTAATTGCAGGAACTTGTGAGTCCATGCTATCAACTCCGAATTTGCTAGATACCGAAATAGAAGACTGGATGCCAAGTAATGAACTTGTGCGAAAATACAGAGACGACAAACAATACATGTCCTCTTCCACCTCGTATACCTACCTTATTCCTATATACTTACCATTTGTTATTTACCGCTATTCCTCATCCTCTCTCCTTATGTACTTACCGACGGCATCCCTCGCTGTCCAAAACGGTGCTTGCGCGGCTGACGGCCACTCATCATCTGAACATCGGCGACTACATCACGCGATCCGCGACAACATTCTATTCAACACGAACATTACCAGGTGGACAAAAATCACAGAACTTCGCTCAACACACATTGTACATTTTCATCACAACATTTTACAATAAGCAGTCAAAACCACACACGCTGTATATATCGTACATACATTCACTCTAACTAACATTATATTCACATGTACAAAACATCAAATCCTACTTCTTACAACATTACGAAATATTCGAAAGCTTACGAATATTTCACAAAACATATAACCAGATCACATTTATATTCCTTCGATTACAAGTCACCAATACTTTATATCCACACCTTGAATTACGTATTATCAATAAACACGAATTATAACGTTTCTCGTACCACTTGGTCTTATTTCTCTGTGCGCGACCGCGAAACCTTTGTGACGCGTGCAACATTATTAAAAATTACCGTAGGAACACAATTGGAGCGTATGGACGTATGGGCGCACGGCGTACGGCGTAAATACGCTGTCGAAATACGTTCAGACGTTGCCTTGCTCACAATTCCAGCGTGAGCAGCAACGTATAAAATAGTCAAAATACGTTTTTCAATTGTCGAAAAATGAATAATACGCCCATACGCGGCGTAAAAAAATAGAAATAGATCTAAGTGAGCGTACGACGTTTTTACGTTCATACGCTTGCGTCGTCAATTGTGTGCGCTTTCATAGAAATATATGAAATTAAATTTGACAACGCAGTACGTCGAACGTAAATACGCTCATACGCTCCAATTGTGTTCCTACGGTTAAGTGTAAAATGAATACACAAAAGTGTAGGGGAATACTATAGGTTCGGTTGTGGGCACCTTTTTGTTTTTGGCTCATAACTTTTTACCAAGTTCTTCTTAATCGGACATATGGACATCTATGGAAAGCTAGAGACCTTAGCTAACAAGTACACCTAAGTCTGTTTTTACACGGTAGATTGGTTCCAGAAGAAGCCGTGTAAAAAAAAACGTGTAAAAAAAGACATTGATCGTATACAAAAATGGGTGATTTGTTCCTAATCTCTAAAACCTATTAAAATTTATTTACCAAACACGTCTTATTGCATTGACAGTTCACAAAATATTAACACGTTTCAATTGCTCTGACCAGTAAATTTTATTGTATGCACATAAAGGGAATTCCCCTAAATTAGTGCTATTCACATTTGCTTTGACCAGTAAAAATTGCTTGTACGCGCTAAAAGGGAATTCACTTAAATCTTTAAGCTAGTGTTCGCAAACTATCGATAGCACTATCGATACTATCGATGGTTTCAGACTTTTTTCTTTCATAAATACTTTTTTGTGATATGAACATACTTCGCAAAAATTAAATTTGACAAAAAAAATTTAAGTACATAAAATTTCAAATCGTGCTAAATGGAATAAAATCGTGTAAAAAAATTAAAAATATTCAATTTTCAAACCGTGTTATATCAAAACCGTGTAAAAAAAGACCGTGTAAAAACAGACTTAGGTGTAATGACAAAAGTAAATCGATTCCGTCAAATAGGAAATTTTTTTTTTAAATTTTGTAAAGTAGTAATTTTTAACGAAAATTTTTTTTTGGTTCGGTTGTGGGCACCCTTGGAAAATCTGCTGGAAACGGGGAAATATGAAGAAAAACCAACACGAATATAGAAAAATATTAAGTTTTAATTATTTGAAGCACAATGCACGCATGTGAAGTAGCTGGTACGCATGTCGGCACACTTTAGATGGACGGGCATTTCAAAATGTATGTGACCAAGTCATTCTCCTGGGCTGTCAAGAAGACCTGAAGTAAAATGAAATTCAACCTAATTAATCAACACTCTTCAAGTGCTGTGACGTGAAGTAGTGGAAAACACCAGTTAACCTGATTCGATAACATCCACGAAAAGAAGAAAAAGAAGAAAACACCACCGTCGACAGCTTTGATGTTTCCGAAATTTTCTTCCACCTTCTTTTTGTAGCGTTGGAAAGTGGTTCGGGAAATCGCATACGCTGCGGCAGTCGATTTTGTGGTTAGCTTATCTGCAGAATAATGTTAAATTACATCCAGCACCTTAAAAAAGATATCGGAGGATTTTTTTTATTTACCCTTGGAAGGTATAACTAAAACAACCAAAAAATGCGTTAGAAGACCATTTTCGATGAAATAACATACCAAAACTTACCAAATCACTAAAAGACGGGTGCCCACAACCGAACTAATTGCAGTGCCCACAACCGAATTTGGCAGCCATTTTGAGAAGTAGTGAAAAATTTGTCCGGGGTAAACATATTGGTTGTAATCAATATTGGATCACAAAGTATAATAAATTTACTAAATAAAAATGCATTTTACTCGCCTTTTCGATGGATTCACTTCGATTTATGACACCATTTAAAATGTGTAACAAAATTGGTGTCTTATTTTTTAAGCACAGAAAGATATATATGGTCCCAGCACAAAGCAGGCGTGTCTATTCGACTCAGTATTTGGCACAAAAAGATCGTGGTTCCATAATGATCAAATGGCCTTAGTCAAAAAAACCCAGCCTGCTTTCTATCAAAAGATACGAAGGGGTGCCCACAACCGAACTATGCCCACAACCGAACCTTTTACCCTATATAAACACTTCTTTAATGAATTTGTTTAATCGAGGGCGGCGGAGCGGTAGAAATCAAACGCACGGGTTAGGATTTTCGGGTCTTTGTTCTGAGACTGATGAAAGATGAGTAACAAGAAGTATAATCAACATTAAACGATACAAACGGCCGAAGCCGGGGAGCAGAAATAGAGGGAAACATGAGTACAAAGGGAAAGGAAAGGAAGGGATTAGAGGTGGGATCGACAGATCACTCGAGACAACACTCATTTAGCCATCGCGGCCGCCATTGCATAATGCAATCAAATTATGCCGCGGGCCAGATGGGCGAGGACTCCGTGGTGCAGCTTTTGCGGGTGCGGGTGTGCCATCCATCGATGCCTCGTCCTCGAGGGAGTGCTGCTGCAGCGGTTGGGGCGTAGTTACCGACCTGCAAATACAGTAAGATGTCAGTTATTCGGACAAAACAGTATTGAAGCTGACATCGGGGGAATGAGAAAACGTTGCTGAGCTGCGGGGTTCGCTTAAGCTACAGCCGGGAGAATATGGGAAAATACATATATAAATTGGCTGCATTGCCATTTCATTTCTTTAGGGGGAATGAGAAGTTCAAGCGAGAGTTATGAGGGGGTTCGAGGGGTTGTTTATACACAAGGGCATCTCCGCTCGGGGTACTTGTGAGCTCGTAGGGCACGAGAGAAGAACCGAGCGAGGATGACGGTTCGCTCTTCGAAAGGGTGGTGGCAGTCAACCGCTCTTTGATCCGGGATTGGAACTGTGTGAGCATGACCGTTTGGCTCAGCATGGAAGAATTGCTGGAGCCGTTTCACCCAAGAGGGAGATCGTATAGATCTTGGAGTGTATACCCGATCAGTCCGACGCCTGCGGGATTTGCAGCGCTTAGAGCAAGTCGCACTGGAGTGGCGACTGACCTCTTTTCGGACCCGGGATGGAGGAGGTGCAAGGAGGAACTGCGGGGGAATGCAATTTCCGTTAGTTGCTATGAATGTGGACCGAGTGGCGTCAAGCCAACGCTCTTGTCGAACCCTTTTTCTCTGTTTCAGTAGGGGCGGAAGCCATCCTGCGGGATCAAAACGGTTGGAAACGAAGGGGGGAATTTGCCGGTTTGGGAATGAGTTTGCAGGAGTGGTGGGTTCAAAGCGATTTTCCATTATTTCCGGGGGTGGAAACCCTACGAGATTGAGGGCGGCAATCACTTGCGAAACGGCTTTCTTTAGAGCGGGAAGATTATTTCGAAGGGCGGGTCCAGTATGCATATGACGACTTGGTACGTCTGTGGCACATGTCAAATGCGAAGGGGGTACTGGACCGCTTAATACCCAACCGAATACTGTATGCTGAGCAAGTAAGCTGCCACATACATTTCGGTGGATACTTTCGAGCATGATCTGCGGGATGAGATCACTGCCAATCACTATATCAATCTGCGCTGTCTCGAAGGGGTTTGGATCAGCGAGATCTAGCATGGCAAAATCTTTCAAATTGGGCGATTTTATATGTACAGGGGGGAGCAATTTCGTAAGCTCTTGGAGCACGATTGCTTGCACGGGGATTTTCGGGGACTGCCAGTGTCAAGAAGCATGTATGATTGGAATTTTGCACAATCTGACCGCCCATGCCCGAGATTTGGAAGGGGGATTTCTCGATTGGCAATTTGAGGCGTTTCTGGACCTTCGAGGAAATGAAGGTACGCTGAGAGGCTTGGTCGATCAACGCCCGAACTTTGAACAACTTTCCTGAGTGCTCAATAGACACCAGTGCCGTGGGCAGAAGGGATTAGTTGCCATTATTGGAGTGTAAGGCTTGTACTTGGGGCGTACTTTGCCGAAAAGAGGGAATGAGTTGCAGAGTTGTTTTTCGTTGGTTTTGGAGCTGTTGCGACCTGTGGTCGGGTCGAATGTGACCGATTGGGAGATTGAGAGGGCTGCGCATTGCCTTTGGGGAAATGAAGCATGGAATGGTGCTTCTTTTGGCAATATACGCACGTAAAATTGCTTGTACAATCTTTAGTGAGATGCGATGTACTAAGACAATTTACGCAGTAATTGTGCTTCTTAACGTATTTAAGTCGACTCGGGGGGTGAGTATTTTGAAGCTTTGGCAAGTCCGTATGGGATGATTTGCGTTGCAGAGTTTGCACGCGAAGTCCCTTTTCACTTGAGTGTGATAGTTAAGGGATTTGTGTGGCCGATTTGGGAGGACATTGAAAGTCGAGGGTTGTGATTTCGGCTTAGAAGGGCGAATGTTATGCAGCCATAACAATGTATTGCCCCAAATTGGGGCAATTTGGTACAACATATGTAACCCAATAGCGGATTCCAATGGTCAGTGTCTACGGCCTGAGTATTGAGAATAGACACACAATTGTTTATAGTGCTCTGGATCCGATGTAGTGCCTCACTATTTTCAGTGTGGGCAGGAGGGATATTTAAAAGGGATCAGATTTGGGTGTCAACCAAAATGCGTTTATTTTCATACCGAGATTTTAGGGCTTCCCACGCGAGTCCGAAATTCTCATCGGTTAATGCGTATTGTTTAACAATCGCACCGGCTTTACCTTGCGTTTTGTATCGGAGGTGATACAATTTTTGGGCTGGAGTGAGCTGGTGGTTAATGTAAACCGCGGTAAACATGTCCCGGAAGGACGGCCACTGCTCATAGCTCCCGAAGAAGGTTTCGGTATCACAAGGTGGAACTTGTAGGCAAATGTAAGGGGTATTTGCTGGTTCTAGGGGTCGAACCAGTTCCATATGCGCAGCGGGCTGGGGGGACTGAGTTTGGAGCATCTCAATGATGTCCAACATCTGAGCCATGTACAACTCATACTGGTCTGTGCAGGCGTCGATTTTTTGCCTAGCCGACTCTTTGAACCCGTCGGGCTGGCTGTTGTCTTCAGCAATGAAGACTGCCTCATGTGCGCGCATAAGCCTCTCCCATTGAGCTTTCAAATTATTTTGCTTAATTTGGACCAGAGATTTGGTCAAATCCTCAGTGGGAGCCGATGAAAACTTTGTGCATAATTGCACGAGTCTATCGGACTCGAAAATAAATTTTGCAACAATAGGATCGGTTGCTTTGGGACTAGAGAGTTTGGAGCGAGTGTTTGGTCGCTCCCGAGTGACAGGAACTGTCAAACGTGCATTGGATAACTTTATGTGTCTGGAGGACAGAGTCTCCATTATGACAAGTTGACGTTTGGTGGATCGCTCAACAGGCATTTTGTTTGAAAAGCTCGACAAAGGGTAAAAAGTTTAAAAAAATATATGTGTGTAGGGTATTGGGGAAATAGACGTGTAGTCTTACCGCGTCCGCGCGAATGATTATTGAGAATGGGAAGAGTTGGAAATGGGAAAATTCGTTGGAATGAATTTGAATACTTTGTAGTGGTACCACATGGTCACTCACACCGACAATATCCGTCTGATCGTGCAATTACATATTCCGTTATGCACTGGTGTCAGGTTACCACTCGAAACGCGCGCCGCAGTTGTAAACAAAGCAAGTCAGCACTTGTGACGGCGGCCGAGCGAGTTCAACGCTACATACCGCAGCGCACTGTTCCTAACGGAAATGTGCAAGATCAGCTATTTTGGTCCTTGCCTACAGATTGGTCAGTTAAACTGTGCTCTGGAATAATGGGCGGAGTATTGGAAATGCTATGCGAATATAACAGTTATGTTTTTCTTTATAAGCCATAGTTTTTACGGAATAAAGTTAACTTCTGTTCTTGCGGCAAACCGAAACCCTGCGTTTTAATTTATCGCAAAGAAGTTCACTGAGGCTCTAACTTAGCCATCCACAGTTGAGGCGAGGTCCGCCAATAATAGACCAATTTACACTTTCACACACACACATGCACTCAGTACCCTACATGACGAAATAGCAGCTTTTACCCCTACATGGCGATCCTGCAAAACACAGACCAGATCTTCTGACTGCCAAAATCAGACCAAACCCAAAATCTGACTTCAACGTAGATCTTAACAAAATCCATCAAGATTAGACAATTTTTCCACCCGAACCAGATGTCCGGTCACGAGGAGTTCAACTCCATTTTCGACAAATTGGTCAGCATCACACAACAACATTTGTACGACGAGAAGACAAAGACGAGGAGTACCAACCCACACCGACCGCAACTCAACACGACGCACCACCCTATAAACCAACTCCACTAACGGCTGGACCAAAACCTCTGACAATAGAGGAATACAAGAGACGCCAAGCAAGAAAATACACAACCCCGAAGGAAGAGAACAACCACCAACATAAGGAAGAGAACAACCACCAACATAAACCCACCCACCGACCCAACAGAAGACCACGCGCAGGAAAGAAGGTACGCCAACGACAGGCACTAGCAGTCCTGCACCGAGAGCTGTAACAAGAACGACGTAAAGAAGGAAAAAGAAAACTACTCCAGGAAATCCAAGCGGCAAGACGACACTGATGGGAGGACGACACAGCAGGGAAGAAATCGTTGTTGCCAACAACAACGCAGCAGCTGCAACAACACCCGTCGACACCAAAGGGAAATACCCACTGTATTTTCTAGGTTTAGTAGTAGGAATATTGGTCATAATAGAACTTAACAGATATTATAAGTCTTATGTTAACAAACAAATAAATAAGAATAATAACGATGAGGGACGAAAATACGTCACCAACATCTGAATAAACAAACACAATATCCCGGGATTTTCGGGATTGAAAAGTCAAATCCCGGGATCCCGGGATTTAATCCCGGGATTCAAATAACAAATTTTTTAAATAAAACAATTTTACCAAATTGCATAAATACTTGTTTATAATATATTTACCATAAAAATGGACACAGTTTAATCACATTTGGGGTAGTTTTAAGATTTTTTTATCTTGAATTTAATCACATTGTAAGGCGGAAAGGGAGGCAGTCGGTGTTGAGTCGTCGAAGTGGTTGGTTGTGCGCGGCACATCACCAAAATCCAGTTGTCATTTACAATCAGTTGTCAATTACATTCAAAATTGTCAGTTTAAATTTAAATCAAATAAATAAACATAGTCATCCTTGACAACATTTTGTTTAACTTAAAAGTTTTTCATTTGACATTTAACTTCAGTTTGATAACATTTTGTTTTATCCAAAAATGACACTTAAACATAACTTATTGCTTTGCATCAAATGTATCATAAAGTACATTTATACGCATATTTGATAAAAAAAATAAAATAGTTAATTTGTTAGTATTGGGTGTACAAGTAGAAAACCGCCGTTTTTTTTCGTAATTTGAGGCTTTATTGCGTATAGCAAGGGAAATGGATTGCTGAGCCACACCCAAAGAATCCGCGAGTTCTTGTTGCGTCTGACAAGAATCTTCATCCAACAGAGTCTCCAAAGCTGCATCTTCAAACTTTTTCACGGGACCCGGCCGATCCTTGTCTTTCACGTCATAATCACCATTTTTGAATTTCACGAACCATTCTCGACACGTTCTTTCACTGATACACGACTCACTATAAGTTGCTACAATCATTCGACGCGCTTCAGCTGCAGATTTTTTCGAATGAAACGCGAAAAGCAAAATCTCCCGCGAATGACGCTTATTCGGTTCAAATTTCGACATCTTCACGCACCAACAAAAAATGGACAATAAGAATAAACAAGCGAGATGATGTGGAGTTGTTAACCGATATCTTAGCTTGCCATGTGATGTTTCTGATCGGAATTCTCTCACCGATTTCCAAAGGTGGCACCACCCAGTAGAAAACGGCGGTTTTCTACTTGTACACCTGATACTTTTAGTTTTACTTCGATTATTTCGATAAAAAAGTTAAGCGTTGTGATTAACTAAAAACTGAGATCTTAAAAATACTAAGGCATTAAATGTTTTGCCCTCTAATCTAGAGCGAAATTTATTGCAAATAACCCCTGCTGAAGAGAAACATTCTTCAGATTCAATACTTGTTGGTTGAATGCTTAGTAAATAATTATAAGCCTTTTGCAAAAGACGCCCTCTATCCCCTCCCTCCTCCGTCAGATAAGGAATTGGGTTTTTGTGCTTTTAAATTTATTTCATTTGAACTTTGAAGCATCTTTTGCAATCCCGAAAATCCCGGGATTAAAAGATTTGAATCCCGGGATTTTCGGGACTGGAAAAAGTCCGGGATCCCGGGATCCCGGGATTGCGATGCCTAATATACATATATATTTAAAACTTGATACAGGATAAGTACAAAGATTTATAGAAACAAGATGAACAGAACTACTAACAAAAAACACCAAGAAAGGGATATTCCACAGTTGAAACAAATACAGTTAAAACAAGAGGAGATAGACGACCAGACAAGACTAAACTTTTTAATAAAACACTGGCAACTAATTGGTATGCCCAGAAAACCGACAATAGAGGACGAGCGAAATAACATGCATGTTCAACATGCTCAACATGAGATTCTAACTAAGTAAATAAACAGATTCGAAGACAAAAGTAAATGGACAGACTTCTAGAACAGCTAGTGAACACACTGAAAAACATCAAGAAAACACCTAACAGAATATACACCAAAACCACAATCCTACACAAACTTGAAAAAATACAACATATAAAGAGAGAATTTGACGAATTAATAACTGACGAACAGGACGACAAAAGTGTAATAGGAATAAAAATAACATTCAATAACACCTATGACACTTTAAACAGAATATTACAAGAACAACTCGAACAAACCCAAGAAACAGACACAAATATAGCAAACGAATCCACCCAAACAATGGCAGAATTTAGTATTGAAACGGCAATGAAAGCCATCCCAACTTTCACAGGGAATCAGAGAGAACTAGACACATTCCTGAAAATAACGGAACTAGTATACAAAAAACTCAATACCCCGGGTAGAATAGAACTACTTGAATTCGTCTTTTACGCAAAACTCGACGCTACAGTGAGAACACCAATCAGCAGACAAACAGCACCAGAAGACATAGACACACTAAAATAATTATTAAAGGACAGATACAAGAGCTCCACAACCATACCCCAAATCCAAAATCAACTGGCATATTTTATGCAACGAAACGTGACAATCAACACATACAAAGACAAAATCCTGAACATGATAGCCGAGCTAAACAAGTTTCAGATCGCACAAGCCGGGAACAACCCAACAACTGCACAACAAACCATAATAATGAAACTAAACGAACAATACAGCCTCACAATTTTCAAGAACGGGCTTAACGAATTTTTCAAACAGACAATTTTCGCGGCAATGCCGAAGACTTTCAACCAGGCCGTTGAATTAGCTTTGGAATTGGAAAAAGACAATGAGCAAAACCGATCGCGAATAATGCTCCTAAATAACCATAACAACAACAACAGAAACCGCACGAACTACAACCAACACCGTCCAAATCAAGTAAAGAACAACTACAACAGAAACAATAACACCCACCACGCAAACAACTTGTACCACAGCAGATATAACACACAAAACAACAACCGCTACGGCAACAATGACAGAGCAAATACAAATCAGCGCAACTACAACAGCAACTACAATAACCAGCGCAACAATCACAACCAAAACAATTACAACAACAACAGATATGTATCAAATAACCGAAACACTCAAAATTATGGCAATACCAACAACAACAACACCAACAACAGAAATGGATCATATAACCAAAATAATCACAACAACAACCAGCGGCGATACAACAACAACACAAGACGTATAAACATAGTAGAAACGTCGGGAAACGAGATGGGTCAGGCGGAAGAGGACAACGAGTACGAGGACAATCCCCGATTCGAATACGAACAGAATTCTCCTCCACCACAAGACCACAATTAAAAATATTCAAAATATCGGATAATCTCACAAACTACATACACATAAAATGCTCCAATGCAAACAAAAAACTGACATTTCTAATTGACACAGGCGCAGACATTTCACTATGCAACAAAATCGACTACGAAACGTACACTATAAGCCTATTAGTCAACGAAAACGAAATCATCATCCCAAAAGAAACCAAACCATTACACATACACACAATAAAAGTACCCCCTAGAACACAATCCATTACCCCAGTAAATTTGAAGTTAAAAGAAGACAGCGTAATTTTTAACAAAGAAATCAAAGAAGGAGCCTTTATAAGCAACTCCATTGCACCAGCAAAAGGTACAACACACATCAAAATTCTAAACACCAACGACCATGAAGTAGAACTAAAAGACATCGATTTAAAATTTGAACCTTTAAGAAATTATGAAATCCTAGCAATTAACAACAAACAACCCCACAGCCAAGACAGACTAAACAAACTAATAAACTCCCTCAATATTCATTGCACAGACACCAAAACAAAAGACGAACTGATAGAAATTCCCAAAACATACCAAGACGTTTTTCACCTAGAAAACGAAACACTTACAACAAATAATTTCTATACCCAAAAGATTTCGACCTCGAACAACACACCAGTATACATAAAGAACTACAGACTACCCCACACACAAACAGAAGAAATCGAAAAACAGGTTCAACAACTATTAAAAGACGACATCATCGAACATTCAGTTAGTCCGTATAATGCACCACTGTTACTTGTACCAAAAAAGGGAAACCCAAACGAGACAAAATGGCGTTTAGTCGTCGACTTCCGAAAACTCAATGACAGGATAGTGAATGATAAATTTCCACTTACACGACTAGAAGACGTACTAGACAAACTAGGCAGAGCGAAATGGTTCTCCACATTAGACATGACCAGCTCATTCCATCAAATCCCACTCGACAAAAATTCAAGACCATTAACAGCATTTTCCACTTCAAACGGACACTATCAATTCAAACGACTACCATTTGGAATAAAAATCTCATCAAACAGTTTCCAAAGAATGCTAACCATAGCACTATCAGGATTAGACTCAGAAGCATTCCTTTACGTAGACGACATAATTGTTTTTGGATGTAGTATACAACACCACACTGACAATTTAATTAAACAGACTAAAAAGATACAACCTGAAACTCAACGCGAATAAATGTTGTTTCCTACCACCAGAAGTTGTATACCTAGGACACCTAATTACACGACATGGCATTAAACCAGACCAAGCCAAATTCGAAACCATTAAGAACTACCCGACACCAACGAACGCCAACGACGTCAGAAGATTCACTGCATTCTGCAATTACTACAGAAGATTTATTCCGGATTTCGCGAAAATTACGCCAATTACCAATTGCATACGCCAGCAAATCGTTACAAAAGCACGACCTAAACAAACCGGTAATTGCAAAAGAACTTTTGGCCATACATTGGGCGATTAATTTCTTTAAACCATACCTATATGGACGAAGATTCACAGTAATAACAGATCATAGACCTTTAGTATCCTTATTCACACACAAAAACCCGTCATCCAAAATGACACGAATAAGACTCGATCTATCGGATTATGATTTTGACATAATATATAAACAAGGCAAAATGAACACCAACGCTGACGCATTGTCAAGAATCAAAATTGACTCAGACTATCTAAAATCAATGATTCCTCTTACAGAAGATAAATCTGTTAAACGAACACTAGCAATCACACGGGGCATGTCCGAAAAAGGACTAGAAGATACACCTAAGGAGAACTGCACAACACAGAAGCCTGATCAACTTCATATGTGGCAATGCACGTCCATAGCAGATATCAAAAATATTAAGAAATTACACTTTAATTTTGAGGCCAATTTTATTCCAACTAAGCCATTAGCCCAGGCAATGGTCGAAATAGTTGATGAGAACATAACAGTACGATGCAGCGATAACCCTACGAAACTAGTTTCGACTATGGAGAAGCTCATATGTACCATGAGAAAATACAATATTAAAGAATTAGCACTGTCGACAAGTGATGAAATATTTAAAAAGACGCGCACAAATGAATTGAAGGATATTTATGAAAAAGCATACAAGAAATGCGTAAGGCCAAATTTGAACATACTAATATACACACCACCCCAGAGAATAAAAGAGGACATCATAAAATTCAAACTAATAAAAGAATTCCACAATTCCACACATGGAGGACACCTTGGCGTAAGAAAAACAGTTTTGAAACTCAAACAGCGATATACAGTAGCGACTCGGTAAAACCAACCGATTAATGACAGGGGCAGTTGCAACTACCGAGTTTGTTGCAATTATCGAGTCTAAATTTTTGTATGAAAATTTGCAAATTTCACAAAGTTTCATAAGGGTTTCATTAGAATTCATTATTATTGAATTCATATTTTGTTGTATTACAAAAAAAAAGAACTTAAACTAATCATATTCATTGTGTTTAAGAAAAATCAAACAGAAACAAGAACTCCAAACATTTCTTAAAAAGGCTTTAATTAACAAAACAGTTTGATAACAATTTAGTTTACTGATTTAAAGAAACTAACATAGAGAGAGAAACGGGACATCAACTGACACTCTACTCCACAAAAAGAAAATAAGACGAAGAAAAAGTTGCGATTATTGAGGTTTTTTCGGCAGCAGTTGCTTTTACTGAGTCTATAATGTATAAAATTCGGTGTTTGCGATAATCGAGGAGTTGCGCAAATCGAGGGTTGCTTTTACCGAGTCGTTACTGTACATGGAAAAACATGAACAGAATGGTAAAAACATACATAAATAACTGCCATAAATGTGCCAAAAACAAACAAACAAGACACACGAAAGAACAAATTACAATGACGACCACACCAAGTGACAGTTTCCAAATAGTATCAATTGACACTGTCGGACCACTCCGCATGTCCAACAGCTATCGATACATTCTCACAATGCAATGCGAACTAACTAAATACGTCATAGCGCACCCAATGAGCACCAAAGACGCGACTACCACAGCAAAAACATTAGTAGAACAATTGATTTTGAAATACGGACAGTTTAAAATTCTTAAATCAGACAGAGGAACCGAGTTCACAAATGAGTTAATGAGCAACATATGCTCCCTCTTACATATAGAACAAGTATTCTCAACACCTTACCACCATCAAAAAATAGGTTCACTAGAAAAAAACCATAGGGTACTCAATGAATTCTTACTAAATTATGCCAATGAGGATGAATGGGATAAATGGGTACCGTACTACACATTTGCATATAACACGACACCTAACATTGATACAGAATACACACCATTCGAACTAATTTTCGGCAAATTACCGTCGCTACCCACTGACACACTCAAGCACACACAACCGATTTACGATTACGACAATCATGGAAACGAACTCAAGATCAGATTACGTGACGCAATACAAAAAGCAAAGACAAGCACAATTCAAACAAAAACTAAACGTAAACATAAACAAGACCAACAATACAACAACCCATTGCACTTGGAAGTCAATGACTTGGTACTATTGAAAGTAGAAAACAGAAAAAAGAACATGAGTCCATACAGCGGACCATATAGAATTTTAAAACGAAAAGGAGTAAATTCCGTAATCGATTACACAGAGCAACAAAATCGACATTATTTTTTTTTCCTGAAATCAAACCATACTTTTCTAAAGGATTTTTGGACGCTGATCACAACTGCGTACTTAGTTTTTTGATTGTTTGAGCGGCTTAAGAAATATTGATGGTTTTCCTCGGAGGGCGTTTTCCATGTTTTTTGACCATTATACGTATGCAGCTTCTACAAACCTGAAGTCTAAAATGCCATTTTTTTAACATAGATTAACAATACTCTAACTATGTATTTCAAATTTAAAACATTAAAATCGGTTTAAATTTGCAAGAGTTATTCATTTGCAAAGTCAAATTTTCAGTTACTTTGCAAGATTGCGAATACACAAAAGAATTTTTCTTACAAAAAATATATATTGTCATATAGTGAAAGAAGAATGTTGGGGCTTTCAATTAAAAAAGAAATTTTTGAAATACGATGTTTTTTAATAGAGTATGTGTACAAATATGTAAGTTCTCCATTGATAAATTCAGCAACAAAAGCAAGGATTTACTTTTGAGCTATAATATCGGAGCACACTTTTAGGCAGCAGTATGAAAATGCTCACATTCATCAAATGCCCTTGATTCATACAATTTTCAGCTTTGATTTTGATTTTTTTTGCGCCCTAAAAATATGTCGCAGTGAAATATGGAAAAACAGCAATTAGTTTGCTAAGTGTGTGTGGTTGAAATTTTTGCTTGTGTGATGCAAATCTTTTTAGAATAGCTCCTACAGTAATGAACCAATTCAAATTTTGTTAATGCCCTTCAAAAGACAAATATTGACGCTTGCGAAAATACTTTAGCTACTTTCGTCAATGACGCGAAAAGCATTAGGGGATTTCAATACAAACACGTGTTCAGAAGATGAAGTCACATTTACACTCTAACGAGCATAGGCCGAGAATGGCACATACAATGCAAAAAATCTGTTCTATAAGTTTAAGTTACAACCTTACACTATACATTGCACACTAACTCCTAGTTGAAAATTGCAACATCGATTTTAAATGAATTTTTATGAAAAATTCGCGAAAATTGAACTTTGAAGGGCCATAGCCATGTTAACCCTTGACCAATCGAAATCGACTATGGTCAGAATTATAGCTTGAGGATTCGTTATTGTGTCATAAAAAAATTATCGTGTTTTTCAACATATTACAAATGCAATAAAAATTCAAAGATGAAAAAACGTGGAAAACACCTCCTAGCAAAAACCACCAATAACTTACAAACCGCTCAAACAATCAAAAAACTAAGTACGCAGTTGTGATCAGCGTCCAAAAATCCTTTAGAAAAGGTTTACTATAACTCGGAAAAATTTTGGCTGTTGCTCAGTGTTATAATGGAAAAGAAAAAGAAGTCCACAACGACTCACTAAAACCGTATACCATGGATATGTAGACAATAAAACCAAATATAAAGTAAGATACTATAATTTATCCGTAGGTCAATTACAATGTAAGAACAGTAATCGCTAAGAATAACAACTACACTTGTAATCATATTAACTACCCCTACAACTACCACTTACTTAAGAACTATCATTAGAAAACTATGATATAAGAATACTAATTAATCATAAAAATACAACCTATACAAGAAACTATTATTAGAAAACTACCAATTATATAATCACTACCACTCATATATTACACCGTGCGACAAAAATCAAAAAATTCCAAAACACACGAAAAAATCGGTATACTCGCAAGACTAGGGGCCTAACGTAGTAAAATTGCGTTTTTAGTTTTTCTCTCTGACGTCAGGATTTTTTTTAAAAGGACTTTGAAATTTGAAGGACATATTTATTTCAAAAAATTATTTTAAAAATTGAGCACATTGTAGAATAACAATATGGGTATCAAATGAAAGAGAAAAATCCTTAGAATCTTAAAAAAATAATTTTTTTGGTGGAGAAGGACGAAGAGGTATTGAAAATGTCCTTTTAAAACTTTATCCTTGAATATCCTTGAAAGTTTTAAATATTTTTTTTGATAAAAAATATATCTTAAGGACTAATATGTACACTACCACATCCTCGAATTTTGTTCTTCTAACTTTAATAGTTAAGGATATAACAAATTTTATATTTCTCATTATAAAACAAAGATATATTGCACCGTACGACACAAATAAAATATTTAATTAACTCTGTATAAATCGTTATGCTGCTAGTACTGGAGGTTAAATACACTAATTCTGCAACTTCAAAATTGCGTTTGAACCTAAGTATTTGTTTTTACAAGACATTGAAAATTTAAAAATTGAGTTTTCTTGAATAAAACTTATCCAAGAGTAACAAGATGAATGCATGAGGATACGTACTTACTGTGAATACTAGTGCTCATAACTTAATTTAAAAGTTAACAAAAGTAATTTAAAATGCATTTTATGAATGATTTATTTTGAAACAAATTGTTTAAGCAAAATGTTTACTTTGCCGTTTATGTTTTTGGTACGTGTCACGGCACAGCGACCAACAATACTCGGAAAGCATTTGGCACATATCTTTTCCCCGAAAGCGATTTTCAAATAGCGCAATGTCTTGGTGGAAGCGCTCTCTGTGTTAATCACTAACGTCACCTAAGTTTTCGGGGGAAAAGTCCAAATGGCTCTCTAAAAAATGTATCTTGAGAGACATGTTGACCCCCATTTCGCGATAGGCGTCAATCATCTTGCGGGCAAGCTCTTTATAATTCTCAGCCTTCTTGTTTCCTAAGAAGTTATTTATTACATCGCTTAAGCTTTGCCAGGCAGTTAGTTCAACCGGTTTCAAAAGATCAGCAAACTCCTGATGCTGCAATAATTTCTTCAACTGTGGCCCATTTAAAACCCCTGAAAAACATAAAAAATTAATAGAAACAAAGTTTTACAATCGGGTATCGTACCAGCGGAAATCTTTGCATCGCTTAGTTTTGGAAAATTAGTTTCAAATAATTAATAGCTCGACCATCTGCGTCAAGACAGCGAGTAAAATGTCGAATTAGGCCTAACTTTATATGGAGCGGTGGAAGTATTATTTTTGATGAAGGGACTAGAGGCATATGATCGATGCTGTCGCGGCCAAGTTGATGAGTTATGCGAGGCTCCCATTTGTGGTTGATATAGGCATAAAAAACATTGATTTTTTGAGAAGCCCTTTTTCAAGCCCGTTAGTATAGCTACTACTTCGTCGCTGTGCCGTGACACGTACCAAAATTAAATTAAGTTATGAGCACTAGTATTCACAGTAAGTACGTATCCTCATGCATTCATCTTGTTACTCATTCATCTTTTACTCACGAAAACTCAATTTTTAAATTTTCAATGTCTTGTAAAACAAATACTTAGGTTCAAACGCAATTTTGAAGTTGCAGAATTAGTGTATTTAACCTCCAGTATTAGCAGCATAACGATTTATACATGAGTTAATTAAATATTTTATTTGTGTCGTACGGTGCAATATATCTTTGTTTTATAATGAGAAATATAAAATTTTTTATATCCTTAACTATTAAAGTTAGAAGAACGAAATTCGAGGATGTGGTAGTGTACATATTAGTCCTTAAGATATATTTTTTCCAAAAAAAAAATTGGAAATTTTCAAGGATATTCAAGGATAAAGTTTTAAAAGGACATTTTCAATACCTCTTCGTCCTTTTACACCAAAAAAATTATCTTTTTAAGATTCTAAGGATTTTTCTCTTTCATTTGATACCCATATTGTTATTCTACAATGCGCTCAATTTTTAAAATAATTTTTTGAAATAAACATGTCCTTCAAATTTCAAAGTCCTTTTAAAAAAAATCCTGACGTCAGAGAGAAAAACTAAAAACGAAGTTTTACTACGTTAGGCCCCTAGTTTTGCGAGTATACCGATTTTTTCGTGTGTAAAATTTGTTGTCGCACGGTGTTATCTATACACATATTAAAATTAATGTAAAGCATTTTCAAAACCCCCACCAGACCAACACTATCTTAAAAAATTATTCCGGGTAATAATTTTTCGCTTAAGGGCAATGGTGTAGTGGTAACACTTCGTTCAATAATGTGTGTGACTGACACATAGATGGCGGCACTAATACTAAATCAATATTTGTTTTTCGAAATTGTGAACCTTTTTAGGCTTACTGTCAAAATTATATGTCAATCCGACCATTAGTTTACAAGTTACAGTGCTTTAAGTGACACTACTTTTGAGTTTTCAAAAAAAATGAATTCAAAGCAATTCCGTGTGCTGATTTATCATTGTTTTTTAATGAAAAAAAAATACTGTTCAATGCCAGGAATGGCTTGAAAAACATTATTCGGACTCTGCTCCATCAAAAAGAACCATTTGTTATTGGTATGCCGAATTCAAACGTGGTCGTACAGACACCGATGACATTCCATCTACTGGACGGCCAAATGACGCTGTTATTCCGGAAAACGTTGAAAAAACACTGAAAATCATTATGTCCGACCGTAAAGTGAAAGTGGGGGAGATTGCTGACATTCTAAAGATATCAGCAGGCAGTGTACACATCATAATACACGAACATTTGGTTATGAAAAAGGTGTTTTCGAAATGGGTGCCGCGTTTGCTCACACCGCACAGTGCTTCGACTCCATACAAAATTGCGGCAAAAATAGAAGGAGTACGTGAAATTCGCTGAAACTTTGCAGTCTAAGTAATTTTGGGCTGCTGACTTCAAAATTTGAGTTTGTTTCCAAAAAATATATATAGTTTAAAAAAATCGAATATATATGGTTTTATATTATTTTATCATCACCGAGCTCAAACCGCTGGAGCTATAATGATGAAATTTGGTCAAAAGTTGTATTTTAGAAATTCACCCCTTAGGTTAGGTTAGGTAGGGAAGGGTGTGTGCGTCCCAAGGGCAGCACTTCCACTCGGAGGCCAAAATGGCCCATTGTGAATCCCTTCATGGAAGATTCCGGAGCTAACCAGTGGCTCTCAGTTCGGGGCAAACCAGTTCGACCTCTTGATGAAGGAGAGTAGATCCGATATTTCAACTACTGCTGCGCAGGCCAAGTCTACCAGGAACCTTGACCCCAAGGTACGGAGTCGGCGTTCCTGCAGAGCCGGGCAGTGGCACAGGTAGTGTTGGATCGTTTCCACTTCTTCCTCATCTCCACAGCTTCTGCAGACATCTGTACACACCATAATACACGAACATTTGGTTATGTAAAAGGTGTTTTCGAAATGGGTGCCGCGTTTGCTCACACCGGAGCAAAAACAACAACGAATCGATGATTCAAAGAGCTGCTTGGACATGTTTACGCGCAACAAGTCGGAGTTTTTGCGTCGGTACATCACAATGGATGAAACATGGATCCACCATTTCACTCCAGAGTCAAATCGGCAGTCTGCTGAGTGGCATGCAACCGGTGAAAGCCGCCTAAAGCGTCCAAAGGCAGAAACATCGGCTGGCAAGGTTATGGCGTCAGTATTTTGGGATGTGCACGGAATAATATTCATCGACTATCTTGAGAAAGGGAAAACAATCAATAGCGACTATTATATAGCGTTGTTGGAACGTTTGAAAGAAGAAATCGCGATTAAGCGGCCCCATATGAAGAAGAAAAAAGTGTTGTTTCACCAAGACAATGCACCGTGTCACAAGTCGATGAAAACGATGGCCAAAATGCATGAATTGGGCTTCGAATTGCTTCCTCATCCCCCGTATTCTCCAGATCTGGCCCCCAGCGACTACTGGCTCTTCGCAGACCTCAAAAAGATGCTCCGTGGTAAGAGATTTGGCTCAAATGATGAAGTAATCGCCGAAACTAACGCCTATTTTGAAGGCAAAGAAAAATCGTTCTACAAAGGCGGTATCGAAAGATTGGAAAAGCGTTGGAATGATTGTATCTCCCTAAAAGGGGACTATGTTGATGAATAAAAAATTTTGGCAAAAAAATGTATTTTAATTAGTTAGTCACACACATTATTGAACGAAGTGTTACCACATGGTCACTCACACCGACACTATCCGTCTGATCGTGCAATTACATATTCCGTTATACACTGGTGTAAGGTTACCGCTCGAAACGCGCGCCGCAGTTGTAAACAAAGCAAGTCAGCACTTGTGACGGCGGCCGAGCGAGTTCAACGCTACCTACCGCAGCGCACTGTTCCTAACGGAAATGTGCAAGATCAGCTATTTTGGTCCTTGCCTACGGATTGGTCAGTTAAACTGTGCTCTGGAATAATGGGCGGAGTATTGGAAATGCTATGCGAATATAACAGTTATGTTTTTCTTTATAAGCCATAGTTTTTACGGAATAAAGTTAACTTCTGTTCTTGCGGCAAACCGAAACCCTACGTTTTAATTTATCGCAAAGAAGTTCACTGAGGCTCTAACTTAGCCACAGTTGAGGCGAGGTCCGCCAATAATAGACCAATTTACACTTTCACACACACACATGCACTCAGTACCCTACATGGCGAAATAGCAGCTTTTACCCCTACAACTTGTCGAGCGAAATATATATGTATATGGGAGACAAATAAATTGTAAATGTGAATGGGGAATGTATGTACTAGAATATAAATATAATATAAATGTGTAGTCAAATGCGTGTGAAAATTTGTCTTTATTTGTGCAAAGTGAATTTATTTGTATGGGAATGTGAATGTGAATGTGTGTGAATATACGCGTATGTATGTGTTTTTTTTTCTCGGACGAGGTGGAAAATCTTCGAAAGATACAACCGAACCCGTGTTCAGCTGTATGCTGGATTCTTACCGACTAAAAACCACCCCCTGTCTCCAACCCGTGATCCCGGCGGGACTACCGGTGGGCATTGCGTCGCCGGGCGGATTTCCAGCCTTAATAGATTGGCTCGTGACTACTGCTGGGGCCCTCTGCCCTACGCTCTCGCTCCACTCTTCGCTGCTCGGCCATGATTTTTGCCGCAAACCTGCACACCTCATTCCACTTCTCCGCTGAATACAGCATGTGTTGGACCAGGTTCTGCACGCAGATCTGGCCGTCTAGCAATGATTGCAGCGCCTGTCGCTGCGTCTCGTATCGAGGACAGTGGAAGACCACGTGTTCTGCATCCTCCATCTCGCTGGTGCACATGGTGCAGTATGGGTCAGCTTCGTGCCCAAAGCGGTGCAGGTATGCCTTGAAGCACCCGTGACCCGTCAGCAGTTGCGTCAACTGATGCGTCACCTCGCCATGCTTGCGGTTGAGCCAACCGCTGATTGTTGGTATGAGGCGGTGGGTCCACCTGCCCTTGGACGAGCCACTCCAGCGATTCTGCCACTCGCCTAGGCTCCGCTGTCTACCGTTGCTGCGCGCACTGTCATCGTGGGCTTTATTGTGCGCCTCCCACGCTAGCAGATCGATCGGCATCGTGCCGGCCATCACACAGGCGGCGTCGTAGGAGGTCGTGCGGAATGCCCGGCATATTCGCAACGCGCAGAGGCGATACGTAGCCTCCATCTTTCGCCTGTAGGAGCGCAAGGGCCCATATTTGTGCGCCGTATAAAAGCGTGGAGGTTGCCACTCTTGCCAAGAGCAGCCTCGTTGCCTGCTTCGGTCCGCCGAGGTTTGGCATTAGCCTTGCTAGCGCCAGCACAGCTCTTGTGGCTCTCTCCGCTGCATGCTGCAGATGCTGCTTGAACGTCAGCCGATGGTCTAGTATGACGCCTAGGTATCTGATTGCGCCCTTTGACGCGATCGTGTGGCCGTTTACGTGGACCCGTGCCTGTTCCACCTTCTTCCAGCTTGACACCAGCAGGACCTCCGTTTTCTGCTCGGCCAGCTGTAGGCCAATTGCCGTGAGCCAGTGGTGCACTTTAGCCACCGTGTCGTCGCAGATTGCCTCGATGTCGTGGATGTGCTTGCCTGTCACCACTATGACTATGTCGCACAGTGTCGCGAGTGTGGCCAAAAATGGTAAAAATCAATGTTACAAACTGACTAAAATGGATATGGCAGTCAACAGATAATATTTCAACTAAGAAAAATCCGTTTTCCGATCTTCAATATCCTATTTCGTTCCATTTTTATGCAGCTTCAAAGTTGATGTTAAAAAATACGCATTCGTTTCAAGTTTGTGGGTAATTCTTTATGCTGAATAAAAAATCAAACAAAAATATAATTCATATACTAATATAGTCATGTATATAATAAATTAAACTTTGGAATTTTTACTGTATGGCGACACTATTCTTTGGTTTGTGTTTTGAAACAACTATGAAATCCCGTTACATTGAAAAATTACGTCTTTCGGTTTGCTTCTTACAAAGTACCAAAAGTTTGGTGGAAAAAAGTTTAAAAAACGTCAAAAAACACTTTTTTAGTTCCAACCCTAAATTACTCAAAAAAGTATGTATTAACATAATCCGGAGTAATTTTTTGCCTTTAACTGCCTATTTGGTTGTTATTCGCATTTTTCTAGTGACGCCTCCACTAAAAATACATGATTTCTTCGAAATGTGGCGTAAAGCTGAATCCAGGAAGCGGTAAAAAAAAATTGATTTTCTTATAAATTTACTGAAAGATAAGACGGGCGTCGATGTAATTCATGAGGAAAAGCAAAGTTTGCGGCTACTTGAATTAAAGTTTACCAAATTTTGGGCCTCCACCAGCCGGACATATGCCGCTTTTAACCAAAAATATTCCGACTGGCTCGACTCTGATTTCATATTGGCTGCAAGCAATGTGTAGGTTTTTCAGACATACCCTTCTATATATAGATTAATTAAATAATTATACAAATTCAAATAGACACCTAGTACAATCCGTGGTAGACAGGCAATGAAATTTGAGGAAAGCTCTGAGAGAACGAAAAGGAGGAAAGTTCAAGAGCTAGTAGGTGCGAAATCCCCTGAGGAAATTACGAGAGCTGCTTCTTCAATACAAAAAAAAAATATTTTACCTAATGCGGGATGCATGTCCATTGTCTGTGAAATTGGATTTGTCTGTGAAAAAGTATAACATTCTTCGTCGCGCAATCAACACCTTCTTTATATACCTGTATTATGACTGTGAATTATACTTTTAGTTATGCTTATGTTTATGAATGAAAATAAGTGTCCAAATATCAATTTGGTACTGCTACCTTCTATAAAACAAAAAATATGCTATTTTTAAATTTTGCTTACTATGGGAGTGGGCGTGGTTATGATCGGATTGCGCCCATTTTTTACCATTCCTTTGTGTTGAAACAAGTGGTGCATACATCGAATTCCATGGCACTACCTTCCATAAAACACGTTATGCTAATTTGAAAGTTTGCTTACTATGGGAGGTAGGCGTGGTTATGATCGGATTGCGCCCATTTTTGGTGTGAGCTTCAAAGTTATTATCTTAAGCTCAGATACCAAATTTCATAATTCTATCACTAATATTAAGCAAGTTATTCCTATATTACAGTTCATTTCGTATGGGAGGTGGGCGTGGGAGGTGGGCGTCCAATTTTAATGATTTTTTGTAAATTTCTTAATTTACACCACGAAAACAATCTCACCAAGTTTCATCGAGATGGGACAACGCTAAGTCTTTTTGGCCACGGCTTATATGGGACCGCGACACTGTGCGTTGCCCACAATTTTGTTTCTTATGACATTGAGGATGCCATAGTATCGGGGCGTCCCTTTTAGCGGCTCATAGCGGTTCTTGGTTGTTGGGGGCAGCCAAAATAGGAGGGCGGATTAAATTAACGGATTAAATAACGAAATTTTTTTTTATTTTTATCTTAATGATTTTATTCCTGTTTAAGATTTTTAGCTTCCCTTTCTCTTTGTATAGCAGCCGCCGTGGCTCAGTTGGTTAGTGCGCGGTCCAACGAGTCGCATGCAGAGCGACGCAAGATCGAATACTGCATGTAGTAACACCTAAAAAAAATAACGGGAAACTCGTTTTCTCTTTCGGTGGCTGTCCTCTCAGCTGGAAATGGCAAACCTCTGAGAGTAAAAATTGCCTATGAAAAAGCTCCCAACTTGCCGTTCGGAACCGGCATAAAACTGTAGGTCCCTTCCACCTGCGTACAAAATTCACACGCACAAGCTAGGAAGCTAGGCCTTAGGCCTCTCGCGTAAGCGGGCTGTCGTGCCAATCAATTATTATTAATTCTCTTTGTATAATTATTTCTCTTAAATATTCTAATTTTTTATCAGATTTTTATATTTAGTCGACTCATCTCCTCTAGAATAGAGTTCTGCTCTATTTGTAAATATATTTATGGCTTTTTCTACGTGCGTTGGCTTCATAACATTTATTGGGGGTCGGGAAATTTGATAAAAAAAATAAAAATTCCCTTTTTCCCTTATTTGTGAGTTAACTCCTTTCTACTCCGGAGGGTCCCCCTTTCGGTGGTGAATCGCGGAGTTAGGGTTATTTATAAGTTGGAGGGACTCGTGAGTATCGCAACCTTTGCTTTTTGTGTTATAGTCTTACTGCCTTTTATTTAGTTCCTATTTTGATTAATGCTTAATTGCTAGGCTACTTTTCCCTTACTTATTATTCAAAATTTCTTATATCCTTGCTTAACTTACGATACGAATATAATTATGATGAAGTGTTTCATCATCTTGTGTAGGTGTGACATCAGGGGTTGTCCTTGTCAGGCGTTGGTCCTTGTTCCGAGGGCTTCTCGTTGTTTGTGTTCCTGTGTGGTTTTCTTCTTATCTTGATTTGCTGATTTTATTACTTGTGCTGCGAGCTGAGCGGCTGGTGCATCACACCTCCTTTACTTTGGCAGCTACTAGGGGCCTCTTTTCTCAGTCAATTCGTTTATTTATAAGGGAGAGGGCTGGGGTGTGAACAGGGGTTTGTTTTTTGGCTCTAACTTTTCTCAGAATAAAGGGGAGCAGGGTTTGGATCCACAAGGCAAAGCACCTGACTGCACGGATGTAGACGTGGTCCACATCTTCGGCTGCGATCCTTGTGGGTACCAGGCCAAGTGGACTCAACGCCTTCACGAAGGTTGCTTCTGGTGACCGGGCGGTCCCCGGGCGGCTGTTGAAGCTTGCCTTCTCAGCTGGCGAAGTTTGAGATGCGGAAATCCAGGAGCGTCTGACCCACAGTGGGCGGCTCCCTGGTCAGTGTCTGATCTCCATGTTAGGAGCGGCTGTTTTCTTATCATCTTTTGGTGGCGTGATAGATGTCAAAGAAACGCCACAGGGGAAGGCGACCCCTTCATCAAAACCATTCTGGAGGGCTCCCATAAGGACTCTTTTACGGTGCAGGGAGTCGGATCCCCAGTACCGGCGGTAGACAGTGGGCGAGCGGGCTGTCTGGCGTCGTTATCCAATGACCGCTTAGGCTGCGCAGCGGGACCCCAGGCTGCGCGGTCTACTAACGCTACTGGGAAGCAGGAGGCGTCCAAACCTGCCTTAAGCAGGCAAGGAGCGCAGGACACCACCGCTCAGGCCAGTCCCTCAATTTCCGGGGTGGTGCCTCAGTTTCAGCTCGACGTTGCTATAGAAGAGGGATCTACGATTCTCTCGCAAAATAGCGGAGTCGAGTCTGCTGACTCTGACATGGAGGCGGCACTCCTAGAGGAGACGGACGAACCTGCGGCCACCGGTTCCACTCCTGGAACGTCCTTGGCGGGGGAAAGTAAGGCGAGCAGTGTTGCGAAAAAAGCCAGAAATGGCTACCGGCGCTCACTTGCTTTCCTTCGCAAAGTGAACAAAGGTTCAGTACCCTTGTCTGACAAGGAGAAAGACCTAGTTAAGAAGCACCAGAAAATCGTTGCAAAATACGAAAAGAAGCAGGCGGCGATTTCTGGTGCTATGACATCGACTACTGCAGCAACGCCTGGAGACAGCGCCACTGCTGCACAGTCGACTAGTGGTACAGCAACGGCGGCAAAGCCTGGTATTAAGGCCGCGGCCGCTACAGCTGTACGACCGGACAGAGGAGGGGCGGCGAAGCCTGGAAACAGTGCCACGGCTCGTCAGTAAGGAAGGCTGATCAGAAGCCATCCACCTCGACAAAGCCCACTTCCACCGCAGTGAAAAAAAGGCGGTCAAACGGGGTAGATCGGGGGACGATCAGCCTACAGGGGAGGGGAAAAGGCTGAAACCCTCAGCGAGCTTCTCCTCTCCACAGGAGCTACAGATTGCCGTAGTGGACCCCGGAGCGATCCCGATGGGAAAATTCGTCCGGAAAACTGGCTCTCTGTTGAGGCGCGCATTCTGCGAGCGATGCTCGGGGCGGCGGACGACTAGATCGACTTCGACGGCGCTGGCTGGCAGAGGGGCGTAAAGATCGTCGGTTGTGGCAACAGGCAGTCACTTGACTTCCTGGTGCGCACGATCGGCGGTCTTGAGCCTCTCTGGCAGGGGGCAAAACTCGAGGTTATACCTCGCGACCGATTGCCTCTCCGACCTATCGTAACACTGTGGGTCCCCCCTCCAGTCATGAAGGATGCCGACACGTTGAAGCTGATATGTCGGCAGAACAGCGGCCTTAACACTGGAGAGTGGAGAGTAATTTTCTCCACTACTAGCAAAAACGAGACGGGTAAGGACCTCGTGGTCGCTGTTGACCAACCGTCCTTTAGTCATCTACGAGACTCCTCTGGTATTGTCAAGTTCGGTTTGGGTTCCTTGAAAGCTCGTTTCCCCAATAAGGAGCGTGCCACACAGGGAAAGGCTGAAGGTAGTGCAGATAAACCTGCACCACTCTAAGGCCGCCACCCACGATCTTATGCAATTCCTGGAGGAGGAAGAGGTTGACTTGGCCTTAATCCAGGAACCCTGGCTCGTCAGAGACAGTGTTTGTGGATTGGGGTCAAGTCAATTCAGAGTACTTCATTCGCGTGGTGAAGGTAAGATACGAGCCTGTATTGTTTATAGAAAGTACATTAATATGTTTCTCTTGTCTCAATACAGTACTGGTGACCTGTGTGTGGCTGCATGTGAGCGAATGGAGGAGCATGACCTTATCCTCTCGTCCGCATACATGCCAGTCGAAGGAGAGGAACCACCGCCAAAGGAGGTCCGGGACCTTGTTGCGCACGCCCGATCACGGAGACTTGATCTCATCATCGGGTGTGACGCCAACGCTCATCACGTTCAGTGGGGAAGTTCCGGCACAAACAGCAGGGGTGAGTCCATTTTTGAGTTTCTTCTTAATTCTAACCTTATGCTATGTAATAGGGGCAATACGCCAACCTTCCATAACAGGGTTAGGGAAGAAGTTATAGATATAACCTTGGTTACCGACTCTAGTACCATCTCTGTGGTCGAAAGTACTGACGGAATGTTCGTTTTCGGACCACAACCGGATAGTCTTTTCCGTGGCCATGAAGGTGGGGAGTCCACCAGCCTATAGGAATCCGAGAAAGACTAACTGGCCTAGATTCAGTGCACTAGTTTCCAAAAAACTGGCGTCGCGCAAGGCGACAGCTACCTTTGAAAGAAACAACATTGACAGGTCAGTTAGTCTTTTAACGAAAGTTCTTAATACATCTTTCAAGAAATCGTGTCCAAAAAGTCGAGCTCCACGGAAAACCAACGCAGTTTGGTGGACCCCAGAGCAACTGAGGACAGATACTAGGCGTCTCTTCAATAAGGCTAAGCTTAGTCAAACTGAAGAAGACTGGGGAGCCTACAAGGCTAGCTTTAATAAGTTTAAGAAAACTATTAGGGCGGCCAAGCGGGATGATTGGAGGAATTACTGTGAATCCCTCGACAATGTTAACGAGGCCGCCAGACTCCGTAAGGTGCTAGCCGGGGTTTCACACACCCCTGGCAGCATCAGGAAATCTGATGGATCATGGACGGAGTCGAGGGAGGAACTTCTTGAGATCCTCATGAACACTCACTTTCCTGGATGCACGGATGTTGCTGAGGCGACCACGTCGCATAGGCAACAAACACCGCGACCAGATGGTCTAGTTCAGAGGATAATTAGCGAAGCCAAGGTGGCATGGGCAATTGACTCCTTCAGCCCGTATAAATCCCCGGGCCCTGATGGTGTCATTCCTGCTATGCTACAATGGTCTAAGGAGGCGGTGGTTAAGGTCCTGACGAGAATCTTTCGTGGATCTCTCCAACAAGGATATGTCCCACGTGCCTGGAAGGAGGTTAGGGTGGTGTTCATTCCCAAAGCAGGGAAAGTGAACCACTTAACAGCAAAAGATTACAGACCGATCAGCCTTTCATCGTTCTTACTTAAGACTCTTGAACGGCTGGTAGACGTCTATATTAGAGAAGTGGCACAGTCCAGAGGACTCTGCAAGGCGCAACATGCGTATTGCAGGGGAAAATCTGTCGACAGCGCCCTACATGAGGTCGTTCAGACGATCGAAAGATCGCTCAACTCTAAGGAGTACACGTTAGCCGCTTTCCTCGATATCGAGGGAGCCTTTAATAACGTTACCTTGGAGGCTATAATCAACGCACTTAGAAAGTTCGAAGTTCTTGAGAAGGTGGTAAAGTGGACCAGTGACATGCTCAGTAGCAGAAGGGTCCACTCTAACCTAGGCCTGTGCTCAGTGAGGAAACTTACTACAAGGGGCACACCACAAGGGGGTGTTCCTTCGCCTCTGCTGTGGCTCCTTGTAGTAAATAGCATCCTCGAGGTCTTCGAAACCAGGAGGCTACGAGTAGTAGCATATGCAGACGACGTCACTATCCTGATCCCTGGAAGATTCCTGTCCACAATCAGTGATCTCATGGAGTCTGCTCTAAAGGAACTTTCCAGGTGGGCAGAGCTTAACGGTCTAGGGGTTAATCCCTCTAAGACTGTTTTGGTACTGTTCACCCGGAAATACAAAATACCGAAGTTTGAGCTGCCTAAACTTGGCGGCACTACTCTCACCCTATCACCCGAGGCTAAATACCTTGGCACCATACTTGACTCCAAGCTCTCTTGGGGGCGCAATGTGGAAGAGCGGGTGAAAAAGAGCCTGAATGCTTTTTACATTTGTAAAAGGACTTTCGGGAAAAAGTGGGGATTGCAGCCGACTATGGTTCATTGGATGTACACTGCGATTATACGGCCGATCCTAAGTTACGGAGCCATTGTCTGGTGGCCGGCTACGGGCACCAAGACCCTGGTAACGAAACTGACGAAGGTGCAGAGACTAGCGGCTATGGGAATAGCAGGCACTGTCAAAAGCACCCCCCAGGCCGGGCTGGAGGTGATCTTGCACCTCCACCCGATTGAGCAGTTCATTAAGTGTTGCGCTGCTAAAGACGGTCTCAGATTGAGGGAATCCAACTTGTGGAGGCAACACGCTTATGGGAACTCTGGAATTCTAAAGTCTTTCGCGAAGCCGGATATCGGTTATCAGGTGGATTCCTGCACGGACTATCTGATCCCATACCTGGATTTCGACACGCGAGCACTAGCCTCATATCCCACAAGGGAGGAATGGGAGGTGACAGGTGCGATGAGAGACGCTTCTATCACCGTTTTCACCGACGGCTCCAAAATGGAGGAAGGTACTGGAGCTGGTCTCTACTCCGATGTACTGCAGACACGCATGTCATTCAGACTGCCGGACCTCTGCAGTATTTTCCAAGCAGAGATCTATGCAATTTGGAAGGCTGCCGAACTTATCCGTGACAGTGGGTTACCACCCACAGATGTCACAATTTTCGTGGATAGTCAGGCGGCGCTTAGGGCGCTGGAATCAGTTGTTGTGAAATCAAAGGTAGTGCAGAGGTGTCGTACCGCACTTCAAGGCATTGGGCACCACCAGGTCACTCTCTGTTGGGTTCCGGGCCACTCAGGAGTGGCAGGGAACGAAGCAGCGGACGAGATGGCAAGAAAAGGGGTGGCTTTGTCTGCCACCGAAGTGGATACCTCGGTGTTTTCTCCGATATTTGCCCTGTACATGTATATTGACAGGTTGACCAAAAAGGAAATTGAGTCGTCCTGGCGTACCAGGACCGACTGCGGCACCTGCCGGGCACTGTGGCCCTCCCTCTCTTTGACGAAAACACGATTCGTACTATCCCTGAGTCGTACCTCTATTCGACAGCTCGTTGGAGTCATCACCGGACACTGCGCTATTGGATCTATGCTTACCAAATGGCGCCTCTCGTCCGGTGATGTCTGCCGTAGCTGTGGAGATGAAGAAGAAGTAGAAACGATACAACACTTCCTGTGCCACTGCCCGGCTCTGCAGGAACGCCGACTCCGCACCTTGGGGTCAAGGTTCCTGACAGACCTGGCTTGTGCAGCGAAAGTCGAAATCTCGAATCTGCTCTCCTTCATTAAGAGGTCGAACTGGTTTCCCCTTGACTGAGACTATTGGTTGGCTTCAGAACACCATAAGAAGGGATTCACAATGGGCCATTGTGGCCTCCGAGTGGAAGTGCGGTCCTACCGCACACACCCTTCCCTACCTAACCTAACCTTCTCAGAATAAAGGTATCGAAAAAACGAAGATACTGTTGGAAAGGTATAAAACGCAACTTTTTTATGAAGACGGATTACTGTTTTGATTGATATTTAACTCTCTACGTCCAATTTTCTAAGGACGTGATTTTTCGCTTTTCCAAAAAAGTGGCTGGGTTGTGAACCATCTGGAAAATCCCTATTAAAGTCGGAAAATACGAAGAAAACACCCATAATTTTTAAGTAAGTTGAGAATTTATTTAATCAGGAGGACTCAAGAGGTGAAAAAAGTTATATTGACGCCACTTAGGCCAAAAAATCGCAATTAATGAAAGTGCTAAATTTTTTGAATTTTCATCCTAATCGGTGTCGCAATATTTGCATGTAAAATACGTACGCGTTCTCTCATTGGCCCACTTCAAGTGAACTCAACGAAATCGAGTGAAATTACATAAAATTACTTTATTTTAACAGTTGTCAATCATCTCCCATTGAGTGCGGTCGATAATTTTCTCTCTTGCTTACAAAGCGGCTATCAGCAACCAGGTCAACTAACACGTGTGTGAATAACCTTTCAGACATCTGTCTAACTCGCCAAATTTTTGGAAATTTCACATCCCCAAAGCAAATATTTATTAAACATTAAAAATAAATCGTAGAGCGGCAAAATGGCCTCCGAACCAGGAGGAGGAAACCAAAACTACTTTGCAATATTAGGTAATGAGTTCCAAACAAAACGAAAAAAATATAACTTACATAACAACCATGACTTTCCTAAACTAAAAAGTACAAACCCACAGATTAATTCAATACACGCTTGCCCCAAATTCGTAATAATAAAAAACACAAATATTCAAAACCCAATAAAAAATTTCAATATATTTCTTATATCTAAAGCTCTAGAAAGTATCACTTCGGAAAAAACACTAAGCACTTCTTTTACGAGAGAAGGTGACTTGCTCATTCTCACCAAAAACCACAGCCAAACTATAAAATTTCTGAAAGCGACAAAATTATCAAATTTATGCGATATTTCGTGCAGTTTGCACCCAACCCTGAACACCAGTAAGGGCGTCGTCTATTCACCACACCTCGCTTCGCTAACCGAGCAAGAAATTATAGAAGGTTTAAAGGAACAATCCGTGGTCGAATGCAAAAAAATAACCAAAATAAAAGACGGTAACGTCGTCAACACACCCTTACACATATTATCATTTAATACCTACGATATCCCAAAAGAAATCAGCATCGCTTGGATGAAGGTAAAGGTAGAACCTTACATCCCGAGTCCAATGCAATGTAAGGGCTGTCACCTAATCGGGCACACAAAAAAACACTGTAAAACAGAACCAAAGTGCAACGTTTGCGCCACTTCTCACAACGACGAAATTTCATGCACCAAAGTTGAATGCATAAATTGCCGACAACAGCACCGATCAAACAACAGGGATTGCCCCACTTTTAAAAAACGATCAGCAATACTTAAATATAAAGCTTTAAACAAATGCACTTTTAAAGACGCAACTCTTGCAGTAAATCTGACAGAAAGCACTGGAAACACTCAAACCTCTCCAGTTGAAACACTGGAAGAGGCAATAAAAAAAAGAAACAAAATTACAATAACTACACAACGAAAAACTGTCAACCAGAACGATTCAAACACGACCATCACTCCGAAATTCTCCATCTCACCAAATTCCGACTCTCCAGTACACAAAAACAGTATCAATAACCATTCATCTCTCAATACTCATCACTCTCATATCGCACAACACTCCCATCAAACTATTACCAATAACAACAAACAAAATAATACAAAAACCAATATTCCACAACACAAACTTCCAGTAAATAACAATAACTTCACCAATGACTTTACTATCCACCATGATCAAGCAAAAGCAGCATTCACAATAGACAAACCACATACATCAAACGAAATTCCTAAAGATTACGACACAATTAGCTCAGACTCTGAACTCCTTACCGAGTCTATATAACCTTCATCTGCTTGTATAAACATTTTATACAACAGCAAAATGAAGCTTAAATTTTAATTATGGTCCTTCGAATCCTTCAATGGAATCTTAACGGTTACCAGAATAATTATAATGAGCTAGAAATACTTATAAAAAATTACAGACCAAACCTTATCGCACTACAAGAAACACACATAAAATCTAAAACAACCCCATTAAACATTCCAAAGAACTACTTGTTTTATGGAAAAAATAACATAAACAACTCTGAAACCTCCAAAAGAGGTATAGCATTCCTGGTGTCTAACACAATCGAACACAAAATCCTTAATATTCATTCCGACATACTAGTTGATGCTATTGAAATTAAATCTAAAATCCCATTCGTAATACTAAATCTGTACATTCCACCAGCCGATACAATTAGCGAAATTAAACTGTTTAAACTCATGGAAAATATGAATAAACCAATCCTTCTAACCGGCGATTTCAACGCGTGGTCCCCGTTGTGGGGATCACCGAATTATAACAAAAAAGGCAAGATCATATCAAAATTTATAGAAAAAGCAAATCTCATATTATTAAATGACAACTCTCCCACTCACTTTTCGACCCATTCCTCTTTCACACACGTAGACCTTACACTATGCACTCCACCAATAAATATAGCGGCTATATGGAATGTTAGCAAAAACTTGCATGGCAGTGATCATTTCCCTATATACATAACCCTTTTCAATAGCAACAACGCAAATGTTAACTACAAAAAAAGCAAATTTAAAATTGAATTGGCCAATTGGCCAAAATTCCAACTAGCCATAGACGAACAACTAACCGCATTACCGGAAACCGAAAACATAAATCATAAAGCAGCTTCTTTACTAAGAAAAATTAAGTTCTGTGCTAATCAAGCAATTCCGCATACTAACAATTCCTATCATAAAAAAACCGTTTATTGGTGGAATAACACACTCGCACTCCTAAGAACTGAAAAACAAAATTTATGGAAACTATTGAAAAGAAACCCATCCCAAACTAATGTTATAAACTATAAACGCGCTAATGCGAAATTCAAAAGAGAAGCAAAGATGTCTAAAAGAAAAGCTTTCATTGAGTGCGGTCGATAATTTTCTCTCTTGCTTACAAAGCGGCTATCAGCAACCAGGTCAACTAACACGTGTGTGAATAACCTTTCAGACATCTGTCTAACTCGCCAAATTTTTGGAAATTTCACATCCCCAAAGCAAATATTTATTAAACATTAAAAATAAATCGTAGAGCGGCAAAATGGCCTCCGAACCAGGAGGAGGAAACCAAAACTACTTTGCAATATTAGGTAATGAGTTCCAAACAAAACGAAAAAAATATAACTTACATAACAACCATGACTTTCCTAAACTAAAAAGTACAAACCCACAGATTAATTCAATACACGCTTGCCCCAAATTCGTAATAATAAAAAACACAAATATTCAAAACCCAATAAAAAATTTCAATATATTTCTTATATCTAACGCTCTAGAAAGTATCACTTCGGAAAAAACACTAAGCACTTCTTTTACGAGAGAAGGTGACTTGCTCATTCTCACCAAAAACCACAGCCAAACTATAAAATTTCTGAAAGCGACAAAATTATCAAATTTATGCGATATTTCGTGCAGTTTGCACCCAACCCTGAACACCAGTAAGGGCGTCGTCTATTCACCACACCTCGCTTCGCTAACCGAGCAAGAAATTATAGAAGGTTTAAAGGAACAATCCGTGGTCGAATGCAAAAAAATAACCAAAATAAAAGACGGTAACGTCGTCAACACACCCTTACACATATTATCATTTAATACCTACGATATCCCAAAAGAAATCAGCATCGCTTGGATGAAGGTAAAGGTAGAACCTTACATCCCGAGTCCAATGCAATGTAAGGGCTGTCACCTAATCGGGCACACAAAAAAACACTGTAAAACAGAACCAAAGTGCAACGTTTGCGCCACTTCTCACAACGACGAAATTTCATGCACCAAAGTTGAATGCATAAATTGCCGACAACAGCACCGATCAAACAACAGGGATTGCCCCACTTTTAAAAAACGATCAGCAATACTTAAATATAAAGCTTTAAACAAATGCACTTTTAAAGACGCAACTCTTGCAGTAAATCTGACAGAAAGCACTGGAAACACTCAAACCTCTCCAGTTGAAACACTGGAAGAGGCAATAAAAAAAAGAAACAAAATTACAATAACTACACAACGAAAAACTGTCAACCAGAACGATTCAAACACGACCATCACTCCGAAATTCTCCATCTCACCAAATTCCGACTCTCCAGTACACAAAAACAGTATCAATAACCATTCATCTCTCAATACTCATCACTCTCATATCGCACAACACTCCCATCAAACTATTACCAATAACAACAAACAAAATAATACAAAAACCAATATTCCACAACACAAACTTCCAGTAAATAACAATAACTTCACCAATGACTTTACTATCCACCATGATCAAGCAAAAGCAGCATTCACAATAGACAAACCACATACATCAAACGAAATTCCTAAAGATTACGACACAATTAGCTCAGACTCTGAACTCCTTACCGAGTCTATATAACCTTCATCTGCTTGTATAAACATTTTATACAACAGCAAAATGAAGCTTAAATTTTAATTATGGTCCTTCGAATCCTTCAATGGAATCTTAACGGTTACCAGAATAATTATAATGAGCTAGAAATACTTATAAAAAATTACAGACCAAACCTTATCGCACTACAAGAAACACACATAAAATCTAAAACAACCCCATTAAACATTCCAAAGAACTACTTGTTTTATGGAAAAAATAACATAAACAACTCTGAAACCTCCAAAAGAGGTATAGCATTCCTGGTGTCTAACACAATCGAACACAAAATCCTTAATATTCATTCCGACATACTAGTTGATGCTATTGAAATTAAATCTAAAATCCCATTTGTAATACTAAATCTGTACATTCCACCAGCCGATACAATTAGCGAAATTAAACTGTTTAAACTCATGGAAAATATGAATAAACCAATCCTTCTAACCGGCGATTTCAACGCGTGGTCCCCGTTGTGGGGATCACCGAATTATAACAAAAAAGGCAAGATCATATCAAAATTTATAGAAAAAGCAAATCTCATATTATTAAATGACAACTCTCCCACTCACTTTTCGACCCATTCCTCTTTCACACACGTAGACCTTACACTATGCACTCCACCAATAAATATAGCGGCTATATGGAATGTTAGCAAAAACTTGCATGGCAGTGATCATTTCCCTATATACATAACCCTTTTCAATAGCAACAACGCAAATGTTAACTACAAAAAAAGCAAATTTAAAATTGAATTGGCCAATTGGCCAAAATTCCAACTAGCCATAGACGAACAACTAACCGCATTACCGGAAACCGAAAACATAAATCATAAAGCAGCTTCTTTACTAAGAAAAATTAAGTTCTGTGCTAATCAAGCAATTCCGCATACTAACAATTCCTATCATAAAAAAACCGTTTATTGGTGGAATAACACACTCGCACTCCTAAGAACTGAAAAACAAAATTTATGGAAACTATTGAAAAGAAACCCATCCCAAACTAATGTTATAAACTATAAACGCGCTAATGCGAAATTCAAAAGAGAAGCAAAGATGTCTAAAAGAAAAGCTTTCATTACATTCACTCAAGACATAAACCCAACTACACCCTCTAAAATACTTTGGCACAAAGTGAATGTCCTGTACGGCAACAAACCCTCAAATTACATTCACGCCCTAGAAACACAAACTGGGGACACAGTCACCGAACCTAGAGAAATAGGTAACCTCCTAGGAGAAACATGGTCAGCATATTCTAACAACAGAAACTTCTGTAATCAGTTTGTTACAAGCAAAGAGGCGTATCGAAACCCTGTTTCAATTAATTATAGTATACGAAAAAAAGGAAATCACATTGAATCGGCTTTTTCTTTGCTAGAATTAGAATCATGTCTTTCTTCACTAAAGGGAAATACACCCGGGGGGGATAAACTACCCTATATCGTCTATAAGAAGCTAACTATTCAAGCAAAAAAACTCCTCTGCGAACTCTACACTGACATTCTTAAGCAGGGCATAATCCCACAACAGTGGAAAGAGGCAGTAATAATACCAATTCTGAAACCTAACAAGCCAAAAGATTCTACAGAAGGTTACCGACCAATATCTCTACTACCATGCATATCCAAAATTCTCGAAAAAATGGTTTCTCGCAGACTAATGTGGCTCCTTCTAGGAGACAAACTTTTAAACACTTGTCAGACTGCTTTCAAACCCGGAAGAGGGACAATGGACGCGTTACTAGCTTTAGACGAAGAAATCACAAATTGCCTTAGCACAAAAAATCACTTTTCCATCCTGTCATTTGACATGGAGAAAGCCTTTGACAGAATTGGTATACATTCTATAATAGACCAGATGATCGCTTGGAGGCTAGGCCCAAGAATCATTAATTATTGCAGACATTTTCTCTTAAATCGTAAATTCCGCATAAGAATAAATAACATCATGTCAGACAAATGGCCGCTCAATAATGGCATCCCACAGGGATCGCCATTATCAGTAATCCTTTTCATCATAGCTTTCGACAAACTTAGTCGCATAATTAATGAACAAAAATTTTTTAAACATATAATATATGCCGATGACCTATATATACTTTCAAAATGTAAAAATGTAAATACAATTAATGAAAAACTCGACAATATATACACCAACATAAACAACTGGTGCCAATACAGTGGTACAATCATTTCAAGAGAAAAGTCGAGATTCCTCCACATATGCAAAAAACAATCTTGTATAAACCCAGCTCTGTACATAAATTCCATCCCAATAACAACAACTATTCAACTAAAAATACTAGGCATAATATTCACAAAACGCTACTTATGGAACGAACATGTAAATTATGTATATAAATCGCTTACTAATAGAATTAATGTAATAAAATGCTTAAGCAATCATAAGTTAGAAAGTAATTCCACATCCTTAATTAACATTGTCAAATCGACTATACTATCCAAAATCGACTATGGTCTACCTATCTACGGCTCAACGTCACAGCGGAACATAAAAAAACTATCTTCACTTTACAACACAGCTGCGAGATTGTCACTGGGTGCCTTCCGTACCACCCCTATTTTAAATATCTTGACAGAGACAGGACTTCCCAGTTTGCCTGACAGATTTGAACACAATACTAGACGAATGATTGTAAAAATGACACACTCCGAAGGCTCTATTCTAGACACGCTAATTAAGAGACTCAACAAAAGGAAAAGAAAGAGGAAAAAAGAGTCTGCACTTCAAAGGATAATAACGCGTGCTAAGGAGATGGATATTATCATACAACCAACAAAAAATCCGACCTACACATTACCACCATGGACTCTTAAGCCCAACTCAATCAACCTCACAATGGAAAAATTCGCAAAATCAGAAACTCCAACAGAAATATTTCGTAAATCCTTTATTGAAATTGAACAACAACATCCAGGATGGAAGACGCTATTTACAGACGGTTCAAAAACCAATACTACAACTGCCTTCAGTGTAGTACATCCAAATGGAATAATAAAACTAGCAATTCTACCAGAACACTGCTCAATCTTCACAGCGGAAGCAGAAGCCATACTTTATGCCTGCCAAATAGCAAAAAACGATAAATACAAAAAATACTTAATATGTTCAGATTCACTATCAACAATGCATGCCATACAGAATATAAACAACAGAGACAACACTATAACTTCCATCAGAAACATATTAATAGCATCACCAAACAACATTAAGCTCATTTGGATCCCAAGCCACGTCGGTATAATCGGAAATACGCTGGCAGACGATGCAGCAAAGCATGCAACAAAATCGCCACTTCTACTTCACAACACATGCAATAAAAAAGACTTAAAAAGATACACTGACGACAACTACTACGAAACTATACAGCGAACATGGTCAAACTACTCTCACTACTACAAATCTATAAATAAAAACTTCCTTCCCACCAAACTCCCAGTGACAATCTCAAGAAAACAAGCAATTATATATACCAGATTCCGGCTGGGACACACGAAGTTAACACACAAACACATATTCGAACACCAACTACAACCAATATGTCATTTTTGCAACACAGAAAACCTAACTATCAACCACATCATCGAAGACTGCCGCAAAATACAACACATCCGCAATCAAATACAAAATCCAAACATCAAAGAACTCCTAACAAACGTCAAGGAACAAAATATAAAATTATTCATAAAATTCATATGTAAACTTCAGTTATATTTCGAAATATAACTATTAGATATAAAATTTACAAATGTATATAGCTAGCTGAAGGCCTATGTTGCTAAAGCTTAGATATTTTTAACTTTGGTTTGTAATTTATTATCTTCCAAATAAATAATAATAATAATAATAATACTTTATTTTAATATATCCGTCCCTATTTGACAGTGTTAGAACAAATTTAGTACGAAAAACAGGTGGTTCATAACCCAGCCACCTCAGTGGTTCACAGCCCAACCACGGCGATATGTCAATTAGGGAAAGAAAAAACGGTAATGGTTCACAACCCAGCCCTCTCCCTTACTTTTTCTGGGCACAGCTTGTTTTTGGCTTTATCTTTCCGTCTATGCGTATTGTTTTGTCCGCACTACTTGAGGGCTCTTTCGTGATGATACGTCTATGCGTAATCTTTGTCCGCACTACTTGAGGGTTTTTTCCGGATGAAACGTCTATGCGTATTTTCTGTCCGCACTACTTGAGGGCTCGCGATGATACGTTTATGCGTATTTTCTTTCTCCGCTCTTTGACGGCACTTATTATCCTGACTACTGTGCTGATTGAGGACCTATGTAGTTGGATACGCGTCTATTTTATATTCGCTTGGGCGCCAGTTAAGGAAATTTATATTTAAATTCCCAATAAAAAACAAAACTTTATTTTTTCTTCCTTCTTTATTCGAGGTTTGATTAAGGCTGACTTAATGCTATTTTACACTTTCGCTTAACACCTACGTTTGCCCTGTTTTGCTGTCGTTAGGAATTACCAAATTTTGCAGTTGTGCAGGTATTTGCATATGGTATATGGACGTCGGAAAGACCGATGCCATTGATCAGCAATCTGCTGAAATTTTGCCTAGCGGTTGGAGAGACCGACCGACTAGGAGCAGGGTGAACAGTGAGTGTTCACAAGGTAGTTCGACCACCATGTCAACTTTGGCAGTTGAGGGGGCACTATCGCAGGGTCTACCTGCGCTGGTAGAAGCTACCGAAGCCATCTCTCTGAAGAGAAAGCGGTTAACGACTTCTCAGAAGAAGGGGCTGAGGAAGCTGATGGCGGCAGGAACGCCCTACGAGGAGGCTCTCAAAGCTGTCTTGGCTGAGACAACGAAGGTGGTCGAAGCTGATGGCTGCAGCAGAGTCGAAGCGGCGCAACCCGCACCGAAGAGGACGAAGTTTAGTCCGTCCTTTGCTGAAGCTACTGCAGCGATCAAGGTAGGGATTCTGCCGGACGAATTCCCGGCTGTCCACTTAAACTTGGAGGAGCAGAGGGCGATAGAGGGGGCTATCAAGGAGGAGCTGCGTAAGCTGCCCGTTGATGGCCCTCAAATTCGGTTCCAAGGATGCTCCTTCAAGCCAGGGTGGATAATTGTGAACTGCGCCGATGAGGCATCGAGGAATTGGCTGAGGGGGATAATGTCGAAACCCCAGCTGGCGGAGAAGAAGGTGAAACTGGTGGAGGGTAATGACATTCCCAAGCCCAGTGTAGCCACTGCGTTCTTCCCCGGCTGCTCTCTCCCAGCCGACGATATTCTTCGGATGCTCCATACGCAGAACCGTTCACTACCAACAGGCAACTGGAAGGTACTGAACAGGTCTGTCGCGGCGCAGGGAACAACGTTGACACTGGCCATCGATGATCCCTCGGTTGCGCAACTCTCTGGGCTGAAGGACCTTCCCTTCTTTGAGTTGGGAAGGGTTCAGTTCAGGGTTAAGCGTGATCAGGGGACCAAGTCATCGGTGACCAGGGGCGGCGGCACGGACAAGACGACGTCACACGCTAGAGTGGTTGAGGCAAGACCATCCACCAGCGCACAAGCACTGGCGCGGGTAAGCGGACGGACGCAACCCGTCACACGGACCGACAAAACAGTCGAACGGTCCAGTGACAGGACGCCAAGACAGGCATTGGTGGGGCCCGCATAGCCTACCTCAGCTAAGCCCGTCCGACAGACAAGGTTGACTGGAGTGGCAAATCCGTCCAGACGACTGGGCCTGTTGGACAAGTCTGCAAATACTCCGGGCAGTATTGAACGGGTGCAGACGAAGGGTAGAGGAGGTAAGCGTGCGGGATCTCACACGAAGGGACCGCAAGCCTAGATGGAGATTGTTCAAATCAATCTCCATAGGGCGGTGGCAGCTTCGGCTGTCTTAACTAGGACCCTGAACACCTTGGGTCCTAGTATAGCCCTGGTGCAGGAACCATGGACCAGCACCAATGGACAGATTCGAGGGCTATCCCAGGCAGGTAAGGTACTATGTTGCCAATCGAACACGAGAGCCAGAGCCTGCATCATATTCAGTAATATTTCCTTTTTCCCGTTAACAGATTATGTTACACCGGATCTCTGCGCCGGAAATATCGTCTGGAACTCCAGGGAGGTCATCATAGCGTCCGCGTACTTCCCTGGGGATGACGAACACTGCCCTCCAAGACTAGCAGAACAGTTATTTGCCTATGCTAGGGGCAACAATATGGAGCTGGTACTTGGCTGTGATGCGAACGCCCATCACACCATGTGGGGCAGCTCCGACGTAAACGATAGAGGTGAGTCACTTTCCAACTTTATACTCGCTTTAGACTTAAATATATGTAACGTTGGTGACAGTCCTACGTTTGTAACTAGGGTCAGAGAGGAAGTCTTGGATATGACCTTGACAACCTCAATGACAACAGACCTTGTCAGTAATTGGCGGGTATCCAATGAGCCGTCATGCTCAGACCACAGGCAGATCAGGTTCACATTAGGGAATCGGGAGCTTGAAAAGGTGTCATTTAGACCAAAAAGACAGACCGACTGGGGCAGTTACTGCAGCCAGTTGGAACAGCTTATTCCTTCTCGAATAGAGAATAGAATCGATACCATAGACAGATTGGAAAGGACCTCGACAACGCTCAAGGGATCCATCCTCAATGCCTATGAAGAAAACTGTCCCCTAAAGACCAAGACCTTTAAGAGGCAGACGCCATGGTGGAACGGTCACCTTAGCAAGCTAAGGAAGGAAGTAAGGAAACTGTTCAACAGGGCTAAGCGCAATAATGACTGGCAGACCTACTCCCAGACCCTCACTAAATACAATCAAGAGATCAGGAAGGCCAAGAGAGAATCTTTTAGGCGTTTCTTTGAGGACGTATCAGATATGTCCTCCAGTTGCAGGCTACAGAAGATCTTCTCGATGGAAAAATCCTGTGCAATCGGAACTCTAGTGGATGTAGATGGGTCCTCCACAAAAAGTGAGATGGAATCGCTTGCCCTACTCACTAATACACACTTCCCGGGATCGAACATATTGACAGCCGATCCTCTGATTGACAGTACGGGACAGTCGTATTGTCCAAGTAGGGAAGATTGGAGAACGGCCAAAGCCGTGTGCAATGCGCAAATAGTTAAATGGGCGCTGGAATCATTCGCCCCGTACAAAGCACCGGGAAGAGATGGCATTTTCCCGGCACTCTTGCAGAAGGGAATGAATATACTAGCGCCTATTCTAACAAAGATATACTCATGCAGTCTAGCATATGGATATATTCCAGAGGCCTGGAGAGCAGTAAATGTGATCTATTTGCCAAAACCTGGAAGATCCAACAAAAAGGACCCAAAATCCTTCAGGCCAATAAGCCTAATGCCTTTCGTGCTAAAGGGACTGGAAAAGGTTGTTGACCGCTTCCTGAGGGAAGAAATTCTAACCCGGTGTCCCCTTAGCACGAATCAACACGCCTACCAGAAAGGTAGATCCACAGAAACGGCCCTATCAGTGCTGGTAGGCAAGATTGAGAAGTCTTAGACATTGAAGGGGCCTTCAACTACACAACCTTCGAAGCTATAGAAACAGCGCTAGAAGACTTCCAGGTGCCTACCACTCTCATTAGATGGATATCATCAATGCTCGAAAGCAGGGTGATTCGGTCCAGCTTAGGGGGGGTAGAGCTCTCTGCAAAAACAGCAAGGGGGTGTCCCCAAGGAGGGGTCGTTGACGGACTAATCCGCTCTCTTACAGAGCAGGAACATGAAGTCATTGCATATGCAGATGACCTAGTAATCGCAGTCAGGGGCAGAGATGGACAAACCGTCTCAGACTTGCTCCAGAACGCGTTGAACACAGTGGAGTGCTGGTGCGTCAGACAGAAACTGTCTGTGAATCCAGACAAGACCATTGTAGTGCCTTTCACTCTTAAAAGGAAAGTAAACCTAAGACAGGTTAGGATCTTTGGTAAAGAACTTAACTACTCGAAGGAGGTTAAGTACCTAGGGGTAACTCTAGACAGTAAATTGAATTGGAGACCCCACGTAGACCGCATGCTTACAAGAGCAGGTAATGCTCTCTGGAGCTGCAAGAGGATCTGTGGGAAAAACTGGGGTCTGAGGCCCAAATGGCTTCAGAAGATTTGCACCCTAGTAATTCTGCCAACTATCACTTATGGAGCGATAGTCTGGTGGAAGAAAACCACAGAAGTAACATCTGCGACTAAGCTAGAGAAACTACAAAGACTAGCGAATACCTGTATAACAGGATGTCTCAGAACCACTCCAACTGCAGCTCTCAATGTTATATTGGGAATGCTACCCCTGGAACTGAATGTGCAGATGGCAGCAACCAATAGCAGACACAGGCTGATGCATAATGGATCCATACCAAGGGATGCACAGGCAATCGGCCACCGATCTCTGCTGAGGGACAGGAGGCGGGATGGAGGCTTTTGGATGCCTCTGGACCAGATGCCCCAGAAGCACCTCTTCAGAAAAAGTTACGCAACGTATATACCTCACAGGTTGGACTGGGCTGATAAAAAGATCAGTCTCACGTGTGAGGACATTGTCTGGTACACCGATGGGTCCAAGACAGAAGAAGGAACAGGGGCAGGAATATTTAGCTCCGGTTTCCAGTCTTCTGTAAGTCTTGGGGACAAAGCCTCGATTTTTCAGGCTGAGGTCTTTGCCATAAATGTGTGTGCCAGGAAATTACTAACACTCAATGTTAGAAGGAAAAGGATAATCATAATGTCAGACAGCCACGCGGTAATCAAGGCCCTAGGCTCGATGACATTTGACTCCAAACTGGTCTGGGAGACAGCAAATGTTCTCCAGGATCTCTCAAGGGAAAACCAAGTGATAATACACTGGATCCCTGCGCACTGTGGGCACGATGGTAATGAGGAAGCGGACAGATTGGCAAAGGATGGGGCTGCTAGCCGGCCCTACGGATCTGAACCAATCATAGGTGTTAGCAAGTCTCATTACAGACATTGTATTAAACAGGAATTCATTAATCGAGCAAACCACAAATGGGCGAACACAATGGGGCAACGATGCTCCAAGCTTTTCTTTCCAGCCTACTCGGAAAGGAAATCTAGGTACCTAATTGACCTAAGCAGAAAGGAGCTCAAGGTCATGATGGGGATGCTAAGTGGACACTGTCTGCTAAATATGCATAGGGCGCGTCTGGAACTAACGGACAGCGAACTTTGCAGATTTTGTATGGAAGAAGAAGAGACTTCTATACATATTGTAACGATAAGACAGTCTGTCGCTGTGCAAAGCAACCCTGCCGCTACGTGCCGTGCTATAACCCAATCTGGCAACGACGGCCGCGATGGTAACTTTTAGTCCAATCTGGCAACGACGGCCGCGATAATAACTTTTAGTCCAACCAGGCAATGATGGAAACTTTTAGTCCACTCCGGAATGTGCGGGAACGATCTGCGCGATGGCCTGGCAGGTATAAAAGGCAGCCGGATGCGGCGCAGCGAGTCAGTCTGGTTTTGACAAGTGAAGTTGCCACACGGAGTAATTAAGCAAATACTTAAGTGTACGAATAGTAAAGTGTAAACTGTGAATAATAAAGTGACTGTTGGTTTATTTTATTGTCTGCGTTTAAGAAACTGAGTGTGTTTTATTTTCAAATTGCACAATCCAGTGATACGTAACAGCCCACTGGACGTAGTAGTCGTAACATTTGGTGTCAGAAGTGGGATTGTGGAAAATTGGAAATAACTAAATAAATAAAATTATAAAAGTACGGACATGGTTAAACTCGAGCTGCTGAAGGTAGACCAGCTGAAGAAGGAGCTGGCTGCCTGGAATTTGCCGACTGCTGGCGGAAAGGTGGAGTTGCAGTTGCGCTTGCGAGAAGCATGCGAGGCACGAGGCGTCGATTAGACTGTGCACGAGTTCGGAGCGCAAGAACTGGAGGCGTCGGCCAAGGTGGAGGAGTCGCCTGCTGGTGCTGCTTCGCTACAGAGTACAGCTGCAGCGGCTGCACCAATACAAGCGTTGGACATGAGCCAACTAATGGCTGCACTCAAAGGCATGTCGGCGCAAATGGAAACAGCGAATCGAGAAATGGCAGCGAAGCTGGAAACTACGAATCGAGAAATGGCAGCGAAGCTGGAAACTACGAATCTCGAAATTTCGGCAAATGTCGAGACTGCAAATCGTGAAATGTCGGCGCAGATGTCAGCGAAAATGGAAACGGCGACCCAGGAAATATCGGCGCAAGTGGCAGAGCGAATGGAAGTCAAGCTTCAGGAAAATTCTGCGCGCTTGGAGCAGAATGTGGAGGAAATCTCAGACAGGATTAATGGGAAAGTCGAGCACCTGGAGACGCGGGTAGAGCACTTGGATAAACGAGTCGACGACCTGGATGATGCCCTGAACAAACGAGTTGGCGACCTGGATGATTCCCTAAACAAACGTGTTGACGGTTTTGATGATTCCCTGAACAAACGAGTTGATAGTCTGGAAGACTCGATGAACAGAAATATGGACGAGCGGCTTATGGAGGTACAGCCTCGAGAATGGTTGCCGCCGGTTCCGGAAAGTGTTGCCACCAGAGCGGAAGTGCCTACTTATGATGGGACTACGCCGTTCGATACATTCAAGCTGCAATTCGACCTGGCTGCTCTGGAAAATCAGTGGACCGATGTAAGGAAAGGTCGGAGATTGGCGCTGGCTCTTAAAGGTGCTGCGGCTGAGGTAATAAAATCAGTTCCAGAATGTCTACGAAGTGAGTACGAGACCGTCATAAGGGCGCTGGCAGCCAAATTCAGCGACGAGCACAACAGAACGCTGTACTACTGTGAGCTGAAGAACCGCGGGCAAAGATCCAACGAGGCGCTGCAGACATATGCAGCAGACATTGAGCGGCTCGTGCAGCTGTGCTACCCGTCCTTCGGCGCTGAGGATCTCGAGAGGATGAAGATAGAGGCGTTTATTGAAGGTCTTCATGACCCGGAGACACGTCGCAGTGCGTTGATGATGGGCAAGCCGACCTTTAGGGAGACGGTGACCAGCGCGATGACATATGCGGCGACATGGATTGGGAGCACTCGGTATGCACTAGCAAGAATACGCCAGATCCAGCCGGACAACGACATTACGATCCAGGCCATAAGCTCTGAGCCACCTGACAGGCGGCGGGTGGTCTCCTCTAAAGTTGTTTGCTGGGTATGTGGCAAGCAGGGCCACATATCACGAGACTGCCGCCAACGAAAGAGGCGTTCCCGTTCTCGATCGCAATCGCCTGAAGCGAGGAGTACTGACAATCGAGGCTCAGCCAACAAGCGCAGGGCTGAGGACGAGGAGCCGTTAAACTGAAACGGGTCAGCCCAAAGGGGCGTGAGCTGATCCCCACAATCTGCCGCCCCACCATCCTTGTCTCACAGCTGAAACGACAGCCCAGCAGCTTGACAAGGAAGGAAGGATAGATGGAAAGTTGTTCGTGTTGACACTGGATACTGGAGCGTCATATTCGATCATAAAAAGGAAGCTGCTGAAGAACTGGGAACCGCTGCATGGCATAAAGCTGCGGACTGCGACTGGCGAGCGCGCGCCGGTGAGAGGGAAAGTTACAAAAACGATTGCTATCGGCACATGAGTTCATCGTCGCGGATGTAATGGACGACATGATTATCGGCGTGGATTTCATGAGTAGGCACGGTTTTACGCTGGACCTGAAAGAAAATGTGCTGAGGTATGCCAACGTTGAATTCCCGCTGCACACTGGCAATGAGCGAAGCGTGGCCGTAAGGAGAGTTGTCTCGTGTCAACACCAGAAGATACCAGCGAATTCTGAGGCGATTGTGTGGGCAAAGGTGGACGAGGACGATGGGACGAGAATGGCAGAATACCAGTCAGAATACTGAACCCCCTGAATGCACCCAGATATGTCGGGAAAGATGAGGTAATTGGCGAGTGTAAGGAAGCTGTAGCAGTGGTCAATTGCGAGAGTAGCCCGCCTGGAGGTAATAAGAAGAGCGGTTTTAACATGGACGCCATACCGCAGAACCAGTGGAGCAGCGAATTGACGGCCAAGCAGAAACAGAAGGCGAGGTCACTCCTGCAGCACTATGGGTCAATATTTTCGGCAGAAGTAGGCGGAAGAACAGCCATAGTGAAGCACAACATCGACACCGGAAGTGCGAAACCAATCCGCCAACCACCAAGACGAGTTCCTCTGGCCAAGAGGAAAGAGGTCACAAATTTGATTGAAAACATGCATAAAGAAAAGGTCATAGAGCCTTCGGCAGGTCCTTGGTGCTCGCCGGTCGTGCTAGTCAAGAAAAAGGATGGCAGTACCCGATTTTGTGTGGACTATCGGAAGCTCAATGACGTGACCAAGAAGGACAGTTATCCACTACCTCGGATCGATGACACCCTGGACACACTGTCAGGCACGCAGTGGTTCTCCACACGCTTGCAGACAAGGACAAGGAGAAAACGGCTTTTAGTGTTGGCGATGGTTTGTGGCAGTTCACCGTCATGCCGTTTGGACTCTGCAACGCACCAGCAACATTCGAGCGGCTAATGGAACGCGTGCTAAAAGGGCTGCATTGGCGGACGTGTCTGGTGTACCTCGACGACATAATCGTGATGGTAAAAACTTCGACGACCACCTGGGAAAGCTAAAGGAGGTATTCAAGCGGATACGAGAAGCCGGGCTTAAACTCAACCCAAAGAAGTGTTCGCTGTTCCAAAAGGAGGTCAAGTATCTGAGTCATACGGTTTCCGCCCGCGGAGTACATACGGATGAAGGCAAAATCACGGCGGTGAAGGAGTGGCCCCGGCCACGCAATCTACACGAACTCCGCAGTTTCCTGGGTCTGTGCACATACTCCCGCCGATTTGTTCCGGGATTCGCGAACATAGCCAGCAGCTTGCACAAACTGACGAAAAAGGGCCAAGCTTTCGAGTGGAACGAGGAGCAGGAACAGGCTTTTGCACGTCTGAAGGAAAAACTGTGCAGTGCCCCAATTCTGGCCTTCCCCGTGCCTGGGGAGATGTTTGTGCTGGATACAGATGCAAGCGGGAGTAGTATTGGCGGTGTGCTATCACAGATAATAGACGGCCAGGAACAAGTGATAGCGTACTACAGTAGGATTCTATCGAAACCTGAACGCAACTACTGTGTGACACGGAGAGAACTGCTGGCGGTATTGGACTGCGTAAAACACTTCCACAAATATCTGTATGGACAAAGGTTTCGCCTGCGCACAGATCATGCGGCATTGAGATGGCTCCTGAACTTTAAAGATCCTGAAGGGCAATTGGCGCGGTGAATCGAGCGACTGCAGAGCTACGACTACACGATAGAACATCGCAAGGGCAGTAGCCATGGAAATGCCGATGCTTTGTCACGCCGTCCGTGCCAAGTCGAATGCAGGCAATGCTCACGAGCCGAGAGCAAAGAGCAGATAGTGGACGTCCGGTTGGTAAGCGTTATGCCAGAGGAAGAGTGGTCTGCGGAGAGGATACAAAAGGACCAGCGTGAGGATGCGGATCTTGCAAAAATCGTCGAAGGCAAGGAGCAAGGCGCACGTCCAGACTGGCAGGAGATGGCTGGTGAAAGCCCGATCGCTAAGGCTTACTGGGCACAGTGGAAAAGTTTGCCTGAAAAGATGCCTGTACCGCGAGTGGGAGAGCGCGGATGGTCGGACCAGTAACTCCCTAATGGTAGTGCCGAAATGCAGAATCAACGAGGTCATCGAGGCATACCATAACGACTCCAGTGGAGGGCACCTAGGCATCACCAAAACCGTCGCCAAAATAAAAAGACGATTCTACTGGGTAGGATATCAGGAGTCTGTAGCCGAGTGGATTAAGAGCTGCGACCGATGTTCAGCCGCGAAAGGGCCGACAAGAAAATCTCGAGGCCGCATGCAGCAGTACAACGTGGGAGCGCCCTTCGAGCGGATTGCTATGGACGTCGCCGGCCCATTCCCAACTAGCAGTCAAGGCAACAAATATGTGCTGGTTGTAATGGATTACTTCAGCAAATGGCCCGAAGTGTACCCTATTCCTAACCAGGAGGCCACCACGATCTCGGAAAAGCTGGTAAACAACTGGGTAGCCAGGTTCGGAGTTCCGTTGGAATTTCACTCGGATCAAGGCCGGAATTTCGAGTCTGCGGTATTCAAGGAAGTGTGTGAGCTACTGGGGATAAAGAAAACTCGTATGACGCCGTTGCACCCACAGTCCGACGGCATGGTGGAACGCTTTAATCGGACACTGGAGGAATACCTGCGGAAAGTGGTAGGCAGGAATCAAAAGGATTGGGACACGCATATCCCCCTGTTCCTGATGGCGTATAGGTCAGCCCCGCACGACACGACAACACTCACTCCAGCTCGAGCAGTGTTTGGCACAGAGTTGCGGTTACCCGCTGACTTGAAGTTCGGGGTATTCAGCACGACGGGAGGCGCTAAGACGGATTACGTGGCCAATAAGCGGGCGGAACTGGAGGAAATTCACCAATTTATAAGGGACCGCACCAAACTGGTCAGCGATAAGGCGAAAGCCAGATATGATCTACGGGCCAACTCAGCAGGGTTCCAAGAAGGCGATCTGGTAATGCTCTACAACCCACAGCGGAGGAAAGGTTTGTCTCCGAAACTTCAAGCGTCGTGGGAAGGACCGTACGAAGTCGTGACTAGGATTAACGACGTGGTATACAGGATTCAACGTTGCAGCAATAAAGGCGCTAAGCTGAAGGTAGTCCATTTGGAGCGCCTGGCGCCTCATCACAGCGGAGCTTCGGCACTTGTTAGGGACGAACAAGTCTAAGTGGTGGGCAGTGTAACGATAAGACAGTCTGTCGCTGTGCAAAGCAACCCTGCCGCTACGTGCCGTGCTATAACCCAATCTGGCAACGACGGCCGCGATGGTAACTTTTAGTCCAATCTGGTACCGACGGCCGCGATAATAACTTTTAGTCCAACCTGGCAATGATGGAAACTTTTAGTCCACTCCGGCAGCCGGATGCGGCGCAGCGAGTCAGTCTGGTTTTGACAAGTGAAGTTGCCACACGGAGTAATAAAGCAAATACTTAAGTGTACGAACAGTAAAGTGTAAACTGTGAATAATAAAGTGACTGTTGGTTTATTTTATTGTCTGCGTTTAAGAAACTGAGTGTGTTTTATTTTCAAATTGCACAATCCAGTGATACGTAACAGCCCACTGGACGTAGTAGTCGTAACAATATTATAACTGAATGCCCTGCCCTAATACACGCAAGAAAGCGAATATTAGGGAAGGAGATAATACAGACGAGAGATTTGTCTGAAATGAATCTAAGGAAACTAAAGGAGTTCCTAGATAACATTGGAGGACACGAACTCCTCCAGTAACGTACAGGGACATGACACAATAGTTCACTACTTGGACGCAGTGTCTCGGGCAGGTGTTGTCCGAATCCCAAATCTAATCTAATCTAAATGCAATTGACCGAGCCAATTCTTGGAATGACCAATTTTGCAGTGTGCAGATATTTGCACAAGTGCACTGGCCGGTAGTGGCCCAGTCGCTGAGTTAGCGATTTCGTTTATTGCCGAATTTGTGGGGTTAATGAAATTAAATAGGAAGTCAAGTGCACTGACTGGTAGTGGCTCATTCGCTGAGCTAGCGACTTCGTTTATTGCTAGATTTGTGGGGTTAATGAAATTAAACGGAAAGTTTAGAGCGCTGATCGCGTTAACTTACATAAGCCCAGTGTCAAGGAAATGGTTTCGCAAAAGCTGCAGCAAATGTGGAGTGTTGGCAAACACAAAAATGTCGCCATCAATTGCTGGATTCGGAAACCACGTTCGTTCTAATAAAAATGTGATATTCAAAAATGTAATAGCCAACAATCTCACGTACCGCTTACACATTTAGTCCCGTCCAAAGACTTTGATTGCCCGCACCCATGTCAGACACGATGCCAACAACGGTATAGCCCACCTCTTGGAGCAGGGTAATTGCAAAGTCCAAAATTTGTTTTGACATTTTGCAATTGTTTGCGCAGAATGTGGGCTGCTTCCATGAGTGTGGGCTGCTGTAGCGAAGAAATCAGCTGCTTGATATCCAGGTGAATTCTGACCAATCAGCATATTGTCCTCACTCTTCAAAGTCTTCGAATCTCTCATGGCTGAGCAGATCTCTAGTCACATTGACATGATTGCACTGATGTCACCCCATCAGTCAGGTTTCCGTCCTGCGCATAGTTGTTCCACAGCTATTATCAAAGTCCTGGACGACATAAGAATACCATACGACCTTGGCAAGGTTACCTTATTCTGTTTGTTGGATTTTTCTAAGGCGTTTGACTGCGTAAATCATTCAATTTTGTGTTAAAAGCTCAAATGTTACTTTGGGTTAGCGGATAGTGCGGTAAGACTTTTGGAAAGTTATTTACATGGCCGATCTAAGAGGGTAAGGGTTGGGTGTCAGTTTTCCTCTTATAATCTAGTGAATACTGGGGTATCTCAAGGCTCAGTACTTGGTCCACTCCTTTTCACTATGTTTATAAATGATATTTTCAGTGTTTGTAGCCATGTGTTTTTTTTTTAACGAGGAGGGAAGTTCGAAAGCCTCAAGTAGTGCGGGACTTTAAACCGCTAAACCCTCCTCTCGTCCGGACGGTTAGCCCTCCTGGGACCACCGTGAGGTATTACGTCAGGAGGCCGTCGTGAGCGTTGCCGCTCTATCGTTCGTTTGTCAGTCTTTCGTCCGTGTTATGGCAAGTGTTGCCATGCGTTCGACGCCACTGTGTTGTCGCAGACGGTGCAGAATAACCGCGCTAATTTTGCGATGTGCACGGCGCAGCTATCGTTGCCGCATTCGGGTGTTGAAGCAGTGCTAGCGTTGTTTGTGGCCGGTGCCGGGCGTTCTGCTCGTCACTTCTCACTCGAAACATCATAAGTGTTAAGATTCGGCTGCAGGCCTCCCATGCATCGGGCGAGCTCAGCATGCAGTGTGTAACTGCTGAAGGAGAGATCGGCGCATTGAGAAGGGATTTCAAGGACCGTCTCTCGTCGACAAAGCGGTTGAATTCCAGTAAAACGTGCTCTGCGTTTTCTGCTTTCCCGGCGCATGCTGGGCAGAACGGGTCGTCTGCGTGCTGAAATTTGTGCAGATACTCCTGGAAGCATCCATGTCCTGAGAGCATTTGGGTCAAGAAGTACTTGACCTCGCCGTGTTTTCTGTTGCACCATGCTTCTATGTTTGGGATCATCCGCCATGTCCACCGGCCTTTTGACGATGCGTCCCATCGTTGCTGCCATTCTGCTAAGCTTTTACACCGCACCGCCTCCATCACTGTAGATCGAGAGGCCGAAGTGTCTTTGCACTCTCGCCAGATTATTGCTGACTCTCTGGCCAGTATATCGATTGGCGAAGTGCTGGCAATCACGTCTGCTGCCTCGTCCGAGACAGATCTAAAAGCGCAGCAGACTCTCAGCGAGCTGAGCCTGTAGGCGGATTTAAGGCATCTGACGTACGAGCTCGTCATGGTTGCTTCTGCCCAAATAGGCGCGGCGTAGAGGCATATCGACGACGTCCCGCTCGCTATTTATTTTCGTGTTATTTGCCTGGGGCCGCCGATGTTAGGCAATAGTCTGCCGATAGACAGCGCTGGTTCGCCTGGCCTTGTCACTAGCGTACCTGAGGTGCTCTTTAAAATTTAGTCTAAAGTCCAGCAGCACACCCAGGTATCTTAGGTGAGGACTAGATTGAATTTCATGGCCGCCTACCCGAATTTTTATGCCTTCGACTTTTTTCCTGCTTGTAAGCAGGACCGCTTCAGCCTTATGCTCTGCGAGCTGCAGGCCGGCGTTGCGCAACCACACCTTCATGGCCGATATTGTAGTGTTGCAATTCTCTGTTAGTGTGGCCAGGGTTTTGGCTTCAGCGACTACGGCTACATCGTCTGCATATCCGATGATGTTTACTTCGGGAGGGCGTTGTATTTGCAGTATGCCGTTGTACATGACGTTCCCAAAACCGGTCCTATGACGGTGCCCTGCGGTACGCCACCTGTAACACCATATTGCTTGGGCCCCTCCTCCGTGTCATACAGTAGGACTCTGTTAGCGAAGTAGTTCGCTATTATCCTGACTATGTAGTCCGGCACATTACAGTCCACAAGTGCTTGCAAAATGTTGTTCCAATTCGCCGAGTTGAAGGCATCATAACACGTCGAGTGTTATGACGGCGCAATATTGCTTCTTGCCTTCTAGCCATCTTTTTCCTGCTAGCGCTCTTTTGGCGATGGCGCATACTGCCGCAATGGCGTCGACAGTGGAGCGACGCTTACGGAAGCCGAATTGGTTTGGGGATAAACCAGTCGAGGATTCGACGAATGGTTGTAGCCATGTGTCTACGCATGCATATGCGGATGACATCCAACTTTATCTGTCTAGGCCTGTAGGTCTTGTTGAGGACTTATGTGTGAGGCTAAATGAAGACCTATGTGCTATTTATGGATGGGCCTGCGAGAACAAGCTCAAGCTAAATCCACTTAAGTTCAATGTTCTTCCGATTTCCAAATCACCGCTCTCCTTTTGGAATGTTCCTCCAATTTATCTCAATGGTTCTCAGCTGCAGTTCATTAAACGGATCACAAACCTTGGCTTCAGGATCAATTCCTCGTTGTCTTGTGAGGACCACATAAACTCGGTCGTAAGCAAAATATACCTTACGTTACGAATTCTTAGAATGACTGCTGCATTCGTACCATGTGAGACAAGACGAAAACTGGTTTTACAACTAATTTTACCCATAATTACATATTCGGAAGTTGTTTACAGCAAACTTGATTCTAGGTCGGAACATAAACCGCTTATTGCCTACAACAATGCTGCACGTTACGTCTATGGCTTAAAGAACTTGGGTCACGTTTCTTTTTATAGTAGACAGTTGCTTGGTCTTGACCTCAAAAGCTACTTAGAAGCACGAAACTGTATGATTTTACATAAACTTATACACACGAAGCGTCCCAGCTACCTTTTTGAAAAACTTCTGTTTTGCAAGTCAAGTCGAAACTACAATCTCCTAATTCCTACCCTATCTTTACTCTATCTCTCTACTTTCACTTACACATAATTAAGATTTTTCTTTGTAAATTATTAAAACATTGTAATAATATAGTATTTATTTTGTAATCCTTAAAATGAATATGTTCCTAATTGGCATGCAAAATATTGTATCTTATATGCCTGTATAATCTGTTAAATAAATAAAATAAAGAAATAAAAGGTAAGAAAAAAAAGGTGAGAAGACTTAAGCTTAATCATTTGCAATTAACTGCTGGGAGTTCAAATGGCGTCTGATAGAGGGTCGTACTCGTAGACAGATTCGATTTTCATATCGTCAAAAAACAAAATGCAAAGTCTGTCTGAAAGAGACATGTTGTTCACGCTACGCATCACACTTAAGGAAAAGTGTGAGCAGACTAAAGCCTAGCTACCCGCAACCATCCGTCTTGTGCGTGAGAATTCCCACAAGGTTGGAAGGGTGAGTTGGGAGCTTTTTCACTGGCATTTTTACTCTCAGAGATTTGCCATTTCCTGCTGTGAGGACAGCCGCCGAAAGAAAAATTCTTGTTTTTCGTTTTTTTCGGTGTTAGCAGCAACGGAGTTGTTGCGAAAATAGGCGACCAAGTGGGCAACCCGGCGGCCGTCATTTACTTTCTTTGCCTTTCTGACGACGTGGCAACGCCGTCAGTGCAAATTAGAGCCTATTTGCACGAAGGCTTTTTCCCCCTGCGTTTTTTGCAACTGTCTTTTGAAGTTGCTGCGTAAATCTTCATGCATTTACATGAAGACTTTTTACTTGCAACTTTGCTTGGCTTTTTGGACGTTTAAGCGGCCAATCTTCTTTCATTCACATTTTCGCGTAGTTTTTGATATTCTCATTATTAAAAGAAAAATGGATTTAAACAAAGAAGAAATTATTGAAAATATTTTAGAAGTCACTGAAATGGCTATTAACTGCTCAAATTTAAATAATAGGGAGGATGTAAATATAATTGTTAGCAAAGCGTCCGGCCGGTTTGAAATTTGAAGAAAAGTGCGAAAAAGAGCAAAGCAAATGTCAAAAAACCCCGTGGAATTCGCTGACCGTGCGTGTTTGCCTACCCCGCTGACTTCTCACCACTTCTCGCCAACAAACTCGTCACGCATGACTTTTAACGCTAATTCTAATTCTAATGGGCCAGTTACTCATGACTAGGTATCGGACTCATGACACAACTTAGTTTTACTTGTCAGCTAGCACGGCCTGGCATACCCGAAAGCTGTACAACTGGTTACCCGAGACATAGAACATAAACTTAGAACTTAACCGTAAACTTAGAAATCTGTTTCGTTTTGGTTTCTAAGTTTATGTTTACGGAAAACGCAAAAAATGTTGCCACGCTCTTCGGAATGAATTGAAAAGTAAACAAATTAAAATAATTTGTAAAATATACAAAATGGATTGCAATTTTTATTAGTTTCGTAAATATATTAATAATTTTAGTCGTTGGATGCTCAAACATTTAATAATAGTGTAAGATGTTTAATATGGTAACGCTGTATCTTTAAGTAAAATAACTTGGCAGCACCGTAGTTCAGAAATACGACCCTGGGCTGCGGTGCTGACCAGGGAAGACGCCATTTTTACTTCTTGTGTGACCATTCTAGTGTACAGACGTAACCATACGAATTAAATAAATTATAATCTTAAAACTCAAGTGTGGGTAAAGAACAAAAAAACAAAATGCAAAAGTGGGAGATAGCCGAGACACTGGCCAAGGCCGGCGTCGATTTTCCGGCAACGGCCACGACGGGTCAGCTCCGCAAGCTGATGGCGGAGATGGTGGGTGCTCCGCTGGACACCGGCGGCGAGCCAACCGCCGCCACCACCAACACTGCCGTTGCAGCCAACACCGCCGCTGCCGCCAAAACCGTCGCTGCAGCCAACACCGCCGCTGCCACCAACACTGCCGTTGCAGCCAACACCGCCGCTGCCGCCAAAACCGCCGCTGTAGCCAACACCGCCTCTGCCACCAACACTGCCGTTGCAGCCAAAACCGTCGCTGCAGCCAACACTGCCGCCACCACCGACCCTGCCGTTGCAGCCATAAACAGAATGCAAGAGTGGGAAATGGCGGAGGCACTGGCGCAAGCCGGCATCGACTTTCCCGGAACGGCCACGATGGGCCAGCTCCGGAAACTGCTGATGAAAACGATGGGTGCTCCGCTGGACACCGGCGGCGAGCCAACCGCCGCCAACGCTGCCGCCACCACCAACACTGCCGTCGCAGTCAACACCGCTGCTGCCGCCAACACTGCCGTCGCAGCCAACACCGCTGCTGCCGCCCGAAACTACAACCTCGGGTATGGTACAGTAGGTGACAAAAGCAACTACCACGCTCACGCTACATCGCGTTGCCAAGATGGCGCCGCTTTTTCAGTCGACGCCATTAGCGCCGACGGCAATGCTGCCCCCTATGACACCGCCGTTGATGAAGAACTGGTGACGTTGAGGAAGCGACTGGAGATCCTCAAGCTGCGGCAACAGATTCGCGAGCTGGAGAATCCCGCCCCGACTCCAACACAGGAGCGCATGCCGAGTTTCGCCGACGTCGAGCACGCTATCCCCAAGTTCAGTGGGGACAATGCCGCTCATACCGTAGCGCACTTCATACGCGACTTCGAGGAGCTTATGTGCTCCACAAACGCCGACGAGAGCTTCAAGTTGCTCTGCCTGCGCCGTTCGCTGACGGGCACGGCGCGGGTATTCCTGTCAATGACTGCCGCGCTATGCTACGCCGATCTGAAGAGGGCTCTGATGGCCGAATTTGACATTGCCGTTTCGCGCCAGGACGTTTATCGCATGCTGCGGCAGAGGCGCTGGAATCGAAAGGATGAGTCACTGCATCGCTACATTTTGGAGATGCAGGCCATCGCGATGCGGTCGGACGTCGACGAAATGGAGGTCGTCGATTTTATCATCGAGGGAATCGGCCATGGAGTGCGCAGCGTTGGGCTGCTGACCGGGGCCAACAGCGTTGCCGAGCTGAAGATGCTGGTGAAGAGGCACCAGCGAAAACTTCTCGAGATACCACTGACGGAACGCCGCAACACACAACCGCCAGCCAGACAAACATCTGCTCCGCTAGGGACCGCGGAACCGGAGGAGCCGTTGTGCTACAATTGCTCGCAGCGGGGTCACATCAAGCCGCAGTGCCCGTATCCGCTGCGTCGGAACGGGTCATGCTTCCGTTGCTGGGAGATGGGCCACGATCATCGTTCGTGCCCAAACCCCAAGAAGGCCCTGAAGCCATCCGCCGCTGCCGCTGCCGCTGCCGTTGCCGAAGAAGACGACTGTTATTCCGTTAACAATTTCAATCATGTAAGTATTGCTTTTGGAGTCGATTCGGTTAGGAGGCAGAAATTTATTAAATTGTTCTCCTTGTTTGACACGGGTAGCCCAACTAGCTTTGTACGGCAGTCCTGCGTGCCCGAGGACCTGCGAGCTTCGGTCTGTAAACCGGAACGTTCGAAATATCGTGCCGTCGGTGGACACACCATTTACGTCCTGGCAGAAAGCCACTGTGAAATAAAATTTTTAAAACAAACAAAACGAATTTCCGTTGTTATTGTACCTGACGACGTGCTGTTTGTACCTATTATTTTAGGACGAAATTTCTTGCGGGCTTTTAACATTCAATTAACCAAATCGAAACTGCGTTATTCTAAGACGCAACTGCTGGAAATCAAAGATGAAGTTAGCCTTTGCTCCTCCGAATCGATCGACTCCTTACGAATCCTAAGTAAACACAACCTTTTGAGAAATTCAAATACTTCCGTTGCCGATTCCTGCCGAATTAATCAGGACTCCGCGACAGCTGGGTCGGTTGAGTCAATAAACCAGAGGGACGACGACGTACCATATATATTTAATATTAATATTCCGTTTGATGACCAAGAGTTTGACGTAAATTTCGAATTAAGCCGGGTACAACGTGAGAAACTTATAGAGTTAATAACGAATTGCTATTTAGTGCCGAAAGATATTTCCGTCACCCCTTACGAGTACGAGATGAAGATTCATTTAAGTTCTGACGTACCCTTTTATTGTAGCCCTAGACGATTATCTTACAAGGAACGGACAGAGGTTAGAGAAATAGTAAAAGAATTGCAACAGGAGGGCATTGTTAGGCCAAGTAACTCTCCGTACGCGTCTGCTATTGTCTTGGTGAAGAAGAAAAATGGCCAAACACGACTGTGTGTAGATTATCGGGGACTTAATAAGATAACTGTACGGGATAACTATCCGCTGCCGCTCATTGAAGACTGTATAGAATATTTAGAGGGTAAACGATACTTTTCCGTTCTGGACCTAAAAAGTGGGTTTCATCACGTTAGCATTTCGGCCGATTCCATACCATACACCGCTTTTGTGACCCCTGACGGTCAATACGAATATGTAAAAATGCCGTTTGGGCTTAAAAATGCGCCGGCTGTATTCCAACGTTTCATCAATGATATTTTCCGTGATCTCATCGACGCTAAGAAAATCGTAATCTATATGGACGACACATACTAATTGCCGCCGAGAACTTTAATGACCATAATCAAACGTTGCGTTTAGTTTTGGAACGCATTACAAGTAGAAAATTGAAATTAAATCTTCCGAAATGTAAGTTTTGCTATAACGAAATAGAATATTTGGGTTACAAAGTAACGGCCACAGGTATAACGTTGAGTGATTCTCATGTGGTAGCTATTAGAAAGTACCCGCTGCCGACCAATCAGAAGGAATTGCAGTCCTGCTTAGGTCTTTTTTCATATTTTCGCCGCTTTGTACAATCATTTTCGACTATAGCTAAACCATTAAGGGATCTGTTGAAAAAGGGTGCCGACTTTATAGTTAATGATCACTTCATTGCAGCCTTTAACGAGTTAAAAGCTAAACTGACGGAGGCACCGGTTTTAGCTATTTATAGCCCCGAAAAGGAAACGGAGCTTCATTGTGACGCTAGTTCTGCCGGGTTTGGTGCTGTGCTAGTGCAGCGACAGAATGATGGTAAATTCCATCCAATATCATATTTTTCTAAAACCACTTCCGCTGCCGAGTCTAAGTATCACAGCTTCGAGTTGGAAGCGCTGGCCATCATTTACGCTTTGAGACGATTTAGAGTTTACCTAGAGGGTATATCCTTCAAGATAGTAACCGACTGTAACTCCCTGACGCTGACTTTGGAAAGGAAACAGGTTAACCCGAGAATCGCTAGATGGGCTCTAGAGCTGCAGAACTATGACTACAAGTTACAACATCGCGGGGGTGCATCCATGGGTCATGTGGACGCCCTAAGTAGGTGCCATGTTGCCATGGTTACAGACGTGAACGACGTAGACTTCCAGATACAAATAGCCCAAGAGCGTGACGAATTGATAAGGGGTGTACGCAATGAACTACAAACCAGGGAAATGAAGGATTTTGACTTAGTTGACGGTGTGGTTTATAAAGTCGTTGAATCGGGTCGGAAACTATTGTACGTACCGAGTGAAATGGAGGGAAATGTAATACGTTTGGTCCATGAAAAGTTAGGCCACCAGGCGGTTGAAAAATGTTACCAGAAAATCCGACTGCACTACTGGTTTCCGAGCATGCGCCGCAAGATAGAGACCTTTGTAAGAAATTGTCTAAAATGTATTATGTATGCCGTACCAACTCGGTTAAACGAGAAGTACCTATACAATATCCCCAAGAACCCAATTCCGTTTGATACAATTCACATCGACCATTTCGGTCCGCTGCCGTCTCTGAACTCGAAGAGAAAACACATTTTGGTCGTGGTTGACGCTTTTACGAAGTTTGTAAAATTATATCCTACAAATTCGACTAGTACGAGAGAGGTCACTGCCGCGTTGGACAAATACTTCAATTACTATAGTCGACCCAAACGGATAATATCCGATAGAGGAACTTGCTTTACGTCACTCGAGTTTGGAGAATACGTGCTGAGACATAATATTAAACATGTAAAGGTGGCTGTGGCATCTCCACAGGCCAACGGGCAGGTAGAAAGAGTGAATCGAGTAATCAAAACCATGCTAGGAAAAATAAGCGATCCAATCACACATGCTGATTGGTGTAGCAAATTACTACAGGTCGAACATGCTATCAATAACTCAGTTCATAGTGCCACGAAAACTACTCCGAGTATCCTGTTATTTGGTGTGGAACAGCGAGGCGACGTGATTGACGAGCTGACGGAATATCTCGACGAAAAGAATGACGTTACTAGGGATCTAGTGGATATACGCTCAAAAGCATCGCAGGCGATAGAGGATGCACAGGAATATAATCTAAAGTATTTCCTCGAGCATAGTACTGACGCCAAAAAGTATGACGTAGGTGATTTTGTAGTTATTCGGAACGTTGACACTGTCGTCGGTACGAATAAAAAGTTCATACCCAAGTACCGAGGCCCATATGTGATTCACGACGTCTTAGGAAACGATCGTTACGTCGTACGTGATATTGATAACTGCCAATTGACTCAGCTGCCGTATGATGGAGTGGTGGAGGCGAATCGAATACGTAGGTGGACCTCAAAGCCGAGTGAAAAGGTTGCCGTTGAAACGGATTCGGGCAATACGGTAGGCTAATTATCGGGACGATAAATTGTCAGGTTGCCCGAGTTGTAAGATGTTTAATATGGTAACGGTGTATCTTTAAGTAAAATAACTTGGCAGCACCGTAGTTCAGAAATACGACCCTGGGCTGCGGTGCTGACCAGGGAAGACGCCATTTTTACTTCTTGTGTGACCATTCTAGTGTACAGACGTAACCATACGAATTAAATAAATTATAATCTTAAAATAGCAAGTAAAAAAATGTCGCGAAAAGTTTGAATTTGATTGTTCACGAGATGGAGAAATCGAAGTGGCACTATTGTCGCTCAGCTGATCAGCTGATTTTTAAGTTTATGTTTACGGAAATAAAGTTTTGAGTAATCGCTCAAATTTTCTAAGTTTATGTTTATGGTTAAGTTTATGTTCTGTGTCATGAGTAACTGGCCCATAACAAAGGAGCAACCCCGACGCCGCCATCTGCTTTCTCTTCCTTTCTGACGTGTACCCTACCGGGTGGGAGATGTTTTTGAAATCGTCAAACATCAGGAAAACGAACAAAGTAAAGATAATCTAACATTAAGTAAAACATTGTAAATTAACTCCATATTTCATTATCATAGATATTCACTTCACATCAAAATTAAGATATGTTTACTTAAACTCCTGCGTGGGGCACCCGTTATAAATATTGGACTATAGGACTGGAGCTGTGCCGGCTGCACCGCACTGCTTGTCTGCAAAACTGGAGCACCGGCAGAAGTTGAAGCGAGTGCCGCGAACGGACAAACAGCACCGGCTGAAACACGTAGCAACAATGCGCCGCGACCGAGGGTTCTGCGTTCGTTCATTGTGCTGGTCGCAGGAAATCAACCACGACACGTCGCCAACAAGCAGAGAAGCAGCTTCTCGACGAGGAGGAGCAACTGCTGCGCCAGAAAGAAGCGCTGTTAAAGCGACGTAGGGACCTACTTCTGCAAACAGCTGAATGTTCAGACACAGAAGACGATCTCGACGAGGTAGCAGTGGAGCAGTGACTGCATGGCACAGAATGGGTGGTAGCTCACGACGCGGTGTCACGCGAGGTTGAGCACAACGCTCACCCCAGCCCTCCTGCAACGTCAACGGAAAACCCGTGCGTACAACAGCGGATCACATCAGGTCTTGGTAGACTGGAGATTCTTGGGCAACAGCTTCGGCGCTCACTGGCTTATGGTTGCCAAGTGGCCGTCAGGGCTGCCCGATAAGCGGGGGGCCTATGCGCAACGAATCTATCCCCAAACAACTGACCACTGGCTTATAACGCCCAGTGGTCGCCAGGACTGTCCACCGACTAGCGGGGTCGCACCTACATGCAACGAAGTTGCGTCTCATCTAAGAATATACAGGGGTTTCCAACAAGAGGTGTTATTTTGGTATTCAAAGACAAATTCAATTTTTTAAGATACATGATCGGATGTTTATTTCATAATAAAGAGGAAGGTATGCCGTTAATAATGAAAAACAACATCAGTCAAATAGCCACCACGACCACGCTTACAGGACCATATCCTTTCCATGAAATTGTCCATAACCAAATCGCAAAGTGGCTGCCCTATGTCCTCGATAGCCTCACGAATTCTATCTTTGAGGACCTGAATCGACGCTGGGCTGTTGGCGTACACCTTATCTTTCACGTGGCCCCAAAGGAAGAAGTCGCAAGGTGTTAAATCACAAGATCTCGGTGGCCAATTGTGATCACCTCTTCCAGAGATAACACGGTCCGGAAACTTTTCCCGTAAAAGAGCAATAGTTTCGTTGCTTGTGTGGCACAAAGCGCCGTCTTGTTGAAAGTAAATGTTGTCCAGATCAATACCATCCTACTCCGACCATAAAAAATCATTAATCATCTCTCGATAGCGCAATCCATTCGCCGTAACTGTTGATCCAACCTCATTTTCGAAAAAGTAAGGTCCAATGACCCCGCCGGACAATAAACCGCACCAAACAGTCACACGTTGAGGATGGAGAGGCTTCTCAACAATAACTCTTGGGTTTTCCGAGCCCTAGATGCGACAATTTTGCTTGTTGACGTAGCCACCGAGGTGGAAATGGGCCTCATCAGTCAAGATGATTTTTCGATGGAATTCCGGATCCTTTTTTATGCATTTCAAGGACCCAATCAGCAAAGATATGACGTTGTTGATGACGATGATGAAAATACGGTGTAATGACGTTTTTGGAATGCCCAATTCCAAAGAACGACGAGGAATCGACAAACCTGGGTTTTCTTCAACACTTTGGGCTACAGCAGCAATATTCTCAGTTGTTCCTGAGCGACGTGCACGGGTTTTATTCTTCACATCACTAACTTGTCCCAACAGCTCGAATTTTTCCACCAATTTCTGTATTGCGGTCCGACAAGGTGCTTCACGACGACCCAAAAATGCTTTAGTTTTGCGAACTGTGACTGCAAGATTTTCACCATTTTTGTAGTGAATTTTAATAATTTCAATGCATTGTTGAAGCGTGTATCGTTCCATTTTTAGTAATGGCGTAATTTCTACTTGTCAAATGTCAAAGAATAAAAGCTTCAAAAGTGACAGCTACCGAAATACCAGGTGATTCAAAATAACACCTCCTATATATTTCGGTCAAAAAAGCAACCGTGACAAACATACAGAAAAAGCTTTCCAAAATGACTATAAATTGAAACTTGTATCTTATAATGTCTTAGTAGTAAAACTTTATTTAATGAATTTTTTTATTACATAAAATCATTTGATATGTTCATTTTATTAGAAACACATATAGATTCGGAAAATTTTGAGAGATACTCAAAGTACTTTAATGGATTCTCTCTTTATTGGAAACCTGCAGTACGTTTGAGCCAATATGGACGCGCAAGTGGGGGAACTTTATATGGGGTTAAAAAGAGTCTAGATAAGATGTGAGTCATACATTCGTTTAAGTGTGTAGAAAGTGTAGATGTCATTGAAGTATCCGCGGCTAGAAGTAAAATTAGTATCGTGCCGTTGTATCTAAAGCGTTGCAACTGGACCAAAGAATTCGATCTGGTAACAGAATGCTTTGAGCAAAATGATCTCATCAATCCTATTGTGATCGAGGACTTGAATGTACGAATCGGAGATTTACAAGTAGACATGGATGACATTTTACAGAGTGATATTGTTGGAGGTAAAGAAAAGCGAAATTCAAAAGACAAAGTAGTCAATAGAAATGGGAAAGAATTTATGGACTTTTGTGAAAACATTGGACTTATAGTACTAAACGGAATGACGAAAAGCGATGATAATGGAAACTTAACTTTTATAAGCAGTGTAGGAAAGTCCGTAAACGACATTTGTGCTGTCACTCGAATCACAACAATTCAACATTTCATACGTGTAGAATTTTTTGTTCGTGCACGAATGTGGGGAATACAATTTTGAAAAATATTTCACAAATTTCATTTGTTCACATTCGTCCATATATATATTATACGGATTAGAGAATTCGTGTGCGTTACGAAATAAAAAAAAATTGTGCAATTGCGAACGCATTTCTCGATAGTTAAAAACACCACAGGTGTTGGTAAGTGAACTGAACTTTCACGCAGAATACGATATGACACATTGAAGTCGCAGGACACAGAAAATGCGTGCTGGGGCTATTTCACTTCTTTTGGACGCAAATGAGGGAAAAAGACACCCACGTTCAACATGGATTTCGGCGTGGTTAAAAAAGAAATGAACAAGGGTTGTGTGACAACTTGTTACGAGAGCGATACATGTACTATTTGTAAGTGAACCAAGAAGAATTGTAAGAAAATTCAAACCGCTGTAAAAAGGAAAATTGGGAAAGGAATTTGAACAAAAATCGGTGAGTGAAATTTTTGATTACTTATGGATTCTCTTAAGCAATCTGTTACCGAGCTGAATGGGTCAGTTGGGGCGTTGATGGCTGAATTGCGGAGAGCCGCATCCGCGAATTAGAACAGGCAAACAATCCTGTTCAGATTCCCGCTGTAGCACCGCTGCGCGGACCATCCACGGAGGAGGGCCTGAAGGAGATAGGTAGGCTGATTCTGTGAGGGATCTTCCGAATATGTGTCATGGATTCATGCGGTAGAAGGGATTTTAGATGACTACAAAATAGTTAGGTCGAAACTTATTTACCACGCTATTCTTAAAAGCATCCGCGGAAAGGTTAGGGGTGCAGCAAATTCTGCTCTGATCTCGCATAACATCTTTGATGGGGACTGGCCCGCAATGAAGGCATACCTTTCGTTGCACTACGCCGACAAAAGAGATATCCGCACATTGGAACAAAAGTTAGGTCAGCTCACGCAAGGAAGCTCCAAGCTGGATGAATTTTATGCGAAGGTGAACCATCAGTTCTCCCTAATTATCAATAAGTTAAAGACAGAAGCGTATTCAGCAGAAACGATAGACGCATTGATGGAAACGTACCGCAACAGAGCCCTTGATGTCTTCGTGAGAGGGCTCAGTGGGGAATTGTCAAAAATGATAATAGTACAGCGGCCTAAGAGCTTACCGGAAGCCTACACCGCTTGTCTTGATATTCAAAATTTAAATTTCCGAAGTCACCCTATACATGGTAGTGGAATGCGTAACTCGGTTACAGTCACAGTCAATGACTTGAGTAAATAGGACGGCGTTCCTAATAGGTTGTTGAGTGTTGGTAGTAGATCTTTTACTAACAGGAGCAACGGTAGCTTCCAGCAGAGATGGAGAGGAAACTTTGGCGGTAGTCGGTATACCCCACCCGGACCTCAGGCACCAAACCCAGTGGAAAGAATGGAGGTGGATCCGTCGGGTCAGACACGCCACTAATGAAAAAGAAATGCTAGCCATTGTGTGAGCATAAGACAATCTGCGTTCTTATCTGTATGGTGCAAGGAAGATCAAAATGTTTACGGATCACCAACCGCTCACCTTTGCACTCGGCAATCGGAATCACAATGCAAAGCTGAAGCGGTGGAACGCACGCATCGAACAGTATAACCACGAATTGATTTACACTCCAGGTAAATCAAATTACGTGGCTGATGCTCTTTCTAGGATGAAAAGTCGGTCTGAACCCCAACCGGAACCACGGATAATGGGTATTGAAAACAGTGGCGACTCAACAATGGAAACGGCAAGTGAGACAGTGTTGGCGGTCAGGAAGTTCGCGAACGATTTTTAATTATCAGGGAATAACAAACTTTCGGGAAGAGAATCCACAAATCGCAGGTCAAGAATATTCATTCCTAACTGTTCAATCCTTCAGCAAGCTCCTCGAGCTATTGTTAAAATTAGGGTATAAGAAACTTATTCTATTTTCTGTTCAAATGTTTAATTAAACAAAAAAGGAAAATATGTACGTTACTCTACTGGACTTCCAGATCATTATGTTACCCTATATTTTGTTATATTAAAATACCTTACAGCATAAGTCTTAACAAATAAATTAATTAAAAAAATAAAAAAATATATATCAATTCAACTAATTCACTAGAACGTAAGAGTATTAGCTTAGGATTAAGAATCTTTCTGAAAAACTTCTTAACGGAATTATATAAACAGATTTAAATTCAAGTTGAATAATCATTTAATAAATAGAATAAGCAAGTTTAGGTCCAACTCCCCATTTGCGAACTCCCCATTTACTTATATGTCAGAAAATAATTTTGAATACCTGTAAAGGGGAAAAGGACCACAAAAATAGGTTGTTTTATGCAAAAAAGCAAAATCTTTAAAAGAGATAGTCAAATTACAGTAAAAATTGTTCTAGTTATAAAGAAATAAAAACTGTCTAAAGGAACATGTAATACATATGTAAGTCGATTATAAGTCGGCGGAAAAAATTTAGTACGCAATTATAACCTGACAATTATCATGAGTGTAAATGTAAATGCAATGTTGAACGCTGATTACCCTCTCATGAGAACTTGTGAACTTGAAGACTTTTCTTTATAACCCTTGTAAATAGACTTGCGTTAATTTCCTGTGCTTCCGCATTTGATGTCTTCAACTATGAGACTTCTCTGGCGATAATAGAGCACGGCAACGGCTGGATAATCAACGGCCATTTTAAGCTAGTGCATGCTATCGACCTCGAATATTTCTCCGACGCGCTGTCTGAACTAGCAGGTATTGCCGCAAAAGATCTAGACGGGCACCCTATGAAGCTCATCGTGGCATTTCATCTCCGCCAAGCGAGCGAACGTCTTGCCGAATTACAGGGAGCAAAACTGAGGAGGGCTCGCTCAATAGAATGGATTAGATCAGCATGGAAGTGGGTCGCCGGTTCGCCCGACGCCACCGACTGGGAAAACGTTCTTTGAAGCCAAAATGAATTGGTCAACAACAACAACGACCAGCTGCTGATCAACAGGAAAATTTTTAACGCCACTAAGGAAGCTGTGAACAGGGCTAACGATACCATTGCTCTAGCTAATAACATCGGTAAGGACATTGAAGCAGAAAAGACCGGAGTCCTGTTGTCAAGCAAGGCTATGGTTCTAAAGAACCAGATATCTGAAATCGTCCGAGCTTCCCAGATGGGGAAAACAGGCATCGTAAACTCGAACCTGTTGGATCAAGAGGAGATAGGGCGGATAATAGCAGAGGAAGAGGTGCTGCCTTACAAGAACATTGTAGAGGCTATGCAATTCGTCAAGCCCGGCATATACTACAACGGCGCGCTTCTCCTGTACGTTTTATGCGTACCAAAGGTGAAACCTGAAAAGTATCGTCGAATTCTAGTCAGGGCTACCACATCCGATAATAAGCGTGTTGACCTCCCTTACACATCCCTGTTGATAACCAAGGCGGAAACGTATGGCATTTGTGGCAACTGCCTCTCGGTTAACGAGGCAACAATTTGCGAGGAAGGCCTTGTGAAGAAATTACCTGAGAGCGGGTGCCTAGCACGGCTGTTGAAGGGCGGCGATGCGAAGTGCCGCTACGAAACCAACAGCGATCAAGTAATCGAAATGATCGACGCAGGTACCATATTCCTTATCAATTTCAGGGGAGTGGTTCAAGGGAGGGGTCATTTTTCTTCCAGTTGAACAATGAAACCGTGCGCATCAACAACCAGACGTTCGTCAGCAAGGAAGTCAGAAGCCTCCAGGCCCTGCCATCAGCGGTGCTCAACATAATCGACGCGGGCATAAAGCGGAACCTAGAATTTATCCACAGCTTGAGCCTAGAGAACATCAACTTGGAAATAAGTTTCACGTTTCCACAGCAATCGAAGCCTCCATTTGGCTTTCGCTGGACGCCTCTTTCTACGTGGTTTGGAGGAAGATCACAGCAACCGTTGACATCCCTAGGGTGCACCGAGAAGCATATCAGACACGAAGTGTTAGCCCCCAGAAAACAGCACCCGAAGCTGTCCTACATTAATCTGCGGGACCCAGATATTTAAGGGGGAGGAGTTAACACAGGGCCGTCGCACTGCAGGCACGTGTAGCTGCAGGTGCGAGTTACGCAACAGTTCATGTTGCTGCATGCTCGCATGGGAAACAGAAAGTGCTGACGATGCGTCCGGCGGTATCGGGTGCGATACCGGCCCAACGTGGGAACGTTGCCACTGCCGGGAATTGCTGAAGCAGCATATTTTAGGATAGCGGTTAAGTTAGAAACCACGGCTGAACCATGGTCACCATCAGTTCTCCCTAATTATCAATAAGTTAAAGACAGAAGCGTATTCAGCAGAAACGATAGACGCATTGATGGAAACGTACCGCAACAGAGCCCTTGATGTCTTCGTGAGAGGGCTCAGTGGGGAATTGTCAAAAATGATAATAGTACAGCGGCCTAAGAGCTTACCGGAAGCCTACACCGCTTGTCTTGATATTCAAAATTTAAATTTCCGAAGTCACCCTATACATGGTAGTGGAATGCGTAACTCGGTTACAGTCACAGTCAATGACTTGAGTAAATAGGACGGCGTTCCTAATAGGTTGTTGAGTGTTGGTAGTAGATCTTTTACTAACAGGAGCAACGGTAGCTTCCAGCAGAGATGGAGAGGAAACTTTGGCGGTAGTCGGTATACCCCACCCGGACCTCAGGCACCAAACCCAGTGGAAAGAATGGAGGTGGATCCGTCGGGTCAGACACGCCACTAATGAAAAAGAAATGCTAGCCATTGTGTGAGCATAAGACAATCTGCGTTCTTATCTGTATGGTGCAAGGAAGATCAAAATGTTTACGGATCACCAACCGCTCACCTTTGCACTCGGCAATCGGAATCACAATGCAAAGCTGAAGCGGTGGAACGCACGCATCGAACAGTATAACCACGAATTGATTTACACTCCAGGTAAATCAAATTACGTGGCTGATGCTCTTTCTAGGATGAAAAGTCGGTCTGAACCCCAACCGGAACCACGGATAATGGGTATTGAAAACAGTGGCGACTCAACAATGGAAACGGCAAGTGAGACAGTGTTGGCGGTCAGGAAGTTCGCGAACGATTTTTAATTATCAGGGAATAACAAACTTTCGGGAAGAGAATCCACAAATCGCAGGTCAAGAATATTCATTCCTAACTGTTCAATCCTTCAGCAAGCTCCTCGAGCTATTGTTAAAATTAGGGTATAAGAAACTTATTCTATTTTCTGTTCAAATGTTTAATTAAACAAAAAAGGAAAATATGTACGTTACTCTACTGGACTTCCAGATCATTATGTTACCCTATATTTTGTTATATTAAAATACCTTACAGCATAAGTCTTAACAAATAAATTAATTAAAAAAATAAAAAAATATATATCAATTCAACTAATTCACTAGAACGTAAGAGTATTAGCTTAGGATTAAGAATCTTTCTGAAAAACTTCTTAACGGAATTATATAAACAGATTTAAATTCAAGTTGAATAATCATTTAATAAATAGAATAAGCAAGTTTAGGTCCAACTCCCCATTTGCGAACTCCCCATTTACTTATATGTCAGAAAATAATTTTGAATACCTGTAAAGGGGAAAAGGACCACAAAAATAGGTTGTTTTATGCAAAAAAGCAAAATCTTTAAAAGAGATAGTCAAATTACAGTAAAAATTGTTCTAGTTATAAAGAAATAAAAACTGTCTAAAGGAACATGTAATACATATGTAAGTCGATTATAAGTCGGCGGAAAAAATTTAGTACGCAATTATAACCTGACAATTATCATGAGTGTAAATGTAAATGCAATGTTGAACGCTGATTACCCTCTCATGAGAACTTGTGAACTTGAAGACTTTTCTTTATAACCCTTGTAAATAGACTTGCGTTAATTTCCTGTGCTTCCGCATTTGATGTCTTCAACTATGAGACTTCTCTGGCGATAATAGAGCACGGCAACGGCTGGATAATCAACGGCCATTTTAAGCTAGTGCATGCTATCGACCTCGAATATTTCTCCGACGCGCTGTCTGAACTAGCAGGTATTGCCGCAAAAGATCTAGACGGGCACCCTATGAAGCTCATCGTGGCATTTCATCTCCGCCAAGCGAGCGAACGTCTTGCCGAATTACAGGGAGCAAAACTGAGGAGGGCTCGCTCAATAGAATGGATTAGATCAGCATGGAAGTGGGTCGCCGGTTCGCCCGACGCCACCGACTGGGACAACGTTCTTTGAAGCCAAAATGAATTGGTCAACAACAACAACGACCAGCTGCTGATCAACAGGAAAATTTTTAACGCCACTAAGGAAGCTGTGAACAGGGCTAACGATATCATTGCTCTAGCTAATAACATCGGTAAGGACATTGAAGCAGAAAAGACTGGAGTCCTGTTGTCAAGCAAGGCTATGGTTCTAAAGAACCAGATATCTGAAATCGTCCGAGCTTCCCAGATGGGGAAAACAGGCATCGTAAACTCGAACCTGTTGGATCAAGAGGAGATAGGGCGGATAATAGCAGAGGAAGAGGTGCTGCCTTACAAGAACATTGTAGAGGCTATGCAATTCGTCAAGCCCGGCATATACTACAACGGCACGCTTCTCCTGTACGTTTTATGCGTACCAAAGGTGAAACCTGAAAAGTATCGTCGAATTCTAGTCAGGGCTACCACATCCGATAATAAGCGTGTTGACCTCCCTTACACATCCCTGTTGATAACCAAGGCGGAAACGTATGGCATTTGTGGCAACTGCCTCTCGGTTAACGAGGCAACAATTTGCGAGGAAGGCCTTGTGAAGAAATTACCTGAGAGCGGGTGCCTAGCACGGCTGTTGAAGGGCGGCGATGCGAAGTGCCGCTACGAAACTGTCGTGTATGTGAACGACCCTGCGTTCCGTTGCCAGCCGTTCCGGTAGAGAGAACCAAGTTGCCGTGCTTAGCGTGGCTCTTCTGAAGTTGGCGGCCATTGCGACGACACACGTTTTCCTATTCTTAAAGTTATTGCCATTGTACTTTTCATATTAATTAAATAAACGGATTTGCGCGTATACAAAACTGGCGCAGTCGGTAGGATTACTTTAATTCGCGTAAATTCGTAAAATTGCGGAAAGTCCTAACCGGCAATTGGCAAAGTTCATGCCATCCGTGAAAACGGAAGATTCCACTGCGCTTATCGAACAGGCGCAACCAACACTTCACAGAATGTCTGCTATTGGAGCGCTGGAACCGTTCGACGTGACCCACCCAGAAGGATGGGCTTCCTACTACTCGCGTTTTGAATTGTACATTCTCGCCAATGACGTACAGGGGGCCGACCGTCAGAAAGCAACCTTCTTAACATTGGCGGGTGCTCCGTTATTGGACCTACTGTCGTCATTGGCATCCCCGAAGCAAGTGAGTGAGTTGAGCTTAGTTGAGCTGAAGGGAGTTCTAACAAATCATTTTTCCCCACGGCCATCGGAAATTGCGGCGTTCTACAAATTTCACAAGCGTGATCAGCACCAGAACGAGAGTTTTGCAGATTATGTGGCAGCATTGCGGAAGCTCGCTGTGGACTGTAACTTTGGCTCAGCGTTGGACCGCATGTTGCGAGACCGTTTGGTGTGTGGGCTGCGCGATGAAGCATTGCAGCGCAGTTTTCTGGCGGAAAAGGACCTCCAACTCCAGAAGGTCGTCGATCGCGCAACCACAGCAGAGTCAGCACTCAAGGATGTGCAAGAAATGCGGCACCCAGAGGCAGTACACCGCATCAATGAACGCCGTGCTCAATCGCAAAAGCATGGCGGGGCGACGTCCAAGCATGCGTATACTCAGAACAAAAATTGTAACGGGTGTGGCGGACAGCATCAACGGGCTCAGTGTCCACATGTGGACAAGATTTGCTCGAGATGCGGCATTAAGGGTCACCTACAGCGCGTTTGTCGTTCGTCGGCCGCCCACGCCCAACAACAACAACAGCAACACTTTGCTCCACGTGCACACAAGACGAAACAGCAGTCGGTCAACCAAATCTTGCCGCTGGTTGATTTAAAGAAGTCAGCAACGGTTATCATCAAGGGTCATCAGTGTGTATTTGAGGTCGACTCAGGCTCAAATTACACCTTAATGTCTGCTCAATCGTTCGCAAAAATCGGGTCCACGTCACCGACAGAATTGTACACAAGGGACTTGCAGCTGATAGATTTTCAACACAAGCAGATTCCAATCAAAGGAATAGTGGATGTCGACGTCACTTACAATCATCGTAAGGTGACCGGGCTGCCGCTCATCATTGTCGATGGCGACCGCTCAAGCGTTTTGGGGTGCAATTGGTTCGCGCCTCTGGGCATCAGCATTCAAGGGGTACATACGGTCCAGAAGACTTCACCGACATCCGTCGTAGACGTCGTGAACAGGTTTCAACAATTGTTTACACCAGGGCTAGGATGTTTCAATGGAAAGCCTATTTCATTGAAAGTCGACCCTAGTGTTCAACCAATTCGCTATCCCCCGCGCCGGATTCCATTAGCGACAAGACCGCTAGTTGAAGCTGAACTTGAAAAACTATGCAACCAGGGCATTTTAGAACCAATCGAATACTCAGACTGGGCGACGCCGATCGTGCCAGTATCTAAAGCTGACGGGTCTATACGAATTTGCGGCGACTACAAATCTACACTCAACAAGGCACTGAAGCCGCATTGTTTCCGGATACCTGCGATTAGCACATTACTGTCATCCATTGAAGGGGGAAGCATTTTTGCCAAACTCGATCTGGCACAAGCATACCAGCAATTGACGGTAGATGAGCCGTCGTCATTACTACAATCAATCGTCACACACAAAGGAGCTTTCCGGGTCAAACGGCTACAGTTTGGCATTTCGTCGGCACCGGGCATTTTCCAAAATTTTATTGAAACATTACTGCATGGTATACCGGGGGTATTACCGTATTTTGATGACGTAGTCATCATGGGCAAGACAGAAGCTGAGCTATCTGAGCGTATTGAACGAGTTCTGTCACGTTTTGAAGATGCGGGTCTGCGGTTACGGAAGGACAAGTGCAAATTTGGAGCATCATCAATCGATTTTCTTGGATTTAAACTGGATTCATTAGGCATCAGGCCGCTGCCAGAAAAGTTAGACGCAATACGTAATGCGCCAGCCCCCGAAGACAAGAAACAACTACAGGCATTCCTAGGGTTACTAAACTTTTACCACTCATTTTTACCACATAAGGCAACACTGGCAGAGCCACTACATCGTTTGCTGGACAAGGGCGCGAGGTGGACATGGTCGAAGGAGCATCAACGTGCATTTAACGAACTAAGGGAACTTATAATCTCTGATCGCGTTCTCGTTCATTATGATGCAAAACTTCCGTTGATATTAGTATGCGACGCATCACCATATGGTATTGGAGCTGTCTTGAGCCATAACATGCCGGATGGCACAGAAAGACCTATAGCCTTCTACTCCAGGACGTTAACAAAAACAGAGAGGAATTACGCGCAGATCGACAGGGAGGCAGTAGCAATAGTGGCAGGCGTCAAGAAATTCCACGACTACCTTCATGGACGTAAGTTTACGCTTGTTACTGACCACCGTCCGTTGTTAGGTATTTTCAGCAAAACGAAGCCTGTGCCCGGTGTTATTTCGAATCCGATGCTGCGGCGCCGTATTTTCCTCAACGCGTACGATTTCATCATCACGCATCGTCCTGGTCACAAGTTGGGCAACGCTGATTTCCTTAGTCGTATGCCCATTAAGACGGAAGAAACGGCTCAGAAGTCAGATGAAGAAATCTTGATGATAGAAACGGTAGCAGACCCTGTAGTGGATGCTAAACAAATCGCTTCGCAGTCAAAAAACGATGCTGACATCTCGAAGGTGCTCAGCTGGGCGTTAAGGGGCTGGCCAGACAAAATTGTGCGCAGTGACAAGCTGTACCCATTCTTTGCACGCCGTACAGAAATCACATCGTTAAAAGGATGTTTGCTATGGGGCAATCGTGTTATAATCCCGCCTGCGAGCCGCCAGACCATACTCGATGCATTGCATTGCGGTCATCCGGGCATTGTGAAAATGAAGGCATTGGCGCGCAGTTACGTCTGGTGGCCCAACATAGATACAGATATTGAACGAGCTGTTGGGCAGTGTCACCCATGCCAGGAAACTCGGAATGAGGTCGCACATGCCGCAGTACATCCGTGGGAGATGCCGAAGTCACCTTGGTCTCGCCTTCACATAGATTTCGCAGGACCATTTCAAGGCAAGTTATATTTCATCGTTGTTGACGCGTATTCCAAGTGGTTGGAAGTGGCGCCCGTCAACTCAACGTCATCGCTAGCTGCTATAAAGCCGTTGCGCGCTTTATTCGCAACACATGGTCTGCCGGACGCCATTGTGTCGGATAATGGCACCGCGTTCACTTCGGACGAATTTGCCACATTTATGAAAAGCAATCTCATTCGGCACATCAGGAGTGCCCCCTTTCATCCGTCCACTAACGGACAAGCTGAACGGATGGTACAAACAACGAAGAATTTCTTAAAGAAGATGCCGATAGCGGGTGACCTGCACTTGAGGTTAGTACGTTTCGTATTCAATCAACACATAACCCCGCATATGTCAACTGGTCGTTCGCCTGCGGAGTTAATGTACAACCGTCAGCTTAAGACGTATTTCGACAAAATTCATCCGCACGAGTTGGGTTTGAAAGACCACGAGCAGTTACATACCCGAAGTTTTAGGCAAGGTGATCCGGTCTGGACTAGGAATTATTCAACTGGGTCCAAATGGGTTACCGCAACAATAGAAGGGCCAACAGGGCCGATTTCGTACACCGTCCGATTGCAAGATGGCAGAATCGTAAAACGCCACATCGACCAACTCCGAGGCCGATGTTCACAACACGATTTGGGATTTGTTTCTTCATCGGAAGATAGCGATACGGAGACATCAACGGAACCAACAGAAGATTTAACGGTTCCTGAACGGGACTCTACAACTGTCGGGCATCCAGAGGATATGCCTCACCCCACGAGGTCTGATCTGCAGACCACTCCGGGAAATGAGACCCCGCGGAGACCGCAGCGAGAGCGACGTCGTCCAGAGTTCTACCAACCAACTGGGCGTTAAGGGGTGTCGTGTATGTGAACGACCCTGCGTTCCGTTGCCAGCCGTTCCGGTAGAGAGAACCAAGTTGCCGTGCTTAGCGTGGCTCTTCTGAAGTTGGCGGCCATTGCGACGACACACGTTTTCCTATTCTTAAAGTTATTGCCATTGTACTTTTCATATTAATTAAATAAACGGATTTGCGCGTATACAAAACGGGTGCCTAGCACGGCTGTTGAAGGGCGGCGATGCGAAGTGCCGCTACGAAACCAACAGCGATCAAGTAATCGAAATGATCGACGCAGGTACCATATTCCTTATCAATTTCAGGGGAGTGGTTCAAGGGAGGGGTCATTTTTCTTCCAGTTGAACAATGAAACCGTGCGCATCAACAACCAGACGTTCGTCAGCAAGGAAGTCAGAAGCCTCCAGGCCCTGCCATCAGCGGTGCTCAACATAATCGACGCGGGCATAAAGCGGAACCTAGAATTTATCCACAGCTTGAGCCTAGAGAACATCAACTTGGAAATAAGTTTCACGTTTCCACAGCAATCGAAGCCTCCATTTGGCTTTCGCTGGACGCCTCTTTCTACGTGGTTTGGAGGAAGATCACAGCAACCGTTGACATCCCTAGGGTGCACCGAGAAGCATATCAGACACGAAGTGTTAGCCCCCAGAAAACAGCACCCGAAGCTGTCCTACATTAATCTGCGGGACCCAGATATTTAAGGGGGAGGAGTTAACACAGGGCCGTCGCACTGCAGGCACGTGTAGCTGCAGGTGCGAGTTACGCAACAGTTCATGTTGCTGCATGCTCGCATGGGAAACAGAAAGTGCTGACGATGCGTCCGGCGGTATCGGGTGCGATACCGGCCCAACGTGGGAACGTTGCCACTGCCGGGAATTGCTGAAGCAGCATATTTTAGGATAGCGGTTAAGTTAGAAACCACGGCTGAACCATGGTCACCATCAGTTCTCCCTAATTATCAATAAGTTAAAGACAGAAGCGTATTCAGCAGAAACGATAGACGCATTGATGGAAACGTACCGCAACAGAGCCCTTGATGTCTTCGTGAGAGGGCTCAGTGGGGAATTGTCAAAAATGATAATAGTACAGCGGCCTAAGAGCTTACCGGAAGCCTACACCGCTTGTCTTGATATTCAAAATTTAAATTTCCGAAGTCACCCTATACATGGTAGTGGAATGCGTAACTCGGTTACAGTCACAGTCAATGACTTGAGTAAATAGGACGGCGTTCCTAATAGGTTGTTGAGTGTTGGTAGTAGATCTTTTACTAACAGGAGCAACGGTAGCTTCCAGCAGAGATGGAGAGGAAACTTTGGCGGTAGTCGGTATACCCCACCCGGACCTCAGGCACCAAACCCAGTGGAAAGAATGGAGGTGGATCCGTCGGGTCAGACACGCCACTAATGAAAAAGAAATGCTAGCCATTGTGTGAGCATAAGACAATCTGCGTTCTTATCTGTATGGTGCAAGGAAGATCAAAATGTTTACGGATCACCAACCGCTCACCTTTGCACTCGGCAATCGGAATCACAATGCAAAGCTGAAGCGGTGGAACGCACGCATCGAACAGTATAACCACGAATTGATTTACACTCCAGGTAAATCAAATTACGTGGCTGATGCTCTTTCTAGGATGAAAAGTCGGTCTGAACCCCAACCGGAACCACGGATAATGGGTATTGAAAACAGTGGCGACTCAACAATGGAAACGGCAAGTGAGACAGTGTTGGCGGTCAGGAAGTTCGCGAACGATTTTTAATTATCAGGGAATAACAAACTTTCGGGAAGAGAATCCACAAATCGCAGGTCAAGAATATTCATTCCTAACTGTTCAATCCTTCAGCAAGCTCCTCGAGCTATTGTTAAAATTAGGGTATAAGAAACTTATTCTATTTTCTGTTCAAATGTTTAATTAAACAAAAAAGGAAAATATGTACGTTACTCTACTGGACTTCCAGATCATTATGTTACCCTATATTTTGTTATATTAAAATACCTTACAGCATAAGTCTTAACAAATAAATTAATTAAAAAAATAAAAAAATATATATCAATTCAACTAATTCACTAGAACGTAAGAGTATTAGCTTAGGATTAAGAATCTTTCTGAAAAACTTCTTAACGGAATTATATAAACAGATTTAAATTCAAGTTGAATAATCATTTAATAAATAGAATAAGCAAGTTTAGGTCCAACTCCCCATTTGCGAACTCCCCATTTACTTATATGTCAGAAAATAATTTTGAATACCTGTAAAGGGGAAAAGGACCACAAAAATAGGTTGTTTTATGCAAAAAAGCAAAATCTTTAAAAGAGATAGTCAAATTACAGTAAAAATTGTTCTAGTTATAAAGAAATAAAAACTGTCTAAAGGAACATGTAATACATATGTAAGTCGATTATAAGTCGGCGGAAAAAATTTAGTACGCAATTATAACCTGACAATTATCATGAGTGTAAATGTAAATGTAAATGCAATGTTGAACGCTGATTACCTCTCATGAGAACTTGTGAACTTGAAGACTTTTCTTTATAACCCTTGTAAATAGACTTGCGTTAATTTCCTGTGCTTCCGCATTTGATGTCTTCAACTATGAGACTTCTCTGGCGACAATAGAGCACGGCAACGGCTGGATAATCAACGGCCATTTTAAGCTAGTGCATGCTATCGACCTCGAATATTTCTCCGACGCGCTGTCTGAACTAGCAGGTATTGCCGCAAAAGATCTAGACGGGCACCCTATGAAGCTCATCGTGGCATTTCATCTCCGCCAAGCGAGCGAACGTCTTGCCGAATTACAGGGAGCAAAACTGAGGAGGGCTCGCTCAATAGAATGGATTAGATCAGCATGGAAGTGGGTCGCCGGTTCGCCCGACGCCACCGACTGGGACAACGTTCTTTGAAGCCAAAATGAATTGGTCAACAACAACAACGACCAGCTGCTGATCAACAGGAAAATTTTTAACGCCACTAAGGAAGCTGTGAACAGGGCTAACGATATCATTGCTCTAGCTAATAACATCGGTAAGGACATTGAAGCAGAAAAGACCGGAGTCCTGTTGTCAAGCAAGGCTATGGTTCTAAAGAACCAGATATCTGAAATCGTCCGAGCTTCCCAGATGGGGAAAACAGGCATCGTAAACTCGAACCTGTTGGATCAAGAGGAGATAGGGCGGATAATAGCAGAGGAAGAGGTGCTGCCTTACAAGAACATTGTAGAGGCTATGCAATTCGTCAAGCCCGGCATATACTACAACGGCGCGCTTCTCCTGTACGTTTTATGCGTACCAAAGGTGAAACCTGAAAAGTATCGTCGAATTCTAGTCAGGGCTACCACATCCGATAATAAGCGTGTTGACCTCCCTTACACATCCCTGTTGATAACCAAGGCGGAAACGTATGGCATTTGTGGCAACTGCCTCTCGGTTAACGAGGCAACAATTTGCGAGGAAGGCCTTGTGAAGAAATTACCTGAGAGCGGGTGCCTAGCACGGCTGTTGAAGGGCGGCGATGCGAAGTGCCGCTACGAAACCAACAGCGATCAAGTAATCGAAATGATCGACGCAGGTACCATATTCCTTATCAATTTCAGGGGAGTGGTTCAAGGGAGGGGTCATTTTTCTTCCAGTTGAACAATGAAACCGTGCGCATCAACAACCAGACGTTCGTCAGCAAGGAAGTCAGAAGCCTCCAGGCCCTGCCATCAGCGGTGCTCAACATAATCGACGCGGGCATAAAGCGGAACCTAGAATTTATCCACAGCTTGAGCCTAGAGAACATCAACTTGGAAATAAGTTTCACGTTTCCACAGCAATCGAAGCCTCCATTTGGCTTTCGCTGGCCGCCTCTTTCTACGTGGTTTGGAGGAAGATCACAGCAACCGTTGACATCCCTAGGGTGCACCGAGAAGCATATCAGACACGAAGTGTTAGCCCCCAGAAAACAGCACCCGAAGCTGTCCTACATTAATCTGCGGGACCCAGATATTTAAGGGGGAGGAGTTAACACAGGGCCGTCGCACTGCAGGCACGTGTAGCTGCAGGTGCGAGTTACGCAACAGTTCATGTTGCTGCATGCTCGCATGGGAAACAGAAAGTGCTGACGATGCGTCCGGCGGTATCGGGTGCGATACCGGCCCAACGTGGGAACGTTGCCACTGCCGGGAATTGCTGAAGCAGCATATTTTAGGATAGCGGTTAAGTTAGAAACCACGGCTGAACCATGGTACAATAACAAGGTATGCCAAGTAGACAAATCCCCCTCTTTTTTCGTTTGTTTACATTTGGAAATGCTGTCAAACAGAGGTACTGGAGTTGCGTGTACGCTAGAAATTTAGTACCTTTTTCCATGCATACCATACCTTTTGGAAATGTTCATGCTAAACAAACAAGAAATATGCACTAGCTGCCTTAGAGTGAAAAGGTGCTAAAACCACTTTTTCAAATTTTACAGGAAAGACAAAAAACTAAGTAAAAATAATTTATATTTATGTTTATTCTTTGGACTTTCTTTGCTCTGGACTTTGTGCACTTTTCCACGAAGCAAGACTTTTTCTTTTTCTCTCTTTTCATGCATGTTCCGCCGACTTATGACGACATTTTATGCCGTTATTTTTAATTTGTGCTTTGTGAACTTTTTCGCCTTGCTGTGATTCTGTGCTTTTCATTTCAAGAAGTGATTGAGTGTTGAACATTTTTAAATTGAAAATCGTCCGTGTGAAGTAATAATGCCGGGAAATTCGTGTGCGTTGTGCAGAAGCACGCACAATAAGGCAGTGAGAATGTTCCACCCAGAATGCACGACTCCCATTCATAAGCACCTCTAATTTTTGTCGTTTGACATTCACATCTCATAGTACATGAAGAGTACTCTCCCTATCTGGCATACCTTGTTCTTGTACCATGGGCTGAACTACAAGGTTGTAGCAAGCCACCGGCTGATCGTTTATCGCTTTTGTCAAAATCGTCGGTGTCAGCAGTGGTGCGGTGTTGCCACATCGGTTGAAAAGAAAATACCTTACTGAAAACAACTGACCTGAGCACTTTTCCCGTTTTTTCACTTAAATACAGCACCGTCTGGCAACAATCACTTTTGTCTGTTTTCAGTTTCTCCCTCTTTCGTCGGAAAATGACAGCTGAATTTGACAGTACCAGTGACCAAATACTTGTGGTTTTTGGTGTTGCGGGGATGCTATTACCTTGTTCTTGTGCCATGGTTAGAAACTAAGTGAGGGAATCAGCGCAGTCAGTCTTAATCCAGACTTGGGCGATAAATTGCAGAACTGTGACTTGTGTGTTAACTTGACTTGGTGTGGTTTACTGAAGGCGAAGGATCGTGACTTGGTGTGTTTTACTGAAGGCGAAGGATCGTGACTTGGTGTGTTCTACTGAAGGCGAAGGATCGTGACTTTGGCTGTTTTATTGAAGGTGAAGGCAATTTAATTTTTTTGAACGCAGCCTGGCGGTTGCGTGAACTTGCAGTTTCTTTATTTGACCGTTTATTTCTATGTACACTAGTTAGAATAAGTTTGCGTACAAGGGGTACGTGGTTTTTTCATATGAAAAATAAATCACTTAAAGTAATTTTTCAAAAACAAAATCTTTTTCGTTTCTTCCTTAAACTTAGTTCTTTTATTCCATTAAGATAATAATATCAAAAACTTGACCAAACTGTAAAAGAAGGGCCAAAAACAGAATATGTTATGAATTCACCTCAGAAAAAGTTTGCGTACAAGATAAGTTTATGTAGTTAAAATTTAATGCAAACTAAGTTTTGTCCAAAAATTATTAACTTTGTGAATATGCTTTTCTCGCTTGAACTCCCTGCAGAAGTTTCGGCGTAAATTTTATTGAATTCGGTGATTTTTCAGCGGTTATTTTGTTATATCCTTGAATTGTTATATTGGTTTACGCCATCTTTGAAGATGGAGTGTTGTTGGGCTTAGGGTTCAAGTAAACCGCTTATATACTCAATTAGATGCACGTTAGGTGACTAGGGGGTCAAAATTTTTAAAGTGGGCCACTTTAAAATCGATGGTCTCAGTTTTCGTTGATCAATACGGTTTTCGATCGGTTTGGAAGTAAAAACGACACCCCAAAAATAATTTTGAAAAAAAATGTTTTTTTTCAACTTTGTTGAGCCACTTAATAGCAAACATAGCTTCGCATCGTATGCATTGCGCCCTAAGGTTGAAAGGAAATGTTGGAATCTGATCCAAAGTTTTGAAACCTTGGCTTACATAAGCTTTTAGAATATGTAAATAAACCCCCGGAAGCATTTCTGAATAAAAAAACAGCCGGCTGCTCCTTTTCCTGACATGTAGCCTCATACCATACCCCCACATATCATCTCCCAGTGGCACGGACACGACATTCGCACGCTTTCAATTACACCAAATACAAGAAAGAAACACAAAAAGTCGATATGTCTTTTTAGTGTTCTAACCCGCTGAAATGCCGGCCTCGATAGTCAAGCGGGTAGCGCGATGGCTTCTCATACCAAAGGCTCCAGGTTCGATTCCTGGCTCGGGCTGGTGAACAACTCATCTACTTCTGTCGCTATCCACATGAAGGGAATGATAATTACAAGAATCGCACAAGTGCGCTCTTGGAAGGCAATGGCAAAACCTCCAAGTGTGAACGAAAAACTGCCAATCGCCGTTCGGATTCGGCGTTAAACTGTAGGTCCCCGCCCCCCCTTTCCCCATCCGCTTGAAATGTGTGCTGTAACATATGTTGGCAAAACAGTGTTGCATACACAGTTCAAAAACGGGTGACAATGGGCCTTTCAGGCCTCCGAGTGTGTCTCTTATAGAGGCAGCGACCGCAACCTAACCTAACCTTACGCGCTGAAATAGTGATACATTTTAGAAATACATTGGAAAGATTTAGTACAAAATAATAAGCAATTATGCAATGAAACGGACGCGACAAAAAAAATAAGTTTTTTTGAAACTCTTATAGAAATATACAAAATTTAGCGATTTTTGGGAATTTTTTTTATATATATACATGCAAATGAAGGTCAAAGGATAACTTTTCTTCGTAGACTTATGAAATATGAGAATTTTGTCTTACCTTTTTTTAATTAGGTATATCATGAATACGGACGCGACATCACGGACACGACATATTTTTCCAAGGTTATTTCCCTTATTAAATACAGTAATGGTTTTTATTATAGCACTTCAACTTTTAATAAAAATGACACATAAGTTAAAATTAAGTTAATCAAGCAAGCAATCAAAATAAGGAAATAATAAAGTTCTTAGTGTGGTTAATTTAATTTTCCTGAGGAACTCTATTGGAATTAGGCTTGTTTAATATCGCGCACACAGCTCTTACATTCATTAGCAATGCACCTTTCATTCATCACATCGCAGCAACCTGGTTTTAGAAATAACTCAATAATTAATTAAATGAAATTATTTAACTAGCTGAACATATTTGTACAGTAATTTTCATTAACCTTTCCGGAAATTTGTATGATATATCGTAAAATTTTTTTAAAAGAGTTTTTTTTGACAGCGAGCCTATTTTTTATGAAACGGCTTTTTAATTCTTATTAAGTAGGTTATGTTGTACCATTCTGTTTGAAAATATAAATTACAATAGCCGTGGCTATACAGTGTGAGTGCGTTTTGTAAGCAGCTCTTTGCAAGAATTTGGCGATGCGATGCTTCTGCGGAGTAATTTTTAAATATGTCATTCTTTTTAGTAGCAAAAAGACAAACAATTTCAAAGTTTGAATCTCAGTTCATTTATAAAATTTATAAAATTTAATATTTTTTGCTTCTAAATATTTTTCCGGAGCCTTTAAAAAATTGTACGATATATCGCATAAATGACCACAGGGGTTGCAAAGCTTTGTACGATTTATCGATTTTTTTTTTAAGTTATGGATTTGGTAACAGATTTTTTCTGTTTGCTTGAATGCCACGCCCACCACTAAATCGTATGACTAATAAAATTCGACTGTTCGACTATTTCTATTCAGAAATAACAATTACTTAACGATTTTGTGTTTCACTAAGCAGACACAGATTGTGTAAGGTTAGACATGAGTACTTGCCACTCCCACTACGATAATAAGAATCGGCTATATTCGGTATCTTTTTACAAAGCTATATGGTGTTTAGTTGATTCTGTGCCCTTTTCTGTGAGGGAAAAGGGCTTTGCAACAGCAATAACGGTTTTATAAGGCCTGATAAATGTGACTCAATTGTTTATATACATAATTTATATAGGTTTCGATCAAAATGAAATCACGGTTTAATCTTTGTTGTTATAATTTATGTTTTCTTATCAAATAAACCAATGAATTGTTCATAAAACTTAAAAAAACGAAAAAAAAAAGTTTCATGCATTTTTACTCCTTTGCGGACCATTGTACAATATAACATACAAATTTGATTGAGCTGTAATTCCCAATCTACATGATTTTTTTGATATTTTCTTGTATTTTATTGGTAAAATGTTCAATGAGAGTCAATATTATGAAAAAAAATTGTATCTGCGGAGATTTACCCGAAATCGAAAAACAATCGAATATTCAGAGCTTCCGGTTACGGACGCGACAAATTTTAAATACTCATAACATTGTTTTCCGATTTTGCCGGGAACGAATTATTATATTTTACTAACGTGAACAATGCACCTATTTAAAAACTGACAGCTACTTGCATTTGAAAAGTTTGTCCACTAATGACAACAACTAATAAGGTTTTTTGAGCACGGACGCGACAATAGGATACAAGAAGAAGCAAACTAAAAAAACTTCCGTTCTTCGAACTCCACTTTTTCTCGCTTTCTCTTATACATAAGATTGTTGTTAGTAGAAAACTTTTGCATTACAAGAAAAATATAATATTACTTGAATAAGATAAAAACGCAAAGAAAAAATGTGCATGTAATTCGTCAAAAGGCTCAGAAATAAATTTGTTTGTTTTACAGTAGTACAGGATTTTCCAACAAGAGGTGTTATTTTGGTATTCAAAGAAAAATTCCATTTTTTAAGATAAATGATCAAATGTTTATTTCATAATAAAGAGGAAGGTATGCCGTTAATAATGAAAAACAACATCAGCCAAATGGCCACCACGACCACGCTTACAGGACCATATCCTTTTCATGAAATTCCTATGTCCTCGATAGCCTCACGAATTCTATCTTTGAGGTCTTGAATCGACGCTGGGCTGTTGGCGTGCACCTTATCTTTCACGTGGCCCCAAAGGAAGAAGTCGCAAGGTGTTAAATCACAAGATCTTGGTGGCCAATTGTGAACACCTCTTCCGGAAACTTTTCCCGTAAAAGAGCAATGGTTTCGTTGCTTGTGTGGCACGTAGCGCCGTCTTGTTGAAAGTAAACGTTATCCATATCAATACCATCCAACTCCGACCATAAAAAATCATTAATCATCTCTCGATAGCGCAATCCATTCGCCGTTACTGTTGATCCAACCTCATTTTCGAAAAAGTAAGGTCCAATGACCCCGCCGGACAATAAACCGCACCAAACAGTCACACGTTGAGGATGGAGAGGCTTCTCAACAATAACTCTTGGGTTTTCCGAGCCCTAGATGCGACAATTTTGCTTGTTGACGTAGCCACCGAGGTGGAAATGGGCCTCATCAGTCAAGATGATTTTTCGATGGAATTCCGGATCCTTTTTTATGCATTTCAAGGACCCAATCAGCAAAGATATGACGTTGTTGATGACGATGATGAAAATACGGTGTAATGACGTTTTTGGAATGCCCAATTCCAAAGAACGACGAGGAATCGACAAACCTGGGTTTTCTTCAACACTTTGGGCTACAGCAGCAATATTCTCAGTTGTTCCTGAGCGACGTGCACGGGTTTTATTCTTCACATCACTAACTTGTCCCAACAGCTCGAATTTTTCCACCAATTTCTGTATTGCGGTCCGACAAGGTGCTTCACGACGACCCAAAAATGCTTTAGTTTTGCGAACTGTGACTGCAAGATTTTCACCATTTTTGTAGTGAATTTTAATAATTTCAATGCATTGTTGAAGCGTGTATCGTTCCATTTTTAGTAATGGCGTAATTTCTACTTGTCAAATGTCAAAGAATAAAAGCTTCAAAAGTGACAGCTACCGAAATACCAGGTGATTCAAAATAACACCTCCTATATATTTCGGTCAAAAAAGCAACCGTGACAAACATACAGAAAAAGCTTTCCAAAATGACTATAAATTGAAACTTGTATCTTATAATGTCTTAGTAGTAAAACTTTATTTAATGAATTTTTTTATTACATAAAATCATTTGATATGTTCATTTTATTAGAAACACATATAGATTCGGAAAATTTTGAGAGATACTCAAAGTACTTTAATGGATTCTCTCTTTATTGGAAACCTGCAGTACGTTTGAGCCAATATGGACGCGCAAGTGGGGGAACTTTATATGGGGTTAAAAAGAGTCTAGATAAGATGGGAGTCATACATTCGTTTAAGTGTGTAGAAAGTGTAGATGTCATTGAAGTATCCGCGGCTAGAAGTAAAATTAGTATCGTGCCGTTGTATCTAAAGCGTTGCAACTGGACCAAAGAATTCGATCTGGTAACAGAATGCTTTGAGCAAAAGGATCTCATCAATCCTATTGTGATCGGGGACTTGAATGTACGAATCGGAGATTTACAAGTAGACATGGATGACATTTTACAGAGTGATATTGTTGGAGGTAAAGAAAAGCGAAATTCAAAAGACAAAGTAGTCAATAGAAATGGGAAAGAATTTATGGACTTTTGTGAAAACATTGGACTTATAGTACTAAACGGAATGACGAAAAGCGATGATAATGGAAACTTAACTTTTATAAGCAGTGTAGGAAAGTCCGAAAACGACATTTGTGCTGTCTCTAGAGACGTAGCCAAACTTGTGTTGGATCTTAAGGTGGAAGATAAGGTATGGTCTGACCACATGCCAATTGCTTTTTCGCTGCAACTGAAGCTGAATGTTGCAAGTGAAAAGCACGAAGGCATATTACCTAAATTGATTTGGGATAGTTCACAAGTAGAATTGTACAATAGACGACTTACCTTGTGACCGAAAAGTTTCCGGAAATTTTAAATAAAACGCAAAATTCTCAATCTTCATCAATATTTATTTTATCTCCTTGAAAATATGCTCCATTAGAAGCGATACACATATGCCAACGTTTCTTCCAATCATCAAAACATTTTTTATAGGCGCTTTCCGGTATGGCTTTGAGTTCCCTCTGCGAATTCTGTTTTACGTCTTCTATGCATTCAAAACGCGTTCCTCTGAGTGGTAAGTTGAGTTTGGGAAACAGGAAAAAGTCACACGGTGCAAGATCAGGTGAATACGGTGGCTGTTCGATGGTATTTATTGAATGTTTGGCCTTAAAATCGTTGATAATGTTGGCTCGGTGCGAGGGAGCATTATCGTCATGAAAAATCCATGAATTATCCTTCCACAATTGAGGCCGTTTACGGCGGATATTTTCACGCAAACGTCTTAAAACAGTCAAATAATAGTCTTTACCGACTATTTGTCCTTCAGGGACAAATTCATGATGCGCCACACCACGAATATCGAAGAAAACAATCAGCCTTACCTTGATTTTCGAGCGACTTTGGCGTGGTTTTTTCGGTTTCGGCTCGTCTTTTCCTCTCCATTCCGATGATTGTTGGCTTGTTTGCATGTCGTACTCGTAGACCCATGTCTCGTCACCAGTTATGATGCGTTCCATGAAAGTTGGATCGGAATTGGCACGATCAAGCACGTCCAAAGAGACCTGTTCACGGTACTCATTTTGAAGAAAATTCTCAACAAAATCGCAACGCACGTACGTACTGAGGTGAACTGGTTTCAACAGCTGCCGTAAACAAACTGTCTGACAGATCGCGGTCATTTTTGGCATAGTAATTAAGGACAGTGCTACCAACCTACAGAGACTGAAAATATCGAAAATATACAGCGCGCGAATTTTAAATGAGAATTTCCGGAAACTTTTCGGTCACAATGTATAAAGGAAATGCACGATGAAGTTGAATTTAGGTGACTTACGGATGTTATAAATTCCGCAGTAATGCGAAGACAAACTGCAAGGAAGTTAGTCAAAAAGTCAGAGTGGTTTAACTGGAAATGTCTAGTGGCTAGAAAAGTTACTTTAAGGCTATTAAGAAATTTTCGCAAAACAGGTACAGATGACCTTTAAATAAGTGGCTCTTTCGGAGCCGTCGGCGGAATCGTTTCAAACAAAAGGCGTGGGGGTTTCGTTGCGTGTGCGTTTTATTGTAGATGTAAAACACGAATGACAAACTGAAAGAGACATTGGACGAGACAGACGGCCGAAGCCGGTGGATTGGGAAAGTGGGACATAAATACATAGGGGACTGGAAGGGAGAGGATTGGATCATTGCAGGATCCACAGATCACTGGAACGAACACATTTAGCCATGGCGGCCCGCGTTGCCTTCGGCAACATTATAATTAAAGCTGCTCGCTCAGCCAACCCAAGGCCTCCAAGGCCTGCTCGATCAGGGCGCGGGCTTTGACGCGCGGCTCGGGGGCTCCGTCGGAGGAGGCCTCCTCGTCGCTAAACGCGATGAGCTGGCGCTCAGTTGCTGCCTCGGCTGAGGGGCGGTTGGCTGGACGTCGGGGCTGACGTTGGTGGCGTGCCAGTCGGTCCGCGATGGCGGAGCGCTGCACGGGGCGCGGTGTTGGAGTGGGCTGCTGCCGGGGCTGTGTTGGAGCGGGCTGCTGCCGGGGCTGGTGCGGCTTCCTGCCGCCCTTGGGTGTGGTCTTGGGCGCCGGTGTCTTGGCTGCCCTCTCCCCGAAATGCAGCATCGTATGATGCGCTCGACCGCACTTGCTGCAGCGGGCGGCGGAGCTGCATCGAACGTTGGGGTGCGACCGCGCCAGGCAATTTGTACAGTAGCCCTGGGCGCGGACCACCTGCTGTCGTTGCTGCGGAGCCATCGCCAGAAAGGCCCGGCAATACCTTATGCCGTGGGATGGTGGCATAGTCGGCATTGCTGAACCATCTGCTGCTTCCTGGTTGCCCTGCAAAACCCAAGAAAAGTGTATTACTACAATGTAACGATAGTGAGTGGATAGTGTATGAGAAGGAGTATGGGAAAATAGGCAGGGCGATGAGTCGCGATTAAGAAGCTATTAGGGGGCATAGCTTGACTACTGGTCTTGTGGATGCCAGAGTCAGTGCGGATATCCACGACACGGACGTGATTGTCGGGACCGCGATGAATTTTATGAATGCGACCGAGCCGCCATTCGTTGGGGGGAAGCAGGTCGTCTTTAATGACGACCATTTCATTCTCTTCCACTTCCCTTTGCGGATGCTTCCACTTATAGCGTTTGTGGAGATCCTTGAGATATTCGTTCTTCCATCGTCGGGCGAATTGATGATGGAGGACTTTGAGTTTTTCCCATCGGTTTATGAGGGATAGCTCGGAGCACTCGGGTTCGGGGGGTGCGGCGATAAGAGCGCCTCGGAGAAAGTGGCCAGGAGTCAGGGACACTAAATCGCTAGGGTCCTGCGATTGAGGAGAGAGCGGACGTGAGTTGAGCGTCCCTTCAATTCTAGTAAGAAGAGTCGTAAACTCTTCGTAGGTGAATCTATGAGAGCCGGCTACCTTTTTAAGGTGGGTCTTGAAGCTTTTGACCGCCGACTCCCATAGTCCTCCCATGTGAGGAGCATGTGGGGGAATGAATTGCCACTCGACGCCCTGAGGACCGATCGGTCGAGAATATCTTGGGCGATTTCTCTCGAGAATTTGGCAGTCTCTGGCCATGGCACGTGGAGCACCGACGAACGTTTTGCAGTTGTCGGTCATGATTGTGAGAGGTAGCCCTCGTCGACCGGTAAATCGGGCGAATGCTGCGCGGAACGCTTCGGTCGTAAGATCCGAGCAGAGTTCCAAGTGAACGGCCTTCGTGGAGAAGCACACGAACACTGCAACATAACCTTTGAGGTAGGTTGAGCTACGGACCATGGAAGCTTTGATCTGGAATGGACCAGCAAAGTTCATTCTGGTTGTGGCGAATGGGATTGTAAGTGTGCATCGTTCGGGGGGGGGGAGCGCTGCCATGATCTGTGTTCGCAGCTTTTGTTTGTGGATGACACACGTTTTGCATTGAAAAATGCCCTTTTGTATTTGCGGCTTTAGGCGCGGAATGTAATATTCCTGCCGAACCATACGGAGCATGAGTCATTGGTCCGCATGCAGTAATAGCTTGTGAAGGAAGCGAAGAAGTCAACTGCAGTAGCGGGACACTGGGGGGAAAATAATGGGGTGTCGTTCATTATACGACAATGCCGCATTGGCGAGTCTGCCATTTACTCGCATCACCTTCTGTTTGTCTAAGAAGGGATTGAGCACCAAGAGAGAACTTTTCTTGGATATGGGAAGCGAATGATGGAGCGCTTGTCGTTCCTGGGGATAATGGGAACTTTGCGCGAGAGTTATAAGGCGATTCTTAACAAATGCCAACTCTGCGTGGGACAACAGTGTTCCGTGTATGGGATTGTGTTGGCGACGGGAGGAGATGCCGTTATGAATAAATCGGAACATGTATGCGATTACTCGCAGGGCTCGAGAGAAGCTGGAGAACCGATCGAGGATGTCGGTCTGCTCTTTGAGAAGGTGGTGGCAGTCAACCGCTCGTTGTTCCGGGACTGGAACTTTGCGAGAGTGACCTTTGGGCCAAGCATCGGAAGCTTGCTGCAACCATTTGGGGCCATTCCACCATAGAGAGTGATCTTTGAGATCTTGCGGCTTGCATCCGCGCGTTCCTAAGTCCGCGGGATTTTCAGCGCTTGGGACATGTCGCCAGGGAGCGTTGTGCACATTGTGACGTATTTCGGTCGTGCGGTTGGCAACATAAGTCTTCGATGTGCAAGGTGGTTTTTCCAACCAAGCAAGGACAATTTCCGAATCGGTCCATAAATGGATTTCCGATTTGTCGAACCCGAGGTGAGAGCGGAGGGATTTGATGAGCTGGGAGAGTAAAACTGCTCCGCAAAGCTCTAAGCGAGGTAAGCTTATTGTTTGGAGACGTGCAACTCTTGTTTTTGCAACGAGGAGATGTGACGAGAGGTTGTCACCATTCGTGCTAATACGTATGTATAGAGCTGCACAGTATGCCTTTTCGGAGGCATCGCAAAATCCATGGGTCTGAACATTTCGATTGGGGGCATAGTGAACCCACCGGGGAATTTCGATAAGTTCTATGGCAGGCAAATTCTCAATGAATTGCTGCCATTTGATAAGTGATCCTGGCTTTATGCATTCGTTCCACTCAGTACCTTCAAGCCAAAGCTCTTGCAGAAGCTTTTTGGCAAGAATCATTATAGGCGAAAGCCATCCTGCGGGATCGAAAAGTTTGGCAACAGACGAAAGAATTTGCCGTTTCGTGAATGAGTTTGCAGGAGTAGTGGGAGAGATAGAGTATGAAAATTAGTCCGATAAGGCATTCCAACGGATGCCAAGAGTCTTAGTGGAACTCGTTGAATCGATCTTGAGGAATTCCGAGTCGAAAAGGTCGTCTTCGGGAATTTCCTCTAAGAGTTTTGCGTGATTAGCCGTTATCTTTTTAAGAAGGAATCCCCCGGAGTTGAAGGTGGCTATCACTTGAGAGAGAGCTTCCTTAGTGGTGGGAAGATCATGACCTCCGGAAAGAATGTCGTCGACATACGTTTCCTCGAGAAATATTTTTGCCGCTAACGGGCTGGAAGGCTGAGAATCATGGGCCAATTGATGGAGCGTTCTGATGGCCAAATATGACGCACAGTTAACCCCAAATGTCACCGTTTTCAATCTGAAGTCTTGAATAGGAGATTCCGGGGATTTGCGAAACAGTATTCGCTGGAATTCCTGGTGATCATTATGGACCCGAATTTGCCTATACATCTTCTGGACATCGCCATTGAAGACAAAGCGGTAAAGGCGCCATAGGAGAATGAGAGCTGTGAGGTCATTGTGAAGAGTGGGGCCAGTATGCAGAACGTCGTTAAGTGACTGACCAGAACTTGAAGACTTTGAGGCATTGAAAACTACTCGGACTTTGGTAGTCTTCTTTTCGGGGCGGATGACTGCGTGATGAGGCAGATAGTATGAAAAGTATTTGCCATTCTGGATTATCTCACGGGGATTTTTGAGTTCCATATGGTCAAGGGTGATATATTCCTCTAAGACGTCATCGTAGATGGTCTTGAGGTTTCCCTTTCGGGAGAGATTTTGCTCCATGCTAACGTATTGCTGGAAGGCGTTGGGGCGGGATATGCCTAACGCCATCGAGTATGGAAAGTCTGCCTTAAAGGGGAGTTTAACAGTATATCTACCATCCGATCCACGGGTTGTGGTCTTCTGGTATAACTCTTCGCAATAAGTGTCATCCGAGGAGACAGGTGTCGGGAGTTTGACTTCTTCCTGCTCCCAGAATTGCCTGAGTTGTGAACTAAGTTCCTCATTGGAGATTTCTGCTACGTATGTCGAATAAGATGACACCGTATGGGGTACTGGCCCGCTGAGTATCCAACCGAAAATGGTGTTTTGGGCTAATAAACTGCCACACACATTTCGTCGGATACCTTCGAGTACGATCTGGGGAATCAGATCACTGCCAATAACTAAGTCTATCTGCGCTGACTAGAAGGGACTTGGGTCAGCGAGATTTAGCGTGGCAAATTCTTGCCAATTGGGATGGCTAATTGTGAATGGGGGTAGCAATTTTGTCAATTGGGGGAGTACTATTGCTTGCACATTGATGGTCGTGCTGAAGTTTGGAACTGCCAACGTCAAAAAGTAAATGTGATTGGAATTTTGCACAATTTTACCGCCCATGCCTGAAATTTCAAAGTGTGATCTTTCAACAGGTAATTTAAGGCGTTTTTGCACCTTCGATGAAATGAAGGTGCGTTGCGAGCCTTGGTCGATCAACGCTCTAACATTGAACAATTCTCCTAAGTGGGCAATAGACACCAGTGCCGTAGGCAGAAGGGATTGGGTGCCATTATTGGAATGGAGGGCTTGTACTTGAGGCGTACTTAGCCTTGAAGATGGGCCGGGTTGCGCATCTGAAGTGGGGGAATGAGTTGAGGAGTTATTGTTCGGTTGTGGATGAGCTGTTGCGACCTGAGAAGTGGTCGTCTGAGACCTATTGAGAGGCTACGGGGCTTGGGATTTATTGTTGGGGAAATGAAGCAGGCAATGATGCTTCCTTTGGCAGTAAACACATGTAAAACTGCTTGTGCAATCCTTTATGGTGTGAGTCGTGGCAAGACAGTTTTCACATAAGCTGTGCTCTTTGACGTATTTCAATCGGCTCTGGGGGCTGAGCTTCTTGAAACTCTGACATGTCCGTATAGGGTGGTTGGCGTTGCAGAGTTTGCACGCGAAGTCTTTTTTCAACTCAGTATGGAAGAGCTGAGATCTATTTTGAGGCCGATTTTGGGGAGTATGAAAATTGGAGGGTTGTGGTTTTGGCTTAGCGGGGCGAATGCTATTGAGCCGTTCCACCACCTCGTACCTGCAGGTCAGGAACTCGTCCATTTGCGACCAAAGAGGCAGGTCCTTACGAGATGTAAGGGATTGTTCCCAGAGAGCCAATGTCTCTTCGGGTAATTTGGTGCAACAAATGTACACAAGCAGCGGATCCCAATTGTCAGTGTCCACGGCCTGGGACCTAAGTACTGATAGACAATTATTTATTGTACTTTGAATCCGCTGCAGCGCTTCGCTATTTTCGGTAGTAGCCGGAGTAATATTTAACAGGGATCGGATTTGGTTGTCAACTAATATGCGCCTGTTTTCATAACGGGATTTCAGGGCTTCCCATGCGAGTCCGAAGTTTTCGGCGCTTAAGGCAAATTGCTTCACAATTGCACCGGCTTTGCCTTACGTCTTGTATCGGAGGTGATAAAATTTTTGGGCTGGAGTGAGCTTGGGGTAATTAATGTAAACTGCCGTAAACATGTCCCGGAAGGACGACCACTGCTCATAGCCCCCGAAAAATGTTTCGGTATCGCAAGGTGGAACTTGTAAACAAATATTTGGAGTATTTGTTGGTTCTGGGGATCGAACCTGTTCCGTATGCGCAGCGTGCTGAGTGGGTGGAGGCTGGAGCATCTCAATCATGTCCGACATTTGAGCCATGCACAACTCATACTGGTCTGTGCAGGCTTCGATTTTCTGCCGAGCCGACTCCTTGAAACGGTCGGGCTGGCTACTGTCTTCCGTAATGGAGACTGCCTCATAAGCGCACATAAGTTTTGTCCATTCGGCTTCCAAATTCTTTTGACGAATTTGGACGAGGGACTTCGTTTGTTCCTCAATGGGGGTCGCAGAAAACTTTGTGCATAATTGCACGAGCCGATCGGACTCCAATATGAATTTGGCAACGCTCGGATCGGTTGCTTTGAGAATGGAAGATTTGGAGCGCGTCTTTGGCGGCTCTCGTGTGACAGGGTCTGTCAAAAACAAATCAGTTGACACCTTAGGGGGTTGTTTGGAGGCGGTTGACTCCATCGCGTCTGACTGCTTTTTGGGCGAACGCTCTACCGGCATTGAAATTAAGAAAGCGAAGCTTGAGAGATAGAGGGGTCAGGTGCGAATAATTGAAATTAAATTTCCACCTGAGAATGGGAATGAATGAGATGGTTAAAGTTGGCCGCGTCCGCACGAACGGCTTAAAATTGGAAAAAATCGAAAAATTACACGAATGTGTGAAAATTATTCGATTGAATGGGAAAATGCCTTTAGTTTATTGGCCAACTTTATTAACCGTATGAGAATAATACGAGAAAATATCGAAAAAATTGTAAATTAGAACCGCGGAATCCGAGAAAATGAGAATTTGTATAAGTGTTGTGAATAATTTAGTAAAATGAAAACAACAAGTGACCGTAAATTTTATTTGTGTATGTGTATTTGTATTTATTTTATTTAAAAATTTATGTAAAAGGAAAATAAATATGTATGGTATAAATGTATATGAATAAGGAAAACGAATGTGTATTGTTATGTGTATATGTGTATGAGTGTAGTCAAAATATATTTTTGAATATATAATATCTGTTAATTTTGTTAGTAAATTTACTAAAAAATCTTTAATTACACTGTGCGACAGCTTTTTCTAACCCGGAACCGACCAAGACTAATCGATAGTGCTCTTATTAGAGTCCGACCGATTAATCGGCATCGGCATCGGCTAGTATCGGCCAATAAAATTGGTATCGGCATCGGCTAGTATCGGCCAATAAAATTGGTATCGGCATCGGCTAGTATCGGCATCGGCCAAAAAAAAAAGAATCGGCATCGGCTTCGGCCTTTTTTGGCCGATGCCACATCGGCTTTTTTTGCCGATGCCACATCGGTTTTTTTGGTCGATTTTCCTGCTTTCATTTCTTGTTTGTTTTTATTTGTAGCTGAATCGCACTGTCTTTCTTTTTCATATCTCGCTTTGTATATTTATTACATTTTTATTATACGTTACAACCCAGTGTTGCCTGATTAGGGAGTTTCTCCTTAGATTTGTTTGGATTTTATGACAAATATTTAAGGGGACAATATTTTACAGATATTTTTAATCTATTTTTGCTACATCAACACCTTGTTCAGCTATATTGGCTATTGGGTTTTTTTTGTTAATTGCTTGTGCCAAATAGAATGAGCAATTTTCATGAAATATTAATTTTATGTGTTATAAATTTGGGGGAAATTTTAGATTAATGTTTTAAATTCTGAATTTTCTTGTAATTTTATTTAGTTTTTAGTTGTTTATTTTATCGTTTTTGTTTGTTAATTTGTGATGAATGTGTTGAAATGTAAGGGAGAGGGCTGGGTTGTGAACCATTACCGTTTTTTCTTTCCCTAATTGACATATCGCCAATCTTTCAACTGTCAAGTTTGTCTTTTGATAGGACTCTACTTTTGTGGTTACACCGAAGTACAAACACGTATTGCTTGTGGCAGCAATCGAGTTTGAAAGACATCGTGTTTGAAAATCGACTGCAAAAACTTGTTTGCTTTTTTTTAACCCTTTGAAGCATACATTTTTCAGATAACTTTTTTTCAATGAAAATAGTCGCCCTGGGGGTTTTCGGGGTCGCTGATCACGAATATGTAATCAAATTTTTGAAATTCAGCAATCCAATATGGCGGATCCAATATGGCCGACAACATTAGTAAAACTTATTCATATCAATATGGAAATTTGTATATGTGGGTTTTCGGGGTCCCTGATTACGAATTTGATATCAGATTTTCGAAATTGAAAATGGCGGATCCAATATGGCGGATGGAATTTGTAAAACCACAGAATAAACAGTATACAGAAGGCGCATCTGAAATAATTTTGCGATTTCATTTCAGACGCGGGCGGGAAGCAATAAAGGTGAGGAAAATGTAAAGGGAACCGAGAGAGTAAGCGCGAATTGATGTACACGCATAGATTCGATGGTTTTGGGCTTTATTCTCATTTCGACAACAACACGCAATGTTGTTGCTTTCCGCAGCAAGCCAACTTGGCTTTACTCGTGCACATTGAAATAGTGGTTGATTTGGCAAAGCGATCGCCAAGGCAAATTCAATAGGTAGTTGCAGCATTCTTTGATAATTAGCACAACATTGTAGCAATAGTTTTCCACTTATTATCACTTTCTTAATGCGTCTTGGTTGTTTCAATATTTAACACATATATTTCATTGTAGCCATTTGTACTTTTTACAACTTCTATTTTACAAGCAGACCACAAGAACTTATAAAATCCATTGAATTTTGGTTTTTCCCGTAGTGCTACCACCTTATGTGCCTTGGCGATCGCTCAATCAATTTTTCTATGAAACTGCCTGTCCACTTCTTGTTCTTGTTTGTCAAAAAGCAAGCAGAGAGCGAGCACGAGCCAGCACCAACATGCAAGCGGCACATCGCTTTGTTGCCCAACAAATACAACCACAGTGTGTGGTGCGCGGTCGCAGCTTCTCAGCTTACGCTCTCGCGCTCTGTGTGTTTTCGTCCCTTTTACTGCTTCCCCCGCATCTACAAACGGGTCCTACCGCTGGAACCCGCAAAGAAAATTTTCTTTACACCAGATGCGCATTCTGTATATTGTTTGTTCTGTGGTAAAACTTATTCGTATCAATGGAAAAATTAGTACCCAGGGGTTTTCGGGGTCGCTTATTACGAATTCGATATCAGATGTTCGAAATTCAAAATGGCGGATCCAATATGGCCGACAGAATTAGTGAAACTTATTCATATAAATGTGAAAATTAGTATCCGGGGGTTTTTGGGGTCGCTGATTACGAATTTGATATAAGCTATCTGAAATTCAAAATGGCGTATCCAATATAGCGGACAGACGATAGCTGCTGCGTCCTTATTCGTGTCTCCGGGTTTGGTTGAGAGCTGTAGTAATTGTTGTTACCAACTTGAAAAAATGTTCCTTTCTTGAACAACAAAAAATATGGTACCTATACTTATGACTTCTATATTGTGTCCGCCATATTCCACCCGCAATTTTGAATTTCGAAAATATAATAATAAATTCGGAATCAGCGACTCCGAAAACCTCCGTATACCAATTTTCATTTTGAATTTCGAAAATCTGATTACGAATTTTTAATCAGCGACATTTAAAACCTAATAATAGTAATTATCATGATAATCCGTTGAAAACTTTTCCATATAATGAATTTTCTTTGCAAAAAGTGACTATTTTTAGTATTTGTTCATTGATATTGACAAATTGATGAACAACATTCGATAAAAAGGTAAAAATTTTGAACCATGAACATGTAAATACAGTACAGTTCAATGTAGAATCATAAAAGTCGAGTCACAAGAACTTGAAAACTGAAAAAAATGGTAGTATTCTAGGTGGTATATACGTCTTACCACCGTGCTGCAAAGGGTTAAAGTGCTATCCAAGTGACTGAGCTTATTGCAAAAAGGTCAGTGTAATACATGTTTATTTAGTGTTTTGATTCTATTTTACGATGCAATATTTGTTTATGTCGAATTATGATTGAAAGTGTCATTTATTTTAAAGTTTCCAAAATGGCATCGTGGTTGGGCTGTGAACCACTGAGTTGGCTGGGTTATGAACCACCTGTTTTTCGTACTAAATTGTTCTTACACTGTCAAATATGGACGGATATATTAAAATAAAGTAATTTTATGTAATTTCACTCGATTTCGGTGAGTTCACTTGAAGTGGGCCAATGCGAGAACGCGTTCATATTTCACATGCAAACATTGCGACACCGATAAGGATAAACATTAAAAAAATTGAGTACTTTCATTCATTGCGATTTTTTGGCCTAAGTGGCGTCATTATAAATTTTTTTCACCTCTTGAGGCCTCCTGATTAAATAAATTCTCAACTTACTTAAAAATTATGGGTGTTCTCTTCGTATTTTCCGACTTTAATAGGGATTTTTCAGATGGTTCACAACCCAGCCACTTTTTTGGAAAAGTGAAAAATCACGTCCTTAGAAAATTGGACGTAGAGAGTTAAATATCAATCAAAACAGTAATCCGTCTTCATAAAAAAGTTGCGTTTTATATTTATCTTTCCAACGGTATCTTCGATTTTTCGATATCTTTATTCTGAGAAAAGTAAGAGCCAAAAAACAAAACCCGGTTCACAACCCAGCCCTCTCCCTTACTATATATGTAATAGTTCCTTTTGTTGTTTTATAAAATAAGCTGTGTTTTTGATTGAATTCATTCGTGTTTTTTTTCTATGGAATCGGCATCGGCATCGGCCGATTTTCGGCCTTTTGACCGATTAATCTGCATCGGCCTGAGAATTGGCCAATGCCGATTAATCGGCATCGCCAAAAAATTTGGTATCGGTCGGACCCTAGCTGGGTTTTGCAAAGTTAGTTGCCTTTTACAAGTTACAGCCGTGTAAAGTTTGTGTGTATTCGGGTTTTTTCAACCAGTTTTTTCTTTATAAGTCTTAAGATATTCAAAATTTTGTATTGCTGTCTTCAGCAAACTTGCTGCTAATTCTTAGATGAACAAATTCTCTGAACACTGTGTAACAAAATTATTACACCTTATCGAAATTTTGGGGGGTCAATGTTAAAAAAATCGACTTTTTTTTATTGTAATAAAAAAAATGTGTTTTTTATTCTATTAATATTAATGCAAGAACGCATTTGTATTGCCAAAAATAAAAAAAAGCTAAACCCTCTAATGTCACAAAGACATGTTTTTTTGCAAAATAAAGTGAAAAAATGTTCAAATCTAAATTTGAAATTTTATTGTACACATATTTCAGTCTGTTTGAAAAGTTTTGTGGTAAGTGTCTTTTATACCTGGACTTATTAATGGTCCAGATATACGGAAATGAATCAAAACAGAGACATTTGATCTGGTGTTAGTTGTTGATGAATTGAAAACATGGCAATCGATTAAAGAAGTTATTACTGGATTTGTGGGGAAATATCGTCCTGAAAACTATAAGAGTTCAGTACAGCGTATGAAGAGATTGAGAGAGTACGGCGCCGCATGAATCACACACTTAATAGGGACCTACAAACAATCTCCAAGTGAGGTCAAGCGAACTGGGTCGATTTTAATCCTCGCAAGACCCAATGCTGTCTGTTATCCCACAAACGAGTCTCCCCAGATCCTAATACATCCCTGGTTATGGGTGGTGTGAGTATTGCGGAATCGGCAGCTCTTGATGTTCTGGGCATGTCCATTAAGAACGATCTTCGTTGGAACGATCATATTTTTGGCGTGTAGAAAGAAGCAACCAAGTGCCTCGGCTTCCTAAAGTGGTGCAAAAAATATTTCACACCATCTGATCTCCGCATTATTTACACCAAAACCACTTCTCTCAAAATCCTATTTCCTAACCTTTATATCTTTTCTGAACCAACCCAATGCTTTGCATTAATAGTGGTCATCCCCTGCGCGTTTGTTCGAGTCAAAAAAAAATATTATGGATGCATTTGCAAATATAGGCGTTCACATGTTGCTAAAGATCCATTACTTGCATCATCATCTGCTTTACTTCAGCCAGAAATTACCAACAGAATTATACGAACAAGGCGAGCGATATCATCAGACCGCGTTTCCGTTTGAATTAATTTGCTCAGATACAAAGGAAAGAAATCTCCTGAAGCCACTGGCGGAAATTTGTTGGTGTAGTCAGCAAACATAACGGAGGATTTTTAGGAGAAAACGACGCTTAAACTGGATGCACAAAACTTTTCAAACAGACTGAAATATGTGAACAATAAAATTTCAAATTAAGATTTGAACATTTTTTTACTTTATTTTGTAAAAACACATGTCTTTGTGACATTAGAGGGTTTAGCATATTTTTTTAATTTTTGGCAATACAAAAGAGGTTTTTGCATTAATACTAATAGAATAAAAAACAGGTTTTTTTTTATTACAATCAAAAAAAGTCGATTTTTTTAACATTGACCCCCCAAAATTTCGATAAGGTGTAATAATTTTGTGGAAGGAAGGGAGCGGACATACAAGGTAAAGTCTCTGATTGCGTTCAACCTGGCGAACGCCAGAACGATCCTTGTCCCTGTCCAATCCAAGCTGATGCACAGCCTCCGCGCGGCCCTTCTGGATAGCTATTTGGCATCCGCTGAATAGTGAACTAATGTGTGCAGCGAGTCCAATCCCCAGGACTTAAAATTTGGGTTGTGCGCAGGGTTTGGTGCCCGCCACGGAAAATCAAACAAGCAAACAGCAAACAAGCCTCGGAAGGAGCCCACAATGTTGACGACGACAGCAAATCATTTAAGGACCATGATTTGAGGATATGCACCTGGAATGTCCGGACCCTCTATAGGGAAGATGCCTCTATCCAACTGGTGGAAGCCCTCACGAAATATAAGGCTGACATCACCGCCATCCAGGAAATGCGATGGACAGGACAAGGTTGCTCCAGGCGAGCAGACTGCGATATCTACTACAGCTGCCATGCGGAGAAGCGCGAATTTGGCTGCGGATTTATAGTCAGTAAGAGACTTCGCCACCACGTCTCTCGGTTCACTCCGGTGAACGAACGGCTGGCTTCGATCCGCATCAAAGCTAAATACTTTAACATCAGCCTAATTTGCGCGCACGCCCCGACGGAAGAGAAGGACGATGCGACCAAGGATGCCTTCTATGCGAAGTTTGAGGATGTCTACGACAGTTGCCCGGCCCACGACGTCAAAATTGTCCTCGGGGACTTCAACGCAAAGGTCGGGCGAGAAGTCATCTTTGGCCCCACAGTCGGGCAGTTCAGCCTCCATGGGACCACTTCGAACAACGGTCTGAGGCTGATCGATTTCGCCGCGGCACGAAACATGGTAGTTAGTAGCACCAGATTCCAGCACCTCGATATCCACAAGGCCACCTGGTTATCCCCCGATCAATCAACCCGCAACCAGATTGATCACATTGTGATTGATGGAAGGCATGCTTCTAGCATTCTAGATGTGCGCACGTTCCGAGGACCCAACATCGACTCGGACCACTACCTTGTTGCAGCCAAGGTACGCATGCGTCTTTGCGCAGCGAAGACCGCACAACCTAGTTTGCGAAGAAAGCTGGACATCAGTAAGCTGCGATCACAAGGGGTAGCCGAAGTCTACTCCGCTCAACTCTCCAACCAGCTCGGTCGCTCCCCCTCTCCACCTGATGACATCGGCGGATTATGGGCTCACTTATCCCACTCTATGCGCGCCGCCGCAGAAAATGTCCTTGGTTTTCGACGCCCACCACCAAAAAACCAATGGTACGACGAAGAGTGTCGCGCAGCCACTGCAGTGAAGAATGCTGCATACAAGAAGACCCTGCAGTCGGCCGCCACGCGAGCCATGACAGAAAAATACCGGGAGGAGAGGAAGAAAGAGAGGTGCCTTTTTAGACGCAAGAAACGGGAGCAAGAAAGGCGCGAGCGTGAGGAAATCGAGGAGTGCAGGAGCAGGAATGACGCCCGAAAATTCTTCCAAAAAGTTAAGCGTCTCACGGAAGGATTTAAGCCTGGGGCATCTTCTTGCAGAGACGAAAACGGGGATCTGGTTACGGATGCGCAGGGTGTGCTGAGGTTGTGGAAGGAGCACTTCACCAAGCTGCTCGCAGGCGACGAAGGGAACAATACCGCCAGTGGTGAAGATGTCCAGATGGCACCAATCGACGACGACGGTGTGGATGTGCCACCGCCCAGCCATGACGAGGTCCGGGTTGCTATCCAGCGACTCAAGAACAATAAAGCTGCAGGGCCGGATGGGCTACCAGCTGAATTGTTCAAGGCCGGCGGCGGTGAGCTGATTGGGTGCATGCATCAGCTCATTTGCAAAATATGGCTGGAGGAACGAATGCCCAACGATTGGAACCTCAGTGCCCTTTGTCCTGTGCTGAAGAAAGGCGACCCAACAATATGCGCCAACTACAGGGGTATCAGCCTACTTCCCATTGCATACAAGGTCCTGACGAGCGTATTATGTGAAAGACTAAAACCACTCGCCAAGGCGCTGATTGGACCTTATCAGTGCGGCTTTAGACCTGGTAAGTCCACCATCGACCAGATATTCACTTTACGCCAAATCCTGGAGAAGACCCATGAGCACCAAATCGATACATACCATCTCTTCATCGATTACAAGGCAGCATTCGTTAGCCCGACTAAAACCACTCGCCAAGGCGCTGATTGGACCTTATCAGTGCGGCTTTAGACCTGGTAAGTCCACCATCGACCAGATATTCACTTTACGCCAAATCCTGGAGAAGACCCATGAGCACCAAATCGATACATACCATCTCTTCATCGATTACAAGGCAGCATTCGTTAGCCCGATAAGGGATCGCCTATATGCCGCATTGTCTGAACTTGGTATCCCTGCAAAGCTCGTTAGACTTTGCAGAGCGACGTTGAGCAATACGCGCAGCTCCGTCAAGGTTGGAAGTGACCTCTCCGACCCCTTTGATACCGTTCGAGGTTTCAGACAGGGCGATCCTTTGTCCTGCGACCTCTTCAACTTCACCATGGAGAGTGTTCTGCGCAAGGCCGGTGTACATCGTAATGGCACAATTTTCAACAAAAGTGTCCAGCTCCTTGCTTACGCTGATGATATTGATGTCATCGGACGTAACAAGCGAGATGTCACCGCTGCCTTTGCGGCTATCGAAAGAGAATCTGCCAAAATGGGTCTGGTGGTAAATGAGGGCAAGACGAAGTATATGGTGTCTACACGCAGGGACTCGCAGCGGCTAGGGTCTCACGTCGAGGCCGACAGGTATGCTTTTGAAGTTGTCAAGGAATTCGTCTACCTTGGCACCGCCATCAACAGCAGCAATGATGTCAGTCTGGAGATAAAGCGAAGGATAACTCTTGCCAACAGGTGCTACTACGGTCTCGGTAGGCAATTGAGAAGTAGAGACCTCTCTCGACCGACAAGACTTTCACTCTATAGGACGCTTATCTTGCCCGTGCTTCTCTATGGCGCTGAAGCATGGACAATGATACGAAACGACATAGCGGCCCTTGGAGTGTTCGAGAGGAAGGTGCTTCGCAAAATCTTCGGCCCTGTTCGGGTTGGTGACGACTATCGCATACGAACCAATAACGAGCTGTATGAGCTGTATAAGGACATGGACGTAGCGCAGCGAATTAACATCCAGCGGGTACGCTGGCTCGGTCATGTCTGCCGCATGGACGACGAAGCTCCGGCGAAAAAGGTGTTCGATGCGATGGTTGGAGGTCGACGGCGAAGAGGGAGGCCGTGTCTCCGGTGGAAGGACCAAGTTGAAGAGGCCCTGTCATCTCTTGGTGTTACTAACTGGAGAAGGCGCGCGCAAAGCAGAGGCGCCTGGAGAGAAGTTTTGCGGCAGGCCGTAACCCGATAACGGGTTGTTATGGCCAGTTAAGTAAGTAAGTAAGTAATAATTTTTTTATACAGTGTTCAGAGAATTTGTTCATCTAAGAATTAGCAGCAAGTTGAAGACAGCAATACAAAATTTTGAATATCTTAAGACTTATAAAGAAAAAACTGGTTGAAAAAACCCGAATACACACAAACTTTACACGGCTGTAACTTGTAAAAGGCAACTAACTTTGCAAAACCCAGCTAGGGTTTTGTTACTCTATAAGAGTACTATCGATTAGTCTTGGTCGGTTCCGGGTTAGATTCCATGACCCCAAAATTGTCGCACAGTGTTATATAAGAAAGGAACAAATTTTTTAATTTTGTGCATAGGTGGGATGAGTTTGTCCCACTGTATGTAAATGAAGGGTATGCGCAGTGAACGTTTGTTACGTACAATTGAAAATTTTCTAAGTTGAAAATTTTCAATGTACTTGGGACGGGTCTTGTTGTCCCACTGTATGTAATAACGTGTATGTGTGTGTGTGTTGTCCCACTGTGTTCGCTTTTGTGCTTTCTTGCTTATGTACATGCACTTGGGTCAAGCAGCCGGATTGCGTGCTGCCAAGTGCGTACGTATATAGCACAAAAGGGAAATGCGTGACTATGTGCACAAGTGGGTGCGCGAATGTACACAGCAGCTGGGTGTCGCTGCTGATCTTATGTACAAGCGGTGTTATGTACAAGTGTGTGCGAACTTGGCACAAGGAAAAGTGCGCGAATATGAGTACAAGTGGACGCGCAGAATATAGGAAGCAGCTGGGCAGTTTGCTGCTGTTTTTTTGTGCAAAGCACAAAGAAAAGGAGGGGATATGTGCAGTAAGTGCGTACACGGAGAAGCTCGAAAATGGGGATTTGCGGCTGATTGTTTATGTGCACGGGAAATGTGCAAAATTTAAACTGGGCAGTAGCGGAACTACTTTTGCGGTATTTTTGATCCAGTTGAATATTGTATATATATACAATATTCAATGAATATTGAAAATTGAATATTGTATATATATACAATATTCAACGGCAAATAATTGGGTATGTGGTAATGTATGTTATTATTAAACCGCAATTTAATAATCGGCAGGTTAGTATTTGGAAAATTTAAATTTTTATTTGCAAGATTTTTGTTGTTTGTGAAATATATGTGTATGCGGATGTTCGTATGTGAAATTAATGTGTAAATGGGAAATTGGTTATGTTTGTAAATTTCTGAAATATGTATATATTGGTTATTGTATGTGCTGTTAATTTTTGATATAAAATTTTTGGGGCTTATCTTATTGGGCCCAGTGCCCGAGTATGGGGATCTTCTTTATGATTTGTGAATGTCCGTCCAACGTTGTGTTGTCGTGCTAATCTTGTTTGTCCTTTTTGTTTGTCCGCTGTCGCTTCCCTCTTCGTCTGCTTAGGGTGTGTTGTTGTTGGTTGATGTTTTTCTGCTCTGATGTAGTTTGTGTGTTGTAGCACTGCACTATATGTTTCACTGCACCTTTTGTTATTGGTTTTTCTATGTTTAACTTTGTACACAATTTTTTTTCTTTTTGGTGTTTTTTGTTTGAGAAAAGGGGGCCGGGGTTGGCTTTTGGTTTTTTTTTTGAAAAAAAGGGGTCCTATACACTGTTCACTTTTTTTTTTTTTACCTCATTTCTTTGGTTCCTGTTGTATGATGTTGTTCACTCTTTGTTTGTGTAGTTTTATTTTTTCACTGTGGTATGTTGTTCACTGTATTAATTCGTCTTGGTTTTCACTGTTCACTGTTTTGTAATTGTTTTGTGTCACTTGAATTTTAGTTTTTTATTACGCGGCGCGGGTTCGCGTTGGCTCAAAGGACCATAAATAAGTGTCTCTTTCGGAGCCGTCGGCGGAATCGTTTCAAACAAAAGGCGTGGGGGTTTCGTTGCGTGTGCGTTTTATTGTAAATGTAAAACACGAATGACAAACTGAAAAAGACATTGGACGAGACAGACGGCCGAAGCCGGTGGATTGGGAAAGTGGGACATAAATACATAGGGGACTGGAAGGGAGAGGATTGGATCATTGCAGGATCCACAGATCATTGGAACGAACACATTTAGCCAACCTTAAAGAACAGTACATCGTTGCAAATAAAGAATATAAAGAACAATGTAAAATTTGCAAGAAGGAGTATTATAACGATCTGGAGCGAAGAATAAATGAAGTAAAAGATAGTGCAGAGTGGTGGGATCTTGTGAAGACAATTCGAGGCTCAAACCAATCGCCTAGTTCGGATATATCCGCAGAGACATTCAGACATTATTTAAAGGACCTTCTAAGTCCAGTCACCTCTGTACATCAAATACACTATGTAGCCTTGCTAGAAACAGACGAAAGTTTAGACAAACCAATCTCTTCGGCAGAAGTTCTTCAAATGTTACATAAAACGAAATCTGGAAAGGCCCCTGGTTTGGATAGGATTACATATGAATTCTTTTTTAACGCAGACGTACAATTCCTTGACGAACTGGCTAAAGCCTACACCAGACTATATAATTGTGGACAAGCTGATAGAGTTTTTGAAACCAGTGTTATATCCCCACTGTTTAAGAAAGGTGACAGGGACGTAGTGTCGAATTACAGAGGTATTTCATTCATGAATTGTATAGCTAAGATAATGATGGGCATACTAAACCAGAGGCTTGCAAATTGGTTAGAGAGCAAAAGTCTAATTACAGAGTATCAGGCGGGGTTTCGGAAAAGGTACTCCACATCAGACAACATTTACAACTTGGAATCAATTATTCACATCAAATTTGACGAAAAAAGGTTTATGCGTTTTTTGTAGATTTTAAGGCAGCATTTGACACGGTTCCAAGGCATCTTTTAATTTACAAATTGCATAACTTAGGCATTTCAAAAAGAATGGTAAATTTCATCGAAAACATATACAAAAATACGGACTCTGTGATATGGACAGGGGATGAAATTTCGGAAAAATGTAATACTTCGTCAGGAGTGAAACAAGGTTGTCTGATATCGCCCTTACTATTTTCGATATATCTGAATGATTTACATGACAGCTTGGAAGGTGGTATTTGGATTGAAGACATAAACATAAGACTTCTCCTATATGCCGATAACAGAACTATGTCTGTTAGCTGACGATGTGAATGAACTGCAAAAAATGATTTTGAATCTTGAAAAGTATTGTAGCATGTGGAATATGCAAGTAAACTTGGCAAAGTCAACTATAATGGTTTTCAGGCAAGGCGGTAGGTTGGCAGAAAGAGAGAAATGGACGTTTAACGGAGTACAGATACCAATTACGACAGAATATAGTTATTTAGGTGTGAAAATGACCCCAAAGTTAAGTTTCAAAAAACATGTTTTAAACAGAGGTAATTTGGCTAAAAACAGTATAAACGCTACGTGGCGTTCGTTTTTGGCCAAAGACAAAATAAAATTATCGACAAAATGGAACTTGTTTCTGGCAGTAAAAAGAGCGATACAAAGTTGCGCTGCACAAGTATGGGGTTGCGAACTGTTTGAAGAGGTTGATAAAACTCAGTTCTACTTTTTAAAAAGAATTTAGCACCTACCAACCAATACACCATAGTACTGTATTTTATTGGAATCGAGCCTTTCAAATTGTCATTTGCATACGTTGCAACTCCACCTTAGGTATATATACAAGACTTTATTTGACTACGACGCTAACAGATTACCACACAGACTTTCAAAAATAATCCTACGAAGACAAATCTTTTGGGCAAAGGCAATTCAGGACTAAGGGAAAAAATGTAATATGAATCTAGTTTATGATATTGCAGAGAGGAGATTGTGGACTGCCAATATAGACTTATTGCTCTCAAATGTGAATCTGACCAATAAACAAAAATTGTGGGAAAGGACTATGAATAGCTCACGAGTATACAAGGACCTCGATCACAATATTGGTAAAAGTTATTTCAATGACATGGTAGAAAACTATAAAATCTCTTGGATATTGAAGTCTAGATGTGACCTTATTTACCTCGGAGGCCACAAAAATTTAAACTGCACTCTCTGTAATTTAAACGAATTAGAGGACTTGGCATACTTTCTTGGAAGGTGCCCAATATTGAAAGAAATCCGATTTCAGTACTTTGGACAATTCTACTTAGATCAAGAGGAAGTAAATAACAGATTGAATGGTATCGGGTCTGGTGGATGGAATAGTTTAGAATGGTTTGTCACGGGTGCTCTGAAATATAGAAGACTAATTGTAAATGAATATAGTTAAGCTAAACATAAGTAAATAAAAAATAATGTATGTATGGTAAGGTTGCCGACAGACGACCTGAGGGTCAATGTTGTATATCCTTTGTTTATAAATTTTCGTTCATATATATAGCTATATTATAAGAAATTGTATGAATGGTTCTATAATTATAAGAGAAATGAAAATTAATAAAGGATTTATCTATCTATCTATCTATCTATCTATCTATCTATCTATCTATCTATCTATCTATCTATCTATCTATCTATCTATCTATCTATCTATCTTTCTATCTATCTATCTATCTATCTATCTATCTATCTATCTATCTATCTATCTATCTATCTATCTATCTATCTATCTATCTATCTATCTATCTATCTATCTATCTATCTATCTATCTATCTATCTATCTATCTATCTATCTATCTATCTTTTTTTTTTTTTTTTTTTTTTTTTTATTTTTTTTATTGAGGGGGAAAGCATCGAAAGCCACCCAGTCAGTGTGAGACTTTAACCCACTAAAACCCCCTCACTGTCCGACGGTTAATCCCCCCTGGGATACCGGTAGGTAATTACGTCAAGGAGGCCGTTTTGAGTATTGTATCTCAAGCGTCAGTCATGGTCTTTGTCATGTTTTCCCTAGTGTCTAGCCGATTTCATGTGGTACCTGGCTCTCCTCTGTCAGCAATAATGATATTGCAAATTGTTCTTCCTGTTCCCCCAGCTGTCGTTGTTGTCGCTGAACTCGCTTTCGCTCCCGCTCTATATCGCATAGCTTTAACATGACTCGAGCAGCAAATGTGCACGCAGCATTCCATTTTTCTGTCGTGTCACACATCTCCATAACGAAGTTCTCCACCGTCGGAGAACTCCCGAATAATTGTGCAAGCTCCTTCCGCTCATGGTCAAAGCGTCCGCAGTCTAAAAGGATATGTTTCGCGCTCTCTACCTCTCCCTGACAGTTTGGACAGAAGGGAGTGTCCGCTAAATTAAACTTATGTAGGTAGTACAAAAAACACCCATGTCCACTCAGCAGCTGCGTTAGGTGGTAGTCTACGTCTCCACGCTTTCTCTGCATCCACGTCTTTATCCGGGGAATCAACTCGTATGTCCACCGCCCTTTGCTTACTTGCTCCCATCTTAGTTGCCATTCGTTAAGCGATTTTTCCCGCTCCTCTAACTTCTGCTCTATTGTCGGTTTTATGCCCTGAGTTGTATACAGCTGCTGCAGCTCCCGTGCACGAATTTCGAAAGGTAATTTCCCCGCAATCACGCATACCGCCTCCTCAGATACCGTTCGGTATGCGCAGGCCACCCTTAGAGCGCTTATCCTGTAAGCCTGCCTTGCCTCACGCATGTGTGTGTGCTTTGCGCCTGCCCATATCGGCGCTGCGTAAAAGACAATAGAATCCGTGACTGTGGAGAGCAGTCTCCTCCTGGCTCCTTGCGGTCCCCCTATGTTGGGGAGTATGCGGAAGAGCGCCCCGTTTACTGCTGCCACCTTTTTGCCGACTGATGTTAGGTGCTCCTTGAATGTTAATCGTGAGTCTATCAATACTCCTAGGTATTTGATAGCTGGCTTGGATCGTATGTCGTGGCCTCCAACATTCACCACCATTTGTTCTCTTCTTCTTCTCGCGCTCACTAGTACTACCTCCGTTTTGTGGGCGGCCAAGTCAAGCTCTGCATTGTTTAGCCAGCGCTGAATTCTGGAGACTGCGTCATTACACGTTAGCTCAACGTCCAGTATCTGCTTGCCTACTGCTACTAGCGCAATGTCGTCCGCATACCCGACTAATGTAGTGTTTGCGGGGAGATCCAGTCTATCTATCTATCTATCTATCTATCTATCTATATATCTATCTATCTATCTATCTATCTATCTATCTATCTATCTATCTATCTATCTATCTATCTATCTATCTATCTATCTATCTATCTATCTATCTATCTATCTATCTATCTATCTATCTATCTATCTATCTATCTATCTATCTATCTATCTATCTATCTATTTCGGTCAAAAATTAAAAAAGTTAAAAATTATTTTACATTTATAAAATATAGATATTTAAGCTTTATTATTGGATAATAAAAAGTTTTTCTGAGCAATTTGAATTTTTCACTCGTGGTGGACCTTTTTTGGGAGATGCCCACATGCTAAGCTTCACTGTTAATTTCATATTTTTGTTATTAACAGGATCCTCTTCAAATTAGTTGATGCATTTCAGTGTCAAATATGCCAAACCATTATATATATATAACAATATTCTATTCATAACAACATTTCGTCCCGGAGCGGCGGTTGGATGTCCGACGGCAAACGGTGGCTAAAGGGCTGGCGGAATGTGACTAGACCTCCTCGTGGTGGCCGCTGGAAACAGCCACCCGGGTGTGGTCATGTCTCCTATCGGGTGGCTGGCTAACTAGTCACGCTCTCCCCTCCATTCCTCCCACCTGCTATTATCCCCTCTTACCAACATCCTTACCCCCCTAATCCAGGGTGTCATGTGATCCGTGCCCATTGGATGGTTTGCAGCCAGGGGTATCCGGCTGTATTCTAACGGAACCTATCCGATACCGGTCCACCTCGGATAGTATAAAGGACTTACCATGATACGGGGCTCTGTCATGGCTGACCTTTCCCTTTCCCCTATATCAGCATAGGCCACCGAAACGCCTCGTCGGAGTAGGTGGCCAAAGAACCAGATGATGATGAGCACTTTAAAACTCGCCTCGGATGGGAAGGACGGAGGACAGACCGACGCCAATAGTCAGCGTGACGCTGAAAATCAGACCAATGGCGGTTGGAGAGACCAACCGTCTCAAGGTCACATGGACAGTGATTGTTCAGAATCAAGCCTGACCACGGTGTCCACTCTAGTAGCCGAGGGAGCCATATCGGGTGGATTACCGTCGCTGGTGGAAGCTACCGAAGCCGTCTCACTTAAGAGAAAGCGGTTGACGACTTCTCAAAAGAAGAGGCTTCGGAAGCTGATGGCGGATGGTAAGCCGTACGACTTTGCTTTTAAGGTGGTCCTTGAGGACAACGTAGAGACAAAGACGGACGGCAGCAGTAGCAAGAAGGAAGCGGCACAACCCGCTCCCAAAAGGATGAAGGTAGGTCCATCCTACGCAGAAGCTGCTGCTGCAATCAGAATGGGTATTCTTCCTAAAGAGTATCCGACTGTCCATCTCGATCTGGAGGAGCAGAAGGATGTCGAGAAGGCCATCAAGGAGGAACTGCATAAGCTCCCCATTGATGGTCCTCAAATCCGCTTTCTAGGCTGCTCCTTCAAACCGGGATGGATCACCGTGCACTGTGCCGATGAGGCATCGAAGAACTGGCTAAAAGAGGTGACGCCGAAAATTCAACCAGGGAACAAAAAGCTGAAGCTGGTGGAGGGAAGTGATATTCCCAAACCCAATATTGCCTCGGCCTTCTTTCCTGGTTGTTCCCTCCCGGCCGACGAAATACTTCGAATGCTTCGAATGCAGAACCGCTCATTACCCACAGGCAACTGGAAAGTAATGAACAGAACTGCTACGGCACAGGGATCGGCGCTGACGCTGGTCATTGACGAGCTGTCGACCCGCTTGCTCGCCAAACTGAACGACCTCCCTTTCTTTGAGCTGGGAAGGATTCAGTTCAGGGTGCGGCGTGAGCAAGGGACAAAACCGTCAACGACCAGTGAAGGTGGGACGACGACAACCACGACTCCCCAAATCAGGGTGGCTGACGAAAGACCATCCACAAGTCGACAGGCAGCCCTAGTGGTACAGACAGACCGGACCGCGAAAAGAACTGAAAACAGAACTGGCGACAAAACGCCAACACCGTCAACAGTGAGACCTGTAAAGCATGCCTCAACTAAACCCGTGCGGAAGACTCAATTGTCTGGAAAGGATAATCCGTCCAGGCAACTGAGCCTTTTGGATAAGTCTGCAAAAACTCCGAGCAGCAATGAACGGGTGCAGACAAGGGGTAGAGGGGGCAAGCGAGCAGGTACTCATACCAAAGGCCCCCATGAATAATATGGAGATTGTCCAGATCAATCTCCATAGGGCACAGGCAGCGTCAGCTGTCTTTGCTAGGACCATCAACACCTACGGTCCTAGCATAGCTTTGGTGCAGGAACCGTGGACCAGCACCAACAATGAGATCCTGGGCCTCTCACAGTCAGGTAATGTACTGTGGTGTCAATCTACTGATAGGCCTAGAACGTGTATTGTGTTTAATGGCATTTCTTTCTTCCCGCTGACAGATTTTGTTACGCCAGATCTGTGCGCGGCAAGATCAATTGCAACTCCAGGGAATTGATCATAGCGTCAGCATACTTCCCTGGAGATGTGCCCGAATGTCCCACGACGATAGCAGAACAGCTTGTTGCTTATGCTAGGGACAATCGTCTGGAGCTGGGCCTAGGGTGTGACGCGAACGCCCATCACACTATCTGGGGAAGCACGGACACCAACGCTAGAGGTGAGTCATTATTCGATTATATACTCTCACTAGACTTAAGTATATGCAATGTTGGAGGTAGTCCGACGTTCATAACTAGAACTAGGGAAAAGGTGCTAGACCTTACCCTAACTACTTCTCTATCGAAATCACTTGTCAGCAACTGGCGAGTATCCGAAAGCCCTCATGTTCTGACCATAGACATATAAGGTTTAGGTTAGGTGACAAGTCACTGACTGCCGTGTCCTTTAGGCCAAAAAGGCAGACCGACTGGGACAGCTATTGTCACCAGTTAAGGCACGACATCACTACACAACTTGAAAACAGAGTGGACACAATAGATAGGCTGGAAAGGGCATCCAGGAAACTCCAGGAAGTCGTAGTGAACGCGTATGAAGAAAACTGTCACTTAAAAACTAAAACTTTTAAAAGACAGACACCATGGTGGAGCAGTCATCTTAGCTTGCTAAGAAAGGGAGTACGGAAACTATTCAATAGGGCCAAGTGGAATAACGACTGGCAAACCTACTCCGATGCTCTCACCAAATACAATAAAGAGATTAAGAAAGCCAGGAGGGAATCTTTTAGACGCTTCTGCGTCTGATTCTGTCAACCGATAAACCCTGTTCGATTGGATCCCTGTCTAACGAACAGGGGGAAGTCACAAATAGTGCGCAGGATACATTAGCCCTGCTTACTAAAGTCCACTTTCCGGGATCAGAAATAATAGACGACCCCGATCATAATACCCATAGAAGTTGGCAGTCACACTGTCCCAGTAGGCAAGATTGGAGATTGGCCAATCTCATCTGCGAACGCTCGATTGTAGAATGGGCGATAGGAACGTTCTCCCCGTACAAGGCTGCGGGAAAGGATAAAATCTTCCCGGCGCTGTTACAAAGAGGACTAGAGACTCTGTTGCCCATCCTTTCGAAATTATACACATGCAGTTTGGCTTTCGGCTACATTCCAGAGGTATGGAGAACAGTGAATGTTGTATACCTTCCTAAAGCCGGTAAGTCAAACAAAAAGGATCCAAAGTCCTTCAGACCTATAAGCCTGATGTCATGTGTACTTAAGGGTATGGAGAAGGTAATAGAGAGATACCTCAGAGACGAAATCCTCTAAGTGCACACCAACATGCTTACCGAAAAGGCAGGTCTACGAAAACAGCCCTATCTGCCCTGGTCAGCAAAATCGAAAAATCCCTTGACGAGAAAGAAATCTGTTTAGTAGGTTTCCTAGACATAGAGGGGGCTTTCAACAACACCACCTATGAAGCTATAGGATCGGCTTTAGAGGTATTTCAAGTGCCAACTGCACTTACAAGATGGATCTCCATGATGCTTAAAAGCAGGCTAATAGAATCCAGCTTAAATGGCATCAAGATCCTAGTCAGGACGGTCCGGGGCTGTCCCCAGGGGGGCGTACTATCTCCTCTACTCTGGTCCATGGTCATAAACGGATTAATCCGCATCCTTTCGGATCGAGGTTACGACGTTATTGCCTATGCTGATGACCTAGTTATTGCGGTTAGAGGCAAAGACGGGCAGACCGTCTCTGATCTACTACAGGGTGCAATAAGAATTGTAGAAAATTGGTGCGCCCAGCAGAGTCTATCAGTAAACCCTGATAAGACAATCTTCGTACCGTTCACACTCAAAAGAAAATATGACCTGAGACCGATAAAGGTTTTTGGAAAAGATGTAGGCTTCGTAAAAGAAGCCAAACACCTTGGGGTAACTCTAGACAGTAAATTGAACTCGAAACCTCACATAGATCGTACTATTCAGAAGGCGGGCAACGCACTCTGGACTTGTAAACGAATCTGTGGCAAAAACTGGGGAACGAAACCGATATGGCTTCAAAATCCTCCCGATCATTACCTACGGGGCGATAGTATGGTGGAAAAAAACCACAGAGAAAACGACTGCGAACAGGCTGGAACGGTTGCAAAGAGTAATTAACTCCTGCATCACTGGTTGCCTTCGCACAACACCAACAGCTGCTCTCAATGTTATATTGGGAGTTTTGCCGTTGGACCTAACCGTACAAATGACTGCGGTTATTAGTACACATAGACTGATGCATAGTGGATTCATACCACAGGATCTACATGCAAGCGGTCACCGCTCCATTGTTAAGGAACGGAGGCGAGACGGAAGCTTTTGGTTGCCTCTTGACTCAATGCCTCCGCGACATATCTTTAACAGGAAATATAAGACACATATACCTAACAGAGTAGACTGGGACAATTCAAAAATCAGTCTTACCTGTGATGACATTATCTGGTACACTGATGGATCCAAGACTGAAGAAGGCACAGGATCTGGGATATACAGTTCCAGTACCCAAATGTCAGTCAGCCTTGGTAGTTTAGCAACCGTCTTCCAAGCGGAAGTCTGTGCTATCAATCAGTGTGCCATAGAAATCTTGAACCTTCACCCTCATCGGAAAAGGATTATCATAATGTCAGACAGTCAGGCCGCAATAAGAGCCTTGCACGCGTCGACATTTACTTCTAAGTTGGTATGGGAGACAGCTAATCTTCTCCAACAACTGTCAACACGGAATCGGGTGATAATACACTAGATCCCAGCGCATTGCGGCTATGATGGTAATGAGGACGCAGACAGATTGGCAAGGGAGGGAGCTGGAAAGCGACCATTTGGACCCGAACCGATCTTAGGTGTCAGCAAATCTCATTACAAAGGTTGTATTAAGCAAGAATACTTGATCAAAGCAAATGCAAGATGGTCAAAATCAAGTGGCATGGAATGTACCAAGGCCTTTTACCCGCGATACTCGAGCAGAAATGCAAAATTTCTCTTGCGCTTGAGCAGAGCGGAACTAAAACTCATGACAGGGGTAATCAGCAGACACTGTCTGCTAAACAAACAGACAGTGAAATATGTAGATTTTGTATGGAGGATGACGAGACTTCCATACACCTGATCACTGAATGCCCGGCCTTATTTCATGCAAGAAAGCAAGTACTAGGCAAGGAACTATTACAGACTACTCATTTGTCTGAAATTGATCTCGCAAGAATCAAAATGTTCTTTGAGAAAATAGGAGGAAATAGTCTCTTCCAGTACTGAATTTGGGTAAGGCACAATAGTTCAAAATGAACGCAGTGCCATAGACAGCCAATGTCTAGCCCCAACCAATCTAATCTAATATATTTCAATGACATGGTAGAAAACTATAAAATCTCTTGGATATTGAAGTCTAGATGTGACCTTATTTACCTCGGAGGCCACAAAAATTTAAACTGCACTCTCTGTAATTTAAACGAATTAGAGGACTTGGCACACTTTCTTGGAAGGTGCCCAATATTGAAAGAAATCCGATTTCGGTACTTTGGACAATTCTACTTAGACCAAGAGGAAGTAAATAACAGATTGAATAGTATCGGGTCTGGTGGATGGAATAGTTTAGTATGGTTTGTCACGGGTGTACTGAAATATAGAAGACTAATTGTAAATGAATATAGTTAAGCTCAGAATAAGTAAATAAAAAATAATGTATGTATGCTAAGGTTGCCGACAGACGACCTGAGGGTCAATGTTGTGTATCCTTTGTTTATAAATTTTCGTTCATATATATAGCTATATTATAAGAAATTGTATGAATGGTTCTATAATTATAAGAGAAATGAAAATTAATAAAGGATTTATCTAGGTTAGGTTAGGTTGCGGTGGCTGCCTCTATGAGAGACACACTCGGAGGCCTGAAAGGCCCATTGTGATACCACATATTTCACCCGTTTTTGAACTGTGTATGCAACACTGTTTTGCCAACATATGTTACAGCACACATTTCAAGCGGATGGGGAAAGGGGGGGGAGGGGACCTACAGTTTAACGCCGAATCCGAACGGCGATTGGCAGTTTTTCGTTCACACTTGGAGGTTTTGCCATTGCCTGCCAAGAGCGCACTTGTGCGATTCTTGTAATTCTCATTCCCTTCATGTGGATAGCGACAGAAGTAGATGAGTTGTTCACCAGCCCGGGCCAGGAATCGAACCTGGAGCCTTTGGTATGAGAAGCCATCGCGCTACCCGCTTGACTATCGAGGCCGGCTTTATCTATCTATCTATCTTTCTATCTATCTATCTATCTATCTATCTATCTATCTATCTATCTATCTATCTATCTATCTATCTATCTATCTATCTATCTATCTATCTATCTATCTATCTATCTATCTATCTATCTATCTATCTATCTATCTATCTATCTATCTATCTATCTATCTATCTATCTATCTATCTATCTATCTATCTATCTATCTATCTATCTATCTATCTATCTATCTATCTTTTTTTTTTTTTTTTTTTTTTTTTTTATTGAGGGGGAAAGCATCGAAAGCCACCCAGTCAGTGAGACTTTAACCCACTAAAACCCCCTCACTGTCCGACGGTTAATCCCCCCTGGGATACCGGTAGGTAATTACGTCAAGGAGGCCGTTTTGAGTATTGTATCTCAAGCGTCAGTCATGGTCTTTGTCATGTTTTCCCTAGTGTCTAGCCGATTTCATGTGGTACCTGGCTCTCCTCTGTCAGCAATAATGATATTGCAGATTGTTCTTCCTGTTCCCCCAGCTGTCGTTGTTGTCGCTGAACTCGCTTTCGCTCCCGCTCTATATCGCATAGCTTTAACATGACTCGAGCAGCAAATGTGCACGCAGCATTCCATTTTTCTGTCGTGTCACACATCTCCATAACGAAGTTCTCCACCGTCGGAGAACTCCCGAATAATTGTGCAAGCTCCTTCCGCTCATGGTCAAAGCCTCCGCAGTCTAAAAGGATATGTTTCGCGCTCTCTACCTCTCCCTGACAGTTTGGACAGAAGGGAGTGTCCGCTAAATTAAACTTATGTAGGTAGTACAAAAAACACCCATGTCCACTCAGCAGCTGCGTTAGGTGGTAGTCTACGTCTCCATGCTTTCTCTGCATCCACGTCTTTATCCGGGGAATCAACTCGTATGTCCACCGACCTTTGCTTACTTGCTCCCATCTTAGTTGCCATTCGTTAAGCGATTTTTCCCGCTGCTCTGACTTCTGCTCTATTGTCGGTTTTATGCCCTGAGTTGTATACAGCTGCTGCAGCTCCCGTGCACGAGTTTCGAAAGGTAATTTCCCCGCAATCACGCATACCGCCTCCTCAGATACCGTTCGGTATGCGCAGGCCACCACCATAGAGCGCTTATCCTGTAAGCCTGCCTTGCCTCACGCATGTGTGTGTGCTTTGCGCCTGCCCATATCGGCGCTGCGTAAAAGACAATAGAATCCGTGACTGTGGAGAGCAGTCTCCTCCTGGCTCCTTGCGGTCCCCCTATGTTGGGGAGTATGCGGAAGAGCGCCCCGTTTACTGCTGCCACCTTTTTGCCGACTGATGTTAGGTGCTCCTTGAATGTTAATCGTGAGTCTATCAATACTCCTAGGTATTTGATAGCTGGCTTGGATCGTATGTCGTGGCCTCCAACATTCACCACCATTTGTTCTCTTCTTCTTCTCGCGCTCACTAGTACTACCTCCGTTTTGTGGGCGGCCAAGTCAAGCTCTGCATTGTTTAGCCAGCGCTGAATTCTGGAGACTGCGTCATTACACGTTAGCTCAACGTCCAGTATCTGCTTGCCTACTGCTACTAGCGCAATGTCGTCCGCATACCCGACTAATGTAGTGTTTGCGGGGAGATCCAGTTTGAGGACGCCGTCATACATTGCGTTCCACAGGGTTGGACCCAGAACAGACCCCTGTGGGACGCCACCAGATACCGCATACTTTTTCGGCCCATCCTCTGTGTCGTACTCAAGTAGCCTCTCGCAAAAGTAGCTGCGAATCACTCGCAGCAAGTATGCTGGGACGCCAAAGTTCTTTAAAGCCAACAGTATCTTCGTCCAGTTGGCTGAATTGAACGCATTTCGAATGTCCAAGGTGACGACAGCGCAGTATTTCATGGTGCCGGATGGTCCACCCGTTCCTCTCGTTGCTTCGCGGGCTATGCCTACCACCGTGCGTATGGCATCAACCGTAGACCGCCGTCGCCTAAAGCCGAACTGTTGATTGGAGAGCCCTTCCTTTCCTTCCAGGTACTGTTGAAGGCGGTCGCATATGATGCGCTCAAATATTTTTCCTACCGTGTCTAAAAGACATAATGGTCTGTAAGCCGACGATTCATCCGGTGACTTGCCAGGTTTCAGCAACAGTACCAGGCGCTGTCGCTTCCAACGTTTTGGGAAGGTCCCTTCCTTAATGCACGCGCTGTAGAGGTCCGCAAAGACATCGGGTCTTGTGCGCACGGCGGCTTTGAGTGCTGCGTTTGGCACCCCGTCCGGGCCGGGTGCTTTTCCATCGCTAATTCTCGAAAGCGTGGCTAACACCTCTTCTGGCGCTACTTCGTGCACTTCCGCCCAGTCATTCATTTTGTCTAAGCCGACTTGGCCCATGCCTTCTTGTCGGGGAAAAAGTTCGCTCACTACCTTCTCTAAAAGATCTGGGCATGTGGGTTGTGGAGCTCTTGGCCCTTTCACCTTCTTCATAACAGTTTTATACGCCTGCCCCCACGGATCTGCGTCAGCGCTGTCACGGAGTTCCTTAAAGCAGCGATTTTTGCTGGCTGTTATTGCTTTTTTTAGCGCTAATCTGCTTGCTCTGAAGTTAGCATGCAGGTTCCTAAAATTTGGTCTGCCCCTCGCCCTTTGAGCCTTTCTTCGTGCTTTTATGCAAGCTCTACGCAACTCCGCAATTTCATCTGTCCACCAGTATGCGGGAGGTTGGTTAACTGTGGCATTTCGCCTTGGCATTGCCGCGTCACACGCATTTTCTAGTTGCCTGGACACCTGCATGGCTTTGGTTGTTGCTGTATCTCCGTTGTATGAAAATCCACTCCATGCTACTTGGAATGCCTCCACATCAAATGCGCTCCTCTTCCACGAGACTCGCTGGACCTTCTGCAAACACGTTGGACGCCTTTGTCCTTGGTCCACATCGATCGTAATGGCATTATGATCGCTGTGGGTGTACATTCCCGCAATTTGCCACCTTACGCGGTTTGCCGTAGCTCTGTCTGCGTGGGCCAAATCAATAATCGATCGCCTACTGCCAGTGTCAAACGTGTAGCGCCCAGTCTCGTTTAGCAAAACTAGATCCATTGTAGCAAATGCCTCCTCAACAATCCTTCCTCTTTGGTTAGTGCGGCTACTTCCCCATGTCATCGACCAGGCATTATAATCACCTGCAACAATAACGGGACGCTTACCTCGCAATTCCGTTACCATTTTTCCCATCATCTGTTGAAACTCATCTATTGGCATGCTCGGTTGTGCGTAGCAGCTAACTATGTAGAGCTCTTCGATTCGCACCCATGTAAATCCCTGGTTTGCCACCTTCGGGCTGGCCTGTGGGGTTTTGTCGCCAAGGATCCAGATAGCGGCCTTATGTGATTGATCCGACGTGTAGTTGTACGAATCTATCGCAACGTACGGCTCCGCTAGTACGGCAACGTCTGCTCTCAGCTCCACCTGGCTCTGCCACAGCAAGTCTTGTGCAGCCGCGCAGTGGTTCAAGTTAATTTGAATAATTCTCATGCGCGTCTCTTATTCTTTGCCTCCTGGTACCGCGGGCACAATGAGCTCCCCGCAGCGTGTGATCCTCCACAAAGTGCACATCTTTCCGGCTTTCTGCATGTGGTCGCTATGTGGCCACCCTCGCCACACCTTCTACAAAGTCCCGTTCGGTCCGTCTCTTTGCAAGCTGCTGCCATGTGACCATAGCCCCAGCACCTAAAGCATCTTGTTGGCGATGCGGTCTCAGACACGCGACATCTATCTATCTATCTATCTATCTATCTATCTATCTATCTATCTATCTATCTATCTATCTATCTATCTATCTATCTATCTATCTATCTATCTATCTATCTATCTATCTATCTATCTTTCTATCTATCTATCTATCTATCTATCTATCTATCTATCTATCTATCTATCTATCTATCTATCTATCTATCTATCTATCTATCTATCTATCTATCTATCTATCTATCTATCTATCTATCTATCTATCTATCTATCTATCTATCTATCTATCTATCTATCTATCTATCTATCTATCTATCTATCTATCTATCTATCTATCTATCTATCTATCTATCTATCTATCTATCTATCTATCTATCTATCTAGATGATCAACTGCATCCAGCAAAACGGCAAACAATCGAATACACAGCAGTGCAGACACAGGAGCAAGTAAACCTTCACTCTAGGCGGAATGCGATTCAGATCTTTAGCGATGGAAGCAAACAGGAATCGGGCGAATGTGGAGCGGCATTTACAGTACGCCATCTGAGTGGGAGCTGGGAAAACCAAAAGTTTAAGCTACACGACTCATGTACGGTATTTCAGGCTGAGGTATATGCGATAGATGCAGCCCTGACATGGGCTCAAACTCTTTTCACAACAGAGAGCATACAATTGTTCAGCGACAGCCAATCAAGCCTGGAAGCCATAAAGAACCGAAGTAATGATATGCCACTCATAGTCTCAATTCATGAACGGCTCCTCCATCTTCGTCACAATCGCTCTGTCGACTTCTTCTGGGTCAAGGCACACGTTGGGATTGAAGGCAACGAGCTCGCTGATCAACTAGCAAAAGAAGCATCAACCCAAGACTCCAGCTTAGCATTCACGCAGTTTCCTCTGAGTTATGCGAAACGACTTATTCGCTCAGAGACAGCAGCGGCATGGCAGCAAGAATATCTTTCTGAAACAACCGGTGCAGCAACCAAAGCCTATTTCAATTCGCCGACCGAAGCCAAAGCATACGCTGAGTGTTTCGGCATATCTTTCGAAATGACGCAAATTTTAACCGGCCATGGCTTTCATAAAGTTTATTTGAAACGTTTTAAAATAATTGAAGACGATGCTTGTCCCTGCAACCACAACACCCCACAAACTTTGGATCATCTGCTGATGGACTGCCCGCGGTACGATAAGGCGAGGCATCGTCATCTGATTTGCTGCAAGGACCTACTAGTATCACCCTATGATCTCAAAGCCATAATCAAACACAAACTAACAATAGAGTCGTTCAGAAAATTTGTTTCGTACATAATACAAACCCTTAAAAATTTCAATGAATAACCTATAATTTGAAGAAAGATCGGATTTATATTTATATTATAACGTATTATCACCAGCCCGTATCCATTCGCGGGCCGTATTATTTCAATCACAAAAATGCAATTTATTTATCACATTTTGTACACAAGAAATTTATATGTATTGTAATGTAAAAGAAAACTAAAAAGAAAGAAAATGAAATATACATTCTCAAAACGCAGATAGCGTGGAGAGGTCAAAGGAAAAAAATCTATCTATCTATCTATCTATCTATCTATCTATCTATCTATCTATCTATCTATCTATCTATCTTTCTATCTATCTATCTATTTCGGGATCCTCTTCAAATTAGTTGATGCATTTCAGTGTCAAATATGCCAAACCATTATATATATATAACAATATTCTATTCATAACAACATTTCGTCCCGGAGCGGCGGTTGGATGTCCGACGGCAAACGGTGGCTAAAGGGCTGGCGGAATGTGACTAGACCTCCTCGTCGTGGCCGCTGGAAACAGCCACCCGGGTGTGGTCATGTCTCCTATCGGGTGGCTGGCTAACTAGTCACGCTCTCCCCTCCATTCCTCCCACCTGCTATTATCCTCTCTTACCAACATCCTTACCCCCCTAATCCAGGGTGTCATGTGATCCGTGCCCATTGGATGGTTTGCAGCCAGGGGTATCCGGCTGTATTCTAACGGAACCTATCCGATACCGGTCCACCTCGGATAGTATAAAGGACTTACCATGATACGGGGCTCTGTCATGGCTGACCTTTCCCTTTCCCCTATATCAGCATAGGCCACCGAAACGCCTCGTCGGAGTAGGTGGCCAAAGAACCAGATGATGATGAGCACTTTAAAACTCGCCTCGGATGGGAAGGACGGAGGACAGACCGACGTCAATACTCAGCGTGACGCTGAAAATCAGACCAATGGCGTTTGGAGAGACCAACCGTCTCAAGGTCACATGGACAGTGATTGTTCAGAATCAAGCCTGACCACGGTGTCCACTCTAGTAGCCGAGGGAGCCATATCGGGCGGATTACCGTCGCTGGTGGAAGCTACCGAAGCCGTCTCACTTAAGAGAAAGCGGTTGACGACTTCTCAAAAGAAGAGGCTTCGGAAGCTGATGGCGGATGGTAAGCCGTACGACTTTGCTTTTAAGGTGGTCCTTGAGGACAACGCAGAGACAAAGACGGACGGCAGCAGTAGCAAGAAGGAAGCGGCACAACCCGCTCCCAAAAGGATGAAGGTAGGTCCATCCTACGCAGAAGCTGCTGCTGCAATCAGAATGGGTATTCTTCCTGAAGAGTATCCGACTGTCCATCTCGATCTGGAGGAGCAGAAGGATGTCGAGAAGGCCATCAAGGAGGAACTGCATAAGCTCCCCGTTGATGGTCCTCAAATCCGCTTTCTAGGCTGCTCCTTCAAACCGGGATGGATCACCGTGCACTGTGCCGATGAGGCATCGAAGAACTGGCTAAAAGAGGTGACGCCGAAAATTCAACCAGGGAACAAAAAGCTGAAGCTGGTGGAGGGAAGTGATATTCCCAAACCCAATATTGCCTCGGCCTTCTTTACTGGTTGCTCCCTCCCGGCCGACGAAATACTTCGAATGCTTCGAATGCAGAACCGCTCATTACCCACAGGCAACTGGAAAGTAATGAACAGAACTGCTACGGCACAGGGATCGGCGCTGACGCTGGTCATTGACGAGGTGTCGACCCGCTTGCTCGCCAAACTGAACGACCTCCCTTTCTTTGAGCTGGGAAGGATTCAGCTCAGGGTGCGGCGTGAGCAAGGGACAAAACCGTCAACGACCAGTGAAGGTGGGACGACGACAACCACGACTCCCCAAATCAGGGTGGCTGACGAAAGACCATCCACAAGCCGACAGGCAGCCCTAGTGGTACAGACAGACCGGACCGCGAAAAGGACTGAAAACAGAACTGGCGACAAAACGCCAACACCGTCAACAGTGGGACCTGTAAAGCATGCCTCAACTAAACCCGTGCGGAAGACTCAATTGTCTGGAAAGGATAATCCGTCCAGGCAACTGAGCCTTTTGGATAAGTCTGCAAAAACTCCGAGCAGCAATGAACGGGTGCAGACAAGGGGTAGAGGGGGCAAGCGAGCAGGTACTCATACCAAAGGCCCCCATGAATAATATGGAGATTGTCCAGATCAATCTCCATAGGGCACAGGCAGCGTCAGCTGTCTTTGCTAGGACCATCAACACCTACGGTCCTAGCATAGCTTTGGTGCAGGAACCGTGGACCAGCACCAACAATGAGATCCTGGGCCTCTCACAGTCAGGTAATGTACTGTAGTGTCAATCTACTGATAGGCCTAGAACGTGTATTGTGTTTAATGGCATTTCTTTCTTCCCGCTGACAGATTTTGTTACGCCAGATCTGTGCGCGGCAAGATCAATTGCAACTCCAGGGAATTGATCATAGCGTCAGCATACTTCCCTGGAGATGTGCCCGAATGTCCCACGACGATAGCAGAACAGCTTGTTGCTTATGCTAGGGACAATCGTCTGGAGCTGGTCCTAGGGTGTGACGCGAACGCCCATCACACTATCTGGGGAAGCACGGACACCAACGCTAGAGGTGAGTCATTATTCGATTATATACTCTCACTAGACTTAAGTATATGCAATGTCGGAGGTAGTCCGACGTTCATAACTAGAACTAGGGAAAAGGTGCTAGACCTTACCCTAACTACTTCTCTATCGAAATCAGTCTTGTCAGCAACTGGCGAGTATCCGAAGAGCCCTCATGTTCTGACCATAGACATATAAGGTTTAGGTTAGGTGACAAGTCACTGACTGCCGTGTCCCTTAGGCCAAAAAGGCAGACCGACTGGGACAGCTATTGTCACCAGTTAAGGCACGACATCACTGCACAACTTGAAAACAGAGTTGACACAATAGATAGGCTGGAAAGGGCATCCAGGAAACTCCAGGAAGTGAACGCGTATGAAGAAAACTGTCACTTAAAAACTAAAACTTTTAAAAGACAGACACCTTGGTGGAGCAGTCATCTTAGCTTGCTAAGAAAGGGAGTACGGAAACTATTCAATAGGGCCAAGTGGAATAACGACTGGCAAACCTACTCCGATGCTCTCACCAAATACAATAAAGAGATTAAGAAAGCCAGGAGGGAATCTTTTAGACGCTTCTGCGTCTGATTCTGTCAACCGATAAACCCTGTTCGATTGGATCCCTGTCTAACGAACAGGGGGAAGTCACAAATAGTGCGCAGGATACATTAGCCCTGCTTACTAAAGTCCACTTTCCGGGATCAGAAATAATAGACGACCCCGATCATAATACCCATAGAAGTTGGCAGTCACACTGTCCCAGTAGGCAAGATTGGAGATTGGCCAATCTCATCTGCGAACGCTCGATTGTAGAATGGGCGATAGGAACGTTCTCCCCGTACAAGGCTTCGGGAAAGGATAAAATCTTCCCGGCGCTGTTACAAAGAGGACTAGAGACTCTGTTGCCCATCCTTTCGAAATTATACACATGCAGTTTGGCTTTCGGCTACATTCCGGAGGTATGGAGAACAGTGAATGTTGTATACCTTCCTAAAGCCGGTAAGTCAAACAAAAAGGATCCAAAGTCCTTCAGACCTATAAGCCTGATGTCATGTGTACTTAAGGGTATGGAGAAGGTAATAGAGAGATACCTCAGAGACGAAATCCTCTAAGTGCACACCAACATGCTTACCGAAAAGGCAGGTCTACGAAAACAGCCCTATCTGCCCTGGTCAGCAAAATCGAAAAATCCCTTGACGAGAAAGAAATCTGTTTAGTAGGTTTCCTAGACATAGAGGGGGCTTTCAACAACACCACCTATGAAGCTATAGGATCGGCTTTAGAGGTATTTCAAGTGCCAACTGCACTTACAAGATGGATCTCCATGATGCTTAAAAGCAGGCTAATAGAATCCAGCTTAAATGGCATCAAGATCCTAGTCAGGACGGTCCGGGGCTGTCCCCAGGGGGGCGTACTATCTCCTCTACTCTGGTCCATGGTCATAAACGGATTAATCCGCATCCTTTCGGATCGAGGTTACGACGTTATTGCCTATGCTGATGACCTAGTTATTGCGGTTAGAGGCAAAGACGGGCAGACCGTCTCTGATCTACTACAGGGTGCAATAAGAATTGTAGAAAATTGGTGCGCCCAGCAGAGTCTATCAGTAAACCCTGATAAGACAATCTTCGTACCGTTCACACTCAAAAGAAAATATGACCTGAGACCGATAAAGGTTTTTGGAAAAGATGTAGGCTTCGTAAAAGAAGCCAAACACCTTGGGGTAACTCTAGACAGTAAATTGAACTCGAAACCTCACATAGATCGTACTATTCAGAAGGCGGACAACGCACTCTGGACTTGTAAACGAATCTGTGGCAAAAACTGGGGAACGAAACCGATATGGCTTCAAAATCCTCCCGATCATTACCTACGGGGCGATAGTATGGTGGAAAAAAACCACAGAGAAAACGACTGCGAACAGGCTGGAACGGTTGCAAAGAGTAATTAACTCCTGCATCACTGGTTGCCTTCGCACAACACCAACAGCTGCTCTCAATGTTATATTGGGAGTTTTGCCGTTGGACCTAACCGTACAAATGACTGCGGTTATTAGTACACATAGACTGATGCATAGTGGATTCATACCACAGGATCTACATGCAAGCGGTCACCGCTCCATTGTTAAGGAACGGAGGCGAGATGGAAGCTTTTGGTTGCCTCTTGACTCAATGCCTCCGCGACATATCTTTAACAGGAAATATAAGACACATATACCTAACAGAGTAGACTGGGACAATTCAAAAATCAGTCTTACCTGTGATGACATTATCTGGTACACTGATGGATCCAAGACTGAAGAAGGCACAGGATCTGGGATATACAGTTCCAGTACCCAAATGTCAGTCAGCCTTGGTAGTTTAGCAACCGTCTTCCAAGCGGAAGTCTGTGCTATCAATCAGTGTGCCATAGAAATCTTGAACATTCACCCTCATCGGAAAAGGATTATCATAATGTCAGACAGTCAGGCCGCAATAAGAGCCTTGCACGCGTCGACATTTACTTCTAAGTTGGTATGGGAGACAGCTAATCTTCTCCAACAACTGTCAACACGGAATCGGGTGATAATACACTGGATCCCAGCGCATTGCGGCTATGATGGTAATGAGGACGCAGACAGATTGGCAAGGGAGGGAGCTGGAAAGCGACCATTTGGACCCGAACCGATCTTAGGTGTCAGCAAATCTCATTACAAAGGTTGTATTAAGCAAGAATACTTGATCAAAGCAAATGCAAGATGGTCAAAATCAAGTGGCATGGAATGTACCAAGGCCTTTTACCCGCGATACTCGAGCAGAAATGCAAAATTTCTCTTGCGCTTGAGCAGAGCGGAACTAAAACTCATGACAGGGGTAATCAGCAGACACTGTCTGCTAAACAAACAGACAGTGAAATATGTAGATTTTGTATGGAGGATGACGAGACTTCCATACACCTGATCACTGAATGCCCGGCCTTATTTCATGCAAGAAAGCAAGTACTAGGCAAGGAACTATTACAGACTACTCTTACTTACTTACTTAACTGGCCATAACAACCCGTTATCGGGTTACGGCCTGCCGCAAAACTTCTCTCCAGGCGCCTCTGCTTTGCGCGCGCCTTCTCCAGTTAGTAACACCAAGAGATGACAGGGCCTCTTCAACTTGGTCCTTCCACCGGAGATACGGCCTCCCTCTTCGCCGTCGACCTCCAACCATCGCATCGAACACCTTTTTCGCCGGAGCTTCGTCGTCCATGCGGCAGACATGACCGAGCCAGCGTACCCGCTGGATGTTAATTCGCTGCGCTACGTCCATGTCCTTATACAGCTCATACAGCTCGTTATTGGTTCGTATGCGATAGTCGTCACCAACCCGAACAGGGCCGAAGATTTTGCGAAGCACCTTCCTCTCGAACACTCCAAGGGCCGCTATGTCGTTTCGTGTCATTGTCCATGCTTCAGCGCCATAGAGGAGCACGGGCAAGATAAGCGTCCTATAGAGTGCAAGTTTTGTCGGTCGAGAGAGGTCTCTACTTCTCAATTGCCTACCGAGACCGTAGTAGCACCTGTTGGCAAGAGTTATCCTTCGCTTTATCTCCAGGCTGACATCATTGCTGCTGTTGATGGCGGTGCCAAGGTAGACGAATTCCTTGACAACTTCAAAAGCATACCTGTCGGCCTCGACGTGAGACCCTAGCCGCTGCGAGTCCCTGCATGTAGACAGCATATACTTCGTCTTGCCCTCATTTACCACCAGACCCATTTTGGCAGATTCTCTTTCGATAGCCGCAAAGGCAGCGGTGACATCTCGCTTGTTACGTCCGATGACATCAATGTCATCAGCGTAGGCAAGGAGCTGGACACTTTTGTTGAAAATTGTGCCATTACGATGTACACCGGCCTTGCGCAGAACACTCTCCATGGTGAAGTTGAAGAGGTCGCAGGACAAAGGATCACCCTGTCTGAAACCTCGAACGGTATCAAAGGGGTCGGAGAGGTCACTTCCAACCTTGACGGAGCTGCGCGTATTGCTCAACGTCGCTCTGCAAAGTCTAACGAGCTTTGCAGGGATACCAAGTTCAGACAATGCGGCATATAGGCGATCCCTTATCGGGCTATCGAATGCTGCCTTGTAATCGATGAAGAGATGGTGTGTATCGATTTGATTCTCATGGGTCTTCTCCAGGATTTGGCGTAAAGTGAATATCTGGTCGATGGTGGACTTACCAGGTCTAAAGCCGCACTGATAAGGTCCAATCAGCGCCTTGGCGAGTGGCTTTAATCTTTCACATAGTACGCTCGTCAGGACCTTGTATGCAATGGGAAGTAGGCTGATACCCCTGTAGTTGGCGCATATTGTTGGGTCGCCTTTCTTCAGCACAGGACAAAGGGCACTGAGGTTCCAATCGTTGGGCATTCGTTCCTCCAGCCATATTTTGCAAATGAGCTGATGCATGCACCCAATCAGCTCACCGCCGCCGGCCTTGAACAATTCAGCTGGTAGCCCATCCGGCCCTGCAGCTTTATTGTTCTTGAGTCGCTGGATAGCAACCCGGACCTCGTCATGGCTGGGCGGTGGCACATCCACACCGTCGTCGTCGATTGGTGCCATCTGGACATCTTCACCACTGGCGGTATTGTTCCCTTCGTCGCCTGCGAGCAGCTTGGTGAAGTGCTCCTTCCACAACCTCAGCACACCCTGCGCATCCGTAACCAGATCCCCGTTTTCGTCTCTGCAAGAAGATGCCCCAGGCTTAAATCCTTCCGTGAGACGCTTAACTTTTTGGAAGAATTTTCGGGCGTCATTCCTGCTCCTGCACTCCTCGATTTCCTCACGCTCGCGCCTTTCTTGCTCCCGTTTCTTGCGTCTAAAAAGGCACCTCTCTTTCTTCCTCTCCTCCCGGTATTTTTCTGTCACGGCTCGCGTGGCAGCCGACTGCAGGGTCTTCTTGTAGGCAGCATTCTTCGCTGCAGTGGCTGCGCGACACTCTTCATCGTACCATTGGTTTTTTGGTGGTGGGCGTCGAAAACCAAGGACATTTTCTGCGGCGGCGCGCATAGAGTGGGATAAGTGAGCCCATAATCCGCCGATGTCATCAGGTGGAGAGGGGGAGCGACCGAGCTGGTTGGAGAGTTGAGCGGAGTAGGCTTCGGCCACCCCTTGTGATCGCAGCTTGCTGATGTCCAGCTTTCTTCGCAAACTAGGTTGTGCGGTCTTCGCTGCGCAAAGACGCATGCGTATCTTGGCTGCAACAAGGTAATGGTCCGAGTCGATGTTGGGACCTCGGAACGTGCGCACATCTAGAATGCTAGAAGCATGCCTTCCATCAATCACAATGTGATCAATCTGGTTGCGGGTTGATTGATCGGGGGATAACCAGGTCGCCTTGTGGATATCGAGGTGCTGGAATCTGGTGCTACTAACTACCATGTTTCGTGCCGCGGCGAAATCGATCAGCCTCAGACCGTTGTTTGTAGTGGTCGTATGGAGGCTGAACTGCCCGACAGTGGGACCAAATATACCTTCTCGCCCGACCTTTGCATTGAAGTCCCCGAGGACGATTTTGACGTCATGGGCCGGGCACCCGTCGTAGACGTCCTCGAGCTTCGCATAGAAGGCATCCTTGGCCGCATCGTCCTTCTCTTCCGTCGGGGCGTGCGCGCAAATTAGGCTGATGCTAAAGTATTTAGCTTTGATGCGGATCGAAGCCAGTCGTTCGTTCACCGGAGTGAACCGAGAGACGTGGTGGCGAAGTCTCTTACTGACTATAAATCCGCAGCCAAATTCGCGCTTCTCCGCATGGCAGCTGTAGTAGATGTCGCAGTCTGCTCGCTTGGAGCAACCTTGTCCTGTCCATCGCATTTCCTGGATGGCGGTGATGTCAGCCTTACACTTTGTGAGGGCTTCCGCCAGTTGGATAGAGGCACCTTCCCTATAGAGGGTCCGGACATTCCAGGTGCATATCCTCAAATCGTGGTCCTTAAATCGTTTGCTGTGGTCGTCAACATTGTGGGCTCCTTCCGAGGCTTGTTTGCTAGCTTTCATTGGTATTTGATTTTCCGTGGCGGGCACCAAACCCTGCGCACAACCCAAATTTTAAGTCCTGGGGATTGGACTCGCTGCACACATTAGTTCACTATTCAGCGGGTGCCAAATAGCTATCCAGAAGGGCCGCGCGGAGGCTGTGCATCAGCTTGGATTGGACAGGGACAAGGATCGTTCTGGCGTTCGCCAGGTTGAACGCAATGAGAGACTTTACCTTGTATGTCCGCTCCCTTCCCTCCCTTACAGACTACTCATTTGTCTGAAATTGATCTCGCAAGAATCAAAATGTTCTTTGAGAAAATAGGAGGAAATAGTCTCTTCCAGTACTGAATTTGGGTAAGGAACAATAGTTCAAAATGAACGCAGTGCCATAGACAGCCAATGTCTAGCCCCAACCAATCTAATCTAATATATTTCAATGACATGGTAGAAAACTATAAAATCTCTTGGATATTGAAGTCTAGATGTGACCTTATTTACCTCGGAGGCCACAAAAATTTAAACTGCACTCTCTGTAATTTAAACGAATTAGAGGACTTGGCACACTTTCTTGGAAGGTGCCCAATATTGAAAGAAATCCGATTTCGGTACTTTGGACAATTCTACTTAGACCAAGAGGAAGTAAATAACAGATTGAATAGTATCGGGTCTGGTGGATGGAATAGTTTAGTATGGTTTGTCACGGGTGTACTGAAATATAGAAGACTAATTGTAAATGAATATAGTTAAGCTCAGAATAAGTAAATAAAAAATAATGTATGTATGCTAAGGTTGCCGACAGACGACCTGAGGGTCAATGTTGTATATCCTTTGTTTATAAATTTTCGTTCATATATATAGCTATATTATAAGAAATTGTATGAATGGTTCTATAATTATAAGAGAAATGAAAATTAATAAAGGATTTATCTAGGTTAGGTTAGGTTGCGGTGGCTGCCTCTATGAGAGACACACTCGGAGGCCTGAAAGGCCCATTGTGATACCACATATTTCACCCGTTTTTGAACTGTGTATGCAACACTGTTTTGCCAACATATGTTACAGCACACATTTCAAGCGGATGGGGAAAGGGGTGGAGGGGACCTACAGTTTAACGCCGCATCCGAACGGCGATTGGCAGTTTTTCGTTCACACTTGGAGGTTTTGCCATTGCCTGCCAAGAGCGCACTTGTGCGAATCTTGTAATTCTCATTCCCTTCATGTGGATAGCGACAGAAGTAGATGAGTTGTTCACCAGCCCGAGCCAGGAATCGAACCTGGAGCCTTTGGTATGAGAAGCCAGCGCGCTACCCGCTTGACTATCGAGGCCGGCTTTATCTATCTATCTATCTATCTATCTATCTATCTATCTATCTATCTATCTATCTATCTATCTACCTATCTATCTATCTATCTATCTATCTATCTATCTATCTATCTATCTATCTATCTATCTATCTATCTATCTATCTATCTATCTATCTATCTATCTATCTATCTATCTATCTATCTATCTATCTATCTATCTATCTATCTATCTATCTATCTATCTATCTATCTATCTATCTATCTATCTATCTATCTATCTATCTATCTATCTACCTATCTATCTATCTATCTATCTATCTATCTATCTATCTATCTATCTATCTATCTATCTGTCTATCTATCTATCTATCTATCTATCTATCTATCTATCTATCTATCTATCTATCTATCTATCTATATATATATCTATCTATCTATCTATCTATCTATCTTTTTTTTTTTTTTTTTTTTTTTTTTTTATTGAGGGGGAAAGCATCGAAAGCCACCCAGTCAGTGTGAGACTTTAACCCACTAAAACCCCCTCACTGTCCGACGGTTAATCCCCCCTGGGATACCGGTAGGTAATTACGTCAGGGAGGTCGTTATGAGCATTACTGCTCAAGCGTCTGTCAGTCTGTCAGTTTGTCAGTCAGTAGTCGTCGTTACCTGCTCGTGGCGGGCCCACCGTTCTTCTTTCTTCCTCTCTCGCTCTATGTCTCGGAGCCTCAACATAACGCATGTCGCAAACTTGCACGCTGCGTCCCATTTATGTTTCGATTCGCACATTTCGGTCACCAGCGTCGACGTTGTCGGCGGGCTGCTAAATGATCTTGCAAGTTCCGCTCGCGCATTTTCAAAGCGAATGCAGTGGAAGAGAACGTGTTCAGCATCCTCTTGCTCTCCATGGCCGATGGGGCAAAGTGGGGTATCCGCCAAACCGAATCGATGTAGGTAGTACGAAAAGCACCCATGTCCGCTCAGTAGTTGCGTCAGATGGAAGTCCAAGTCTCCATGCTTACGTTGCATCCATACCTCTACTTGGGGGATTAACTTGTATGTCCAGCGCCCCTTACTGGTTTGCTCCCATCTTTGTTGCCACTCGTTAAGTGAATGCCTTCGCTGCTCTAATCTCTCCTGTTGCGTCGGTTTTACACCTTGCCTTGTGTACAGTCGCTGCATCTCACAAGCACGGATGTCCAAGGGCATCTTACCCGCTAAGACACAGGTTGCCTCTTCGGACACAGTTCGGTATGCACAAGCCACTCGTAGCGCGCCAAGTCTGTATGCCTGTCTCGCTCCCCGTAGCTGGCTGCTTCGTATTCCTGCCCATATGGGTGCAGCATACAGAATAATTGAGTCCACGACTGTCTATCTATCTATCTATCTATCTATCTATCTATCTATCTATCTATCTATCTATCTATCTATCTATCTATCTATCTATCTATCTATCTATCTATCTATCTATCTATCTATCTATCTATCTATCTATCTATCTATCTATCTATCTATCTATCTATCTATCTATATCTATCTATCTATCTATCTATCTATCTATCTATCTATCTATCTATCTATCTATCTATCTATCTATCTATCTATCTATCTATCTATCTATCTATCTATCTATCTATCTATCTATCTATCTATCTATCTATCTATCTATCTATCTATCTATCTATCTATCTATCTATCTATCTATCTATCTATCTATCTATCTATCTATCTATCTATCTATCTATCTATCTATCTATCTATCTATCTATCTATCTATCTATCTATCTATCTATCTATCTATCTATCTATCTATCTATCTATCTATCTATCTATCTATCTATCTATTTCGGTCAAAAATTAAAAAAGTTAAAAATTATTTTACATTTATAAAATATAGATATTTAAGCTTTATTATTGGATAATAAAAAGTTTTTCTGAGCAATTTGAATTTTTCACTCGTGGTGGACCTTTTTTGGGAGATGCCCACATGCTAAGCTTCACTGTTAATTTCATATTTTTGTTATTAACAGGATCCTCTTCAAATTAGTTGATGCATTTCAATGTCAAATATGCCAAACCATTATATATATATAACAATATTCTATTGATAACAACATTTCGTCCCGGAGATCCGGTTATCTAGACTCTTAGATGGACTCTTTTACGAAAGCAATTCTGTGCTCCTTGTAAGTAAGCCAAATATGGGCTTCTTACAGGGGAAATATGTTTTTCAGGATTTTTCTTATAAAGTCAGTGCTACTGGGTTTTATAAAATATTTCTGAACATTTCTGAAGATATTGGATGCAACTAGCCTGAGATTATGATGCACTGATCGCAAAACAATCGAATCCTATTCCTTGGGTAACTTATTTATTTATTTTAATTCATCTAAAACATAACAAAAAGTGCAGTTAAGGCATATATGAAAAACGTGGATAAGTTTTTATAAACAGAGAATAAATTTTTGAGGTCAAAATTAATCATAACATAATTTTGACTTGCTTGTACGCAAACTTATTCTGACTAGTATATTTTTACGAAAATCTCAAGTTTTCCAAGGTTCGTTTTGATTGTATGTATTTGAAAATAAAACAACTCAAACTCAAAACTAACAATCACTTTATTTACAGATCTACACTTCGCTTGTATCTACACTTGTTACCACCTTGCTTGCTCAACACAGACTCGACTCATTGCGCTGCACACTGCTGCTTTTACAGTTTTCTTATCTTTTCTTGCAACTTCCAATTGGAAAGCGCTCGACCCTTCTCGCACAGCCCAGTTCTTCAAGAACCATCCTTGCCATATCGGACTATACCAAGCGAATTATACCAAATTTGCCGTACTTCAAAGTGCATTCCTAAAAGTATGCTTGGAAAAGCGTTCATGCACAGCACAGAGTGCCTTTTCGTTTCACTGCCCATCACTTAGACTTGTTCGTCCCGAACAAGTACCGAGGCTCCGCCGGAGTAAGATGCCAGGCGCTCCAAATGGACTACTTTCAACCTGGCGTTTCTGTTGCCGCAACGTTGAACCCTGTACACCACGTCATTAATCCTGGTCACGACCTTGTACGGTCCTTCCCATGACGTTTGAAGCTTTGGAGATAAACCTTTCCTCCGCTGCGGGTTGTAAGGCATTACTAGATCGCCTTCTTGGAACCCCGCTGTGTTAGCTCGTAGATCATATCTGGCTTTCATCTTATCGCTGAGCAGTTGGATACGGTCCCTTATAAACTGGTGGATTTCTTCCAGCTCCGATCGCTTATTAACTGCGTAATCCGTCTTAGGGCCTTCCGTTGTGCTGACCACTCCGAACTTCAAGTCAGCAGGCAACCTCAGCGCCGTGCCGAACACTGCTCGGGCTGGAGTGAGTGATGTCGTATCGTGCGGGGCTGCCCTATACGCCATAAAGAACAGCGGAATATACGTGTCCCAATCCTTTTAATTTTTGCCTACTACCTTCCGCAGATATTCCTCCAGCGATTGAATCGTTCCACCATGCCGTCGGACAGGTGCGCGTTTTCCTTATTCCTAGTAGCTCACACACTTCCTTTAATACCAGAGACTCGAAATTCCGGCCTTTATGACGAGTGCAACTCCAGTGGAACTCCAAATCTGGCCACCCAGTTGTTTACCAGCATTTCCGCGACCGTGGTGACCTCCTGGTTAGGAATAGGATACACTTCGGGCCATTTGCTGAAATAGTCCATTACCACCAGCACATATTTGTTGCCTTGAGTGCTAAGTGGGAATGGCCCGGCGACGTCCATGGCGATTCGCTCAAAGGGTGCTCCCATGTTGTACTGCTGCATGCGGCCCCGAAATCTTCTTGTTGGCCCTTTCGCAGCCGAACATCGATCACAGCTCTTAATCCAATCGGCGACAGACTCCTGGCATCCTACCCAGTAGAATCGCCTTTTTATTTTGGCGACAGTTTTTGTGATGCCTAGGTGCCCTCCGCTGGAGTCGTTATGGCATGCCTCGATCACTTCGTTGATCCTGCATTTCGGGACTACAATTAGGGAATTGCTGGTCCGGCCATCCTCACTCTCCCACTCGCGGTATAGGCAACCATCAGACAGCCGCAGACGTTGCCACTGCGCCCAGTAAGCCTTAGCGATCGGGCTCGCACCGGCCATCTCCTGCCAGTCTGGACGTGCGCCTTGCTCCTTGCCTTCAATGATTTTTTTAAGATCCGTATCCTCGCGCTGGTCCTTTTGTATCCTCTCCGGAGACCACTCTTCCTCTGGCATAACGCTGAGCAATCGTACGTCCACTATCTGCTCTTTGCTTTCGGCTCGCGAACAATGCCTGCATTCGGTTTTGCACGGACGGCGTGACAAGGCATCGGCATTTCCATGGCTACTACCCTTGCGATGCTGTACCGTGTAGTCGTAGCTCTGCAGTCGCTCGATCCACCGCGCCAACTGGCCTTCCGGATCTTTAAAGTTCAGCAGCCATTTCAATGCCGCATGATCTGTGCGCAGGCGAAACTTTTGCCCATACAGGTATTTATGGAAGTGTTTCACGCATTCCAATACCGCGAGCAATTCCCTCTGTGTCACACAGTAGTTGCGTTCCGGCTTTGAAAAAATTTTGGGGTGGTAGCCTATCACTTGTTCTTGGCCATCTATTATCTGTGATAGCACACCACCAATACTATGCCCACTTGCATCTGTATCCAGCACAAACATCGCTCCAGGCACGGGGAAGGCCAGAATTGCACAGTTTTTCCTTCAGTCGTGCGAAAGCCTGATCCTGATCATCGCCCCACGCGAAGGCTTGATTCTTTTTCGTCAGTTTGTGCAAGCTGCCAGCTATGTTCGCAAATCCAGGAACGAATCTTCGGTAGTATGTGCACAGGCCCAGGAAACTGCGGAGTTCGTGTAGATTGCGTGGTCGGAGCCACTCCTTCACCGCCGTGATTTTGCCTTCATCCGTATGTACTCCGCGAGCGGAAACCGTGTGACCCAGATACTAGACCTCCTTTTGAAACAGCGAGCACTTCTTTGGGTTTAGTTTAAGCCCGGCTTTTTGTATTCGCTCAAATACCTCCTTTAGCTTTCCCAGGTGGTCGTCAAAGCTTTTACCCATCACGATTATGTCGTCCAGGTAGACCAGACACGTCCGCCAATGCAGCCCTTTCAGCACACGTCCCATTAGCCGTTCGAATGTCGCGGGGGCGTTGCAGAGTCCAAACGGCATGACGGTGAACTGCCACAAACCATCGCCAACACTAAAAGCCGTTTTCTCCTTGTCCTTGTCTGCAAGCTCCACCTGCCAATAGCTGCTGCGTAAGTCCAGCGTGGAGAACAACTGTGTGCCTGACAGCGTGTCCAGGGTGTCATCGATCCGCGGTAGTGGATAACTGTCCTTCTTGGTCACATCATTGAGCTTCCGATAATCCACACAAAATCGGGTACTGCCATCCTTTTTCTTGACTAGCACGAGGCTCTATGACCTTTTGGTTCCGCATGTTTTCGATCAAAATTGTGACCTCTTCCCTCTTGGCCAGAGGAACTCGTCTTGGCGGTTGGCGAATCGGTTTTGCACTTCCGGTGTCGATGTTGTGCTTCACTATGGCTGTTCTTCCGCCTGCTTCTGCCGCAAATATTGACCCATAGTGCTGCAGGAAAGACCTCACCTTCTGTTTCTGCTTGGCCGTCAACTCGCTGCTCCACTGGTTCTCTTGCGGTATGACGTCCATGTTAAAACTGCTCTTCTTATTACTTCCAGGTGGGCTACTCTCGCAATTGACCACTGCTACAGCTTCCTTACACTCGCCAATTACCTCATCTTTCCCGACATATCTGCGTGCAGTCAGGGGGTTCAGTATTCGGACTGGTATTCTGCCATTCTTAGGTTCCACTAATGTACGTCCGATGATGATGTTGTCGTCTCCTTGTTTCGGTGCTTCTACAACCCACAGCCGACTCGTCCCATCGTCCTCGTCCACCTTTGCCCACACAATCGCCTCGGAATTCGCTGGTATCCTCCTGTGTTGACACGAGACAACCTTTCTGACCGCCACGCTTCGCTCATAGCCGGTGTGCAGCGGGAACTCAACGTTGGCATATCTCAGCACATTTTCCTTCAGGTCCAGCGTAAAACCGTCCTTAATCATGAAATCCACGCCGATAATCACGTCGTCCATTATATCCGCGGCGATGAACTCATGTTCCAGGCTGCTGGTGCCGATAGCAATCGTTTTTGTAACTTTCCCTCTTACGGGCGCGCGCTCGCCAGTCGCAGTCCTCAGCTGTATGCCATGCAGCGGTTCCCAGTTCTTCAGCAGCTTCCTTTTTATGATCGAATATGACGCTCCAGTATCCAGTGTCAACACGAACAACTTTCCATCTATCCTTCCTTCAATTGTCAAGCTGCTGGGCTGTCGTTTCAGCTGTGAGACAAGGACGGTGGGGCGGCAGATTGTGGGGATCAGCTCACGCCCCTTTGGGCTGACCCGTTTCAGTTTAACGGTTCCCCGTCCTCAGCCCTGCGCTTGTTGGCTGGGCCTCGATTGTCAGTATTCCTCGCTTCAGGCGATTGCGATCGAGAACGGGAATGCCTCTTTCGTTGGCGGCAGTCTCGTGATATGTGGCCCTGTTTGCCACATACCCAGCAAACAACTTTAGAGGAGACCACCCGTGGCCTGTCCGGTATCTCAGAGCTTATGGCCTGGATCGGAATGTCGTTGTCCGCCTGAATCTGGCGTATCCTTGCAGGTGCATACCGAGTGCTGGTCACCGTCTCCTTAAATGTCGTCTTGCCCATCATCAACGCACTGCGACGTGTTTCTGGATCATGAAGACCTTCAATAAACGACTCAATCTTCATCCTTTCGAGATCATCAGCACCAAATTTTGGGTAGCACAACTGAATGAACCGCTCAATGTCTGCCGCATATGTCTGCAGCGCTTCGTTGGCTCTTTGCTTGCGGTTCTTCAGCTCACAGAAGTATAGCGTATGGTTGTGCTCGTCGCTATACTTCGCTGCTAACGCTCTCATGATGGCACCGTAATCACTTCTTAAACATTCTGGAACTGATTTGATTACCTCAGCCGCAGGACCTTTCAGGGACAGTGCCAACCTCCGACCTTTCCTGATGTCCACTGATTTTTCAAAGCAGCCAAGTCGAATTGCTATTTAAATGTATCGAACGGCGCCGCACCATCATAAGAAGGCATTTCTGTTCTGGCAGCAAAACCGTCCTGAACCGGTGGCAAACATTCTCATGGCTGTAGCTCTCGATGCCGTTCGTCTATCTTTCTGTGCATCGAATCTTCCAGACTGTCAACTCGTTTGTTCAGGGAATCATCAAGATCGTCAACTCGTCTCTTCAGGGATTCACCCATTTCGTCAACTCGTTTGTCCCAATTGTCCATTCGCGTCTCGAGATGCTCAACTTTCACATTCAGCCTATTGGAAATTTCCTCCACCTTCTGCTCTATGCGCGCATAATTTTCCGCCATTTCTCGATTTGCAGTCTCGACTTTTGCCGAAATTTCGAGATTCGTAGTTTCCAGCTTCGCTGCCATCTCTTGATTCGCAGTTTCCATTTTCGCTGCCATCTGCGCCGACATTTCACGATTTTCACGACTGACATTCTGAATTTTCGCAGAAGTTTCCTGAAACATGCCTCTCATTGCATCTATTAGCTGGCTTATGTCCATTGCTTGTGGTGGCGAAGCCGCTGTACTTTGCATCGACGCAGGCGATTGTTACAGTATGTATCTGTAACCGTTTGAAATTCTTAATGGTCCTACGGTGTCAATTGCGACTACTTCAAAACTTATGTTTGGTGTGTCTGTTACAATTAGTTGTTCTTTTGTATGTTTTACTTGCTTATTTAGTTGGCATGGTTTACAATGCGAGATGTATTTCTTGACCATTTTTTACCTGTTTTTCCATATGTACCGTTGTTTTAGTATTGTTTTCCTTACTCCGAAATGCCCTCCGCTAGGCGAGTTGTGATATTCTTCTATCAGTTTATATTTTTTTAATATTCTTACGATTACTAGGTCTAGTGGGCTGTTACGTATCTCTGGATTGTGTAATTTGAAAATAAAACACAGTCAGTTTCTTACACGCAGACAATAAAATCAACCAACAGTCACTTTATTCACAGTTTACACTTTACTGTTCGTACACTTAAGTATTTGCTTAATTATTTCGTGTGACAACTTCACTTGTCAAAACCAGACTGACTCGCTGCGCCGCATCCGGCCGCCTTTTATACCTGCCAGGCCATCGCGCAGATCGTTCCCGCACATTCCGGAGTGGACTAAAAGTTTCCATCATTGCCAGGTTGGACTAAAAGTTAGTATCGCGGCCGTCGTTGCCAGATTGGACTAAAAGTTATTATCGCGGCCGTCGTTGCCAGATTGGATTATAGCACGGCACGTAGCGGCAGGGTTGCTTTGCACAGCGACAGACTGTCTTATCGTTACACTGCCCACCACTTAGACTTGTTCGTCCCGAACAAGTGCCGAGGCTCCGCTGTGATGAGGCGCCAGGCGCTCCAAATGGACTACCTTCAGCTTAGCGCCTCTATTGCTGCAACGTTGAATCCTGTATACCACGTCGTTAATCCTAGTCACGACTTCGTACGGTCATTCCCATGACGCTTGAAATTTCGGACACAAACCTTTCCTCCGCTGCGGAGGAAGAGCATTACCAAATCGCCTTCTTGGAACCCTGCTGAGTTGGCCCGTAGATCATATCTGGCTTTCGCCTTATCGCTGACCAGTTTGGTGCGGCCCCTTATAAATTGGTGAATTTCCTCCAGTTCCGCCCGCTTATTGGCCACCTAGTCCGTCTTAGCGCCTCCCGTCGTACTGACTACGCCGAACTTCAAGTCAGCGGGTAACCGCAACTCTGTGCCAAACACTGCTCGAGCTGGAGTGAGTGATGTCGTGTCGTGCGGGGCTGACCTATACGCCATCAGGAACAGGGGGATATGCGTGTCCCAATCCTTTTGATTCCTGCCTACACTTTCCGCAGGTATTCCCCCAATGGTCGGGTAAAGCGTTCCACCATGCCGTCGGACTGTGGGTGCAAAGGCGTGGTACGAGTTTTCTTTATCCCCAGTAGCCCACACACTTCCTTGAATACCGCAGACTCGAAATTCCGGCCTTGATCCGAGTGCAACTCCAACGGAACTCCGAACCGGGCTACCCAGTTGTTTACCAGCTTTTCCGAGATCGTAGTGGCCTCCTGGTTAGGAATAGGGTACACTTCGGGCCATTTGCTAAAGTAATCCATTACAACCAGCACATATTTGTTGCCTTGAGTGCTAGTTGGGAATGGGCCGGCGACGTCCATAGCAATCCGCTCGTTGTACTGCTGCATGCGGCCTCGAGATTTTCTTGTCGGCCCTTTCGCGGCTGAACATCAGTCGCAGCTCTTAATCCACTCGGCTACAGACTCCTGACATCCTACCCAGTAGAATCGTCTTTTTATTTTGGCGACGGTTTTGGTGATGCCTAGGTGCCCTCCACTTAAGTCGTTATGGTATGCCTCGATGACCTCGTTGATTCTGCATTTCGGCACTACCATTAGGGAGTTGCTGGTCCGACCATCCGCGCTCTCCCATTCGCGGTACAGGCATCCTTCCTTCAGCCGCAGACTTTTCCACTGTGCCCAGTAAGCCTTAGCGATCGGGCTTTCACAGGCCATCTCCTGCCAGTCTGGACGTGCGCCTTGCTCCTTGCCTTCGACGATTTTCGCAAGATCCGCATCCGCCTCTCCGCAGACCACTCTTCCTCCGGCATGACGCTTACCAACCGGACGTCCACTATCTGCTCTTTGCTTTCGGCTCGCAAGCACTGCCTGCATTCGACTTGGCACGGACGGCGGGACAAGGCATCGGCATTTCCATGGCTACTGCCCTTGCGATGCTCTATCGTGTAGTCGTAGCTCTGCAGTCGCTCGATCCACCGCGCCAATTACCCTTCAGGATCTTTAAAGTTCAGGAGCCATGTCAATGCCGCATGATCTGTGCGCAGGCGAAACCTATGTCCATACAGATATTTGTGGAAGTGTTTCACGCAGTCCAATACCGCCAGCAGTTCTCTCCGGTTCACACAGTAATTGCGTTCCGGTTTCGATAAAACCCTACTGTAGTACGCTATCACTTGTTCCTGGCCGTATGTGATAGCACACCGCCAATACTATTCCCGCTTGCATCTGTATCCAGCACAAACATCTCCCCAGGCACGGGGAAGGCCAGAATTGGAGCACTGCACAGTTTTTCCTTCAGACGTGCAAAAGCCTGTTCCTGCTCCTCGTTCCACTCGAAAGCTTGGCTCTTTTTCGTCAGTTTGTGCAAGCTGCTGGCTATGTTCGCAAATCCAGGAACAAATCGGCGGTAGTATGTGCACAGGCCCAGGAAACTGCGGAGTTCACCGCCGTGATCTTGCCTTCGTCCGTATGTACTCCGCGAGCGGAAACCGTGTGACCCAGATATTTGACCTCTTTTTGAAACAGCGAGCACTTCTTTGGGTTGAGTTTAAGCCCGGCTTTCTGTATTCGCTCAAATACCTCCTTCAGCTTTTCCAGGTGGTCGTCGAAGCTTTTGCCCATCACGATTATGTCGTCGAGGTATACCAGACACGTCCGCCAATGCAGCCCTTTCAGCACAAGTTCCATTAGCCGTTCGAATGTCGCGGGTGCGTTGCAGAGTCCAAACGGCATGACGGTGAACTGCCACAACCCGTCGCCAACAGTAAAAGCCGTTTTCTCCTTGTCCTTGTCTGCAAGCTCCACCTGCCAATAGCTGCTGCGTAAGTCGAGCGTGGAGAACCACTGCGTGCCTGACAGTGTGTCCAGGGTGTCATCGATCCGAGATAGTGGATAACTGTCCTTCTTGGTCACATCATTGAGCTTCCGATAGTCCACACAAAACCGGGTACTGCCATCTTTTTTCTTGACTAGCACGACCGGCGAGCACCAGGGGCCCGAAGAAGGCTCTATGACCTTGTCTTTCTGCATGTTCTCGATCAAATTTGTGACCTCCTCCCTCTTGGCCAGAGGAACTTGTCTTGGCGGTTGGCGAATCGGTTTTGCACTTCCGGTGTCGATGTTGTGCTTCACTATGGCTGTTCTTCCGCCTGCTTCTGCCGCAAATATTGACCCATAGTGCTGCAGGAGTGACCTCGCCTTCTGTTTCTGCTTGGCCGTCAACTCGCTGCTCCACTGGTTCTCCTGAGTTATGTCGTCCATGTTAAAACCGCTCTTCTTATTACCTCCAGGCGGGCTACTCTTGCAATTGACCACTGCTACAGCTTCCTTACACTCGCCAATTACCTCATCTTTCCCGACATATCTGGGTGCATTCAGGGGGTTCAGTATTCTGACTGGTATTCTGCCATTTTTAGGTTCCACTAATGTACGTCCGATGATGATGTTGTCGTGTCCTTGTTTCGGTGCTTCTACTACCCACAGTCGACTCGTCCCATCGTCCTCGTCCACCTTTGCCCACACAATCGCCTCAGAATTCGCTGGTATCCTCCTGTGTTGACACGATACGACCTTCTTTACCGCCACGCTTCGCTCATAGCCGGTGTGCAGCGGGAATTCAACGTTGGCATATCTCAGCACATTTTCCTTCAGGTCCAGCGTAAAACCGTCCTTAATCATGAAATCCACGCCGATAATCACGTCGTCCATTATATCCGCGACGATGAACTCATGTTCCAGGCTGCTGGTGCCGATAGCAATCGTTTTTGTAACTTTCCCTCTTACGGGCGCGCGCTCGCCAGTCGCAGTCCTCAGCTGTATGCCATGCAGCGGTTCCCAGTTCTTCAGCAGCTTCCTTTTTATGATCGAATATGACGCTCCAGTATCCAGTGTCAACACGAACAACTTTCCATCTATCCTTCCTTCAATTGTCAAGCTGCTGGGCTGTCGTTTCAGCTGTGAGACAAGGATGGTGGGGCGGCAGATTGTCGGGATCAGTTCACGCCCCTTTGGGCTGACCCGTTTTAGTTTAACGGCTCCTCGTTCTCAGCCCTGCGCTTGTTGGCTGAGCCTCGATTGTCAGTATTCCTTGCTTCAGGCGATTGCGATCGAGAACGGGAACGCCTCTTTCGTTGGCGGCAGTCTCGTGATATGTGGCCCTGCTTGCCACATACCCAGCAAACAACTTTAGAGGACACCACCCGTGGCCTGTCCGATGGCTCAGAGCTTATGGCCTGGATCGTAATGTCGTTGTCCGGCTGGATCTGGCGTATTCTTGCTGGTGCATACCGAGTGCTCCCAATCCATGTCGCCGCATATGTCATCGCGCTGGTCACCGTCTCCCTAAAGGTCGGCTTGCCCATCATCAACGCACTGCGACGTGTTTCTGGATCATGAAGACCTTCAATAAACGCCTCAATCTTCATCCTCTCGAGATCCTCAGCGCCGAAGGACGGGTAGCACAGCTGCACGAGCCGCTCAATGTCTGCTGCATATGTCTGCAGCGCCTCGTTGGATCTTTGCCTGCGGTTCTTCAGCTCACAGTAGTACAGCGTTCTGTTGTGCTCGTCGCTGTATTTGGCCGCCAGCGCCCTTATGACGGTCTCGTACTCACTTCGTAAACATTCTGGAACTGATTTTATTACCTCAGCCGCAGCACCTTTAAAAGCCAGCGCCAATATCCGACCTTTTCTTACATCGGTCCACTGACTTTCCAGAGCAGCCAGGTCGAATTGCAGCTTGAAGGTATCGAACGGCGTAGTCCCATCATAGGTAGGCACTTCTGCTCGGGTGGCAACACTTTCCGGAACCGGCGGCAACCATTCTCGCGGCTGTACCTCCCTAAGCCGCTCGTCCATTTTTCTGTTCATCGAAACTTCCAGACTATCAACTCCTTTGTTCAGGGAATCATCAAGATCGTCAACACGTCTGCTCAGGGAATCATCCAGGTCGCCAACTCGTTTGTTCAGGGAATCATCTAGGTCGTCGACTCGTTTATCCAAGTGCTCTACCCGCGTCTCCAGGTGCTCGACTTTCCCATTAATCCTGTCTGAGATTTCCTCCACTTTCTGCTCCAAGCGCGCAGAATTTTCCTGAAGCTTGACTTCCATTCGCTCCGCCACTTGCGCCGATATTTCCTGGGTCGCCGTTTCCATTTTCGCTGCCATTTCTCGATTTGTAGTTTCCAGCTTCGCTGACATTGCTCGATTTGCAGTCTCGACTTTTGCCGAAATTTCGAGATTCGTAGTTTCCAGCTTCACTGACATTTGTGCCGCCATTTCGCGATTTTCATTTTCCATTTTGGCTGCCATTTCCCGGTTGGAAGTCTCGAACATGCCTTTAAGTGCAACCATTAGCTGGCTCATGTCCAATGCTTGTAGTGGCGCGGCCGCTGCGGCCGTACTGTGCGGCGACGCAGCAGCAGCAGGCGATTCCTCCACCTTGGCCGACGCCTCTAGCTCCGAACTCGTGCGCAGCCCAATCGGTGCCTCGTGCCTCACACGCCTCTCGCAAGCGCAGCTGCAACTCCACCTTTCCGCCAGCAGTCGGCAAATTCCAGGCAGCCAGCTCCTTCTTCAGCTAGTCTACCTTCAGCAGCTCGAGTTTAACCATGTCCGTGCTTTAATAATTTTATTTATTTATTTGTTTACTTTCAATTTCCCACAATCCCACTTCTGACACCAAATGTTACGAATACTAGGTCTAGTGGGCTGTTACGTATCTCTGGATTGTGTAGTTTGAAAATAAAACACAGTCAGTTTCTTACACGCAGACAATAAAGTCAACCAACAGTCACTTTATTATTCCCAGTTTACACTTTACTGTTCGTACACTTAAGTATTTGCTTAATTATTTCGTGTGACAACTTCACTTGTCAAAACCAGACTAACTCGCTGCGCCGCATCCGGCAGCCTTTTATACCTGCCATGCCATCGCGCAGATCGTTCCCGCACATTCCGGAGTGGACTAAAAGTTATTATCGCGGCCGTCGTTGCCAGATTGGATTATAGCACGGCACGTAGCGGCAGGGTTGCTTTGCACAGCGACAGACTGTCTTATCGTTACAATATCCTCCACAAGGGTAGTCACCTTGTCGTGGTGTGGGGGCTTGCCGCGGGCAAGGACGCCGCAGACTAGTCTAATCGAAAAGATGAACGGAATGGAATATTCTTGGGCGGAGCCCGTACTAAGCACTACCCCCCCCCCTAACCCAGGGTGTTACGCGGACCGTGCCCACTGGGTGGTTTGCAGCCAGGGGGTATACCGGCTGTATTCTTACGGTGCCTTCCTGATACCGGGCCACGTCAGGAAGTACAATGGCCTTGCCATGGTATGCGGGCTCTGCCATGGTCGACCAACCCTGTCCCTGCCAGTATTTTTGGCCGCCTTCGCCTTGTACGCGGGCAGGCGGCCGCACCGCAAATATGAGTTCAACAAAAAAGAAATGCAACCACCTCTGTGGCACCGGCAATAGGGCCAGCCGCTGACAAAAAATCTAGCAGGCCCAAGAAGCAGCTCCCAGAACTACCACCCTTAGGACAACCAGGAGGCCTGAATGACCCCTAAGGCTACGCTTAAGCGGAGCTGGGGTTAAATTGTACCTCCGATACCTCAAACAAGGATTGAGCAAGGAGGAGGCGAGGAGTAAAGCGGAGGAGCACAGGGGAGGACCCCCGGTTACAGCAGCTCAACCAGCTTTACCTAGAAACAGAGAGAGCGTCAATATAACTCCCCCCCGACGTCCTGGAACTAAAAAGTCCAGGACGTGCACTCAGGCACTGGGTGCTAAGACGGGCAAACCCCAGAATAGCAACCAGTCTGAGGGTGAGTCCATGGCGGGCGCAAGCTACTCGAGTGTCCTCAGGGCGCCTGCGGCCATGTCCAGGGACCTGGTAGCGGTGGCGATGACGGTCAAAATCGAGGGTCGTGACCTTGAGATCGTCCTGGCGTCCGCTTATTTTCCAGGCGAGAACATGATGGTTCCCCCCAGGAATTGCAGGGCCTAGTGGAATACTTCAGGGCAAACGCCTTGCCTCTCCTGCTAGGCGGCGACATGAACGCCCACCACACCATCTGGGGCAGCACCAACGACAACATCAGGGGTGAGTACATGTTAGACTATATATTAGCAACTAACCTAGTTATATTTAATACGGGAAACTCACCGACGTTCGTTACTAGGGTAAGGCAGGAGGTCCTTGATCTTACAGTAGGATCAGTGACTATGTGTCTGACTGGAGGGTGTCAAATGAACCTTCTCTCTAGGATTATAGGATGATCGAGTTCAAAATAGCAGGTGACTTGATGGAGATACCTCCAACCAGAAACCCCAGGAAAACCGACTGTGGAATCTTCACTAAATTACTAGAAGAGGATCGACCCTTGCTTGATATTCGTGGTAGGATGCGGCATCCACTCGAAATCGAGCAGGTGGTTAGTGTCCTAAACGGAGCACTGATGAATGCCTATCACTCAAGTTGCCCCGAAAGTACAAAAACCAGGACTTCTTCCTGGTGGAACAACACCCTGGCGAAGCTAAGATCTGAAGCCCGGAGGCTCTTTAACAGAGCAAAGCGGACAGGTGAATGGCAGGAATACACCACTGCAATCACCAAGTATAAGTTAAGAGTTCGGCGGGCTTCTTCAGGCCGACTTATGCTCTTATTCCAAGTTGAGCGGGGCGGGCTTCTTTAGGCCGACTTACGCGCTGCTTCTATGGCTGAGCGAGGCGGGCTTCTTTAGGCCGACTTACGCGCTGCTTCCATGGCTGAGCGAGGCGGGCTTCTTTAGGCCGACTTACACGCTGCTTCCAAGTTAAGCAAACACTTTAGAGTTAACTTCTGAACGGCACAACCGTCTTTATTGAATGCAAAAATAGGAATGAATGCTTGCTTGCCGCCTTTTATACCTGCCAGGCCATCGCGCAGATCGTTCCCGCACATTCCGGAGTGGACTAAAAGTTTCCATCATTGCCAGATTGGACTAAAAGTTATTATCCGTCGTTGCCAGATTGGATTATAGCACGGCACGTAGCGGCAGGGTTGCTTTGCACAGCGACAGACTGTCTTATCGTTACAATATCCTCCACAAGGGTAGTCACCTTGTCGTGGTGTGGGGGCTTGCCGCGGGCAAGGACGCCGCAGACTAGTCTAATCGGAGTGATGAACGGAATGGAATAGTCTGGGGCGGAGCCCGTACTAAGCACTACCCCCCCTAACCCAGGGTGTTACGCGGACCGTGCCCACTGGGTGGTTTGCAGCCAGGGGGTATACCGGCTGTATTCTTACGGTGCCTTCCTGATACCGGGCCACGTCAGGAAGTACAATGGCCTTGCCATGGTATGCGGGCTCTGCCATGGTCGACCAACCCTGTCCCTGCCAGTATTTTTGGCCGCCTTCGCCTTGTACGCGGGCAGGCGGCCGCACCGCAAATATGAGTTCAACAAAAAAGAAATGCGGCAAAAACAAGCGAGAAATTCCACTCGCTCTGCGGGACTACACCGCAACACAGCTTGCTGCTGTGCCGAAGCATTCGCTCCGAAATACAGAAGTAGACCTGGGGCCCAGCACCAGTCGGGGTAGAATACCTTCCCGGGTGGCGAGGGGCTCACACAGGGGCGGTCGGGTGGCTGCCGGCGCTGGCAGGGGGGATATCTAGGCAGAGCAGACCTCTGTTCGATATCTCTGCTCTGACAGCGTCGACCAGCACTGGACCCAATACGAGCCAAGTGAGCAGGGAGGCGGCTCCTCCCACCGGTCCTGGAAATATACAGTCCAGACTGGTGGTGGGAACGTTGCCCATAGGCCCGGCTCCTAGTTCGAGTGTTGCAGTGAGTGAGCGGGTAATACCACCGCCAACCACCTCTGTGGCACCGGCAATAGGGCCAGCCGCTGACAAAAAATCTAGCAGGCCCAAGAAGCAGCTCCCGGAACTACCACCCTTAGGAAAACCAGGAGGCCTGAATGACCCCTAAGGCTAGGCTTAAGCGGAGCTGGGGTTAAATGGTACCTCCGATACCTCAAACAAGGATTGAGCAAGGAGGAGGCGAGGAGTAAAGCGGAGGAGCACAGGGGAGGACCCCCGGTTACAGCAGCTCAACCAGCTTTACCTAGAAAGAGAGGGAGCGACAATATAACTCCCCCCCAACGTCCTGGAACTAAAAAGTCCAGGACGTGCACTCAGGCACTGGGTGCTAAGACGGGCAAACCCCAGAATAGCAACCAGTCTGAGGGTGAGTCCATGGCGGGCGCAAGCTACTCGAGTGTCCTCAGGGCGCCTGCGGCCATGTCCAGGGACCTGGTAGCGGTGGCGATGACGGTCAAAATCGAGGGTCGTGACCTTGAGATCGTCCTGGCGTCCGCTTATTTTCCAGGCGAGAACATGATGGTTCCCCCCAGGAAGTGCAGGGCCTAGTGGAATACTTCAGGGCAAACGCCTTGCCTCTCCTGCTAGGCGGCGACATGAACGCCCACCACACCATCTGGGGCAGCACCAACGACAACATCAGGGGTGAGTACCTGTTAGACTATATATTAGCAACTAACATAGTTATATTTAATACGGGAAACTCACCGACGTTCGTTACTAGGGTAAGGCAGGAGGTCCTTGATCTTACAGTAGGATCAGTGACTATGTGTCTGACTGGAGGGTGTCAAATGAACCTTCTCTCTAGGATTATAGGATGATCGAGTTCAAAATAGCAGGTGACTTGATGGAGATACCTCCAACCAGAAACCCCAGGAAAACCGACTGTGGAATCTTCACTAAATTACTAGAAGAGGATCGACCCTTGCTTGATATTCGTGGTAGGATGCGGCATCCACTCGAAATCGAGCAGGTGGTTAGTGTCCTAAACGGAGCAGTGATGAATGCCTATCACTCAAGTTGCCCCGAAAGTACAAAAACCAGGACTTCTTCCTGGTGGAACAACACCCTGGCGAAGCTAAGATCTGAAGCCCGGAGGCTCTTTAACAGAGCAAAGCGGACAGGTGAATGGCAGGAATACACCACTGCAATCACCAAGTATAAGTTAAGAGTTCGGCGGGCTTCTTCAGGCCGACTTATGCTCTTATTCCAAGTTGAGCGGGGCGGGCTTCTTTAGGCCGACTTACGCGCTGCTTCTATGGCTGAGCGAGGCGGGCTTCTTTAGGCCGACTTACGCGCTGCTTCCATGGCTGAGCGAGGCGGGCTTCTTTAGGCCGACTTACACGCTGCTTCCAAGTTAAGCAAACACTTTAGAGTTAACTTCTGAACGGCACAACCGTCTTTATTGAATGCAAAAATAGGAATGAATGCTTGCTTGCCGCCTTTTATACCTGCCAGGCCATCGCGCAGATCGTTCCCGCACATTCCGGAGTGGACTAAAAGTTTCCATCATTGCCAGATTGGACTAAAAGTTATTATCCGTCGTTGCCAGATTGGATTATAGCACGGCACGTAGCGGCAGGGTTGCTTTGCACAGCGACAGACTGTCTTATCGTTACAATATCCTCCACAAGGGTAGTGGTGTGGGGGCTTGCCGCGGGCAAGGACGCCGCAGACTAGTCTAATCGGAGTGATGAACGGAATGGAATAGTCTGGGGCGGAGCCCGTACTAAGCACTACCCCCCCTAACCCAGGGTGTTACGCGGACCGTGCCCACTGGGTGGTTTGCAGCCAGGGGGTATACCGGCTGTATTCTTACGGTGCCTTCCTGATACCGGGCCACGTCAGGAAGTACAATGGCCTTGCCATGGTATGCGGGCTCTGCCATGGTCGACCAACCCTGTCCCTGCCAGTATTTTTGGCCGCCTTCGCCTTGTACGCGGGCAGGCGGCCGCACCGCAAATATGAGTTCAACAAAAAAGAAATGCGGCAAAAACAAGCGAGAAATTCCACTCGCTCTGCGGGACTACACCGCAACACAGCTTGCTGCTGTGCCGGAGCATTCGCTCCGAAATACAGAAGTAGACCTGGGGCCCAGCACCAGTCGGGGTAGAATACCTTCCCGGGTGGCGAGGGGCTCACACAGGGGCGGTCGGGTGGCTGCCGGCGCTGGCAGGGGGGATATCTAGGCAGAGCAGACCTCTGTTCGATATCTCTGCTCTGACAGCGTCGACCAGCACTGGACCCAATACGAGCCAAGTGAGCAGGGAGGCGGCTCCTCCCACCGGTCCTGGAAATATACAGTCCAGACTGGTGGTGGGAACGTTGCCCATAGGCCCGGCTCCTAGTGCGAGTGTTGCAGTGAGTGAGCGGGTAATACCACCGCCAACCACCTCTGTGGCACCGGCAATAGGGCCAGCCGCTGACAAAAAAGCTAGCAGGCCCAAGAAGCAGCTCCCAGAACTACCACCCTTAGGACAACCAGGAGGCCTGAATGACCCCCTAAGGCTAGGCTTAAGCGGAGCTGGGGTTAAATTGTACCTCCGATACCTCAAACAAGGATTGAGCAAGGAGGAGGCGAGGAGTAAAGCGGAGGAGCACAGGAGAGGACCCCCGGTTACAGCAGCTCAACCAGCTTTACCTAGAAACAGAGAGAGCGTCAATATAACTCCCCCCCAACGTCCTGGAACTAAAAAGTCCAGGACGTGCACTCAGGCACTGGGTGCTAAGACGGGCAAACCCCAGAATAGCAACCAGTCTGAGGGTGAGTCCATGGCGGGCGCAAGCTACTCGAGTGTCCTCAGGGCGCCTGCGGCCATGTCCAGGGACCTGGTAGCGGTGGCGATGACAGTCAAAATCGAGGGTCGTGACCTTGAGATCGTCCTGGCGTCCGCTTATTTTCCAGGCGAGAACATGATGGTTCCCCCCAGGAAGTGCAGGGCCTAGTGGAATACTTCAGGGCAAACGCCTTGCCTCTCCTGCTAGGCGGCGACATGAACGCCCACCACACCATCTGGGGCAGCACCAACGACAACATCAGGGGTGAGTACCTGTTAGACTATATATTAGCAACTAACCTAGTTATATTTAATACGGGAAACTCACCGACGTTCGTTACTAGGGTAAGGCAGGAGGTCCTTGATCTTACAGTAGGATCAGTGACTATGTGTCTGACTGGAGGGTGTCAAATGAACCTTCTCTCTAGGATTATAGGATGATCGAGTTCAAAATAGCAGGTGACTTGATGGAGATACCTCCAACCAGAAACCCCAGGAAAACCGACTGTGGAATCTTCACTAAATTACTAGAAGAGGATCGACCCTTGCTTGATATTCGTGGTAGGATGCGGAATCCACTCGAAATCGAGCAGGTGGTTAGTGTCCTAAACGGAGCAGTGATGAATGCCTATCACTCAAGTTGCCCCGAAAGTACAAAAACCAGGACTTCTTCCTGGTGGAACAACACCCTGGCGAAGCTAAGATCTGAAGCCCGGAGGCTCTTTAACAGAGCAAAGCGGACAGGTGAATGGCAGGAATACACCACTGCAATCACCAAGTATAAGTTAAGAGTTCGGCGGGCTTCTTCAGGCCGACTTATGCTCTTATTCCAAGTTGAGCGGGGCGGGCTTCTTTAGGCCGACTTACGCGCTGCTTCTATGGCTGAGCGAGGCGGGCTTCTTTAGGCCGACTTACGCGCTGCTTCCATGGCTGAGCGAGGCGGGCTTCTTTAGGCCGACTTACACGCTGCTTCCAAGTTAAGCAAACACTTTAGAGTTAACTTCTGAACGGCACAACCGTCTTTATTGAATGCAAAAATAGGAATGAATGCTTGCTTGCCGCCTTTTATACCTGCCAGGCCATCGCGCAGATCGTTCCCGCACATTCCGGAGTGGACTAAAAGTTTCCATCATTGCCAGGTTGGACTTAAAGTTATTATCGCGGCCGTCGTTGCCAGATTGGATTATAGCACGGCACGTAGCGGCAGGGTTGCTTTGCACAGCGACAGACTGTCTTATCGTTACAATATCCTCCACAAGGGTAGTCACCTTGTCGTGGTGTGGGGGCTTGCCGCGGGCAAGGACGCCGCAGACTAGTCTAATCGGAGTGATGAACGGAATGGAATAGTCTGGGGCGGAGCCCGTACTAAGCACTACCCCCCCTAACCCAGGGTGTTACGCGGACCGTGCCCACTGGGTGGTTTGCAGCCAGGGGGTATACCGGCTGTATTCTTACGGTGCCTTCCTGATACCGGGCCACGTCAGGAAGTACAATGGCCTTGCCATGGTATGCGGGCTCTGCCATGGTCGACCAACCCTGTCCCTGCCAGTATTTTTGGCCGCCTTCGCCTTGTACGCGGGCAGGCGGCCGCACCGCAAATATGAGTTCTACAAAAAAGAAATGCGGCAAAAACAAGCGAGAAATTCCACTCGCTCTGCGGGACTACACCGCAACACAGCTTGCTGCTGTGCCGAAGCATTCGCTCCGAAATACAGAAGTAGACCTGGGGCCCAGCACCAGTCGGGGTAGAATACCTTCCCGGGTGGCGAGGGGCTCACACAGGGGCGGTCGGGTGGCTGCCGGCGCTGGCAGGGGGGATATCTAGGCAGAGCAGACCTCTGTTCGATATCTCTGCTCTGACAGCGTCGACCAGCACTGGACCCAATACGAGCCAAGTGAGCAGGGAGGCGGCTCCTCCCACCGGTCCTGGAAATATACAGTCCAGACTGGTGGTGGGAACGTTGCCCATAGGCCCGGCTCCTAGTGCGAGTGTTGCAGTGAGTGAGCGGGTAATACCACCGCCAACCACCTCTGTGGCACCGGCAATAGGGCCAGCCGCTGACAAAAAATCTAGCAGGCCCAAGAAGCAGCTCCCGGAACTACCACCCTTAGGACAACCAGGAGGCCTGAATGACCCCTAAGGCTAGGCTTAAGCGGAGCTGGGGTTAAATGGTACCTCCGATACCTCAAACAAGGATTGAGCAAGGAGGAGGCGAGGAGTAAAGCGGAGGAGCACAGGGGAGGACCCCCGGTTACAGCAGCTCAACCAGCTTTACCTAGAAAGAGAGGGAGCGACAATATAACTCCCCCCCAACGTCCTGGAACTAAAAAGTCCAGGACGTGCACTCAGGCACTGGGTGCTAAGACGGGCAAACCCCAGAATAGCAACCAGTCTGAGGGTGAGTCCATGGCGGGCGCAAGCTACTCGAGTGTCCTCAGGGCGCCTGCGGCCATGTCCAGGGACCTGGTAGCGGTGGCGATGACGGTCAAAATCGAGGGTCGTGACCTTGAGATCGTCCTGGCGTCCGCTTATTTTCCAGGCGAGAACATGATGGTTCCCCCCAGGAAGTGCAGGGCCTAGTGGAATACTTCAGGGCAAACGCCTTGCCTCTCCTGCTAGGCGGCGACATGAACGCCCACCACACCATCTGGGGCAGCACCAACGACAACATCAGGGGTGAGTACCTGTTAGACTATATATTAGCAACTAACCTAGTTATATTTAATACGGGAAACTCACCGACGTTCGTTACTAGGGTAAGGCAGGAGGTCCTTGATCTTACAGTAGGATCAGTGACTATGTGTCTGACTGGAGGGTGTCAAATGAACCTTCTCTCTAGGATTATAGGATGATCGAGTTCAAAATAGCAGGTGACTTGATGGAGATACCTCCAACCAGAAACCCCAGGAAAACCGACTGTGGAATCTTCACTAAATTACTAGAAGAGGATCGACCCTTGCTTGATATTCGTGGTAGGATGCGGCATCCACTCGAAATCGAGCAGGTGGTTAGTGTCCTAAACGGAGCAGTGATGAATGCCTATCACTCAAGTTGCCCCGAAAGTACAAAAACCAGGACTTCTTCCTGGTGGAACAACACCCTGGCGAAGCTAAGATCTGAAGCCCGGAGGCTCTTTAACAGAGCAAAGCGGACAGGTGAATGGCAGGAATACACCACTGCAATCACCAAGTATAAGTTAAGAGTTCGGCGGGCTTCTTCAGGCCGACTTATGCTCTTATTCCAAGTTGAGCGGGGCGGGCTTCTTTAGGCCGACTTACGCGCTGCTTCTATGGCTGAGCGAGGCGGGCTTCTTTAGGCCGACTTACGCGCTGCTTCCATGGCTGAGCGAGGCGGGCTTCTTTAGGCCGACTTACACGCTGCTTCCAAGTTAAGCAAACACTTTAGAGTTAACTTCTGAGCGGCACAACCGTCTTTATTGAATGCAAAAATAGGAATGAATGCTTGCTTAAAATTAAAGCTGAACATGGGTTGCGAAATCGATATTCGCAAACGCATTATCAGCGTTTCTCGTCGCGAAGTCAACGCCTTGAGGCGCGCTGTCAGCATTATTTGCCAACATTGTGAGTTTGTTGACCTAAACGCTGCAGCGGCGGCAAATTTTCGGCGTCAGCAGAATTTTCGCTTAAGTCCGAACGTCCGCGTTCGGTGGCCTTGGTTGGAGCTGGTGTGGTAGGTCTTCTATTCCTATGGTAATTGAGGCACCTTTATCTCTTGGTAGGGGCGTTGGTGGTTGGGTTTGGTCTCTATGTTTGCGGTATGTTTTGCATCCAATCCATGTAAGTATTATTATATTTACACCGTGGCGACGAATAACTGTTACTAACGTTTTGTTAAAAATAAAAAAGACCGTGATTGATTTTGAAAAATATATATTTTATATTTATTTCAGTACTTATTTCATTTAGTTTTTAATTATTAATTTCAAATCTTTCACCCTTGTTTTTGTTCACCAGCCGTAAACGCTTTGGGAAGGCCGCGCAGGCGGCACGACCGACTTCGTCAGATATTTTATTCCATATCTTCTGAAGGCGTCGCTTGAATTCTTGTATCTTCATGTGTTTTACGTTCTTCATTTTGTCCAGCATGAAGCCCCATATAGAGAAATCCAATGGATTCAGATCCGGAGAAGAGGGATGGCCATTCATCTGCCGAAATAAAACATGGAAGTTCGTCTTTACACCAGCTCTGAACAATTTTTTCCTTGTGAGCTGGAGCAGAATCTTGCTGGAAGCAAAATTGTGCATTTCTAAATAAGTGCGTGGCATGGGGCAACAAATGCTTTTCAAAACCTCTTCCAAGTAGCAGTTTGCGATAATTTTTACGCCTTTTTCGTTAAAAAGGAGAGGAAACTTGCCTTTCTGCAGAAATCGCTCCCCATACCATAACGGAGGACACGTTTTGATACCTCTCAATCGCTTTTTTATGAGTTGGGATATCAGCCATCCTTGTTGGATACACACAATCGTTTTGAACGTTATGACTGTCTTGTAACAAAAAGAGTTTTGCATCCGACAAAATTATTTCGCAGCTTGCGTGCCGCCGAAGGAGTTGATCACTTCTTTTCTTTCTCATTATTTTTTGACGCTCTGTAAGACCGTGAATTGGTTTTTTTTGTTTAGGCATTCATCTTCAAATTTTTTTTAATAACATTTTGTACGGCTTTATGGCACACACCCATGTCTTTAGCCATCTTTCTTACAGAAATCGCACAATTTTGACTCATGAGTTCACGCACTTTCTTCACCATTTCTGGAGTTCTTCCGGTACTTTTGCGACCGATCTTTTTTGCGATTTTGAGGGTTCTAGTTTCCTTACACCGCGCTATAGTACGATATACAAACATTTTGTTGATTGTCAGATTTTTTAGCGATTTAACAATCACCCTTGGTTTTCACCCTTCAAATTTAATTTTACCCCAAGTTCTCGTTTGGCGTGTATGCTTCTCAAAAGTGTAAACAACACTAAATGATTTCGTTGCCTAACTAGTGTATTGTTTACAGTATTGATACAAAAAAAATACAAAAAAAAAATAATAAGTCTAGGCCTAATACGATAGGCACAGCAGCGCTTTGAAAAAAGGTAACAGTTATTCGTCGCCACGGTGTATTTATATTTATTTATTTTAAAGGTAGCTGGTTGTACATGTAAGACTGATTGTCTTTTAAGCACATCATGAAAGAATACATTAACTGATAGTAACATTTCAATTTTCTTATGTACAAAACTTGATATGCTAAACTTAATATACTAAACTAATCTAAACTGATAACATGATCTCAAACTTAGTCAGATATTAAGATAATAATTGGAGCAAGGAAATACAGAAAACAGAGAAAAAGAAGAGAAAAGAAGGTTAAAAATTAAAATTTACTGAAATAGGTTGAATACTGCCAACTTAAAGCGCCTTAGATTTTGCTCGGATTTAATAATATTTGGTAGGGAATTCCATAGTTTTACAGCATTGACAAAGAACGTTCTAGAGGAGGTAATTACTACGTGGCACAATGAGGTTATGGGTTCTAACAGACTGCGAAAAACGCAACTTTTTAAAAAGATATTCCGGTCGCTTTGTATAAATTAACTTATGCAAGAAGACTAGATTGCGAATTATGAGTGCCATTACCAACACAACGTTAATGGAGAAGTTGATTTTATTTTCGGCATCCAATTTATTGATGTGACTGCTGTCGTTCACCCGAAGCTGCTTCAACATTTCCAACGAGAGTACTTCCTCTATTGCTTCGAAGCTTGCCCTGGGTTGGAGAATTGCCGGCATCGGTTGATGATTGATTATTTCATTTGTTATAATTATTTTGTTGTTGACTTGAATGGTGGTGTTGTGATGCCGAATTATAAAAGTGCCTTTTAGCGGAATTAAGTCGCCGTTTACACGAACACTTCCTTCGTACTGATTGAGGAACAATATTCCTGGAGATATTTCCTCTACAGTCGGGACGTGTTGATTGTTGACTACGCTGCAGTTGGCGGTGCGGCTGCTCAGCAAGTTTGGGATGCACGACGATATTTATAATGTTAGTATCAGAACATATTTCTAAATTATTATAAGACTTACAGCAAAGAAAATAAACATACAGAATGCGCATGTCATACAAGCAAAAATTTTGTAGGCGGGTTCTAACATTGGAACCCGCGCTCTGCTCGCACAGATCACGTATGTGGTGAGAGCGTTGCTTTACAAGCGAGAACGTAGTTTTATGTGTTGCGCTCACTGCAGCGAGTGTGCGTTAGAACATTGTTGTGGCGTGAAATGATTGCAAGGTGAAGACGAACGCTGTTGTTGTTGTTGTTGCGCTGGCGAAAAGCTGAAATTGTAAAACGATTTCTGATTTCTGGCTGGCTTTTGTTGTTCTTCTACAAGCCTGAACGGCGTCGCATATTGCTCCTGAACTTATTGCAGACAGTAGTGTGCGCAAAGTCATAGAAAAGAAAATAAAATATGGTTGGCGTGACGACTTATGTGGTCGCTACAAACACAGTTCCTGAAGAATTTATCAAAAAAGTAGACCTAATATTTGATTGCATGAATAGGGTAATCGGATAATTGCTTTAGATCGGCTTTACAATTAAATAATGAGTCGTACAAATGTATAAAGATTTTTTTAATTATTTGAAAGATGTTAAATGTATGGATGATTCAAGTTGTATTTTTAGAACTAAAATCTGTTTTTTAATCAGTGATAAAATTAACCAATAACCCACATAAATGTTTTATAACAAACACGTTTTTTAACCAAGATAAATTAGAAAATACTTTTGCAATTTTGGGACAAAATTCAAGTAGTACTCGGTCAAGTGTAACAACTAACTTCGAAGATACACAGGATTCTATGAATCAAAACCTACTACATGCTGAGACAGACGAAACTGTATTTTTATTATTTTATTTCAGCAGTAATTACAACAATTATTACAACAAATTATTTTGTAGATAAAACTTCGACAATCGAGTAAAAATTAACATAGATAATAATTGTGGCATATGTTTCCAAAAACTAAGAAATGATAACCTTTTCACTGCGCTAAGTGAAACATTTTCCATAAAAATTATCAATCGGTTACAGACTTTTGCTACCTATTGCTCCTTCAGATTTCCTAATGAATGCTTTGACAGTAAATTAAAAAAGGAAGTTCCAAACGATGCAAAACATAAACAATAAAAAAACAACAAAAGAAGAGCTGTTTACATTTTTCTCGAGCTGTATACACATAAAAACTACCACAACAACAAACAATGGCGTCGTTGAAACGACGATCATTGCGCTGGCTGGTGTTGCTGTGAGAAATTTGCACAAAAAATTATTGAGTGGCCAAAACAACCACCAACGCCTCAAAGTACACAGGAGAAGCGGTACTTTCACTTCATGTGTGTTTGTTGTAGCGCGTGCTTCAGTTCGCACAGTCAATGAGCGTAAACTGAAGCGCTTGCTCTCCTGCTGGCACCACTCTTTCCCTTTTGTGGCTTCCCCCCGCTCTATGAAGCTCGCAAACAAAAATTTGAATTTTTGAGCTCAGATGCGCCTTCTATACACTTCATATTCTTTGCTTACAGCTAGTTGCAATTCCGAATATTTTATTGTCATTACATCTTAGAATAGATTCGAATGGTATTTTGTTAATTTTTTCTCTTATTTTTACTGCTCGTATAATAAGGTTTCTACAATTCCCTTTTTGGGTGGTTGGCAAACTAACAATGTAAACAATATTACTTCCATTAGTAGCAATGCGGACTTCCGCAAATTCCAAAGCTTCATCAATATTTATGTAGGGAAAATCTTCTCTTTGTAGTATTTTTTCTGTAACATTAATTTCTGAGGCTGACAAGATATATGAATTTACAATATGAGCTTTTGCCCAATGAATGGCATATTCTATATTTATTATTTCCTCTTTTAGAATTTGCATTTTAAATTTTAGTTCTAACGTTAATTCATTAATAAGACTCGATTCCTTTTTGATACCTTTTAGGATTTCATTTGTCACATTGGATATTTCATTAATTTTTTGAACAGTTAATTTATTTATAATTAATTGATTATTATTGTTCTCGAGTACCTTATTGAGCTTATTTGTTACAATTTCGAAATCATGGTGGTCCGGATTGCCAGCCAACCATTTCCATGCTGTGCCAATAACATCAATAGACCTTTTACTTCTTTTGGTTGTTCTTAATCTATTTAAATGATTTTTTATGTTTTCGCCTTCAAAGGATAGAAATGAATACAGGGGATGGGTAGGATTTAGTGCCGAGTGTATGGTGGTCTCAAATCTGGCTATAAGTTCTTCGTACTCCTTCAAATTTATGAGGTGGATGATTTTGAATGATCCGTTTGTTGGGATGACGATCATATTTACTTTCTTTACAGATTTTACATTGTGAGGTGATTCTCTTTATTTTTGCTGCCATCTGTGGGAAATAGAATTTCTCTAATAATTGCAATTTGTTTTCTTTGTCATTCCTGTGTGCTCTGGAATGTTCTTTTATGATCTCGTTTTCCTGGTCACTTTCGTTGGGTAAGTCTGTTACTATTTTCCTAGTGTAGCGAACCTTGTATTGATTAAAATGTATTGAATATATTTCTTGCAATTTGCCCAAAGTTTCGTCGTCTGTCTTAAGGGGCACAACTAGTTTGACCGCATGAAAAAAGGAGATTTTTTGTGAATTTTGAATTTTGTGAAGTATTGCATCGAATGTTTTAAAATTTTGCAGATATATTTATGCATAAATAATGAATACAAAGTAATTTTTTTAAATGAAAAAATTCGATTTTCAGCAAGTTATCCACCATCTCCTGAGTCTTCAAAAAAAAAAAACGTTCTCCCACTGCTGCAGTGATTGTAGCCTTCGCAGTGCCTGAAATCAAAAAATCCAAAAATTTTACTTAACTAGGTTATATTTCCTATACAATGACCCTCGGTTGTAAAAAAAAAATAAACTGCACCAAAATGGCGGTTTTTTGAAAAAAAAAATTAAAATTTTGCTGAAAAATCTGATGGTTTCTGGCCTGGCATAATTATACTTTTCATCCTATCATTAAACTGGAGGATCATTGTATGGAAAAACAAATACACAATAAGCTAAAAAAAGACCCAAGTCGATCGGGTGTTTTGTTATCAAGTTACAGCTGCAGCAAATTTGAAAAATGTAGTTTTGAGAAAAACGCGTTTAAAGTTTTAAAACCGTGTTACCGCGTACCGTGTTTCCCTCGCGACGGTAGACACCTTGACGCGGTGCGAGGGCTTAGTCACATTGACTCGACTTGGCCATGCTGACCGGCGCGGTGTCAGGCCAGACCTGATCGCGCCTGGCAGATTCAACCATGTCAGACGGGCAGTCGACGAGTGCAGACCAGGATCTACCCTCCTCAAGCCCGGGTGTCATGCGTCACCGTGCCCAGGGTTAGTTTGCAGTCGAGGAGCATACTGACTGTATTCTAACGGCGCCTGCCGGGCACCTGTCCGCCCCCGGCAGTAACTATGGACTTCCCATGGCATGGGGCTCTGCCATGGGTGACAATCCCCTTCCCCTTCCCATTTTTTCGGCTACCGAAATCCCCTCGCGGGTCATTAGGTAGCCGGTACGAACCAGATGTTATGAGCTCAAAACACCCAGCCTCGGATAGGAAGACGAGCGCCGCCGGGCACGGCCCTAAACCCCGCCCAACCACCAGCGGTCCTAGCGGAAGCAAGGGATCGCAAGGCCCCAACACAATGGAGCCTAAGATCAGACCACCCTTCATAAGGCACGGTACGATTCCCAGGGGAGCCCTCCCGAAGGACCCCCCTCCCAAACCCGAGCCAAGACAGGCTCCGCCAAAACTCCATGAGGGCAGGCGACCTGACAGGCCAACTCTCGCCGCAGCCAAACCGGCAGCGGCCGAACCCTCGACATCGCGCGCAGCCACCCTACCCCAACCCGCCGCCTCCGAGCGGCCAAGTACCTCTAGGCCTCCCTCAAAGGTGAAGCCATCAGTGAGGGCCTACAGGGACAAGAGAGCGGCGACTAAGCTAGTCGAGAAGATCACCGCGATCCCGGAAAAGGAACGCACCGAAAAGGAAGTTGAATCGCTCGCATGGGCGAGGAAGATTCTCTCTACGAGCGAGGCCCGCGGCCAGCCCACAACTAAAAGACAGAGGTCCGCGGACGAGGTGCAAAATGCACCCAAGAGGCCCAAACCCCTTAGGCAACCGGCCAAGAATTTCAATGAAGTCCTGAGGGACCACCTGGTGATGGCGATCCTCGACAAAGGCAACGCTGATGGCTACATGTCTCCGGACAAGTGGAGATCAGTGGAGATATGCCTCTGCAAGGGATACAAGGGAATTCTCCAGAAGAATCCCGGCCCGCCTCCCGAATGCTGCGATGCTGGCTGGCATCAGGGCCACATCAAGCTGATGGCTTGCGCTGACGAACGCTCCGCTAACCTACTGAAGCTGGCGATAGCTGAGGTAGGCGAAATCTGGCCGGGGGCGAACCTACAGGTAGTCCCGAAAAGCGAGATCCCGAACCGCCCGCGATCCAGGGCATGGATACCGGCGGAACCATCGAAGCCAGAGGAGATCCTGGAACTGCTTCAGCTCAGCAACCCCAATCTACCCACCAACAATTGGAAGGTTGTGAGGGTGAGCGAGGCTAAGGGCAAATCCAGGCTGGTGACGGTCATCCTAAATGAGGAGTCTGTCACACCACTAAACGAACGCGACGGCGTCGTCAGTTACGGCTTCAGCTCAATAGTCCTACGCGTATACAAAAAGGACGAACGAGAAGCCGCGAAAATACCGTCGGTCGACGCTGAGGACAATCATGACGACCCGCCCCCAGAACGCATGTCGGTGACGGAGTGCGAAATGCATTCCGACTCCGACACACAATCAATCTCGTCCCTAGTTGGCAAATTCTTCGGTGGCTGGACCAGGGACAGGGATGAAGACGCTCTGCTTGCCTCTGAGCCAGAAGACGCCGACACCACAATCATCAATGTTCCGCAGCACAAAGCAACGGACGATTCAAGTGGTGCAAATTAACCTGCACCGGTCCAAGGCAGCCTCGGCCGCCCTCCTCCTCCACCTTCACCAAAAGGGGGAGGACATTGTTCTCATCCAAGAGCCCTGGACTGTAGCAGACAGGGTTTGCGGACTGAGCACTTCCACGCACTCGGTGGTCTACACTCAAGGTATGGGTCGACCCAGATCGTGCATTCTCATCAGCAGGAAGATTAAATTTTTCCTTCTCTTTAAATTTAGCAACCGCGACACGACTACCATATGCCTAGAGCAAGGGAGGAAGCCGATGTGGATCCTCTCAGCCTACATGGCCCACGACCACTTGATGGTACCAGCCCAGGAAGTTCGTGACGCAACCGATGAAGCCCGTAGAAGCGGAGCCCATCTCATCATCGGCGCAGATGCAAATGCCCACCACACGATGTGGGGCAGCACGGACACCAATGACAGAGGTGAGTCTCTTTTCAATTTCATTCTTGCCTTCAATTTGTCTATTTGTAACATCGGCCGCGAGCCTACATTCGTTACTGCCACCAGGAAGGAAGTCCTGGACATCACATTGGCTACATGGGACCTCTCTGAAGCGGTCCTCCAATGGAAGGTGTCCAGTGACGCCTCCCTCTCTGACCATAGGTATGTTCTATTTAAGATAGACTCGTCCGTCCCGAAACCACCCGCCTTTTACAATAGGAGAAAGATGGACTGGGGCAAGTACAACTATATTCTCTCGTCTCGACTCCCCTCGCCTACTCCAACAGAGCCTCGCTCCTTGGAACAGGTTGAACGGATGGTCGATACCATCACTAGAATCTGTAATAGCGCCTCGAACGCTTCCTGCCCAAAGGTTATCCCCAGAGGCAAACCCAAACCGCACTGGTGGACTGCGGAAATTGCAGCACTGCGTCGCGAATGCAGGAAGCTGTTCAACAAAGCGAAAGCAGACAACTCATGGCCAACCTACAAGGAGGCCCTACGTCGCTATAAAAGCGCACTAAGGGACGCTAAGCGATCCTCATGGGCGTCCTACTGCGAATGCGTCGAAAACGCATCAGAAATCAGTAGGCTTCGAAAAATTCTTGCGTCTAACCCCACCTTCACGGGTTCAATTAAGAACCCGGACGGGGACTGGACCAGTTCATGCTCCGAAACTCTGGAGCTTCTAATCGACACACATTTTCCGGGCAACTCAACCACATCCTTGAACTGTGTATCGACTGCAACACATACGTGCCCCGACTTCAGCGATGCCGCAATCAACGACCACAGTCTGAACTGGGCTATTGACAGCCTAGAGCTGGGTAAATCGCCAGGTCCGGACGGTATCACCCCGGAGGAACTAAAGCAGGCCAGAAAGTCACTTGCCCCATGGCTCATCACCATCTACAAAGCGTGTGTTAGACTCGCCGATGTTCCACGCCAATGGAACATGGCGAGAGTCATCTTCATCCCCAAAGGGGGAAGGAGCAGCCACGCGGTGGCAAGAGACTTTAGGCCTATCAGCCTTACCTCCTTTTTTCTCAAGGTATTTGAGAAATTGCTAGACGCATACATCCGAAGCACTGTCGATCATAACAGGATCTCAGGGCTTCAGCATGCCTATACCAAGGGCAAGTCCATAGAGACCGCCCTGCACGACCTTGTACATAGGGTCGAAAAGTCACTCTCGCTCAGGGAATTCACGTTGGCGGCTTTCCTCGACATCGAAGGAGCCTTCAACAACATCCGCCTAGAGGCCATCATTACATGCTTAGTCGACCTGCAGCTTAACAGCCGACTAACTATGCTACTGAAGAACCTACTTCAAAAGAGGTCCATTACTGCAGAGCTAGGTGTTTCTAAAGTCACGAGATTCGTGACTAGAGGCACCCCCCAAGGAGGGGTACTGTCACCTCTGCTCTGGAACCTAACAGTAAACCCTCTCATAACCAAGCTGGCAGCTTCAAGCTGCCACGTTATAGCTTATGCAGACGACATCGCTCTCCTGGCCTCGGGTAAGCATGTCAACACTCTAAGCGACCTATTACAAGGAGCTCTTGATACACTATCTTCATGGGCAAAAGACTGCGGTTTGGGTGTCAATGCGGCCAAGACGGATCTCATGCTTTTCACGAAGAAGCACAGGATACCGCGGTTCAGATCACCCACGCTAAACGGCACTCCTCTCCTGCCCATTGATAGAGTCAAATATCTAGGAATAATACTAGACCGTAAGCTCACCTGGAAGGATAACATTGCAAATCGCATCCAGAAAGCAACCACCGCCCTTTACACATGTAAAAGGGCCATCAGCAGAAATTGGGGTCTGAAACCCCGCGCCATTCATTGGCTGTACACGGCAGTAGTAAGGCCTATTCTCATGTTTGGTGTCACAGTATGGTGGACAGCCCTGAGCAAGTCCACATACGTGAGCCAACTCAGTAAAGTTCAAAGAATGGCCTCCATACTAATCACTGGGGCTATCAGAACCACACCATCTAAAGCCCTTGATACCCTGCTGCATTTGCTCCCCATCGACATCTATGGCGAGCTCGCGGCAAGTTGCATGGCTATCAGGCTCAACGCGATCCTTCCCTGGACCAGAACAGATATTGGCCACGCTTCCATCGTCAACAGGTTACCATTCCAGGCAACCGAAATTGACTATGTTATTCCAACACCACTCCCTAAAATACTTTTCAGCGCCAAAATCCCCTCGAGGGATGACTGGAGCAATCGGGAAATTCCGGAGGAGGCCGATAATTCGGCAACCTTCTACACGGACGGATCAAAGATGAACGACAAAGTTGGCAGTGGCGTTTACTGCAATCATCTGAACCTCCGAATGTCCTTCAGACTTCCAGATCACTGCAGCGTATTCCAAGCTGAACTCACGGCCATCAGTCAGGCGGCCGCCTGGCTCAAATCAAATGCGATCTCCCGCAGGGAAATCACCATTTACACCGACAGCCAGGCGGCGATACAAGCGCTACTAAGCGAACACCCCCGTTCTAAAACAGCGCTCCACTGCCGCTCATCTCTAAACGAGATCTCCGAGCAGTACAACGTGCATCTGTGTTGGGTGCCGGGGCACAGGGACATAGAGGGTAACTGTATAGCCGACGAGCTGGCCAGAGCAGGCACGGAGCTGCAATCCATAAACGCTACAGAAGAGGCTGGCATTCCACTCTCTACCTGCAAATTACGCCTCAGGAGCTTTTATCTTCGTAGAGCAAACACTAGATGGCTCGCAGAAGACACATGCCACACAGCAAGACAGATCTGGCCAACAATCGATCTGAGCAGATCCAGGGAATTGATCCTGCTAAACAAACCCTCAATAGGGATTGTCGTAGGAATCATAACTGGACACTGCCCCATCGGTCAACACGCCAGAAGACTAGGACTGCTGTACAATGATTTCTGCAGAAGCTGCAGGAACGAAGACTGTGAGGAAACTGTTGAGCACTTCCTCTGCGAATGTCCGGCGCTTGCAAGAACACGCCTACGTCTCTTGGGACAGCACTCCTTCAGCTGCATAGCAGATCTAGAGCAGATGCCCCCAAGCAATCTTAACAAATTCATCAGAGCCACTAGATGGCTCTCACCTCAGGGAAGCGTGTAGGCGGAGTCATCTCCCCACCATGTGGTAACACAATGGGCCACCAGGCCTAAGTGATGCCCGTGAGGCGGCCACTTAACCTACCTACCTACCGCGTAGTGAACGAGACGGATTTGAGGCTCTGTATCTCAGAGACTTTTACGAATTCGACAAAATCCGTTCTTTTACTTTTTCTATGATAGTTATACTATAAAAATATGAAATAAAACAAAAAACGAAATTTTCAAAATTTCAAACTAGTTGTGCCCCTTAATACAATTAGTAACTGAAGGGTTTAGATATTTCTTAAGAATTTCAAAGATTTTGTCCCCATCGAACTCCTTTTCTCTGATCGTGTGCCTGTGGTAAGTTGGGTGAATGATTTGAAATTGGTAATAGGAGTCTTTTCCAAATGAGAGGAGTATCTTATTTTTGAAGGCGTTTATTGGGGCTTCCGTAAATTGTATTGTGTTTTGCGATGAACTTTGATCACTGTGTTGGTTTTTTTCCTGGACATGTTCTTGGACATTCGTCCCTCCTCCCCTCTGAGAAGCGCTGTCAGGGGGTGGCACTACTAGGTCCGGCTTGGTTAACATTTAGGACGGGTGGGCGGATAAGGTTGTTGGGATTTGCCATTTTGTTATTTTTCTTATCCACTGGAGGGTCTGGTGTTCAGAATCGCAGTGTTGAAATTTGTTATAATTTTTTTTTTTTTTATTATTTCTTTATTGGCTGTACGAGCCTTTAGATATGTGGTTTTTTTCTTAAACCCTAATTTCACTCTTACGAAACAAAATTTATGGTTGAAAGATTTTCCCTTTTTTCTTCCGATATAATTTTCTCACAATATTTTCACTTATTACTTTAATGGTTCTCTTTTATTTTACTAATTGCTATTAACTTGATTAAATTTATGGTTGAAAGATTTTTTTTCTTCCGATATAATTTTCTCACAATATTTTCACTTGTTTATTTAATGGTTCTCTTTTATCTTACTAATTGCTATTAACTTAAACTAAATGTTCTGCCAACTGACAACACCGCAACTGTCGGGAACATGCTGGGTCGGTGGGAGCAACTGGTTCCTTTTTGTTGAAAATCCGCTACTGGGGAGTCACTGTCCACACGTTGTTCCAGCCCGCTACGATCCAACGATGCTAACGGTGTCCCGGGGTCCAGAGGTGAAGTAGTGCAGTGCGTGGAGAAACACGTTGGGCGCCAGTTAAGAGTTCGGCGGGCTTCTTCAGGCCGACTTATGCTCTTATTCCAAGTTGAGCGGGGCGGGCTTCTTTAGGCCGACTTACGCGCTGCTTCTATGGCTGAGCGAGGCGGGCTTCTTTAGGCCGACTTACGCGCTGCTTCCATGGCTGAGCGAGGCGGGCTTCTTTAGGCCGACTTACACGCTGCTTCCAAGTTAAGCAAACACTTTAGAGTTAACTTCTGAGCGGCACAACCGTCTTTATTGAATGCAAAAATAGGAATGAATGCTTGCTTAAAATTAAAGCTGAACATGGGTTGCGAAATCGATATTCGCAAACGCATTATCAGCGTTTCTGCTGCGGACGTCGAACGCAGCAGATCGTCGCGAAGTCAACGCCTTGAGGCGCGCGTCAGCATTATTTGTCAACATTGTGAGTTTGTTGACCTAAACGCTGCAGCGGCGGCAAATTTTCGGCGTCAGCAGAATTTTCGCTAACTTATACAAAAGAAATACGCAAGGCAAAGAGAACCAGTTTCCATACGTTTTGCGAGGAGATATCATCCACCCCCCAATCGGCGAGACTACATAAAGCCCTCGCAAAAGGAGGGGTGGAGAATAAGATGGCTCTCAAGCTTCAGCAGCCGCCGTGGCTCAGTTGGTTAGTGCGCGGTCCAGCGAGTCGAATGCAGAGCGACGCAAGTTCGAATACTGCATGTAGTAACACCTAAAAAAAATAACGGGAAACTCGTTTTCTCTTTCGGTGGCTGTCCTCTCAGCTGGAAATGGCAAACCTCTGAGAGTAAAAATTGCCTATGAAAAAGCTCCCAACCTGCCGTTCGGAACTGGCATAAAAACTGTAGGTCCCTTCCACCCGCGTACAATTAGTCCTACAGGCCAATCAGTCTAACATCTTTCGTTATGAAGACCATGGAGAAGTTGTTAGATCAGCACATACGAACCGTGACGCTCAAGAGACAACCTCTTCATGCTGCGCTGCATGAGTATAGGGCAGGAAGATCGACGGAGACTGCCCTATACCAGCTCACGAGTCTGATTCAAGACGCTCTTATGAATAAAGAGACTGTGTTGTGCGCTTTTCTAGACATCGAGGACAACACCTCCCATGAGGCAATAGAAAGAGCACTTAATCGAAGAGGGGTAGAAACCACTCTCAGCCGCTGGGGAAAAGCTATGCTTACCACCAGAACGGCCGTAACGAAGGTGGGCTCAACCACCAGGAGTGTACTGACAAACAGGGGTTGCCGTCAGGGTGGTGTATTATCACCACTACTGTGGAGCCTGGTTGTAGATGAGCTCCTTGATATACTGACAAGCAGTGGCATAATCTGTCAAGGTTATGCCGATGACATTGTCATTGTTGCCAGAGGAAAGTTCGAAGACACTCTGTGCGACATAATTCAGAGAGGGTTAAAATTAACCCAAGAATGGTGTGCCCGGGCAGGCTTACGAATAAACCCGGATAAAACCACCATAGTACCATTTACACTAAAAAGAAAACTTCAGCACATGCGGGCGATACAGTTGCTCGGCAAGAGCATCGCAAGCAAGCCGGAGCTAAAGTATCTTGGTATAACACTAGATTCGAAGTTATTCTGGAATAAACATGCTGAGGCAGTTATCGGTAAAGCGACGAAAGCAGTCATGGTGTGCAGATCATTAGCAGGCAGAACCTGGGGTTGCAAACCAAGTATACTGAGATGGTTGTACATCATGATAGTGAGGCCAGTACTCACATATGCAGCAGTGGCATGGGCCCCAAGAACCAAACTCACTACAGTGAGGAACCGGTTAAATAAGGTCCAGCGACTGGCGTGCACGTGCATTACAGGGGCTATGAGAACCTGTCCCACTGGAGGTGATACTCAATATGTCACCATTGCATTTAGCAATTGAAATGGCGGCCACGCGACTTTCCTTGGGCTGGCCAGAACAAGTAAAGGGGGGGGATCACGTTCTAAGTCGCAGAGACTTGGACGTGTTATCTGTTGGTAACCCCTATGTATTGTACCCAATGGATACAATAACGAAAACGTACAACTACGAGAAAAACTTCGCGGTATATATGAGTAATAAAGTGGACTGGGACTGGGAAGCACACCAGTCCCATTTCAAACCACATACTATTACGTGGTTCACAGACGGCTCCAAAACGCACGATGGAACAGGGGCGGGGGTATTTGGACCTCGCTTCAAGCACTATGGGCCCATGGGGAATACACCCAGCATATTTCAAGCAGAGTTATATGCCATCAGGCTCTGTGTGCAAATTAACCTCGAGCGTTTGTACAGGGGGCAAGACATAGTCATTTGTTCTGACAGTCAAGCAGCCATCAAAGCACTAATCTCGTATGAGATCACCTCAGGGTTAGTGCTGGAATGCATAGAAGCATTGAATAAACTGGGTTCCAGAACATAGAGGATTAGAGGGTAATGAGGAGGCTGATAGCCTTGCTAGAACTGGGGCAGCTGTGATCCCCCTTGCACCAGAACCTTTCATCGGGCTGGGCAAAAGCACTCTAGCAGAGTCACTAAGACTTGAGGAAAGAACCAGGAACGCAGAACACTGGTCAAATGCCACAGGTCTTAGGCAATCGAAAATCTTCATCAAAGGTTATAACTCCAGATGGAGTGAAGAATGCCTCAGACTGGGAAAACCCCAGCTTAGACTGGTCACCGGGCTGTTAACCGGGCACTGCAGGATGAGGAAACACATGCACACAATCGGAGTAGAACAAGTAAGCGTCTGCAGACTCTGCGGAACAGCGGAGGAGACTCCTGAGCACGTCATACTGCACTGCGATGCGGTATGCCGTAGTAGGAGACAGCACTTGGGCCAGTACTGGCTTGCAGAAGAGAACGTCAAACACCTTCTCCCACGTGAGTTACTAAGCTTCATTAGGTCGGTGGGACTAGGGGATGTTCTCTAAAGTTGTAGGGGGCACAATAGATCAGCTTTGGTCTCAGTGCACTTTTCCCCTTTCAAATCTATCTATCTATCTATTTTATTAAATCATCCTTTATACTTTGGGGTCTTTTATATATCAATATTTTTCGGCCAGTTCTTTTTTATTATTCTCTGTTGCAACAAATTATATTTCATTTTAAATGTATCCTTTTGTATATGCTTGAATATTTCATCTTCTACATTTAGCGCTAATTCTTTAATCTTCAATTCGTGCATTTTTGATGATAGCTTCTCCAAAGACAAGTCGATTAGATTATCACTACATCGCACAATTATTTTATTCTCTTTTACGTCTTCATTTACGTATATGCCCTTAACCCTAGTGTGTGTGCTGAAAAACAACACTTTTACCCATGTGATGGGGTACCCCAGTACAAATTGTACGAAAATTTCACATTTTTTGTTTGCAGTGTAAGACATTTTACAGTTTTTGTTAAGTTTTAAAGTTGTCTTTCGACAGGTTCAAAAAATTTTTATGTTTTAAAGTTTTCGATAACGATGCTAGCCGACCTTTACGACCCGAAACAAATAAAGCGGCTGCAATTTTTTTTAGATAAAATTGTTCTATTACAAATTATTTGCTTTAGAAAGTTTTACTTATAAGAAATATCTAAGAAATCGATGAAACTCCATAAAAAATGTGTTGGGTTATCCGGGTTCCCCAGCAACTAAATGGAATCAAACACTCGAAAATAAAGACATAATACCATTTTGGAAGTTGTCATGAAGTTCCACCTTTATAGGTTATCCGCAAGTATGTAAAATTTCAGTATCAAAGTCATTTGGGTACCCGGGTACCCCATCACACACATAAGGTGAATAGACTCAGTAGAGCTACGTCCACGCAAACGTTTTGAAAATAAAAGAAGTAAATGTTTTGTGTCGGATGTGCTTTATAATGTTTTATTAAATGTTTAGCGTTTGTTGGAAAATGTAGGGGAATAGGTTCGGTTGTGGGCACCTTTTTGTTAGCGTTTGTTGGAAAATGTAGGGGAATAGGTTCGGTTGTGGGCACCTTTTTGTTTTTGGCTCATAACTTTTTACCAAGTTCTCCTTAATCGGACATATGGACATCTATGGAAAGCTAGAAACCTTAGCTAACAAGTAATGACAAAAGTAAATCGATTCCGTCAAATAGAAAAGTTTGTTTTTAAATTTTGTAAAGTAGTCATTTTTAACAAAAATTGTTTTTTGGTTCGGTTGTGGGCACCCTTGGAAAATCTGCTGGAAACGGGGAAATATTAAGAAAAACCAACACGAATATAGAAAAACATTAAGTCTTAATTATTTGAAGCACAATGCACGCATGTGAAGTGGCTGGTACGTATGTCGGCACACTTTAGATGGACGGGCATTTCAAAATGTAAGTGACCAAGTCATTCTCCTGGGCTGTCAAGAAGACCTAAAGTAAAATGAAATTCAACCTAATTAATCAACACTCTTCAAGTGATGTGACGTGAAGAAGGTGGAAAACACCAGTTAACCTGATTCGATAACGTCCACGAAAAGAAGAAAAAGAAGAAAACACCACCGTCGACAGCTTTGATGTCTCCGAAATTTTCTTCCACCTTCTTTTTGTAGCGTTGAAGAGTGGTTCGGGAAATCGCATACGCTGCGGCAGTCGGTTTTGTGGTTAGCTTATCTGCAGAACAATGTTAAATTACATCTAGCACATTAAAAACGATATCGGAGGATTTTTTTTATTTACCCTCGGAAGATATAGCTAAAACAACCAAAAAATGCGTTAAAAGACCATTTTCGATGAAATAACTTACCAAAACTTACCAAATCACTAAAAGACGGGTGTCCACAACCGAACTAATTGCAGTGCCCACAACCGAATTTGGCAGCCATTTTGAGAAGTAGTGAAAAATTTGTTCGGGGTAAACATATTGGTTGTAATCAATATTGGATCACAAAGTATAATAAATTTACTAAATAAAAATGCATTTTACTCGCCTTCTCGATGGATTCACTTCGATTAATGACACCATTTAAAATGTTTAAAAAAATTTGTGTCTTCTTTTTTAAGCACAGAAAGATATATATGGTCCCAGCACAAAGCAGGCGTGTCTGTTCGACTCAGTATTTGGCACAAAAAGATCGTGGTTCCATAATTAACAATCGGCCTTAGTCAAAAAAACCCAGCCTGCTTTCTATTAAAAGATACGAAGGGGTGCCCACAACCGAACTATGCCCACAACCGAACCTTTTACCCTATATATAATTGACGTCAGCTATAATTGCTAGGTTTTGTGTTGGTTTTTAAATTTATCTCGGGGGATCGGTGTTCGGTCGCCGGAGTTCGTACTTCGAGTGCCCGCCGGTCGCGCAAGCTCCCTTCGGGATGGCCAGGGTTACCATCCGTACATATAAACCCATAACACAATAATATTGACAATATTTATTTCTGAGAGCTGCGTGGCCGGCAGTGTTTAGCGATCTAAACATAAAGGTTAATGTTGCTTTTTACTTTAAATTTCAATTTCTTTACGCTCCTGACGTCAGCTATACAGGTGCCGTCCCAAATGTGAAGTTCATGACTCTTCGTTGGTGAGCAGCATCCTTCTTTATTTTCTTCCTTTTCTGCGTTCAATTTAGCAGTCACGTGTTATTATAAATGTTGTATTTACGAATTTGTCATCGGTATTCGGTATCATGGTCTTAAGTAAATCTGAGTCAATTTTTATTCGTGATAATGCGTCTGCATTTGCATTAATTTTTCCTTGCCTGTAGACGATCTCGTAATCATAGTCTGAGAGGTGTAAGCGTATTCTTGTTTGCTTACATTATGGGTTTTTATGGGAAAATAGTGGACTAATGGTCGGTGTTCAGTGACTACTATAAATGTTTGTCCGAATAGGTATGGTCTGAAGAAATTGATTCCCCAATGAATGGCTAGTAATTCCTTTTCTATTACCGGTTTGTTTTACTAGCATATGATATCGGTAAGTCGTTTCCTATTTCTCCTTGCGAGAGTATTGCTCCTAATGCGTAATCAGAAGCATCAGTCGTTAAAATGAATGGTTTTTCAAAATCGGGATATTGTAGAACTGGTGGGTTGACCAGTTTTTGTTTCAGAGTTGCAAATGCGTTTTGGCATTCGTTTGTCCAAATGAATGGTTGTCTTTTCTTGAGTAGGTTGTTTAGAAATCTGGCTATGTCAGCAATATTTGGTATGAATTTTTGGTAATAATTGCAGAATGCTATGAATCGTCGAACTTGGTCTGAATTTTTTGGTATTCGATATTGTTCGATTGTTTTGTGTTTTGCTGGATCTGTTCGAACACCTGATCTCGTGATTAAGTGTCCCAGGTATATTACTTCTGGGAGACAGCAAATGTTCTCCGGGATCTCTCAAGGGAAAACCAAGTGATAGTACACTGGATCCTTGCGCACTGTGGGCACGATGGTAATGAGGAAGCGGACAGATTGGCAAAGGATGGGGCTGCTAGCCGGCCCTACGGATCTGAACCAATCATAGGTGTTAGCAAGTCTCATTACAGACATTGTGTGAAACAGGAATTCATTAATCGAGCAAACCACAAATGGTCGAACACAATGGGGCAACGATGCTCCAAGCTTTTCTTTCCAGCTTACTCGGAAAGGAAATCTAGGTACCTAATTGACCTAAGCAGAAAGGATTTCAAGGCATGACGGGGATGCTAAGTGGACACTGTCTGCGAAATATGCATAGGGCGCATCTGGGACTAACGGACAGCGAGCTTTGCAGATTTTTTATGGAAGAGGAAGAGACTTTTGTACATATTATAACTGAATGCCCTGCCCTAATACACGCAAGAAAGCGAATATTAGGGAAGGAGGTAATGCAGACGATAGATTTGTCTGAAATGAAGCCAAGGAAACTAAAGGAGTTCCTAGATAACATTGGAGGAGACGAGCTTCTCGAGTAACGTAGAGTGAGAGCAGTGTCTCGGGCAGGTGTTGTCCGAATCCCAAATCTAATCTGTATTTCTTCGAGGTTTGAGAAAATGGCATTTATTGGGATTCAGTTTGAGATTGTTTTTTTCTAGACGTTCGAAAACTCTTATAAGGTTGTCGTTGTGGTGTTTAAACTACAGCCGTATACAATGATATCGTCTACGTAGAGAAATGCTCTTAATTCTAAGCTTGATAGTGCTATTGTAAGCATCCTTTGAAAACTGTTAGAATAGATTTTTAGTCCAAAAGGCAATCGTTTGAAATGGTAATGACCGTTTGCTGTCGAGAATGCAGTTATTGGTTTTGAGCTTTTCTCCAGTGGGATTTGGTGGGTTGAGCTCGTCCGATTTTTAAAAGTGGTAACAAGAATGATGTGACTAACTACAGGCCAACTTCTAAGTTATCTTCGGTTTCGAAACTTTTTGAATCCATTGTTAATAAAAAGGTGTATTTTGCGGTAAAAAATCGTATTTGCCCACATCAACATGGCTTTGTGTCTGGTCGATCCACCGTTACTAATTTGGCTGTCTTCTCTGAAGACTGACTTTCGGCTTTCCAGAAAGGTTATCAAATTGATGCGGTCTATACTGACTTCTCTAAGGCATTTGACAGAGTCTCTCATAAGTATCTAGTATCTAAGCTTGCTGGTATGGGATTTCACTCTGTCTTTCTCAAATGGTTAAAATCCTATCTTAGTGACCGTCTCTGTGTTGTGACCCTTGATAATACATCCTCTCAACCCTTTATGGCGACCTATGGTGTTCCCCAAGGTAGTATCCTAGGTCCACTTTTATTTGTGATCTTTGTTAATGACGTCAGTTCTTGTTTTTCGAATCCAAAATTTTTATTATATTCGGATGATCTCAAAGTTTACTCTGAGATTAGATCCCCTGAGGACTTTTCTCTGCTTCAAGTTGAACTTAATAACTTATATGACTGGTGTGTCATTAATCGTCTTCATCTTAACATCTAACTCCGTTTTAAACGTAGTCATAATATTAAAGATCTGGGTGTTAATTTTGATTCCAAATTTTCCTTCTCTGCACACATTGATTCTACCATCTCCAAATCATATTCCATGTTAGCTTTTGTTCGTCGTAATTGTTCTCCCTTTTCGGATCCCTTCACTCTCAAATTACTATATTCCGCTTTTGTCCGTTCTAGACTCGAATATGCGGCCTTTATTTGGAGGCCGTCTTACGCCTTGAGCGAGTTCAGAAGGTTTTTATCCGCTTCGCTCTTCAGTCTCTGAATTTTGTCGATCCGATCCCTTCCTATAGTGCTCGGTGTCAGCTTTTGAATTTAAACTCGCTTGATAGTAGGAGATCATTTCTATCACTGAAATTCCTGTTTGGTATCATTAATAGACTTGTTGACTGCGCGTCTCTTCTTGAAAGGATAAACTTTAATATTCCAGCAAGATCGTTACGGCGCACCGAGTACTTTAATGTTGGCTTAAGTAAATCAAACTACGCTCGAAATGTTCCTTTGACAACGGAATATAATTATCTCTCAAATTCTTTGGTCTATCTAAAAATGTTTTTTGCAATACTTTGTCTAATTCTAAGTTTCTTAGGTAATTTGAATTGTTTTCTTTCTATCTGTTACTTCTGTTAGTCTGTATGTTGTAAGACTGAAATAAATAAATCAATCAATATCAATATCTAGAGTTGAAAAGTATTTGGCTCGTCCCACGTGGTCTAATGCATCCTCCAGTCTCGTTAGTGGAAATTTTTCATTTACTATTTTTTTATTCAATTGACTGAAATCTACCACTAATCTCCATTTCTTCGCATTGCCTTCGCTTTGCTTTGGTACTAGTAGAAGTGGTGAGTTGCACGCACTAGTGGATGGCTCAATTAAGTCTTCTGTTAGGAGTTGTTGAACTTGTCTCTCTATCTCTTCATGTTGGGTATGTTGTAGCCGGTAGTTTTTTATATATATGGGTGTTTTGTCTGTTAACTGTAATTTTTAGGAGTCGAAATTATTGACTGACAGTGCTTCATCTTCTAGGTGGAAAATACATACAGTTGCGGTCAAAATAATAGTAGTACGCGTACAACGAAAAGAAAATTAAGAAAAAATAATCTGCTTTTCTTTACAAATATTTATTTTGTATTTTTTTTAACAAGTTATATGTGTTAACAATGCAATCATAAAAGAAAACTTAAGAATTAAACTCAGTTTGGTTTGATTTAAATTAAATGCGTCAAAAGCTCCAAAATATGGACGGTCAAAAAAATAGTAGTTCGCTTTACTTTCATAAAAATGAAGCAAAAATTGTGTTTCATTTTAAAAGATTTAGTGGTTAAATAGTAATAACGTAATTTTTCTTCAAATTAATATTTAGTTGCGTGACTGTTGTTTGACTATTACTGCAGCACAGAGCCGATGCATTGAAATAACCAAATTTTCATATCTTTCTCTAGGGGCGTGGTCTACTGCTTCTCAAAGTTGATTATTATTTAAAAGATTATTGTGAGCATCTGCTCTCTTCACGTCACACCACAAATTTTTAATTATATTGAAGTCTGGTGATTGTGCGAGCCATTCCATAACCCTAATCCTGCTTTTGCGAAGCTCCTTTCATGCGACCTTGCTTGTATGCTTTCGGTTATAATCCTGTTGGAAGATCCAAAGCATTGGCGTTTTTTCACGGACATACGGTAGCACGATTTCCCGCAAGATTCGTACACATACACATCGATCCATCGTTTTCTTGATCAAATAAATAGCGCCACCCCCATACAACGTAAGACATGCTCAATAAATAAATGCATGTCTTACGTTTTATGGAGGTGGCGCTATTTATTTGACATACGGTAGCACGATTTCCTGCAAGATTCGTACACATACACATCGATCCATCGTTTTCTTGATCAAATAAATAGCGCCACCTCCATAAAACGTAAGACATGCTGAATAAATAAATGCATGTCCTACGTTTTATGGAGTGGCGCTATTTATTTGATCAAGAAAACGATGGATCGATGTGTATGTGTACGAATTTTGCAGGAAATCGTGCTACCGTATGTCAGTGAAAAAACGCCAATGCTTTGGGTCTTCCAACAGGATTATAACCTAAAGCATACAAGAAAGGTCGCACGAAAGGAGCTTCGCAAAAGCAGGATTAGGGTTATGGAATGGCTCGCACAATCACCAGACTTCAATATAATTAAAAATTTGTGGTGTGACGTGAAGAGAGCAGTTGCTCACAATAATCTTTTAAATAATAATCAACTTTGAGAAGCAGTAGACCACGCCCCCAGAGAAAGATATGAAAATTTGGTTATTTCAATGCATCGGCTCTGTGCTGCAGTAATAGCCAAACAACAGTCACGCAACTAAATATTAATTTGAAGAAAAATTACGTTATTACTATTTAACCACTAAATCTTTTAAAATGAAACATAATTTTTGCTTCATTTTTATGAAAGTAAAGCGAACTACTATTTTTTTGACCGTCCATATTTTGGAGCTTTTGACGCATTTAATTTAAATCAAACCAAACTGAGTTTAATTCTTAAGTTTTCTTTTATGATTGCATTGTTAACACATATAACTTGTTAAAAAAAATACAAAATAAATATTTGTAAAAAAAAAGCAGATTATTTTTTCTTAATTTTCTTTTCGTTGTATGCGTACTACTATTATTTTGACCGCAGCTGTATGTGTCTTTCTTCCCCCGGAGGAGTGGTGTATTCTTCCTCCGGGTTGCCCTCGTTTCCCTGAATATAATGTATGCGTGAGGGGCGACCTTGTTGGTTATTGTTTTGATTACGGTTCGCATGATTGTTGTGTGCGTTGTATCTGGGATTTTGGTTGTAGTTTCTATTGTTATTTTGGTTTTGGTTTTTATTGCTTCCGTAGTTATAGTTTGACATATTTGTGTGGCTGTTGGTTCTATTGTTGCTGTTGGTGTTGCTGGTGCTATATTGTTCATTGTTTCTGTTGTTATAATAGCTGTGTGAATTGTTGTTTCTGTGATTGTTGTACTGATGGTTGTTTCTGTTGTTGTAATTGTTGTATTGGTTGTTGTTTCTAAAATTGTTGTTATGTTGCTATCTGTTGTTGTTTGATTGGTTACAATTTCTGTTGTTTGTTCTATTTTGATTGTAGTTTGTACGGTTTCTGTTGTTGTTCTGGTTGTTTAGGAGCATTATTTATTTATTTATTTATTTATTGAATTATTTGTACAACTTAAGATCATGGATCTTTTATGAGTACATCCACACATTAAATTAAACTTTGGTAATACAATATGCTTACAATATAAATACAATTACAATTATTAAACGTAAAACTGATACATACATATATGCTTATAGAAAGTAGAAAGTATAGAAGTTGAAGAAGAAGTATAGAAGTATAGAAAGAGTAAAGAAGAAACGAAAACAATAAATAGTCATGTAGTCTGTAATTATTGGACGCATTATTTACACCAGTTCTTTAAAATGGTCTAGTATAAGTATTTTGTAGTTGCTTCGATTCAGTCTGGCTTTAGTCATCTCAGGAATTGAGTTCCGCAGTCTCACGGCGTTAACGAAAAATAGTCGAGATGTAGCTAACAAAGTATGTCTTGGTATAATCAGGCTGTTAAGCCTCTGTGACTTTGACAGGTGGAGCTTGTCATATAGATAACGTGGAGTTTTCCATAAGATTAATTTGTATAGAAATATACAATTTCTCGCAGCTAGGTAGTTCATAATGCTACATCCAGGAACTTTGTTTCTCCACAGCGCGATATGATCAAACTTTTGGATCCCATAAACGTACCGCGTTACATTATTAAAAACTACGTTAATCTTGTGTGCCGATCTTGAGTCAAGTTTACTATACACTAACTCAAAGTAAGTTATATGGGGCAGAACAAGCTGCATAGCTAACATTCGCCTGGTTTTCAAAGGCGTGCACGCAGCAGAAGTTCTTCACTTACGCAATACATCATATTGCCGTGACGGCGACCGAGAAAATGAAAGGCGACGGGGTTTTGCTTGGGCAGTGCAGTGGGGGTTTTATTCAATGTGCGTGTGCACAGCGCTGACCATTCTTAACGACTAATTGTACAAATTGAGCTTAGAACTAAGGAAGTCGGAAAAGGGGAGAACAATTCATTTTTGGAAAGGGAAGAAAGTGGGTGGAGGAAGAAGAGAAGATAGCGTGTGTGGTTGTGTGTGTGTGTGTGTGTGTGTGCATGTGGATCGTGTGCGTGTGGGAGGTGAAGTGAGCCGCCGACTCAGAGATCAATCAGATTCTCTTCGTCGGCGGTCTCAACATCGCGCCCCCCTTGCACGAGTGCAACTTGAAGTGCGTGGCCCAACTGCTGCAGCGTAGCAACCGCCGTCTACAAAAGCTGCTGCGTCGTGACTGCCCGGTGACCCTTGCTGTTGACCCGGTTGGTCGTCGCGGCCGCCTTCTGTCTCGTCGTCTTGCGCGGCGGCTGGCCCTGGCTGCACCGACATGCGGCCTTAGGCGGCTGCGCCTGTGGGCGTCTGGTCGTGGCTGTGGTTTGGCGCCGCGCCGGTGGGGCCGGTTGAGGCGCTACTTGGCGTGTAGCCGGTGTTTGGCGCCGCGTTGCTGGTGCCGGTTTGCTTGGTCGTCGTGCCACCCCGACCCGCTGGTGTGCCGTACTGCGTTGAGCCTCTCCGTCGGCGTCATCCGTCGGAACGCCGAGCAGTAGCGCAAAGGGTGGGGGCGTTCGCAAATCACGCACTGGCGGAGGGCCTCCTTCTCGGACTCAGCGTCTGGAATATAAAGATTATTAGCTCTGAGTGATGGTGAAGTTGAAAGTTGTGGAGGACTGGGAAATGGAGTCTACTTCTACGGCTATGAGGGGGGTAACACGCAAAGTTTCACAATGGGACGTGTCAAAACTCCATATTGGGTTTGGACGTCAGCGACTCGGATATGATTATCCGCCCCCCGATAGAGTTTAATGATGCGCCCGAGGCGCCACTCGTGGGAGGAAGGAGATCGTCTTTAATGACGACGAGCTGGCCTTCAGAGACCTCCGTCTGGGGGTACTTCCATTGTTGTCGCTTATGGAGTTCTTTAAGATACTCCTCCCGCCATCGTCTACTGAATTGGTGATGAAGCACCTTCAGCTTTTGCCAGCGATTGGCAAGTGAGAGACTCTCCGCGGTGGGTTCAGGGGGTGCTAGTAACGGGGCTCCGCGGAGAAAGTGGCCTGGAGTTAAGGCCTGAAGATCGGCGGGGTCTTGCGACATTGGGGAGAGTGGCCGCGAATTAAGGACCGCTTCAATGCGAATGAGGAGGGTTAAAAATTCCTCGGAAGTAAACTTATGAGTGCCGGCGACTTTGGTCAGGTGGGTTTTGAAGGTTTTCACTCCAGCTTCCCAAAGACCGCCCATATGGGGAGCACCAGGGGGAATAAACTGCCACTCGAGACCATGAGTGACATATTTATTTGCGATGTCGACTGACGTTTCTTTCAGAAATCGCACGATATCTTTACTTATGGCACGTTGTGCACCAATAAACGTTCTGCCATTGTCTGACATTATTTTGCTGGGAGGCCTCGTCGGCCGACGAATCTTGCGAAAGCAGCTCGAAATGCGTCAGTGGTGAGATCTGAGCAGAGTTCGAGATGAATCGCTTTGGTGGAGAAGCAGACGAAGACGCAGACATAGGCTTTCAGAAAGGCAGCACGACGGAGATTGGATGACTTTACTTGAAAAGGGCCAGCAAAGTCGACTCCCGTGATGGAGAACGGTAACGAGAATGTACACCGCTCGGGAGGGAGAGCGGCCATTATTTGAGACCGTACGCGCTGCTTATAAATGGTGCAGGTTTTGCATTGAAAAATGCATTTCTTGACCTTGATTTTCAGCCGGGGAATATAATTTTCTTGCTGAACCATACGGACCATTAGCTGTTTCTCTGCATGCAAGAGGATGCTATGCAGAAAGTCCAAATACAACGTGCAGAGACGAGAGTTATCGGGAATGATAATTGGGTGTCGCTCATTATAAGTGAGACCTGAGTGCGCGAGGCGACCATTGACCCTAATAAGCCCTTCTTTATCCATGAAAGGATTTAGAGTGAGTAAGGAGCTTTTTCGAGAGATAACTTTAGAGGATGAGAGCGCAGCATGTTCATCGGGGAAGTGATGGCATTGCGCGAGGGAGATAAGACGTATTTTCACCCTCTTTATTTCCTGGTGAGTTAACGCACCAATTGAGATGGGCTTTGCGAGCCCTGTCGATGAATCGGAACATGTAACCGAGAATTCTAAGGGCTTGCGAGAATTTCGAAAACCTATTGAGTATATCCTCGACTTCAAGCATGTGGAAGCTTTCGATTTTCCGCTTTTCTGGAGCCTGAGTCTGACGAGGCTCTTCTTTGGGCCATGATTGGGATCGTCTCGGAGCCAACTGGGGCCGTGCCACCATAATGTGTTGGCAATCATGTCTTGCGGTTTGCATCCGCGGGTCCCGAGATCTGCTGGATTGTCAGAACTGGACACATGACGCCAAGTTGCGTTGCTAACATTATGTAGAATTTGCGTGGTGCGGTTTGCTACATACGTTTTCCAAGTATGGGGTGGTTTCTCGAGCCATGCGAGTACGATGGACGAGTCAGACCAGAGTGTTAAGTTATAAGTCTGAAAACCAAGGTGAGTTCGTACTTGTTTCACCAGCTTGGATAGTAGCAGGGCGCCGCACAATTCTAGGCGTGGCAAGCTTATTGTCTGCAGAGGAGCGACTTTGCTTTTGGATGCCAAGAGATGCGACGAAGCGCTTGCATGGTCGGCATGGGTTCGTACATATATGCATGCACAATATGCCTTTTCAGAGGCGTCGCAGAATCCGTGAAGTTGGATTTGAACGCTTGGGGAGAACTGAACCCAGCGCGGAATTTCGATTTTGTCGATGGATGATAAATTTTCGATGAATGCGTTCCACTTGTGAAGTGATTGTGGTTTTACGCACTCATCCCAGTCTGTTCCTTCCAACCAGAGTTGTTGGAGAAGCATTTTTGCTTTAATCATAATGGGCGATAGCCACCCTGCCGGGTCAAAAAGTTTCGCGACAGCTGAGAGGATCTGTCTCTTTGTGACCGACATTGAATTGGAGATTGGGTCAAAGGTGTACGAAAAGGAATCTGAAAGCGCATTCCAGCGAATTCCAAGAGTTTTCGTAGAACTTGTGGTTTGGAATCGCAAAAAATCGGAATCTAACAGATTTTCGGGGGAGATTTTCTCGAGGAGTTTCGAGTTGTTGGCAGTGATCTTTTTGAGGGGGAACCCTGCGAAATTGAGAGTTTAAACGAGCTGATCTAAGGAGTTGATAGCCGTGTCAATATCGTGACTGCCTGAGAGTATGTCGTCAACATATGTTTCGTCGAGTATGATTTGAGCCGCAAGAGGCCATTTATCTTTGGAATCATATGCTAACTGCTGAAGTGTACGGATGGCCAAGTAAGGGGCACAGTTCACCCCAAATGTGACTGTTTTGAGTTTGAAATCTTCTACCGGTTTATGTGAACACCGACGGAAGAGAATTCGTTGAAAATCTTGGTCATCTTTATGTACGAGAATTTGGCGGTACATTTTTTCAATGTCGCCGTTGAAAACGAACTTATAGAGACGCCATCTTAAGAGTAACAGCATAAGATCGTTTTGAAGAGTGGGGCCGATGTGAAGTACATCATTTAATGAGCATCCAGAGCTTGATGCTTTTGAAGCGTTGAAAACTACTCGTACTTTAGTAGTCTTCTTTTCTGGGCGAATAACCGCATGGTGGGGTAGCACTGTGGTCGCTCCCATAGGCCAAAAATAAAAAATTCAAAGTCCAAATTTTAAAATGAAAAGTAACTACATAGTCTCCTATATAATCAAGCTTTCTAACGGTAAATTTTTTTTGGTTTGATTCTTGCGGTACTTTCTGAAAATAGCATCAGAAGTGAGAACATTTGTTCACTTGATTAGTGCAATGTGAGCAGCGTTTTACAATAATCAATTTTGAAGTGTTAAAACTTTATTAAAAAATCACCAAATTTAAAATTAATAAAAAGGGTATTGAACATACAAGTATTTAACTTAATTTTAGTTAATGAGATATATTTAAATTGAAGTCTACTTAAAAACAGAAATCAAAATTTACAACTACTATATTCTGTGTTTTTCGTCTGACTCCCAGAATTTCACTTAAAGTTTTAGTTGTGTTCCCTCTCGTTGCCCCCATTGATCTTTTTTTCCGAATACTAAGGCACGTTTTAAGATTATAATGTGTTAGTTTCAGCTGCCAGAATTTGCCAGGCTTCGTGCAATCTTTCATAGACCGAGTGCCTGTATTAAAAATGGGGCGCAAACCCAGAAGTGCAAAAGAAGCTTGGCATTTTGTGCGGTGGTATTGTTGTTTGTTTGTGTTGTTGTTTTTAAGTAAGGTGATGTTAATATAATGCGTATTGCAACTTTTTTATTTTTCTATTTTAATTTCACCTTTAAACCAATTTTTATATACGGTGGCTGACACTATTTACATATGTAAATATTTTTGTTATCATAGGTTCTGTGGGGACAGTTTTGGTTTTTTTTTGGTAATGTTAAAGAGGTTTCATGTCCAAATGTGGAAGGAGAAAATGGAGCAAAGCGGTTTCAGACCCCACAATGTGGGAAAATTAGTAAATCTGGCAGAAGAAATGACATAACAAGATATGCATTTTGAAAGACATTCTCACAAAATGTCGTATTTGACATTTCTATGTAATAGTGAATCGCATAACTAAACTTGAACAAGATCGCCCAACTGTAACATATAGCTGCCACAGGAACGATCAGTTAAAAATGTGTCGTATGGAAAACTTTTTCTAATCAAATTTTGAGATATATCAAGATAAAATATGATTTATACAAGTGCTAAATTGTATGTTAAAGCTAAAGCTATGTTTTCAGATTAAAACATAAATGTTGAAAAATTAAGGAAATATGCGCTCGACACTGCTAAGAGATAGAGATGTATCAATGGTACTGGCTTCCACCTTCTGTTCATAACATTTTAATTCACGCTCCGTTTTGAGTTAATTACCTGTACAGTGACGCACACAGGATTTCATTTTGGGGGGTTTTGCATACCACTTTGGGCCTAATACTGTTTGAGATCATAATTTTCACAAGCAATTTTTTGATTTGGGGGTTTGAACCCCGCAACCCCCTCCGGTTGCTCCTCTGAGCCTGCCTATATATGAATTTTGTCGAGCAAAATCTTGGAAACAATTTGTTTCTCATTAAAAACAAAAAATAAACAAATTTTTTATCATTTCCTTACATGGGGCAGGCGTATAGATGTCCGACCACGCCCATTTTCACATGAAATAATTGCCACATTCTTAAAAACAAGTTACCAAAGTTTCAGGCTGATATCTCTGCTAGAAGTATTTTTGACCGCTTTGCCCATATAAGTCCGACCACTGTGGGTAGGTAAAATGAAAAATATTTACCGTCATTTATAATCTCACAAGAGGATGTGGATTCCATGTGGCCGAGAGTGAGATATTCGTTTAATACATCTGAGTATGTTGTTTTGAGATCCCCTTTTTTCTCTAGTGTCCGCTCTACACTTAAGAATTGTCGTAAGGCAGCTGTCCGTGTATGGCCTAGGGCCGAAGTTTCGGGAAAGCTCTTTTTGAATGGGAGCCTTAGGACATACCGACCGTCGGAGTTTCGGAACGTTGTCTCTTTATAGAGATGTTCACAAAGGCGGTCGTCCTCAGATGTTGTGGGTGAGTCAAGTATTTCTTCCTGTTCCCAAAATTTTCTAAGAAGAGTGTCGAGACATTCGGCGTTGACTTCCTTGACTTGTATCGAAAATGTGGAAATCGATTCTCTAATGGGGCCGCTGAGAATCCAACCGAATATTGACTTTTGGGCCAGAAGACTGTCTCCGTAATTTTGGTGAAGGCCTTCTTGCAAGATTTGTGGGGTCAAATCGCTGCCTATAATTAGATCAATTCTTGAGGGACGGAAACAGTTTGGATCTGCTAGTTCGAGCTTGGAGTATTTCATCCAATCAGGCTCTTTTACCGTGAAGGTGGATAAAAAGTGTGTGAGTTGGGGGAGGATAATGGCTTGAGCTTCAATTGGAGGGTGGTCGTCCATGCCGCAGAGTGTAATTGTACAAATTTTATTGGCATTTTGGACGACCTTGCCACCTAGGCCCGAGATTTCATAATTAATTTCCCTTGTGGGCAGATTCAGAGTCCTTTGAATTTTGGACGAGATGAATGTCTTTTGAGAGCCGGGGTCTATGAGGACTCGGACCTTATGAATTTCTCCTAAGTGAACAATGGACACAATTGCTGTGGGGAGAATCGTTTTCGCTCTAGTGCTCGAGTGATGAGCATGAGTCTGTTCATGGCTGCAGGTACATATGTGTCGATCTTGTGATTGATCTTTTGAAGTGGAGGACTTTCGACTTGTGGAGGGTTCTTCGTGACCGCTCGGCCGAGTTATTGTGGTTTGAGCCACTGCCTTTTGGGGCCGGGGAGTTGGCTTATGCGTTCGACTGCTCGTGGGAAAGTGTAGCATCGAATGATGCTTTCTTTGGCAGTAAACGCATGAAAAATTACTTGGGCATTCATTACGCAAATGAGAGTATACCAGGCAGTTTTCACAATAGTTGTTCTCTTTAACAAACTTGACTCTGTCATTCACTGAAAGTGACTTAAATTTTTGGCAAGTTTTGAGGGGGTGGTTCGCCTTGCATAAGTTGCAAGTGAACGACTTGCCTGTTTCTGAATGAAAAGTTTGAGCCTTGGTTTGCGGTTTGTTGAAAGAGAAGTTCGGTTGCGTAGCCCGAGGGGGTTTGGGCTTATACGCACTTAACCTTTCCACCACTTCATACCTATTTGTGAGGAATGAGTTCATTTGCGACCATGTGGGGAGCTCTTTTCGGGAAGTAAGCGATTGCTCCCACAGAGCTATGGTCTCTTCGGGTAGTTTCGAAGAACAAATGAAGGCCAGGATTGGATCCCAGTTGTCTATCGAAACCCCTTGTGAACTCAGAACAGACAAGCAATTGTTTATTGTGTTCTGAATTTTTTGAATGGCAGCGCTATTTTCTGAAGTAACAGGGGAGATGTTCAACAGCGCCTTGATTTGATTATCAACTAAGATGCGTCGGTTCTCATACCGAGCTTTGAGTGCATCCCAGGCCAATTCAAAATTTTCATTGCTCAAAGGATATTGTTTGACGATGGCACCCGCTGTGCCCTTCGTCTTGTATCGGTGGTGATACAATGTTTGTGCGGGGGTCAATTTGGGGTGGTTCATATAAACCGCAGTAAACATATCCCTAAAGGAAGGCCATTCTTCATATCCTCCATAAAAAACTTCAGTATCGCATGCGGGAACTTTTAGGCAGATACCTGAAGAGTCAATTGGAGAACCTAAGTCTGCTCGAGGTGCAGAAACTGAAACAGAGGTTGCTCGTTGAGCCTTTAGCAGATCAGTCAATTGAGCTTTGCAGTTTTGGAAGTTTTCACTGCATGCACTATATTTTTGGTCGATTGACTTTTTGTACGTACTGTATGAATCAGACAAATACGCATTTTCGTATGTCTGCAGTACACGCGCCCAGTTTAGGTCAAGCTCTTGGAGTTGAACTTCAATCAGCGATTCTGTTTGGTCCTCGACGGGGATTGACGACCATTTAGAACAGAATGTGACGAGCCGGTCGGTTTCGAAAATAAACTTACGAATCGTTACGTCTATTTTATTTTCTACTTCCGCTTTCGAAGCAGCTCTCGAAGTTCTGGCAGTTTCTTTGGTGCTTAGTGGATTATCGCTACCGCTTTCTGCCATTTTATTGGTTTGAGATGTTCAAGTAAATAGAGAACCTAATATTTATTTCTTTCAGTGTATTTGAAAAGCACTGAATGCAGCGGGTTATTGGGAAAAACCGAAATAAATATTCCTACGTGAGTTCCAAATAAACTTGAAACTGAAAATTGATCTCAGTGTATCAGGAATCAACGGCGGGATTGCGTTGTATGATAACACCTTTGAATGAGAAATTATAAAAATACAGCAATGGTTTGAGGAGATAAAAATTTTTTTGAGAAAATTAAAAAATTTTTAAAAAGTAGTGTCGGTAGGTTTGAGAACCGCTGACTGCACTCCTTGAGTGTAAATGAGAAATTTAAAAAAAAAAAATTTTTTTAACAAATTGTCTGTGGGTTTGGGAACCACTGGCTAAATTTGTTTAGTGTTGGGATACTGAAAAGAGGATTTCAGTATGAACTGTGGCTCCAAACAAATTTTAGAACTGAAAATGTTCCTCAGTGTACCAGGGATCAACGGCGGGATTGCGTTGTATGGTACCACTTTGATTGAGAAATGAGAGATATTCAGCTTTGAGTTGAGAATTTTTATGGAAAAAAATTTTTAAACAAATTGTCTGTGGGATTGGGAACCACTGGCTAAATTTGTTTAGTGCTGAGTGACAAACGAGTGGTTCTAAAAATAAATCTAGAACCGAAAATTTTTTCTCAGTGTATCAGGGATCAACGGCGGGATTGCGTTGTATGATAACACTTTTCACGAGAATCAAAAAAATTTCCAAAAAAAATTGTTATGTGTGTTTATCAAAAAATATTGTGACCAAAAATATTGGTGTAATTATCAAAGTATGGAGTCACAAATAAATTTTGAAAGTGTATCAATTGCCGCTACGAGATTGAGGGCCAATAGACACCCAACACAATAACCGAAAATTTTGTAGATTTAAAAAAAGTTCCCCAAAATTTTCCCAAGTGTACCGATTGCCGCTGCGAGATTGATGGCCAATCGGATACGTCGCGAGAAATTCGGAAAAAATTTCCGAAAATTCCAAGAAAATTCTTTCACAATTTTTTCAAGTGTACAAATTGCCACTGCGAGTTTGAGGGCCAAAATGTACACAAGAAAGTGTATCGATTGCCGCTGCGAGATTGAGGGCCAATCGAACACGTCACGAGAAATGAAAACAAAATCTTTATAAAAATTCAAAAAGATTTCAGAAATTTTTTTCCACGTGTACAGATTGCCACTACGAGTATGAGGGCCAAAATGTACACACGGAAGTATAGAGAAATATCTGCAAATGACAAACTAAAAAATTTAAAATTTTCAAATAATATAAGTACATTTTTCTAACTACAAATTACCACTACGGGGAAAGTGCATAAAATGTTGCCAAAAAATTTTATTTCCAAATATTTTAGGGGGGGGGAAAGGAAATTGATTCTATGGAAAAAATTTTCCCCAAAAAAAAAAAATTTTTTTGGTTTTGCTGAGGGGATGGTGAGTGGCGTCAACACGATACAAATGTTGCGCCTAATGTTGCGGTGTTGCGCTGGATGTTGCGCTAGATGTTGCGCGAGATGTTGCGCTGCCTTCGGACTCAGTGTTTATATGCACAATGGGCTGCGCATATAAACACAAAGAAGGTTGAAAGAAGAAAAGAGGCAATAACCATCCAACGGAAATGTGTTGGCATGTATTGCCCTTCTTCCAATGCCAAGCTCGTTGCTTATGTGTGAGCTGTTAGCAACGAAGGGGAAATGGGCGGCAAAGAGCAAACGGGAAATAGGTACCGGAGTACCTATGTGCTCAAGCGGAACGTTAGCGCGGTAAATCGAACGATTCACCAACGGAGCTTTTGCAACGTCCGCTTACACACCGTAATTTATTTTTAAGAAAAATAAATTACGGTATGATCTACCGAATTTTTATATCGAGGGGGGACCAAATGGGGGTTTTGGCTACTTACTCGGCATATCCTTTTTAGGGGGGGATCGCAAACCGTGTTTTGTGAGGGTGGTGCTGCGTGTCCTACGGGGTGGCTGGATGTTGGATGCTGTTGTGATGCTGAGTCGGTGTGCGCTGCGCTTTCGTTGTTTGTTGTTGTCGTTTGTGGTTTCGCCGTCGTCAACTTTATGGGTCACTGCACTTTGTTGGTGTCACTGTGATTTTGTAATTTTATAATTGTAATGGTAACTGTAATTTTTTGGGTTTTTTTTCCTTTTTTTGTTTTTCGTTTCCAACCTTTTGGTTTGTCGTTTCCGTATAACTATGTATAATTTTCGTTTACTAATTTTTTTGGGTAATATTTGTTCACTGTGTGTAATGTGTAGTTTTCACTGTTATTCGCTTATAACCTTTTTTTGTGTAATATTTGTTCACTTTGTACTGTCACCTTATCAATTGTGTAATTTATTTATTTTTTTTGTGTGTGTTACGATTGTACGAAAAAATGTTTTGTTCAATGCTTATTTTGTGGTGTGAAATGTATCACTATGTACACTGTTTAATTTTTGTTTACTGTGTGTCACTTTGTTTCACTGTGGTTTGTAATTGTTTGTATTAATGTTCTCAGGGGGTTTGGTTTTTGTTCACCGCGGTGCGAGTTCGCGGATCCGGCTCGAAGGACCAATGATTGACGTGACGGCGACCGAGAAAATGAAAGGCGACGGGGTTTTGCTTGGGCAGTGCAGTGGGGGTTTTATTCAATGTGCGTGTGCACAGCGCTGACCATTCTTAACGACTAATTGTACAAATTGAGCTTAGAACTAAGGGAGTCGGAAAAGGGGAGAACAATTCATTTTTGGAAAGGGAAGAAAGTGGGTGGAGGAAGAAGAGAAGATAGCGTGTTTTTTTTTTTCTTTTTTTTCACGTAGGAAGTGGAAATCTTAGCAAGACACTAGAGGACCCGTATCCAATAGCGTGACCGATTAGCGGCCTAAAACCAACTCCCTTCACCACCCGCCCTATAAGAACCCCAGAGGACCACCATGAAAGGTATTGCGCCCTGGGGCAGGGACCAATTCACGCCGTTTGTCAAGTTACGGTACTGTACGTCTAGATTGTATGTCATCCGCCCTTAGTCGGAGCATTATTAATGCTATTAGTCGACAGCATGCGTCCCACTGCTCAAGCGAGCTGAGCATGCAGTCCATCAGTCCATCCAGTGTAACTGGCCCTTTTATGATTAGCTGGAGGGACAATCTCACGTCAGAGAATCTGCTGCACACGAGCAGAACGTGTTCTGCGTTCTCGACCTGTCCCCTACAGACGAGACACTGGGGATCCTCAACCAGCCCAAACTTATATAAGTACTCCCTAAAACATCCGTGACCAGATAAGAACTGCGTCAAAAAGAAGTTTACGTGTCCGTGGGGTCTACCTGTCCATCTTTGTATATCTGGGATCATACGTCTCGTCCAGCGTCCTTTCGTCGATGCATCCCACTCGCGCTGCCACGTGGCCATCGTATTTGGCCGTTCGGTCACTAGTACCATGGTGCCTTGCTGTTTGTGCTTCCATACAGCCGTCGCTTCATGTACCAATAAGTGGATTGGAATCCGACCAGCGATAATGTCCGCTGCGTCAGCCGACACTGTTCTGTAGGCGCTGCAGACTTTCAGCGACGCTAGGCGATGGGTAGATGTTACGCCTCTCGCGTATGATTTGACGGCCATGGCTGGGGACCAGACAGGGGCAGCGTACATGAGCATTGATGTACAGGCAAGCAACTTTCTAATCTGGGGGCAGGGTCCCCCGATACTTGGCATTAGCCGCGTTAGGGCAGACATAACACGCCTTGCTTTTTCGCTTGCATAGCTTAAGTGCTCTTTAAAGCTCAGGCGATAGTCTATAATCACACCTAGATATTTGATGTGGGGCGCGGATGTGATTTCGTGCTCACCTACGCGGATTGTGACAGTCTCCACCTTTTTCCTGCTGGTCAACAGCACTGCCTCCGTTTTATGTTCCGCTAGGTGCAGGCCGACATTTTGTAGCCAATATTTGGCTGATGAGATTGCCGCGTTGCAGCGCTCGGTGACCTGATCGATTGTCTTGGCCACGACGACAATAGCATATGCTTACACCTGGAGGTTTTGGCACCTGGAAATGCCATTGTACATTATGTTCCAGAGTGTAGGGCCGAGCACTGATCCCTGGGGGACCCCTGCTGATATTTGGCGCTGCATTGGCCCGTCTGTTGTATCATATAGCAGGACGCGATCTGCAAAATAATTTGCCGTGATGCCAACTAAGTATTGTGGGACTTGTAAATTAGCTAGGGTTAGCACTATTTGATTCCAGCTGGCGGAGTTAAACGCGTTCTTGACGTCAAGCGTCACTATGGCACAGTACTGTTTAGCACCTTCGAGCCATCTCTTTCCTGCTAGCGCGTCCCGCGCGATGTTGCACACGGCGGAGACAGCGTCGATTGTGGATCGACCTTTGCGGAAACCGAATTGGTTAGATAGATTGGAAGATAGCGTGTGTGGTTGTGTGTGTGTGTGTGTGTATGTGTGCATGTGTGCATGTGGATCGTGTGCGTGTGGGAGGTGAAGTGAGCCGCCGACTCAGAGATCAATCAGATTCTCTTCGTCGGCGGTCTCAACACGTTACTCACAAGTTAGTTAACATGGTCAGCACAGGTTAATGTTGAATTTACAATAAATCCTAAATTTTTTATTTTGTCAGTGAGCTTTAAAGCAGTTGAACCATGCCACAGCTTTTGGATATTATCGGTATGGATCACTTTGTTGCAAATAGGTATTACTCATGACTTAGTGGCATTCAGTGATAACCCATTATTCTTCGCCCAACTCATAATAGCAGACAAATCACAATTAACTTTATAGCACAAATCTTCAACTAGACCAACACGACTAGACAAGTATAATTGGATGTCATCAGCATAGGCATGAACCTGAACATAATTACAAACAGGAAAAACATCATTTGCAAAAAGACTAAACAGAAGAGGACCAAGGACAGACCCCTGGGGAACGCCAGCCGAAATGGATTTAAACTGCGGCGAAGAATTCAATCCTTTGACTTGCTGAACTCGGCCGTTAAGATAGCTAGCCATGAGTTTTATAGCGCTGTCAGAAAATCCAAAATTGTGTTTAAGTTTCTTGCACAACAGAGCATGATTAACTAAGTCAAAAGCCTTAGAGAAGTCTAAGAGACACAAAAGAGTTAGTGCACCATTATCAAAGGGAGTCCTAATATCATCTAGTATTTTAACCATTGCAGTAGCAAAACTATGCTTCGGCCTAAAACCAGACTGCAGAGAAGAAAGCAGATTATTGTCTTGAATATAATTTGAAATCTGCTCTGCCATTAAAGATTCGCATACTTTAGAAAGGGTTGGCAAATACTAATCGGCCTATAATCGCTAGGAGATGACGCAAGAGCTTTCTTTGCAATGGGCAATATAATAGCCTTTTTCCATGCTGCTGGAAAACGTCCACTTGCAAATCAGTCTGATGAGCTCCTTCCGTTCGGTCGTGTTCTCAACCTAAGCTCGGCTTTATTCTGTTTTTCATTTTTGTGCGAGCGCGAAGCGTAATCCTAATCTCTCGCGATCGTTCAACTTTGGCCCTTTTCTCGCTAATTTATTCTTCATAATGCCTTGTGGCTGTGGCCAAAAGGTCGATCGAAGTCATCCTAAGTTGCAATGTGCTAATTGCAATGAGCTGTTTCATCTAAATTGTGTAAACATTTTGCCAGCGGATCTGGAATTCTTGCAAAATACGAACAAGCCTTTTCATTGCAAAGATTGCGCGGCATCCCGTCGAAATTCTATTCGCTCGCCCCCGCCATTGGCAGAGAGTACACCGTCTAATGTCAACTCTACCATGGTGCTCTCGGCTGCTAATAGTGCTCAATCGCCACACCTAATGCAAAGCAAAAAATCTAGCACTCCTGTGCCTCAGCAATTAACACAACAACGAGCTAAGCCTACTCTCCCCGCGCAACAAAAGCTTTCTAAGGAAACGGTTTCGCTCAATGCTGTCTATAATGAGGTCGTTGCCCTCAGAGCTGTGAATGCCCAGGCGCTCACTTTAATTAATTCTCTGCAATCTGAAAACAAACTCTTAATCCAAAAACTCGAAGACTTACAAGCTGACGTTCAATCTGCGCAACGTAAACTTTTGGAACAGGATCCTACCACGGCTATCTTGCTTCTTTCTAATGATATTAAGAGCCTTCAACGCATATTACATGGCCTCGTAAACAAAAATGAGCCGGGACCGAACATTCTCTCGCCATCCAACGCTTGTGTTGGTAGCGCTATGCCCGTTAGTGCAGCTCTCTCTGACAATGCAGGTGCTGCTTTGAAGGCGCCTCGCCCTGATGCTGTTACTCTTGCTCACTCCGCTGCTCCAGCTGCGGTTCCGAACGTCCAATGTTCGCCTGCTGCTACTGCTGCTGCTGCTGCTGCTTCGAATGCACCTCGTGATGTTGTTGTTGCTGATCACGCTCTCTCCGCTGCTCCGACTGCGGTGCCGAACGTCCAATGTTCGCCTGCTGCTATTGCTGCTGCTGCTGCTGCTTCGAATGCACCTCGTGATATTGTTGTTGCTGATCACGCTCTCTCCGCTGCTCTGACTGCAATTCCGAACGCCCAATGCTCGCCGGTTGCTACTGTCGCTTCGAAGATACATTGTGGTATTGTTGCTAATCGCGCTCTCTCTGCCGTTTCTGCTGATGCGCCATGCTCTTATGCGGCTACTGTTCGTTCTTTGGATTCTGCCGTCTCTTTGCCAACGATTGACTCTGCTGCTATACATCGTGAAGTCTCTTTGTATGCTGGGCATTCGTCTAGTCCAGGGTGGACTACTGCGGTGAGGAAAAATAAAACGCATAAACATAAGCGCATTGTTGGATCCAATGATAACTCCGAACTTGGCGTTGCTGTTCGTCTAAAGTGGCTGCACCTCTCATCATTCCTACCAACGGTCACTACTAATAACATCATCGACTACGTTTCAAAGCATGCAAATATTGAAAAGAATGGCATTTTGTGTTACGGTCTCGTTAAAAAAGATTCGCCAACTGAAACTTTAAAGCGTATCAATTTTAAGTTAGGTATTCCCGAGTACTTAGTTGATAAATTCCTTAGTCCTGAACTGTGGCCAATAAATGTTAAAATACGCCCATTTGAATTTTTTCAAAAACCGGTGAATCCAAAGCAAGGGACTTAAAAACGAATTTTGTGTCAAATGTTTATAATTTAAATTGGCATACTCTTAAAATTTATTACCAAAATGTCGCTGGTATCAGGACTAAATCCAAGTCGATTTTTCTTGCCACATCTCATATGCAGTATGACGTGATTATTCTGGTGGAGACATGGCTAAATACGGACTTTGGTGATGGAGAATTTTTCAACCAATCACTTTACCAAGTCTATCGTAAGGACAGAGATTCAATAAAAACAGGGTGTCAAAGAGGTGGTGGTGTACTTATTGCGGTTAAACGTACGCTGCGCTTCTTTGCGCACGAACTGTTTGATAATGATACTTTGCTTGACCAGCTATGTGTTTCTATTTCTGGTTCACCTGAGCAGTTAGTTATCTGCGTTTCTTATATTCCGCCTAATAGCTCTGACTCATTATATTCAGCTCATGTTAATAATATCTTAAATCTGCCGGATCTAGATAAAGCAAATGTGCACTTCTGTGTTTTGGGAGATTTTAATCTCAGTAAACTCTCGTGGTCCTATTCTGATGCAGAGAATAAATCAACTCCATCGAATGTGACTGCTGCTCATGAGATATATCTAATTGACAGTTTCTGCTGCTTTGACCTTGTGCAAATTAAGAAATTTTTTAACAAACTGAATCGTTTGTTAGACTTAATTTTCCTAAGTGACGCTGTCAAACACGCTCTGGTCGAATGTATGTTCCCGATATCTCCATCAGACATGCATCATGTGCCGCTGGTGCTCCATGTTGAATTTTATGAATTTTTAAAACTACCAAATTCTTCGGACAGGCGGAATTTTAACTTTAAAATTTGTGATTTTGATATCCTAAATAACTGTATCGGTAGTACTGATTGGATTAATAAGTTTACTAACTTTGATACTGCCTCATGCTTTGATATATTTTGCAATGAACTATATGATGCTTGTTGCAGATGGGTTCCTTTGGTCAAACCAAAAGTTTACAAGTTACCCTGGTACACTAAAGAATTGAAAAAATTGAAGAATTTAAGAAATAAATTTTACAATCGCTTCAAGACGTCAAATGATGCAAATGATAAAAACGTATTCCTAAACTATTCAAAGGAATTCGCTGTTCTCGACAGATTTTTGTTTAACCCTTTCGGTTATTCTATGCCATATGGCATAGTCTCTTTTCAGTGCCTGTTTTAGGTCAAAAACTTGTGGATACTGTATTTTTATATTTTTGTATTTTTCTCTGAACATTTTTATACCAAATCATGAAAAAAATATTTTGATTAGTGTACCAAGTAACTTGTAAGGGTTCAGAAAGTGCGCAGTCCTATCGAGCTGCGTATTTTACAAAAAGAGGTCACTTCGTACTTTTATTTATTCTATTACAAAAATCAATTTATTTTATAGGTTTATGTAAGTAATCTAGTAGGTATTTATTGCTTTAGTAAGTGTAAAAAAAGTTAGATCCCAAATATAGTTCACTAAGGCTGTACGATTTTTTTTATTTTTTACTATGCCATATTTCATGATGCCCAAAAACCACTTTTTCGAACAATATTTTAAAAAATTAGTTTTGATTATTCATTATGTAGGCTTAAACAGTAATAAAATGGAAAAGAATGACTTTTAAAGTTAAAAACAAAAAAGAAGTACCGAAAGGGTTAATAACTACATCTTAAACTTTGAAACCAGTATTAAAAGCAACCCAAAAGCCTTTTGGCTGTTTATTCAATCCAAAAAATCGCATTCGGACATCCCTTCCTTAATGGCTTATAATGGAGTTTCTTCGAATTCTACGCTTGGTATCGCAAACCTATTTGCTAATTTCTTTATGTCAAATTTTGTAGCGGCTTCAGAGTCAATTGACAGCTCCATATTAGACAATATTCACTCATCGTTTGAGTTTGGATCTTTGAAAATCACTGAAGGTGATGTCATGGCAGGTATCATAAAACTAAAGCTTTCGGCTAAGGCAGATAGTGATGGCTTCTCTTCTCTGTTTTTTAAAAACTGTGCTTCTACAATTTGTAAGCCTCTGTGTGAAAATTGCGCATATTACTCCAGTGTTTAAAACTGGGAGCAAAAATGATATTTCAAACTATCGCCCAATTTCGAAACTTTCAACCGTGTCAAAATTGTTTGAAGTAATTGTGAAGGAATACTTAGTTTTTCCTCTCTCTAGAATAATTTCCCTTAATCAGCATGGATTCATCGCTGGCCGGTCCACTGTAACTAACCTAGCTGTTTTCACTGAATACTGCTTCTCAGCTTCTGAAGAGAGACTTCAAGTTGACACTATTTACACTGATTTCTCGAAAGCTTTTGACAAAGTGTCACACAAACTTCTTATTTTGAAATTGGAGAGGCTTGGTTTTCATTCTTCTTTCTTGAAATGGATATACTCTTACTTATGTGGTAGACTTTGCCATGTTGTTGTGGATAGCATAAAGTCGAAGTCTTTTGCTGCCACATCTGGTGTTCCCCAAGGAAGCATCCTTGGGCCGTTATTTTTTCTGTTGTTTATAAACGATATCGAGTCTTGCTTTTGCAACACAAATTTCCTTTTGTATGCAGATGATCTTAAAATCTTTCTTAAAACTCGCTGTGTTAGTGATGTGGCACGTATTCAAACTGACTTGGATAGTTTGAATATCTGGTGCCTTAAAAATCACTTAGCTCTTAATGTTAAAAAATGCTATCACATAACCTTTTCCAGATTGAATAATAATATTCACACTTTATTTTCCATTGCAAATAATCGCCTTAAAGATGTTAATGAGATATCAGACTTGGGAGTACTGCTCGACTCCAAATTGACGTTTGTCAATCACATAAATAATATTATCCCTAAAGCATATGCTATGTTAGCCTTTATACGTCGAAACTGCTCTGATTTTAAGGACCCCTATACATACAAGCTTCTATACTCTGCTTTCGTGAGGTCTAGGCTAGAATACGCTGCTTTTATTTGGAATCCGTTCTATGCTGTTCATATTAATCGCCTCGAAAGAGTTCAGAAGAAATTTCTAAAATTTGCCCTATTCTCACTAAACTTTCATGAACCGATTCCTTCGTATAAGTCACGTTGCTTACTTATAAATTTGAAATCATTAGAATCGAGGCGCATGGTAAATTCATTACACAGCCACACAAAAAAAAATAAAAATTTTGGCCTGGGGGTCTGACTATGTATACCATATGTTTTTGGGGTCGCTGAATCCAAATCCGAGGTAAATTTCACCCCAGCACGTCACGTTTTTGACATAACCTCAAAAAACACTTTCAAATCCACTAAAATCATATAAAAACAATTTTTCTAGCCTGGGGGTCTGACTATGTATACCATATGTTTTTGGGGTCGCTGAATCCAAATCCGAGGTCAATTTTACCCCAGCACGTCACGTTTTTGCCATAACCTCAAAAAACACTTTCAAATCCACTAAAATCATATAAAAACAATTTTTCTAGCCTGGGGGTCGGACTATGCATACTATATGTTTTCGGGGTCGCTGAATCCAAATCCGAGGTCAATTTTACCCCAGCACGTCACGTTTTTGACATAACCTCAAAAAACACTTCAACATTCACTAAAACCATATAAAAAAAGTAAACCATGTATAAATATAAATATGTAAAGTATGTATATAAATAAATATGTAAATGAATAAATAAATATAAATTAACAAATATGTGTATAAATCAATGAATAAATTAAATAATATTAAGTTCTGGAATTTCCACATTTATTTCGGTATACTCTCCCGTGCGTCTGCATCCAGGGCACCTCCTCGTGGTGACGGCGGGCAACGGAGCATGCCCGTTATTTATTCATTGATTTATACACATATTTGTTAATTTATATTTATTTATTCATTTACATATTTATTTATATACATACTTTACATATTTATATTTATACATGGTTTACTTTTTTTATATGGTTTTAGTGAATGTTGAAGTGTTTTTTGAGGTTATGTCAAAAACGTGACGTGCTGGGGTAAAATTGACCTCGGATTTGGATTCAGCGACCCCGAAAACATATAGTATGCATAGTCCGACCCCCAGGCTAGAAAAATTGTTTTTATATGATTTTAGTGGATTTGAAAGTGTTTTTTGAGGTTATGTCAAAAACGTGACGTGCTGGGGTAAAATTGACCTCGGATTTGGATTCAGCGACCCCAAAAACATATGGTATACATAGTCAGACCCCCAGGCTAGAAAAATTGTTTTTATATGATTTTAGTGGATTTGAAAGTGTTTTTTGAGGTTATGTCAAAAACGTGACGTGCTGGGGTGAAATTGACCTCGGATTTGGATTCAGCGACCCCGAAAACATATAGTATGCATAGTCCGACCCCCAGGCTAGAAAAATTGTTTTTATATGATTTTAGTGGATTTGAAAGTGTTTTTTGAGGTTATGTCAAAAACGTGACGTGCTGGGGTAAAATTGACCTCGGATTTGGATTCAGCGACCCCGAAAACATATAGTATGCATAGTCCGACCCCCAGGCTAGAAAAATTGTTTTTATATGATTTTAGTGGATTTGAAAGTGTTTTTTGAGGTTATGTCAAAAACGTGACGTGCTGGGGTAAAATTGACCTCGGATTTGGATTCAGCGACCCCAAAAACATATGGTATACATAGTCAGACCCCCAGGCTAGAAAAATTGTTTTTATATGATTTTAGTGGATTTGAAAGTGTTTTTTGAGGTTATGTCAAAAACGTGACGTGCTGGGGTGAAATTGACCTCGGATTTGGATTCAGCGACCCCGAAAACATATAGTATGCATAGTCCGACCCCCAGGCTAGAAAAATTGTTTTTATATGATTTTAGTGGATTTGAAAGTGTTTTTTGAGGTTATGTCAAAAACGTGACGTGCTGGGGTAAAATTGACCTCGGATTTGGATTCAGCGACCCCAAAAACATATGGTATACATAGTCAGACCCCCAGGCCAAAATTTTTTTTTTTTTTTGTGTGGCTGTGTTATTATTCGTATATGACGTCATTTGTGGCAGTACCAAGTGCCCTGCTTTACTTAACATAGTCTTATAAACTTCTTCGTCCCAATCAGAAGTACTCGCACAAATAAATTATTTGTAGTAAAGCTTTACAAGTCGAACTATGCTTATAATCAACCGCTTGCTAGATCATTAATGCAATCAAATAATTTGTCTTGCAGCAATAATGTCGATTTTTCCATTTCAAAACAAAAATTTAAAGAATTAATTAATATGCTTTATACTTAGTCCAATTGTTAGTATAATTCTTAAGTTGTTACATTTTGTATATTTTCTAGCCTGTAGATATTTTGTATTTCGATTGGCTTAAAATAAAAAAAAATAAAAAAAATAAAAAGTAAAAAACAGTGATTTATTATATGGGTGAGAGGACTAATAATAAACTGCAGCACGAGTTTAAGAAACTTTAAAGGGATTCCATCATCCCCAACAGCATTCGATTTAATGCCCATAATCGATTTTATTACCTCTAAGAGCCTATTTACACGAAGGCTTTTTCCCCCTGCGTTTTTTGCAACTCTCTTTTGAAGTTGCTGCGTAAATCTTCATGCATTTACATGAAGACTTTTTACTTGCAGCTTTGCTTGGCTTTTTGGACGTTTAAGCGGCCAATCTTCTTTCATTCACATTTTCGCGTAGTTTTTGATATTCTCATTGCTAAAAGAAAAATGGATTTAAACAAAGAAGAAATTATTGAAAATATTTTAGAAGTCACTGAAATAGCTATTAACTGCTCAAATTTAAATAATAGGGAAGATGTAAATATAATTGTTAGCGAAGCGTCCGGCCGATTTGAAATTTGAAGAAAAGTGCGAAAAACAGCAAAGCAAATGTCAAAAAAACCCCTGGAATTCGCTGACCGTGCGTGTTTGCCTACCCCGCTGACTTCTCACCACTTCTCGCCCACAAACTCGTCACGCATGACTTTTAACGCAGGGGGAAAAGCCCTCGTGTAAATAGGCTCTAACTCACTAACTCCTACAAATTGAAAATGGCTATGGCAGCTACTATATTTTCATTTAAAGAAGGGAGAATACTGCCTTTGCTTGCGCTAATGTAAAAATCGTTTAGAATGTCAGGATCCACTTTGCATTATGAGTTTTCTTTCTCATGAATGTTTAAGTTATTCAGGTTGCGCCATAGCTGTTTAAATGGAAGCGAGGCATTTAGTTTCGATTTATAAAACCACCGCTTCGATTGCCTTATTACAGCTCTAGCTTCATTCCGTGCAGATTTATACAAACACCATGAAGTATCCGTCAGTGATTTTCTCCATTTAGCATACAACTTATTTCGTTTACTTATTGCTAAATGTACTCGGTTGGTATACCAAGGACACGACTTATTCCTGACATAAGAAGTACGAATCTGGACATGAGCGTTAAACACAAAACATTACTCGCGATTGGTTTTGCTCATTGTCTTTTTCTAATTCCAGAGCTAATTCAACGGCTTGGTTGAATGTCTTTGGCATTGCCGCGAAAATTGTTTATTTGAAAAATTCGTTCAGCCCATTCTTGAAAACTGTAAGGCCGTATTGTTTGTTTAGTTTCGTTATTATATTTTTTTATTTATTTATTTTATATTTTATTTTATTTATAAGACACTCAGAAAATTTCACTTTGCAACTTCGCCAAATCTAAACAGCAATTTTTTTTAGAAAAGCAAAAACGCAGAATAATTTTGTGAAATATCAGTTTTAATTTTAGGCATAACATAATATTCCTAGAAATTCCTGTCAAATATACCGTTAGCTTTTATGAAAATGAGTAATATTTTGGAAAGCTGCAATCGTAACAAAATTATAAGACACATTGATTTAAAATAATTCATAGTACGCAGATCGATTTTTTATTTAGGCGTTGATTTCGGGATTTATTTCAATTAATTTAAACTAAATGAAATGAAAAAACTAATGCCTGTTGGTAAATTACTATCTGAAAAGGAACAAGGCGAAATGACTAATTTTAACGTTGCCGGGCTTAGTGTAAGCGAAATTTTGAAAGAAATCGGTCGTTCTCGGTGTGCTATTGCCGGATTTCTACGCGATCCACATAATTAAGCCAAACGACGAAGTACTGGTCGAAAACTGTTTCATACAGGGACGATCTCCAGCGCGATTGAGTTGTTCGCACAGGGACGATCGTCTCTGACCGAAGTGTCTGTCGTGCAGTGAGCGTGAAGCAGACAAGACGTCCATTTTTTGGTGCAAGATTAATTTATAGGTGCAAGATGTGCGTGTGCTTGTACTTGCTTGGGTTTTTTGAGCTGATGGCTTTTTCCCAAGGAGTGCGCGTTTTATTTAAACCAGTTTACATTTCGCAGTTTCCACCGCCGATCGAAGATGGTGGGAACATTGTGGTACGTGTCGAGCCGGATGTTAGCGGCCTATGGAGCGCCCATTTTTTGTTTTCGATTCCTTTGTGCGCGAAAAATCGGATGAGCAGGCGAAAGAAACGGGACATTTCCAGCGAGCAGCGTTGTGCGAAGAGCTCTCGCGTGGAATGTGTGCTAGAAGGAGCGAGTCGCCGATTGTTGCGCAATTCGTTTCTCTTCCATTCGATCAGCGAACGCAGAAGCGAAAATATCGTTCTTCGGGAGTGAGCAATTGTGTCGAAAAGTTGGTGAATTTGAAAAAAAAGAGGAGAAAGAAGAAGCAGCAGCAATCGGTGAGCTACAGTCCACTAGGAGCGTGGTGCGGGTAATCGGATTTAGAGAGCAAATGTATTATTATGCAAGGAAATTTCGTTTGTGTGCCTTCTTGGCGCACGCGTTTGGTGCGAGCAGGTTTATTGTTGTTATTGTGCAAGGAAATTTCGTTTGTATGCCTGCTTGGCGCACGCGTTTGGTGCGAACGAGTTAGTCGTTGCTGTTGTGCTCGGAAATTTCGTTTGTGTGCTTGCTTGGCGCACGCGTTGGTGCGACCGAGTTTATTGTTGTTGTTGTGCTCGGAAATTTCGTTTGTGTGCCTGCTTGGCGCACGCGTTGGTGCGAGCGAGTTTATTGTTGTTGTACATGCAGGTTTTGTTTGTATGTCAGTCAGGTGCTTGCGTGGCGCATGTGGTTTGGTGCGAGTGAAAGCTCATTGTTGTTGTTGTACACGAAAATTTCGTTTGTGTGCTGCTTGGCGCATGCTTTGGTGCGAGCGAATTTATTGTTGTTGTTGTATACGAAAATTTCGTTTGTGTGCTTGCTTGGCGCATGCGTTTCGTGCGAGCGGGCTTATTTTTGCTGTTGTGCAAGAAAGTTTCGTTTGTGTGCCAGTCGGGTGCTTGCTTCACGCATGCATTTTGGTGCGAGTGGGCTTATTGGTGTTGTTGTACAGGGAGATTTCGTTTATTGTGTGCTATTTAATGTTTGTTTGGTGCATGCGTTTGGTCGGTGCCAGTGGCCACATAGTGGTTGCTGTGGTGCAAGGAAAAATTTGGTAAACATGTGCCTGCACGGCGTATAGTTTCGGTAGTGCAAGTGTGTGCGCAAGCGACGCGCGTAACTGCGGTCCCGGTATTGCTGAGCTGGTGGTGCGAGTGTATGCGCAAGGGACGCGCGTAATTGCGGTCCCGTTATTGCTGAGCTGGTGGTGCGATGGTACCGTTATTCTTGGAATCAAAGTGTGCTAGATTGATATGCATATCTGAGCTAGAGCTGCAAGAATAAGAAAATGAAAAGAGAGCTAGAGCAGCAAGAATAAGAAAATGAAAAGAGAGCTAGAGCTGCAAGAATAAGAAAATGAAAAGAGAGCTAGAGTAGCAAGAATAAGAAAATGAAAAGAGAGCTAGAATAGCAAGAATAAGAAAATAAAAAGAGAGCTAGAAAAGAGAGAGCAAGAACGCTTGCAAGCAGTGGGTTAGTCAGAGTGCTAGGAATTCCAAGAATGAATTTGGAACAGAAAACTGTACTTAGCGACAGGTTGAGGCCTGTTGGTATGACACAATGTGCGTTGCGTGCAAGAAATTACCTTGCAGGGGCAAGAACAGTTGATAATTTTGCACTTTGCTCCAATCCTTGGTGCTTGTTTTCTATCTCATTGCAGTGAAATGGCAGCACGCAATATCGCACGATCAGGCGCACACTGTGCTTCGTAAAGGGGCCAGAGTTCGAGGACGTCACGCTGGAGCAAGCGAAGGTATGCCGTACCAATCTAGAAGTAGTTTGGGCGAAATATAACGACGCCTACGAGAAGGTGGTAGGGGCGACGGCCATGGATCAGATGGGCCAGCTGGAGCAAGTCACGCTGGTGCGAGTTGAGGAAGAGTATTTTGAGGCGCACGCTTTGTTCAACGCCAAAATCAATCAATTGGAGCCAAGACAGGTGCAAGTACAAAATGAGCCAGAGATCAGGGTGCAGGTGCAGATGCCGGTGCAGCAGAACGACATAAAGAACACGTGGGGCGAGTTCGATGGGGCACCAACCAAATGGCCAGGGTTTCGCGACCGGTTCAAGGCTGCGGTGCATGAAAATGCGGGCGTGGACCCGGCGTACAAATTCTTGTATTTAGCGAGCTCGCTGGTGGGGCATGCTAAGCTCACGTTTGGGCAATGACAATTTTCTGCAGAGAATTACATGCAGGCATGGGAGCGTCTGAACCAAATGCACGATCAGAGCTACCTGATCGGGCGCGAGCATTTGCGCAATTTTATAAGGCTCCCAGAGCTGAGGGGTCAGCCGAGGGCCAACGATTTGCGGCGCATGTCAAATGTAACGCATGAGGTGCGACGGCAGCTGCAGGCGCATGGGTTACCGGTGGAGCACTGGGACTTCTTCATGGTGCACATGCTACACGAGCGGCTAGATAGCGAGACAGCCAGGCAATGGGAGCTAGCCCGGGAGAGTGAAACCCCGTCAGTGGACCAAATGCTGTCTTTTATTGACAGGCAGGCGATCGCGCTGGCCAACACAGCGGATAATCGCAGGCGCATGGAGTCTGTGGTTGTGGTGCCAGAGAGAGCTAGACCGCCAAAGGCTACAGGTGCTGGTGCTGGCGCTAGAATGGCGCAAGGGAGGGCTTCGATATCGCGAAGGCCAGATCCGCGGACAGCGACTTGTGAGGTGTGCGCAGGGAATCACATGTATCATTGTCCGGAGTTTACGGCTTTGTCATTAAAGGCGCGCAAAGGCTATATTACCAGGCGCAATTTGTGCCCGAATTGTTTCAAGAAGGGTCATGGGGCGGACAATTGTTATCAGGGCGATTGTTGGAAGTGCCCAGGTAGGCCAAAGCACAACAGTGTACTGTGTCCAAACCGCGAGCCACCGAAGCAGGCAAACAGCGTGCAAGCCAGGATTGAGGGCAAGAATCTGCCAAAGCAGAAACGCAAAGTAGACCGACGCTAGAAGGGGGCCAGAATGATTGACGGAAAACGATCGAAGCTTGAGCAAGAAATAAATGTTAAATGGTTTGAACAGTATTCAGCTGGTGCTAATATTAATGCAAATGCGACTATGACGTTGTTAACGATGGCCATGGTTGGAATTGTAGACGATGGGTGCAGGTATGGGCCGGTGCGTGCATTGCTGGATACGGGAGCACAGGTCAATTTGATGACGTTCGCATTGCAGCGAAAATATCGTGTATCGACGCAACCTATAGCGCAGAAGATGGTGGGCATTGACGGTGAGCCAATGCAAGTGGGCAAGAAGGCTAACATAAAAATAAAGCCATGGTTTGCAGCGGCATGTGAGCTAGAGGCAGAGCTGTGGGTTCTGCCAAAAGAGAGCCAGTGGAGGCCAGTATTACCATCCGGGAGTATACGGATGATGGCGCAAGATGGTTTGCCAGATCCGCTTGCAGATCCGCATTACTGACAACCGAAAAGTGTGCATGTCTTACTAGGTGCAAGTTTTGTGGCAAGGATTTTCATCAGTATTATGCCGAATAAATTGAACAACATGACGTTAATGGAAACGGTGCTAGGTATGGTAATTTTTGGAGAGCATGCGCAGAAAGTCAACGAGCAAACAGGTGAGCTAGTGTCTATGATTGAGTGCGAGAATAATGAGGAGCTTGACAAGTTGTTCAAGAAGTTTTGGGAGCTTGATCAAATCGAAGAGAATGTAATTAGAATTAGAATTAGAATTAGAGAATGTAATACTTATCGCAGAGCCAGTGACGGCAGATTTGTTGTTACCATACCACTGAAAACAGTTAATGACATTGGGAGCTCAAGAGAGATTACGTTGCGTTGCTTCTTAATTTGGAGAAGCGATTGGAAACGGAGCCAGAACTCAGAAAGTCCTACATTGAATTTATGAGAGAATATGAGGGGCTTGGGCATATGGAGCTAGTTAATGAGCGTGCGAGACAAGGTGTATAAGTTTACTATATACCACATCATTGTGTTACCAAGAAGTTTCGCGTGGTATTCGATGCTAGTTGTCGTACTAATAAAGGCGTATCATTAAATGAGGTGCAGTTGCTAGGCGGAAAGTTGCAAAGGGATTTGCATGAAATAATTATGCGTTTTAGAAGGCATAAAGTTGCTTTCTCTTCGGATATAAAAATGATGTTCCGGCAGGTGCGGATTGCTAGACATCAATGGGATTTGCAAAGAATATTTTGGCGTGAGAATAGGCAAACCCCATTGAGAGAATACTGGCTGACTGTGGTCACCTATGGCATGACGTCATCAGCACATTATTCAGTGCGAGCAGTTATACAGTGTGCAAGAGATGCAGAGGAGAAATATCCAGAAGCTGCGAATGCAATCATAAATGACATGTACATGGATGACTGCGTATCTGGTGCTGGCAGCGAGCAAGATGCCATTACGTTGGCAAAACAAATGGCTCTGATTTTAAATGGGGCAGGGTTTAAGCTTCGTAAATGGAAGTCGAACAGTAGGTCGTTCATGAAGGAAATGCATTCAAATGAAAAGGAAGAGATGGTGCAGTTCGATGAAGAAGCTAAGGTGCTTGGGCTAGTATGGTTAGTGGCGCAAGACAAGTACACATTCATTGTGAAAACACCAGTTATAAGGGAGCCAGTTACAAAGCGTCTGGTTGCAAGTCGGGTGCTGCAGCTGTTTGACCCAAATGGATATATTTCCCCAGTAACAGTCGTGGGCAAGATTATTATACAGGACTTATGGCGCTTGAAAGTGGCATGGGACGAAAAATTGCCAAAGGAGCTAGAAGATAAATTTAGAGATTATTGGGACGGTCCCAATGGGACCAGATTAAGGAGCTAGAAAACTTTAAAATCCCAAGATGGATTGGTGCAAGAAATAATGCAAGGTTAGAGGTGCATGGGTTTGCTTACGCCTCTGAGAAGGCATATGGTGCTGTTATCTATGTGAGGATAGAAAGTAAAAATGGGGCAATAGCACGTAATTTGCTAGTATCCAAGACAAAAGTGGCGCCAGTTAACAAATTGACGATACCGAGACTAGAATTGTCAGCGTGCGAGTTGTTAGCTAGATTAGTAAGGAATGCTAGACAGTCAATGGAATGGAGCGATGTTAGCTATACATTGTGGACAGATTCGTTTGTGGTGTTGTATTGGCTAGGCAAGCAGCCAAGAGATTTGAAGACCTTTGTTGGTAATCGTGTTGCAGCGATACAACAAAGCGTTGGGGCAGGTAGATGGAAGCATGTGAGCACAGCAGATAACCCAGCAGATTTGGCGAGTAGGGGTTTGAAAGCAAGTGAACTGGTGGATAACAAATTGTGGCTGCAAGGTCCGGCCTGGTTATCTAAACCAAAGGAGCAGTGGCCAGCTGACAAGTTTGAGCAAGTGAAGGAGCAATATTCGATAGAGGCGGAGCAAAAAAACAAAGGGGGGTACCCGGGTACCCCAATACATTTTATATGGAGTTGCATAGATTTTTCCTGTAAGTAAAACTTTTTAAAGTTAATAATTTGTTATAAAACAATTTTATCAACGAGAACAATCACTCAATCGATTTTGAGGAAATTACAAAAAATGATTTTGGTTATATAAATTCTGAGATGGTCAGTTTCTATGCAAACCGCAGGCTAAGCGTCAGAGGCTACAGATGCTTCGGAAATGGAAAATTCTTCATCACTTTTACTTTCGTACATTATTTCTTAAATTTCGGTTGAGATAAATCTTTCACAACGAGCTCTTGCTGAATAAGAACTAATTTCAGAAGTTGCTCAGATCTTTCACAATGCAATTGAAACTAATTACTAATGATTAATTAATTTGTTACAAAGTTCAAATGTAAAAAATTTCCGCGGGGAATGACCTTCCATTAAAATTTACAGCACCGTATGAATGGTATTCCCCTTTTTATGAAAGCGGGATCCGAAATTGCACAAAAATTCATTACTGGAAATTAAAAAACAAGTTTGGAAGTCATTTTTTGTAACAAGGGAAATCCCAAAATGTACTTTTATATTGAGTGAGAGCTTTAAAACTAAGCAAAAACAGTAAAATTTCTTACAGTGCGAACAAAAAGTGAGAAATTCTCATACAATTTGTACTGGGGTACCCGGGTACCCCATCACACGGGTAAGGGTGTTTTTTTCAGCACACACACTAGGGTTAAGTAAGCATTATATGTGGGCAGTAAAAAAGTTCCAAAGAACGGGACGGAAAATTATTACGGGCTAATAAAAACGTCTTCCTTTCTTTCCAATTTCCCTTTTTAATTGTCTTTTGTAATTACTTTTTATTTATTTTTTATTGCCTGTAGCGATCATATAGGTCACCACGCCAGCCATATTTTATTTTCTTTTCTATGATTATGCGCACACTACAGTGGGCAGTGAATTCATGAGCAATATGGAACGCCGTGTAGGCTTATAGAAGAAGAACAAAAGCCAGCCTTCAGAAAATATAAATCGTTTTACAATTTCAGCGTTTCGCCAGCGCAACAGCAACAACAACAGCACATCGTCCTCATCTCCCAATCATCCCACGCCGCAGCAGTGTGCTAACGCAGACTCGCTGCAGTGAGCGCAACCAAAAGCAAGCCTTCGTATGTTTATTTTCTTTGCTTCTACTCACATGTTACGCCGAAGTTACAGAGATTTCTGCTGTTAGTAACAGAGAGTTCTGCTGTTAGTAACAGAGGGTACTACCAGCAGTACCCGCCATACAACGCGTTTGCTTGTATGAGATGCGCGTTCTATATTACTTCATATTCTTTGATAAGAGTCGGGGCAGGTTAATATATGCAGAAAAAGAATATGAAATGAGGCATCAGGTTATCATTGCGAAGGGTTCAAGGTTAGCGCATTTGATAATTGATTATGCGCATAGACAAACCAAACATGGAGCAGTGCAAGTTATGACCCAGTATATTCGGCAGAAATATTGGATTCCTCGTATAAGGGATGAGCTCAGAAGATTCTTACACAAATGTGTGGTGTGCGTGCGTTAAAACTACAAGCTGGAGCAACAATTGATGGCGAATTTAGCAGTCGATCGAGTGCAAGTGGGCAAGCCTTTTTTACATTCTGGGTTAGACTATGCGGGGCCATTCAATGTCCATTTGAGGGTGCGAGATGATTACGTAGCGAAAAGCAAATGCTGGATCGCGATATTTGTATGCCTGAAGACCCGAGCTATTCATATTGATATGGTGCTATAACTACTCAGTCATGCATTGCGTGCTATGAGAGATTTATCGGAAGACGTGGAAGATGTGAGCGCATGTACAGTGACAACGCGACGACGCACAGTGGCTCAACTTGTCATTTCAGGTTGCAAAATTAATAACTCCTGAACGAATAGAGATAATTGGAAAATATTTTGTTGATTAGAAATTCATCAGGCTATTGTATTCTCAAAAATAAACTTAATCGAGGTACAGGGTGCTACGTAATACTTTGTCAAAGTTCGGCTTACTGTAAATAATAATAATGCGAGCAACAATGACAAATTTTAGTTGCAAAATTAATGAAAATGCATTAAAAAAGATGAAAAGTAATAAGAAATTTAAGAAATAAGCTGAAAGAGTCAAATTTAAAGATACACATTTGCTTTCAAAATGAGAACCAGAATTCGAAAAATTTACCAAAAGTCAATTTTTCTTTGGACAATCCTAAGTTAAAACAATGCTAAAGCTTCATTAGGACTATATTTGCTCGGTAGCACATTGGGTGGGGTGGGAATACTGTTTTTTATTCTTTTAACGCGACCCGGGCTTGCTGGTAAAACTGCTTTCACTATAACGCTTTTCATTTTCCCCTGATCCTTTTTTTTTATGATCAAAGCTTCTGAGAAGTGGGTGGCAGTTATTTTTCCCGTTGCCTCCATAAGCTTCCTTTTTTTAGTGAATGACGCACAGTCCTGAGTTGACTTTTTCGGCCTTCCTTTTGCCGCCTTTGATGTCGATGGTTGGTCATCGCTTATGCTATATGCATCTCTTGCATCGAAGTATATTATTTTTTCTAACCACTCCTCATTACTCTGGACAAAATTGAATTTGGTACGATTTGCCGCAATCCATTTTAACTTGATAGATAAGTCCTGGATATCTTCTCTTTAGTCGTAGATGTTTTGGCTGCAGGCAAAGTTCCTTCGACATAACCAATTCGACGTAACAAGAACGAACTCCTCCTTTGTCTTCGAAATAGTAAATATTTCAAACAGCTTCGAATTTTTTAAAAACATTATTGTGCTTCTTCTTCGGTTTAGTTGCAGTGGCGGAGTTGAAGTGATGTTTAGTTTAAATTAAATTCGAAACTAACTTTACTTACATTCAAATAGCAGGCACTAAGCTTCTAGTAATAGCAGGTACCTGCAGTTCTTAGGTTTTTACCCGTTGTGAGATTTTTGAACAGCCCAGACATATAAGTGGGTTTTAGGCAATGCACATAGATATAAGTTGTTTTTCAATAACTAATTGTTTTATTGGCGCGGTTCAACTCTAAGACTAATGGCGACTGACTGAGTTTTGCTCAAATTATCAGGTGTACAACTTTGCTTCCGCCGTTTTTTTTCCAAAATTAAAAGCTTTATTGCGAAAAAGTGCTTACAGATGTATTATTCAAAGTATTGTCCGTCGCTAGCGACAACTTTCTCCCATCGTTCCGGCAATTTTCGGATCCCGGCTCGAAAAAAGGAGTCCTCTTTTGACGCTATCCATGAAGCAATCCATTTTTCCAATTCTTCGAAGGATTGAAAATGTGGATCTGCCAGGCCGTGTGCCATCGAACGGAATAGGTGGAAGTCAGAAGGGGCGACATCTGGGGAATACGGCGGGTGGGGCAAGACTTCCCATTTCAGCGTTTCCAGGTACGTTTTGACCACTTTTGCGACGTGAGGCCGAGCATTGTCGTGTTGGAGAATGACTTTGTCATGTCGCTCTTGATATTTTTAAAACGTTGAAACCACTCCCGACACGTTCTTTCACTCAGAGCAGCATCACCGTAAGTTTCTGAGAGCATTCGATGCGCTTCAGCTGCATTTTTCTTCGAATTATAACAGAAAAGTAAAACTTCCCGCAAATGGCGAGAATTGGGCACATAAATAGACATTTTCGAGCGTGAATAATACGAAAACAAGAACAACTGTCACTGAAACGGCGATGACAATTCGTTAGGCACTGTCCACACTCACTTTAACACTAGAATGCCCGAGGCATTTTAGGTATGTCAGATTTTCGGGCGTTCTAGTGTTAATAATTGCCTTGTTTGAATTCATAACTACTGTACAGTTATTGTCAGTGGCTTTTGCTGTTGAAATTAAATTACAGTGTGATTCTGGTACGTATAGTGTTTTGAATAATTTAAAAAATAAAAGACCTCAATGGAGTCAAAATGACTCCCTCGGGCATTCTAGTGTTAAAGGCATTACCATCTATGTATTTCAACCAGCCTCAGCCGGTACAGCCACCTATCGGAAAACGGAAGCAAAGTTGTACACCTGATAAAAAAAAAAAATTTATGCCAGGCACAGTATAAGTATTTTGTTAAAAACAAAAGCATTACATCAAAGGATACATGATAGCTGATTGCCGGAAATGAAAGCCAACTTGTTTTTCGTACGTGCGAACTGCGCATCCAGCAAAAGTACTCTTTACTTCGAGCTTACAGCAATATACGCCAAAAAAAAAATGGACTTAATATGGAGTTGCAAGCTTGTGTCACATCTTAAATGAAGCCAAAATCCAAATTTGCACGCCTTGGCAACGATTATAATCGCGTGTAATTGATTCACTATCAAAATCTTGACGAACTTGTTCGAACGCACGCACCCGAAAGCACAAAATTGCGCGAGGTGGCCACAGAAAAATCGCTGTAAAATCCAGTCGGGCTAAATCGGGCACCCGATCTCTTCAGGGCAGTACTCACAGAAGACAAGTGAACAATTTTCCTAAAGACGGAACCGTGGCAAGTATGGCCTTTTTTTTGAAAGTCTATAGAAAGTTCAAAAAGAGTGATAAAAACAGTGCTTAAAGTGAGTGCCTATGAAAAGACAACAACAACAACCAACTTTTTTTTCTATATTTAATTATTTACTACAAATGCCTTCTTTTACGATGCTGGTGCAAAAAGTTTCAATTAATTTGCTCCTTTCCGTATTTTAAAACTTCAGCTTTGCCGAAAAAGTGCAAATTGCTGATATTATTTCACACTCTAAAAATTGCTCAACTTTGACGAGCTCTACAAGCAAAAATATTTGTCCAATTTAGTTAAGGTTTTCGGATTTCTTAGGTCCAAGCATTTATCTATCGGACAAGTATAACAGTTTAACCCAAATCGAACATGACAAAATCGACTTTTGCAACCTACGTCGGCAGAATCAGCCACTGTGCGACGTTTGTTGGTGCAGATAGGATGATCAAGAGAGCAATTGACTATTGGAGGGAGCAAGAGGTGCTAGAGCATTTGAGTATGAAAGGCACAGAATGGCACTTTATGATTCCAGCTGCCTCACATCAAGGTGGAATTTACGAAGCAGCTGTGAAGTCCATGAAGTATCATTTGACGAGAGTCGTGGGCCAGAGAACGCTGGCACAGGACCAGCTTGCCGTTGTATCCGATATCAGACGATCCGACGGATGTGCAAGCATTGACACCGGGGCATTTTCTTGTTGGAGAGCCGCTGGTACTGCCACCTCCCTTTGCATTGGATGAGCAACCAAACACGGAGGGCATTAAGCTTTGGAAAGAGCGCCAGACTATGTTAAAGCATTTTTGGGCTAGATGGCAAGTTGATTATTTGAATAGTTTGCAGGAGCGCAAGAAATGGCGCAGAGAGAGAGAGAATTTGAGAGTGGGCCAGTTAGTTCTCATTAAGGCAGAGAACTTTCCGCCAGCGCAGTGGGGGCTAGGCAGAGTGTGCAAGTTAATTCTGAGCAAGGTCAATCTGAGACCCAGACAAGCAGATTGACCAGACCCGTGCAGAAACTATGCATATTGCCGGTGGAGCCTGCCAATGTGGAGCCGGAGTGACTAGAGTGCTAAGATTAGAATTAAGTTGATTGTTAATTGTATTGTTATTGATTGCTGGTGCAAGCTGATTGTATTTAATGAAAATCGTTGGTTTTCGCTGGCACTGTTTCGTAAAGGGACGATCTCCTGTGCGATTGAGTTGTTCGCACAGGGACGATCGTCTCTGGCCGAAGTGTCTGTCGTGCAGTGAGCGTGAAGCGGACAAGACGTCCATTTTTTGGTGCAAGATTAATTTATAGGTGCAAGATGTGCGTGTGCTTGTAGTGCGGAAAATAAATTGGGTTTTTTGAGCTGATGACTTTTTCCCAAGGAGTGCGCGTTTTATTTAAACCAGTTTACATTTCGCAGTTTCCACCGCCGATCGAAGATGGTGGGAACAAAAACAAAAGCTGTCTGACCATGACAAGCGCAGAATTTTGTTCAAAGCGAGCAATTCGTTAGCCTCTTGTTCGCAGCTCGCAGCCTTTAGCAGCCGGTCAGGGTCTAAAATGACCATTTGGCGTTTGTTAAACAACTCGGAAAATATTGTCCAAGCTGTCATGAAGACGGCCCAGATACTCCTACCGCGCCACAAAACTGCACGACTCCAATTTGCGCGAAATAATCTGGATACTTGCTGGGACATGGTAAACATTTTTTTATATGTTAAGTAACATAACTACAATACACATTTTTTTCCAAAAGGTTATCTTTTCTGATGAATATAAATTTAATTTGGATGGGACAGATCGTTGTCGATGCTACTGGAGGGTTTTCAGTAAGGAACCCCTTAAATTTTCTAAAAGAGATTTCGGTGGCGGATCTGTGATGGTGTGGGGCGTATTTCACAAACATGGAACGGTCGATTTCCGCTTCACGAGCTTAAGAATGGGCAGTACAGAATATACATTTTTATGCAAGATAACGCAGCCATTCACAAAAGTCGGCAAACAACAGGGTTCTAGAATATAGCTCTGGTGAAACTTTGGACCGACCAACTTGTTTCCACGACTTGATCCCGATTGAAAATATGTGCGGAGTACTTGCTAGGCGTGTCTATGGGGAAAATGAAAATACAACTCTGTTGGGGACTTAAAATTGCTATTTTAAGGAGTGGAGCCGTCTGGAGCCCCAATTTTTGGTTTAGCTTATAAATTCCATGTGAAAACAGTTGTTTTATGCTGGAAAGAAAGGGGCTGGTATCATTAACACTAGAACTACCAACCGGTCAAAATGACCGGTTGCATGAATTGCATGCATGAATTCATCACAAAATTTTTTACATAGAAAATAATTTTTTTTTTGTAAATGTATTATGTATTTTACTAAATTTATGTAATCTTTAATATTAGAAATTGTTAGATTCGTGCGCTTTTATTTTACAGAGATAATTACCAATTATTCTGAATCGGTTTAAGTGCCGATTTAGACTTTAGTGACAAACCAGTCACTAAACATTTTGGTGACCCCGACGTGATCCTTTCACGTTAGACACGGACAACAGGAGTGCCCCAACAGGAGTGCCCCAACATCAACAGTTTATACTCGGCAGTAAGAGACTGCCTTCACAACAACAGGAGTGCCCCAACATCAACAGTCTGCCTTCACAAATTCAGAGTGCCCCAACAGGAGTGCACCAACATCAACAGTCTGTCCTCGGCAGTAAGAGACTGCTTTCATAACTTCAGTAAGCCGAACGCAACCTTCTGATCCAGCAACAATGGAGATATTGGAAGAGTTAATGGCAGAACTAACTGACAGCGGAATGTGGCCGCTGGTCGAAGGCGCTGAATGTGATCGATGTGGTCGGAGAGGACACAGCAGCAACGCTTTGCATTGTCCTGCGAAGAACGCAAAGTGCAGCAGATGTTCATTGATAGGGCATTTCGCCTTGAAATGTAACAAAAAACACAACACTGAACCAACTAAGGCCATTAACCAGCCAGGTCCCAACTCCAAGCAGGAAGTGCTGGTCAAGAAGTGCAGCGGCAAAATTAACGGTGCCGATCAGGAAGCTCTTACCTGCGGCGTATGCAGCGAAAGCGACGAAGATGCCTTAGACAACATACTGACTAAATTCTGGCAGCTGGAGGAATTCCCAGAGAACAAGGATCAATTTACGGATGCAGAAAGAAAATGCGAGGAATCATTTGCCCAACACACCAAGCGCAATCAAATGGGGCGATTTGTCGCGAAAATTCCGTTTAAGGAAGACCCAGCAGCTCTTGTCGAATCCATGCAGATGGCAACCAATCGTTTCTTCAGCCTCGAACGTCGCCTGTCAAAAAACCCAGGGATGAGAGAAATGCATCAGCTATCAAATACGGGTGAAGTCAAAGGAAACAGCGCTCTCCATGGACTGTCTCCATTTATAGACAATCGCGGCATCATCAGGGTAGGGGGCCGATTGACATCATCACATCTCACATACGACGCCAAGCATCCCATGTGGCTGCCTTATAACGATCCGATAGCAAAACTTATCATGCAACACCTTCACGAGAAAGGAGTCCATTGCTCGCCACAGGCATTGTTGGCCCAAACCAGACAACGATTTTGGCCAATAAAGGGCAAAATTATGGCTAGATCCATTGTCCAACACTGTGTGCGATGCACACGGGCGCGTCCACAGATGTTCAACCAGATCATGGGAAATTTGCCAGCTGATCGAGTACAACTGCAGAGACCCTTTTTCAACGCGGGGGTAGATTTCTGTGGCCCGATATGGATACACTACAAAATAAGAGGCAAAAGGCCATGCAAGGCTTACATTGCAGTCTTCTGCTGCTTTGCTACAAAAGCAGTGCATCTGGAAGTCGTCAGCGATCTCACAACAGACGCATTCATTGCCGCACTTAATCGTTTTACGTCAAGAAGAGGCCGTTGTCAGAACTTATATTGTGATAACGCAACCAATTTTGTGGGTGCAAAAAACCAACTGGAAGAATTGGTTGAAAGGATTCACAGCAAAAATGCCCAAGATAACATAATGCGATCAGGCGCAGCCCAAGGAATTACATTCCACTTCATCCCCCCGAGAGCACCACATTTCGGAGGACTGTGGGAAGCGGCTGTTAAGTCTGCAAAATATCTCTTGGTGCGAACAATTGGCACCTCCTCGCTCACATATGAAGAACTGGAGACGGTGGTAACTCAAATCGAGAGCATGTTGAACTCTAGACCACTAACACCCTTGTCATCAAATCCTAATGATCTGTCAGCACTCACACCAGGACACTTTTTAATAGGAGAGCCTTTGACAGCGATTCCAAGTAGTTCAACAACGACAACCAAAACATCGCTTTTGACCAGATGGAAGTTGGTCAACCATTTAAAAGAGGAGTTCTGGTCAAGGTGGTCCAAGGAGTACCTCAATGAATTACAATATCGCAATAAATGGAAAACGCAATCACCTGATATCTCTAATGGAATGCTGGTAATTATAAAGGAAGATAATGCGCCTCCTCTGCAATGGCCACTAGGCAGAGTCGTTAAGTGCTACCCTGGCAATGATGGAAAAATCAGAGTTGTTGACATCAAAACCAAAACTGGTGTCTGCAAGCGGCCCATCCATCGGTTAGCACCGGTACTGAAGGAGCAAGAAGTACCAGTGGAAGACAAGTCTGAGACCAACAACGGGCCAATGCCGCACAAACGAAGCAGACGCAGTGCATCACCTGTACTGATGGCAATGATCATGCTCATCTTGTTACCAATAATTACTGCAAGCCCAATCAAGGTCACACAATTCGGTGATCGCCCAGGCATACACTTCGAACACGTCGGAAGGATCAACCGAGTGACTGCAATTTGGAACATTCTGGCATATTACGATCTCCGTCCGCTCCATAGGGAGTTGGAGCTGCTCCAGAATGGTACGTTCGCGTTATCTAACCTATGCAACGACATAAAGAGTGATGTCAGTTGCGCTGCAATAGTAACACAATTCGAGAATACAAGACTAGAAATAGCCACTATAAGCATACTGTTGGGAAGCAGAAGAATGAAATGAGGTGCGATGGACATAGTAGGTAACGTCGCAAACTCATTGTTTGGAGTACTTGATTCAAACTACGCAACCCAAATGGCGCAAACCATAGAGCACGTAAAGCAGAACGAAGACCACTTGCTTCAGCTACTGCGGAACCAGACGTCCGTGTTGGACTCCACCACCAATATACTGAGACATGAGCAGAAGTCACGACAAGAAGGAGTTAACAACATAATGCAACAAATAAAAAAGGAACAACAACGTCTAAATGCATTATCCAGCGAAAACACTCACTCAAGAATGATTCAATTATTCACTTTGATGGCCCTTCAGCTGGTGACTATTGCATCAAACATACAGCATCTTGAGGCAGCTATCATTGGAGTGGTAACAGACACGCGTCATGGAACAATCAGCCCATTACTGTTGACACCAAGACAACTAAAAGAAGAGATTACGCGAATACGAGGACATCTGACGCCGTCTGCTCAGTTACCGACAGACGTAATTAGAATATCTGACCTCTGCCCACTCATGACCGTCAAGAGTGGATTGTTTGAGAATCAGATACTGTTTCACGTAACAATACCTCTGATCGAAAAGCAACCATTTGATCTATTCACGGTAACAGCAATTCCTGGCGTGATCAACAATGTTCTGGTAAAGATTGTAGCAGACACTCAGTATCTCGCCTTCAACTCCCACCGAGACGAGTACATGCCATTATCAGAGGGCCAACTGGCAAGATACGTAATCGCAACAAATGAATCAAGACTATGCTCAAACACTCAGGAAGTCTACACTGTAAACTCCGATATTTGCTCCTGTGAAGTTCACGCATTCAACAACGACTCTACTACCGCATGTACGTGGCAACCTATCAATATAACCTCGTTATGGATGAAGCGTGTGGCACCAAACAAGTGGCTTTATTTTACCCAGAAGGCAGAGAAATTTAACGCGGTGTGCAATCACGAACATTCACAACTTGTATTACATGACGCTGGCTTGTTGGAGTTCTCACCTGGATGCACAATAAAACACACATTGGCAACAGTGACCAGCCTTAACACCATCACAAGCAGTCTACGATACTCTCATACCAGCTTCAGCCTGATACCTCTCAATCAAACAAGTCAGAAAATGAGCCCGCTTGTATTCAACAACATCAGTATACCATCCAATGACGAAGAACTGGCGAAACTACAAGGAGCTCTCAAGGCAATCAAATTTCAGGAACAGCTGCCTGACACCTTAACAACCATTGATCAACACCACTTCCTGGTAGAATACGTCGCACTGGGGCTCGCCGTGGTGATCATCATGTGCCTTCTTTCACGCTACATCAAAGGTCGCATTAAAAACCACAGCAACAAGGCAATTCCTCCACCACTTCCTCGAGTTCGTCCACAAGCTGACCGTCATCCGAACTTGGAAATAGATATTGAGTGTTGACCATATGTCAATGGGGGGAGGATGTTCAGACTCTGTACTTATAAACATTATGTAACTAATGTCAAACGTTCTCACGGCAGAATTGGGCTCGGTTCCCACCGCTGCAAGTACTAATATTACGCGCCAGTATTCGGCAGTCAATGCATTTTGCATACTCAAATTCAATTCAGCAGTCAATGCATTTTACACACGCAAATTCCATTCAGCAGTCAATGCATTCTGCACAATTAAATTTCACTTAGTTAATCGCAACATAAGCAGAAGCGGCGTAATCAATATGCAATACAGTTTGGGCAAGCGTGGGAATGCTAAGTCAGCAACGAGGTCCAACGTGCCCGTGAGAACGTTTGACATTGGAAATAGTATAAAAGCCAAAGAAAAGTGTAAATAAAGAGAGTCAATTGGAAAACAGCAAACAGATAACACGCTTATTCTTGACTCAGGGCTGAATCGGTTCAAGTGCCGAGTCAGACTCCAACCACATTATCCTGAATCGGTATTTTAAAACTTCAGCTTTGCCGAAAAAGTGCAAATTGCTGATATTATTTCACACTCTAAAAATTGCTCAACTTTGACGAGCTCTACAAGCAAAACTATTTGTCCAATTTAGTTAAGGTTTTCGGATTTCTTAGGTCCAAGCATTTATCTATCGGACAAGTATAACAGTTTAACCCAAATCGAACATGACAAAATCGACTTTTGCAACCTACGTCGGCAGAATCAGCCACTGTGCGACGTTTGTTGGTGCAGATAGGATGATCAAGAGAGCAATTGACTATTGGAGGGAGCAAGAGGTGCTAGAGCATTTGAGTATGAAAGGCACAGAATGGCACTTTATGATTCCAGCTGCCTCACATCAAGGTGGAATTTACGAAGCAGCTGTGAAGTCCATGAAGTATCATTTGACGAGAGTCGTGGGCCAGAGAACGCTGGCACAGGACCAGCTTGCCGTTGTATCCGATATCAGACGATCCGACGGATGTGCAAGCATTGACACCGGGGCATTTTCTTGTTGGAGAGCCGCTGGTACTGCCACCTCCCTTTGCATTGGATGAGCAACCAAACACGGAGGGCATTAAGCTTTGGAAAGAGCGCCAGACTATGTTAAAGCATTTTTGGGCTAGATGGCAAGTTGATTATTTGAATAGTTTGCAGGAGCGCAAGAAATGGCGCAGAGAGAGAGAGAATTTGAGAGTGGGCCAGTTAGTTCTCATTAAGGCAGAGAACTTTCCGCCAGCGCAGTGGGGGCTAGGCAGAGTGTGCAAGTTAATTCTGAGCAAGGTCAATCTGAGACCCAGACAAGCAGATTGACCAGACCCGTGCAGAAACTATGCATATTGCCGGTGGAGCCTGCCAATGTGGAGCCGGAGTGACTAGAGTGCTAAGATTAGAATTAAGTTGATTGTTAATTGTATTGTTATTGATTGCTGGTGCAAGCTGATTGTATTTAATGAAAATCGTTGGTTTTCGCTGGCACTGTTTCGTAAAGGGACGATCTCCTGTGCGATTGAGTTGTTCGCACAGGGACGATCGTCTCTGGCCGAAGTGTCTGTCGTGCAGTGAGCGTGAAGCGGACAAGACGTCCATTTTTTGGTGCAAGATTAATTTATAGGTGCAAGATGTGCGTGTGCTTGTAGTGCGGAAAATAAATTGGGTTTTTTGAGCTGATGACTTTTTCCCAAGGAGTGCGCGTTTTATTTAAACCAGTTTACATTTCGCAGTTTCCACCGCCGATCGAAGATGGTGGGAACAAAAACAAAAGCTGTCTGACCATGACAAGCGCAGAATTTTGTTCAAAGCGAGCAATTCGTTAGCCTCTTGTTCGCAGCTCGCAGCCTTTAGCAGCCGGTCAGGGTCTAAAATGACCATTTGGCGTTTGTTAAACAACTCGGAAAATATTGTCCAAGCTGTCATGAAGACGGCCCAGATACTCCTACCGCGCCACAAAACTGCACGACTCCAATTTGCGCGAAATAATCTGGATACTTGCTGGGACATGGTAAACATTTTTTTATATGTTAAGTAACATAACTACAATACACATTTTTTTCCAAAAGGTTATCTTTTCTGATGAATATAAATTTAATTTGGATGGGACAGATCGTTGTCGATGCTACTGGAGGGTTTTCAGTAAGGAACCCCTTAAATTTTCTAAAAGAGATTTCGGTGGCGGATCTGTGATGGTGTGGGGCGTATTTCACAAACATGGAACGGTCGATTTCCGCTTCACGAGCTTAAGAATGGGCAGTACAGAATATACATTTTTATGCAAGATAACGCAGCCATTCACAAAAGTCGGCAAACAACAGGGTTCTAGAATATAGCTCTGGTGAAACTTTGGACCGACCAACTTGTTTCCACGACTTGATCCCGATTGAAAATATGTGCGGAGTACTTGCTAGGCGTGTCTATGGGGAAAATGAAAATACAACTCTGTTGGGGACTTAAAATTGCTATTTTAAGGAGTGGAGCCGTCTGGAGCCCCAATTTTTGGTTTAGCTTATAAATTCCATGTGAAAACAGTTGTTTTATGCTGGAAAGAAAGGGGCTGGTATCATTAACACTAGAACTACCAACCGGTCAAAATGACCGGTTGCATGAATTGCATGCATGAATTCATCACAAAATTTTTTACATAGAAAATAATTTTTTTTTTGTAAATGTATTATGTATTTTACTAAATTTATGTAATCTTTAATATTAGAAATTGTTAGATTCGTGCGCTTTTATTTTACAGAGATAATTACCAATTATTCTGAATCGGTTTAAGTGCCGATTTAGACTTTAGTGACAAACCAGTCACTAAACATTTTGGTGACCCCGACGTGATCCTTTCACGTTAGACACGGACAACAGGAGTGCCCCAACAGGAGTGCCCCAACATCAACAGTTTATACTCGGCAGTAAGAGACTGCCTTCACAACAACAGGAGTGCCCCAACATCAACAGTCTGCCTTCACAAATTCAGAGTGCCCCAACAGGAGTGCACCAACATCAACAGTCTGTCCTCGGCAGTAAGAGACTGCTTTCATAACTTCAGTAAGCCGAACGCAACCTTCTGATCCAGCAACAATGGAGATATTGGAAGAGTTAATGGCAGAACTAACTGACAGCGGAATGTGGCCGCTGGTCGAAGGCGCTGAATGTGATCGATGTGGTCGGAGAGGACACAGCAGCAACGCTTTGCATTGTCCTGCGAAGAACGCAAAGTGCAGCAGATGTTCATTGATAGGGCATTTCGCCTTGAAATGTAACAAAAAACACAACACTGAACCAACTAAGGCCATTAACCAGCCAGGTCCCAACTCCAAGCAGGAAGTGCTGGTCAAGAAGTGCAGCGGCAAAATTAACGGTGCCGATCAGGAAGCTCTTACCTGCGGCGTATGCAGCGAAAGCGACGAAGATGCCTTAGACAACATACTGACTAAATTCTGGCAGCTGGAGGAATTCCCAGAGAACAAGGATCAATTTACGGATGCAGAAAGAAAATGCGAGGAATCATTTGCCCAACACACCAAGCGCAATCAAATGGGGCGATTTGTCGCGAAAATTCCGTTTAAGGAAGACCCAGCAGCTCTTGTCGAATCCATGCAGATGGCAACCAATCGTTTCTTCAGCCTCGAACGTCGCCTGTCAAAAAACCCAGGGATGAGAGAAATGCATCAGCTATCAAATACGGGTGAAGTCAAAGGAAACAGCGCTCTCCATGGACTGTCTCCATTTATAGACAATCGCGGCATCATCAGGGTAGGGGGCCGATTGACATCATCACATCTCACATACGACGCCAAGCATCCCATGTGGCTGCCTTATAACGATCCGATAGCAAAACTTATCATGCAACACCTTCACGAGAAAGGAGTCCATTGCTCGCCACAGGCATTGTTGGCCCAAACCAGACAACGATTTTGGCCAATAAAGGGCAAAATTATGGCTAGATCCATTGTCCAACACTGTGTGCGATGCACACGGGCGCGTCCACAGATGTTCAACCAGATCATGGGAAATTTGCCAGCTGATCGAGTACAACTGCAGAGACCCTTTTTCAACGCGGGGGTAGATTTCTGTGGCCCGATATGGATACACTACAAAATAAGAGGCAAAAGGCCATGCAAGGCTTACATTGCAGTCTTCTGCTGCTTTGCTACAAAAGCAGTGCATCTGGAAGTCGTCAGCGATCTCACAACAGACGCATTCATTGCCGCACTTAATCGTTTTACGTCAAGAAGAGGCCGTTGTCAGAACTTATATTGTGATAACGCAACCAATTTTGTGGGTGCAAAAAACCAACTGGAAGAATTGGTTGAAAGGATTCACAGCAAAAATGCCCAAGATAACATAATGCGATCAGGCGCAGCCCAAGGAATTACATTCCACTTCATCCCCCCGAGAGCACCACATTTCGGAGGACTGTGGGAAGCGGCTGTTAAGTCTGCAAAATATCTCTTGGTGCGAACAATTGGCACCTCCTCGCTCACATATGAAGAACTGGAGACGGTGGTAACTCAAATCGAGAGCATGTTGAACTCTAGACCACTAACACCCTTGTCATCAAATCCTAATGATCTGTCAGCACTCACACCAGGACACTTTTTAATAGGAGAGCCTTTGACAGCGATTCCAAGTAGTTCAACAACGACAACCAAAACATCGCTTTTGACCAGATGGAAGTTGGTCAACCATTTAAAAGAGGAGTTCTGGTCAAGGTGGTCCAAGGAGTACCTCAATGAATTACAATATCGCAATAAATGGAAAACGCAATCACCTGATATCTCTAATGGAATGCTGGTAATTATAAAGGAAGATAATGCGCCTCCTCTGCAATGGCCACTAGGCAGAGTCGTTAAGTGCTACCCTGGCAATGATGGAAAAATCAGAGTTGTTGACATCAAAACCAAAACTGGTGTCTGCAAGCGGCCCATCCATCGGTTAGCACCGGTACTGAAGGAGCAAGAAGTACCAGTGGAAGACAAGTCTGAGACCAACAACGGGCCAATGCCGCACAAACGAAGCAGACGCAGTGCATCACCTGTACTGATGGCAATGATCATGCTCATCTTGTTACCAATAATTACTGCAAGCCCAATCAAGGTCACACAATTCGGTGATCGCCCAGGCATACACTTCGAACACGTCGGAAGGATCAACCGAGTGACTGCAATTTGGAACATTCTGGCATATTACGATCTCCGTCCGCTCCATAGGGAGTTGGAGCTGCTCCAGAATGGTACGTTCGCGTTATCTAACCTATGCAACGACATAAAGAGTGATGTCAGTTGCGCTGCAATAGTAACACAATTCGAGAATACAAGACTAGAAATAGCCACTACAAGCATACTGTTGGGAAGCAGAAGAATGAAATGAGGTGCGATGGACATAGTAGGTAACGTCGCAAACTCATTGTTTGGAGTACTTGATTTAAACTACGCAACCCAAATGGCGCAAACCATAGAGCACGTAAAGCAGAACGAAGACCACTTGCTTCAGCTACTGCGGAACCAGACGTCCGTGTTGGACTCCACCACCAATATACTGAGACATGAGCAGAAGTCACGACAAGAAGGAGTTAACAACATAATGCAACAAATAAAAAAGGAACAACAACGTCTAAATGCATTATCCAGCGAAAACACTCACTCAAGAATGATTCAATTATTCACTTTGATGGCCCTTCAGCTGGTGACTATTGCATCAAACATACAGCATCTTGAGGCAGCTATCATTGGAGTGGTAACAGACACGCGTCATGGAACAATCAGCCCATTACTGTTGACACCAAGACAACTAAAAGAAGAGATTACGCGAATACGAGGACATCTGACGCCGTCTGCTCAGTTACCGACAGACGTAATTAGAATATCTGACCTCTGCCCACTCATGACCGTCAAGAGTGGATTGTTTGAGAATCAGATACTGTTTCACGTAACAATACCTCTGATCGAAAAGCAACCATTTGATCTATTCACGGTAACAGCAATTCCTGGCGTGATCAACAATGTTCTGGTAAAGATTGTAGCAGACACTCAGTATCTCGCCTTCAACTCCCACCGAGACGAGTACATGCCATTATCAGAGGGCCAACTGGCAAGATACGTAATCGCAACAAATGAATCAAGACTATGCTCAAACACTCAGGAAGTCTACACTGTAAACTCCGATATTTGCTCCTGTGAAGTTCACGCATTCAACAACGACTCTACTACCGCATGTACGTGGCAACCTATCAATATAACCTCGTTATGGATGAAGCGTGTGGCACCAAACAAGTGGCTTTATTTTACCCAGAAGGCAGAGAAATTTAACGCGGTGTGCAATCACGAACATTCACAACTTGTATTACATGACGCTGGCTTGTTGGAGTTCTCACCTGGATGCACAATAAAACACACATTGGCAACAGTGACCAGCCTTAACACCATCACAAGCAGTCTACGATACTCTCATACCAGCTTCAGCCTGATACCTCTCAATCAAACAAGTCAGAAAATGAGCCCGCTTGTATTCAACAACATCAGTATACCATCCAATGACGAAGAACTGGCGAAACTACAAGGAGCTCTCAAGGCAATCAAATTTCAGGAACAGCTGCCTGACACCTTAACAACCATTGATCAACACCACTTCCTGGTAGAATACGTCGCACTGGGGCTCGCCGTGGTGATCATCATGTGCCTTCTTTCACGCTACATCAAAGGTCGCATTAAAAACCACAGCAACAAGGCAATTCCTCCACCACTTCCTCGAGTTCGTCCACAAGCTGACCGTCATCCGAACTTGGAAATAGATATTGAGTGTTGACCATATGTCAATGGGGGGAGGATGTTCAGACTCTGTACTTATAAACATTATGTAACTAATGTCAAACGTTCTCACGGCAGAATTGGGCTCGGTTCCCACCGCTGCAAGTACTAATATTACGCGCCAGTATTCGGCAGTCAATGCATTTTGCATACTCAAATTCAATTCAGCAGTCAATGCATTTTACACACGCAAATTCCATTCAGCAGTCAATGCATTCTGCACAATTAAATTTCACTTAGTTAATCGCAACATAAGCAGAAGCGGCGTAATCAATATGCAATACAGTTTGGGCAAGCGTGGGAATGCTAAGTCAGCAACGAGGTCCAACGTGCCCGTGAGAACGTTTGACATTGGAAATAGTATAAAAGCCAAAGAAAAGTGTAAATAAAGAGAGTCAATTGGAAAACAGCAAACAGATAACACGCTTATTCTTGACTCAGGGCTGAATCGGTTCAAGTGCCGAGTCAGACTCCAACCACATTATCCTGAATCGGTTCAAGTGCCGAGTCAGACTCCAACCACATTACCCTGAATTGGTTTAAGTGCCTAATCAGGTTCCAACCCAATTATTCTGAATCGGTTTAAGTGCCGATTCAGACTTTAGTGACAAACCAGTCACTAAACATTTTGGTCATTTGGTCATTCGGTCATTTTGACCGGTATCTAAAAACATAAGCGAGTTCACGATTGCTTGTGTAAATGCAAACAAAACCATGTTATAATGTTGCTAGAGTGTAGTGAAAACTGTGGCAACATTATAGCATATCCAAAAGCATATTTTTTCCCACGAATACGATTCAGCTTCCACTCCAGGACGAAGAACAATACACACAATTTTCAAAAGGGCCAATGGGTTTACAGCGTTTGCAAAACGAAACATAATAAAGGGCACTGTGAGTAGTGCATTTTCATTTCATATTATAACATGCACAGAATTAGAAGCTTTCCGAGTACTTGAAAAAAAAATTGTATTGTATTGAAAAGTTCAATGCTTTTCTTGCAGTTTTCGTATGCACGTGGCGCATACGAAGCTAAGAACTTAAAATTATATTAAAAACGGTGGGGACCAGCTTGTTTTTGCAAAAACTTTTTCCAGAAACGATTTCACAGATATTTTACAGTTTGTACGCTTTGATACAAAAATGAAAGAAGTCAACGATTGAAGAATGACAAATTTGCAATGATCTCACATGTTTGGGATTCATTTATCAAAATAGCCAGAATTTCTATGTACCAGGACAGAAAATTACAATTGACGAGCAATTATTCCCAACAAACCCCAATAAGTTTGGAATAAAATTTTGGTTGGCATCTGATGTAAATAGTAAATATGTTGTTAATGGGTTTCCTTATTTGGGAAAGGACGAAACAAAGCCATCGACAAGTCCTTTGACTGAATTTGTCGTCCTCAAATTAATTGAACCGTTTACCTTTTCATGGAGAATTGTAGCGACTGAAAATTTTTTTTTCATTGCAGAAACATACTACGTTGGTTGGAACTATCCGTGCAAACAAAAGGGAATAACCTAAACTTGCTAAGCTAAAAAATAGATATTACCTCTATATTCATCTGTAATTTATGCTACATTGTCAGTATCTAAAAGTAAGTCAACGAAAAAGGTCCTGGTGCTGAGTACGCTTCATAATTCGGTCAAAATTGAAGGGGACAAAACTAAACCTCAAACTATATTATTTTATAACAAAACTATATTCGGGGTAGATATTACCGATCAAATGGCCAGAAAATACACTGTGAAGTCCTGTTCTCAAAGATGGCCTCTCCAAATATTTTTCAATGTTCTTGACTTGGCAGAAATAAATGCATGGGTTTTGTATAATGAAACATGTGGAGAAAATATATCAAGAAGAGATTTCCTGTTTCAATTAGCAAAAGAACTTTCATCAAAATATGAAGATTCATCCGAACTAAAAATCTTTACCAACCTTTTGACAAACTATCAAAGTTTCAATACACGAAAAACTTGCCAAATAGGTTTATGCAATGAAAATAAAACCACCAATATCTATGGTGGTTGTAGAAAATATGTTTGCGGTAAATGTACTTTGAAACAAATCTCTATTTGCAAAAAATGTGGTATACTACATGGGCTGAAAAGTCTTTGGCCTGACATAGAGATGGCGCCAAAAATGGAAACAAAAGCATGGCTTGATAAATGTTATAATACATCTGTATTTTTGCCCATCAAATAGCAATGTTTTATCAAAACACGAAATTCACTTTTTTCCATTGTTTACAAAAATTCAGAGGTAGCGTCACTTCGAAAGCAATAACTTGAAAACGAGTCAACCAAATGTCATGAAACTTTGACATCATCTAAGTTAAGGATGGTTTTCCATGTACAACACAATAATTCTTAATTTTTGGCGCCATCTCTATGTCAGGCCAAAGACTTTTCAGCCCATGTAGTACATATAATATAACCTAAAAAGATATACAGGTAACCCTCCTACAACGCGGGTTCCTATAACGCGTTTTCGCTACAACGCGGTTCCCAAAATGCGGACATTTTCTTACCACGCGATTTTTACGAAAATTTTTATGTATCATACGAAAATTTTTTCAAATATTTACTATTTAATTTGAAAAAGGTTTTCTTTGCATTTTGTTCATACTTTGATACCTATCTTTTTTATAGCATTGCCACCCTACACTTGAAGATGTGTTTACAAAGTGACAATCAAATACACTAGTCAGAATAAGTTTGCGTACAGACAAGTCAAAAATATTTTATGATTAATTTTGACCTCAAAAATGGGTCCTCTGTTCATAAAAACTTATCCACATTATTCATATATGCCTTAACTGCACTTTTTGTTCTGTTTTAGATGAATTAAAATAATAATTTTCCATGTATTCGTATTTATTGACAATATACTCACAAAACGGTGCAGAATAAGTTTGCGTACAAAACTAATAACGGGAACTTCCGGTTATGCTCTTTATTTTTTTTGGAAAATTTGTATTCCATTGAACAGTAAACGGACTTGTAAGTTATTTTGAACCGTATATGTGCTTGAAATTTTATAGAAAGCAATAGAATTCAACAGAAAAATATAAAAAATGGATAAAGAATAATCTTACAAAAACTTTTCAAAATTGACAAACAATTTCATGAAATTAGGGAAACTTTTGGGAGAGCACATTCGTCATTTCAAAAAGCCATCTTAAATCTAAAAAAAAAACAGAAAATCTTGTTTGGTTACTAAGATCGGACCATTTTCTTAAGTTACCCGAGCAAGAGGATTCGATTGTTTGCGATCAGTGCATCACAATCTAAGGCTAGTTGCATCCAATATCTTCAGAAATGTACAGAAATATTTTATAAACCCCATTAGCAGTGACTTTATAAGAAAAGTTCTGAAAAAAACATACTTCCCCTACATAACAGCATGTAAGAAGCCCATATTTAGCTTACTTACAAGGAGCACAGAATTGATTTCGTAAAAGAGTCCATCAAGGAGTCTAGAAAACCGGATTTCCGGGACGAAATGTTGTTATCTATAGAAAGTGGGACCTTTCATTATTATCTGATAATGGTTTGGCATATTTGGCATTAAAAGGCATCAACTAATTTGAACAGGATTCTGTTAATAACAAAAATCTGAAATTAACAGTGAAGCACAGCATATGTGGAGATATGGTATGGGGCTGCATGTCAGGAAAAGGAGTGAGCAGGCTGTGTTGTTTTATTCAGAAATGTTTCCGGGGGGTTATTTACATATTCTAAAAGCTTATGTAAGCCAAGGTTTCAAAACTTTGGATCAGATTCCAACATATCTTTTCAACCTTAGCGCGCAATGCATACGATGCGAAGCTATGTTTGCTATTAACTGGCTCAACAAAGTTGCAAAAGTCCCTCCCTAGTCACCTACCGTGCATCTAATTGAGTATATAAGGGGTTCAGTTAAACCCTGAGCCCAACAACACTCCATCTTCTAAGATATAGTTAACCAATACAACAATTCAAGGATATAACAAAATAACCGCTGAAAAAACACCGAATTTAAAAAAATTTGCGCCAAAACTTCTGCAGGGAGTTCAAGCGAGAAAAGAAAATTCACAAAGTTATTAATTTTTGGACAAAACTTAGTTTCAATTGAATTTTAACTACATAATCTCATCTTGTACGCAAACTTTTTCTGAGGTGAATTCATAACATATTTTGTTTTTGGCCCTCCTTTTACAGTTTGGTCAAGTTTTTGTTATTATTATCTTAATGGAATAAAAGAACTAAGTTTACGCAAAAAATAAAAAATATTTTGTTTTTGAAAAATTACTTTAAGTGATTTATTTTTCATATGAAAAAACTACGTACCCCTTGTACGCAAACTTATTCTGACTAGTGTACGTAATTGTGTAGTCTCTTGTCCAACATCTTAAGAGCTGTCAAAATAATGTTCTACAACGACAAAATTAAAAAAAGGGGTTTCCCCGCGGTTCTAACATCACACAACGATTTATGCTACTTTCATTTGATGTAGTAATTTTTTTGTTAGTTTGTTGTCGCCATTGCAAATAAGAGTATCAATCTAAAAACGCGTGTAAAAAATTGCGAAAAAATATTCAGTCTAATTCCAGTTAAATGATAAAAAATTTGTGAAACAGTTTTTGTTTAAATAAATGAAGTGTTATTAAATTACATAATATGTATGTTCTTATGACTCAACAAATCAACACACAAAAATATATTAAGCACATATTTTTACTATACAAATTCCAATATTTTATTGAAAAATTTTTTACTTTGGAACCAAACTCTGATTTTTGTATGGAGTTCATATCTCCTACAACACGATTTCTTACAACGCGGCATTTTTTGGGACCCTATTCCCCACGTTGTAGGAGGGTTAGCTGTATAATATTTCTTATGTTTATATAAATAGCTATATGTACCATGTATTTTAAATTTTTTAATGTACTATATTTTAGTTTAGTTAAAAACAACTTAATCTTAAACAATTTTTCTCAAATTTTAATATTTTTCAAACTAAACATCAAACCGGTCATTTTGACCGGTTGGTAGAAATATGTATACAACAAATGCTGGTAGTTCTAGTGTTAATTATTGATTCAACGTTTGTTAAAAAATAATAAAATATTTGTTAACGTAAACCAAAAAAAACTATGTGTCTTATAATTTTGTTACGATTGCAGCTACCCAAAATATTACTCATTTTCATAAAAGCTAACGGTATATTTGACAGGAATTTCTAGGAATATTAAGGGGGTCGTCTACGTACAAAGTTTTACAAAATGTTTTTTTTTACATAATTTTCATTTGGAAGACGTGAGGAATGTTATATCCAAAGGATTTGGGTAAACTCTTCACGGTTACTGAGCTGTAGAGCATTGAGCACGCTCGCTCACGATGTTTCCGCACGCTCCCTGTGAACTTTAAACGCGTTTTCCCGAAAGTCGTATTTTTCTAACTTACTTGCACGATTTTAAGAAAAGTTTTACACGTATCGATTCGATTTCTTTTTTTACTTGCTCAGAAAACATGTCGCATGACTAGACACGAGCTTTCGACAAAATATTGTTTTTTTTATTATAACAGGCAATAAACATTTGAAAAAAGGAAAAAAATAACTTTTCTTTTTCAAAATGTCCACCTGTTGCGCGCGTGTTTGCAAAACTATTCGAAATATATGTAGCTCGTTGTGGATACGGGGTGGCATGCTGGTTTGGTCTTCGGCTAATCATGTCGGCTGGGTCGAGGCTCTTGTAACCACACATCAAGCAACACGCAACAGTAGAAAAAAAATCATCATGCCAAAATATCTAAACCGTCTTTACAATGACCAGGTGACAAATAAAATTAAAAGAAAGAGCAGGTGCGAAACAGTGGCAAGGAAATAATATTCATAGCTGGATTAGGGTTGATGTTGTACCCTCGATAGCCCCTTACCAAACGCCTGCTTCGCTTATGGCATCCTACTCATGTTGTATGTCGACATTCCCCTTCGCATGTTAATTCAAATACGCATGTTCAAAATATACAAATAAAGCTTCATTGTAAAAATATTCAAAATAGGTAACATTTTAATAAATTTTTGAACTAAATCTAAGTAGAAAAGTGTGTATCAAAATTACGCCAATTTAATTAAATTTGAATAAAACAATCATTTTAACTCACTTACTCAGTATTCCATCGTTGTGTCGTATGGCCATGCGAGACGATGAATGGTAAGATGGGCTTAAAACTAAATTATGAAATTAGAAAAATCTTGATAGACTTACATTTCTAGTTAGTTGGTTTTTTTTTTTTTTTTTCTTACAATAGTAATTAATTATAATTATTGTAGCATAATTAATCTAGAAGATAATTTTTTAACAATTTAGAATTTTTTTTTTTTTTTTTTTTTTGTTTGTTTATTATTGCATGATTAGAATTTAGGATTTAGAATTAAAAAAAATATATAAAGTTTGGAATTTTTAACTTTTTAACAGAAACATTTTATCAGTAATTTTAAGTGGTTTTTTCTTTTAAAGTTAAATTCCACTAGTTTTAAGGTTTAAACATTTAAGCCAAATTTTACGCAATTTGGTCTACTTTTAGATATTTTTTTTTTCTTAATTTTGAAACGACATATTTTAGCAAAATTTACATGTTATTTTAACAAATTTCAGCTATTGTTTCACTTTTCATTTCTCTTTGCCATTTTATGAATTTTTTTATCACTTAACCCTTTGCAGCACGGTGGGAAGACGTATATCCCACCTAGAATACTACCACTTATCTTGAAAAGTTTTTAACAGATTGATACAAAAATTGGTGTCCAGGGGTTTTCGGGGTCGCTGATCACGAATTTATTATCAGATTACCAAAATTCAAAATGGCGGATCCAATATGGCGGACCGAATTAGTGAAACTTATTCACATCTGTATGAAAATTGGTATACGGAGGTTTTCGAGGTTGCTGATTACGAATTTGATATCAGATTACCGAAATTCAAAATGGCGGATCCAATATGGCGGACCGAATTAGTTACACTTATTCACATCTGTATGAAAATTGGTATACGGAGGTTTTCGAGGTTGCTGATTACGAATTTGATATCAGATTACCGAAATTCAAAATGGCGGATCCAATATGGCGGACCGAATTAGTTACACTTATTCATATCAATATGAAAATTGGTATACGGAGGTTTTCGGTTTTTTCACTAATTCTGTCGGCCATATTGGATCCGCTATTTTGAATTTCGGTAATCTGATATCAAATTCGTAATCAGCAACCTCGAAAACCTCCGTATACCAATTTTCATACAGATGTGAATAAGTTTCACTAATTCGGTCCGCCATATTGGATTGCTGAATTTCAAAAATTTGATTACATATTCGTGATCAGCGACCCCGAAAACCCCCAGGGCGACTATTTTCATTGAAAAAAAGTTATCTGAAAAATGTATGCTTCAAAGGGTTAAACGATTTCAAATTTTATCAATATCGCACTCTGCCGATTTTAGGCCATTTGACCGATTTTCCAGGCGCCGCAGCGCGAATATTTGAACGTTTTCGAAGCACTTAGATTCCGCTGCTAGCTATGCCGAAGCCGTCAGGAAATTATCCAGGAAATCCCTCGTAGAAACAATGTTGAAATAGAAAAAGCTCGTGGAGTTTTTCCGAAAATTGCTGCTGCAGTATATCGGTACCAGCAATCAAATTATAAACACACACTTAAAAGAATACTTCCACTGCACTTTCGTCGAAACCTGCTCCTGTCGACTTGCACTTTCCTTTTAAAGCGCGTCGCGCGGTTTTGGGTGCTTAAATAGCACAATTCTGCCTAACGGCAAGATCGTTCGATCTGGGAAAAAATTATGATTTATGGCCTTGTTTACGCCAAAAGTGCATCTGCAGTACACTAATAATTTGCCTGCAAGAATGCAAGAAGAATGCCCTCAACAACAACCACTGTGCGTACTGAGCGCGACTGCAGCAATGCACTGCGTGGGCGCTAGTATGTGTGTGAGTACCAGTGTTGTGCTGATCGCTAAGTGAGAACAGTTGTAAGCGTGATGAGCACATCACTGACGAATGTAGGGTTTGGCACTAAGCTGTATTGTTCATAGTGCAAAAACAAAAAAAAAGCACATTGGTTGAATTTAGTTGAGTACGAGGAAAAGCGGAATTGAACGAAAATTGTAAGTAAACTTGTGCGAATCGTAACAGAACACGGCTTCGTTATAAGGACTGCCGAAGGAACGAACCGAAAAAAAAGGTTTGCTAATTGTGGTAATAATATACCAATATACAGAACGTGTGGCTCGACCCACGCAGCCGGGCAAAAAAACATGGTAGATTTTAAAATTTTAAGTCAGATGCATGGTATCTGCCTTTAAGATTACCTTCCATATCCTCTACATCGTATAATGCATTTCCAACCTTCTTACGTATGCGACATTTGACAAATTTCGGATTAAATTTGGCATTGGTAGCATTTCCAGCTTTGCTGAGCGTAAAATTCTTCCGATAAACGACCTGTCCTTCTTTGTAATCAACCTTGCGCGTTCGCAAATTATACGACTTTGCTGCTTTTTCGTGCGCTAGCTCCAAATTCTTCCTGACGTTTACTCTGATACAGCTTAAGCGATCAGGTGGTTTCACTAGTACTTGACCCTCATCTAAACAATTTAATTTTTCCAAAACAAGGTACGAAGATCCATGTTGAACCATATTTTGTCCAAAAAGGGCAAAATAAGGAGAACAATTTATTGAGGAATGATAGTCGCTTCGAAGTATGGATAGAATTTGTGGGATGTATCTATCCCATTTGGAATGGTCATTATCTTCGCGAATCAAGTATCTGATTTTTGTTATGATTTCTCTATTTATGCGTTCAGAAGCGTTTGCTTGAGGCGAATACAATCCCGTTTTAATGTGAGTTACCCCGTAGTCACCCAAAAATTTGCTCATCTCTCTTGATATAAACTGCCTTCCGTTATCACTATGTAAATACTGAGGTACACCACAAGTCGGGAAAATTTCATTCTGCAAGAAATCTATAACATTGCTCGAAGTTGCTGTGCGCATTGGCTTTAGAAACATGAATTTTGATAAATGGTCGAGAAGAATAAAAAGAAACTGGTTTTTTGATTTTGTGCATGGATAGGGACCAAGAAAATCGCAGTACATGCGCTGAAAAGGTCTTTCAGATACAAATGATTTACCCATAGGTGGCCTTGAGATCCGGTTCGAGCATTTTATGGTTTTACATGCGTCGCAGTTAAGCACATATTCCTTAATCTCTTTTGCCATTCGAGGCCAAAAATATTTCTGTCTAATGCGGGCTAAAGTCTTTTCGAATCCGCCGTGGCAACTTGCATCCGAATTGTGCGCAATCCGAATCGCTTCACGAGTTAGATCTCTTGGTAACCATAGCCGCCATAGCCTATCTTCTTCTTCTTCTATACCTTTCCTAAATTGAACGCGCTTATAGACAAAATTGTCGGACAGACAGGTGTCAGGAAGAAAATCCTGATTATCTTGAACGGACTGTCGAAGAGTGCGATATTCTTCGCTATTAAAGGCAGGAGAAGTCAAGTAAATTTCACAGGATGCTTTATTTTCCGGTTCAAGTGCATCTATATCGAATCTTGACAACGCATCTGGAACGACATTCAACGATCCTTTTCTGTGCTCCATCGTGAAATCGTAGCGCTGAAGGAATAAAGACCATCTTGCTAATCTTCCACTTAGGTCTTTTTGCGTCATTAACCATTTGAGCGACGAATGATCTGTAAGGATGCGAAATGCCATGCCTTCGACGTAAGGTCTAAATCGCTTTACGCTAACTACGGCCGCCAAGCATTCTAATTCCGTGACAGTGTAGTTACGCTGTGCCTTATTTAATTTTTTGGATACAAATGCAAGCGGTCGTTCTTTGCCATTTTCATCAAACTGATAAAGCACGCCGCCAACACCAATTTTCGAAGCATCGCACTGTATAATAAACTCCTTTGTGAAATCTGGCTGAGCGAGAACAGGAGCAGTGGATAATGCTTGTTTTAGTTTTTCAAATGCATTTATTGCTTCTGAAGTGAGCTTAAAAGGGCCAGCAGATTTTCGAAGGCAATCCGTTAGCGGGCCAGCAAGATCGGCAAAATTCGTAATAAACGAGCGATACCAGTTTGCCATACCAATAAAACTGCGAACTTGGCGTGGCGATTTTGGCAATGGAAAATTTTTCACTGCCTCAACTTTTTCGGGGTCTACTTTCAAACATCCCTTTCCTATCAAATACCCTAAATATTTAATTTCTTTCTGACAAAATTTGCTCTTTTCCACGTTAATTGTAAGATTAGCTTTACAGAGACAGTCTGCTACTTCGCTTAGCAGCTGCAAATGAGATTCAAAATCCGCACTGCACACTAACAGGTCATCTAGATAAATAAAAACTTTTTCTCTCGAGCGTGACGGGATTACTTTGTCCATTAACCTACTCATTGTCTGCGGTCCATTACACAAGCCGAACGGCATTACCTTAAAGTGGTAAAGCGGTAAGCCAGGTATAGCAAAAGCGGTTTTCTCTTTTGACGAATCTGATAATTTTATTTGGAAAAATGCGTCTTTCAAATCTATACCGCTAATAAAATGAGTGTCCTTCAGTCGACTGAGAAGACCGTTAATATGAGGAAGAGGATACGAGTCCTTTTTCGTAAGCGCATTAACTTTTCTGGAATCGATGCAAAGTCTGACTTTTCCTGGTTTACGCACCAAAACCACTGGACTACACCAAGGAGAATTTGACTCTTCGATCACACCTAATTTAAGCAAACGCTCGACTTCTGCATATGCTTCAGCCTGACGGGGCGGAGAGAGCGGAAAATGCTTAGACTTCACTGGCACAGCGTCGCCTGTGTCAATGTGATGCTGCAATAAGCTTGTACATCCTAATCCACTCTTCGAAAACGAAGGAAACCTCGAAATAACTTTATCTAGTTCCAGGCGTTCTTGAGGACTCAAATCGTGCATGTTTAAATTGTTTTCTTCATTTAGGGGCAATGTGGACATTTCTGATATTATATGTGGTGCTAAGGCAAAGCTGCGCCAAAAATCGACGCCGAGATAAACTTCTTGCATCAAAGTTGGAACGATATAGAAATCAATTGTTTTCGTTACATTCTTGTATGTGACAGGTAAGGGACAGGAACCTAACACGGGTTGTTTTGTGCCATCAGCAGTGGACATCGAAGATCTAATGGGTCTAATCGAAATGCCTTTACGGCTAAGAAACGATTCTGAATTCTTCCCGAGTACAGAAACATGTGCACCAGAATCTAAAAGTGCCATAAAGGTTTCATCGCAAATTGTAATTTTAGCGTAAGGTCGATCATCGTTATGTATAACAGTGGATTCAACTAGCTTTCGGTTAGCCTCCCGTTTCCGGTATCGGTGTCTACACTTTAAAATCTTACTGGCTGTTCTAATTCCAGTATTAAATTTGCATTTTCATACAAAAGTTTCCGCTGATGCAAAGATAGGCACGAATTGTCGGTTTAGCAAGCAATATCACGTGAAAGTGGTTTTAAAATAGTAATTGGGCCGGTTTGTTGCTTTTCTAAGACAGGCATAGAATCAATTGGTTTTGTAGAACTAACTTTCTCGGGGCTTACTGGGTCGAGCGGGAGTCCCCGGAAGCCAACTCGCTCGATTTCCGGTTTCCCAAGTGTTTATTTGTACACTTTGGAGTAACTACGCCACTCTGTCCGCATTTAAAGCAAAATTGATTTGATAACGGGAGAATCTCAACTCTTCGAGTTGAGGATCACTAACATCATCATCGCTGTCTGCACTGTGCAACTCATTCAGCTGCCGATTATGATTGGACACGATTGGTGAGAATTTGCTTTCGCGTATCAACTTCTCTGCCTTGCGAGCCAAATCTCGGAAATCGTCTAAATGATTATCTTCATTGTTAAACAACATAAATTTCAAATTTGTATTTAAACTCCGTTTCATAATGTCAATAAGTGTTCCGTCCGTCATCGGCTTGCTAAGCCTTGCGTTCATCGCGATAATCGCTGAATGGAAATCGTCATAGCTTTCCTTCGGCTGCTGTTTGCGCAAAGAAATTTTCAAAATTACTTCGTGGTCTGTTTCTAAAACACCGAACTCTTTTCTTAAGGCGTTACACAAGTGCGGATATGAAGCAGAAGGATTCTGTCTACTGAAAGTCCAATAAAAAATCTCAGCTTTTCCTTTCAGGAAAATATGAAAATTCGACAATAAGTGGTCCATGGGACATTTTGTTCGTTCGCTTAAGGTTTTAATTTTAAAAAGGAAATCAGAAACGCTAGTTGTGCCATCGTAAGAAATATTCCATTTCTGCAATTTAATAGAATTGCTTGCAACATTTGCAACTGAGTTACTCGAGTGGTCTGATGCCGAAGTCATACCGCTATTATTTGCGTTGGGTCTAGCTTCAGCAACATTCAAAGTAGCGAATTCGCTTCGCAAGGAACTTAATTCACGACGAAACTCTTCTTGGGTATCGCGAATGGCCTGACGGAGGTATGTGGCTAAATCGTCTATTGTTGAGGAGTTATGACTTGTTGGCCGGGGATTGTTACCCATAGTAGGTATGTCAGATCGCGGCGAATTCATATTCGGCGCGGACGCTAATTGTTCGTTCAAGGGTGGCAAAAGCAAAGAATCGTTTGGATTAGACATATTGTCACCAGCAGCAGCATCTACAGCGCTTGTTAGCAATGATCGCTGGTCTGTACTTGTACTAGGCGGAGAGTGCACCACTCTTGGAAGTGAGCCTCTACCACGAAAACTTCTATTTAAATTCTTTTTCTGAGTTCGAGTTTCCATACCAACTCAATCAATAGAAAAAAAACAATAAATTCCAAAAAATATATCATAAATTGGCAAATTAACAGAAGAGTAATAAAAGCTTTCGTTTTTCTTTTTAAAACGGGGAATGTCAACAATACAACATGTAGGACAGCAAAGCATTAGAATTTGAAATGCAAGGTCGGAATGTGTAGGCAAAATACGACCGCCTGAGCGATACAGTATTGACTCTACTCATATTATTCCTAGGAAGAATACTACGTCATATGCATCTTACGAAAAATGGCATTATATGGAAAAGTAAATTCGCGTAGCCTTACAATTCAAAACAAAATAATCAGGTTTGGATCTCCTGAAGAAATCTTCCGCAGTGGCAGCATGAAATCAAACTTGCAATTTAATAATCACGGTCTCACGCTTCCGAAAAATTCAGGGAAACAGATTACACGTTCAACCTAAGCAAAACGGCTGTTCAAATTCGATTAATTAGTTATGTTTGATGTTATCGCAACGCGGCTCCGAAAATGAGTTTCCAGATTAACCGGGACTTATAACATTAAACCTAACTTCGAAATACACTGAAAACTATGAATGTAAACCTGATTCTTCAGACTATGAACAATTTCCTGCACTGTCTCAGTTCTTAACTTACACCTGTTGCTTCGTTGCATCGTTGGGCGCCATTCTATGTTGCGCGCGTGTTTTCAAAACTATTCGAAATATATGTAGCTCGTTGTGGATACGGGGTGGCATGCTGGTTTGGTCTTCGGCTAATCATGTCGGCTGGGTCGAGGCTCTTGTAACCACACATCAAGCAACACGCAACAGTAGAAAAAAAATCATCATGCCAAAATATCTAAACCGTCTTTACAATGACCAGGTGACAAATAAAATTAAAAGAAAGAGCAGGTGCGAAACAGTGGCAAGGAAATAATATTCATAGCTGGATTAGGGTTGATGTTGTACCCTCGAGTGCACTTCTCCCTCCCCTTCGTATACGCCTATGGCTACCTAAGCACTCGAAATCTTCGATAGCCCCTTACCAAACGCCTGCTTCGCTTATGGCATCCTACTCATGTTGTATGTCGACATTCCCCTTCGCATGTTAATTCAAATACGCATGTTCAAAATATACAAATAAAGCTTCATTGTAAAAATATTCAAAATAGGTAACATTTTAATAAATTTTGGAACTAAATCTAAGTAGAAAAGTGTGTATCAAAATTACGCCAATTTAATTAAATTTGAATAAAACAATCATTTTAACTCACTTACTCAGTATTCCATCGTTGTGTCGTATGGCCATGCGAGACGATGAATGGTAAGATGGGCTTAAAACTAAATTATGAAATTAGAAAAATCTTGATAGACTTACATTTCTAGTTAGTTTTTTTTTTTTTTTCTTACATTAGTAATTAATTATAATTAGTTAGTAATTAGTAATTAATTATTATTATAGCATAATTAATCTAGAAGATAATTTTTTAACAATTTAGAAATTTTTTTTGTTTTTTTAGAATTTAGGATTTAGAATTAAAAAAAATATATAAAGTTTGGAATTTTTAACTTTTTAACAGAAACATTTTATCAGTAATTTTAAGTGGTTTTTTTCTTTTAAAGTTAAATTCCACTAGTTTTAAGGTTTAAACATTTAAGCCAAATTTTACGCAATTTGGTCTACTTTTAGATATTTTTTTTTTCTTAATTTTGAAACGACATATTTTAGCAAAATTTACATGTTATTTTAACAAATTTCAGCTATTATTTCACTTTTCATTTCTCTTTGCCATTTTATGAATTTTTTTATCACTTAAACGATTTCAAATTTTATCAATATCGCATTCTGCTGATTTTAGGCCATTTGACCGATTTTCCAGGCGCCGCAGCGCGAATATGGGAACGTTTTCGAAGCACTTAGATTCCGCTGCTAGCTATGCCGAAGCCGTCAGGAAATTATCCAGGAAATCCCTCGTAGAAACAATGTTGAAATAGAAAAAGCTCGTGGAGTTTTTCCGAAAATTGCTGCTGCAGTATATCGGTACCAGCAATCAAATTATAAACACACACTTAAAAGAATACTTCCACTGCACTTTCGTCGAAACCTGCTCCTGTCGACTTGCACTTTCGTTTTTAAGCGCGTCGCGCGGTTTTGGATGCTTAAATAGCACAATTCTGCCTAACGGCAAGATCGTTCGATCTGGGAAAAAATTATGATTTATGGCCTTGTTTACGCCAAAAGTGCATCTGCAGTACACTAACAATTTGCCTGCAAGAATGCAAGAAGAATGCCCTCAACAACAACCACTGTGCGTACTGAGCGCGACTGCAGCAATGCACTGCGTGGGCGCTAGTATGTGTGTGAGTACCAGTGTTGTGCTGATCGCTAAGTGAGAACAGTTGTAAGCGTGATGAGCACATCACTGACGAATGTAGGGTTTGGCACTAAGCTGTATTGTTCATAGTGCAAAAACAAAAAAAAAGCACATTGGTTGAATTTAGTTGAATACGAGGAAAAGCGGAATTGAACGAAAATTGTAAGTAAACTTGTGCGAACCGTAACACACCATTTCGAGAGATTTTTGAATTTTACAAAAAGCTCGTGTCTAAGTATAGCTGATGTAATATCAATTATAGATTAGTTTCATTTTTTGTTGTAGGTTACGTGGTTGGCCAAAAACCGTGCAGGGAAATTGATATACAAATTCTGATAAGGGCAGGTTCAAGGTCATCCCGCACTCGAATATGTAGAAATATAATTTTTATGATTTTGCCACTTGCAAGATTACGATTAAATAAACAAAAAACAAAAAAGTGAGTGAATATCTTTCTTCGTTCTTTCGTAATACATTTTGAAAAAAAGGCTCGAAAATCGGGCCGCTACGTAGACGACCCCCTTAAGTTGTGCCTAAAATTAAAACTGATACTTCACAAAATTATTCTGCGTTTTTGCTTTTCTAAAAAAAATTACTGTTTCGATTTGGCGAAGCTGCAAAGTGAAATTTTCTGAGTGTCTTATAATTTTGTTACGCACCTTATTCTTTTCTGCTGTTGTTGGGCTGTCGCCGGCTTGTGCAATTTAAAGCTTGTTTAGCTCGGCTATCATGTTTAGGGTCGTTTCCTCAACTTACCGATAAAGTGTGTGTAATAATAATAATAAACACAAAAAAGCATACACACAAAAACTACAACAACAAAAGCATCTATTTTTTCATACATAAAATTTCTTGCAGCGTACACAAGACAAAAATCAACGCAGCCACCACACGCGTTGCTTCAGCGATTAAGCGATGTGAAACTGGGAGAGCCGGTAGAAATACATGCACAGAATTACACTAATATTATTGCAAAATTGCAACCTTGGGGCCTACTAGTAGGCTTACTCTCCCAGTTTCACATCGCTTAATCGCTGTGTTGCTTCGTTGGTGTCTGAACAACGACTGATTGAAAGAGCGTAAGAATGCGTGTGCTGAGAGTACTGCTCGTATGAGTAACAGCAAAACCTAAATTGGAGCGTCAGCGGCAAGCAACTGTCAAAATTGCTTCATGCCCATACAAATTGTATGGGGCAAACCGCAATTGAAACGCTCTGACGCTGCGCTATTCGAATTTCCAATTTTGACAAGGCTTTAGCGGTTGAAGTTGGCTGCGTATAACAAAAACGCCTGTAATTTATATTTGATTTGATTTAAATTTTGAGGAATTTATTCAAATAAGAGCTAAGTTTTGCAAAATAATAATAAATTGTTGTTTTTTGGTAAGATTAAGATTGATTGGGGCTAGACATTGGCTGTCTATGGCACTGCGTTCATTTTGAACTATTGTGCCTTGCCCGAGTTCAGTACTGGAAGGGACTATTTCCTCCTATTTTCTCAAAGAACATTTTAATTCTTGCGAGATCAATTTCAGACAGATGAGTAGTCTGTAATATTTCCTTGCCTAGTGCCTGCTTTCTTGCATGAACTAAGGCCGGGCATTCAGTTATCAGGTGTATGGAAGTCTCGTCATCCTCCATGCAAAATCTACATATCTCACTGTCTGTTAATTTCAGACGGGTCTTATGTTTGTTTAGTAGACAGTGTCCGCTGATTACTCCTGTCATGAGTTTTAGTTCCGGTCTGCTCAAGCGTAGGAGAAACTTTGTATTTCTGCTTGAGTATCGCGGTAAAAAGGCTTTGGTACATTCCATACCAATTGATTTTGACCATCTTGCATTTGCTTTGATCAAGTATTCTTGCTTAATACAACCTTTGTAATGAGATTTGCTGACACCTAAGATCGGTTCGGGTCCAAATGGTCGCTTTCCAGCTCCCTCCCTTGCCAATCTGTCTGCATCCTCATTACCGTCATAGCCGCAATGTGCTGGAATCCAGTGTATTATTACTCGATTCCCTGTTGATAGTTGTTGGAGAAGATTAGCTGTCTCCCATACCAACTTAGAGGTAAATATCGACGCGTGCAAGGCTCTTATTGCGGCCTGGCTGTCTGACATTATGATAATCCTTTTCCGATGAGGGTGAAGGTTCAGAATTTCTCTGGCACACTGAGTGATAGCACAGACTTCCGCTTGGAAGACGGTTGCCAAACTACCAAGGCTGACTGACATTTGGGTACTGGAACTATATATCCCAGATCCTGTGCCTTCTCCAGTCTTGGATCCATCAGTGTACCAGATAATGTCATCACAGGTAAGACTGATTTTTGAATTGTCCCAGTCTATTCCGTTAGGAATATGTGTCTTATATTTCAAAGATGTGTCGCGGAGGCATTGAGTCAAGAGGCAACCAAAAGCTTCCGTCTCGCCTCCGTTCTTTAACAATGGAGCGGTGACCGCTTGCATGTAGATCCTGTAGTATGAATCCACTATGCATCAGTCTGTGTGTACTAATGACCGCATTCATTTGTACGGTTAGGTCCAACGGCAAAACTCCCAATAGTACATTGAGGGCAGCTGTTGGTGTCGTGCGAAGGCAACCAGTGATGCAGGAGTTAATTACTCTTTGCAACCGTTCCAGCCTGTTCGCAGTCGTTTTCTCTGTGGTTTTTTTCCACCATACTATCGCCGCGTAGGTAATGATCGGGAGGATTTTGAAGCCATATCGGTTTCGTTCCCCAGTTTTTGCCACAGATTCGTTTACAAGTCCAGAGTGCGTTGCCCGCCTTCTGAATAGTACGATCTATGTGAGGTTTCGAGTTCAATTTACTGTCTAGAGTTACCCCAAGGTGTTTGGCTTCTTTTACGAAGCCTACATCTTTTCCGAAAACCTTTATCGGTCTCAGGTCATATTTTCTTTTGAGTGTGAACGGTACGAAGATTGTCTTATCAGGGTTTACTGATAGACTCTGCTGGGCGCACCAATTTTCTACAATTCTTATTGCACCCTGTAGTAGATCAGAGACGGTCTGCCCGTCTTTGCCTCTAACCGCAATAACTAGGTCATCAGCATAGGCAATAACGTCGTAACCTCGATCCGAAAGGATGCGGATTAATCCGTTTATGACCATGGACCAGAGTAGAGGAGATAGTACGCCCCCCTGGGGACAGCCCCGGACCGTCCTGGCTAGGATCTTGATGCCATTTAAGTCGGACTCTATTAGTCTGCTTTTGAGCATCGTGGAGATCCACCTTATAAGTGCAGTCGGCACTTGAAATACCTCTAAAGCCGATCCTATAGCTTCATAGGTGGTGTTGTTGAAAGCCCCCTCTATGTCTAGGAAACCTACTAAACAGATTTCTTTCTCGTCAAGGGATTTTTCGATTTTGCTGACCAGGGCAGATAGGGCTGTTTCCGTAGACCTGCCTTTTCGGTAAGCATGTTGGTGTGCACTTAGAGGATTTCGGATAAGGACTTCGTCTCTGAGGTAACTCTCTATTACCTTCTCCATACCCTTAAGTACACATGACATCAAGCTTATAGGCCTGAAGGACTTTGGATCCTTTTTGTTTGACTTTCCGGCTTTAGGAAGGTAGACAACATTCACTGTTCTCCACACCTCCGGAACGTAGCCAAGCGCCAAACTGCATGTGTATATTTTCGAAAGAATGGGCAACAGACTGTCTGGTCCTCTTTGTAACAGCGCCGGGAAGATTTTATCCTTTCCCGCCGCCTTGTACGGGGAGAACGTTCCTATCGCCCATTCTACAATCGAACGTTTGCAGATGAGATTGGCCAATCTCCAATCATCCCTACTGGGGCAGTGTGACTGCCAGCCGCTATAGTTATTATGGTCGGGGTCGTCTATTATTTCTGATCCCGGAAAGTGGACTTTAGTGAGCAGGGCTAATGTATCCTGCGCGCTATTTGTGAGTTCACCCTGTTCGTTAGACAAGGATCCAATCGGACATGGTTTATCGGTTGACAGAATCTTTTGCAGCCTACAGCCTGAGTTCGCGTCAGTCACGTCCTCGCAGAAGCGTCTAAAAGATTCCCTCCTGGCTTTCTTAATCTCTTTATTGTATTTGGTGAGAGCATCGGAGTAGGTTTGCCAGTCGTTATTCCGCTTGGCCCTATTGAATAGTTTCCGTACTCCCTTCCTTAGCAAGCTAAGATGACTGCTCCACCAAGGTGTCTGTCTTTTAAAAGTTTTAGTTTTTAAGTGACAGTTTTCTTCATAGGCGCTCACTACGACTTCCTGGAGTTTCCTGGATGCCCTTTCCAGCCTATCTATTGTGTCAACTCTGTTTTCAAGTTGTGTAGTGATGTCGTGCCTTAACTGGTGACAATAGCTGTCCCAGTCGGTCTGCCTTTTTGGCCTAAAGGACACGGCAGTCAGTGACTTGTCACCTAACCTAAACCTTATATGTCTATGGTCAGAACATGAGGGCTCTTCGGATACTCGCCAGTTGCTGACAAGTGATTTCGATAGAGAAGTAGTTAGGGTAAGGTCTAGCACCTCTTCCCTAGTTCTAGTTATGAACGTCGGACTACCTCCGACATTGCATATACTTAAGTCTAGTGAGAGTATATAATCGAATAATGACTCACCTCTAGCGTTGGTGTCCGTGCTTCCCCAGATAGTGTGATGGGCGTTCGCGTCACACCCTAGGACCAGCTCCAGACGATTGTCCCTAGCATAAGCAACAAGCTGTTCTGCTATCGTCGTGGGACATTCGTGCACATCTCCAGGGAAGTATGCTGACGCTATGATCAATTCCCTGGAGTTGCAATTGATCTTGGCCGCGCACAGATCTGGCGTAACAAAATCTGTCAGCGGGAAGAAAGAAATGCCATTAAACACAATACACGTTCTAGGCCTATCAGTAGATTGACACCACAGTACATTACCTGACTGTGAGAGGCCCAGGATCTCATTGTTGGTGCGTTGCAATTGATCTTGGCCGCGCACAGATCTGGCGTAACAAAATCTGTCAGCGGGAAGAAAGAAATGCCATTAAACACAATACACGTTCTAGGCCTATCAGTAGATTGACACCACAGTACATTACCTGACTGTGGACCTGCATAGCTTTGGTGCAGGTCCACGGTTCCTGCACCAAAGCTATGCTAGGACCGTAGGTGTTGATGGTCCTAGCCAAGACAGCTGACGCTGCCTGTGCCCTATGGAGATTGATCTGGACAATCTCCATATTATTCATGGGGGCCTTTGGTATGAGTACCTGCTCGCTTGCCCCCTCTACCCCTTGTCGGCACCCGTTCATTGCTGCTCGGAGTTTTTGCAGACTTATCCAAAAGGCTCAGTTGCCTGGACGGATTATCCTTTCCAGACAATTGAGTCTTCCGGACGGGTTTAGTTGAGGCATTCTTTACAGGTCTCATTGTTGTCAGTGTTGGCGTTTTGTCGCCAGTTCGGGTTTCAGTCCTTTTCGCGGTCCGGTCTGTCCGTACCACTAGGGCTGCTTGTCGGCTTGTGGACGGTCTTTCGTCATCCACTCTAATCTAGGGAGTCCTGTTCGTCGTCGTCCCACCATCACTGGTCACTGATGGTTTTGTCCCTTGCTCACGCCGCACCCGGAACTGAATCCTTCTTAGCTCAAAGAAAGGGAGGTCGTTCAGCTCAGCGAGCAAGCGGGTCGACACATCATCAATGGCCAGCGTTAGCGCCGATCCCTGTGCCGTAGCAGTTCTGTTCATTACTTTCCAGTTGCCCGTGGGTAATGAGCGGTTCTGCATTCGAAGCATTCGAAGTATTTCATCGGCCGGGAGAGAGCAACCAGGAAAGAAAGCCGAGGCAATGTTGGGTTTGGGAATAGTAATCGGATTTGAGGACCATCAACGGGGAGCTTATGCAGTTCCTCCTTGATGGCCTTCTCGACATCTTTCTGCCCCTCCAGATCGAGATGGATGGTCGGATATTCTTCTGGAAGAATACCTACTTTGATTGCAGCAGCAGCTTTGGCGTAGGATGGACCTATCTTCATCCTTTTGGGAGCGGGTTGTGCCGCTTCCTTTTTGCTACTGCTGCCGTCCGTCTTCGCTTCTGTGTTGTCCTCTAGGACCACCTTCAGAGCAACCTCGTACGGCTTACCACCCGCCATCAGCTTCCGAAGTCTCTTCTTTTGAGAAGTCGTCAACCGCTTTCTCTTAAGTGAGACGGCTTCGGTAGCTTCTAACAGCGATGGTAATCCACCCGAAATGGCCCCTTCGGCTACCGAAGTGGACACCGTGGTCAGGCTTGATTGTGAACAATCATTGTCCATGTGACCTTGAGACGGTTGGTCTCTCCAACCGCCCTTGGCCTGGTTTTCAGCGTCACGCTGAGTATTGACGTCGGTCTGTCCTTGGTCCTTTCCATCCGAGGCGAGTTTAAAGGTGCTCATCATCATCTGGTTCTTCGGCCACCTACTCCGACGAGGCGTTTCGGTGGCCTATGGTAATAGTTTTTTGGTAACTAAGCAGATATTTTTTTGTCATTTGTTTTCATTTCATGATTTTGACAATCCCAACGCAACGCTTCTATTTCGGTATGCCGCACTGAGCGAGAGCGTTGCGTCAGAAAACGCAACGCTCAACGCTCCAATTTAGGTTTGACTGTAAGCTTTGCCGACCAGTGTTGTAAACAAACATATGCATGTACTTGGCAGCATTTCCACTTAAAGTTCACTTTAATAGCCTATTTCCACTGGGACTTAACTGCAGTTTACGCTCAACTGCAATTTGACATCGCATTTAAGTGCTCAAATTCCAATTGTTTTTGTATCAAAGTGCGTGAACTCACTTTCACGGTAGGCAGGAAGCATCAATAGGTTGCACAAAAATGTCGACGAAAACTGTAATCGGGGTTGTATTTGTTGATGATCATAGGTGCAAAATCCGTCCGAATTGAAATCCGACCTGCTTCTTCTCAAAAGTTATACATATTTTTATATTTCGAATCGGGACAATTTGTAACACAGCACAACAAAAAACACTTTTTTTTCTGTTTTAAGGAAAAAGTATGAAAAGTGATGAAAATGGGTATGGGATATTTTTGCTATTATTTCGATGCGAATGTATATTCCGCCAAATAATTTGGCTGTGCTGTATTACTTGATGTGTCGGCTTTCATTATACACCAAATGGTTAACTGATTTACAAAAAATGTGTATGTTTTTGACCATAAAAGAAAACCCCTTAAAATTCAATATTTTCCGACTTTGAGGTCCAATTACCGCGGCATTTTAAAACTTATAAAAATAAGTTGCATCGGAAAAGAAGCCGTGTGGTGTTGTTAATGCGATAATGTAAAAATCATGCCAATCAATTTTTTGGTTTAGAAATTACGATCAAAAATATGGAAAAAGTAGAGGAAAAACTGAAAAAATTACACGGTACCTATATCTCACTAACTAGAGCTGCTAGAAAAAATCTGAGGGTAGATTCGAAATCAGCGCACCCAAATTATTAAGAAACAGTAGAAAAACTCCATGCAACAGAAAAAAGTGTTTTTTGTTGTCCTGTGTTACAAATTGTCCCGATTCGAAATATAAAAATATGTATAGCTTTTGAGAAGAAGCAGGTCGGATTTCAATTCGAACGGATTTTGCACCTATAATCATCAACAAATACAACCGCGATTACAGTTTTCGTCGACATTTTTGTGCAACCTATCGATGCTTCCTGCCTACCATGCTTTCAAAACTGAGTTAACTCAGTTTTGCCATTTACAGACGTCTAACAGAAAATGTTATGTTAAAAAAGGGGGGGCAATATTCACAAATGTACACATTTTGATAGCATGCTTTCAGGCGCTGCAAGAGCTGTACGAACACAAACCAAAGAAAGGATTTGAATTGCGTTCGGTGTGGTAGATTTTTTGCCAAGACTACTTTTTACTACATTTTTCGCAAAAATACACATCGTCTGTCATAATCAAAGTCTAAACTTCTATTATTTGCCAGTAATAAATGCTGAAAAAGAAAATAATATACGTGGAACTTTTCATGAACTCTTTTGACATTAAAAATTCAGACACCTCTGATATCAATCCGCTGACAACTTTGTGACAGTTGTGAAATAAACATTGACAAATTAAATAAATTTTCATAAATGAAATAAATTTTCACAAATATGAAAACGCAGACATTCCTAGACTCTTGAGAAGGAAAGCGAAGTGGTTTTCATGCAGTAGAGGGGTTACAAGAAACGATACATACGTATACAAGGAGATGGCGGCGATGGGTAAGCTGTGGCTGCGCAGAAATAAATGCAGAATTTGGATTGGCCAAATAAAAATATAAGCAAAAAACAGATGTTGCATTTAACTCGATTCCGGTGGAAACGCTTGACAGTTCTCAAATTTAACAGAGCCCTTCACTGCAGTTAAGCGCTCAGTGGAAATAGGCTATAAAGTTTAACAGGCACTCAATCTGACCGGTAAGTTTTATTGGGAGGTTAGCTTAACAAGCGGTTGGGAAAACGAAAATGCGTTTATCGGCCCGTTAAAGTGAACTTTAAAGTTAAAGGTAAATTGAGAAAACGTCCCTTAGTATTCTGTCTTTGTATGAAGTGATACTCGAATTGCGTTGTGTCAGGGGCGTAGCCAAGGGGGGGGGCGGGGGTTTTGGGTGTCAGAACCCCCCCATAGCCTATAATTTGTCAACATTTTCAATCACTATACATCGTATGTACGTTCCCACATTAGCAAAAATCTTTTTTCATCTTTAAACATTTAAAAGAATAATAAAAAAAAAAAATTTGGCGAAACTAATTTGTTTTTTTAATAGTCTCGTTTACGCTCAATACAGCGATTTGTATGATCTAAAAACATGTCTAAAGAGTAGTTTAGTTCGTCGACCAAAATGTCCTTCAGGATGTCGGTACAAGCCTTTTGGATGGTTTCTATGTTCTCAAAACGCGTTTGTTCATCGGCAAATTAGTTTTTTGAAAAGGTGAAAGTCGCACGGTGCCGCATCAGGTAAAAACGAGGAGAGGTTGATGGTTACAATTCGACTTTTAGTAAACAAAAAAAACAGTCAAAACAAGTGTCGATAGATGAGATGGCATCCTTCGATAGCCGAATGTTCAGTTAAAATGTGATAAATGTATGCTATTGAGATGCTTAACCTTGGCCTTACCAAAGATTTTTGTATACGTCGTTTACCAATGTCGTTCACTCAAATGACCCCAGGCACTTCCACCGCTATTTTGAGTAAAACTTACAATAAATATACAGTAATATATACATTTTTTTCATACTTCAATATTTAGGATCTTCCTCTGGTGATAGTTCGTTTTTCGAAAAAAGGCCTAACGATTAATGATTTATTTTGCGACTATGAAAAGTATTAGAAGATTTCTTTCCAGAGGGTTTATTGAACACATAACTAGGTACGTAAATTTATTCAAAATGGCAGCAAAAGCGCCTGGGATCACCCAGGTAGGTATTTTGTATACAAAATTACATAATTCAATTTTACACATGAAAAAAATTTCTAAACAAAATATGTTTTCATGTAAGGTCAGTTGGGGTAAATGTAAACAAGGGGTAAATGTAAACAGCGGTTATTTTATGCTTTTAAAATTAACTGCAACATACCAAGACCAAAAAAAATAAAAATTTAACATGTCCTCAAACTGTCGCCGAACTTTCACGTCGTTGGCTTTCAAATATTAATAAAAGTTTTAGTCTTAAAGAGAACGTGTGTTCTAAAAGTAAAAATCAGTTTTGTAAGTATTATTTAATTTGTGTGTGAAAGTGCTTAAACTAAAAATTCTTGAAATATTGTTACTTTGTTTATCAATCTTAGAGTGTAAGGAACTAAAATTGTTGATGTCTTTCCTTAAATTTGCAATTATTTTGTTGTTGTTGTTTACATTTCGCCCAATAATTTTTAGCATGCGGGGGAAATGTAAACATTTTTTTGGGGTAAATGTAAACGGTTTTTTCTAAGAGCCTTCCCGGTTCCTATCATTTCCTTACGTATGTAAGGAAGAAGCCATTTGTAGAGTACGACGTAAAAGATGTAGAAAACACTGTTAATGATATTGTTACGAATACTACGTCTAGTGGGCTGTTACGTATCTCTGGATTGCGTAATTTGAAAATAAAACACACTCAGTTTCTTAAACGCAGACAATAAAATAAACCAACAATCACTTTATTTCACACTTTTACACTTCACTGTCTTTACACTTAATTATTTGCTTAATTACTCCGTGTGGCACCTTCACTAGTCAAAATCAGACTGACTCGCTGCGCCGCACCCGGCTGCCTTTTATACCTGTCCGGCCATCGTGCAGATCGTTCTCGCGCATTCCCGAGTGGACTAAAGATTTCCATGATGATCGTGACCATAGTTGCCACATTGGACTAAAAGTTATTATCGCGCCCGTCGTTGCCAGATTGAATTGTAGCACGGCGCGTAGCGACAGGGTTGCTTTGCACAGCAACAGACTTTCTTCGTTACACTGCAAACCACTTAGACCTGTTTGTCCCGAACAAGTGCCGAGGCTCCGCTGTGATGAGGCGCCAAGCGCTCCAAATGGACTACCTTCAGCTTAGCGCCTTTATTGCTACAACGTTGGATCCTGTATACCACGTCGTTAATCCTAGTCACGACTTCGTAAGGCCCTTCCCATGGCGCTTGAAGTTTCGGAGACAAACCTTTCCTCCGCTGCGGGTTGTAGAGCATTACCAGATCGCCTTCTTGGAACCCTGCTGAGTTGGCCCGTAGATCATATCTGGCTTTCGCCTTATCGCTGACCAGTTTGGTGCGGCTCCTTATAAACTGGTGAATTTCCTCCAGTTCCGCCCGCTTATTGGCCACGTAATCCGTCTTAGCGCCTCTCGTCGTGCTGAATACCCCGAACTTCAAGTCAGCGGGTAACCGCAACTCTGTGCCAAACACTGCTCGGGCTGGAGTGAGTGATGTCGTGTCGTGCGGGGCTGACCTATACGCCATCAGCAACAGGGGGATCTGCGTGTTCCAATCCTTTTGATTCCTGCCTACCACTTTCCGCAGGTATTCCTCCAGTGTCCGGTTAAAGCGTTCCACCATGCCGTCGGACTGTGGCTGCAAAGGAGTGGTACGCGTTTTCTTTATCCCCAGCAGCTCACACACTTCCTTGAATACCGCAGACTCGAAATTCCGGCCTTGATCTGAGTGCAACTCCAACGGAACTCCAAACCTGGCTACCCAGTTGTTTACCAGCTTTTTCGAGATGGTAGTGGCCTCCTGGTTAGGAATAGGGTTACTTCGGGCCATTTGCTGAAGTAATCCATTACAACCAGCACATATTTGTTGCCTTGACTGCTAGTTGGGAATGGGCCGGCGACGTCCATAGCAATCCGCTCGAAGGGCGCTCCCATGTTGTACTGCTGCATGCGGCCTCGAGATTTTCTTGTCGGCCCTTTCGCGGCTGAACATCGGTCGCAGCTCTTAATCCACTCGGCTACAGACTCCTGACATCCTACCCAGTAGAATCGTCTTTTTATTTTGGCGACGGTTTTGGTGATGCCCAGGTGCCCTCCACTGGAGTCGTTATGGTATGCCTCGATCACCTCGTTGATTCTGCACTTCGGCACTACCATTAGGGAGTTGCTGGTCCGACCATCCGCGCTTTCCCATTCGCGGTACAGGCATCCTTCTTTCAGCCGCAAACTTTTCCACTGTGCCCAGTAAGCCTTAGCGATCGGGCTTTCACCGGCCATCTCCTGCCAGTCTGGACGTGCGCCTTGCTCCTTGCCTTCGACGATTTTTGCAAGATCCGCATCCTCACGCTGGTCCTTTTGTAGCCTCTCCGCAGACCACTCTTCCTCTGGCATAACGCTTACCAACCGGACGTCCACTATCTGCTCTTTGCTCTCGGCTTGCGAGCACTGCCTGCATTCGACTTGGCACGCACGGCGTGGCAAGGCATCGGCATTTCCATGGCTACTGCCCTTGCGATGCTCTATCGTGTAGTCGTAGCTCTGCAGTCGCTCGATCCACCGCGCCAATTGCCCTTCAGGATCTTTAAAGTTCAGGAGCCATCTCAATGCCGCATGATCTGTGCGCAGGCGAAACCTTTGTCCATACAGATATTTGTGGAAGTGTTTTACGCAGTCCAATACCGCCAGCAGTTCTCTCCGTGTCACACAGTAGTTGCGTTCAGGTTTCGATAGAATCCTACTGTAGTACGCTATCACTTGTTCCTGGCCGTATGTGATAGCACACCGCCAATACTATTCCCGCTTGCATCTGTATCCAGCACAAACATCTCCACAGGCACGGGGAAGGCCAGAATTGGAGCACTGCACAGTTTTTCCTTCAGACGTGCAAAAGCCTGTTCCTGCTCCTCGTTCCACTCGAAAGCTTGGCTCTTTTTCGTCAGTTTGTGCAAGCTGCTGGCTATGTTCGCGAATCCCGGAACAAATCGGCGGTAGTATGTGCACAGGCCCAGGAAACTGCGGAGTTCGTGTAGATTGCGTGGCCGGGGCCACTCCTTCACCGCCGTGATTTTGCCTTCATCTGCATACACTCCGCGGGCGGAAACCGTATGACCCAGATACTTGACCTCCTTTTGGAACAGCGAGCACTTCTTTGGGTTGAGTTTAAGCCCGGCTTCTCGTATCCGCTGGAATACCGCCTTTAGCTTTCCCATGTGGTCGTCAAAGTTTTTACCCATCACGATTATGTCGTCGAGGTACACCAGGCACGTCCGCCAATGCAGCCCTTTTAGCACGCGTTCCATTAGCCGCTCGAATGTTGCTGGTGCGTTGCAGAGTCCAAACGGCATGACGGTGAACTGCCACAAACCATCGCCAACACTAAAAGCCGTTTTCTCCTTGTCCTTGTCTGCAAGCTCCACCTGCCAATAGCCGCTGCGTAAGTCCAGCGTGGAGAACAACTGTGTGCCTGACAGCGTGTCCAGGGTGTCATCGATCCGCGGTAGTGGATAACTGTCCTTCTTGGTCACATCATTGAGCTTCCGATAATCCACACAAAATCGGGTACTGCCATCCTTTTTCTTGACTAGCACGACCGGCGAGCACCAGGGGCCCGAAGAAGGCTCTATGACCTTTTCTTTCCGCATGTTTTCGATCAGATTTGTGAACTCTTCCCTCTTGGCCAGCGGAACTCGTCTGGGCGGTTGGCGAATCGGTTTTGCACTTCCGGTGTCGATGTTGTGCTTCACTATGGCTGTTCTTCCGCCTGCTTCTGCCGTAAATATTGACCCATAGCGCTGCAGGAGAGACCTCACCTTCTGTTTCTGCTTGGCCGTCAACTCGCTGCTCCGCTGGTTCTCCTGCGGTATGACGTCCATGTTGAAACCGCTCTTCCTATTACCTCCAGGTGGGCTACTCTCGCAATTGATCACGGCTACAGCTTCCTTACACTCGCCAATTACCTCGTCTTTACCGACATATCTGGGTGCATTCAGGGGGTTCAGTATTCTAACTGGTATCCTGCCATTCTTGGGTTCCACTAATGTACGTCCGATGATGATGTGGTCGTGTCCTTGTTTCGGTGCTTCTACAACCCACAGCCGACTCATCCCATCGTCCTCGTCCACCTTTGCCCACACAATCGCCTCAGAACTCCCTGGTATCCTCCTGTGTTGACACGATACAACCTTCCTTGCCGCCACGCTTCGCTCATAGCCGGTGTGCAGTGGGAATTCAACGTTGGCATATCTCAGCACATTTTCCTTCAGGTCCAGCGTAAAACCGTCCCTAATCATGAAATCCACGTCGATAATCACGTCGTCCATTATATCCGCGACGATGAACTCATGTTCCAGGCTGCTGGTGCCGATAGCAATCGTTTTTGTAACTTTCCCTCTTACCGGCGCGCGTTCGCCAGTCGCAGTCCTCAGCTGTATGCCATGCAGCGGTTCCCAGTTCTTCAGCAGCTTCCTTTTTATGATCGAATATGACGCTCCAGTATCCAGTGTCAACACGAACAACTTTCCATCTATCCTTCCTTCAATTGTCAAGCTGCTGGGCTGTCGTTTCAGCTGTGTGACAAGGATGGTGGGGCGGCAGATTGTGGGGATCAGCTCACGCCCCTCTGGGCTGACCCGTTTTAGTTTAACGGCTCCTCGTCCTCAGCCCTGCGCTTGTTGGCTGAGCCTCGATTGTCAGTATTCCTCGCTTCAGGCGATTGCGATCGAGAACGGGAACGCCTTTTCCCTTGGCGGCAGTCCCGTGCTATGTGACCCTGCTTGCCACATGTCCAGCAAACCACTTTAGAGGAGACCACCCGTGGCCTGCCCGGTGTCTCAGAGCTTATGGCCTGGATCGTAATGTCGTTGTCTGGCTGGATCTGGCGTATCCTTGCAGGTGCATACCGAGTGCTCCCAATCCATGTCGCCGCATATGTCATCGCGCTGGTCACCGTCTCCCTAAATGTCGGCTTCCCCATCATCAACGCACTGCGACGTGTCTCCGGATCATGAAGACCTTCAATAAACGCCTCTATCTTCATCCTTTCGAGATCATCAGCGCCGAAGGACGGGTAGCACAGCTGCATGAGCCGCTCAATGTCTGCTGCATATGTCTGCAGCGCCTCGTTGGATCTTTGCCTGCGGTTCTTCAGCTCACAGTAGTACAGCGTTCTGTTGTGCTCGTCGCTGTATTTGGCCGCCAGCGCCCTTATGACGGTCTCGTACTCACTTCGTAAACATTCTGGAACTGATTTTATTACCTCAGCCGCAGCACCTTTAAGAGCCAGCGTCAATCTCCGACCTTTTCTTACATCGGTCCACTGATTTTCCAGAGCAGCCAGGTCGAATTGTAGCTTGAAGGTATCGAACGGCGTAGTCCCATCATAAGTAGGCACTTCTGCTCGGGTGGCAACACTTTCCGGAACCGGCGGCAACCATTCTCGCGGGTGTACCTCCCTAAGCCGCTCGTCCATCTTTCTGTTTATCGAAACTTCCAGACCATCAACTCGTTTGTTCAGGGAATCATCAAGATCGTCAACACGTTTGTTCAGGGAATCATCTAGGTCGCCAACTCGTTTGTTCAGGGAATCATCTAGGTCGTCGACTCGTTATCTATGCTCTACCCGCGTCTCCAGGTGCTCGACTTTCCCATTAATCTTGTCTGAGATTTCCTCCACTTTCTGCTCCAAGCGCGCAGCATTTTCCTGAAGCTTGACTTTCATTCGCTCTGCCACTTGCGCCGATATTTCCTGGGTCGCCGTTTCCATTTTCGCTGCCATTTCACGGTTGGAAGTCTCGAACATGCCTTTAAGTGCAACCATTAGCTGGCTCATGTCCAATGCTTGTAGTGGCGCAGCCGCTGCAGCTGTACCCTGTAGCGAAGTAGCACCAGCAGGCGACTCCTCCACCTTGGCCGACACCGCTAGTTCTTGCGCTCCGAACTCGTGCACAGTCCAATCGACGCCTCGTGCCTCACATGCTTCTCGCAAGCGCAACTGCAACTCCACCTTGTGCTCCTTCTTCAGCTGGTCTACCTTCAGCAGCTCGAGTTTAACCATGTCCGTGCTTTTATAATTTTATTTATTTTTTTGTTTACTTTCAATTTTCCACAATCCCACTTCTGACACCAATACTACGTCTAGTGGGCTGTTACGTATCTCTGGATTGCGTAATTTGAAAATAAAACACACTCAGTTTCTTAAACGCAGACAATAAAATAAACCAACAATCACTTTATTTCACACTTTTACACTTCACTGTCTTTACACTTAATTATTTGCTTAATTGCTCCGTGTGGCACCTTCACTAGTCAAAATCAGACTGACTCGCTGCGCCGCACCCGGCTGCCTTTTATACCTATCCGGCCATCGTGCAGATCATTCTCGCACATTCCCGAGTGGACTAAAGGTTTCCATGATGATCGCGACCATAGTTGCCACATTGGACTAAAAGTTATTATCGCGGCCGTCGTTGCCAGATTGAATTGTAGCACGGCGCGTAGCGGCAGGGTTGCTTTGCACAGCGACAGACTGTCTTCGTTACAATATTTTTAGTAAGGAAAAAAGCCAATACCAAAACTTAAGCCAATGAAGTATGGCGAATTTTTTACTTCGAACAAAGTTCTTTAGCGACTCAAGGAAACAAGAGGCCCAAGAGAAAGTCTGTTTTATAATCTAAAAAACCGCTTTCATAGAAAACACGAACAAAAAGCACGAGTACAAAGGACTCTGCAAATGGAAAAGACGTTGTCTATGAAGATGATAGTGCATGGAATGAGGAGTTTGAAGTTGATGATGTAGATGGGAAGGTGGAGCTGGAATGCGCGGATCCAGCTAGGCTTACAAAAGGTAAATTTCTACTGATCAAGTTTAAGGGAGATAGGAGATTAACTATACTTTTTTAAATACGTATGCGTTATACAATCCTACCAACAAAACGACGAGATTGAGGTAATGCTCCTCAAAAGATTGCACACCTTGAAAAATACCTACCTAGATACCGAAGTCCCGAGTGTCTTCAGGGAGCGAAAGCACTGTTTCCTTTTACCCCCTGAATTTTGAAAATAATTTGGGAAATGTAAACAACACCGGGGTAAACGTAAACACCATTTTTTTTGCGCTTCGTGGGTTTTGAAGAGCGAGTTACTGATCACCAGTGCAATACCTGATGTTTTTAATAATAATGTTAATTTTCGCAAGTAGAAAGGGTGTCCTTAAATTTATTTTTTTCAGTTTTTTCAAAATACTTGCGTAAAAAAGCAAAAAGTGTTTACATTTCCCCCATCTGACCCTAATTGAAAATTATCAAATTTGTGGTTAATTTTAGGATTTGATCGAATTTCAAGAATTTCAATGAAGATTTTGGCTAATCTTGTATGAATTACCGCCAAGTTTTTATGGAATCGGTGAACGCGGAATTCAGTCCACCAGACCAACCAGACAATCGTTTTTAAATCGCGTTTACCACTTATGAACTCCAGCACGGTATAAATAATTTTTTATTTTTTTTAATTTTATTTATTTGGTTGATTAAGGTTACACTACCTAAGAACATGGTTCTTTTATAAGTGCATCAACTAATATTAAGTAACAGTGGTATCGAGCTTAAAAAAAAAGAAAAAGAAAAATACAAACTTTATACTTAAGGCTATTACAGAAAAAGTACAGTATATAGGAGTTGAGATACAATGCAAAGAGTAAGAGATGAGAAATAAGTTTTGATGACCTGTAATCGAAAGGCAAGCCCATTACAATAATTCATTGAAATAGTCGGAAATTCGCGCTTTATAGTTGTTTCTATTCAGTCCAGCTTTCAAAGTCTCCGGAAGAGAGTTCCATAGTCTTACGGCGTTAATGAAAAAAAGTCTAGAAGAGGTCAGGTACACATACTTTGGAACGATAAGGTTGTGATGTCTTCCCGACTTAGGCATTTGAAGTTTGTCATATAAATATTTCGGCTATTTCCATTCAACTAATTTAAATATGAATGCACAGTTTCTTGCTGACAAGTAATTTGTGATGCTGCAACCAAGAATTTTATTCCTCCACAGCGAGACATGGTCATATTTTCCCACCCCATATACATACATATCGAGTAATGTTATTAAATGTCACATTAATTTTGTGTGACGACTTGGAGTCAAGGGCCCAATACGAGATGGCAGACAAATCACTATTAATTTTAAGACATAAATCCTCCACAAGACCAATACGACTAGACAAATATAATTGGATATCATCAGCATAAGCATGGACATTAACATATTTGCACACCAAAAAAACATCATTTACAAAGAGACTAAACAAAAGGGGACCAAGTACAGATCCTTGAGGAACACCAGCACCAATTGATTCAAATTGAGATGAGGAATGCGTTCCCCTCACTTGTTGAACTCTGCCAGCAAGATAGCTACGCATTAATTTAATGGTGCAATCAGAGAATCCGAAGTTGCGCTTAAGTTTCTCACATAATAGTACGTGGTTAACCGAGTCGAAGGCTTTGGAAAAGTCCAAAAGGCATAAAAGCGTTAGTTCTTCATGGTCAAAAGGCACCCTAATATCATCTACAATTTTCATCATTGCAGTGGAACAGCTATGCTTTGGTCTAAATCCAGACTACAGGGGTGACAGTAAATTGTTATCATGAATGAAGGTTGAGATTTGTTCCGCCATTAAGGACTCACAAACCTTCGAGAATGCCGGTAAGATACTGATTGGCCGATAGTCATTTGGGCTTAGTGCTGTGGTTGCCTTCGCAACAGGCAAGATGATTGCTCTTTTCCATGCTGCAGGAAAACAGGCACTCGTAAAGCAGTGATTAATTATATGTGTGAGAGGTCTAATAATAAAAGGTAATACAATTTTAACAAACTTAAGAGAGATACCATCATCCCCAACAGCATTTGACTTGATACGAGTAATGGATTTTATGACATCAGACTCGGTATCTCCAACAAATTGAAGTCGCTTTTTAAATTCCACAGCAGGCGGAATAACTTTAGCTAAAGGGGAGGAAATATTGCTATTGCTGGCACTAACGAAGAAGTTGTTCAAGACATTAGGGTCAATTTTGCAATCAGCAGCCTGATTGCCATGGATGTTTAAATTCTTTAAGTTGCGCCATAAATCTTTCGATGGGAGAGAGGCATTCAATTTTTCTTTGCAATAGTACCGCTTAGCCTGCCTTGTAGTCGCCGTTGCTTCATTTCTAGCAGATTTGTACTGACACCAAGATATATCTGTCCTCAGTTTTTTCCAGTTGGAGTGCATCTTGTTGCGCTTTTTAATTGCCAAATGGACTTTGTTGTTGTACCAAGGACATGCCGTATTTCTGACTCGAGTTTTACGAAGAGGGACATGCGCATCAAACAGTAGGATTAAATTATTATTTAAAAATTCTAGCTTTTTATCAACTGTCTCGAGACTCCAACAATCATTCCAACAAATACAAGACAAGTCAGAGAACAGAGCAGCAACATTCAAAGACCGATAATCACGATACAAAAAAGTAGCACCAAGTTCTGAACGCTGAAACACAGCATCTACCGAACAAAAAATTAAGTCGTGGTCAGATACAAAAAACAGTTGGTCAAATTTAAGAATATGAGAATGGTCAGAGGTAATAAAAAAGCCCAAGAGGCTAGGGATAGAGTTAGTCGAATATCTGGTCGGTATGGTACTATTAACAATCACCAAACCAGCAGCCGATATGTGATCATGTAGCTTATCAGTGCATTCGAGAGCAGATTTACATTGAAATCACCACAAATCACGTAACGTTCATAATCAATCACAAATACAGACAACTCTGCAAAGAAAGTATCTAACAGAAAGCATCTATGCGGATTGTAAACACAGGATATTAGGACCTTCGAAGTGCCATCAGATACTTCGGCAATTATGTACTCAGTATCAGAATTAGTTGATTTTATCAATGGCCTGAGACTTAGTGGTTTTGTGTAATATATTGCTACACCTCCTCCTTTTCTGTGTTTGCGATCATTTCGAATAATGTTGTAATTATTGATTGAGTAGTAAAAGTCAGGAATATCATCACTGAACCAAGTCTCAGAGACACAGATAATATCAATATGTGTCCCTTCAAACGTGCTCCTCACATAATCAAGTTTCTCGGTGTTTAAACTCCGTGCATTAAAGTGGACTATGTTTAGGCCAGCAGATTGCTTGCAAAGAATATCAATAACCAATTTTTGATTTTCACTAACGCCTGAACCTATTTTGCTAGTCAGTTTGAATATGGCAATACTGCACCGAACATGAAACAACCGAAAACACGAAAGTACATAACAAAACAATTGCAAACTATCAAATTTATGCAATAAGAGCAAAACAGAGAATGAAGAGAGAAAAGAGGAAGAATAGATAATAATATAATAATAACAAATGTTGAAATTAAGTTCAATATAGATGAAACAGGAAAATATAAATCAATTATAGTAAGTAATAAGCAAGAATTAATAATAAGTAGAGAAACATAATTGTAACTTAATGTACACATAGATCTGGAAACAAGCAGGAACATGATGTTGTTTTTGTTGCTGTTATGCCGTACCAACAATTGCATCGACGCTCTTCTTGTCAAAAACTCGAAAAGCTTCTCCTCCGCCTTTCTTCCTCACCAAGACCTCCCCACGTATTGAGAAAACAGCCGAGAGAAGTTTTTGGCGTTTTAACCTAGCAGCATATTGCATTAGCTCACGATTCCCTTTCGTTAGACTTTCATGCACATAAAAGTTCGCATTACTTTCCACACCAATATCTCTTAGCGCCATCGGTCGTCTAGTTGCCTTGCAGTGACCAGCTATAGATTTGAGTAGCTGATTTCGAGCATGAGCAGAGAGAAGTTTGATGATGATCGGAGAATTACCGCTAGTCTTTCCCACATCTTTCTTCTCAGGCAGTCGGAAGGCTTCACGTATGGTTGGCACTTCATGCCGGACCGCTTTACAGATGCTGGAGAGGATGTCAACATAGCTGACACTCACGGAGTTCGGTACGCCGTTAACTATTAAGTCTGTGGCGACCATTTCCCTTTCAAATTTCGCTGTCTCTCTTTTAAGAGCAGTAACTTCAGCTTTTAGGGCACTAACATCCTCACATGACGCTTCAACAGCAGTCAGCCTCACATCCATAAATTTCATTGTTGTTTTAATAGTCAGCAACTCATCAGACAAACTATTAATTTTCTGCATCAGCCTCTCTTCACTGCATTTTACATACGCACTTAGCTGCTCCACGATAGACTCTCTTTGCTGGTCAATTTTTGCCTCCAGTTGTTGTACCCAAGACGCCATCGGCGAGTTCTCAACACATCGGCCTTTCGAGTGGAGTGTTGATCTCTAACGGAGACAGCTTCGTGCTTCTCGTCGTTTTCTTTGCAGCACCAGACATTATTGGTAAATAATGTTTTGCTTAAACTTTTAACACACAAAAGCTAGATGTGTGGCCAAACCACCAAGACTTCAACAGCTGCAACCCAAAGAGGATCTCTTCACCAAGCTTTACACAGTTTTTTAAGTATTATCGCGACTTTGTGTGGTAGAAACAGTGACTTAAACGGCAGCGCAAAATTTAAACGTCTACTCGCCAGACATACTCAACAATTTTTTTTCTTCATTATAAACTTGGTTCATTCATTTAAATGCTTCGGTTAAAGTTTAAACATTTTTAAAACAAAAGTTAATATTTGATCTTTGTTCGATGCTCATTTTTGTACGTCGACACAAACATACTTTCACTTCAGATGCAATAACTTCGCTTTCAGTGCACCAAATTTCATAAAATGTTTACTAAAAATCGGGAAATATATTAACTTCCAATGCAGTAAGTCACATAAGCCACCACAAAATGCCCTATTGGGAAAGTGCACTTTACGTTAAAAAACTCGTAATACTAAACTGGCAAAAAAATAATTTTAAAACCCCCCCATGACCAAGTTCTGGCTACGCCCCTGCGTTGTGTCAAACATGACAGTTGGTTCTGTAATTGAGGAATTGTAGTTGTGCTCCAATATCTTGCGTTAACCCTTTCGGTTATTCTATGCCATATGGCATAGTCTCTTTTCAATGTCTGTTTTAGGTCAAAAACTTGTGGATACTATATTTTTCAATTTTTGTATTTTTCTCTGAAGATTTTTATACCAAATAATGAAAAAAATATTTTGATTAGTGTACCAAGTAAATTGTAAGGGTTCAGAAAGTGCGCAGTCCTATCGAGCTGCGTATTTTACAAAAAGAGGTCACTTCGTACTTTTATTTATTCTATTGCAAAAATCAATTTATTTTATAGATTTATGTAAGTAATCTAGTAGGTATTTATTGCTTTAGTAAGTGTAAAAAAAGTTACATCCCAAATATAGTTTACTAAGGCTGCACGATTTTTTTTATTTTTTACTATGTCATATTTCATGATGCCCAAAAACCACTTTTTCGAACAATATTTAAAAAAATGACTTGATTATTCATTATGTAGGCTTAAACAGTAATAAAATGGAAAATAATGACTTTTAAATTAAAAAACAAAAAAGAAGTACCGAAAGGGTTAAGCAACGTAGTTAGCTCTTCTAGCGTGTTCGGTATGCAGTTACCGATTGCTGTCCTTGTTGTCACGTTTAATTTTGCAAAAAAAAATGAATTCTAATAACTCAGTTTCGCCAATTGTGTCTAGTCTTCTGTCAATTACACTACTCGACAAAAAATGGGTTCATCGCGTGCTCCTAAAAACAAAAGTATTTTTTAGACTAATCTTTGGCTGCTGAACACGAAACTGAAAATCAAAAACTTTTCTTAAGAAGCGTTTTCGAAAATCTTCGAAAAACACGTGTTTCCCCTCTTATTTCAGTTATGAGCACATATCTCGTAAACCAACCATCCGAGTATAATGTCCTTCAGAGTATAATTCTCCTAATTGTTCTTGTAGTATCCGTTTGAGTGTGTCGTACTTGTTGTTGAGTTGTATTTTTATTCCTATAGTCTCTTCTTGTTTTTGTTCGGAGTTTAGTAGTTCGTCAAAATTTCGTTTTAGTGTGTTAATTGTGTCGACCTTTTGTATCAGTGTCTGTTTTGTATACCTCCGTGTTGCGGTTTTCCGTAAGTTTGTTAGGATTTTTGTGAGGTCGTAAAGGATGTTCTCCATCTAAAATCTGAGATTTAGCTTGTTAAACATTCTATACGACTCCTCTTCCCGTGTTGTGTTGTTAAGTACGTCTTGCATCGTTGGTTTCTTGGCATTCCTATAAAAGTCCATAATTTTTGGAGATATGCAAGTTTTGTTTCTGGGTCTATTTTGTCGGCTATGTAGATTCGTTTGTTCTGTCGGATTTGTGATTGTCTGTCTGACATTTTGTTTTTATATATTGTTACGAGAATGACCTTTTTAAGTTCGAATCTGGACTGTGTTTGAAAATAAAACCACTTCAATTATTCAGCGCAAACGCAGTAAAAAACCAACAATCGCTTTATTTACAAATTTACACTTGTTCTACTTTACACTACTACTTTTGCATGTTTCCCCTTTGCTTGCTCAACACAGACTCAACTCCCTGCGCTGCACACTGCTGCTTTTATACTGGTTTTCTTATCGAGACGATAAGATGTGTTTCTTGCACATTCTCGTTGTACTTTCTATCTCGATTGTTCTAGCACAGCTCATCGGCTTTCGCCAACCATCCTCGCCATATTATAGCAAGCGAATTATAGCAAGTTTGCCGTACTCCAAAGTGCATGTTTAAAAGTATGCTTGGAAAAGTATTCATGCATGGCACAACACAGAGTGCCTCATCGTTTCAAAATATACACGGTTTTTTCATTTCGAACCGAAAACTTTGGCAGCCCTGCGTTCGACAACCGCAGCTGTCATCTGTCGTTGCATTGTGTCAAAAAATATGAAGTAATTTAGAACGCGCATGTGGGCACAAAAGTTTTTTCGGCTGTTATGATGCGAGCGGGAAGAGCGAAGCGTAGGCATTTGAGAATGTTAAGTTCATAACATTTTCTGTTAGATTTGCGTAGGACAACAGAAACAAGCAATGTTATTGTTCGCAACGGCTTCACTCGTGTACATTGAAATGGTGGTTGTTGCAGCGTACCCTACAAGGAGACTACCGGTCATATGGCTAGTTATATAACCGGTATACATAACCAACATATCGGTTATATTTCTAGTCAGATTTGTTCTAGCCGTGTGAAAAATCTGACTAGTCCTTTTGTGTACGTGTTACTTGACTTCGTGTCCGTGTGATTTGATATCACCTTCTAACGCATGCACTCCGAAATCTTGGCAGACGTATAGCCGTCTCGCTCACTCGCATGGAGTCTCGCATGTAACAATCAGTTACGTCTAACCGACAAACCGGTCAAATCTCTCTGGTAGACATAACGTACAATACGGTATGTCTACCGTATAAATTAGTTACGTCTAACGGGTAAACCAGTTAGACCTATCTGATACTAATAAAAATTAAATTAATTCAAATTTATTTATTTATTTAAAGTAAAATGTAAGAAACAACATTTAATAAAAATAAGCCAATAAATAAATACGTAGGACAGAGATTCCAACCGACGCACTATGGCCCAACGGTCGGCAAAACGTTGCAAAAATCAAAAATTTCATGAAAGCGTTCGATAAAATGAATACACGCATCTTATCAAGAATTCCAGGGATTACGAAACTGTAACTTTCATTAAATTCGGATTAGTAGTTTGGGAGGTAGAGACGCTCAAAGTTGAAAATTTTTCCACATCGAGAAAAATGTGTATTTTTTGGTTTTTTTTTCATCTTCAAGATTGATTTGTATGTAAATGAAGCAGCCAATCGGTAACTTGTTGGTTTTTTCTAAAAGGTACGTTAATTGTTGATATAATTAAAATAAAAAATTTTTGTTTTGTCTTCAAAGTTATTCGATCTACCGATTTCCCAAAAACTCTATATTTCGACATTTTTTTCAACTTTGATCAAAAATAAAAAAAATATACCAAAAATAACCTCCACGGTCGGCCTCGATAGCTCAGCGGGTAGCGCGCTGGCTTCTCATACCGAGCGCTCCAGGTTCGATTCCTGGCTTGGGCTGGAAAGAACACTCATTTACTTCTATCGCTATCCACATGAAGGAAATGAGAATTACAAGAATCGCACAAGTGCGCTCTTGGCAGGCAATGGCAAAACCTCCAAGTGTGAAAGAAAAAACTGCCAATCGCCGTTCGGATTCGGCGTTAAACCGTAGGTCCCCTCCCTCCCTTTCCCCTATCCGTTTGAAATGTGTGTTGTATGACATGTTGGAAAAAACAGTGTTGCATACACATTTCAAACGGGTGGAATTTGTGGTATCACAACGGGCCCATAGGCCTAAGTGTGTCTCATACAGAGGCAGCCACTTAACCAACCAACCAACCAACCAACCTCCACGAAATTAAAGGTGGTTATTTATTATTCAATTATTTACCTAACTTCCAAAACTCAGCTGCCGCTTTACTTTCTAGAGCAATAAAAGTGAAACAACTTCGGGTCGAAAAACACGTATTATACGGAAAAATCGCGCACATTTAGTATGGTCAAAAACCCATTTTGTATTGCTGGCATCTATGTTATCTACATATATCTATTAGGGATCGCAAATTTTGCCATTTTGCGATCCCGGGATTTTCGGGATTGAAAAGTCAAATCCCGGGATCCCGGGATTTAATCCCGGGATTCATATAACAAATTTTTTAAATAAAACAATTTTCCCGAATTGCATAAATACTTGTTTATAATATATTTACCATAAAAATGGACACAGTTTAATCACATTTGGGTAGTTTTAAGATTTTTTATCTTGAATTTAATCACATTTTGTTTAACTTAAAAGTTTTTCATTTGACATTTAAGTTCAGTTTGATAACATTTTGTCTTGTTTTGTATCCACAAATGACACTTAAACATAACTTATTGTTTTGCAACAGATGTATCATAAAGTGCATATATATGCATATTTGATAAAAAAAAATAAAATAGTTCATTTGTTTGTACTTTTAGTTTACTTCGATTATTTCGGTAAAAAAGTTAAGCGTTTTGATTAACTAAAAACTGAAATCTTAAAAATACTAAGGCATTAAGTGTTTTGTCCTCTAATCTAGAGCGAAATTTATTGCAAATAAACCCTGCTGAATAGAAACATCTTTCAGATTCAACACTTGTTGGTTGAATGCTTAGTAAAAAATTATAAGCCTTTCCAAAAGACGCCCACTATCTCCTCCCTCAGATAAGGAATTGGGTTTTTGTGCTTTTAAATTTATTTCATTTAACTTTGAAGCATCTTTTGCAATCCCGAAAATCCCGGGATAAAAGGATTTGAATCCCGGGATTTTCGGGACTGGAAAAAGTCCAGGATCCCGGAGTCCCGGGATCCCGGGATTGCGATGCCTAATATCTATATATGTAATGACGCTCAAACGGAATAATGGAATATCCTCGAAATTGTAAGGTTCACAGGATTGAAATTTAGTATTGTGTCGTCCCATAGATGAGTCATTCTACTGGTAAGATTTTATGGGCGTTGGAAAAGGGGCGTGGCATATTTTTTGTGACCTAAATATTTTGCTGAATTATAAGTCGCACAGCAATGAAACTAAGTACGGACCTACCATTTATTCATATCTTTCGACAGCGGGAATGGTGCGGGTATTAAACAAGGGGGCGTGTAACCGCCCATTTAACTTAAATCCGGTTCAAGCGCAGTCTATTTCTTTTTTGAAACCTAGCAGTTTCGATTGCAGCCTCGATTGAGTTAATCAGAGAAAAAACTTACTCCTACGGTGCGAAAATTGTAGCACTTGGAAAGGATTTAATAGAATACCAGTGCTTACCAAAAGGGGAATTGTCTGAAGAAGCTCAAGAATGCAAAAATAAGCACTACAAAAGGTATAGATGTATGAACACTTGCAAAATATCACGAGCTATACAAAATGAAGACCTTTTCAAGATGTTAGCAGTCTGTTCTGATCCAGTCATTTCATCTATGAGATCTGTAAGATCACAAAAAGAACTTACAGATACTTACAGCTTAGAAATGGTTTCATTATTAGACATTCCTTCCAGCGCAGATAGCGATTTTGAAAAACACTAAGTTTAAAAATTTTTTTTTTTGTAAAAAATTACGTAAATTATATTAATTTATTAGAAAAAAATACAAAAAATTCATTTTTTAATGTAAACAAAAAAGTAATTTCATTGTAGTATGAAGATTTAGTAAATCTTAACTTTGGCAACGAATTTTAAAGCCCCCTGTTACTGTGGCATCCTTATGCCCATTTAAAGCTTAGATATTACACTTTCAGATGCAGTTTAAATTTTTTAAATATCTTTATTGGTTCAGAAGTTATGATTTTTGCAACGAAAAATGGCAAACCGGGCCATAGACGCACATTGCTTCGTGAGTGGACAAAAATAAGAAAAAAAATTATCGCGAATTTTTACAAAAGTAGTATCATGTTAAAGGTAATTCTTTAATTGAGCTGGATCCAAAATACTTTCTCGAAAAATTGTCGAGATTAGGAGATATAGCTTGTCAAAGTCGGATATATTTTTTTACAAAAATTTATGAAGGGGAAAAATGAAATTTTGGTGCTTGTATAAAAAAATTTTAGAAAATGTGTTGTTGTAGATAGGCCACCAATTTCTTTTAATATTAAAACTACATTGATAGGAGCGAGACAACTGATCGGTTTTTTTGTTTAGCATAAATAATTGTTTTTATACGAATTTTCAAAAATTAATGTTTTTTAACCAATGAAAATTAAAAATAACCAAATTTAGAAAGGCGATTTAAATCGAATGGCGTAAACTTGCGTAAATCCTTTTAACCCATCTTTTACTGCCCCTAAATCCCGTGGGCCGATTTTGAAAATTTTCATAACACAGCCTATTTAGAGCCTCGGTATGCCATTTCTGCTTTCAAAAAATTTTGAAAATTTTTTTTGTGGGCTGGAGCAGGTGTGTCTTTAAAGACACGCTGGCAAAATACGTAAGCCAAATTCGGCAAAATTCCACATTTTTCAAGTTTAAGTTACTGTAACTTTTTAAATACGCATCGGAAGTAGTTGCAACCCAAGAGAAAGTTGAAGATAATGCAATTCTCTGTACATTGAGATAAAAACTTATCTTTTTTTTATCGGTAGATCGGAATCAGCATTATAGTGTGTCTACCTACCTGCATAGGCATATAACTATATGCAAAATTTTCAAAGAGAATAAGACTTGTATTGCATATAATTTATCAAATTACGTTAGGAAACAGTTTTTAAGTGAACAGACTTTTATTTGGAATGCCATATATGTATATATATATAGTATAAATGTATTTCATATACATACATTCATATATGTAACACAAATAAATATACATTTTTTCGCAGGTATTATATGTATGTACGTAGAAAACATTAAATATAATTGATGCAATACATAAGAATTATCCAAAAAATTTGTGGCCGATTTATATTTAGAACATCATATATTGCTTTATGCGTATACATGCACAAGTCAACAATACTGAACATACCCATAATGACGCATCCCTGATTTTCTAGTACCCAGCTGATAAGAATTAGACAAAAACCTAAATCAACTGATTATTTCCCACGCTTTTTGTGATCTTCGAATTCAGGTATCGTAATGTGAAACATAAAACCGCGTTATATAAACTGTGCAATGGCTCGTGAATGTACTTCAAAAATGGCAGAAGTGTGCCAAATGTTGGAAGAGAGTAGCGATGAAGAAAACGCAGTCACGGTTGTTTATATTCCGCCGCCAGTTGATGCTGTGAGTGATGAGGAAATACTGAACGACGACATGGTCATTTCGCAATTGAAAGATCCGACCGCACTGGATGAAATAGCTGGAGAAGTGGAAGTTTAGTACCTAAAATCAAAAGACGGTACAGATTTTGCTGCCCCCGACTCTGTAAACTCTGCAAGCAACTCATTTCCAAGCCCTGCTATACTATCTCATCCGCCATTCCGTTCCCTTTGAAATTGCTATGTCCAGACACCCATCAATGAAGCACGATATTACTTTAAAGTCTCCATTTTAACTACATACTTTGCATTCTGTCTTTAGAGCGACGTGACTTTCAAGCAAAATAGTGATGTTCATCGCTTTAAGGGGGCACTCCATGAAACGCTCAAAAAAATTACCAATTTGCTTTATTTTACTGTACAAAAAAAGAAAGAGACAGGAACAATCCGTTTGGAACATCTGTAGGTATTAGTTAAAAGTTCAAAAAAAAGTTATACATAAAAAAAATTAAAAATGGCAAACATATTGTTACGAATACTAGTTCTAGTGGGCTGTTACGTATCACTGGATTGTGCAATTTGAAAATAAAATACACTCAGTTATCCAAACGCAGTCAATAAAAACCAACTATCACTTTATTTCACAGATTCACACTTAGTGATAGAACGATTAATCATTTGATACACAATAATCGATTTTTTTCTTTCAATTCACGATTTAATTGTATCGAAAAATGGGTTTCGATTAATCGAAACGTTAATCGATTAGATGCTAAAATAATCGAAAGAAAGCGTATCACTACCTTTTTTTTCGCGCAAAATAAAAACTTGAGACGGACACTTTGATGCGATATTGAATTTGATTTATGGGCCTACCAGAAGTTGCTGGCTCTCAAACGTCACAAAAAAGACAACGATCTACCCCAAATTCAGGATGAGCTTAGAATTTTTTGAATGCTCCCGTTTTGAAACTAAAGCGCAACGCCATCAATGCCTGTGAAGAAACGCGAACAGTGTACCCTAAGCTTTATATAGTTAATAAATAACTCGGCGGTGCTGTTATCTTTTAGGAACTTCGGTACCAGCAGAGCCCCTCTTTTCAAAAGCAGGTGCAACTGCAACTGAAAAGAGGCACAGGTTCATGATCTCCCGCCTGTCAAAATTATTATTTCTAAACTCTGCAATGAACAAATAAAATACTGTTACGAATACTAGTTCTAGTGGGCTATTACGTATCACTGGATTGTGCAATTTGAAAATAAGACAACTTTAATTATCCGAACACAGTCAATAAAAGCCAACAATCACTTTATTTCACAGATTACACTTCACTGTCTTTACACTTAAGTATTTGCTCAATTACTCCGTGTGGCACCTTCACTAGTCAAAATCAGACTGACTCGCTGCGCCGCACCCGGCTGCCTTTTACACCTGTCCGGCCATCGCGCAGATCGTTCTCGCACATTCCGGAGTTGACTAAAGGTTTCCATGATGATCGCGGCCAGCATTGCCAGGTTGGACTAAAAGTTTCCATCATTGCCAGGTTGGCCTAAAAGTTTCCTTATTATCGCGGCCGTCGTTGCCAGATTGAATTATAGCACGGCGCATAGCGACAGGGTTGCTTTGCACAGCGACAGACTGTCTTATCGTCACAATATTGAACACCTTCCGAGGCTTGGTTTTAAAAAAGATGTCTTCCCGTCCACACGATGCCGTCCGAAGTTAAAGTCTGAAACATACAAATTATATATCAAATTAATCAGCAGGCTTGTCGCAAGTGCGTGAACCTCAAAAACTAGAAAAATTTTCAAAATTAAGCAACAAAGCCATATAAACTACAAAAAGTTCGTTTTTTTTTACTTTTCTTTATTAAAAAAAAAGTAAAAAAAACTTTGTAATAGATTTCAGAGGTTAATGCACTTCTCTGTTCAATATCCTACGAAACGAGTATATATTCGTGTAGATCGGTTCAATAGTTTTTTATTTATCATGTGGACGGACTACAAAAACGTGTTTATGAGGAAACGCGTTCCAAAGTTATTCGAAACACCTGGTGTGGCTGAGCGCGCGTCGATGAAAAAAACTCTGTCTCCGAAAGTTTTCAGAGTTCGACTTTGAAACTTTGCAATAATGTTCTCGGATAATATATCTTTCGATTAGAGCAAAAAAAAAATCGATTTTTTGAAACCATTTCATGGAGTGCCCCCTTAACTCAAATATCATTAACCCTTTCGGTACTTCTTTTTTGTTTTTAACTTTAAAAATCATTCTTTTCCATTTTATTACTGTTTCAGTCTACATAATGAATAATCAAAAGTAATTTTTTAAAATATTGTTCGAAAAAGTGGTTTTTGGGCATCATGAAATATGGCATAGTAAGAAATAAAAAAAATCGTACAGCCTTAGTGAACTATATTTGGGATCTAATTTTTTTTACATTTACTCAAGCAATAAATACCTACTAGATTACTTACATAAACCTATAAAAAAATTGGGGTTTGTAATAGAATAAATAAAAGTACGAAATGACCACTTTTTGCTAAATACGCAGCTCGATAGGACTGCGCACTTTCTGAACCCTTACAATTTACTTGGTACACTAATCAAAATATTTTTTTCATTATTTGGTATAAAAACCTCCAGAGAAAAATACAAAAATAGAAAAATATACTATCCACAAGTTTTTGACCTAAAACAGGCACTGAAAAGAGACTATGCCATATGGCATAGAATAACCGAAAGGGTTAAGAAGCCATTGCTGCCTCTTAATACTCTGAGCTCTGCTGCACGTGTCTGGCGGATAGTAGGACGGTCTAGGCTGCAGATCCTTCCAGTAGAGACCAGCCCCGTCAGTGTAGTGAGTGTAGATAGCCAAAGTAAGTACTCTCTTTTGTCAGACCCTCGTCCTGAGTGGGTATTTTGACACAGAAGTCAAAACAGTTGCATAATTGAGTTACCAGGATGCAAAAAACATTGTGCATAAATTACATGTGGCCAACGATACTGTCGGAAGGGGCCTGAAACTCATCAGAGACTATAATGAGGCCTTGTGACATACAAAACAAGTTTTGCTCCAAGCTGCTTACGCAAGGAGTAAGTACCTATACCGGCTAAATAAAAAATCAAATTTCTCACAAAAATCTAATAATTTCTTCTTAACACTCTATTACGATTGCAATTATTTTCAAAATGGGATGGTTAATGGGGTTTCGACAATACATTCTGATTTTTGCTTTGTAGAAACCCAAAAGTTGACAACGTCACAAATCCGATTCTGAAACTCAATTAATTTTGTATTTGTTGTACTCAAGAATGTTGGTGATCGCTGAATAAATCATTTAAGTCGGTTCAGTAGTTTCCGAGAAACGATGTTTTCACGCTTACTTAACTACTACCAAAGAATATGAAGTAATATAGAACGCGCATGTGGGCACAAAAGTGTTTTCGGTTGCTATGATGCGAGCGGGAAGAGCGAAGCGTAGGCATTTGAAAATGATAGGTTCATAACATTTTCTGTTAGATTTGCGTAGGACAACAGCAAAAAGCTATGTTATTGTTCGCAACGGCTTCACTCGTGAAAATTGAAGTGGTGGTTGTTGCAGCGTAGTGTTCGCTCAATCATTTTTTGCATGCATGTTTCTTGATCTTGTTTGCCGAAGTGCAAGCAAAAAACAAACAACGAACGAAGGCATCGTCATCATCGTTTCAACGAAGATGACTCGGGATTCGGATGTTTTTGTTGTTGTCGTTTATTGTGTGTATGCCTTTTTGGTTTTGCTGTAATGTCACTATCAATCGAAGCTTTGTGGTGTATGGCTGTTTGCTCAAATGCTCAAAGCGCAGCATTGATTTTTAAAACCTGCAAATATTTAGACGTGGTTGAATCCAATTTGAAATTTTCACAAATATTTTTACGTGGCGAGTTCCAAGTAAAATCATTTGTTTATATTTTGACGTGGTTGATACCAATTTTGAACCTTTTGCAGCGGTTTTTTTTTGACGTGGTTGAATCCAATTTGAAATTTCTACAAATATTTTTACTTGGCGAGTTCCAAGTAAAATCATTTGTTTATATTTTGACGTGGTTGATACCAATTTTGAACCTTTTGCAGCGGTTTTTTTTTGACGTGGTTGAATCCAATTTGAAATTTCTACAAGAATTTTTAGAACCAGATTCTTCATTGAAACGACCACGTTATGATGACATAGTATGCAGTAATTGCGAAAAAAACGTCAAAATAACCCATTATTACAAAAAGAAATACAGCGACCTATTAAAAAAATTCAAAAAAATTAACGAAAAATTGCGAAAAGAAAAGCGCTTTATTTTAAAATCCAAGAATTGTTGTTCAAAGACTTTAAAAAATTCAATTGATTCTTTAAAACATATCAACTTGGAATCCAAAACATTTTGTAAACTGTTACTTAGCACCCGGCCAAAAGAATGTTCTGACGAAGTGAAATATTTAGCGCAAAATATTTTTTATATTTCACAATCAACATATTCTTTCCTTAGAGATAAGTTAAATTTCAATTTGCCACATATCAGCACCTTAAATCGGTGGGCTCCAATAAAGTTCCTTCAGCCCGGTATCAACAATGTGGCTTTTGAGTTCATTAAAAAGATGTGCTTAGAGTTGAAGGAAAAAACTGAAAATAATATGGTTCTTTTAATGGACGAAATGGCAATACGTAGAGAATAGATTTAATTGACGGATTTGAATGCACAGGCCGCGAAAGAACAAAAAAAATTGGTAAGCAAGTATGTGTATTTATGTTGAAGTCCATGTTCTCGAGTTGGTGTTCAATTTTAAACTATTTTGTGTCAGAGAATGGATTAAAAGCAGATACGTTGTGCAAAATAATTAAAGAAAATCTTAAAATTTTAAGCAATTTTGGTATAGTAGTGAACATTTTGGTTTGTGATCAGGGGTCTTCTAATAGAAAGTGTTTCTCCGACTTAGGCGTATGTATAGAGAAACCATACTTTCAATTTCAAAATCAAAAAATGTATTGCATGTTCGATTTCCCACATTTAATCAAGTCATTGCGAAATGGTTGGCTTAAATGCGACTTGAAAACGCCTGATGGTTTAGTTAGCTTTAAAGTAGTTCAAGAGCTTTGGGAGAGGGAAGAAAATTGTAAAACCAAAATGTGTCCAAAATTGACTAGACAACACATATTTCCGAATTCATTTGAAAAAATGCGTGTTAAATTTGCCACGCAAGTGTTCAGTAAAACAGTTGAAGCTGCTATCAGAACAATTTCAGACATAAGTGGATTTAAAAAAAATCTCACAAGAGGTAGCGTTATCCACAGCTGATTTTATAGCAAAAATTGATCAAATATTTGATTGCATGAATAGTGGATCTTTGTATGCAGATAACTGCTACCGATCTGCTCTTCAGATTAAGAAAGAATCGCACACATTTATTCAAACATTTTTATATTATCTAGAGGAAGTGAAATTTGTTGATGAAAAAAACGAGTTTTCTTCCTAGATGGCATGAAACTATCCTTAAAATCGGTCCTTCTACTTGTAGATGAAATATTAAAAGATAATTCGGACAAGTTTTTTATTATGACAAAGGCCTTTAACCAGGACAAGTTGGAGAATACGTTTGCTGTGTTAAGGCAAAAAGTAGGTAATAACTGTAATCCCTCTGTAGCCGAACTTAATAATATCTTAGCCAGGTTATTAGCCTTTAAAATAATGAAGTTTAGCTCCTCTACCAATTGTGAAGAGACGCAAGATTCAATGACTAATTTAATTTCAAGCGCTTCTTTTAATGAGGATGTTTTGCAGACTAATGGCGATGATAATGACAATGAAATCCTGGAAAATCTTGATCTAAGTAGTGAGATGCACGAGGCGTATTTTGTAGGTGACACCTTTTGTAATCCAAAAGATATTAACTTAGAGCTGGTTTCCATGAGGTATTTTGTTGGATACGTAGCGTACAAAATCATTCAATCAAATGCGGTGACGAATTGAGAAAAAGGGATGAAGTTTTGACTGCTCCAAGTGAAATTTTTATTTTTCACAAAAATTATCAGTCAATTTCTGATTTTGGTAATCTTTTTGCTCCTTCCAATTCCCTAATGAATGTATGCATAAAACATATTTTAATTTTTCATAAAATCTTCGAAGCAGAACCTGAAAAAATTGGTATTAAAGCACACGTTTTACAATCTTGTACAAATGCTGCACCTGAATGGTTCCATGGTGACTGCTGTAACCATAGAGTCCAAATTTTAGATTTTCTTATTTTAGTTCGTCTACGAAAACACTGCATGTGGACTGTGCAAAAAGGAAGTTCGAAAGAACGAAAATTGAAAATAATTGTTGGCAAATAAAAAAAATTCTAATTAAAAATTATTATTTATGAAAGATAAATTTAAACGAAAGTAAAACAATAAACATAAAACCTTACAACAATATTTTTAATAAATAACTATAAACGCTCTTGTGCAACATGTTTGCACCCATATTTTACTACACCAAGTTCACGCATTTTTTTTGCTAATTGTAATTTGCTTGTGATTATAAAAAAGAAAGCAGAAATAGCGACGCAACAATTACCAACAACAATGCTATCCCGCCTGCACGGCACAGCGCAAAAAACAGTATACCGCTAACTTTTTTTTGTTTGCCAATATTATAATGCTATTCCCCGCGACAACAAAAGCAGCGTTCATCGTCATGTTTATCAAGTGGCGCAACAGCAGCGAGAATACGAATGAGTACAGAAGCGACTTCAATTCACATGTTACGCCGAAGTTACAGACATTTCTGCTGTCAATAACAGAGGGTACTACCAGCAGTACCCACCATACAACGCGTTTGCTTGTATGAGATGCGCGTTCTATATTACTTCATATTCTTTGCTACTACATTTGCAAGTGGGGAGCCAATGGCATAGAAAATGGCCAGTTTAGTATGGCAGCCCCCTTAAGACTTGGAGTTAACGGGCAGGTATGGGTGTCATACATTTGATACATCTGGAGTCAACCTGGGAGCAATGGGAGTTCATTTTATAAAAACGACCATTTTGTATGGGAGCCCCATTAAGGGTTAGAGATATGGGTGAGTATGTTAGAAAGAAATGTTCAGTAAGGAAAACCAGAGCGGTTGTTCATAGATTTTAACCCTCTAAGAGCAACTTCTGACCAGCTGTGGAGCAATTTGTCAAATTTCCCAGCTTTTTTGTGAACGTTGACCTCGATGCGACGCCACTTAGCCCCACCCTAGCCTCAAAACTTTTTGACTCATGCACTTTTTCACCAAACCGCATAAAATGAGAGGTTGCGGAGCATCGATAACCCATTATTAAGAATCTCCATACAACACTAAATCCAGTCTAATACACATGCATCGCATATATATATCCATATATATTTCAATCAAAATAAAAATCTGCTAACTTAAAAACTGTGCTTCTTGTCAAAAAGGGCAATGGTTACGTATTTTGTTAAATTAATATATGCAGTACAAGTCTTATTTTCATTAGCTGACCCTGCGAACTTTGTCTCGCACGACATTTGTTGTTTTTTTATAATAAAATACGCGAGGTGGCGAATCTATGGCAATGCAAATTGACGAAGAAAACCAACTGGAGGAAGAGGAGGAGCTACTGATTAACGCGATCAAGGCCCACAAATAAACAATGTTGCTGTTAAGTTTCAGTAAAGAAATGGACTGCGCTTGAACCGGATTTAAATTATATGGGCGGTGCCATGCCCACTTATTCAATACCTGCCCCTTATTCAATACCCTCTGCCGAAAGAGAAAGTAGGTAGTAGATTAGATTAGATTAGATTTGGGATTCGGACAACACCTGCCCGAGACACTGCGTCCAAGTAGTGAACTATTGTGTCATGTCCCTCTACGTTACTGGAGGAGTTTGTGTCCTCCAATGTTATCTAGGAACTCCTTTAGTTTCCTTAGATTCATTTCAGACAAATCTCTCGTCTGTATTATCTCCTTCCCTAATATTCGCTTTCTTGCGTGTATTAGGGCAGGGCATTCAGTTATAATATGTATAGAAGTCTCTTCTTCTTCCATACAAAATCTGCAAAGTTCGCTGTCCGTTAGTCCCAGACGCGCCCTATGCATATTTAGCAGACAGTGTCCACTTAGCATCCCCGTCATGACCTTGAGCTCCTTTCTGCTTAGGTCAATTAGGTACCTGGATTTCCTTTCCGAGTAGGCTGGAAAGAAAAGCTTGGAGCATCGTTGCCCCATTGTGTTCGACCATTTGTGGTTTGCTCGATTAATGAATTCCTGTTTAACACAATGTCTGTAATGAGACTTGCTAACACCTATGATTGGTTCAGATCCGTAGGGCCGGCTAGCAGCCCATCCTTTGCCAATCTGTCCGCTTCCTCATTACCATCGTGCCCACAGTGCGCAGGGATCCAGTGTATTATCACTTGGTTTTCCCTTGAGAGATCCTGGAGAACATTTGCTGTCTCCCAGACCAGTTTGGAGTCAAATGTCATCGAGCCTAGGGCCTTGATTACCGCGTGGCTGTCTGACATTATGATTATCCTTTTCCTTCTAACATTGAGTGTTAGTAATTTCCTGGCACACACATTTATGGCAAAGACCTCAGCCTGTAAATTGACGCTTTGTCCCCAAGACTTACAGAAGACTGGAAACCGGAGCTAAATATTCCTGCCCCTGTTCCTTCTTCTGTCTTGGACCCATCGGTGTACCAGACAATGTCCTCACACGTGAGACTGATCTTTTTATCAGCCCAGTCCAACCTGTGAGGTATATACGTTGCGTAACTTTTTCTGAAGAGGTGCTTCTGGGGCATCTGGTCCAGAGGCATCCAAAAGCCTCCATCCCGCCTCCTGTCCCTCAGCAGAGATCGGTGGCCGATTGCCTGTGCATCCCTTGGTATGGATCCATTATGCATCAGCCTGTGTCTGCTATTGGTTGCTGCCATCTGCACATTCAGTTCCAGGGGTAGCATTCCCAATATAACATTGAGAGCTGCAGTTGGAGTGGTTCTGAGACATCCTGTTATACAGGTATTCGCTAGTCTTTGTAGTTTCTCTAGCTTAGTCGCAGATGTTACTTCTGTGGTTTTCTTCCACCAGACTATCGCTCCATAAGTGATAGTTGGCAGAATTACTAGGGTGCAAATCTTCTGAAGCCATTTGGGCCTCAGACCCCAGTTTTTCCCACAGATCCTCTTGCAGCTCCAGAAAGCATTACCTGCTCTTGTAAGCATGCGGTCTACGTGGGGTCTCCAATTCAATTTACTGTCTAGAGTTACCCCTAGGTACTTAACCTCCTTCGAGTAGTTAAGTTCTTTACCAAAGATCCTAACCTGTCTTAGGTTTAATTTCCTTTTAAGAGTGAAAGGCACTACAATGGTCTTGTCTGGATTCACAGACAGTTTCTGTCTGACGCACCAGCACTCCACTGTGTTCAACGCGTTCTGGAGCAAGTCTGAGACGGTTTGTCCATCTCTGCCCCTGACTGCGATTACTAGGTCATCTGCATATGCAATGACTTCATGTTCCTGCTCTGTAAGAGAGCGGATTAGTCCGTCAACGACCCCTCCTTGGGGACACCCCCTTGCTGTTTTTGCAGAGAGCTCTACCCCCCCTAAGCTGGACCGAATCACCCTGCTTTCGAGCATTGATGATATCCATCTAATGAGAGTGGTAGGCACCTGGAAGTCTTCTAGCGCTGTTTCTATCGCTTCGAAGGTTGTGTAGTTGAAGGCCCCTTCAATGTCTAAGACTTCTCAATCTTGCCTACCAGCACTGATAGGGCCGTTTCTGTGGATCTACCTTTCTGGTAGGCGTGTTGATTCGTGCTAAGGGGACACCGGGTTAGAATTTCTTCCCTCAGGAAGCGGTCAACAACCTTTTCCAGTCCCTTTAGCACGAAAGGCATTAGGCTTATTGGCCTGAAGGATTTTGGGTCCTTTTTGTTGGATCTTCCAGGTTTTGGCAAATAGATCACATTTACTGCTCTCCAGGCCTCTGGAATATATCCATATGCTAGACTGCATGAGTATATCTTTGTTAGAATGGGCGCTAGTATATTCATTCCCTTCTGCAAGAGTGCCGGGAAAATGCCATCTCTTCCCGGTGGTTTGTACGGGGCGAATGATTCCAGCGCCCATTTAACTATTTGCGCATTGCACACGGCTTTGGCCGTTCTCCAATCTTCCCTACTTATACAATACGACTGTCCCGTACTGTCAATCAGAGGATCGGCCGTCAATATGTTCGATCCCGGAAAGTGTGTATTAGTGAGCAGGGCAAGCGATTCCAACTCACTTTTTGTGGAGGAGCCATCTACATCCACTAGAGTTCACTAGAGAGGATCTTCTGTAGCCTGCAACTGGAGGACATATCTGATACGTCCTCACAGAAGCGCTTAAAAGATTCTCTCTTGGCCTTCCTGATCTCTTGATTGTATTTAGTGAGGGTTTTTTTTTTTTTTTTTTTTTTTTTGTTTTCTGACGGAGGTGGAAAATCTTCGTAAGATACCAGTGCTCCAGCACCAGCATTACGGATTTTTACCGCATAAAAACCACCCCCCACGTTCGACCCCTGTGGCACCCGCCTCCCGGCATTACAACACAGGGGGGACTCCTGCCTAGACTGGCTCCGTCCTAACCCGCGTCTGCGCGCGCCTCTCTCTCTCGACTTGTCGTTGCACCGCCATGATGCTCGCTGCATACTCATCCGCTGCACTCCAATTTGAGGCCGATTTAAGCATTTCCCTAATAAGCGTCTGCACTGTGGGCACACGTCCCAGCTGTGTGGTCAAGCGGCGTCGTTGTCCGCTGTATCTAGCACACTCGAACAAGACGTGCTCCGCGTCCTCGACTTTGCCGTTGCATACGCCGCAGTACGGGTCATCTTCAAACCCACAACGGTACAGGTAGGCCTTAAAACAACCGTGCCCTGTGAGGACTTGTGTTAAGTGGTGGTTTACTAGTCCATGCGTCCTGCTTGTCTACTGCTGCAGGTCGGCTATAAGGGCGCGAGTCCATCGCCCCTTACTGGAACGGTTCCAGCGTTCTTGCCACTTCTCCAGTGTTTGCTTCTTATGGTCAATGCATTCTGGAGGTTTGCCACGCTCCGCATATTTCAAAAACGCCTCTTCCGCCAGCAGGTCAATGGGGACCATGCCTGCCACCACGCATGCGGCGTCGTAGGACGTTGTGCGAAAGGCGCAACAGACCCGCAACGCACTAAGACGATACGCCGCTTCTAAGTGGCTCCGGTACGACTTGACCCTCGTCGCCGGAGCCCACACTTGCGCAGCGTACAGCATCGTTGACGCAGCCACCTTCATTAGCAGCTTGCGTCTTGGCTGCTTTGGGCCGCCAATATTCGGCATAATGCGCGATAAGGCAGCTACAACTTTCGCTGCCTTGCTGCTTACGTGCGCCAAGTGATGCTTGAAGCTTAGCCTCGTGTCCAGCATTACTCCAAGGTATCTTATGGCTGGCTGCGAGTGTATGGTGTGGTCGCCAACCTTGATGTGCACCGTCTCCACTATCTTTCTGCTGGAGATTAGCAGCGCCTCAGTCTTTTGCTGGGCAAGCTGCAGGCCGACCGATGTCAGCCATTCCTGCACCGACTCTACTGCGCTGTTGCAGGCTGCCTCAACGTCGTGTAGGTGCTTTCCTGTCACTACTACAGCTATGTCGTCCGCGAAGCCAACAATCGTTGTTGATTGTGGCATTGGAAGTCGCAGTACTCCGTCGTACATGACGTTCCACAGTGTTGGGCCTAGTACTGACCCCTGTGGAACGCCACCGGTGACGATGTGCTGCCTTTCGCCCTCGTCGGTGCTGTAGAGCAGGATTCTGCTGCTGAAGTAGCTGGCTACCAGTTCCACTAGGTAGCTAGGGATTTGAAGGCGGCGAAGAACCCCCACGATGTCTGCCCACCTTGCCGTGTTGAAGGCGTTTTTAACGTCTAGTGTCACCACACAGCAGTACTCCTTGCTGCCATGCTTCCAGCGCTTACCCTCTATGGCTTTTTGTGCGGCATTGACCACTACACTAATTGCGTCAATTGTGGACCTTGACTTCCTGAAGCCGAATTGCCGCTCCGACAAACCACCAGCTTTTTCAATGGCATCGTCCAGGCGCGTGCATATCAGGCGCTCCAAAAGCTTGCCTGCAGTGTCGAGTAGACATATTGGCCGATACGCTGATGGATCCTCTGGGTCTTTTTTGCCCTTTGGCAGGAGCACGAGCTTTTGTTTCTTCCAGCGGGCAGGAAACACTCTCTCTGTAAGACACGAGTTGTATACGTCCACGAACATTTCGGGCTGCATCATAATAGCTGCTTTCAAGGCTACGTTTGGAATGGCGTCGGGGCCCGGCGCCTTCTGGTCGCCTATTTTGTTGCAGGCGTCGAGAAGCTCGTCGATGTCCACCAGCTGCACCTCGTCAGGCGTGCCTGGCGACCGCCAGCTGTCCTCCGGCGATAGACCAATTTGAGGCGGGAATAAGGCCTTTACGACGCGCTCGAGGAACGGCGCTGAGATTGGCGCTGGTGGGCTGAATACCGTAAGCTTCTTCATTACCACCTGGTACGCTTTGCCCCACGGATTTTGATCCACCGAATCGCATAAATCCGCAAAAGAACTCCTCTTGCTCTCCTTTATTGCATTCTTGAGGGCTCTTTTTGCGTCTTTGTATAGTACGCCGAGCGCACGCCTCCTGCAATCCTCTCTTGCTCGCTGAAACTTACGCCTCGCGCTCACACATTTCTTGCGTAGATCCGCAATGTTTTCGTTCCACCAGTAAACCGGCTGCCTGTGGCCTGGGTTTCTGCGGCGCAGCATTGCTGCATCGCACGCACGCGTCAGCCTGTTGATTAGCTGCGCCACCTTGGTTTCCGCTGTGCCCGTTAGCGGCGAGACGTCCAACGTCAGCTGGAGCAATTCCTTGTCAAAGGAGCGCTGCTTCCATCCTAGTGTTGACTGGTTGCTCGGTGTGGGTGTAGGCTGGCGTCGTAGTATCTGCGTCACTATTGCCTGGTGATCGCTATACGTGAAGCCTTCATGGACTCCCCATTTCGCGCCTCTCGCTAGGCATGCACTAACAAATGTTAGGTCAATGTAGGATACGCGGCCATTCCTGCTGAATGTTGGTTCTTCACCCGAGTTTAGAAGCACCACATCGAGTGAAGCGAATGCTTCTAGCAGTATTGCGCCTCTCGCGTTTGTCCTACGTGAGCCCCATTCTTTAGCCCAGGCATTAAAATCACCCGCTATAACTGTTTGGCCACGGTTTTTTGCGTCATTCAAGAGTTCGTCGATCATGCTCGCATAATCACTTGTAGACATGCTAGGTGGGCCATAGCAGCTGTAAACGTTGATCCCCGCAACCCTTGCTTGTACGAACCCGGTTCCTGGCGTTGGTGTGTTCTCAAAAGGGAAAGAACCGCACACCCATATGGCTGCTTTGCCTGTACAGTCTTTTGCCCATCTGCCTTCTTCTGGAACCTTGTATGGCTCGCTTATGACCGCCACATCAACTTCAAGCTCAATCACCATCTGTTTGAGCAGATCGTAAGCCGCTTGGCAGTGGTTTAAATTGACTTGCAGTATTTTCATTTCATTTGCAATTTTGAGACTGCTCTCTGGTACATTGGGCACTTAGAACTGCCAGCAATATGCGCAGAGTCTACCATTTCAGATTGGCAGAGCATGCAATTTGGGGTTTCCACGCACTCTCGTACCTTGTGGCCGTTTTTGCCGCATTTGATGCAGCAGCTGGAGCGGTCCACGCTGGATTTGCAGTCCTTCGCGATGTGGCCAAAATGCAGACATTTATAGCAGCGCGTAAGGCGCAGCTTCTCCCTTATGCGGCAGCGAACCCAGCCGATTCGAATTTTGCCGGCTTCCACCATTTTGTTGGCAATGTTTGCCGGCAAAACCAATTCTACGGCCTGCGTGCCGGCATAGCCGCTTTTCAAAGGCTTAACTGAGTCCAGCGATAGCGCACCAGCCTCGGGAAACTGTGCAAGTACTGCTGCCAGTACATCTTCCCTGGTAGTCACCTCGTCAAGGTCCTTAATAATGAGCCTTGAGACTTGGCTCATAGCCCTCACTTCCGCTTCATGCAACAGCACTCCCGCCATTATTTTTTGCAGCTCGGCAGTGCATTGGTCGGCCGACTTGGCCAACTCAAAAATAAGTTCGCCTTTGGCAGTTTTCCTCACGTGCGTGATGTTTTTGCTCAGCGTCTCTATCTCCGGCGCAGCTTTCACCTTGCGCAACATATCCGCGTAAGATGATTGGCCGGTCGCTCTTATTACTACGGCATCAGGTCGGATCGGTTTCTTCCTAACCCGCCGATTGGCTTGGACCTTGACCCAATCACTTTTCTTCGGCTGTTCGCCTTGCGGCGGTTTTGCCGTCGCACTTCCACTCTCGTGTGCTACAGTAGCCAAACGTTTGTTTGTTTCCTCTTTGTTCGTGCCGCTGCCTTGCACTTGCTGCGTTGGAGTCACTGAGTTAGGAGTGCCTATGCGCTTGTTGTTGGCTTTTTGCTTTGGCGATAGAATACGCGTGCGCTTGTTGGTTGGCTGCAGTCGGCCCTCAGCCCTGCATTCGTCGTCAACCGATGCTCTCAGCCTCTTGCCGTGGGACTCCGCTGGTTTCAGCTCAGCAGTTTGCGTAGCCTTCTCAGCAATGCTAACAACGTTGTTGTTGTTATTTGTCACCACCACCTGCGCATACAGTTCGGCGATGCAGCTGACGGCAGATTTTATTGGCTGGCTAACGTTCCTTTTGCTCTCAATTATACTTTCCAGCTCTCTGATCTTCGTTCCCAACAGTAACAAGGAAGTACTAATCCCACCACTGTCGAGAGCGCAGCCTTCTGCACTCTGTTGTGCTTCTCCCCACGCAGTTTGCTGTTCACTCGTCGTTGGCGTTGCATTTTGTGGTACACGCGCGCTCGGCGAGCTGCAGTCGTCGTTTTCGATCGCGGTTTGCGCACCTAGGGTAGCCTTTACGGCCAATCGTACGGGCGATCTAGCCATCTTTGCGCTCTTCCTGAATGGATTTTGTCCGTCATCGTTCGCAGCCGCCGACTCTTTCCCACTGGCTGCGCTAGTTTTGCTTGGAGTTTTGCACGACGACATAGTAAAACCATTTACATGGCCTACCTGCGTGCGCTCCGACAAACTCGCCGCGGCCTTGTTGTACTTAGTGGTTTGCGTCTCCGCTGCTATCTGGTGTGGTGAGTTCACCAATGGGTGCAGGCTCTCTTTGCCAAAGCTCGCGAAACAGCTTTTGTGCGTGCCAGAGCAGTGCAGTGAAGTTAGATGAGATTCAGCTTGCTGACCTCCTCTCTCACTAGTTCGTTGGTGAACTTTCAACTACTGCTTTCCGTCGTTGTTTATCGCCGCCCGTGCTTACTACTGCTATCTCTTACCTTCCTACAGACCACAGCCCGTGGCAAGACGTCGAGAAAAACAGAAAATACCAAACTCCTCCCTGGGCAGCCGCCGGTAGCGTAATTTCCGATCTTGATTCACCACTGTAGGCTCTAGGCCAGAGCTCGTTCACTAATTTAAACGTCCTCGAGTGTTGAAAATAGATGAAAAGGGGTTTTCACTACGGAGCACTAAAAAACACGTCCTCACTCTGCGAAAAATTCACTTTTTTTCACTTTTTTTTTATTTAGTGAGGGTCTGGGAGTAGGTCTGCCAGTCATTATTGCGCTTAGCCCTGTTGAACAGTTTCCTTACTTCCTTCCTTAGCTTGCTAAGGTGACCGTTCCACCATGGCGTCTGCCTCTAAAAGGTCTTGGTCTTTAGGGGACAGTTTTCTTCATAGGCATTGAGGATGGATCCCTTGAGCGTTGTCGAGGTCCTTTCCAATCTGTCTATGGTATCTATTATATTCTCTATTCGAGAAGGAATAAGCTGTTCCAACTGGCTGCAGTAACTGCCCCAGTCGGTCTGTCTTTTTGGTCTAAATGACACCTTTTCAAGCTCCCGATTCCCTAATGTGAACCTGATCTGCCTGTGGTCTGAGCATGATGGCTCATCGGATACCCGCCAATTACTGACAAGGTCTGTTGTCATTGAGGTTGTCAAGGTCATATCCAAGACTTCCTCTGTGACCCTAGTTACAAACGTAGGACTGTCACCAACGTTACATATATTTAAGTCTAAAGCGAGTATAAAGTTGGAAAGTGACTCACCTCTATCGTTTACGTCGGAGCTGCCCCACATGGTGTGATGGGCGTTCGCATCACAGCCAAGTACCAGCTCCATATTGTTGCCCCTAGCATAGGCAAATAACTGTTCTGCTAGTCTTGGAGGGCAGTGTTCGTCATCCCCAGGGAAGTACGCGGACGCTATGATGACCTCCCTGGAGTTCCAGACGATATTTCCGGCGCAGAGATCCGGTGTAACATAATCTGTTAACGGGAAAAAGGAAATATTACTGAATATGATGCAGGCTCTGGCTCTCGTGTTCGATTGGCAACATAGTACCTTACCTGCCTGGGATAGCCCTCGAATCTGTCCATTGGTGCTGGTCCATGGTTCCTGCACCAGGGCTATACTAGGACCCAAGGTGTTCAGGGTCCTAGTTAAGACAGCCGAAGCTGCCACCGCCCTATGGAGATTGATTTGAACAATCTCCATCTAGGCTTGCGGTCCCTTCGTGTTAGATCCCGCACGCTTACCTCCTCTACCCCTCGTCTGCACCCGTTCAATACTGCCCGGAGTATTTGCAGACTTGTCCAACAGGCCCAGTCGTCTGGACGGATTTGCCACTCCAGTCAACCTTGTCTGTCGGACGGGCTTAGCTGAGGTAGGCTATGCGGGCCCCACCAATGCCTGTCTTGGCGTCCTGTCACTGGACCGTTCGACTGTTGTCGGTCCGTGTGACGGGTTGCGTCCGTCCCCTTACCCGCGCCAGTGCTTGTGCGCTGGTGGATGGTCTTGCCTCATCCACCCTAGCATGTGACGTCGTCTTGTCCGTGCCGCCGCCCCTGGTCACCGATGACTTGGTCCCCTGATCACGCTTAACCCTGAACTGAACCCTTCCCAACTCAAAGAAGGGAAGGTCCTTCAGCGCAGAGAGTTGCGCAACCGAGGGATCATCGGTGGCCAGTGTCAACGTTGTTCCCTGCGCCGCGACAGACCTGTTCAGTACCTTCCAGTTGCCTGTTGGTAGTGAACGGTTCTGCGTATGCAGCATCCGAAGAATATCGTCGGCTAGGAGAGAGCAGCCGGGGAAGAACGCAGTGGCTACGCTGGGCTTGGGAATGTCATTACCCTCCACCAGTTTCACCTTCTTCTCCGCCAGCTGGGGTTTCGACATTATCCCCTCAGCCAATTCCTCGATGCCTCATCGGCGCAGTTCACAATTATCCACCCTGGCTTGAAGGAGCATCCTTGGAACTGAATTTGAGGGCCATTAACGGGCAGCTTACGCAGCTCCTCCTTGATAGCCCCCTCTATCGCCCTCTGCGCCTCCAAGTTTAAGTGGACAGCCGGGAATTCGTCCGGCAGAATCCCTACCTTGATCGCTGCAGCAGCTTCAACAAAGGACGGACTAAACTTCGTCCTCTTCGGTGCGGGTTGCGCCGCTTCGATTCTGCTGCAGCCAACAGCTTCGACTACCTTCGTTGTCTCAGCCAAGACAGCTTTGAGAGCCTCCTCGTAGGGCGTTCCTGCCGCCATCAGCTTCCTCAGCACCTTCTTCTGAGAAGTCGTTAACCGCTTTCTCTTCAGAGAGATGGCTTCGGTAGCTTCAACCAGCGCAGGTAGACCCTGCGATAGTGCCCCCTCAACTGCCAAAGTTGACGTGGTGGTCGAACTACCTTGTGAACACTCACTGTTCACCCTGCTCCTAGTCGGTCGGTCTCTCCAACCGCTAGGCAAAATTTCAGCAGATTGCTGATCAATGGCGTCGGTCTTTCCGACGTCCATACCATCCGAGGCTAGTGTAGAAGAGCTCATCATCTGGTTATTGCGGCCACCTACTCCGACGAGGCTTTTCGGTGGCCATTGCAAAGTGTGGGGACGGGAAGGTCGCCCATGACAGAGCCCCATGCCATGGGAAGTCCAAAATACTATCCGAGGTGGACAGGTATCGGGTAGGCTCCGTACTACTACAGCCGGTATACCCCCTGGCTGCAAACCATCCAATGGGCACGGGTCGCATAACACCCTGGATTAGGGGGAGGAAAGGAGATAGGGGTAAGACGGAACTTGGGCATAGGGATGTATAGGTGACTAGCCAGCCACCAAGGGCATAGACAAGACCGTACCCCGGTGGCTGTTTCCAGCGGCCACCACGAGGAGGTCTAGTCACATTCCGCCAGTTCTACCGCCACCACCAGCTGGTCTACCAAGCTGGTAGTAGCAGAAGAGTAGGCAGCAGACCGCCAAGTAGGTAGTAAGTTCAGCAAAATATTTGGGTCACAAAACATGTGCCACGCCCCTTTTCCAACGCCCATCAAATCTTATAATTAGAATGACTCATCTATGGGACGACGGGGTACTAAATTTTAATGTTGTGCTACTTATAATTTCGAAGATATTCCATTTTAAAGATTTTGATTGTATGGGTGGTGCCACGCCCCGTTGTCCAAAACCCGCCTCATTCCGTCTGTCGAAAGATATGATTACATATGGTGATTACAATGGTACAACATGACCACTTATGCCGAAACCAGTCGATCGCGCTACACTTATTACTTCACATGTGTCAAATGACACCACTCGCACGACAAGTGCAGCACTCAAGTGGCTGAGCCAGCGATTAGCCGAGCGGCGCACAGTGGCTCAATTTGTCATTTCAGGTTGCAAAATTAATAACTCCTGAACGAATAAAGATAATTGGAAAATTGTTTTTGCTGTTGATTAGAAATTCTTTAGGCTATTGTATTCTCAAAAATAAACTCAATCGAGGTACAGGGTGCTACGTAATACTTTGTCAAAGTTCGGCTTACTGTAAATAAGAATAATGCGAGCAACAATGATAAGTTTTAGTTGCAAAATTCATGAAAATGCATTAAAAAAGATGAAAAGTAATAAGAAATTTAAGAAATAAGCTGAAAGAGTCAAATTTAAAGATACAAATTCATAAATTTTGCTTTCAAAATGAGAACCAGAATTCGAAAATGTCCAAAAAAGTCAATTTTTCTTTGGATAATCCTAAGTTTAAAAACAATGCTAAAGCTTCAGGCAGCCGCCGTGGCTCAGTTGGTTAGTGCGCGGTCCAACGAGTCGCATGCAGAGCGACGCAAGATCGAATACTGCGTGTAGTAACACCTAAAAAAAAATAACGGGAAACTCGTTTTCTCTTTCGGTGGCTGTCCTCTCAGCTGGAAATGGCAAACCTCTGAGAGTAAAAATTGCCTATGAAAAAGCTCCCAACCTGCCGTTCGGAACCGGCATAAAAACTGTAGGTCCCTTCCACCCGCGTACAAAATTCACACGCACAACACGGGTGGTTGCGGGAAGCTAGGCCTTAGTCTCGCGTAAGCGGGCTGTCGTGCCAATCAATTATTAAATTAAAAAAAAATTAAAGCTTCATTACGACTATATTTGATCGGTAGCACATTGGGTGGGGTGGGAATACTGTCTTTTGTTCTTTTAACGCGACCCGGGCTTGCTTGGTACAACTGCTTTCACTATAACGCCTTTCATTTTCTCCTGATCCTTATTTTATTTTATGATCAAAGCTTCTGAAAAGTGGGTGGCAGTTATTTTTTCCGTTGCCTCCATAAGCTTCCTTTTTTTAGTGAATGACGCATAGTCCTGAGTTGACTTTTTCGGCCTTCCTTTTGCCGCCTTTGATGTCGATGGTTGGTCATCGCTTATGCTATATGCATCGAAGTATATTATTTTTTTTTACCACTCCTCATTATTCTGGACAAAATTGAATTGGGTACGGTTTGCCGCAATCCATTTCCACTTTATAGTATGATAAGTCCTGGATATCTTCTCTTTAGTCGTAGATGTTTTGGCTGCAGGCAAACTTCCTTCGACGTAACCAGAACGAACTGCTCCTTTGTTTTCGAAACGCGTTATATGGAAACCGCGCTATAAGAAACTCAGATTTAGTACAAATCACATCATTCGTACCGCGTTATATGGAAACCGTCTACCGCGTTGTATGGAAACCGCGCTATAAGAAACTCAGAATTAGTACAAATCACATCATTCGTGCCGCGTTATATGGAGACCAATAAATACAAAAGACAAGATAAATTATAAATTATTTTTATTGAATTCATCTTTTATTTTTATTGAACGTTCTTTTGAAGGTTTAAACCCCTTAGCATGCCTTTGATTTTTCGAAATGAAGGTCCTGGCTGAAGGTCCTCCTTCATTCATAATTCTAGCTAGCTACAGCTTATAATTTTCGGCAGCCTTAGCATCTGTTGAGGCCTGTTCTCCTTGAAACTTAATATTGTGCAATGTGTACCTTTTTTTTAGTTTTTCAAACCATTCTTTCTCGTACTGTGAAAGAGCTCTGAGACGATTGAAACCGAATTCGTAAACGGCTAAGAGATAAGCGTGAATGTTTATATAAACATATCCAGTTAAAAGCATTCATTGGGTGCACGGAAAGAACTGATGGGACGTTGTTGAACGGAAACCGCGCTGTAAGAGTACCGCGTTATAGGAGGGCTGTCGCAATTTCAGCTCCGCGTTATATGGAAACCGCGTTCTGAGAGTACCGCGTTATAGGAGTGTTGACTGTAGTAAATATTTCAAACATCTTCGAATTTTTTAAAAACATTTTTGTGCTTCTTCTTCGGTTTAGTTGCAGTGGCGGAGTTGAAGTGATGTTTAGTTTAAATTAAATTCGAAACTAACTTTACTTACATTCAAATAGCAGGCACTAAGCTTCTAGTAATAGCAGGTACCTGCAGTTCTTAGATTTTTACCCGTTGTGAGATTTTTGAACAGCCCAGACATATAAGTGGGTTTTAGGCAATGCACATAGATATAAGTCTGCTTTTTGTTTTTCAATAACTAATTGTTTCATTGGCGCGGTTCAACTCTAAGACTAATGGCGACTGACTGAGTTTTGCTCAAATTAAAAAAAAAAAATTTATGCCAGGCACAGTGTAAGTATTTTGTTAAAAACAAAAGCATTACATCAAAGGATACATGATAGCTGATTGCCGGAAATGAAAGCCAACTTGTTTTTCGTACGTGCGAACTGCGCATCCAGCAAAAGTACTCTTTACTTCGAGCTTACAGCAATATACGCCAAAAAAAAAGTGGACTTAATATGGAGTTGCAAGCTTGTGTCACATCTTAAATGAAGCCAAAAGCGTATTTTAAAACTTCAGCTTTGCCGAAAAAGTGCAAATTGCTGATATTATTTCACACTCTAAAAATTGCTCAACTTTGACGGGCTCTACAAGCAAAACTATTTGTCCAATTTAGTTAAGGTTTTCGGATTTCTTAGGACCAAGCATTTATCTATCGAACAAGTATAACAGTTTCCCCCAAATCGAACATGACAAAATCGACTTTTGCAACCTACGTCGGCAGAATCAGCCACTGTGCGGCGTGCCATCAGACACCATCATCACAGTGCAATGTCCCGCTTACGGAAAAATGCACTGATCGGCATGTTGTGTGATGTCACCTACCGCAGGGCACGGGCACTTGAGGAAAGTGCTGAGTTGACCCAATGGTCCAGTGACGCTGATTGGACGTAGCTTTTGGTCACTGGAATAATGGGCGGAGCGCTGGAAATGCTCCGCTGTATAACAGTTTGTAAATTAGTATTTAAGTAACCAATTTTGTGAAAATAAACCAGCTTGCTTAGAACCGTCACTCTGCGTGTATTCTTTCTGCAAGACACTGAGGCTCTCACTTAGCCATACCTTTTGAAGCGAGGTCCGCCAAATGACCGATCTACACTTACACAAACACTATACATTACCCCTACAATAGGTTCATGCTAAGTTTCATTCCTCTGTGATTTAGAGTTCAGCAGAATAATTGGGTCACAAAAATGTGCCCCGCCCCTTAGGGGTATGAAAAATAGATAGTAGCCGATTCTCGGACCTACTGAATATGCATGTAAAATCGGTCAAGCCGTTTCGGAGGAGTATTCTAACTAACATTGTGACACGAGAACTTTATGTATAAGACTAGCTTGGCCCCGCGGCTTCGCACGCAAGCTCTGTTCTTTCAACCGATACAAATTTTGAACGCATTGTTGACCCCGTCAGATTTTGATTTAAACAAAACATATGTCTATTATCTTTGATGTCAACTGTGAAATCAAAAGGCCCTTTAAATCATGAGTTTTCACATTTACTCTAAACAATTCTTAACCCTTAGATTACCACGGTAGATTTCGATTTTCGATTCAAGTGCTTTTTGTCTAAGTTTGAAGTCAACAGGACCAATAAATCGTGGTTCTCTATACAAACTGTTAACTTATTGTTGAACCATTTAGATTTTCATTTTCAAAAAAGTGAAAAATACGTGTCAAATTATTTCTTACTAAGAATACTTTCACAAAGTGTGAAGTCAGTGGGCCCATTAATTCATGTTTTTCTTTACAGTTTCGCCATACAAACTTTTAACCGCTCGTTGACCCCGTCCGATTTTAATATTCGGAAAAAATGAAAAACACGTATCGAGTTATTTTACATTTGAAGTACTTTCACCAAGTTTGAAGTCAAAAGGCTAAAAACAAAAATTGTTTCTCCATAAATACTTTTAACCCGTCGCTGATCCGGATAGATTTAGATTTTGAAAATAATGAGAAACGCGTCAAAATTTTTTTTTATTTCAAGTATTTTTACAATTTTTGAAGTCAATTTTGAAGGCCTATTGGTTCATGTTTTTTTCGAGTCTACCCTTAAACAAATCTTAACCCAATAATGGGTTAAAATTTGATTTTCGAAAAATTATAAAACACGTGTCGAATTATTTTTGGTTTAGAGTATTTTCAGGAAGTTCGAAATCAATAAGTCTCTTAAATCATATACAACACCTTAACCCTTTCCTTCCCGAATTATGAAATAGCCATAAAACAAATTGGAAGTTGGTTATTTGAAACGAGAGAACTATTTAAAAGTATTTTGCATCATATGTAAAATGGTTTCGACTTTCCAGTGGGAGGTGCGAGGAGGAGGTAGCCATACTACACTAGACTACACTGGGCTTTTATGAAGCGAAATTAAAACATATTTTATATGAAAACAAAATGTCCCTTATTTACAAGTTTTTAGAGTTATTTGTTAGAATTTTAGAGTTATTTGGTGTCCTTTCCCTGCAAGCAATTCGGTAGTCAACTACAAAAGTAACTCACTTCTAGTTAACTTTCATGACCTAACTATAAGCTAACTACAAAGTAATGCAGAACTTCCCCAAAATCAATGCTATTTGTTCTTATGCGATTTTATGTCCCTACCCTGCAAGCAATTCGGTAGTCAACTACAAAAGTAACTCACTTCTAGTTAACTTTCATGACCTAACTATAAGCTAACTACAAAGTAATGCAGAACTTCCCCAAAATCAATGCTATTTGTTCTTATGCGATTTTATGTCGCAGTCCGGCTTTTGAAAAAGAGAAGGGATTCGTATTCAAATAAATTAAATTCATGTAATGTTACTAAATCAGAAGCCACCTGTTCCTCTGCTAATGTGCAGAGTCAAAACGGAATTTATATTGAAAATATTAGTGTATTATTATTAAATATTAAATTTAAAATAAAAAAAAAATCACAGAAATATTCATATTTATGGATAAAGATTTGACTGCAACGTATTAAGTAATAGTTGAGTTATAGCTGATCTAAATAAAGTCAACTTATAGCTAACTGAAATGTAATTAGTTTAACTATAAACTAACTATAAATTAGATCACTTTTAACTAACTTTTAAGCAACTAACTTTAAGTTAGTTGAAAAGTCATGCAGAGTTGGACAATTGACTACTGCCTAGGCCATCGCCATGTTAAAATAGTCAGTTGGTTCCATTGAAAATAATCCAACTATCAACCACAACTAGTTGAGAATTAGTTAGATTAAAGTGCGTTAAAAGTTAGTTGAGTTGCCGGCAGGGTTGTTAAACATAGAGCAATATTACATTTTTGCCATTTAATTCTGCTGCCCTGTCGAGCGGGAACCGTTGCACAAATGTTAACAATTTTCAATGTTCCCATAAAACAAACTACATATTTTGATGAAAAAGCTCAGACCAATGTTTCTTTTAAGCGATACAATTCATAGAATGGGGAAAAATCGAAAATTATACATCGAAATTCCAAATTTGAATTTGGTAGCCATATGGCTACCATGGGAAGGAAAGGGTTAAAACATGTTTTGCCCCTTTACACCCCGAATTTCGAAAAATCCCGTCTTAGCGGAGGTTCATTTTTCAAGATGTATCTACAGTTCAAATTTCATGTTTGTATCTTCAGCGGCTTGGGCTGAGCGATGATGAATCAATCAATCAATCAGTCAGTCAGTTGGGGCAAACAATCTATGTATATAATGGAGGCGGTACCACGCCCTCTTGTCCAATGCTCACAACTTTCTTCTAGTCAAATTGTGCTACTAAGTGGAAAATTCGTACCAAGTTTCACTGATGTGTGTGTGTACTGCATAACAGTTGAATCATAAAAAATGTGCCACGCCATCTGACCAACGCCGATCAAATCTCATTAGTAGAATGACACATCTATGAAACGACGGTACACAAAATTTCAATGCTGTGCGGCTTACAACTCCGAAGCTATTCCATTTAAAAGATTTCAGTTGTATGGGCGATGCCACACCCCCTTGTTCAATACCAACCCTCTATCGAAAGATATGATTCAATGGTAGATTCATACGAAGTTTCATTGATGTACGACTTACAGTTCTGCTGCATAAAAGATTTGCCACGCCCCTTGTTCAACGCCCATAAAATTTTAACAGTAAGACTTCTATGGAACCATTGCATATTCAATTTCAATACTGTGGGGCTTACGATTTCGAAGCTATTCCATATAAAAGATTTAAGTTGTATGTGCGGTGCCACGCCCCCTTGGTAAATACCCGCCCCCATTCCCTCTGTGGAAAGATATGAATAAATGGTAAATTCATACTAAGTTTCATTGATGTGCGAGTTACAGTTACACAATTATGCGAATAGTTTGGGTCAAACAAATGTGCCACGCCCCTTGTCCAACGCCCATAAAATTCTAACAGTAGAATAACACATCTATAGGGCGACGATACACTAAAGTTCAATGCTGTGCGACTTACAATGCCGCAGCTATTCCATATAAAAGAAATGAATTGTATGGGCGGTGCCACGCCCCCTTGTTAAATACCCGCCCAATTCCCTCTGCCGAAAGATATGATTAACTGGCAGGTTCATACCAAGTTTCATTGATGTAGGACTTACAGTTCTGCTGCATACAAAATGTGCCACGCCCCTTATTCAACGCCCATCAAATTTTAAGAGTAGAATGCCACATCTATGAAACGGCGGTACCACAAATTTCAATGCTGTGCGACTTACAATTTCGAAGCTATTCCACTTAAAAATTTGAGTTGTATGGGCGGTGCCACACCCCCTTGTCCAATACCCACCCCATTCCCTCGGTCGAAGGACAAATAGTAATTGTGAACTAAATTTAATTGATGTGTGACTTATGGTTCCAAAGTTATTGTCTAAAAATGTATTCTGGTGACGCCACGCCCCGTTTTCCCGATTTTTCTTTTTTTATAACCCTTCACGTAACAACTTCGAACAAACACGCCGAAGGAAGTATCCAATTTGGTCCAGCCGTTCTCGAGTTTTAAGCAGCCGAATGGACCACGATTCATTTTTATATATATAGATATGTCCGTGCAGGTAGGTAGGCCCACTATAATGATGATTTCGATCTACCGATAAAAAATATGCTACATTTTTATCTCAATGTACAGAGAATTGCATTATCTTAAACTTTCTCCTGGGTTGCAACTACTACCGATGCGTATTTAAAAAGTTACCAGTAACTTAAACGTGAAAAATGTGGAATTTTGCCGAATTTGGCTTACGCATCTTGCCAGCGTGTCTTTAAAGACACACCAAAATATTTCAAGTTAGAACACGCATAAAATCTTAGAAAACTGAAAGTTTCATAATATGTATGTCAACTTTGCTCTTTTGGTAAGCAGTATTAAGTGTTTTATTTAAAACGAAAAATCATTTTGTGTTTAAAAAATTTTTTTTTAAAACCCTTAGAAAAGGTGGTCCTGTTTATACCAGCTTTACACTAAGTGAAACCCTAAAACAAGGAAATATTTGTTCGCAGTTTGAAAGCCAACGAATGTAGGTTTCCGATAATGTAAAAATATTTCATGTGCGTTAGAAACTGTAATTTTCTGAATTTTTCAAAGTTGCCGTGTCACGGTGGTAAAAAATTGGTTAATGACATTTTTTAGATGGACTCTCTTCTCTTAAGTCCGCAAAAAAACGTCTGCGTCTTTTTGCGCCTTTGGGAAATATTCAATTTTTTCGAAACTTTTAATGTTGATTTTTTTTCACAGAAATCGCTTGAGTTAAAATTGCGACCAAAATGTGTAACCAAGTCAATGCCACGAGCTATGAATGTTTTTTATAAAAATAGGTTTCGTACGCCTATTTAACCCATTATGAGCCATATTATCCGTTTTTTTCTCATTATTATGGAATTTGTTTGCTAAAATGTGATTTAATTTTTAAGAAGGTCTAATTTTGAAGAATAATTTGTATAATAGTCTCGCCGTTATAAATTGAGCTCCATTGCATATTCACCTGTCTCATCTCCATGTTAAGTTCTACGGATATCAAATAAACAAAAAATATATCCTTTAAGCAACTTTATCGCACCCTTTCCACCCTTTAAATATCGAATCTAGAAAAACGCTAAAATACGTATTTTGTTATTTCTTTTTTAGTATACATATTGTAACGATAAGACAGTCTGTCGCTGTGCAAAGCAACCCTGTCGCTACGCGCCGTGCTATAATTCAATCTGGCAACGACGGCCGCGACAATAAGGGAAACTTTTAGACCAACCTGGCAATGATGGAAACTTTTAGGCCAACCTGGCAATGATGGCAACTTTTAGTCCAACCTGGCAATGATGGAAACTTTTAGTCCAACCTGGCAATGATGGTCGCGATCATCATGGAAACCTTTAGTCCACTCCGGAATGTGCGAGAACGATCTGCGCGATGGCCGGACAGGTATAAAAGGCAGCCGGGTGCGGCGCAGCAAGTCAATCTGATTTTGACTAGTGTAGGTGCCACACGGAGTAATTGAGCAAATACTTAAGTGTAAAGACAGTGGAGTGTAAATCCGTGAAATAAAGTGATTGTTGGTTTATTTTATTGACTCCCCCCTTTCCGCCCTTTCAAGGTCGACGTTTTTGAAATCGCTTTCTTTGAAGGGTTGACTTTCTAAAATACAACTTTTGACCAAATTTCATCATTATAGCTCCAGCGGTTTGGGTTTTCGGTGATGATAAAATAATATATAACCATATATATTCGAGTTTTTTTTTAACTATATATATTTTTTGGAAACTAATACAAATCTTTAAGTCAGCAGCCCAAAATTACTTAGACTGCAAACTTTCACCGAATTTCACGTACTCCTTCTATTTTTTGCCGCAATTTTGTATGGAGTGGAAGCACTGTGCGACTCTTGCCTCATTTGCCGTAATTCGATATCGATCAAATACGTGTATCGAACTATCGTTTTTTGCTTTCCGTAACACAAAATGTCGTCGTGTCGTATCGAACGTTCGATACAAACAGCTCGATACCAATTTTGCTCTCGTTTGCTCATTTGCGCCGTTGTCAACCATAACAAAATGTAAGTATAAAATTTGAAATTTTTTGGAAATTAATAAATGTTTTCAATTTTTTTAGGAGTCAACAAACGAACGCTGTACAAATAAAGATGTTAATCGAATTCATAGACAACATGCTCGAAAAAAATAGTTTGCAGAATTGCAAAAAAAAAAGTTATGCTTGAGATTGACAGAGTTGTTGAAAAGCAATGTGCCTCCAATGAAGACAACGAAGGGATGGCAGAAAGTTAGTAAAAACACTTTCGTAAGTGTGTAAGTAAAAACACACTCGTAATATTTTTAGGTATGGACTGACTACATATATAACGCCAAACGAAAATTGACCACCCGAATGAAGAGCCTGACGAAAATGGGTGGTGGACCATATGAAGCGGTGCAGTTAAGCAATTTGGAAGAGTGGGTAATAGCTGCAGCAAAAATAAATGCCCAAATAAAATTCCATGAGATCCGCTGAATCTCTTAATCTTCGTCTATTGATTGGAGTTTCACGACGAAACTCCAAACTAAATAATGTTCGATTTTTATTTGACTTAATTTTAAATTCACTCTTATAAAACTTATCTTTATGTGGATGCCCTCCGAATGCTAAACATCGCGACACAAATTTAATTTCAGCACTGACATTTTGAAGTCGGGTGACGCGCCACGTTTATATCGATCTCACTGTTTCATACAAAGAATATGGAAGGTATTAATGCGAATATATTCTTTCATTCCCACTTAGTATATAAAATCCCAAAATCTGAAATGCAGATTTGTATGTGTTAGTGAGATTCGGGATATTTTTGTGCATGTTTTAGTTTTTAGACAAATTTTGAACTTTATTCTGGAGTTTCGGTTAGACATTCCTTGTAGCGTAGTGTTCGCTCAGTAATTGTTTGCATGTATGTTTCTTGATCTTGTTTGCCGAAGCGCAAGCACAGAGCAAACAACGAACCAAAGCATCGTCATCATCGTTTCAGCGAAGATGACTCGGGATTCGCTAATGTTTTTGTTGTTGTCGTTTATTGTGTGTATGCTTTTTTTGATTGATTTTTAAAACCTGCAAATATTTAGACGTGGTTGAATGAAATTTTCACAAATATTTTTACGTGGCGAGTTCCAAGTAAATTTATTTGTTTATATTTTGACGTGGTTGATAACAATTTTGAATTTTTTGAAGAAGTATTTTAACGCCATTGTCCAGCATTGTAATTCCATTTTGTGTTTCGGCTTCTTACAATATGGCTACAAATATAAAGACAAATAGAAATTCCTCAACGGCTGGAATTCAATGGTGTGTTCGCAGTTGCAAAAAATCGAGACGACAATGCAAGAATCTTAGATTATTTAGATTCCCCGCTGCTGATTTCATGTTTGGCCAAATTTGGCGCGAAAAATTCAATATATCTTATGACGACTATAACCGAAAACTGTATATTTGTGAAAATCATTTCTCCAGTACTTATGTAGCAAAAAGGTTTCTGAAAAAGGATGCGATTCCAACCTTAAGCTTAGACGAAGATCCTGAGATTTCGGATGAAGAATTTTTAGAACCAGATTCTTGATTAAAACGACCACGTTATGATGACATGGTATGCAGTAATTGTGAAAAAATGTCAAAATAACCCATTATTACAAAAAGAAATACAGCGACCTATTAAAAAAAATTAACGAAAAATTGCGAAAAGAAAAGCGCATTATTTTTAAATCCAAGAATTGTTTTTCAAAGACGTTAAAAAATTCAATTGATTCTTTAAGGGCCGTTTTCTCATCTTCCCGTTAAAGTGACCTTTAGCTAAAGTGAACTTTAGCTAAAGGTCACTTTAAAGTGCCCGGTAAATATTTTCGTTTTCTCATCTTCCTGATAAATATAAAATTAATAAGTCTGATTTTTTGGCAACACTGGTCTACGATGGGCAGCACTTGGCGGCGCAATCAGCTGTTTGTGAAAAATGATAATTATTTTTGAAGGAATAAAATATAAATTTTGCCTGGCAAAATCTTGTTGATGCTTTTACTGCCAAATGGGGCGTGTCCCGACGTTGGAAATCGTTGAGGGACAAGTTTGACAGCTTGAAGCGTAAGTCCAAGCTGGAACTTGCAGCGCAGAAGAGCGAGACGTATCGCACAGCTGGCGGCCCAGCAGCGATTGGACATGTCAGCAGTGCAAAGCAGTGAAATAGTCCAATTGGCTGTTATATGTTATATTTGCCGCATTTTGCGACTCCGTACCTTCAAAAGCGTCTTCCAGTACATGAATTTAAGAAACACGCCTATTTTCCATACCGAAAGATCTCAAATTCAAATTTCATTTAAAATTATAATTTCATAACCAGCTGTTTTTTATTTGTAAACAAACATATGCATGTACGTGGCACCACTTCCATTTAAAGTTCACTTTAAAGTTTAACAGGCACTCAATCCTCCCGGTAAATTTTATCGAGAGGATAGCTTAACGGGCAGTTGAGAAAATGAAAATGCGTTTATTGGCCCGTTAAAGTGAACTTTAAAGTTAACGGGAAGATGAGAAAACGGCCCTAAAACATATCAACTTGGAATCCAAAACATTTTTTAAACTTTTACTTAGCAGCCGGCCAAAAGAATATTCTGACGAAGTGAAATATTTAGCGCAAAATATTTTTTATATTTCACAATCAACATATTCTTTCCTAAGAGATAAGTTAAATTTCAATTTGCCACATATCACCACCTTAAATCGGTGGGCTCCAATAACGTTCCTTCAGCCCGGTATCAACCATGGCTTTTGAATCCATTAACCCTTTACACGGTACAGTTGCATATCTGCAACCAACCGTAAAATTGCCCGTCATTTCGGAAGTAATTATTAAAACGACTCTTTCTTGCGATTTTACAACTATGCAAAGTTCCTTTTTTGAAATACTGGCATTAAAAGTGGGAAAAAGTAGGTAAATTTTACTTGACAGCACTTATTTGACCGTTTTTGCGAAAAGTTGCACGCATTTATTTTAGTGAAACAAAAGTGATTAAAACTTATTAGGACTATGCTACAACAAACGCATTAATTACTTTAAAACTAAACATATTAAAATAAAAAACACGTTTTAATGCTTTTTGTTTTTTTTTTTGTTTTCAGTGTTTTTTACAAAAAAACCTTAAAAATTAAAGTATACTAAAAAATAAAAAAATACGTGTTTTTGTAAATTTAGGTTTATATCTAAAATACAACATTTGATGAAAAAATTCGCTGTTCCGGTGTAAAGGGTTAAGAAAATAATATGGTTCTTTTAATGGACGAAATGGCAATACGCAGAGAATCACGATACAATAAAAAACTAGACTTAATTGACGGATTTGAATGCACAGGCTTCGAAAGAACAACAAAATTGGTAAGCAAGTATGTGTATTTATTTTGAAGTCCATGTTCTCGAGTTGGTGTTCAATTTTAAACTATTTTGTGTCAGAGAATGGATTAACAGCAGATACCTTGTGCAAAATAATTAAAGAAAATCTTAAAATTTTAAGCAATTTTGGTATGGTAGTGAATGTTTTGGTTTGTGATCAGGGCTCTTCTAATAGAAAGTGTTTCTCCGACTTAGGCGTATGTATAGAGAAACCATACTTTCAATTTCAAAATCAAAAAATGTATTGCATGTTCGATTTCCCACATTTAATCAAGTCATTGCGAAATGGTTGGCTTAAATGCGACTTGAAAACGCCTGACTTAGCTTTAAAGTAGTTCAAGAGCTTTGGGAGAGGGAAGAAAATTTTAGCACCAAAATGTGCCCAAAATTGACTAGAGAACACATATTTCCAAATTCATTTTAAAAAATGCGTGTTAAATTTGCCACTCAAGTGTTCAGTAAAACAGTTAAAGCTGCTATTAGAACAATTTCAGACATAAGTGGATTTACAAAAATCTCACAAGAGGTAGCGTTATCCACAGCTGATTTTATAGCGAAAATTGATCAAATATTTGATTGCATGAATAGTGGATCCTTGTATGCAGATAACTGCTACCGATCTGCTCTTCAGATTAATAAAGAATCGCACACATTTATTTAAACATTTTTATGTTATCTAGAGGAAGTGAAATTTGTTGATGAAAAAACGAGTTTTCTTCCTAGATGGCATGAAACTATCCTTAAAATCGGTCCTTCTACTTATAGATGAAATATAAAAAGATAATTCGGACAAGTTTTTTATTATGGCAAAGGCCTTTAACCAGGACAAGTTGGAGAATACGTTTGCTGTGTTAAAGCAAAAAGGAGGTAATAACTGTAACCCCTCTGTAGCCGAACTAAATAATATCTTAGCCAGGTTATTAGCCTTTAAATCAGCTAGTACGCCTCTCGAGAGGCTAAGCGTCTTCACAGACCTTGGCGTAATCTTTGACCCCAAACTGTCATTTATTAATCATGTGAACTTCATTATCTCTAAATCCTACTCTCTGCTAGCATTTGTCCGTCGTAATAGTTTCGAATTCTCTGATCCCTACACCCTCAAGCTCCTATACACTTCTTTTGTTAGATCTCGTCTGGAGTATGCATCTTTTGTCTGGAATCCATATTATTCTTCTCATTCTAATCGTATTGAACGAATTCAAAAATACTTCTTGAATTTCGGCCTTCGATCTCTAAAGTTTTCCAATCCCATTCCTCCATATCTATCGCGTTGCTCACTCATAAACCTTAAATCACTTGAGAGCAGAAGAACTATCCTCTCTTTGGTGTTCGTCCATGAGGTTATTAGTGGTTCTGTTGATTGTCCTTACCTCCTGAGTCTAATTAACTTCAATGTTCCTTCTCGTGTCCTCCGTCACTACGACTTATTTGTCATATCTCCCTGCAGGTCTAATTACGCTTTGAATGCCCCTTTGGTGAGAGCGCTTTCCGAATTCAACAAGATTTGTGGCTCTCTTAACCTCGATCTTTCGATTTCCAAACATGAATTAAAATCACGTCTGAATTCTTTTTATAAATGACGTTATTCTCATTGTTGTTCTATTCTTAAGCTTTATTCCAATTGTTATTCTATTTTTAAGTTCTTTTACTGTTGTTTGCTTAGTCTGTAAGTTCATTACTGTAGACTTGAAATAAATGAAATAAAAAATAATGAAGTTTAGCTCCTCTACCAATTGTGAAGAGACGCAAGATTCAATGACTAATTTAATTACAAGCGCTTCTTTTAGTGAGGATGTTTTGCAGGCTAATAATTTTAGGTTTGATTCGAAAATGATAGAAGCGATATCACGCGTTTCGAGTTCCAAATTTAAGTTTTATTTAGAAATGATAAAACGGTGTTGTTCGTTTCGTGTTCCGATCAAAAATCACTTGCTTTATTCTTCGGATTGCCTTTTTATACATTTGTTCTTACAGAAATATTGCTAAATAAATAGGGTTTGTTCCCACGAACAACTAAATGTAAACAAACAAATTAAATGTAAACAAATTGAATGCTAGCGAACCAAAGGGCGAAGCGTTGCAGACGCGTCGTCAGCGGTTTGTTGCAACGTCAGTTATTCTGTGGTCAATTCTGGGTCAAGTGCCAATCCAGCGGTTGAATCATGTCGAAGTGCGGATGTGATTTCGAAATATTCCGCGTCGCGGTTTTATTGGTTTCTAGAGAAAGTGGTTGCGGTCAAGTGGCACTTCGGTTGTTGAACTGTGATTTCGAAATATTCCGCGTCGCGATTTTATTGATTTGGAAATTCGATTCCAAAGAAAGTGCTTGACAAAAACAATAATCGTAAATAAAGCTGATTATTGTTTTTGTGACAAATTGTTTAAAAAATACTTCGCATTGGGGTGACCGTAAGTGGGGTGACCATAACTCCCCCATTGTTAGATTAAGGCTCCGACGAAATATGTAAAGTTTGTCCCTTTGGTTTTCACATGATAATAGTGACAATGATTATTATTAAGACTATGCATAAAGTGGTGAAATTTAGGGAGTAGTTTATGTTATTTTTATATTTAGTGTCTAAAATAAGGTCCTCTATTTTATTTTTGTACTTTAGTTGTGTTGAATATAGGTCTTCAATTTTTAATTCGTTAATTGTATAATTTTCTTTTAGTTTAGTTATCAGTTGAGGTAAAACGATTTTTTCGTCGATTTTCAAAATGGTATTTGTGTAGTTATTTCTGTTTACTCTAATTACGCAATTTTCAAATTTGATGAAAAAGTTACCGTGAACGTTTACTTTTTTATTTATGCAATTAGTGCTTATGTTATTATTGTAGAAGTTCTTAAATACTAACAAAAAGGGTATTATTTCTTTAACCATCTGGTTTGTGTCATTCTTAAAAATGCAGTTTGCTTGCTCCTTCGTGATAATATCGTGGATACATTTGTTTTCTTTCTTAACTAAATTTTTGCTTAGGTTATCTGTTACATGATTGTAGTAGGCTTCACTCTTATCGTTTAATATTATTTCATTAGGGCAGTTCAGGATAAAGTGCAAATATTTGGGCAAATGCATGTCATTTCAAAAATTTGCCATCAACACTGAGCACACTTTTTAAAATGTCATGGCAAATTTGGTTGCAGAACAAATTCACAGCTGTTTTTGAAGAATAAATCAAGAAGAAGAATAGAATATTTGCGTCGTGGGAGCCAGCGTGAATAAAGAGCATGCATAAGTTGCTGCCGCTGTGGAATCCGAAAACAATTCACACCTCTAACTCCAGCGCTTCTTGCAAATAACTCAAAATTGTACGAATCTCCTCCTCCGTCCACTTTTATTCGGTTTTTCTTTTTCGTCTGCTTCATCTCGACAACTGTAACAGCTGATTGATTGTCAAATCTGTTTTGCCCATGCCGAAAAATATGCAATAGAGTTTCAGTGTGGGAAATTTGCCGCTGCTCGCCATGGGCAAATGTGTACATTTTGTTGTTGCGTTGAAAATATTTGCCATCACATTTTGCAAATGCCATGATGCCAGACCGTTTGCACGTTATCGTGAACTGCCCTATTGTGTTCTAGGAATAGGCTCTTGTTTTAGCTGTTAGGAATTGGTTCAAATAAAATTCTTGAAAAGATTTGCCTCGAAAACTTAGGGATTGATAGGGTTAGGATTACGTTATTGTCGTGGAATACTACCAAGTTTTTTATGTTAATGTATGTGTTGTAATCGTTTACAAATTCGAATTCTTGGTCGGTAAGTATGTCTGTTGGGGTTACTCCTAATTTACTAGTGAATATTATTTGCTCTATGTCGTCAACATGGCCTTTGAATAGAGAGATGTCGTTTTGTATCTGATAAATATTTTCTAGAAAATGTACTTCGTCTTCGATGTCGGTGATTTTATTCTGTATTTCTCTTGTATATTTGTTGATGTAATTTTGTACGGTGTGTTGTATGTTTATGTGAGATGTAATATTATCTATTTTTGATGAGAGAATGTTACTAACGTAGGTTATGGATTCCATATTGTTTGCAAGTTTTTTGTTGTTGTTTGAGAGTTGGTTTACTGTGTCTCGTATATCTTTTTCGTCGTCACTGTCCATTGTGCCAACTATTACTTTTAGACCTTTGCCTATGATGTTCATTAATCCCCTTTTCTGTTCGAAGTGTGGTATAAGGTTGGATACTTTTGATTTTAGTAACATACAACTTTTACTGATTGAATCGAATAGAGGTCTATCTAATGATGCTTTGGAGATTACTTCGATATTTTTGGATATGATATTCATAGTTTGTTCGTACTTTGTTACGTTGATTTTTGATTTGCAGGATTTTTTCGTAGTAATCGATGATTTTGACTTCTTCGATTTTTAACGGTATATATCCTTCATTGTTCGTTAGGTCTTGTACATGCATTACTTGTTCAATCGTTGGTTGGGGTATGGTGCAGGTAATTAGTATGAAGATGTTGTAGATCGGCTTCATTTTGCCTGTAAAGGTTAGTTAAACGAAAAGTTTAAGTCAATTAATTGGGGGTTGTTCTGGACTTCGTTTTCGTTTTGGTATTTTTTCTTCCTCTTAATATGAGATTTGTGATACTTAAGGCATCTTTTGGTTACGATATGATCGTCATCCAGTTTCTCTACTTCGGTCAAACGAAATTTGGAATGATTTTTATCACCACGTATTTCTTTTAGAAGGACGGGTCCCGTCTGTAACTCTACGTCTTCTCTATCTTGATTTAATCTGTTTATAGTTTTTTCTTTATTCTTTATTATCCGTTCTCTAATTGTCTGGTATTCGTTTTTATCAATATTCCCATTATTAAAGTCATTTGGCCTATCACCTGTCGATGAATGGATCGTATTGTTGTAAAACATTATTATTTTATAAATTTTCTCTTCCACGGTGTCTGTGTCTTTGTTTGGGTCGTGTTTGAGTAGCCTAATATGTTCGTTTATTGTATCGTGAAAGCGTTCGACATCTGCATTAGATGTGTAATTGTTATTAGATGTAAAGTGAATTTCTATGTCTTGTTGTTTTAAAAATTCCGTCAGTGGCAATGCTTTAAACCCGAGTTCATTGTCTATTATTATTTTATTTTCGTGTCCTACTCTACTTAAGTATTCGCATAATGCTCTTTTGAATTCTATCCATGATCGGTTGTTGATTTTGATGGCTTGGGCGAATTTAGAAAATTTATCAATTATTGTTAGAAATAATATTTTGTTAAGACTATAATAAACGTCCATGTGTACAATTTCGTTTGGCTGATTTGGGGTTTCTGTTGTATTGAATTTGGGTTTTCGGTCATATTTTTCTAAGTTACATATGTCGCAATTGTTTATGTACTGAGTTATTAGTTTTTTTAGTTTTGGATGGTAAATTTCCTGTTTTAGTTGTGCGAAGTTTTCGTTAATCCCTCTATGGTTATTTCTTTTGTGCTCCCTTCGATGGTTGTTGCTAATTCTTGTTCGTCTACGATATCCTTCAGAAGGTATTTACAAAGCATTACTTTAATGTTGCAGTCCTCTGTATAAAAATATTTGTTTATGACTTGTTTTACTGTTTTAATGTTTGTTTTACGTCTATATCTTCGATATAAATTGCGTTAACTTTATCTGGGTTAAAGTGATTTTTAATAATGGTAATTAGGGTTTCTTCGTCGAAAGTTTTTGCATGGATTGTTTTGCGATTGAAATCAAATATATTGTTATTCTGCATTCTTAGTGCTCCTGATGTAGTTTTCTTTAGTATGAATTGGTTCTTATAAAAATTTACGGGTCTTTCGGATTCGTTCACAATGTCGTATATGTCATTAGTATTTACTTCGAGACGGGAAAGTTCGTCGGCATTTCCATTTTGTACGCCTTTCTTGTATTTTATCTCATAGTCGAACTCTTGTAAGCGGAGTCTCCATCGCACGAGCTTCGAATTTGGTTCTTTGACTGAAAAAAGCCATGTTAGTGGCCTACGGTCCGTTTCTATTATGAATCTTCTCCCAAACAAGTACGGGCGGAAATGTTGTGTGGCCCAAACTATCGCGAGTAATTCCTTATCGATCGTACTGTAATTCTTCTCATGGTCGTTTAATGTACGACTCGCGTAACAAATGGGGTGGTTGTCTTGCGATAGCACAGCTCCCAATGCGAAATTACTTGCGTCCGTTTGTTGAGTAAAATTTTTTTTGAAATCAGGATAAACCAGTATTGGTTCATTAGCTAGCATGAGTTTCAGGGTTTGAAAGCTATTGATGTATTCTGGGTCGTTGGTGTCTACTAGTGCTTCTTTTTTCCAGATATTTGATCATAGGTCTGGCTACTTTAGCGTAATCCTTTATAAATTTACGATAAAAGCCGGTGAGTCCAAGAAACTGTTTAATTTGCTTTTGTGACTTTGGTAAAGGGAAATTTTGAACGAAAAGTCATTGAGGTGAAATTCGGTATAGAAACTCCTGGTGCTCAAACTAAGATCTGGTACCCATTTGGGCATGGTTCGCCCACTTTTTACCACGGTTACCATAGAAAACAGAGTGAACAGCTCAAAAGTTATGCAACACTATACTGCGAGTATCGCTATAGAGAATGTTATAGGAGGCGGTAAACCGATCGAAACAAGACGTGCCGTTACTGGCTCAAGCACACAAGGTCGTGTGAGCAAGAAAGTTATTGGCACCTGTAAGATTTGTTACTCTCGCGAAAAATTTAAACGCAAAACACTCCAACCATGTTGTTCTTGTGTAGAGCCAGTATGTGCCGTCCATTTTTCGCAGTCCGTGACATGCGAGAAATGCGTCGCCTCACCATGTAAATAATTATAATCCATACAAATAAAAATTATTTTTGCACAAACAAACATACACCCGCCGTTTTTCCATTATGTTTACAACTTTAAGCAGAAATCCATTGGAGGTACATTTGTACATACGCCGAGCACAATATGTTTAGCCGTTGAGCCGAACACTCTAGTGTTAAGTTTCTACGCTGGGGAGTCTGCGGTGTGTTAACAGTACTTTGTTAGTTCCTGCAGTCGCGTCATTTTCGTCCTCATCAGTATGCATTGTCATGTCTTTTTTAACACTAGGAGTACCGGGTTTTGCTCATACCTACTATCACCACGAGCGGTCAAATTACGGTATTCAGAGCTTTTAACGAAATCGGTTGAATCTGAAGAAGTTTTTCATTGTAAGCATTAAAACAACATTCATTTATGTTCTTGAATGTAAAAAAGTATAGTTTTGGCAAATATTTTAAAAGTAAAGCTACTACTCATGACCATAGTAAATTTCCTCTCGCCGCTTTCTGCTTATGCTTTCAAACACAACACGTAAAATAATGCATTTTTGTTTTTACATTAAAATTCATAAATATATTATTACGAATGCTAGTTCTAGTGGGCTAGTACGTATCTCTGGATTGCGTAATTTGAAAATAAAACACACTTAGTTTCTCAAACGCAGTCAATAAAATAAACCAACAATCACTTTATTTCACAGATTTACACTTCACTGTCTTTACACTTAAGTATTTGCTCAATTACTCCGTGTGGCACCTTCACTAGTCAAAATCAGACTGACTCGCTGCGCCGCACCCGGCTGCCTTTTATACCTGTCCGGCCATCGCGCAGATCATTCTCGCATATTCCAGAGTGGACTAAAGGTTTCCATGATGATCGCGACCATCATTGCCAGGTGGGACTAAAAGTTTCCATTATCGCGGCCATCATTGCCAGGTTGGACTAAAAGTTCCCATTATCGCGGTCATCATTGCCAGGTTGAATTATGGCACGACGCGTAGCGACAGGGTTGCTTTGCACAGCGACAGACTGTCTTATCGTAACACTGCCCACCACTTAGACTTGTTCGTCCCGAACAAGTGCCGAGGTTCCGCTGTGATAAGGTGCCAGGCGCTCCAAATGGACTACCTTCAGCTTAGCGCCTTTATTGCTGCAACGTTGAATCCTGTATACCACGTCGTTAATCCTAGTCACGACTTCGTAAGGTCCTTCCCATGACGCTTGAAGTTTCGGAGACAAACCTTTCCTCCGCTGCGGGTTATAGAGCATTACCAGATCGCCTTCTTGGAACCCTGATGAGTTGGCCCGTAGGTCATATCTGGCTTTCGCCTTATCGCTGACCAGTTTGGTGCGGATCCTTATAAACTGGTGAATTTCCTCCAGTTCCGCCCGCTTATTGACCACGTAGTCCGTCTTAGCGCCTCCCGTCGTGCTGACTACCCCGAACTTCAAGTCAGCGGGTAACCGCAACTCTGTGCCAAACACTGCTCGGGCTGGAGTGAGTGATGTCGTGTCGTGCGGGGATGACCTATACGCCATCAGGAACAGGGGAATATGCGTGTCCCAATCCTTTTGATTCCTGCCTACCCCTTTCCGCAGGTATGCCTCCAGTGTCCGGTTAAAGCTTTCCACCATGCCGTCGAACTGTGAGTGCAAAGGAGTGGTACGCGTTTTCTTTATCCCCAGCAGCTCACACACTTCCTTGAATACCGCAGACTCGAAATTCCGGCCTTGATCTGAGTGCAACTCCAACGGAACTCCGAACCTGGCTACCCAGTTGTTTACCAGCTTTTCCGAGATCGTAGTGGCCTCCTGGTTAGGAATAGGGTACACTTCGGGCCATTTGCTGAAGTAATCCATTACCACCAGCACATATTTGTTGCCTTGAGTGCTAGTTGGGAATGGGCCGGCGACGTCCATAACAATCCGCTCGAAGGGCGCTCCCACGTTATACTGCGGCATGCGGCCTCGAGATCTTCTTGTCGGCCCTTTCGCGGCTGAACATCGGTCGCAGCTCTTAATCCACTCGGCTACAGACTCCTGACATCCTACCCAGTAGAATCGTCTTTTTATTTTGGCGACGGTTTTGGTGATGTCCAGGTGCCCTCCATTGGAGTCGTTATGGTATGCCTCGATGACCTCGTTGATTCTGCATTTCGGTACTACCATTAGAGAGTTGCTGGTCCGACCATCCGCGCTCTCCCATTCGCGGTACAGGTATCATTCCTTCAGCCGCAGACTTTTCCACTGTGCCCAGTGTAGCAACCTACCCTTGCCCGTGTACAATTAAACGAACACCAGCACGAATGTTTGATTCTCCTTTTATTTCCGTATTCCAAAAACCACAATGTCACGATCACAAATTCAATTCAATTAATGCTACGCTAGGGATTTTTCTCCAACCCGCTAACCCGATAACTCGATAACTCATTATCGCATTATTTGTGTTCTGCTTGCGTTCTCCATATCCCTCCTACATTTTAAGTCTCAATTTAGGAACAGCCGCCGCATTATTGCCGGGTACCTCCGTGGTGGGGAGATTCCTCACGGTTCGGGTTGCAGCTGGCACCTGGTCTCCGGGGACATCTGTTGTAGGGCAGCTCGCCGCATTTGGAGTTGTCACCGGTGGGGTCGTCGGCCTTGGTAGCTGAGTTGCAGCTGATGAGAAATCCTCTCTTCCCGTATTTGGGACGGCCGTGTCATTCGATGGCACCTTTTTGATGTGGCTAATGTTCTTCCGGAACCTTTGTCCTTCCCCTGCCAATGTCATCTCGTTTCCGTTTCGTTCTACAACTTCATACTCCTGTGCCCTAAAAGTTGGTGTCAGTTTATGCGGGAATACTACATTCCGCAGCACTTTGTCTCCGAGCACAATGTCTCATTCTTTCGCTCTCCTTTTCCTGTCCCCCTTTTCTTTCCCTTTTTGCTTGTTTATCATGTCCAGGTCTCTTGCCGCTGAATCCACCATGTCATCTGTTATGTCTTGAATTCCAGGAATTTTATCACGAATCACTCGATTAAACATTAATTCGGTCGGCGGAGACCCCGTGGTGCCGTGGGGTGTTACGTTCTACATAAGTATAAAATTTTGAATTACTTGTCTGTAGTCTTTTTTGTTGGCATGAGCAGTTTTAAGCCGTTTTACTAGTGACTTGTTCATGTTTTCGACTTCGCCATTAGCTTGTGGCCAGTAAGGTGGTGTCGTTATTAGGTCGATGTTGTTTTCTTTGCAGAAGTTCTTAAATTCGGCACTCACGTATTGTCTGCCATTATCAGCCCTCAACGACTTTGAATTCCCAAACGACTGAAGATTTCGCGCATTATGTTTATAATTACTTCGGAGGTGGTTCTCTTCACAAATTATACTTCATGGTAACGAGAATAGTAATCAATTAATACTAATATATATTCGTTATTAGGGAGTGGGCCAAGTAGATCTGTAGCAACGCATTGCCAAGGGCCGCACAATGGGGTAAACATGCCAAAAACCCGCGCATTGCCTATTTTATGCTGTAATATCTATACGGTTAAAGATAAATACCTCAAATTTGGACATCTCCTTCAAAACTCTTCAGAGATTTGTTCACCATAATTTTATTTGATTAACTGTACCGTGCACCGGCACCCTACAGTCGGCAATTAGGCACTTTTAAAATCTTCATTAGTAAAAAACAAAACCAAAGTTAAAGTATTTAAATCGACCCAAACTAACTTATGAATACTCTAGATTGTAGCCACGCCCCCATTTTTTGCCTCCTTTCATAAAACAACCACATAAAACACATACATGTAGGGTAATTCGTATTTAAGAAAAACCATTTGATACGGGTTGATACGGCTCATAACGGGTTAATGGGGAGTACCATGCCCACTTACCGTTATAAATAACCACAAAAGGGCAGATGACGTTGGTAAGTATATAAATATAATAAATTTTTCCAATTTAACCAAGTATGCTTATACGGCAACCCTACTTAAAAGTGGGCGTTCCATGCCCATTTTTACATCAGAGTTTAGTTAGGTCACTCGTAAATTCCACACAAAGTTTTATTGAAATATATTGCCTTTTTCAAGAATCATCCTGCGTACCCGCCGAAAAAATTGATACAAAATATTTTTTTAGCATATTTATTAATTCAGGTGATAAATCACATCTATTTTTACTTTATTTATTTTTTTTAATACTATATATATGCACCAAGTGTTATAAACGTACCGACCCATACGCGCGTTAAAAAGTTTTTAGTTCATATATATTTGTTTTCTTACTAAGAGAAGTGAATAAATGTCCAAAAATCTAACCATTCCGCAGCTTTCCGCAGACAAGTTGGGTATTATTTTTTTTATGAAGGTTCCTACTTACCTTCCCTAAAGATTTTGGATTATCCATGATTATCCATAAAAGTTATACGCCACGAAAGTAGGACATTTTCCTAAAAAAATCGTTGTTTTTGCCCAAACTTTGAGAACTTATATCTTTACAAGAAAATGTGCCATGGAAAAGAATTATATGTCAAATTAAATGTAGGAACATGCTTATTATATGTACCAAAAATTATTTGATTATATTAAAAAATAACGATTTAATTGACATGCATCACCATCAAAAAAGTTGCATCGACAAAATGAAATTGAGTATAAAAACACCCAAATTTGAACGGCTATACAGCAGTTAGTTTCGGTCCAATTTACATGCAAAAAGCATTTTCTGACTACTACATGCATGTAGATTACGAAAAACAAAAAAAAAAGTAAGGCCCGTAACATTAAGATTAGCCGTAATGCGCGGGTTTTCGGCATGTTTACCCCATTGTGGGCCGTTGGGAAATGCATGCCTTCTCATTACTTACTTACTTACTTAGGTTAGGTTAGGTTAAAGAAGGGGAGTGTGCATTTGCACTTCCACTCGGAGGCCCTGTTGGGCCCATTGTGATTCCCTTCATTTTTATTTTTTTTTTTCCGGTGCCTTCCCTTATCTGTTCGGTTCCCTGTAGATCCAGACCGGATCTTTTGGGAACCATTTGGTCTTCGCGAGGAAGTTGTGTAGATCAGTGATCTTTGCATCCGCTACCTCCACAAGTTCACCGAAGAACCTTGCCCCAAGAGTTTGGAGCCGTCGGTTCTGTAGTGATGGACAGTGGCAAAGCAGGTGCTCGACCGATTCCACAGCCTCCTCGTCTCCACAGCTTCTGCATAAATCGTCGGTCGCCAGACGCCATTTGCATAGCATTACGCCGATGGCGCAGTGACCTGTGATTACCCCCGTGACCATGCGCATAGCATGCTTGTCGAGGAGCAGCAAGCTCTTAGTTCTACTCATGTTCAGCGCTGGCCACAGCGTGCGAGCAATCTTACAATCGCTCTTGGTTGACCAGGCTCTGTTTGTAGCTTGAATGAGCCACATTCCGATTGAACCCGCTGTGGCAGAGAGCGGTGGTAGCACCGTGTCGACCGCCTCACTGGCAGTCATCGCTGACCCTGCACGAGCCAGTTCGTCCGCGTGCTCGTTCCCATCGATATTACTATGTCCGGGAACCCATCGCAGACTTACCCTGCAGTGCCTTATGCTGACCAGTGCGCTCCGGCAGTCCAGCACTACCTTCGATTTGACCACAGCAGATTCAATTGCTTTTAGAGCAGCTTGGCTGTCCACACAAATGATGGCCTCATTAAGTGTGGAGTTTTTGATATGCTCGGCTGCTTTCATGACGGCAAAAACCTCTGATTGAAAGACGCTGCAATAGTCCGGCAGCCTGTATGACCAGTGGACCTGCTGCGTTCTACAGTAAACACCAGCACCCGTTCCCTCCTCTGTCTTCGAGCCGTCCGTAAAGTAGACCGCTGACGCGTCATTAACTTCGGGCTCTTGCCAGCAATCCCTGGAGGGATACTCGATGGGTATCTTCGAATCGGAATCATTTCGCTTTACCAGATAATCAGTGGCCTTGTTAAGAAGGCCTAGTGTGGTATTGCTAATTGCGAGGGCGTTCAGTACGCTGGAGTGTCCATGAGTGGCCTGTTTCAGCTGGTTAGACTCCCTCAGTCTGAGGATTGTCTTTGCTGCACTGGCCTTAATGAACAGTTCCACCGGAGAAAGGTGTAGAAAAACCTCCAGGGCCATCCGCGGTGCGCTTTTCGCTGCACCTGTGATTGCCAGGATGGCAAGTCTTTGAACTTTCTCCAGATTGCCTCGATTGCTCTTTTTATCCATGGCTGGCCACCATACGTGAGAACCATAGGTAATGATAGGTCTCACTATTGCCGTGTACATCCAGTGGATTATATACGGCTTTAGTCCCCACCTTTTACCGAAGGCTCTCTTGCAGGCATACAGCGCATTCAGTCCTTTTTTCATTCTTTCCTCAATGTTCCGCTTCCACGAAAGTTTTGAGTCCAGAATGATGCCCAGATACTTGGCTTCCCTGGACAGTTTCAGGGGGTGCCCATCAACGCAGGGAAGGACAAAGTTCTGAATCTTGGTCTTCTTCGTGAACAGGACTAGTTCAGTCTTTGCAGGATTTATCCCTAGACCGTTGTCCCTCGCCCACGAAGATAAAACACCCAATGAGGATTCCATCAGTTCACTGATAGTTGGCAGGTATTTGCCATGAATCATGACCACAATGTCGTCCGCATAGGCTACTATTCTGGTGCGTCTTCTTTCAAAGACTTTCAGAATCTCATCCACAACCAATAGCCACAAGAGAGGTGATAGCACCCCTCCCTGAGGAGTTCCTCTTGTGGCTCTCCTTCTGATGGAGGCTGGTCCTATCGTTGAATTGATTATCCTGTCGCGCAGCATAGTTTCAATCCAATCGATAACGAACCTTTCCACCCTGTGTGCGTTAAGCGCTCTTGTTATAGCCTCAGTGGTGACATTGTTGAAAGCCCCCTCTATGTCGAGGAAGGCTGCCATTGTGTACTCCTTCAAGGCCAAGGAGCTCTCTATGGGACTGACCACACTGTGAAGTGCGCTGTCGACCGACCTCCCTTGGAGGTAGGCGTGCTGCGCCCTGCAGAGCGTAGAAGCTAGTCCCTGATAATCTCGTATGTATCTGTCCAATAGCCTTTCCAGCGTTTTCAATAAGAATGAGGAGAGGCTAATAGGTCTGTAGTCCTTAGCCGTTGTGTGGCTTGGTTTGCCTGCCTTTGGTATAAAAACTACTTTGACCTCTCTCCACTGCTTTGGAACTACATTCCCTAGTAAGCATCCACTGAAGATGTTCACAAGGGGCTGAAGAATACAGTGTCCGGCCTGGAGCAGCATCGCTGGGATGATGCCGTCAGGCCCTGCGGACTTATAAGAGTCGAACGACTTTATTGCCCATTCGACCTTTTTTGCGTCCACTATCTTGGCCACATCTTCTGGTAGTGTCGTAGTTCCGAGCTGGACTCCGGGGTTATCGGAGTCAGCAGAAACTTCACACTGGGGAAAGTGTGGCTCTACTAGAGTCTCGAGCGATTCTTCACTTGACTCTGTCCAAGTACCGTCAGGCTTGCGGATGCCGCTAAGAACGCACTGTTGCTTAGACAAGACCTTCCTCAGTCTGGACGATTCGTTGACACAGTCAATCGATTCGCAGAAGGCTCTCCAAGATTCTCTTTTGGCCGCGGTAATAGCTTTTTTGAAGGCGTTGAAACTGGATCGATAAGCGTTCCAGTCTCTTTCCTCCCCGCTTACCTTTGCTCTGTTGAAAAGCCGTCTCGTTTCCTGTCGAAGTAGTCGAAGGTCAGAATTCCACCAGCTATCGCTGTGTTTCTTTTTGACCCGACTTAACGAGCAGGATAGCTTGAAGGCAGTATTCAATGTCCCCGTTAGAAGTTCAACTGAGTTCTCAATATCGTATTTGTCAGTGACCAGGTCGAATCGTTTCGACTCCAGTCTCGACTTCACGATGTTAGAGAATTTTTCCCAATTTGCCCTTCTTGGATTTCGGAATGGTGGTTTGCAAACTACGCCAAAGTTGACATCGTAGAGTATGCGGTTATGGTCCGAGAAGGAGCAGTCACCTGACACTCTCCAGTTGTCCACCCTAACGTCATTTGCCTCAGAAAGTAGAGTTAAGTCTATAACTTCTTCCCTGACCCTATTCTGAAAAGTGGGCGTATTGCCCTTATTACAGATATTAAGAGAAGTGGAAAGAATGAATTGGAAAAAAGACTCACCCCGCGAGTTGATATCGCTGCTTCCCCATTGCGTGTGGTGGCCATTGGCGTCACAGCCCAACAGCAAAGCCCGTCCTTTTGCTCTGGCGAAGCTGGCCAGATCTCGGACCGCCTGGGATGGTGGGTCCTGCTCTTCGTACGGCAGATAGGCTGATGCGAGGATCAGGCAACGCCCACCCTCTTGTTCAACCATACCTGCCGTGAGGTCTCCGTCGCTGTATTGGGAGAGAAGAAATAAATTAATATCTTTCTTTACTACTATACAGGCTCGTAACCTACCTTCAGTTGAGGGGTGATGTAGGGTGTATCGACCTGACCCCAATCCAGAAATCTTAGATCTTACAATCCATGGTTCCTGGATTAGGGCCACATCAATATCCTCCTCCTCCATGAATCTCGTCAAGTCGTGGGTTGCTGCCTTGGAGTGGTGCAAATTAATTTGCACCACCCGTAGCCGTTCCCTCCGCGGCTTGTTCACGGTGACCCGGAAAACGCGCCTTGACGGAACCCAACCCGAACTTGATGGCACCAGAGCGTTGAATGAGGTGGGTGTATGACTGGCGATCTATAGCAATCGTCACATCATTACCCACGCCGTTCTTGCTCTTGGCATTCGTTACGATTCTCCAATCTTTGATCGCCAGTTCCTTGTTTTGAACGCCTATAACCTTCAGCATAGACTCCGCCGCCGGTACTGGGGGCGGAATCCATACCGAGATTATAGGCCTCAAAGGGAGGATGGAGCGCGATACGACCTCCAACTTGGCGCCTGACCATAGTACGCCAAGGCCAGCGATTACGGAACGGATGAAATCCAATGATCTCGTGTTACCGCAACCGATGACCTTGACGCCCCTCTGCCAGCCTGCCCCGTCGAAGATGGTTTCTTCCCCATCAGCCCGGATAATGGCGTCCAAGATCTTAGATTCCACAAGCAGCCAGTTTGCGGCCGAGATTTTCCCATCCGGGTCATTTCGGTCTATAACGGCTGCTTGCAACTCGTCTGGGACTGAAAAGCTGGTAGACTGATGAGTCTTGTGCTTTTTTGCTTCCTTCTGAGCTTCCTCACCCGATCTGGCCCTCTTAGCAGCTTTGCCAACCTTGGGGGTAGCCGTTGCCGCCTTTGTGGTGCCAGCCTCGGTGCTGACCGGCTTGCTTCCCCCTTTGGCGGCTCGAACAGCAGCAGCCGCAGTGTTAGCCGCGGCTCCAGCTGGTTTACCGCTGGTGGAGGGAACCGCGCCGGCTGGGTCCTTAGCAGCCTTGTCACTGCGTGACTTGTTGGCTGCAACGTGGACTGACGTCGCACTTTCCTCCCTCCCGGGGGTAGCGTTGGAGCTGTGGGCTACCTTTGGTATCCCTTGCTCCGCCGAGTTGGTTGTCCCTATTTTCCTCTCAAATTTGGCAACAACCCTCTGATGCTTCTTGATGAGAAGCTTGTCCCTGTTAGTCAGAGACGAGGCTTCCACTGAGCTCATCTTGCGGAGGTAGTAGGCTGAAGCTTTGTAAGCCTTTCGGGCTTTTTGCTCCGCCGTTCTCCCCGCACTCGTGGTATCTGACGAGGGGTCGCCCAGCAAAGTGGCCTCCAGGTCGGGGTCTAGTGTAAGGATGCTGCTGCCTTGCGATAAGGTGATTGCCTCATCATCGGTTGCAGCACCAATACGAAGACTGTCCAACCTGGAACCTATGTCCAGGCTTTCCTCGTTTGGCAAGGCTGGTTGTCGCTGTAGCGACATTGCCTTCTTCCCAGTAGCATTAGTAGACTGCATGGCCTGGGGTCCCGCCACGCAGCCTGAGAAGTTGCTGGATATCGACGCCAGGTGGCCTTCTCGCTCACCACCTACCGCCGGCACTGGGCATCCGATTCCCTGCACCGTAACTTTTTTCTTTTCATCGGCCACGACAGACGGACGGAAAGACACCCCTTCCCTGTGGGATTTCTTTTGAGTCTGCCATCCCACGCACAAAAAGACTCGGACTCGACCGCCCCTAACCTGGGGAACAGACGTCGTTGTGTGCCGCCCCTAACCTGGGGAAAACAGACGCACACTGGGTAAGTCTTGGTTTGTTCGCTCATCAACCGGCCTGCCTAACATGGGAACCCCTGTCAGGAGGCAGCGCAATTGCTGCCTCCGGTCAGTAAAGTCCGGTGAATCATTGCTAAAACTTAAGCCCCCACACCGCGTCAAGGTGCCTACCCAAGTCGGGGTACTTACTTACTTAACTGGCCATAACAACCCGTTATCGGGTTACGGCCTGCCGCAAAACTTCTCTCCAGGCGCCTCTGCTTTGCGCGCGCCTTCTCCAGTTGGTAACACCAAGAGATGACAGGTCCTTCCACCGGAGACACGGCCTCCCTCTTCGCCGTCGACCTCCAACCATCGCAACACCTTTTTCGCCGGAGCCTCGTCGTCCATGCGGCAGACATGACCGAGCCAGCGTAGCCGCTGGATGTTTATTCGCTGCGCTACGTCCATGTCCTTATACAGCTCATACAGCTCGTTATTGGTTCGTATACGGTAGTCGTCACCAACACGCACAGGGCCGAAGATTTTGCGAAGTACCTTCCTCTCGAACACTCCAAGGGCCGCTATGTCGTTTCGTGTCATTGTCCATGCTTCAGCGCCATAGAGGAGCACGGGCAAGATAAGCGTCCTATAGAGTGCAAGTTTTGTCGGTCGAGAGAGGTCTATACTTCTCAATTGCCTACCGAGACCGTAGTAGCACCTGTTGGCAAGAGTTATCCTTCGCTTTATCTCCAGGCTGGCATCATTGCTGCTGTTGATGGCGGTGCCAAGGTAGACGAATTCCTTGACAACTTCAAAAGTATACCTGTCGGCCTCGACATGAGACCCTAGCCGCTGCGAGTCCCTGCATGTAGACAGCATATACTTCGTCTTGCCCTCATTTACCACCAGACCCATTTTGGCAGATTCTCTTTCGATAGCCGCAAAGGCAGCGGTGACATCAATGTCATCAGCGTAGGCAAGGAGCTGGACACTTTTGTTGAAGATTGTGCCATTGCGATGTACACCGGCCTTGCGCAGAACACTCTCCATGGTGAAGTTAAAGAGGTCGCAGGACAAAGGATCACCCTGTCTGAAACCTCGAACGGTATCAAAGGGGTCGGAGAGGTCACTTCCAACCTTGACGGAGCTGCGCGTATTGCTCAACGTCGCTCTGCAAAGTCTCACGAGCTTTGCAGGGATACCAAGTTCAGACAATGCGGCATATAGGCGATCCCTTATCGGGCTATCGAATGCTGCCTTGTAATCGATGAAGAGATGGTGTGTATCGATTTTATTCTCATGGGTCTTCTCCAGGATTTGGCGTAAAGTGAATATCTGGTCGATGGTGGACTTACCAGGTCTAAAGCCGCACTGATAAGGTCCAATCAGCGCCTTGGCGAGTGACTTTAATCTTTCACATTGTATGCTCGTCAGGACCTTGTATGCAATGGGAAGTACGCTTATACCCCTGTAGTTGGCGCATATTGTTGGGTCGCCTTTCTTCAGCACAGGACAAAGGGCACTGAGGTTCCAATCGTTGGGCATTCCTTCCTGCAGCCATATTTTGCAAATGAGCTGATGCATGCACCCAATCAGCTCACCACCGCCGGCCTTAAACAATTCAGCTGGTAGCCCATCCGGCCCTGCAGCTTTGTTGTTCTTGAGTCGCTGGATAGCGACCCGGACCTCGTCATGCCTGGGCGGTGGCACATCCACACCGTCGTCGTCGATTGGTGCCATCTGGACATCTTCACCACTGGCGGTATTGTTCCTTTCGTCGCCTGCGAGCAGCTTGGTGAAGTGCTCCTTTCACAACCTCAGCACACCCTGCGCATCCGTAACCAGATCCCCGTTTTCGTCTCTGCAAGAAGATGCCCCGGGCTTAAATCCTTCCGTGAGGCGCTTAACTTTTTGGAAGAATTTTCGGGCGTCATTCCTGCTCCTGCACTCCTCGATTTCCTCACGCTCGCGCCTTTCTTGCTCCCGTTTCTTGCGTCTAAAAAGGCACCTCTCTTTCTTCCTCTCCTCCCGGTATTTTTCTGTCATGGCTCGCGTGGCGGCCGACTGCAGGGTCTTCTTGTAGGCAGCGTTCTTCACTGCAGTGGCTGCGCGACACTCTTCATCGTACCATTGGTTTTTTGGTAGTGGGCGTCGAAAAACCAAGGACATTTTCTGCGGCGGCGCGCATAGAGTGGGATAAGTGAGCCCATAATCCGCCGATGTCATCAGGTGGAGAGGGGGAGCGACCGAGCTGGTTGGAGAGTTGAGCGGAGTAGCCTTCGGCCACCCCTTGTGATCGCAGCTTACTGATGTCCAGCTTTCATCGCAAACTAGGTTGTGCGGTCTTCGCTGCGCAAAGACGCATGCGTACCTTGGCTGCAACAAGGTAGTGGTCCGAGTCGATGTTGGGTCCTCGGAACGTGCGCACATCTAGAATGCTAGAAGCATGCCTTCCATCAATCACAATGTGATCAATCTGGTTGCGGGTGGATTGATCGGGGGATAACCAGGTGGCCTTGTGGATATCGAGGTGCTGGAATCTGGTGCTACTAACTACCATGTTTCGTGCCGCGGCGAAATCGATCAGCCTCAGACCGTTGTTCGAAGTGGTCCCATGGAGGCTGAACTGCCCGACTGTGGGGCCAAAGATGCCTTCTCGCCCGACCTTTGCGTAGAAGTCCCCGAGGACAATTTTGACGTCGTGGGCCGGGCACCTGTCGTAGACGTCCTCGAGCTTCGCATAGAAGGCATACTTGGTCGCGTCGTCCTTCTCTTCCGTCGGGGCGTGCGCGCAAATTAGGCTGATGCTAAAGTATTTAGCTTTGATGCGGATCGAAGCCAGTCGTTCGTTTACCGGAGTGAACCGAGAGACGTGGTGGCGAAGTCTCTTACTGACTATAAATCCGCAGCCAAATTCGCGCTTCTCCGCATGGCAGCTGTAGTAGATGTCGCAGTCTGCTCGCTTGGAGCAACCTTGTCCTGTCCATCGCATTTCCTGGATGGCGGTGATGTCAGCCTTACATTTCGTGAGGGCTTCCGCTAGTTGGATAGAGGCATCTTCCCTATAGAGAGTCCGGACATTCCAGGTGCATATCCTCAAATCGTGGTCCTTAAATGATTTGCTGTGGTCGTCAACATCGTGGGCTCCTTCCGAGGCTTGTTTGCTAGCTTTCATTGGTATTTGATTTTCCGTGGCGGGCACCAAACCCTGCGCACAACCCAAATTTTAAGTCCTGGGGATTGGACTCGCTGCACACATTAGTTCACTATTCAGCGGGTGCCAAATAGCTATCCAGAAGGGCCGCGCGGAGGCTGTGCATCAGCTTGGATTGGACAGGGACAAGGATCGTTCTGGCATTCGCCAGGTTGAACGCAATCAGAGACTTTACCTTGTATGTCCGCTCCCTTCCTTCCTTCTCATTGGGGGTGGATAATTTGGTTGTGACACTACTCAGCAGTCCCAACAATTTTTTTCAAATGATTCCACCTCTCTGTTCACGAGAGGCCACCACACTTTAGATCTGACCCTACGCTTCATCGCTGACTCCCCAGTGTGCCCTTCATGGGCCAGTTCTAACAATTTGCCACGGAGGGATTTTGGTACGACAATTCGTGTTCCTCTCAGCAAGATGTCACCCACTGCTGACAGCTCGTACCGAAATGGGTAGTAGCAAAGAAAATAAACATACAGAATGCGCATGTCATACAAGCAAAAATTTTGTATGGCGGGTTCTAACATTGGAACCCGCGCTCTGCTCGCACAGATCACGTATGTGATGAGAGCGTTGCTTTACAAGCGAGAACGTAGTTTTATGTGTTGCGCTCTTTGGTTGCGCTCACAGCAGCGAGTGTGCGTTAGCACATTGTTGTGGCAGCGATTGAATCGCTGGTTGTGGCGTGAAATGATTGCAAGGTGAAGACGAACGCTGTTGTTGTTGTTGTTGCGCTGGCGAATTGTAAAACGATTTCTGATTTCTGGCTGGCTTTTGTTCTTCTTCTACAAGCCTGAACGGCGTCGCATTTTGCTCCTGAACTTATTGCAGACTTTAGTGTGCGCAAAATCATAGAAAAGAAAATAAAATATGGTTGGCGTGACGACTTATGTGGTCGCTACAAACAAAGTTCCTGAAGAATTTATCAAAAAAGTAGACCTAATATTTGATTGCATGAATAGGGCAATCGGATAATTGCTTTAGATCGGCTTTACAATTAAATAATGAGTCGTACAAATTTATAAAGTTTTTTTTAATTATTTGAAAGATGTTAAATGTATGGATGATTCAAGTTGTATTTTTAGAACTAAAAACTGTTTTTTAATCACTGATAAAATTAAGCAATAACCCACATAAATGTTTTATAGCAAACAAGTTTTTTAACCAAGATAAATTAGAAAATACTTTTGCGATTTTGAGACAAAATTCAAGTAGTACTCGGTCATTTCGGTAATTTCGAAGATACACAGGATTCCATGAATCAAAACCTACTACATGCTGAGACAGACGAAACTGTATTTTTATTATTTTATTTCAGCAGTAATTACAACAATTATTACAACAAATTATTTTGTAGATAAAAACTTCGACAATCGAGTAAAAATTAACATAGATAATAATTGTGGCATATGTTTCCAAAAACTAAGAATTGATAACCTTTTCACTGCGCTAAGTGAAACATTTTCCATAAAAATTACACTGCACAACAGCATGTCTGTTGCATGCAGTTTTTTACATGAATCTGAATCGTTTTTCCACGCTGTTTTCAAAACCATACTCCGTTTTTATGTAACAGCTCTAGTTTTTGCAAAAAATGGGCGTGTCACTTTTTCGAATTTTCCTCGGCTTTTTTCTCGTTTTCGACTGTTATTTCTTAACCAATAATCCTATCGACAATATTTTTATATCGTTGCACTTACAACATTTCACGCCATCTTTCCTGACATTAATCAATTTTATGCGTTCTAAATGGGCGTGATAATAAGGTTTCAAAGTAAGAAAATATTGAATTTCAAGGCGTTTTTTCTGATGGCGAAAATTGTACAGATGTTTCATAAATCAAGTTTCGAAGTATATGAATATCTTAAGAAGAAACATCAAGCAATACAACACAGCCAAATTATTTATCGGAATACACATTCGCGTCGAAATAATAACAAAACTTTACCATAGCGATTTTCATCTCTTTTCATACTTTTTCCTTAAAAAAGTAGGAGCCTCAAAATATGCTCTTTTTTATGTTCCATTTATAGTTTGGAATACAAGCAAAAACAAAAATATTTTGAATTTTTCGAAACAAAAAAAAAATTAAAAACTTTGCATATTTTCAGGCCCCTAATTTTTTAAGGAAAAAGTATGAAAAGTGATGAAAATCGCGATGGTACATTTTTCCTGTTACTTCGATGCGAATGTGTATTCCGCCAAATAATGTAGCTGTGTTGTATTGCTTGATGTGTCGACTTTCGTTATACACCTAACTCGTTAATTGTTTTACAAAAAATGTGTATGTTTTTGACCATCAAAGAAAACGCCTTAAAATTACATTTTTTCCAACTTTGAGGTCCAATTACCGCGGCATTTTAACATTTATGAAAATAAGTTGCATCGGAAAAGAAGCCGTGCAGTGTTGTTAATGCGATAAGGTGAAAATCATGTGAATCGGTTTTTTGGTTTAGAAACTACGATCGAAAATATGGAAAAAGTAGAGGAAAAACTGAAAAAATGACAGGGTACCTATATCTCACAAACTAGAGCTGCTACAAAAAATCGGAGGGTAGATTCGGAATCAGCGCACCCCAATTAGTAAGAAACAGTAGAAAAACTCCATGCAACAGAAAAAAAGTGTTTTTTTGTTGCGCTGTGTTATCAATCAGTTACAGACATTTGCTACCTATTTGCTCCTTCAGATTTCCTGATGAATGCTGTGACAGTAAATTAAAAAAAGGAAGTTCCAAATGATGCAAAACATAAACAATAAAAAAAACAACAAAACAAGAGCTGTTTACATTTTTCTCGAGCTGTGTATACATAAAAACTACAACAACAAAAACAAACAATGGCGTCGTTGAAACGACGATCATTGCGCTGGCTGGTGTTGCTGTGAGAAATTTGCACAAAAAATTATTGAGTGGCCAAAACAACCACCAACGCACAGTGGTCGGACTTATATGGGCAAAGCGGTCAAAAATACTTCTAGCAGAGATATCAGCCTGAAACTTTGGTAACTTGTTTTTAAGAATGTGGCAATTATTTCATGTGAAAATGGGCGTGGTCGGACATCTATACGCCTGCCCCATGTAAGGAAATGATAAAAAATTTGTTTCTTTTTTGTTTTTAATGAGAAACAAATTGTTTCCAAGATTTTGCTCGACAAAATTCATATATAGGCAGGCTCAGAGGAGCAACCGGAGGGGGTTGCGGGGTTCAAACCCCCAAATCAAAAAATTGCTTGTGAAAATTATGATCTCAAACAGTATTAGGCCCAAAGTGGTATGCAAAACCCCCCAAAATGAAATCCTGTGTGCGTCACTGTACAGGTAATTAACTCAAAACGGAGCGTGAATTAAAATGTTATGAACAGAAGGTGGAAGCCAGTACCATTGATACATCTCTATCTCTTAGCAGTGTCGAGCGCATATTTCCTTAATTTTTCAACATTTATGTTTTAATCTGAAAACATAGCTTTAGCTTTAACATACAATTTAGCACTTGTATAAATCATATTTTATCTTGATATATCTCAAAATTTGATTAGAAAAAGTTTTCCATACGACACATTTTTAACTGATCGTTCCTGTGGCAGCTATATGTTACAGTTGGGCGATCTTGTTCAAGTTTAGTTATGCGATTCACTATTACATAGAAATGTCAAATACGACATTTTGTGAGAATGTCTTTCAAAATGCATATCTTGTTATGTCATTTCTTCTGCCAGATTTACTAATTTTCCCACATTGTGGGGTCTGAAACCGCTTTGCTCCATTTTCTCCTTCCACATTTGGACATGAAACCTCTTTAACATTACCAAAAAAAAACCAAAACTGTCCCCACAGAACCTATGATAACAAAAATATTTACATATGTAAATAGTGTCAGCCACCGTATATAAAAATTGGTTTAAAGGTGAAATTAAAATAGAAAAATAAAAAAGTTGCAATACGCATTATATTAACATCACCTTACTTAAAAACAACAACACAAACAAACAACAATACCACCGCACAAAATGCCAAGCTTCTTTTGCACTTCTGGGTTTGCGCCCCATTTTTAATACAGGCACTCGGTCTATGAAAGATTGCACGAAGCCTGGCAAATTCTGGCAGCTGAAACTAACACATTATAATCTTAAAACGTGCCTTAGTATTCGGAAAAAAAGATCAATGGGGGCAACGAGAGGGAACACAACTAAAACTTTAAGTGAAATTCTGGGAGTCAGACGAAAAACACAGAATATAGTAGTTGTAAATTTTGATTTTTGTTTTTAAGTAGACTTCAATTTAAATATATCTCATTAACTAAAATTAAGTTAAATACTTGTATGTTCAATACCCTTTTTATTAATTTTAAATTTGGTGATTTTTTAATAAAGTTTTAACACTTCAAAATTGATTATTGTAAAACGCTGCTCACATTGCACTAATCAAGTGAACAAATGTTCTCACTTCTGATGCTATTTTCAGAAAGTACCGCAAGAATCAAACCAAAAAAAATTTACCGTTAGAAAGCTTGATTATATAGGAGACTATGTAGTTACTTTTCATTTTAAAATTTGGACTTTGAATTTTTTATTTTTGGCCTATGGGAGCGACCACAGTGCAACGCCTCAAAGTACACAGGAGAAGCGGTACTTTCACTTCATGTGTGTTTGTTGTAGCGCGTGCTTCAGTTCGCACAGTCAATGAGCGTAAACTGAAGCGCTTGCTCTCCTGCTGGCACCACTCTTTCCCTTTTGTGGCTTCCCCCCGCTCTATGAAGCTCGCAAACAAAAATTTGAATTTTTGAGCTCAGATGCGCCTTCTATACACTTCATATTCTTTGGTAGTAGCTATTTGCCGAGTCTGGCGGCCAGGAGTCGTTTTTACTAAACCCAATTGCATCCATGATTTCTTTCTCTTGTGAGCTCTCTTTTGCGATTGCGCAGATGCTAAGAGATGCCGGGGTGGAGCTTGAAATTATGTGGAGAATATTCTGTTCACCCTTTTCGTCGTATGTGTTTGTTCTTTCTACTTGGCAGAGGCGTGAAATTGAGTCCGCGATATTTTCTTTCCCCGCACGATATATAACTTGAAATGTAAACGATTGTAATCTCAGAGCCATCTTTTTATTCTCGTTGGCGGCTTTGACGTTGGCTTGAAAATGGCCTCCAGGGGCTTATGGTCGGTGACTAGTTCAAACTCTAGTCCGAGTAGGTAATAGTAGAATCTCTCTACAGCCCAAACCAGTGCTAAACTCTCTTTTTCGGTTTGCGAGTACCTCTTTTCTACCTCTGAAAGGCTTTTTCTTGTAAATGATATTACGCGTGGATCGCCGTTTGACTCGAACTGAATCAGTACCACCCCTAGGGCAACTGGGCTAGCGTCCGCTATAACGCGTGTTTTGTTTTTCGAATTGAAATATCCTAGATTCGGTATATCTGCCAAAAGTGATTTTAATCTCTCAAATGAACTTTGTTGGTCTGACCCCACTTGAATTTACAGTTTAATTTTAACAGGCTCCTCAGTGGCTCTGTGATATTGGCCATATCCGGGATAAATTTTCCCACATAGGTGACGAGACCCAAGAAACTCCTGGTTTCTTCTTTCGTCTGTGGTGCCCGAAACCCCATAATCATTTTTATTTTGTCAGGGTCTGGGGAAATCCCTCCGTCGGAAAGCACATGTCCCAGAAATTTTAACTTTTTAACTCGCCATACGCACTTGTCGTTGTTTAATAGTATATTCCTACTTTCAAAGTTTTGAAGTACCTGTTTAACGGCTACGTCATGTTCCGGTTCCGTACTGCCGTATATAATCACATCATCAATATAATTTAGGGCCTTACTACAGGGTGCCAATAGTTCCTCCATTATGCGCTGGAAAATTTCTGGTGCCGAACTGATCCCGAACATCAGTCTTTTAAACCGGAACAGTCCCTTGCGCGTAATAAATGTGGTGATATCACGGCTCGACTCATGGAGTTCTAATTGATGATACGCCCATTTAAGGTCCAGTCTAGAAAATAGTTGAGCTCCCCTCAATTTCGTCATGAATGTCTCAAAGGTCGGGAGGGGGTAGTTTTCACGAAGCACGGCTCTATTGGCCCGACGCATGTCGACGCATAGTCTCATCTCTCCATTCTCCTTGAAAACGGCCACTATTGGAGAAATCCATGAGCTCGGGCCCGAAACTGGCTCGATAATATCTTGCGCGAGTGCCTGCTCTATTTTGTCCTCAACCTTATCCTCGAGGGCGACTGGAATCCGACGTAAAGGCTGCTGTACTGGTTTCTCCGTGGGATCTATGGATATTTTAATCTTAACCCCCGTAACTTTTGGGAAAGGTTTCCGATGTTCATCGCGCTCAACACTTAATCCCAGTTTAAGTACTTTAAGTCGAATCGCCGTGTCACGACCTAACAGTGACTGGGCACCATTCTCAATTACATAAAACGTGGCAATCAATTCAGCATTCCCTCTTACCGACACAGGTGCCTCGAACACATATAAGACATTAAGCGGTTGATTTGCGAAATGCCCTCTAAGGCCACATTTATTGCATTCGGACTTCCTGGCTGGACAATTTAAATCGTTGGTCTTGTGTCTTCTTTGACCACATCTTGCGCATTCCTCACCGCTGTGCCTCGCCCATTGACCTTTTGCCGCTATTCTATTTATCACTTCGCTCTCTTGTTTTGGCAGCATACTCTGTGACTGCTTATTGATCTGTTCGTGAACCTGACATGTTTTATTGATCTCGTCCAGACTTTGTTCTTTCTCTAGTAGCTTTTTCTTTAACTCTTTAGGTGCCCATGAGTCAATAATCTTATCCTTCAAACATATTTCTCTTATTTCGCTTTCCGTTGCCACAAAGTCACACTTCGAACCCTGATGCCTTAGACGCAGCAGAAATTTATTAAAATTTTCTCCCTCCAGCGGTGCCAGATTCCGAAACAGGTGTCTCTCGAACGTAGAGTTCCGCTTCGGGGAAAAATATTCATTTAATTTGTCTACCAAAACCTTAAAGACGTCATTTTGTTGCTTTTCGTCGTATTCCACTACGGCCCCAGGAATATTGAATATAACCTCTTGCAGCTGTGGGCCGCCCAAGTGGAGTAGCTTATTTTTCTTCCTTACTACGTCTTTGATATCTTCCGCTTGAAGATATAACGAGAAGGACCGCAACCATTTCTCCCACTCGCCTCGCAATAACGATCTATCTATGTTATCGCAGAGGAATGGTTTAATCTCGCTCATTTTCCACAATTAAATGTGTCTGCAATATAAAATTAAGGAATCTAGTCGATTTCCAGTTCACAATTAAATGTGCATCTCACCTTAACACAATTTAATGTGCACGCCGTGATGTTTCCCCCAAATTTAATGGGTCCTCTTGACACAATTTAATGTGATTTCCTGGCGCGGCAGTTTACCACCACTTGGTTCCTGTATAGCACAAAAGGAAGGAAAAACAAAAAAAATGGCAGCCATACTGCTGCATTACACTGTTCACGCTTCACTTTCTTTCATCCAAGTGGAATCCTCCTTGACGTTTTAGTCAAGGCGGATCCCATCCTCGTCGTCAATGTAGCAACCTACCCTTGCCCGTGTACAATTAAACGAACACCAGCACGAATGTTTGAATCTTCTTTTATTTCCGTATTCCAAAAACCACAATGTCACGATCACAAATTCAATTAAATTAATCCTACGCTAGGGATTTTTCTCAAACCCGATAACTCATTATCGCATTATTTGTGTTCTGCTTGCGTTCTCCACACCCAGTAAGCCTTAGCGATCGGGCTTTCACCGGCCATCTCCTGCCAGTCTGGACGTGCGCCTTGCTCCTTGCCTTCGACGATTTTTGCAAGATCCGCATCCTCACGCTGGTCTATTTGTAGCCTCTCCGCAGACCACTCTTCCTCTGGCATAACACTTATCGACCGAACATCCACAATTTTTCCCTCGCTTTCGGCTCGCGAGTTATGCCTGCACTCGGTTTTGCACGAATGGTGTGGCAGAGCGGCAGCCCCTCTTGGCGACGTCAGTTGTCCGGAACGCTTTTCTCGCAGATGGCAGTCTCGTGATATGTGGCCTTGCTTGCCAAATTTCCAGCAACTGACTCTAGATGACACTGCCCGCAGCCCCGCTGGTGCCTCCGAGCTCACTGTCTGGCTTTGGGTGACACGTCCAGATTGGGCTCGACGCTTTTCCGCAGATGAATGTAGAAAACTTCCCCTCCAGGCCGCCTCATACGTCATCGCGCTGGTCACCATCTCCTTTAATGTCGGCTTGCCCATCATCAACGCACTGCGACATGTCTCTGGGTCTTGAAGACCTTCAATAAATGACTCAATCTTTATCCTCTCGAGGTCATCAAAGCCGAATTTCGGGTAGCACAACTGTGCGAGCCGCTCAATGTCTGCAGCGCCTCGTTGGCCCTTTGTCTACGGCTCTTCAGCTCGCAATAATACAGCATTTTGTTGTGCTCGTCACTGTATCTGGCTGCCAGCGCCCTTATGACGGTGTCGTAATCACCTCTCAAACCTTCCGAAACTGTTTTTATTACCGCAGCCGCAGGACCTCTTAGAGCCAGTATCAGTCTCCGACCTTTCCTACCATCGGTCCACTGACTCTCCAAAGCAGCCATCACGAATTGTAGTTTGAATGTGTCAAACGACGTAGTACCATCATAGGTAGGCACTTCTATGGCGAAACTTTCCTCAACTGACTGCACCCTTGCTCGCAGCTGTACCTCTCTAAGCCGCTCGTCGATTTTTTTCTGCATCGAATCTTCCAGACTGTCAACTCGTTTGTTCAAGGACTCATCCAGGTTGTCAACTCGTCTGTTCCGGCAACTCGTTTTTCCCAATTGTCCATTCGCGTCTCGAGATGCTCAACTTTCACGTTCAGCCTATTGGAAATTTCCTCCACCTTCTGCTCTATGCGCGCAGAATTTTCCGCCATTTCTCGATTTGCAGTCTCGACTTTTTCCGAAATTTCGAGATTCGTAGTTTCCAGCTTCGCTGCCATTTCCCGATTCGCCGTTTCCATTTGCACCGGCATGGCTTTGAGTGCAGCCATTAGTTGGCTCATGTCCAACGCTTGTATTGGCGCAGTCGCTGCAGCTGTACTCTGTAGCGAAGCAGCACCAGCAGGCGACTCCTCCACCTTGGCCGACGCCTCTAGTTCTTGCGCTCCGAACTCGTGCACAGTCCAATCGACGCCTCGTGCCTCACATGCTTCTCGCAAGCGCAAGTGCAACTCCACCTTTCCGCCAGCAGTCGGCAAATTCCAGGCAGCCAGCTCCTTCTTCAGCTGGTCCACCTTCAGCAGCTCGAGTTTAACCATGTCCGTGCTTTTATAATTTTATTTATTTATTTTTTTTGTTTATTTTCAATTTTCCACAATCCCACTTATGACAACAAATGTTACGAATGCTAGTTCTAGTAGGCTAGTACGTATCTCTGGATTGCGTAATTTGAAAATAAAACACACTTAGTTTCTCAAACGCAGTCAATAAAATAAAGCAACAATCACTTTATTTCACTGATTTACACTTCCCTGTCTTTACACTTAAGTATTTGCTCAATTACTCCGTGTGGCACCTTCACTAGTCAAAATCAGACTGATTCGCTGCGCCGCACCCGGCTTTTATACCTGTCCGGCCATCGCGCAGATCGTTCTCGCACATTCCAGAGTGGACTAAAGGTTTCCATGATGATCGCGACCATCATTGCCAGGTTGGACTAAAAGTTTCCATTATCGCGGCCATCATTGCCAGGTTGGACTAAAAGTTTCCATTATCGCGGTGATCATTCCCAGGTTGAATTATGGCACGGCGCGTAGCGACAGGGTTGCTTTGCACAGCGACAGACTGTCTTATCGTTACAATATAAAAGTCGGTTGTAAATTTAATATAAAACAGACGGCAAGATATAGGTTCGTGTAAAATTTGTACCATCTTTGACTTTTTTGTCAATGTTATAATTTTATTTCCATGGCTACGTAGTTAACCGTCATTTGACCGCTCGTGGCGATAGTAGGTAAAATCGATGATATAAAGAGAACAGATCGGCGCAGTGATTGCAAAATTTTAGAATATTGAGCTTAGTGCAAAATATTAAAAGTCAAGGAGAACCAGATTCGTAAATTAAACCGTTTTCGAGCTACGGTTAATCAAAAACTGAAAACCGGCAAATGACCGCTCCCGGTAGTTCTAGTGTTAACGCTGCCACCTTGCAGCCCTACGCCGAACACTACAGTGCCACTCATGCCGTTAACAGCCTCCCCTATGAAGAGCAACTGGACGGATTGCTCCTCTAATGGACTTAGGGTGCAATATCTCGAAGGTGTCCACCTGTATCGGAAATTTCAGATTTGTTTCGCCGTAGCTTAGCCTTAATATGGTTTTTGTAAGATATATAAAAACGTATTTTCTTCCATCCAACAACGTCACGCGAAGGGGGGCCTGCAGCGTTTAACTCATCTGACAGTCTCTTCCGTAACTTAGCTGCACAATTTTTTGCAGCGGTTGTCTTTAACTGTCCCTTGGCGAAGTCCCAATGTTTTTGGAAGAAATCAACCATAATTTCGAATTGCCTTGATTTTGTGTTTTTTGACGAAGATGCCCTATAAATAGCGTTTATTACTCACTCGGAGTCATGAAACACCAAGAACATTTTGAAAAACTTACATTTTAATTTATTTGAAGCGCTTTCCGAACCCCAAATCGCTATCGAATGAAATATCCGCAATTCGAATAAATTTGAAAAACGAATGCGAGTTGAAATATTCGGAAAATTTCAAATCCGAAAAGGGAAAAAATTAAATCCGAAAGACGAATTGCAGAGTACAATTTGTTCGAATTCGAGTTATTTTGCTTTCGAATCGAATAACAGAGTAGCCCCCTAGGATTTCGTCCATATTGGGGATGGGGTACTTATCGTCTGTCACTTCATTTAACTTCCGGTAATCAATTACCAGACGCCATTTCTTTTTTCCACTAGCATCAAGTTTTTTGGGTACTATCCAAACTGGAGTGGAGTAGGGTGAATGGCTTGGTCTTATTATGCCACTTTCTAACTTTTCTTAGGGTATCTATAAGTGTGGGCGGTTATTGGTATATTATTTGTAGTTCTAATTTCGTTTTTTATCGCGTTAGTGGAAGACAAGTCGGTTCCTTCTCTATAAAATATGTTATTGAATTTCTTTATTACTGGCATAAGTTTATTCTTCTCTTCATCTGAAAGATGTTGGGTTCGAATTTGGCTGAGTATGTTGTCTGTCGTTTGGACTTTTTGGTTGTTGTATTCGTGAATAGAGAAATTTTTTTCTGTTACTTCTACAACATCTTGTTTGTTAATAATTAAATTTATCTTTCCTTCATTTGGAATTTTTACAAGGGCGTTGATTTGGGAGGTATTGACTTCATGTACGCCTTCTAGAATTTCAATATTTTTATTTCCGTTGCTACTCTTGGTAGGTAAACTAGACCCCTTTCGCCCTCGTGATCGAAAGGTATTTCACCTGGTTGGTAGGGGTATTGTAATGGGATTTTATTTTGCCCTATTTGAAGTGTGCCATTTTCTAAGTTTATGATGGCTTTTAATTCTATTAAGATATTGTTACCAATTATGCCGTCGTATTCGGTATTTAATTGGCAAACGAAAAATTCAACTTTTTTGTTTGTATGTCCTAATTCTTTGAATAGAGGTATGTTAACCTTTTCGTGTATTTTAACAGTGTGTTGTATTGTTTTCATAGTAATTGGTTTTTCTATTGGTACGGACCATTTAGGATTGCAGAGCCCAGTATTGACAATGGCGTGAGTGGCTCCGGTATCTATTAAAAATTTAAGGGATCCTAACTTTATTCCTACTTCTATACATGGTAGGTTTCCTCCGAGGCTTCTGGCTGAAAATGTTGAATGTTGTTTACGTCCATCGGTTCGGGAATAGGTAGCTGGTTTTGGATAGGTTGTTCGTTCATTCTTTGGTCATTTTGCCAATGGTTTTGATTTCTTGGTCTAGGTCCGTTATTATAGTTTCGTTCTCTATAGTTGTATTGATTATGTCTATTGTGCTGGTTTCGGTTGTTATTGATTTGTCTGTCATTGAAATTTTGGTTGTTATAATTCTGTCTGTTATGATTTTGGTAATTTTGTCTGTTGGTGGGATTATAATTCTGTCTATTGTTAGAGTTTTGATCGTAATTTTGGCTATTTCTGCTATTAGGATTTTGATTGTTATTTTGGCTATTTCTGTTATTGGGATTTTGTCTGTTAATACGGTAGGATTTTCCGTCTGTTCCCAAGTGTGCGTATCCTGCGTCGAACAATATGTTTATTGCCCTTTCCAATGAGTCTGGGTTTCCGCATATTAGAATTGACTTCATTGGTTCTGGTAATTTAGATTTGAAGACATTCAGTGCGCTTCTCATGTTATTACTAACGATGGCGTTCACTGCTGCTCCTTCACCGAGTAGCATTGTGGTTTTATTATTCAGTCTTCTTAACTTAGTTTTTATTTCGTTAAAAAGTCGATACTGTTTGTCTTAAAGGTCGTTCCTCTTAGTTCGTCAAATTACTCTTCTACCGATAGTCTTTCCCCGAAGTTGTTGATTAGTAAGGGAGAGGGCTGGGTTGTGAACCAGGCTGGGTTGTGAACCATTACTGTTTTTTTTTTCCCTAATTGACATATCGCCAATCTTTCAACTGTCAAGTTTGTCTTATGATATGACTCTGCTTTTGTGGTTACACCGAAGTACAAACAAGTATTGCTTGTGGCAGCAATCGAGTTTGAAAGACATCGTGTTTGAAAATCGACTGCGAAAACTTTTTTGCTTTTTTTAAAGTGCTATCCAAGTGACTGAAGTTATTGCAAAAATGTAAGTGTAACACATATTTATTTAGGGTATTGATTCTATTTTACGATCCAACATTTGTTTATGTTGAAATATGATTGGAAGTGTCGTTATTTTAAAAGTTAAAAAAGTGGCATCGTGGTTGGGCTGTGAACCACTGTGGGGGCTGGGTTATGAACCACCTGGTTTTCGGACTACATTTGCACTAGGACGGTCAAATATCGCCGGATTTATTAAAATAAAGTAATTTTATGTAATGTCACTCGAATTCGGTGAGTTCACTTGAAGTGATCCAATGCGAGAACGCGTTCGTATTTCATATGCAAACATTGCGACACCGATTAGGATGAAAAAAAAACAAATTTTGAGCACTTGCATTCATTGCGATTTTTTGGCTTAAGTGGCGTCATTATAACCTTTTTTCACCTCTTGAGCCTTCCTGAATTAATAAATTTTCAACTTATTTCAAAATTATGGGTGTTTTCTTCGTATTTTTCGACTTTGATTGCGATTTGCCAGATGGTTCACAACCCAGCCACTTTTTTGGAAAAGCGAAAAATCACATCCTTATAAAATTGGACGTAGAGAGTTAAATGTTAATCAAAACGGTAATCTGTCTTCATAACAAATTTGCGCGTTGTATTTACCTTTCCATCGGTATCTTTGATTTTTCGATATCTTTATTCTGTGAAAAGTTAGAGCCAAAAAACAAAACCCGGTTCACACCCCAGCCCTCTTCCTTACTTCTTTTATGTCGTTCCACGTCTCTACCTGACAATGTATTTCTATTATTTCCCTAGCTTTGGTTTTTAATTTGCTTTTGATTATGTCCGCGAAAATTTGTTGTGATAGGTTATTGTAGTTCTGTAACAATGGTTGTATCTTGTCTATCAAATTAAGGAAATTCTGTAAATCCCTATAGTCTCCGTTGAATTCGGGCAAATTAGATAGATATTTTATTGGGTCAATAGCTACCTGAGCCAATTCAGCCATTTTTTATTTTTATTATAAACTTACTTATAAATAAACATAAATCTACCAAGTTGCTTTACAGGTTTGTTTGACTTACTTAACTTAATATTGTTGTTGTCCCTCTGATCTTTCTGGTTGTGGATGTCTATCTTGTTGCTGCAGTGTGGTTGTGGTTCTGTCTTCTTTGTCTGTAGGTTACTTGTTCCACTATTCGGCTTCTGATGTTCTTCAGTTTGTCCAGTGCTTCAATATATGTAGGCTTTTCGTCTTCGGTAGAGTAGAGTTGTATTCTGTTGTTAATTACGGTGATCAGGGAATCTAGTCGGTCGATGTATTTATTCATCGGTCGATCGATTGTGTTGTGCTGTTGTTGCTGGTTTTTGTTTAAAGTTGTTTGTACTTATTTGCTTGTATGATAATCTTTATTATTTGTATAGGTTGCCGTTTTTATCGTGACTTTAAATTATTTAATTGTTGTATTTGTTGTACGTTGCTGTTTGTGGGTTTTTTTCCACTTTTCGTATCACTTCACTTTTGCGTTTGGTATGGACTGATATCCATATGCCATCCTCGTCGCCAATTTTGGTTTGATTCGAAAATGATAGAAGCGATATCACGCGTTTCGAGTTCCAAATTTAAGTTTTATTTAGAAATGATAAAACGTTGTTCGTTTCGTGTTCCGATCAAAAATCACTTGCTTTATTCTTCGGATTGCCTTTTTATAAATTTGTTCTTACAGAAATATTGCTTAATAAATAGGGTTTGTTCCCACGAACAACTAAATGTAAACAAACAAATTAAATGTAAACAAATTGAATGCAAGCGAACCAAAGGGCGAAGCGTTGCAGACGCGTCGTCAGCGGTTTGTTGCAACGTCAGTTATTCTGTGGTCAATTCTGGGTCAAGTGCCAATCCGGCGGTTGAATCATGTCGAAGTGCGGATGTGATTTCGAAAGAGAAGAGAAAGTGGTACAGCCGCCGTGGCTCAGTTGGTTAGTGCGTTGGACAACGAGTCAAAGGCAGCAACCGCAGGTTCAAATACTGCCTGTAATAACACCTAAAAAAAATAACGGGAAACTCGTTTTCTCTTTCGGTGGCTGTCCTCTCAGCTGGAAATGGCAAACCTCTGATAGTAAAAATTGCCTATGAAAAAGCTCCCAACCTGCCGTTCGGCACAACACGGGTGGTTGCGGGAGGCTAGGCCTTAGTCTTGCGTAAGCGGGCTGTCGTGCCAGTCAAAAAAAAAAAAAATTAAAAAATTAGAAAAAGTGGTTGCGGTCAAGTGGCACTTCAGTTGTTGAAATGTGATTTCGAAATATTCCGCGTCGCGATTTTATTGATTTGGAAATTCGATTCCAAAGAAAGTGCTTGACAAAAACAATAATCATAAATAAAGCTGATTATTGTTTTTGTGACAAATTGTTTAAAAAATACTCCGCGTTGGGGTGACCGTAAGTGGGATGACCATAACTGCTAATGACGATGATAATGGCAATGAAATCCTGGAAAACCTTGATCTAAGTAACGAGCTGCAAGAGGCGTATTTTGTAGGTGACACCTTTTGTAATCCGAAAGCGATTAACTTAGAGCAGATTTCCATGAGGTATTTTGTTGGATACGTGGCGTACAAAATCATTCCTAAATTAAATTGTGAAAAATGCGGTGACGAATTGAGAAAAAGGTATGAAGTTTTGACTGCTCCAATTGAAATTTTTATTTTTCACAAAAATTATCAGTCAATTTCTGATTTTGGTATCATGATCTTTTTGCTCCTTCCAATTTCCTAATGATTGTATGCATAAAACATACTTTAATTTTTCATAAAATCTTCGAAGCAGAACCTGAAAAAATTGGTATAAGTCCCACTTGTAAAAATGCTACTCCTGAATGGTTCCATGGTGAGTGCTGTAACCATAGAGTCCAAATCTTAGATTTTCTTCTGGGCTGTGCAAAAAGGAAGTTCGAAAGAACGAAAATTGAAAATAATTGTTGGCAAATAAAAAAATTCTTATTAAAAATTATTATTATTTTATGAAAAATAAATTAAAACGAAAGTAAAACAATAAACATAAAACCTTCCAATAATATTTTTAATAAATAACTATAAACTCTCTTGTGCAACATGTTTGCACCCATATTTTACTACACCAAGTTCATGCATTTTTTTTGCTAATTGTAATTTGCTTGTGATTATAAAAAAGAAAACAGAAATAGCGACGCAAAATTTACCAACAACATCAATGCTATCCCGCCTGCAGGGCACAGCGCAAAAAACAGTATATCGCTTACGTTTTTTTGTTTGCCAATACACCCATACCTCACTTTGCGTCGTGGTTACGTTCCAAAAAAACACGACGCAAATTGAAACGACGCAAAGTGACTTATGATTTCCTATAGCAAACCATGTAAAGATCGAAGATAGGTTCCATGGTTACGAAAATACTACTTTTTAAAAAGAAAATTGAACAAAGTAAACATTTAAAAAACAAAAATAACATAACATTTTATTACATACATACAAAAAAGAAAAAAAAACAAATTCAATTGAAACAAAATAAAATATGCAATTAATTTATAAAAACAAAATAAAAATTAATCACTGTCTGATGAGTCCATAGTGGCTGTTGTCGTAAGTCGGCTTTCTTTCACAAAAGTTAGAAAGGGAATCCCCGAGTTTTGATGGCATGGCGTAATTAGAAACAAAAGACGTGCTATCTTTTAGAAAAAAAAGATAATTAAAAAAAAATGCAAGACTCGAACCCAAAACAACGCAACTTCGAAAATCTAACGACGCACAGCGAAAATTATTACTAATTCAGCAGCGACGCAACTTCGAAACAACGCAAAACGAAACGACGCAAAGCGAGGTATTGGTGTATAGTAATGCTATTCTCCGCGACAACAAAAGCAGCGATCATCGTCATGTTTATCAAGTGGCGCAACAGCAGCGAGAATACGAAATAGTACAGAAGCGACTTCGATTCACATGTTACGCCGAAGATACAGAGATTTCTGCTGTTAGTAACAGAGGGTCTACCAGCAGTACCCGCCATACAACGTGTTTGCTTGTATGAGATGCGCGTTCCCTACAAGGAATGCCTAACCGAAACTCCAGAAAAAAGTTAAAAATTTGTCTAAAAACTAACACATGCATAAAAATTTCCCAAATCTCACTAACACATACAAATCTGCATTTCACATTTTGGGATTTTATTTAGTAAGTGCGAATGAATCGTTATATTCGCATTAGTACGCTCCAAATTCTCTGTATGAAAGAGTGAGATGGCGCTATAAACGTAACGCGTCACCTGATTTCATGCACAAAACATTGTTGTGCTACGAGTCAGACGAAGAAGGCGTCCGCTGGCGAAATTTGTTTTGGAGGAACGTGTTTTAATTGGTAAAATTCTTTATTTTATTAAAAAATAACATTACATTTAATTATTATTTCATTATTGTTTTATATAGATGTTCCGAAGTTGTGGAAATTGCTCATTCAAGCAAAGAACCCTGGAAGCTTATATATTGTTTATATTTGTATTGTTTGTGTTGTGATTTTGTGTTTTCTCGCCTTTTCTGTTTGTATTTATGTATTTTTATAAAAACCAAATACATCTGTATTAAACTAATCGTGCAAATAGTCTTAATGTATATTTACGTTATGACTATCAGTTACGTCTAACCGACAAACCGGTCAGACCTATCTGGTAGATATACCGAATCGTACGTTATGTCTACCAGATAGGTCTGACCGGTTTGTCGGTTACATGTAACTGATTTATACGGTAGACATACCGAATCGTACGTTATGCCTACCAGATAGGTCTGACCGGTTTGTCGGTTAGACGTAACTGAATGGTACATGCGAGACTCAATGTGAGTAAGCGAGACAGCTGTACGTTTGCCAAGGTTTCAGAGTGCATGCGTTAGAAGGTGGTATCAAATCACACGGACACAAAATCAAGTCACACGTACACAAAAGGACTAGTCAGATTTTTCACACTGCTAGAACAAATCTGACTAGAAATATAACCGATATGTTGGTTATGTATACCGGTTATATAACTAGTCACATGACCGGTAGTCTCCTTGTAGGGTCATGACTCACGCACACAGCGACACTTGTGCCGCCTGTAGCATTCAGTGGCATGTTCCATGCGTGCGTGTTCACACACATACATCCATATTTTTCTCCAAATGCGCTCTCTTTTCCATTTGCTGTACGCACGCTATATGTACCCGATATACGACTAATTGTAAATTTTGACCTTCAAGATTCCTTCAAACACTGTGACTGTGTGCTTCGTGGAGCTGCGGAACTCGACGGCATAAACTACAAACGGCTGTTCATCGGCACAGTGAATTGATTCAGAGACGAGCGTTGAAAGGCAACGGTTGGCCAAGCGGGAACTTATCGCAAAAGCTAAAAGCAAACGCAAGTGTCGCGGTCATTTTTGAAATTCGAAAATCATAAGCGTCAGTAGCTGTCGGAATTCAGTTTCAACAACAGCATCAGCCATAATAGCAGTGAAGCGACAAACTCCAAAGAGTGCATTTTTCGTGTTCTTTGTGTTCTGTTTTTGTTTTCACACAAATTGCGCGATTTTCTGCATTTAAACCAAACGAGCCCTCAAAGCGACATTTGAAGAAGTGCATTGCAAGTGAATTTAACAAGAACAACCACCAACAACATTTAAAGGCCATCAAGAAGGCGAACAAAACAACAAAAGGTTAAGCTTCAATAGGGAAAGCGAAATAAAAGCTTCAACAACACTAAATAGAATAGAGGTGCGGACAACTACTAGTTCGGTGCATATCTGGTACATAGCGGACCCACCACACAACACCACACCACCCTTTGTACGAAACGTGCAAATACACCAAAGCGCAAAAAGCGAGAGAGCACATTTTGTGGCAATTGCAACAGACCATTTGAAAAAGCGGAAAAACTATCTACTAACGGCGAGAAAAGGCCAAGTAGCTGTTGCGTTAAGCAACAACGACTTCAATAGCAACAACATTCACAGTAAGATGGAAAACGAATTGAACGTCGCAATGCAGAGCGTATCTAGTGTGAACGTCGCGAACGGCTGCTGTCGTGGCAGCGGCAAACACACATCCCTACAAGGAATGCCTAACCGAAACTCCAGAAAAAAGTTCAAAATTTGTCTAAAAACTAACACATGCATAAAAATTTCCCAAATCTCACTAACACATTCAAATCTGCATTTCACATTTTGGGATTTTTTCCAGTAAGTGGGAATGAAAGAATATATTTGCATTAGTACCTTCCATATTCTCTTTATGAAAGAGTGAGATAACGATATAAACGTGGCGTGCCACTTGATTTTATGCCCAAAATGTCGTAGTTCACGCGAAGACTTCAACTGGTACGTCAGGCAAGCGTCCGCTGACGAATTTATTTTTGTGGAACGTTTTGAAGGTAATAAAATATTTACTTGACTAAAAAATAACATTAAATTGGATTATTATTTCATGATTGTTCTATATAGATCTTTTCCGAAGCATGGATATGGATAATTCAACAAAAGAACCCTGGAGGCTAAAACCAAAGGCGCCGGAAGAAATGTTGTGTTTTTTTTTGTGTGTCTTTCTCGCTTTTCCTCTTTGTATTTCTTTTTTATGATAGCCAAATACATTTTTTTAAACTAATCGTCCAAATAGTTTTAATGTATATTTACGTAATGACTATCAGGTACATCTAACCGACAAACCGGTTAGACCTATCTGGTAGACATACCGAATCGTACGTTATGTCTACCAGATAGGTATGACCGGTTTGTCGGTTAGACGTAACTGATTGTTACGGTAGACATACCGATTCATACGTTATGCCTACCAGATAGGTCTGACCGGTTTGTCGGTTAGACGTAACTGAATGGTACATGCGAGACTCCATGTAAGTAAGCGAGGCAGCTGTACGTTTGCCAAGGTTTCAGAGTGCATGCGTTAGAAGGTGATATCAAATCACACGGACACAAAATCAAGTCACACGTACACAAAAGGACTAGTCAGATTTTTCACACTGCTAGAACAAATCTGACTAGAAATATAACCGATATGTTGGTTATGTATACCGGTTATATAACTAGTCATATGACCGGTAGTCTCCTTGTAGGGATGCCACACTCAGCAGCAGCAGCAGCCGCACTACAATCACCACAGCAGCCAGCAGAACTGCAATTGCAGTAGCAACGGCCACACCAACACAGCATCCATCACAGACGAGACAGACTTTGTGCAAAACGGCAATGGCACTGGCAGTGGCGGCGCACAGTGGCTCAATTTGTCATTTCGGGTTGCAAAATTAATAACTCCTGAACGAATAGAGATAATTGGAAAATTTTTTTTGCTGTTGATTAGAAATTCATCAGGCCATTGTATTCTCAAACATAAACTCAATCGAGGTACAGGGTGCTACGTAATACTTTGCAAAATTTCGGCTTACGGTAAATAAGAATAATGCGAGCAACAATGATAAATTTTAGTTGCAAAATTAATGAAAATGCATTAAAAAAGATGAAAAGAAATAAGAAATTTAAGAAATAAGCTGAAAGAGTCAAATTTAAAGATAAAAATTCACAAATTTTGCTTTCAAAATGAGAACCAGGAAGTTCTAACTGCCACCCACTTTTCAGAAGCTTTGATCATAAAATAAAATAAGGATCAGGGGAAATGAAAGGCGTTATAGTGAAAGCAGTTTTAGCAGCAAGCCCGGGTCGCGTTAAAAGAATAAAAAACAGTATTCCCACCCCACCCAATGTGCTACCGATCAAATATAGTCCTAATGAAGCTTTAGCCTTGTTTTTAAACTCAGGATTGTCCAAAGAAAAATTGACTTTTTGTACATTTTTCGACGTAACCAATTCGACGTAACCAGAACGAACTGCTCCTTTGTCTTCGAAATAGTAAATATTTCAAACAGCTTCGAATTTTTTAAAAACATTATTGTGCTTCTTCTTCGGTTTAGTTGCAGTGGCGGAGTTGAAGTGATGTTTACAGCCCGATTCTGTACACTTGATAAATTCACCATATTGACTATTTGTCAAGTTTTTATTATTTGTCAAGAATCGGTATTCTATCACAAAAATAAAAGCTCTTTTCTTGATAAATTGTCAAAAGTTTGAATGCTATTGACAACAGCATACAAATTGAAATTTTGCCTATTGAAAATGGAAGAATTGTGCATGTTTACACTTTTACATCAGAGAAAATAAAAAAAAAATGTCGTTACCTCCCACGAATTATTTTTTGTATGCAAAAAGCGCCTATTGTGATGAAACTATTGAAAAAAACGCACGAACTTATTTCCAGCCCTGCCAGGATTCGATCCAAGGGCGCTCGGTATGAGAAGCCAGCGCGTACCCGCTGGGCTATCAAGGCCGGTTTTTTTTTGCAAAACTTACTTTACTTAAACTGTTTGTCTTATTTTTTGACAATTTAACAACTGTCGCATATTCACCTTATGTTGAATTAAATGAGCTTTTTACTTTATCAATGTTGGATCAGAATACGAGCAAAGCTTTTGCTTGATAAAAATCTTGACAAAATTTTTTGATAAAAAATTTGTCAAGAATGCACAGAATCAGGCTGTTAGTTTAAATTAAATTCGAAACTAACTTTACTTACATTCAAATAGCAGGCACTAAGCTTATAGTAATAGCAGGTACATGCAGTTCTTAGGTTTTTACCCGTTGTGATATTTTTGAACAGCCCAGACATATAAGTGGGTTTTAGGCAATGCACATAGATATAAGTTGTTTTTCAATAACTAATTGTTTCATTGGCGCGGTTCAACTCTATGACTAATGGCGACTGACTGAGTTTTGCTCAAATTAAAAAACAAAAATGTATGCCAGGCACAGTATAAGTATTTTGTTAAAAACAAAAGCATTACATCAAAGGATACATGACAGCTGATTGCCGGAAAAGAAAGCCAACTTGTTTTTCGCACGTGCGAACTGCGCATCCAGCAAAAGTACTCTTTACTTCGAGCTTACAGCAATATACGAAAAAAAAAGTCGACTTAATATGGAAGCTTGTATCACATCTTAAATTAAGCCAAAATCCAAATTTGCATGCCCTGGCAACGATTATAATCGCGTGTAATTGATTCACTATCAAAATCTTGACGAACTTGTTCGAACGCACGCACCCGAAAGCACAAAATTGCGCGAGGTGGCCACAGAAAAATCGCTGTAAAATCCAGTCGGGCAAAATCGGGCACCCGATCTCTCCACGGCAGTACTCACAGAAGACTAGTGAACAATTTTCGCAAAGACGGAAACGTGGCAAGTAAGGCCTTTGTTTTGAAAGCCTATCGAAATTTCAAAAAGAGTGATAAAAACAGTGCTTCAAGAGAGTGCCTATGAAAAGACAACAACAACAACCGACTTTTTTTTCTATATTTAGTTATTTACTACAAATGCCTTCTTTTACGATGCTGGTGCAAAAAGTTTCAATTAATTTGCTCCTTTCCGTATTTTAAAACTTCAGCTTTGCCGAAAAAGTGCAAATTGCTTGATATTATTTCACACTCTAAAAATTTCTCAACTTTGACGGGCTCTACAAGCAAAACGATTTGTCCAATTTAGTTAAGGTTTTCGGATTTCTTAGGTCCAAGCAGCCGCTGTGGCTCAGTTGGTTAGTGCGCGGTCCAAGCGAGTCGGATGCAGAGCGACGCAAGTTCGAATTCTGCATGTAGTAACACCTAAAAAATAACGGGAAACTCGTTTTCTCTTTCGGTGGCTGTCCTCTCAGCTGGAAATGGCAAACCTCTGAGAGTAAAAATTGCCTATGAAAAAGCTCCCAACCTGCCGTTCGGAACCGGCATAAACCTGTGGTCCCTTCCACCCGCGTACAAATTCACACGCACAACACGGGTGGTTGCGGGAAGCTAGGCCTTAGTCTCGCGTAAGCGGGCTGTCGTGCCAGTCAATAATAATAATAATAAGCATTTATCTATGGACAAGTATAGGGGAAAGTGGGGCGAATCGTTACGCTTTTTTGTAAGCCAAATATTTTTTATCTGCGAAAAAATTGTCGACCATGTTATATATCGTTTTGAAGCCTGTTATTTTGCGCAACTTTTGATTATAAACACTTAGGTGTTGGACAAATACGAAATAAGTTATGTCGATATTCCCAAAGTGTCCAAAAAATGGCATTTTAAAAAGTGTGGGGCGAATCGTTACGCAGTATGGGGCGAATCGTTACACTCGCTTTTTTCAAATTTTGAGGCGCTGAAATCAAAATATGTATACACAAATAATATTTCAATTATTTACTTCATTTTTATTAAGCAAACGAATACATGTTTCATGGTTAAATTGACCAACATGCCAAAAGAAAATGGTATATGAAAAAATGAAAAAGGAAAAAAGTTGATTTTTAATCAGAATCTGACTCAACATCAGCATAATCATTCGCAGCGATGGCGCTTCGACGCTGGCTTATGCGTTTCAGTGCTGCCTCAGATGATTTAGCTACCTTTTTTGTTTTTTTTTTTCTTGTCATCTTTGTTCATTTGTCCAGCCAGTTTTCTTGCTGCGGCATGCACCTTCTTCATTACAGCTTCTTCTTTTTTCATGGTTGCGGCTACTTTTTTGTTTTCCGTCAGTGTTTTCTTGGCTTCTTGAGCAAAATGCTCGGATTCAACCTCGTTGAATGATGCGTCTGACGTCAAAATGGAAGTTTTTCCTCGCTTTCTGCCGCGTTTGGTTTCAGTACGAGCTAGTGCCTTTGGATGTGGTAGAATATCCAGTAGAACATTTTGTAAAGAGCCTGTAGATGTTGCAGTATTCAATTGACGACTTTCCTCATCACGGCTTCCGATAGATTGATTGACAGGAATTTCAATGTCAGCACCGATGTTAATTTGTGATGCATTTAAAAGGTCTCTGTCTGTCGTTTTACTTGGTGCAAAGTCGATTTCTTGAAAAATCTGTCTGTCGAATGGACAAATTCCACTTGCACGGAATCCAGATTTTATATTGATTTCAGTTGCGCCAATTTCGAGTGCACGTGCAAAAACGGGAGGCAAATCACAGATTGTCATAGTCCGCCCAGGATGTTGTCGAATCCAATCCTTGCACAACGTGTTAGCCGCTGTTTTGAAAGCCTTAAAGACGCCTACATCGAGTGGTTGTAGTCGATGGCTGCAATGCGGCGGGAAAGAGAGCATATGAATACTATTCTCGCGGCAAAATTTCAACACGTCATAATTGCGATGATTGTCCAATAAGAGTAAAATCGGATTATCCTTTGAACATTTTGTGAATTGTTGGAACTTTTTGATAAAATCAAGAAAATTTTCAGAATTCATAAAGCCTGAAGGGCTAGCCCCACCCCAGCAACCCACTGGACCGCCATTTAAAAAGTGCTCTTGAAATCGTACTCTTGGAAAAACCAGATACGGTGGTGCCTTCATTCCATGCGCATTTATGGCTAATGCCATTGAAACAAGCGTACCGCGTTCGGCTGATGTAATCTGGCCAACTTGCCTACGACCACAGCGGCTGATAACACGATCAGGCTTATGAACTGTTGTGAGACCGGTTTCGTCTATATTCCAAATGTTGTATGGAGCAAAATCCACTTTCTCAGCCACTTGTTCGAAAAGATTGAAAAAAGCTTCCACATTTGCTTTGTTGAAAGCAGATGCACGCGCCAAACTTGTAGCTTCAGGTGTACGCATTGACAATTTTGGATGGCGGCGTAAAAATCCCCGGAACCATTCTATTCCAGCTAAACCATTAGATGACCAACTTGATGGATATCGTACACGCAATCGGTCGGCCATTTGGAAAGCCATATCTCGAGCCTGAATTGATGTAATGCCAAAATAGATATCGGAAGCATGTAGCATATAATCTTGCATGGCTGCTTCTACTTGAGGTGGAAAAATCTGAAAAGGAAAAAAAATGTTTACATTAGATTAGATTACATTCTTATGAGGAATCAACTTTTCATTCGAAAAGGTGATTCATTAAAGATCTTACTATTTGGCCACCTCGACTTTTCATTTCAATTGCAGAAAATGTTCGTTGCTCATACGTTGATGAAGTTGACGGTGTTGGCTGAACTACCGATGAAGTCGATGCTACCGCATCAGCAACTGTTGAAGTCGAAGGTGTTCGTTCAATTGATGTTGTAACTGTTGCTGTTGGAGTCAACTGGGTTGACAAAATCGTGATTTGTTGAGGTGCATCGTCCACTTCCATCGATTTGTTTTTTGCAGAATTGTGGCGTTGCAAAGTCATGACGCCCACACTGAATTCTCTGGCAGCTGCACGAAGAGACATTCCAAGAGAAACAGCTTCAAGTGCACGATTGATGGTGTCGGTGTCAGGTTTTTCTGTCTTACGAACATATGTTCTAACCATTTTCACAAAAATAAAATCTCTGTACACAAATGAACACAAATTTATGAAAACAATGAAAAGTTGCAATCATAGTCAAATAATAAAGTCATCCCGATAGTGACATTTTATATCAAGTACTCTTATTTTGATAACTGTTCGCTCAAAGTATTTTGAATTCAACTCGTTGCAATAAAGTAATGAAAAATAAAAAAAAAATCACGAAAATTATAAAAAACATATCATGACGAACAACACAGATGATTTTTCTACAAACACAAGCAATAACGCAGTCTTCAAAATTGCGTCAGACGCTTAAATGCATAAAAAATGACCGTCACGATTCGCCCCATACGAAATGTAACGATTCGCCCCACTGTGACATGTTTGCTATGGAATGGCTTAGCAAAGACACGGTAACAATATTTGCGAATTTTCTTTTTTTACGCGAAAGGCAACACAATAAAGATAAAAAAACATACACTTTCGATTGATCACAAAATTATTTAGCACTCAAAATTGAAAGATTGTAGACATCCAAATATGAATTTTACAAGTCACAAAACACATTTTACCCTGTCAAGCGTCAGTTTTCTACTGAGAATTGGAATGACACCGAACCAAATGAGCGGCTGAAGGTGACGAACATTTAGCTATGCGACATTTGATATATGGTGGCGTAATTTTTAAGATATCGCTCTGTAACGATTCGCCCCATGTAACGATTCGCCCCACTCTCCCCTAACAGTTTCCCCCAAATCGAACATGACAAAATCGACTTTTGCAACCTACGTCGGCAGAATCAGCCACTGTGCGGCGTGTTCGGCAGCGCTGCCGTTGTTACATCCAATTTTGCATACAAATCTGCGCAGCAGCATCAGCTTCAGCAACAGCAAGAAACAACACCACCTCCACCCTACGCCAGTGCAAGTGTCGCGGAAAAACGCAAAATGGTGCACGAGTTATGTCAGCAATTATTGCTCACGGACCAGCAGATCGAGGAGCTAACCTATCGCATCCTGCATGAAGTCAAGCGTGGCTAGGCCAAAGAGACCAACGATCGCGCCGATGTCAAGTGCTTCGTTACGTACGTGCAGGACCTGCCCAACGGCAATGAGCGCGGCAAGTTTCTGGCGCTCGACCTTGGCGGCACCAACTTCCGTGTGCTGCTCATTCACCTGAAGGAGGAGCACGACTTCCAGATGGAGTCACGCATTTACACCATACCGCAGCACATCATGATCGGCTCCGGCACACAGCTGTTCGACCAAATCGCCGAGTGCCTGGCCAACTTCATGGACGAGCACAACGTGTAGGAGTGCCTGCCGCTGGGCTTCACCTTCTCGTTCCCATTGAGACAACTGGGTCTCACCAAGGGCGAGCTGGTCACCTGGACGAAGGGTTTTAACTGCGAAGGTGTCGTCAACGAGGACGTGGTGCAGTTGCTGAAGGACGCCATTGCGCGTCGCACAGTGGCTCAATTTGTCATTTCAGGTTGCAAAATTAATAACTCCTGAACGAATAGAGATAATCATAGTATAATTATAAAGTAGTCTAACCTGAACTCTCCCCTCTTTTGAGTACAAATTTTTTGAAATTTCATTCACAATATTTCATTTTGTTGTACAAAATTTGTCAACAGAAAACATAAACTCATATTGATTTGACACAAAATATTTTCAAAACTCTGTTCATAAAATTTTCTGCCAATTTTTGTAAACAAAATAGAAATACATTAGAAATACTCTCTCAGGTTAGACTACTTTATTATTATACTATGAGAGATAATTGGAAAATTTTTTTTGCTGTTGATTAGAAATTCATCAGGCTATTGTATTCTCAAAAATAATCTCAATCGAGGTACAGGGTGCTTCGTAATACTTTGTCAAAGTTCGGCTTACTGTAAATAAGAATAATGCGAGCAACAATGATAAGTTTAAGTTGCAAAATTAATGAAAATGCATTAAAAAAGATGAAAAGTAATAAGAAATTTAAGAAATAAGCTGAAAGAGTCAAATTTAAAGATAAAAATTCACAAATTTTGCTTTCAAAATGAGAACCTGAATTCGAAAAATGTACAAAAAGTCAATTTTTCTTTGGACAATCCTAATGCCCCGTTCTGACTATGTCATATATGGTGTCATATTCAATGACGACAAACACTGCCATATATGTCATGTTCGTCCTATGTCGTCAAATGCGTTCTCATTGCACGGCAAAACTGACGAAAAATACATATGACAAAGTTTGCCAGCATGTTGACATTTTTTGTTTTCTCATCAAACGTAGTCAAATCGTTCGTTCGACACAAATTCGATCGTTCTCATTTGATTCTCGTTTCGTATTGGAAAATTGTAGTCATACATGCAGGCAAACGCAAATGACACCATATGACAACCCGTTCTCATTTAACTGACTACAAATGACACCATATATGACATAGTCAGAACGGGGCATAAGTTTAAAAACAATGCTAAAGCTTCATTAGGACTATATTTGATCGGTAGCACATTGGGTGGGGTGGGAATACTGTTTTTTATTCTTTTAACGCGACCCGTCTTGCTGGTAAAACTGCTTTCACTATAACGCCTTTCATTTTCCCCTGATTCTTATTTTATTTTATGATCAAAGCTTCTGAAAAGTGGGTGGCAGTTATTTTTCCCGTTGCCTACATAAGCTTCCTTTTTTTAGTGAATGACGCACAGTCCTGAGTTGACTTTTTCGGCCTTCCTTTTGCCGCCTTTGATGTCTATGGTTGGTCATCGCTTATGCTATATGCATCTCTTGCATCGAAGTATATTATTTTTTCTAACCACTCCTCATTACTCTGGACAAAATTGAATTTGGTACGATTTGCCGCAATCCATTTTAACTTGATAGATAAGTCCTGGATATCTTCTCTTTAGTCGTAGATGTGTTGGCTGCAGGCAAACTTCCTTCGACGAAACCAATTCGACGTAGCCAGAACGATCTGCTCCTTTGTCTTCGAAATAGTAAATATTTCAAAGAGCTTCGATTTTTTTTAAAACATTATTGCGCTTCTTCTTCGGTTTAGTTGCAGTGGCGGAGTTGAAGTGAAGTTTAGTTTAAATTAAATTCGAAACTAACTTTACTTAAATTCAAATAGCAGGCACTAAGCTTCTAGTAATAGCAGGTACCTGCAGTTCTTAGGTTGTGAGATTTTTGAACAGCCCAGACATATAAGTGGGTTTTAGGCAATGCACATAGATATAAGTCTACTTTTTGTTTTTCAATAACTAATTGTTTCATTGGCGCGATTCAACTCTAAGACTAATGGCGACTGAATGAGTTTTGCTCAAATTAAAAAAAAAATGTATGCCAGGCACAGTGTAAGTATTTTGTTAAAAACAAAAGCATTACATCAAAGGATACATGATAGCTGATTGCCGGAAATGAAAGCCAACTTGTTTTTCGTACGTGCGAACTGCGCATCCAGCAAAAGTACTCTTTACTTCGAGCTTACAGTAATATACGCCAAAAATAAAGTCGACTTAATATCGAGTTGCAAGCTTGTATCACTTCTTAAATTAACCCAAAACCCAAATTTGCATGCCCTGGCAACGATTATAATCCCGTGTAATTGATTCACTATCAAAATCTTGACGAACTTGTTCGAACGCACGCACCCGAAAGCACAAAATTGCGCGAGGTGGCCACAGAAAAATCGCTGTAAAATCCAGTCGGGCAAAATCGGGCACCCGATCTCTTCAGGGCAGTACTCACAGAAGACTAGTAAACAATTTTCCCAAAGACGGAATCGTGGCGAGTATGGCCTTTTTTTTTAAAATCTATCGAAAGTTCAAAAAGAGTGATAAAAACAGTGCTTCAAGTGCGTGCCTATGAAAACACAACAACAACAACCAACTTTTTTTTCTATATTTAATTATTTACTACAAATGTCTTCTTTTACGATGCTGGTGCAAAAAGTTTCAATTAATCTGCTCATTTCCGTATTTTAAAACTTCAGATTTGCCGGAAAAGTGCAAATTGCTGATATTATTTCACACTCTAAAAATTGCACAACTTTTACGGGCTCTACAAGCAAAACTATTTGTCCAATTTAGTTAAGGTTTTCGGATTTCTTAGGTCCAAGCATTTATCTATCGGACAAGTATAACAGTTTCCCCCAAATCGAACATGACAACATCGACTTTTGCAACCTACGTCGGCAGAATCAGCCACTGTGCGTCGCGACGACGTACAGATCGACGTTTGCGCCATACTCAACGACACCACGGGCACACTGATGTCCTGCGCCTAACATAGAAGAACCCCAACTGCAAAATTGGCCTGATTGTGGGTACTGGCTCGAACGCTTGCTACGTAGAGCGCGTGGAAGAGGCTGAACTGTTCGATGGCGCCCACAACGGAAAGCCACATGTACTGGTCAACACAGAGTGGGGCGCGCTGGGCGACAATGGCGCACTCAATTTCCTGCGAGTTCGATGACGAAGTGGACAAACACTCCATCAATCCGGGCAAGCAGCTCTTCGAGAACAGCTTCGAAGCAGCTCTTCGCCTGGTTATTGTGAAAATGGTCAAGGCGGGTGTGCTCTTCAAGGGCCAGGACTCCGATGTGCTGATGACGCGCGGCCAATTCTTCACCAAGTACGTGTCGGAAATCGAGGCCGACGAGCGGTAACTACACCAACTGCCGCCTGGTGCTCGACGAGTTGGGCATGAACGAGGCCACCGACGACGATTGCGCCAACGTTCGCTACATCTGCGAGTGCGTGTCAAAGCGTGCGGCACATCTGGTGTCGTGCGGCATCGCAACGCTCATCAACAAAATAGACGAGAAGGAAGTGACGGTTGGCGTGGACGGCAGTGTGTATCGTTTCCATCCCAAATTCCACACGCTGATGGTGGAGAAGATTACTGCGAAGTTTCGGCGTAAATTTTATTAAAGCAATTCTGTACTCCTTGTAAGTAAGCTAAATATGGGCTTCTTACATGCTGTTATGTAGGGGAAATATGTTTTTTTCAATATATTTTTTTGTAAAGTCAGTGCAACTGGGCTTTATAAAATATTTCTGTACATTTCTGAAGATATTGGATGCAACTAGCCGTAGATTATAGTGCACTGATCGCAAACAATCTAATCCTCTTGCTCAGGTAGCTTAAGAAAATGGCCAGATCGTAGTAACGAAGCAAGATTTTCTGTTTTTTTAGGTTTAAGATGGATTTTTGAAATGACGATTGTGCTCTCCCAAAAGTTTCACTAACTTAATGAAATTTTTTGTCAATTATGGAAAGTTTTAGTAAGATTATCCTTTATCCATTTTTAATTTTTACTGTTGGATTCTCTAGCTTTCTATAAAATCTCAAGCACATATACGGTTCCAAATAATTAACAAGTCCGTTTACTATTTAACGGAATACAAATTTTCAAAAAAAAGCATAACCGGAAATTCCCGTTATTAATTTTGTAATTAAGGGGGTATAACACCTTGAAGCTTGAATTTCGGCCTCTTTTTTACGATTTTTTTTAATGAATAAGAAATCGAGCTATTGAAAAAAGGCTTTTAGTTATCTTTTTATTATACATTCAAGTTTTACAAAAAAATTTTTTTAAGTAGAAAATCAATAAACAAACACTGAATTCAGACCGTTTTAAGGGACCACTTGTGAGTCCGGGTTGTGTACACGATTTCGGCTAACTGGTGTGACCTACAACAAAAATCCAATATATTTATTAATTATTGATAGATTAACTGTGGAAGTACATAGGATTTTTGAAAAATATTAATTTTTGTGAATTTGACACTCGTTTGAACAAAAAACGTAACATTTATACTCAAAAATCTTGCATTAAATGAGTTCCCGAAAAAAAAATAACAGTTCAATTAAAAAATGGCTACGTACTTCCATGGAAAAGTCTATTGAGAGAAGAAAAAATTTTATTTCAAGTGAATCTGATAAAAATTGTGGGAGTTCTGATGTACACCAGTTTGAAAAAAGGTGTTTTTCAGAAATCAAGTTTGAAGTTTCCAGTTTATCTCCACGCGCATAGAAGCTACGTATAAATATGGCTATTTTCAACATGAAAAAGGTCTTCACCGACTAAATGTTCATGGAATTATATTCTGTATACATAAAAGTGTCATTTAAGCAAAAAAAAAAATCAATTTTTCGGACCCTTAAAGGTGTTATCCCCCTTAATTAATAATAATGCGGGCATGACAGCCCGCATACGCGAGACTAAGGCCTAGCTTCCCGCAACCACCCGTGTTGTGCGTGTGAATTTGTACGCGGGTGGAAGGGACCTACAGTTTTATGCCGGTTCCGAACGGCAGGTTGGGAGCTTTTTCATAGGCAATTTTTACTCTCAGAGGTTTGCCATTTCCAGCTGAGAGGACAGCCACCGAAAGAGAAAACGAGTTTCCCGTTATTTGTTTTAGGTGTTACTACATGCAGAATTCGAACTTGCGTCGCTCTGCATTCGACTCGCTTCGACCGCGCACTAACCAACTGAGCCACGGCGGCTGCCGCGTAATTTTGTACGCAAACTTATTCTGCACCGTTTTGTGAGTATATTGCCAATAAATACGAATATATGGAAAATTATTATTTTTATTCATCTACAACAGAACAAAAAGTGCAGTTAAGGCATATATGAAAAATGTGGATAAGTTTTTATAAACAGATAACCCTTTTTTGAGGTCAAAATTAATCTACAGGGTAGGCCATTTAAAGTGGAAGCATCTGGTAACTTAACCTATAACTTTTGACAGAGCTGTCAGATCGACTAATGACATAGCGCGTTGGAAGCGTCATTCCAAGACAATTTATACCATGGAACAGTACACTCCAAAAGAACGTGCTGAAATTGTTCAGCTTTACATTCAAAATAACTTCTCGATTGTGAAAACCAAACGTGCGTTTCGTGCAAAAAATAAAGTTAAAAGTGCTCCCGGTGATAACACCATAAGGCGTTTATACGCAAAATTTGTGAACTCCGGTAATGTTAGTAATGCCAACCACTCATCCCGACAACGCACAAGACGTTCCGATGAAAATATTGAAGCCGTACGAGCCAGTATTGAGGCGGATCCAAGAACATCGAGTTATCGCCGTTCTCAGGAATCGGGAATCACAAGGACCACGCTCCGACGCATAATTCATGGTGATTTGAAGATGTTTCCTTACAAAATCCAAATGGCACAAAAACTAACCCCAGATGACTATACGCGTCGCCTCCAATATGCCAAATGGTCCATTGAAATGGCTGAGAACGAACGTGACTTTTGGCGAAAAATCATCATGTCAGACGAGGCACATTTCACGTTGAATGGAGGCGTAAACAAACAAAATTGTCGCTTCTATGCCACTCAAAACCCTCAATTATTTGAGGAGCAGCCTCTATACGACCAAAAAGTCACAGTTTGGTGTGGTGTTTGCGCCGATATGATCATCGGGCCGTATTTTTTCCAAGACAACCGTGGAAAGACCTTATCGATCGATGGTGACCGTTATCGAGCCATGATAACCAATTTTGTGATGCCAATTGTTCGTGAAAATGGTTTGGATGACTTTTGGTTGCAACAAGACGGCGCTACATGCCATACAGCACGAAAAACCATCGATTTATTGCGGCCATTGTTCCCCGGCCGAATCATATCGAAAAAAGGCGATTATGAGTGGCCACCGAGATTACCCGATTTGACGCCGCCAGACTTTTTTTTATGGGGCTACTTGAAGTCCAAGGTATACACCAACAAGCCAAGGACACTAGCTCAACTCAGAGCCAACATACGCCGCGAAATAAGAGCCATATCGGCCGATACACTGGCAAAAGTTATGGAAAATGCCGAAAAAAGGGCACATTTTGCGGCCAAAGCTAATGGTGGCCATTTACGCGATATCATTTTCAAAAACTAACTAGAAAATTTCTCCTTGGACCAAAATAAATGAATATCGAGATGAAAACAAAAAAAAAACATTTTTTCCTCTTTTTTTCCAAAAACAAATGCTTCCACTTTAAATGGCCTACCCTGTATATATATAAAAACGAATCGTGGTCCATTCGGCTGCTTAAAATTCGAGAACGGCTGGACCAACTTGGATACTTCCTTCGGCGGGTTTGTTCGAAATTGTTACGTGAAGTTTTATAAAAAAAGAAAAGTTCGGAAAACGGGGCGTGGCGTCACCAGAATACATTTTTAGACAATAACTTTGGAATCATAAAACACATATCAAAGAAATTTGGTACAAACTTACTATTGAATCATGTTGTTCGACCGAGGGAATGGGGCGGGTATTTAACAAGGGAGCGTGGCACCGCCCATACAAACCATTTCTTTTATATGGAATAGCTGCGGCATTGTAAGTCGCACAGCATTGAAATGTAGTGTACCGTCGCTTCATAGATGTGTTATTCTACTGTTAAAATTGTATGGGCGTTGAACAAGGGGCGTGGCCCATTTGTTTGACTCAAACTATCCGCATAATTTTGTAAGTGTTACTCGCACATCAATGAAACTTAGTACGAATTTACCATTTACAGTCATTTCCACAAAGGGAATGGGACGGGTATTTACCAAGTGGGCGTGGCACCGCAAAACAACTTAAATCTTTTATATGGTATAGCTTCGGAATCGTAAGCCGCACAGTATTGAAATTGAATATGCCATTGTCCCATAGAAGTGTCATTCTACTGTTAAAATTTGATGGGCGTTGAACAAGGGGCGTGAAAAATTTTTATGCAGCAGAACTGTAAGTCGTTTATCAATGAAACTTGGTATGAACCTACCAGTTAATCATATCTTTCGATAGAGGGAATGGGGTTGGTATTGAACAAGGTGGTGTGGTATCGCACATACAACTGAAATCTTTTAAATGGAATAGCTTCGGAGTTGTAAGCCGCACAGCATTGAAATTTTGTGTACCGTCGTTTCATAGATGTGTTATTCTACTGATGAGACTTGATCGGCGTAGGTCAAGTGGCGTGGCACATTTTTTATGATCCAACAGTTATGCAGTACACACACACATCAGTGAAACTTTGTACGAACTTTCCACTTAGTAGCACAATTCGACTAGAAGAAAGTTGTGAGCATTGGACAAGAGGGCGTGGTACCGCCTACATTTTTATATACATAGATTGTTTGCCCTGACTGACTGACTGATTGATTGATTGATTCATCATCGCTCAGCCCAAACCGCTGAAGCTACAAACTTGAAATTTGAACTGTAGATACATCTTGGAAAATGAACCTCCGCTAAGACGGGATTTTTTGAAATTCGGGGTGTGTAAAGGGGCAAAACATGTGTTAAGGTGTTGTATGTGATTTAAGAGATTTATTGACTTCGAACTTCCTGAAAATACTCTAAATCAAAAATAATTCGACACGTATTTTATAATTTTTCGAAAATCAAAATTTAACTGGACCAATAATGGGTTAAGATTTTTTTAAGGGTAGACTCGAAAAAAAAATGAACCAATAGGCCTATTGAGTTCAAAAATTGTAAAAATACTTGAAATAAAAAAAAAATTATACACGCGTTTCTCTTTATTTTCAAAATCGAAATCTAACTGGATCAACGATAGGTTAAAAGTATGTATGGAGAAACAATATTTTTTTAGCCTTTTGACTTCAAACGTGAAAACCAAACGTGCGTTTCGTGCAAAAAATAAAGTTAAAAGTGCTCCCGGTGATAACACCATAAGGCGTTTATACGCAAAATTTGTGAACTCCGGTAATGTTAGTAATGCCAACCACTCAGCCCGACAACGCACAAGACGTTCCGATGAAAATATTGAAGCCGTACGAGCCAGTATTGAGGCGGATCCAAGAACATCGAGTTATCGCCGTTCTCAGGAATCGGGAATCACAAGGACCACGCTCCGACGCATAATTCATGGTGATTTGAAGATGTTTCCTTACAAAATCCAAATGGCACAAAAACTAACCCCAGATGACTATACGCGTCGCCTCCAATATGCCAAATGGTCCATTGAAATGGCTGAGAACGAACGTGACTTTTGGCGAAAAATCATCATGTCAGACGAGGCACATTTCACGTTGAATGGAGGCGTAAACAAACAAAATTGTCGCTTCTATGCCACTCAAAACCCTCAATTATTTGAGGAGCAGCCTCTATACGACCAAAAAGTCACAGTTTGGTGTGGTGTTTGCGCCGATATGATCATCGGGCGTATTTTTTCCAAGACAACCGTTTAAAGACCTTATCGATCGATGGTGACCGTTATCGAGCCATGATAACCAATTTTGTGATGCCAATTGTTCGTGAAAATGGTTTGGATGACTTTTGGTTGCAACAAGACGGCGCTACATGCCATACAGCACGAAAAACCATCGATTTATTGCGGCCATTGTTCCCCGGCCGAATCATATCGAAAAAAGGCGATTATGAGTGGCCACCGAGATTACCCGATTTGACGCCGCCAGACTTTTTTTTATGGGGCTACTTGAAGTCCAAGGTATAACAACAAGCCAAGGACACTAGCTCAACTCAGAGCCAACATACGCCGCGAAATAAGAGCCATATCGGCCGATACATTGGCAAAAGTTATGGAAAATGCCGAAAAAAGGGCACATTTTGCGGCCAAAGCTAATGGTGGCCATTTACGCGATATCATTTTCAAAAACTAACTAGAAAATTTCTCCTTGGACCAAAATAAATGAACATCGAGATGAAAACAAAAAAAAAACATTTTTTCCTCTTTTTTTCCAAAAACAAATGCTTCCACTTTAAATGGCCTACCCTGTATATATATAAAAACGAATCGTGGTCCATTCGGCTGCTTAAAATTCGAGAACGGCTGGACCAACTTGGATACTTCCTTCGGCGGGTTTGTTCGAAATTGTTACGTGAAGTTTTATAAAAAAAGAAAAGTTCGGAAAACGGGGCGTGGCGTCACCAGAATACATTTTTAGACAATAACTTTGGAATCATAAAACACATATCAAAGAAATTTGGTACAAACTTATTATTGAATCATGTTGTTCGACCGAGGGAATGGGGCGGGTATTTAACAAGGGAGCGTGGCACCGCCCATACAAACCATTTCTTTTATATGGAATAGCTGCGGCATTGTAAGTCGCACAGCATTGAAATGTAGTGTACCGTCGCTTCATAGATGTGTTATTCTACTGTTAAAATTGTATGGGCGTTGAACAAGGGGCGTGGCCCATTTGTTTGACTCAAACTATCCGCATAATTTTGTAAGTGTTACTCGCACATCAATGAAACTTAGTACGAATTTACCATTTACAGTCATTTCCACAAAGGGAATGGGACGGGTATTTACCAAGTGGGCGTGGCACCGCAAAACAACTTAAATCTTTTATATGGTATAGCTTCGGAATCGTAAGCCGCACAGTATTGAAATTGAATATGCCATTGTCCCATAGAAGTGTCATTCTACTGTTAAAATTTGATGGGCGTTGAACAAGGGGCGTGAAAAATTTTTATGCAGCAGAACTGTAAGTCGTTTATCAATGAAACTTGGTATGAACCTACCAGTTAATCATATCTTTCGATAGAGGGAATGGGGTTGGTATTGAACAAGGTGGTGTGGTATCGCACATACAACTGAAATCTTTTAAATGGAATAGCTTCGGAGTTGTAAGCCGCACAGCATTGAAATTTTGTGTACCGTCGTTTCATAGATGTGTTATTCTACTGATGAGACTTGATCGGCGTAGGTCAAGTGGCGTGGCACATTTTTTATGATCCAACAGTTATGCAGTACACACACACATCAGTGAAACTTTGTACGAACTTTCCACTTAGTAGCACAATTCGACTAGAAGAAAGTTGTGAGCATTGGACAAGAGGGCGTGGTACCGCCTACATTTTTATATACATAGATTGTTTGCCCTGACTGACTGACTGATTGATTGATTGATTCATCATCGCTCAGCCCAAACCGCTGAAGCTGCAAACTTGAAATTTGAACTGTAGATACATCTTGGAAAATGAACCTCCGCTAAGACGGGATTTTTTGAAATTCGGGGTGTGTAAAGGGGCAAAACATGTGTTAAGGTGTTGTATGTGATTTAAGAGATTTATTGACTTCGAACTTCCTGAAAATACTCTAAATCAAAAATAATTCGACACGTATTTTATAATTTTTCGAAAATCAAAATTTAACTGGACCAATAATGGGTTAAGATTTTTTTAAGGGTAGACTCGAAAAAAAAATGAACCAATAGGCCTATTGAGTTCAAAAATTGTAAAAATACTTGAAATAAAAAAAAAATTATACACGCGTTTCTCTTTATTTTCAAAATCGAAATCTAACTGGATCAACGATAGGTTAAAAGTATGTATGGAGAAACAATATTTTTTTAGCCTTTTGACTTCAAACTTGGTGAAAGTACTTCAAATGTAAAATAACTCGATACATGTTTTTCATTTTTTCCGAATATTAAAATCGGGCGGTTAACAGTTTGTATGGCTAAACTGTAAAAAGACATGAATTAATGGGGTCACGGACTTCAAACTTTGTGAAGTACTCTAAGGGCCGTTTTCTCATCTTCCCTTTAAAGTGACCGGTAGCTAAAGTGAACTTTAGCTAAAGGTCACTTTAAAGTGGCCGGTAAATATTTTCGTTTTCTCATCTTCCTGATAAATATAAATTTAACAGGTCTGATTTTTTGGCATCACTGGTCAGCATTGGGCAGCACTTGGCGGCGCAATCAGCTGTTTGTGAAAAATTATAATTATTTTTGAAGGAAAAAATAAAAATTTTGCCTGGCAAAATCTTGTTGATGCTTTTACTGGCAAATGGGGCGTGTCCCGACGTTGGAAATCGTTGAGGGACAAGTTTGACAGCTTAAAGCGCAAGTCCAAGCTGGAACTTGCAGCGCAGAAGAGCGAGACGTATCGCACAGGTGGCGGCCCAGCAGCGATTGGACATGTCAGCAGTGCAAAGCAGTGAAATAGTCAAATTGGCTGTTATATGTTATATTTGCCGCATTTTGTGACTCCGTACTTTCAAAAGCGTCTTCCAGTGCATGAATTTAAGAAACACGCCTATTTTCCATACCGAAAGATCTCAAATTCAAATTTCATTTCAAATTGTAATTTCATTATCAGCTGTTTTTTGTTTGTAAACAAACATATGCATGTACTTGGCACCATTTCCACTTAAAGTTCACTTTAAAGTTTAACAGCCACTCAATCCTCCCGGTAAATTTTATCGGGAGGATAGCTTAACGGGCAGATGAGAAAACGAAAATGCGTTTATCGGCCCGTTAAAGTGAACTTTAAAGTTAACGGGAAGATGAGAAAACGGCCCTAAGTGAGAAACAATTTGACACGTGTTTTTCACTTTTTTTAAATCAAAATCTAACGGGGTCAACAATGCGTTAACAGTTTGTATGGAGAAACACGATTTATTGGTCCTTTTGACTTCAAACTTAGACAAAAAGCATTTCAATCAAGAAATAACTAAAATGTGCTTTTCATATTTTTGAAAATCGAAATCCACCGTGGTAAACTAAGGGTTAAGAATTTGTTTAAAGTAAATGTGAAAACTCATGATTTAAAGGGGCTTTTGACTTCACAGTTTTTAGAACCACTTGACATCAAAGATAATAGACATATGTATGTTTTTTTTCAATCAAAATCTGACGGGGTCAACAATGCGTTCAAAATTTGTATCGGGTGAAGCCAGAGAGCTTGCGTGCGAAGCCGCGGGGCCCTGCTAGTCATAACATAATTTTGACTCCAGTACCAGAATCAAAGTAAATCCTAAGTAGCGCCACTCTTTTTTGGCCGGACACTAGTGGCAGTGTTGCCGCACAAGCAGTGCTACCGCATAACGATTTTCTGTTGGTTTTGGGAGTAAATTTTATGCCTAATTTTCTGACTGCTCTTTCCAATCAAGAAATAAAGAAATGTTTGAAAGATTAAATATCTTAACAAAACTGTAAAATTACTGGAGAAATACAATAGTTATTACCACAATTGATTAAAATAGACAACATTTGAATAAAAATTTCAATTTTTCTTTCCCACAAATAATTTCATGATAAAAACATAAAACATTCTAAATCAATATCAAGGTAATTTTGTTATTGTACAAGGTAAAATGCGAACGACAAAGTTTCTTGCAATAAATTATTTCAAAATTTGTGTGTTATAGTATTGTCGTGCATCTTCAGAGCTCTTAATACGTACTAAAAATATGTTTTTATTCATTTTGATTGGTAATATAAACTCACAACACGATAATTTAATCAAAAGATGATGAATGTGTTCAGAAGAACATTTTCGTATTCATTATTAAATTTCTTTGATGCGACTGAACTGAATGAAATAATTTTAATGAAATCATAATCATTACAAACATTTCCCATCTTAATACATTTCTATATTCACCATCGATAACAAAAATGTCAACCCTGTCTTATAATAATTTGACCACTTTCACCACAAAATGTGCAAATTTCACCTCCAAATGAAATGTCATTTTTGATTACATTGTTCAAAAGGAACAAAATATCGCAACGAAACACATTAAAAATTAATATAATTAAATATAATAAAGTGCAGAAGTGAAACCGGGTGAGTATCTATCAATCTCACTTTTTTAAATTGTATTTTCTCTTTTAGGTAGCCATATTGCGCTCGAGTTGCAGAAGCAAGTCGCGGAAATGCAATTCGCCGGGTAGCCATTATATCCAGGAGCAGGAGCATATTCCTCGGTTTGCTCCATCGAAATGCAATGTGCGAATTGTAATATAAGTCTGAATTAAATGAAGACATATCTAATACGTCGCTTTAATTTCTTTTTCCCCACCACTTTGCCTGGATCTCTGTCTTGTCGTCGACCAATTGAAGGATTATACAAGCACGGGAAGATCCACTTAAGCGTTTGGCGAAACGCCCAAACGATGAACGCTATGTGGATGTGGCAGATCGCAAGCGACCAGCAGGCACTGACAGTCGTTTCGAGGCACCACCGCCACATTTTGATGCAAGTCTAGTGTCATCCAGAAGGTACGTTTTACATTATATTCTCTTGTTCTCCCTAGGCCGAAAAAAAATATTCTGAAAACATTCTATTAATTTATTTGCGTGTTGGTTTTATTCCGCAGTTACGATAAGAAGCGTGACGATTATGGCAGCTCAACTTCCAGCAAGCGTGGCATTGACGGCTACACAACGGCCACGAAACGCCTGGACTATTCCAAGCGCGACGATAACACAAGCAGCAGCTCAAAGCGGCCAGCTATTGATGATTACACTTCAGCGCCGGCAAAGCGAAGCACCGATGACTACAGCAAACGCAGTACTAGCGACTACATTTCATCGTCCACGTCGTCAATGGCAGTGACATGTATGTGGCATGGCATGTACACTGGCGGCCGGCCAGCAAAGGATCATTATGGTGCACCGGTGTCCCCCTATTGAAACGCAATCGAAAGTTTGATGTTTGGTTGGTTCAATTGAACAGCATCAATACACACATAAGTCGTATTACATTTTATTAAACCCTTTTTCTAATTCAGCAAAACGCAAAAGCAGACATCGAATCAACAACCATAACAACTATCGGCAGGCGGCATCCTACTGCTAGCAGCATCTAGATCTGAAAATGTGTTTGCTTTTTCCACACCACCCAAGGGGTACGCAAAATGGCGCGTTACCGATGTTTTTTGGGTGCTCGGTTCCCCTGTAGGCATATTTTCACGCTTACAATATTTTTTATACTTATGATGTACATATAAATATATGTAATAAATAAATATATATATATATAATTTATATATTAGATAAAAAAGATATATACAGTTAAGTTAACTTATCCACCTAAGCATATACAAATCTAGGCAACAAAGTGGTGGGGAAAGGAAAAAATAAATTTTTTTGTGTTTTGAAATTGCCCTGAGAAAGTTATAATAAACAAATTAATTGGAAAATTAGCAAATTAAATTAATTTCATTAGCAACTGACAATGACTTGTGGTGAATATATATAACGAAGGCAGAGTTGCTCTTGAATAACAAACGAAATAAATTAAATGTGTTCATAAATTTTGGTAAAAACCAACTAATTTACTAGAATTTTATTTAGCTTTCTTTTCTCTGGTTATACCAACATAAAAAGTGAGCGATTCCTTTATAAAATCGTCTTAAATTACGTTTAATAAATTCATAGAAACTGCAATTTTTTCAGTATTTTTCACGTACACGCAATCCTGCCACTAGTGTCCGGCCATCGTGGTGAGCTCAGTTTTACACGTGAACAACAACAATTTGGCAGTTCTTGTCATACAGAATCGACGCCTGGTTGTCAAAGAGTGGCGCTACTTAGGATTTACTTTGACCAGAATAGCTCTCAAGGTGAACGGTAGTCCCTTCTAATCGCTCCTCTATACTTTGTGTTAACGCGAGCCAAAACAAAAGCAGAAAAATAATAAAATTGTAAATACACTAACACAACAGTGGTTACAACAATAACATAATATAAATATAAGCACAAAAGAAAAAGAAAACTAGCAACACAATTGCTTGTTCAGTCAAATAAAGAACATTACCCACATGCAAAATGAATAGTGATCCACCTGACAAAAATAATAAAACAAATCAACCAGAATTAAAATGGGACAAAACAATACAACCAATATTTACGACTCCGGGTTCAAAATATCTTTACATCTCCAGAACCAACTCTCCCTATACCCTCACCAATTTTTCACCTTTTCTACTTAAAAAAGCCATCGACGCCACATGTGGCGGCAAAGTAGAAGAATGTAAAAAATTACGTAATGGCAATGTCCTTATTAAAACAAAAAACCATATGCAAGTAAATAAACTATTGACATTAACAGCACTTACCAACAATATAACTATAGAAATAACGGAACACAAGACACTAAATTACTCTAAAGGTGTAATATACTGCGATGGCTTGCGTGGTTTACAAGAAAGTGAAATTCTTACTGAACTAAAAACCCAAACGTACACCAAGTCTTAAAAATTCTCAAAAAAGTAAACAATGAACTTGCATCAATTGAGATACCTACTGCAATTAAAATAGCTTACGAAAAAGTAAACATGCGTCCTTACATACCGCGAGCCCTTCGTTGTAATAATTGGTTTCGATATGGTTACTTATCCAAATTTTGCAAAAATAATAAAACCTGTGCTGTTTGCGCTAATGATTTCCATTTGAACATTGATCTCAAAGAACAATGCAAAAACAAAAAAAGTTTATTAATTGCTTAGACCATCAAATTCTAGCAAGCAAGAGTTACAAGCAATAAAAGTAACACTTAAAGTCGACAACAAATCCGCTTACCAAATCTATAAAGAACGCCACCAACACGACACCCCCACCTATTCATCTATCACCATAAACAAACCAGCAGCTGAGTACAACAACAAACCATTTAGCCAAGCTCCAGCACAAGCAAGCCAACATTGCTCTACCATCCCAACAACAACGAATCGCCCGCTCACCAGCTAAGGACTGTATCGAAAAGAAAGTGCACACTTTCTAACTTAATTTTCTTGCAGCATATAATTATTTTTTAATTCTAAAAATGCCGTTTAATAGAGTAGGCCTTGAAATACTGATTTCATACAAATTTCGTTTCATATATTTTTATATTACGAAAATTACGCGTATCGAGTTAGACATCCTCAAAAAATTTGTGTACAGTTGGTTCACTGAAACAGGTGCTTCGTACAGAAAAACACCCAAACGACATCGCGTGTCCATAAACTTCGCTAAAAAAAAATGATTCTTAAGTATGGTGAAAATTGCACTATCAACGACATACCAAAAAGTGACCGTAAAAAGGGTCCTAAAGACCCAAAAATGGAAGAAAAACTGAGGCATTAGATTGACGAAAACAAGTGCATTTGTATTGGAAATTTAGCTAGAACGAGTGTGACGATGGTGCAAAGAGTGAAGCAGAGGAATAACTTAAAAACATATAAAAAACAAACAATACCAAAAAGAAATGAAAATCAAAAAGTGCCTGGCAAAACGCAATGCAGAAAACTATACACTCGTCTCTGCAAAGAAAAAATTTCGGGCATCATTATGGATGACGCGACATATGTAAAAATGAACTCAAAATCACTGCCAGGAAGAAATGAGAATCCGCTAAAATCACCAGAACTACGTCCAATAGAGCGCTACTACGCAATAGCCAAAAGAAACCTTATGAAAGATGAACAAGAAGCTAAAAATATTAAGGAATTAAAAAAAAATTGGAGAAAATCAAAAAAACCCATAACGCAAACAGCTGTACAAAATTTAATGAAGAGGGTCAAACAAAAAATTAGATATACATTTATTTGAAAAACAAATTTGTTATTTAAACAAAAATCCTTAGTCCTTAAAGTATATGCAACAAATGTTAAAACAAAAAATCTGATCAAAAAAATTTACATTAAAGTTATACTTCAAACTAAGCGTGCACTTTCTTTCCGATACAGTCCTTATATTGACATGATAACCGACTCCGAATTAGACAATGAGCTCCTCCCATCAACCTCTAAACCTAAGCCAAAACGCCCCGAAGATACCAAACTTAAAATCTACCCAAAAAACACGCCTAAACGACTCATTCAAGGGCTCACAAATAAATCAACGAACAGCACAATAAATACTTACTTACTTAACTGGCCATAACAACCCGTTATCGGGTTACGGCCTGCCGCAAAACTTCTCTCCAGGCGCCTCTGCTTTGCGCGCGCCTTCTACAGGGCCTCTTCAACTTGGTCCTTCCACCGGAGACACGGCCTCCCTCTTCGCTGTCGACCTCCAACCATCGCATCGAACACCTTTTTCGCCAGAGCTTCGTCTTCAATGCGGCAGACATGACCGAGCCAGCGTAGCTGCTGGATGTTTATTCGCTGCGCTACGTCCATGTCCTCATACAGCTCGTTATTGGTTCGTATACGATAGTCGTCACCAACACGAACAGGGCCGAAGATTTTGCAAAGTACCTTCCTCTCGAACACTTCAAGGGCCGCTATGTCGTTTCGTGTCATTGTCCATGCTTCAGCGCCATAGAGGAGCACGGGCAAGATAAGCGTCCTATAGAGTGCAAGTTTTGTCGGTCGAGAGAGGTCTCTACTTCTCAACTGCCTACCGAGACCGTAGTAGCACCTGTTGTCAAGAGTAATCCTTCGCTTTATCTCCAGGCTGACATCATTGCTGCTGTTGATGGCGGTGCCAAGGTAGACGAATTCCTTGACAACTTCAAAAGTATACCTGTCGGCCTCGACGTGAGACCCTAGCCGCTGCGAGTCCCTGCATGTAGACAGCATATACTTCGTCTTGCCCTCATTTACCACCAGACCCATTTTGGCAGATTCTCTTTCGATAGCCGCAAAGGCAGCGGTGACATCTCGCTTGTTACGTCCGATGACATCAATGTCATCAGCGTAGGCAAGGAGCTGGACACTTTTGTTGAAAATTGTGCCATTACGATGTACACCGGCCTTGCGCAGAACACTCTCCATGGTGAAGTTAAAGAGGTCGCAGGACAAAGGATCACCCTGTCTGAAACCTCGAACGGTATCAAAGGGGTCGGAGAGGTCACTTCCAACCTTGACGGAGCTGCGCGTGTTGCTCAACGTCGCTCTGCAAAGTCTCACGAGCTTTGCAGGGATACCAAGTTCAGACAATGCGGCATATAGGCGATCCCTTATCGGGCTATCGAATGCTGCCTTGTAATCGATGAAGAGATGGTGTGTATCAATTTTATTCTCATGGATCTTCTCCAAGATTTGACGTAAAGTGAATATCTGGTCCATGGTGGACTTAACAGGTCTAAAGCCGCACTGATAAGGTCCAATCAGCGCCTTGGCGAGTGGCTTTAATCTTTCACATAGTACGCTCGTCAGGACCTTGTATGCAATGGGAAGTAGGCTGATACCCCTGTAGTTGGTGCATATTGTTGAGTCGCCTTTCTTCAGCACAGGGCAAAGGGCACTGAGGTTCCAATCGTTGGGAATTCGTTCCTCCAACCATATTTTGCAGATGAGCTGATGCATGCACCCAATCAGCTCACCACCGCCGGCCTTGAACAATTCAGCTGGTAGCCCATCCGGCCCTGCAGCTTTACTGTTCTTAAGTCGCGACCCGAACCTCGTTATGGCTGGGCGGTGGCACATCCACACCGTCGTCGTCGATTGGTGCCATCTGGACATCTTCACCACTGGCGGTATTGTTCCCTTCGTCGCCTGCGACGCTTAACTTTTTGGAAGAATTTTCGGGCGTCATTCGTGCTCCTGCACTCTTCGATTTCCTCACGCTCGCGCCTTTCTTGCTCCCGTTTCTTGCGTCTTAATAGGCACCTCTCTTTCTTCCTCTCCTCCCGGTATTTTTCTGTCATGGCTTGCGTGGCGGCCGATTGCAGGGTCTTCTTGTAGGCAGCGTTCTTCACTGCAGTGGCTGCGCCACACTCTTCATCGTACCATTGGTTTTTTGGTGGTGGGCGTCGAAAACCAAGGACATTTTCTGCGGCAGCGCGCATAGAGTGGGATAAGTGAGCCCATAATCCGCCGATGTCATCAGGTAGAGAGGGGGAGCGACCGAGCTGGTTGGAGAGTTGAGCAGAGTAGGCTTTGGCTACCCCTTGTGATCGCAGCTTACTGATGTCCAGCTTTCTTCGCAAACTAGGTTGTGCGGTCTTCGCTGCGCAAAGACGCATGCGTACCTTGGCTGCAACAAGGTAGTGGTCCGAGTCGATGTTGGGTCCTCGGAACGTGCGCACATCTAGAATGCTAGAAGCATGCCTTCCATCAATCACAATGTGATCAATCTGGTTGCGGGTGGATTGATCGGGGGATAACCAGGTGGCCTTGTGGATATCGAGGTGCTGGAATCTGGTGCTACTAACTACCATGTTTCGTGCCGCGGCGAAATCGATCAGCCTCAGACCGTTGTTCGAAGTGGTCCCATGGAGGCTGAACTGCCCGACTGTGGGGCCAAAGATGCCTTCTCGCCCGACCTTTGCGTAGAAGTCCCCGAGGACAATTTTGACGTCGTGGGCCGGGCACCTGTCGTAGACGTCCTCGAGCTTCGCATAGAAGGCATACTTGGTCGCGTCGTCCTTCTCTTCCGTCGGGGCGTGCGCGCAAATTAGGCTGATGCTAAAGTATTTAGCTTTGATACGGATCGAAGCCAGCCGTTCGTTCACCGGAGTGAACCGAGAGACGTGGTGGCGAAGTCTCTTGCTGACCACAAATCCGCAGCCAAATTCGCGCTTCTCCGCATGGCAGCTGTAGTAGATATCGCAGTCTGCTCGCCTGGAGCAACCTTGTCCTGTCCATCGCATTTCCTGGATGGCGGTGATGTCAGCCTTACAATTCGTGAGGGCTTCCACCAGTTGGATAGAGGCATCTTCCCTATAGAGGGTCCGGACATCCCAGGTGCATATCCTCAAATCATGGTCCTTAAATGATTTGCTGTGGTCGTCAACATTGTGGGCTCCTTCCGAGGCTTGTTTGCTGTTTGCTTGTTTGATTTTCCGTGGCGGGCACCAAACCCTGCGCACAACCCAAATTTTAAGTCCTGGGGATTGGACTCGCTGCACACATTAGTTCACTATTCAGCGGGTGCCAAATAGCTATCCAGAAGGGCCGCGCGGAGGCTGTGCATCAGCTTGGATTGGACAGGGACAAGGATCGTTCTGGCATTCGCCAGGTTGAACGCAATCAGAGACTTTACCTTGTATGTCCGCTCCCTTCCTTCGTAAATATACTTAAAGAAAATTAAAAATAAAGCATTGAAAATTGAATATAAAGACAATATTTTGTTTTCAACATGATAATGACCCTAAGAACACAGCTTTCGACGTCCGTATGTGGCTTATATACAATGTTCCACATTTTCTACCACATCCGCCAGAATCACCCGATCTAAATCTCATCGAACACCTTTGGGGTGAATTGGAAAGACGGGCTCGAAGGCTCAATTTAACTAATAAAAGCCAACTAATGAATATCCTTTCACTAGAATGGCAAAATATAGGAGCGACATTACCAAAAATTTAAAAAATCGATGCCTACAAGATCTAACGAAGTATTGAGAGAATGGGTTATGCTACAAAGTATTAATTATGCCATAACATAATGTTTCTTTAGTTTATAAGTAAGTGTGCCAATATTTTTGTCCATGTCAAAACCGACTATGAAATACATTTGTTTTTATTTTGTCTAAATAAAAGAAGTAGTATGTAAATTTTGTATGCCCTGCAATGAAGGTGATATAAATGCATAAGTTCACATTTAAAATTAATGAATTTTATGTTTTGTTAATCTGAAATTTGCTGTTTTATTGAACAATCGTTGCTGTGTCAATACTATTGTCCGTCACTGTATGTGATCTAACTGTTCTTCATCTGCTGAGTGCAATGTGTCAGATAATTCTAAATTTGATTCATTTTCATTTTGTTAATTTAGTTTAGCGGTGCCTTCCTGCCTGCTTAAAAAATCAGCGACTTATATTTATTTTCGCTGCCTTTAAGGTATTCTATGTCGTAATTGTACTCTTGTAACTTCAAAAGCCATCGCTGGTGAATTTCTCATTTCGCTTACTTCCAATACAATAATCCTTCGTAGGATTTCGAAAGGAATGGGAGACTAACTTCATTATTTAAGTAAATTTCTTTATTTTTTATAGTAAGTTCTTTAATATTTTTTGAAATCCAGTCCATTCCTAATAATAAATAGTATGGTTTATTGATGTACATTGCAATCCATTTAATTCTGGCATTGCTGGGGTAATTGAACTCTTCTGGGCATTTTCATTTATTTTCATTTATTTCATTTATTTATTAATAATTAGTCAAAGAACAATTAATTGCTTACTGACTAATAAAGAACAGTAACAGAGTAAATATTACGTAACAATCGATAACTTAATTAAAAACAGAGTTTAACAAGTTCATAAATATAGCTTTAGAAGCAGTGAAATCCACCGAAGAGTTCATTGAGATCTTATTAATTTCTATTAGAGCTCGCAAAAGAGGAGCATTTAAAGCATAATTCGTTTTGACGAAACCAACATTGAAAAAATCAAAGTGCCGGAGAGATCTACAAGGGATGTTGAAGTGAATCCTCTCTAGGAGGGAAGTCAACCAACCCGCAAACAACATCAAAAACAAATGACAAAGATAGGATGGATCTTCTATCCTGCAAGGTTTTTAAATTAATGAGCTTACAGCGCGAGACGTAAGATGGAACAGGATCCTGAAAGTGCAGTGATTTCAGAGCGAAGCGTAGGAAAACCTTTTGAATACGTTTCAAGCGATTAACGTGGCAATAGTGATATGGCCTCCAAATAAACGAGGCATACTCCAACTTCGAGCGAACAAGACAGGTGTAAAGCAGTTTGAGAGTGTAGGGATTGGAGAACTCGGAACTATTGCGTCTCACAAAAGCTAACATGGCATAGGACTTGGTAATGGTGGAATTTATATGACTTGTGAAAGAAAGCTTTGCATCAAAAACTACCCCCAGGTCCTTAGTCTCAGTAAGAGATTCCAAATAAGTATTTGAGATTCGGTAGGAAGTCTGAAAGACAGAGTTGTTTTTAGAGAATGACAATTTAAAGCACTTATTAATGTTCAGCGGCAGACGATTGCGAGAGCACCACATGTTGACAGCGTCAAGTTCTGCTTGGAGTGCCTGAGAATCGGCGGAGTCCCTGACTGTAGAGTAAAGTTTCAAGTCATCCGCATAAAGCAAAAAACTAGAACCTGAAAAACAACTGCTGATGTCGTTTATAAATAAAGAAAAAAACAAAGGCCCCAAAATACTACCTTGAAGTACACCGGAAGTTGCAACAAACGGCCGAGATGGAATATTGTCGACAACTACCACACAACTACGATTACTCAAGTAGGACTTGATCCAAGCCAGAAAGACCGAGTGCAAACACATGTCGGACAGCTTTTTGAGTAGGATCTGGTGCGAGACTCTATCAAAGGCTTTAGAGAAATCCGTGTAGATAGTATCAACCTGGAGACCCTTTTGAAATGCAGAGATGCAGTCCTCTGTAAAGACTGCTAGATTAGTTATCGTTGATCGCCCAGGGATAAATCCATGCTGATTAGGGCAGATAAGACTCTTCACTGCGAAAAACATTTTGTCTTTAATGATGCACTCAAACAATTTGGAAACAGAAGAGAGTTTAGAAATAGGTCTATAGTTAGCGACGTCACTCTTGTTTCCACTCTTGTAAATGGGGGAGACGAAAGCCAGCTTCCAATCCTCAATGAACACACCAGAGGAAAGTGATTTATTAAAAATCACCTTCAACGGATATATAAGGGCATCACAGTTTTTGAGCAAAATCGCTGATATGCCATCAGCATCTGTTTGCGAAGATGTTTTAAGCCGTATTATACCATTTGCCACGTCTTCAGTGGATAGTGAAAGGGATCCAAAATTCACTGATGCTTTGATATTACTTAAAAAGTCAGCATCCCTATCAGTAACTGAAGTAAAATTGGAACTGAAAAAAAGAATAAAGCAGAAGGAATACTGGAACGAGACTTTTTTAACTTTACAAATTGCCAGAAGGCTTTAGGATTAGATTTGATGTTCGCTTCGTAGTTGGAAATATACTTTTTATACAAGAATTTATTCAAGCAATTGAATTTCTTTGAGTAATGCTTGTATTTATCAAAATAAACTATCTCACGATTTTTTTGGAATTTCCGATGCCATTTGTTTTTCAAGTTCTTTAGCTTCATGAGAGATTTAGTTTGCCATGGCAGTTTGTACTTCTGTTTTTTAACAAGAGGAATATTATTACGGCAAACTTCAATAACTTTATCCTTAAAGACATTGTAGCAGAACGCTACATCCGCATTAAGCAGCAAATTATCCCGTTCTAGATCCGACAGCAGTAGATTTAAGCTATTAAAATCACAAAGTTTGTAGTTAAACGATAATGCGGGCTTATCATGACTGACAGTTGAAAATTGATAGAAATCAAGTTCAAGAGTCAGAGGAAGATGATGCAAGCCCGACGTGGAAAGAGCAGAATGACATTGCGATAGGTTAAAATTTACATCGTTGGTAACATATACTAAATCTAAGAATCTGCCAAGTTTATTGCAGCAGCCATTAACTTGCAAAAGATCGATACTCAAGAAGCTATCGACTAAATACATTTCACAGGAACTGTTGATATTGCTAGGAATTAAAACGTTATTATTGTACATTTTGTAGCCACTGTTTTGTTGGGACCTTTTACCTCTCTTTGGATAGTGTTTATCGTTGTTATTGAATCATTAATAAGTTTGTATTTATTTTCGGAAAATCTTGTTTGATTTAATATGCTAACCGTTGAGCCTGTATCCGCTAGTGCTAGGTACTGTTCATTTTCTATTGTAACTGCTAAAAATATTTTACTTTGATCCGAGGCTAATTTGTAAAAAACGTATCATCAATTTCATTTGCTTCATTATTATTATTTTTTTATTATGTTTTTTTACTTTGTCGGAACGATCTAGCAAGCGCAGCACTCAGACAATTATACGTCCATTGTACTACGACTTGTTGTTCCCTGTTAATATGCTTTAAAGCTACCCGATTTCCGAAGAAACCTTGATAGATCCTGGGGTGCCAAGGAGCCAAGGTTCTGCTTCTTAGCACATCAGTGCCAAACATCTCAAACCTGATACGAGCGAACGCGGGGCAGAGACACAGGAAGTGTTCCGCCGTCTCAACGTCCTCCCCACAGGCAGGACATAGGGCACTGTCAGATTCCATGTGCTTCGCCCATAGGAAATGGCCCGTCATTAACCCGACCATCTGCCTGCAGTTTCTTCTGCCTAGTGACAAAAGAAACTGTGAGCATTTGTCGGATATGGCGGGAAGCATAAGTTTCGTCCACCTGCAGCCGCTCTCAGCCTGCCATGCTCGCTCCTGGGTCATAGTGACCCATTCGTTAACTGTGGCTTTGATAGCTGCAGATGGGAGTGGCAGAACAGGTTCAGGGCCGACAAAATCAGCCTCAGAGCCCATTCTAGCTAAGGAATCCGAGGTCTCGTTACCCACAATTCCTGCGTGTCCCGGGACCCAGGTGAGCATCATGCTATTGTATTTGCCAACATAATTAAGCCTGGATTTGCAGGACCTGACTAGCACGTTGGAGGGTTGTCCAAGGCCATAAGCGCAGCTTTGCTGTCGCTACAGACACAGATAGACCTGCCTTTCCACTTACTCTCTACGACAACGTTCATCGCCTCAAGTATCGCATGCACCTCTGCCTGAAACACAGATGCGTGCGAGCCTAGGGCAAAGAACCGTCTAGTCCCCGTGGATTCCACGAAGACCCCAGAGCCAGAACCATCTTCCGTTCTGGAGCCGTCCGTGAATATACGGAAGCAGTGTTTACCGGGCTCATCCTCAGGATACAACCAAGAGTGAGCCTCAGGCAGCAACACCATGTACCGCTTTTTAGTATGACAGTTGTAGGCATGGAGTCGAGGGGCATGGACATGACTGTGAGGTCTATGTCGGTGCCAGCACAATTATCCAGTGCCGGACAAGCGCCATACCACTGGCCACTGTGTTTTAGTCTTCGGATGGCCTTTAGGGCCTCTCCTTGGATGAAAACATCAAGTGGAGGAAGGCTCACCAGGGCATCTAGCGATGAGCCAGAAGTAGTTGGAAAGGTTCCAGTACAACATATGGCCACAGTGCGCTGCAGTCTGGACAATGTTCTCTTGACCCCTGCAAGAGAGAGTCTGCTCATCCAGACTACCGATGCGTAGGAGATGATGGGTCTTATCAGAGCTTTGTAGATCCAGAGGATCTTGCTAGGGGAAAGACCCCACGTTTTCCCAAATACACCTCTGTATTGCCAGAAAGCCGACAGTGCTTTCGATGTCTTTAGTTCTACGTGAGATTTCCAAAGGAGTTTATCATCTAGGATAACTCCCAGATATTTCACCTCCTTGGATAGCTGGATAGTGACCCCCTTGAGTGTGGGCAGAACGACTCTATCAAGCTTCCTCCTCCTGGTAAAGAGAACCATACCAGTTTTGGCGGGATTAGCAGATAGCCCGTTCGCATTACACCAGGTGTCAATCATATCCAGAGTTTTCTGCACCTTTCTGCAGATGTACATAAGGGAGGGGCCGGTTACGAGACAGGCCACATCGTCCGCGTATGCTTGTGCGTAGACTCCAGAGTCATTCAGAGTAATGAGCAGGGGATCAATCACCATGCACCAAAGCAATGGAGACAGCACCCCACCTTGAGGGCAGCCTCTATTTACACCGGATGACACCAGTAGATCGTCCTCTGCCCGCACCGTCATGATTCTTTGGGCTAGCATTAAACGTATCCAATTTACCAAAGCCCGGTCTACGCCGTGTCGGCTAGCAGCGTTACACATACTGTCAAAAGTCGCATTGTCAAAGCGCCCTCTATATCCACAAATATTCCCACCGCGTAGTCCTTCCTGTCGATGGCTCGCTCTATCCTACCAACCAGATTTTGTAGAGCCGACTCGCAGGACTTCCCACTTTGGTAGTCATGCTGAAATGGAGACAGATGATGCATCTTAAGCGACTCCTTACATATCCGTAACTCCACCAGCCGTTCGAGACTTTTTAGCATAAAAGAAGTCATGCTAATAAGTCTAAAGCTCTTGGGGCTAGTGTAGTCGTCCTTTCCGACTTTTGAAATTAACGCGACTCTCACCATCCTCCAAGGGCGTGGTATATAGGCCAGTGCCAGGCATGCAGTGAAGATTTTCTTCAGTGCCATGACTACTGACTCTATACCTTCCCTCAACACGATAGGATAAATGCCATCAGGACCGGGTGATTTGAAGCTGTCAAAGGACTTGATGGCAAATCGATTCGCAGCTTCATTCGCCACAGTTCTGGCGACGTACCAGTCATGTCGAGAGGGTGTGATTGCCATAACAATAATTCCCTCCAGGGACGAATACTGCTGGGCAACAGTGACCTGATTTCCTGGAAAGTGAGACTCCATCAGTAGACTGAGTGTCTCACTTTTCCTCTCCGTGTAGGAGCCATCAGGTTTCCTATGCGACCCCAGCTTCGCGGTTTGGTCCTTTTTCAGAACTTTTACCAGCCTAGCTATGTCGCTCAAGGATTCAATGCCACTACAGAAATCTCTAAAAGAGGCCTTCTTCGAACCTCGAATAAGCCTCTTATAGTTCTTCTGAGTGCATCGGTAGCGCTCCCAGTCCTCGTCAAGATTCGTCTTGAGGGCCCGGTTGAGAAGTTTTCTAGACTCACGCCTTAGCAACTGAAGCTCCCTATTCCACCACGGAACAGGGGTCTGGCCAAGGGGAGGTCTAGTTGGGCAGGCTAGCTCGAAGCTTGATGTTAGGGCAGTATTAAGATGCTCAACAGCCGCCTCAATACACCGCTCCTTACGAATTTTCGGTGGCGTCGCGTATTTATTCCGCAATGCCTCCCGAAATTTCGGCCAGTCTGCGTTTTTCGGGTTCCTAGAGGGCAATGGCATTTGTGCCTCCTCGCCGCACTGAAACTCGATATACCTGTGGTCCGAACACGATTCTTCGTTAAGGACTCTCCAGTTGTTGATTGACCACACCAATCTAGTATTAGATAGAGTGATGTCAATCACCTCCTGCCTTCTTGTAGTCACAAACGTAGGCTGATTGCCAGTGTTGTGAATATTCAGGCCGGAGGATGCAATATACCCGAACAGCCGAGAGCCTCGGTTGTTGCATTTGCTGCTGCCCCAGATTGTGTGCTGGGCATTAGCATCGCAACATCAAATGAGACCGAGATTGCGCTGCTCACAAAACCTCACGAGACTAGCGACCTTCCCAGGTGGTGGCACTTCCAGTGCATCGTAAGGAAAGTACCCAGACGCAATCACGAACCTCGACCATCCGTGCATACCCTTGAAGCTCACCTCAGCAGCAACCAGGTCCTGACAGCAGAAAGGGTCAAGACTAGTCACCGTAAGATGAGATGATACTATAAGACAGGTTCTAGGTCTAGTCGAACTCCTATCATACAGTACAGTGGCCCCTTTCAACGACTCAAGGCCACAGACCCGGCCCCTAAAGACCCAGGGTTCTTGAATTGTTGTTATGTGGGGTAGTGTGTGCAGCCGGGAGAGCCGACTACTTAAAAGTGCAGTAGCGGCTTTGGAATGCTGCAAGTTGATCTGCGTTACCGACAGAGGCCGATACCTACAAGAACTGTCTGAGCCCCCTATCTGGGATAGACATAAAAACTGACAGTCCCAAAGAAGAGACTGAGACAGTTCCCGTACCGGGAGCCCAGGACATCAGCAGAGGCTTCATCGATTCTCACCACAAGAGAAGCACCTTCCTTACCTTCCCGGTTGGTACTCTTGCGGTGGTGGAGAACACGCCAAAGCCTGGTGTCGATGCCTGGGTTCTGGGCACGCAGACAGGAGAGCACATCCGCTGTGGCCAGGTCTGGGTCCGGTATCCAGCAGATGGCTTTCCTGAGGGACTCGACCTCGCCTTCGTAGACCGCGAAGAGAGTGGTCCCCTTAGGAAGCAACTTATTGACTGCGTTCCTGATCCAGTCAAAGTTGGCCTGAGACGCACACGACACCAATATAGTGCCGTCTTTTGTCTCATAGCCCTTCGCATTGGCCTCAGGACCGGAGGCAATGACCCGACGCATCAGTTGGCTTTTGCAGAAGTTGAGTTCTGCATCAGTCAACCTGTGGTCAGGGCCCCTTTTCCCAATTACTGCCATCGGCTGCGGGCCGGCAGCCTTCTCGCTATACGATGGCTTGGCCGCACCTTTGGAAGTTCTTGGGCGAAGATCCAGCTCGCCGCCCTCCGCTGACGAAGGTTTCGCCGGGCAGGCAGACGTGCTGGGTCGGTGGCTTTGGACATTCCGCGGCTTACTGGCAACACACTTCTCCGCCGCTTTGGCTACTGCCGGGGTTACGCTCGTGCCTTTGGCGGCCGTGGCGCACCTGACGACAGCAGTTGCAGGGCAGGTAGGCGTGCTGTTTTCGGCTGCAGTCTTCATCCGATTGCCTCGCGAGCCGGACGATTTGGAGACCTCCGTGCTCTCCGCCGGACCAGTGGCTTCGGTAGGTGTTACCTCAGCCGACCTGGGTCTTTTGGAGGACACGGGTTCCGGAGGGTCGGCCGTGTCGCCTGCCTTTTCAAGCCGGCGCATAGCCATCCGCTTCCTTCTGATCCTCCTCGCCTTGCTCCTTTTGTTTGATTCCTTAGAACCACTGGAAGGTCGTTCAGCCACCGTGGCAGCTTCCCGACGCAGGCCCTCTGGCTCCTTGGAATCATCCGTCGAAGAAGAGGAGATCGTGGTAACGACCCCGCTTTCCACCAGGATGCGCTCCCGCCGGTAAAGGCGGGAGACTTGAGCAATGGTTGGGGCCTCCAGAATCCTTGCCCCTGCCGCCGAAGCGGGTGGATTGCCACTTATGTGGATTCCACCTGGAGTAGTATCCATTTCGTTTTCCATTGCCGCGATTGGTTTTATTTCGGGACTCCCCCCTAGCCAGTTTGGTCCGCGGATGGTACCCATACTCTAGACCATCATTGTGGTGGACGCAACAGACATGACTCCTGTTCCTCCAAGGGTACCGAATGACTGACGTCGTTTGTCTACCAAGGTCCCCCTATCCGCCACCTGGGGACGCGTCCGATGGGAGATCAGGCAGCTCCACACTGCTTCATTATTACTCATTGCATCTACGTCCATTGGCTCTGGTCTTTGTCTATTCTGCTGGCTTAAATTAGGTCTACTGCCATTTTGTCTAAATTGCTGAGTTCTGTTATTTTGCCATTGGTTGGCATTTGCATTAATATAATGAGCGGAAATGTTATTTGTTCTAGATTGGTTATTGACATTAGTCTGGTTATTAGTAAAATGATTAGTATTTGTGCCTCTATATTGATAAGAATTAGTGTTGGTTCTTTGTTGGTAATTTGTATAATTTTGATTACTTCTCCTACTATTGTTATCATTAGTTTTTAAAATCATATTTAAATTTAAATCGCTGTGGTCTTGGCCAATAAACTTGCGGATTTCTTTTCTAATTTCTGTTAAATTATAAATATTCATTATAGTATATGACAATGTGCCTGCCACTAGTTCTTTTATCCTCTGCACGAGCATTCCACTAAATACCAGGTATGCGCCTATGAAACCGGTAACGACATCTAGCGGTAAATAGCCGAATATTTATAAACTTCGGAACCGTACCAAATGTCATGTTTACTTCTTCTGTCATATGTGAACAATATTTAGTTCACAATTTGTCAAGTTTCATGCAACAACGCATTGTTTGACGCTCCGGAAAATGTCGGATTAAGTTACAGTTAATTTTGTGTTACCATTTGAAGAAAAAAACCTTCTAAAACCTGGTGAAACGGTTAACGGTGAACGTTACCAACAACAATTGGCCGATTTGAACCGTGCTATACGCCAAAAACGCCCAGAATATGAAGCCAGGCAACACAAAGTGATTTTCCTCGATGACAACGCACCACCACACCGCACTAGAGCCACCAAAGAATTGGTTGCATCGTACAACTGGGAAGCTCTTGCTCATGCGGCTTACTCACCAGACTTGGCGCCTTCGGATTATCACATGTTCGCATCGATGAGCCACGCATTAACGGAACAGCGCTTCAATTCTCACGCAGAAGCCAAAAAATTGATCGATGATTGGTTTCAGGCAAAAGACGAAACATTTTTTTGGCGAGGCATCCATAAATTGCCTGAGAGATGGGAAAAATGTGTAGCTAGCGATGGCCATTACTTTGAAGAATAAAATTGTAATCATTTCCTCACAATAAACGTGTTTTTTCAAAAATAATTACCGATTTCATAATAATTTCAGGCGCATACCTGGTATGTCCAGCACTGTTTTTGTCTCTTCGTAAGCAACATATTCTGTGATTTCCTCTACAATTTCTCGAATCTTATTATCTAGATTCTCTATGCTACTCACTCTAAGAGAGTTTATTCTCCTCGAAATTTTCATCTGGTCGTTCCTGGGCCGATAGTGGTCCATTAGCCTTTCCTTGCATCTTTCTCACGATGTTGGCGGATTTATATTTAACAAATTCTTCGGCTTTCCCACGATTTTGAGGTTGTATATGGTGTTGAAGGCCTCCTGCTCCTCTCCGGGATAATCCAATAGGGCTCTCCTGACGCTGTCAATGAATGACGGCAGCTGTCCTGGTTCCCCCTCGAATGCTGGCAAGTATCCTAATTCCTTCTCCAGTCTCGTTCGGGCCGAAGTCCGCTGTTGTTGGCTAAGAATGTTCGTTAGCGCAACTAAACATTGTTCCACGGTACTCATTGTTATATTTCGACTCCTGTCGAAATCTCTATTCCTTCTTGTCCTTTCAATTTTGGTTTCTTTTTGGAGTTGTTTCTTCGCTGCAGGGTAAATTTGCAGCAAATTTCCTGCAGCTGTGTTTCTCTCCTGTTTGTTGGTTACGGTTGAAGTCGTTCACGTCGTTCTTCCCGTTTCCGTCGTGGTTACGTTAACCGACTGCGCCAATTAAAAATGTTGAATATCAAACACAAACCAACTTAGTAAGTCGACCGTCTTTATTTCATTCCAAATCTAGACTAACAACTTATTGCCCGTATTCGCATTTGCTGCCTGACTTCGCAACGTTCGTTTTTCGTTGACTTTTGTGTTTTGCTGACTTTGCAGCGGAAGCCGAAATTCAGGGCTCGGCAATTGCGAGTACGGGTTAATGACTAAAAATATTGAACTTTTATGTGGAGCGGTCTTCTGCCTACCTTATGGCCACCGCTAGCGGTTGGATGTCCGACGGCAAACGGTGGCTAAAGGGCTGGCAGAATGTGACTAGACCTCCTCGTGGTGGCCGCTGGAAACAGCCACCCGGGTGTGGTCATGTCTCCTCCCGGGTGGCTGGCTAACTAGTCACGCTTTCCCCTTCATTTCTCCCACCTGCTATTATCCTCTCGTACCAACATCCTTACACCCCCTAATCCAGGGTGTCATGTGATCCGTGCCCATTGGATGGTTTGCAGCCAGGGGTATCCGGCTGTATTCTAACGGAACCTATCCGATACCGGTCCGCCTCGGATAGTATGAAGAACTTACCATGATACGGGGCTCTGTCATGGCTGACCTTTCCCTTTCCCCTATATTACCATAGGCCACCGAAACGCCTCGTCGGAGTAGGTGGCCGAAGAACCAGATGATGATGAGCACCTTAAAACTCGCCTCGGATGGAAAGGACGAAGGACAGACCGACGTCAATACTCAGCGTGACGCTGAAACCCAGGCCAAGGGCGGTTGGAGAGACCAACCGTCTCAAGGTCACATGGACAGTGATTGTTCACAATCAAGCTTGACCATGGTGTCCACTTTGGTAGCTGAAGGGGCCATTTCGGGCGGATTACCATCGCTGGTAGAAGCTACCGAAGCCGTCTCACTTAAGAGAAAGCGGTTGACGACTTCTCAAAAGAAGAGACTTCGGAAGCTGATGGCGGGTGGTAAGCCGTACGAGGTTGCTCTGAAGGTGGTCCTAGAGGACAACACAGAAGCAAAGACGGACGGCAGCAGTAGCAAAAAGGAAACGGCACAACCCGCTCCCAAAAGGATGAAGATAGGTCCATCCTACGCCGAAGCTGCTGCTGCAATCAAAGTAGGTATTCTTCCAGAAGAATATCCGACCATCCATCTCGATCTGGAGGGGCAGAAAGATGTCGAGAAGGCCATCAAGGAGGAACTGCATAAGCTCCCCATTGATGGTCCTCAAATCCGATTTCTAGGCTGCTCCTTCAAACCGGGATGGATCACCGTGAACTGTGCCGATGAGGCGTCGAAGAACTGGCTCAAGGAGGTGATGCCAAAAATTCAACCAGGAAACAAAAAGCTGAAGCTGGTAGAGGGAATTGATATTCCCAAACCCAACATTGCCTCGGCTTTCTTTCCTGGTTGCTCCCTCCCGGCCGATGAAATACTTCGAATGCTTCGAATGCAGAACCGCTCATTACCCACGGGCAACTGGAAAGTAATGAACGGAACTGTTACGGCACAGGGATCGGCGCTAACGCTGGCCATTGATGATGTGTCGGCCCGCTTGCTCGCTGAGCTGAACGACCTCCCTTTCTTTGAGCTGGGAAGGATTCAGTTCCGGGTGCGGCGTGAGCAAGGGACAAAACCATCAGTGACCAGTGATGGTGGGACGACGACGAACAGGACTCCCCAGATTAAAGTGGCTGACGAAAGACCGTCCACAAGCCGACAAGCAGCCCTAGTGGTACGGACAGACCGGACCGCGAAAAGGACTGAAACCCGAACTGGCGACAAACCGCCAACACTGACAACAATGAGACCTGTAAAGAATGCCTCAACTAAACCCGTCCGGAAGACTCAATTGTCTGGAAAGGATAATCCGTCCAGGCGACTGAGCCTTTTGGATAAGTCTGCAAAAACCCCGAGCAGCAATGAACGGGTGCAGACAAGGGGTAGAGGGGGCAAGCGAGCAGGTACTCATAGAACGTGTATTGTGTTTAATGGCATTTCTGTCTTCCCGTTTACAGATTTTGTTACGCCAGATCTGAGCGCGGCCAAGATCAATTGCAACTCCAGGGAATTGATCATAGCGTCAGCATACTTCCCTGGAGATGTGCCCGAATGTCCCACGACGATAGCAGAACAGCTTGTTGCTTATGCTAGGGACAATCGTCTGGAGCTGGTCCTAGGGTGTGACGCGAACGCCCATCACACTATCTGGGGAAGCACGGACACCAACGCTAGAGGTGAGTCATTATTCGATTATATACTCTCACTAGACTTAAGTATATGCAATGTCGGAGGTAGTCCGACGTTCATAACTAGAACTAGGGAAGAGGTGCTAGACCTTACCCTAACTACTTCTCTATCGAAATCACTTGTCAGCAACTGGCGAGTATCCGAAGAGCCCTCATGTTCTGACCATAGACATATAAGGTTTAGGTTAGGTGACAAGTCACTGACTGCCGTGTCCTTTAGGCCAAAAAGGCAGACCGACTGGGACAGCTATTGTCACCAGTTAAGGCACGACATCACTACACAACTTGAAAACAGAGTTGACACAATAGATAGGCTGGAAAGGGCATCCAGGAAACTCCAGGAAGTCGTAGTGAGCGCCTATGAAGAAAACTGTCACTTAAAAACTAAAACTTTTAAAAGACAGACACCTTGGTGGAGCAGTCATCTTAGCTTGCTAAGGAAGGGAGTACGGAAACTATTCAATAGGGCCAAGCGGAATAACGACTGGCAAACCTACTCCGATGCTCTCACCAAATACAATAAAGAGATTAAGAAAGCCAGGAGGGAATCTTTTAGACGCTTCTGCGAGGACGTGACTGACGCGAACTCAGGCTGTAGGCTGCAAAAGATTCTGTCAACCGATAAACCATGTCCGATTGGATCCTTGTCTAACGAACAGGGTGAACTCACAAATAGCGCGCAGGATACATTAGCCCTGCTCACTAAAGTCCACTTTCCGGGATCAGAAATAATAGACGACCCCGACCATAATAACTATAGCGGCTGGCAGTCACACTGCCCCAGTAGGGATGATTGGAGATTGGCCAATCTCATCTGCAAACGTTCGATTGTAGAATGGGCGATAGGAACGTTCTCCCCGTACAAGGCGGCGGGAAAGGATAAAATCTTCCCGGCGCTGTTACAAAGAGGACCAGACAGTCTGTTGCCCATTCTTTCGAAAATATACACATGCAGTTTGGCGCTTGGCTACGTTCCGGAGGTGTGGAGAACAGTGAATGTTGTCTACCTTCCTAAAGCCGGAAAGTCAAACAAAAAGGATCCAAAGTCCTTCAGGCCTATAAGCTTGATGTCATGTGTACTTAAGGGTATGGAGAAGGTAATAGAGAGTTACCTCAGAGACGAAGTCCTTATCCGAAATCCTCTAAGTGCACACCAACATGCTTACCGAAAAGGCAGGTCTACGGAAACAGCCCTATCTGCCCTGGTCAGCAAAATCGAAAAATCCCTTGACGAGAAAGAAATCTGTTTAGTAGGTTTCCTAGACATAGAGGGGGCTTTCAACAACACCACCTATGAAGCTATAGGATCGGCTTTAGAGGTATTTCAAGTGCCGACTGCACTTATAAGGTGGATCTCCACGATGCTCAAAAGCAGACTAATAGAGTCCGACTTAAATGGCATCAAGATCCTAGCCAGGACGGTCCGGGGCTGTCCCCAGGGGGGCGTACTATCTCCTCTACTCTGGTCCATGGTCATAAACGGATTAATCCGCATCCTTTCGGATCGAGGTTACGACGTTATTGCCTATGCTGATGACCTAGTTATTGCGGTTAGAGGCAAAGACGGGCAGACCGTCTCTGATCTACTACAGGGTGCAATAAGAATTGTAGAAAATTGGTGCGCCCAGCAGAGTCTATCAGTAAACCCTGATAAGACAATCTTCGTACCGTTCACACTCAAAAGAAAATATGACCTGAGACCGATAAAGGTTTTCGGAAAAGATGTAGGCTTCGTAAAAGAAGCCAAACACCTTGGGGTAACTCTAGACAGTAAATTGAACTCGAAACCTCACATAGATCGTACTATTCAGAAGGCGGGCAACGCACTCTGGACTTGTAAACGAATCTGTGGCAAAAACTGGGGAACGAAACCGATATGGCTTCAAAATCCTCCCGATCATTACCTACGCGGCGATAGTATGGTGGAAAAAAACCACAGAGAAAACGACTGCGAACAGGCTGGAACGGTTGCAAAGAGTAATTAACTCCTGCATCACTGGTTGCCTTCGCACGACACCAACAGCTGCCCTCAATGTACTATTGGGAGTTTTGCCGTTGGACCTAACCGTACAAATGAATGCGGTCATTAGTACACACAGACTGATGCATAGTGGATTCATACTACAGGATCTACATGCAAGCGGTCACCGCTCCATTGTTAAAGAACGGAGGCGAGACGGAAGCTTTTGGTTGCCTCTTGACTCAATGCCTCCGCGACACATCTTTGAAATATAAGACACATATTCCTAACGGAATAGACTGGGACAATTCAAAAATCAGTCTTACCTGTGATGACATTATCTGGTACACTGATGGATCCAAGACTGGAGAAGGCACAGGATCTGGGATATATAGTTCCAGTACCCAAATGTCAGTCAGCCTTGGTAGTTTGGCAACCGTCTTCCAAGCGGAAGTCTGTGCTATCACTCAGTGTGCCAGAGAAATTCTGAACCTTCACCCTCATCGGAAAAGGATTATCATAATGTCAGACAGCCAGGCCGCAATAAGAGCCTTGCACGCGTCGATATTTACCTCTAAGTTGGTATGGGAGACAGCTAATCTTCTCCAACAACTATCAACAGGGAATCGAGTAATAATACACTGGATTCCAGCACATTGCGGCTATGACGGTAATGAGGATGCAGACAGATTGGCAAGGGAGGGAGCTGGAAAGCGACCATTTGGACCCGAACCGATCTTAGGTGTCAGCAAATCTCATTACAAAGGTTGTATTAAGCAAGAATACTTGATCAAAGCAAATGCAAGATGGTCAAAATCAATTGGTATGGAATGTACCAAAGCCTTTTTACCGCGATACTCAAGCAGAAATACAAAGTTTCTCCTACGCTTGAGCAGACCGGAACTAAAACTCATGACAGGAGTAATCAGCGGACACTGTCTACTAAAAAAACATAAGACCCGTCTGAAATTAACAGACAGTGAGATATGTAGATTTTGCATGGAGGATGACGAGACTTCCATACACCTGATAACTGAATGCCCGGCCTTAGTTCATGCAAGAAAGCAGGCACTAGGCAAGGAAATATTACAGACTACTCATCTGTCTGAAATTGATCTCGCAAGAATTAAAATGTTCTTTGAGAAAATAGGAGGAAATAGTCTCTTCCAGTACTGAACTCGGGCAAGGCACAATAGTTCAAAATGAACGCAGTGCCATAGACAGCCAATGTCTAGCCCCAATCAATCTTAATCTTAATCTTAATCTCTTATGTGGAGCTTCACCTGGTTGCTCCACTTTGTGTAATCTGATGGAATCACCCTTAACTCGCGCAGCCTGGCACACCTCGATTCTTCTTAGGTAATTTTCGATGAATTTTTTACATATAGCAGGCTGTAAGGCGCCAAGAACTGCACGTGTATGTTGTCCCTCAAATCCTGTTGTGTGGCATGTAGCGCCGTCCTGTTGAAACCACATCTCCTCCACATCCATATCTTCGATCGCTGGCCAGAAATACTCGGTTATCATACGGCCATAACGTTCAGAATTGACGGTAACGGTCTGTCCTTCGTCATTTTCGAAGAAATATGGCCCTAAGACATCACCGGACCATAATGCACACCAAACAGTGACTCTAGGTGGATGCATTGGGCGCTCGACAACCACGTGTAGATTTTCTGAGCCCCACACACGACAATTTTGACTATTAACGTAACCACCGAGGTGAAAATGTGCTTCATCGCTGAAGAAAATTTTGTGCGAAATATTGGGATTTTCGGACTGTTTATCAAGCACCCATTCGGCGTAGTTGTGACGCGTTTTGTGATCTCCCGGCTCCAATTTCTGCACCAACTGAACTTTGTATGGATGAAGATGCAAATCCAAATGCAAAATACGCCAAATTGAGGTGATGGAGATGTCCAATTGTTGTGAACGCCGGGGAAGCGATAAATTCGGGTCATCTTCAACACTGGCAGCTACAGCAGCAATATTTTCGGCCGAACGAGCAGGGCGATTACGTATTGGCCTCTGTACATCTTGTACAGAACCAGTTCGTTTCGCCAATAAATCCGAAATTGTTGACAAAACAGGCCTTCCGTGACGTCCGAAATCCTTCCCTAGTGCGCGAAAACTGATCCTCAAATTTTCACCATTTTTGTAGTGAAATTTCACTATGTTTACACGTTGAGCGATGCTAAATCGGTCCATTTTCATAAATGGCAAACACTAAACTACAATATTAACACAATCAAAGAATATGAAGTAACCCAGCGGGAAAGTTGGGAATGCATGAGGTTTTTAATGCACGAATTCGTATATGAAAAACCCAAATAGAAAACATATATTACTACGTAAGCGAGGGTGTAATGCATAGCTTTCGTTCCTTTTAATTGTGCTTTGTTTTTTATACCAAAGAGATTGCAAATTCCGAAGAAATTCTGAGAGAGCGGCACAATCTTTCTTTGAAAAGGTCGCTTCTATTGATTTTCGGAAAAATAACTTCAGTTGTGATAGAAAAATCGTTAAGACAGCAAGCGCGCGGATCGTTGCATCAAACGAGGTGAGTTTTAATAAAGTTTCATTTGCAAAGACAATTAATTTCATTACTCTTTTTTAATATATCTTTAGCATCTCCCAGCGTTTTCATACAAACATCACGAAGCCCCGTGGATTAACCGAAACAAGAAATACTTACAAAAATATTCAAAGCAACTTTGGTAAGTAAATGAATTTACAAAACACCTTTGTTTACTGGATTTTTTTAATATTGAGTTATTTTCCTTTTTCAGAATGCCTGTCCAAAGACGAACAAAGAAGCAAAGGGATGTTATTGAAGTGAGTGTATTTTAGTTTTTTAATTTTTCTTATCCAATGTATTTATAGGTATTTAATGTATGTATTTATATGTAATCTATTGAACTTGAATTATTTTAAAAATAAAAACTTACATAAAGCAAAAGAACAAACATTTTATTTTGGGTGTACAGGTTTTTGGTAGGTCATTTTATGCATTACCGAGTAATGTACGATTTCCTACATGCTAGGCGAATTATGAAAACGTACATGTTTTTGGGATGCATGTCTTCATATACTCCCAGGTAATGCAAAAAAGGGAAGCATTACATTTCGTAGGACATCGCCGTGGGAAAATTCATGCATGTTGTAGTGCATAGCTTCCCTACAAGGAGACTACCGGTCATGTGACTAGTTATATAACCGGTATACATAACCAACATATCGGTTATATTTCTAGTCAGATTTGTTCTAGCAGTGTGAAAAATCTGACTAGTCCTTTTGTGTACGTGTGACTTGATTTTGTGTCCGTGTGATTTGATACCACCTTCTAACGCATGCACTCTGAAACCTTGGCAAACGTACAGCTGTCTCGCTTACTCACATTGAGTCTCGCATGTACCATTCAGTTACGTCTAACCGACAAACCGGTCAGACCTATCTGGTAGGCATAACGTACGATTCGGTATGTCTACCGTATAAATCAGTTACATGTAACCGACAAACCGGTCAGACCTATCTGGTAGACATAACGTACGATTCGGTATATCTACCAGATAGGTCTGACCGGTTTGTCGGTTAGACGTAACTGATAGTCATAACGTAAATATACATTAAGACTATTTGCACGATTAGTTTAATACAGATGTATTTGGTTTTTATAAAAATACATAAATACAAACAGAAAAGGCGAGAAAACACAAAATCACAACACAAACAATACAAATATAAACAATATATAAGCTTCCAGGGTTCTTTGTTTGAATGAGCAATTTCCACAACTTCGGAACATCTATATAAAACAATAATGAAATAATAATTAAATGTAATGTTATTTTTTAATAAAATAAAGAATTTTACCAATTAAAACACGTTCCTCCAAAACAAATTTCGCCAGCGGACGCCTTCTTCGTCTGACTCGTAGCACAACAATGTTTTGTGCATGAAATTAGGTGACGCGTTACGTTTATAGCGCCATCTCACTCTTTCATACAGAGAATTTGGAGCGTACTAATGCGAATATAACGTTTCATTCGCACTTACTAAATAAAATCCCAAAATGTGAAATGCAGATTTGTATGTGTTAGTGAGATTTGGGAAATTTTTATGCATGTGTTAGTTTTTAGACAAATTTTTAACTTTTTTCTGGAGTTTCGGTTAGGCATTCCTTGTAGGGGAGGGTGATGACGACGATGATGTTGTTAGTATTTGTACGGGAAATGCAGCCTGCCTTGCCTCTGTCTACCAGTCTTTGCTACTACTAACAACTCCCATATCCAAGGAGTGTGTGTGTGTGGCATATGGCCAGCACATTGCCTCTCGGTATTTCTCATTCTCGCTATGGAGTTCTCTTGCGCGCGCCAGTATACCAGTTTCGCGACGCTGACACTTATGACACTGGAAGCAAAAAGCCGCTCTTGATGCTACTCACCTACCCCACAACAGCCCCCCGGCTCCAGCGACCAACTCAAACCGCACATACTTACACTGCGTCTTTCCGTCTATCTGTCCGTCCGTCTGACGTCGACAGTTCAACATTTGGCTGGTCTGAGCTACGGTGCAGTTAGTCAGCGGTGGGCGGTGCGGGGTGTGAACTCCCTGTTCAAGCGAGAAAAGCATATTTACAAAGTTATTCATTTTTGGACAAAACTTAGTTTCAATTAAATTTTAACTACATAATCTTATCTTGTACGCAAACTTTTTCTGAGATGAATTCATAATATATTGTTACGAAAATGATTTCTCTAAGTTCGTTTTGGATTGTGCTCGAAAAATAAAACCACTTAAATTATTCAGCGCAAACGCAGTCAAAAATCAACAATCACTTTATTTAGAGATTTACACTTTGCTTGTATCTACACTTGTTACTACTTTGCTTATTCAATAGAGTCCTGCACGAGTATGAATTTTTGCTATTCGAAAACATTCAAATGCTTTGAATAGAATACTTCACTTCATCTCTGCGGACCGGTCCGAATGAATACGAGTACATTTCTCTTCGAGTACGAGTAAGCTCCGAACAGAAACGAGTAGACGTACACTATTTATTCATATTCACTCGAAGCGGGAAAACGAGCACAAAAGCATTCGAATAATAGTACACACTGCTTCGAATATATTCGAATATAAGGACTGTACCGAAAAGAAACTGCACACTTTAAATTCAATATTTCTCTTAGTGTAGACATTTGATCGCAATGCGGAATGTACCGTTAGAAAGCATGATCATTTGTGCTTTTTTTGTCTTTGTTTTCTCTGCTACTCGTAGTAAAGTTTTCCCGATGTGGCGAATCGAAGAGCAGGTGCGTAAGAAAATTGTGCACAATTACTGCTCTGAAAAGGAAATTTCTCACAGATAGTTGGCCAATCGATACGAATTCAGTGTCAATAGTGTAAAAATATAATCATCCAATTTGGAGATACTTGTTCTCTCAACGATTTGCCAAAAAGTGGAAGAAAAAAATGTCGAAGTGACCGGAAACTTGAAAAAGAAGTGCTAACATTAACAAGAAAAAACAATTCAATGTCTGTACGAGATTTAGCAAAAAAAAGCTAGAACAAGAGCCGCTATGATTCAAAGAGTGAAGCAATGGCATAACCTAAAAACTAACAAAAAACAAAAGGTACCCAAAAAAAATGCCAGACAAGTGAAAGTGGGGAAAACAAGGCTTCGAAAATTGTTCGATCGCTTGCATCAGAGTTTTGTTGAGTGTGTTGTGATGGGCGAGGAACTTACATTAAAATGGACTCAAGAACATTACCAGGTCCCTAATTTTACACAAAGCAGCAAGGTGGTTCTGTCGACCCGTCAGTGTCAACAATTGGAATTGAAAAGTTGACGAGAAAGTCCTCATCTGGCAGGCTATTTGTTCCTGCGGCCACAGAACTTCTCCTTTCTTTACAAAGGGTACTTTGACCACTGAGATTTACAAAAAAGAGTGTGTTAACCGTCGCCTTATACCATTCTACAAAAAATAGAATGTTTCGACAATATTTTGGCCCGATTTAGTCAATGCACACTACGCCCGTTCCACATTGACTTTGTTAGAAAAAACAATGTCAATAATGTTGCAAAAGAGGAGAATCCGCTAAACGCTCCAGAGTTCTGCTCTTTAGAGATATATTGGGCTTTAGTCGAGCGAAATTTAAAGAAGGAGGGTCGAGTTGTCGCTGACGTCAAGGACTTAAAAAAAACTGGCTAAACGCCAGCGCTGCCGTTACAAAAGAGAGTGTGCAGAATTTAATTAAGGGGATAAAACAAAAAAATCGCCGTAAATTAAGAGAATACATTTTTAAAATAAATTTTAATAAAAAACAAATAAAAATACCATAAGCTTCCATACAAAAAAAAATTGTAACAAAAATTAATAAAAATCGTTATGTTGTGAGCAAAAGAATGTGTGCAGTTTCTTTTCGGTACAGTCCTTACTCGTTTTATTATTCCTAAGATTATTTAGAAATATTTATGTTATATATAAATATTTATTTTTTATGCTACTTTCTTCAAATATTTCCATTTTGCGTATTAACTAATAAGCCACTTCAACCGCAGCACAAGTATACACATGGAAAAGTGACATACTGCGCATAAAAATATTCGGTGAAACTGTTGATATTCGAATACTTCGCAAAGTTCTCGATTACCGAATACGAGCACTGCAGTATTCGCTTCTCACCGAATACGAGCACTGCAGTGTTCGCTTTCACCGAATACGAATAGAAACGAGAAGCGACGCTCGCTGGTTCTCGTTTCTATTCGTTTCGTTGTACGCATTCTTCGAATACCAAGTACCCGTACAGTATGTACAGTAGTGTAGTCGCCAAAATGAATATATTGTTACGAGATTCCACAGATCGTTATCGACGGTTCGTTTTGATTGTATTTGAAAATAAAACAACTTCAGTTATCCAGCGCAACGTAGTCAAAACTAACAACCGCTTTATTTACAAATTGGCACTTGTTCTACTTTACACTACTACCATTGCATGCTTCCCCATTGCTTGCTCAACACGGACTCGACCCCTTGCGCTGCCACTGCTGCTTTTATACCAGTTTCCTTATCGCGCCGAAGTTTCTTGCAACTTCTAATTGGAAAGCGCTCGACCATTCTCGCACAGCCCATTTCTTCGAGAACCATCCTTGCCATATCGGACTATACCAAGCGAATTTATAACAGTTTTGCTGTACTTCACAGTGCATGCCTAAAAGTATGCTTGGAAAACATTCGTGCGGAGAAAAGCATTCCTGTACAGTGCGGCACAGAATCGTATCACTGTCCATCACTTAGACTTGTTCGTCCCGAACAAGTACCGAGGCTCCGCCGGAGTAAGACGCCAGGCGCTCCAAATGGACTACTTTCAGCCTGGCGTTTCCGCTGCAGCAGCGTTGAACCCTGTACACCACGTCATTAATCCTGGTCACGACCTTGTACGGTCCTTCCCATGACGTTTGAAGCTTTGGAGACAAACTTTTCGTGCGCTGCGGGTTGTAAAGCATTACCAGATCGCCTTCTTGGAACCCCTCTGGGTTAGCCCGTAGACGGGGATCAGGGTTTGGATCCACAAGGCAAAGCACCTGACTGCACGGATGTAGACGTGGTCCACATCTTCGGCTGCGATCCTTGTGGGTACCAGGCCAAGTGGACTCAACGCCTTCACGAAGGTTGCTTCTGGTGACCGGGCGGTCCCCGGGCGGCTGTTGAAGCTTGTCTTCTCAGCTGGCGAAGTTTGAGATGCGGAAATCCAGGAGCGTCTGACCCACAGTGGGCGGCTCCCTGGTCAGCGTCTGATCTCCATGTTAGGAGCGGCTGTTTTCTTATCATCTTTTGGTGGCGTGATAGATGTCAAAGAAACGCCACAGGGGAAGGCGACCCCCTTCATCAAAACCATTCTGGAGGGCTCCCATAAGGACTCTTTTACGGTGCAGGGAGTCGGATCCCCAGTACCGGCGGTAGACAGTGGGCGAGCGGGCTGTCTGGCGTCGTTATCCAACGACCGCTTAGGCTGTGCAGCGGGACCCCAGGCTGTGCAGTCTACAAATGCTACTGGGAAGCGGGAGGCGCCCAAACCTGCATTAAGCAGGCAAAAGGCGCAGGAGTCCACAGCACAGGATGGTCCCTCACTTTCGGGGGTGGTGCCTCAGCTCCGGGGCCTTCGACTCGACGCTGCTATAGAGGGGGAATCTATGATTCTCTCGCAAAGTAGCGGCGCCGGGTCGGTGGACTCTGAGGCGGAGGCGGCACTCCTGGAGGAGGGAGACCGACCTGCGGCCACTGGCTCCACTCCTGGTATCTTACCGGCGGGGGAACGCAAGGCGAGCAGTGCTGCGAAGAAAGCCAGAAATGGCTACCGGCGCTCTCTTGCGTTTCTCCGCAGAGTGAGCAAAGAGCCTGGATCCTTGTCCGATAAGGAGAAGGATCTGGTAAGGAAGCACCAGAAGATCGTGGCTAGATTCGAGAAGAAACAGGCGGCGATTTCTGGTGCGAAATGCACGGCCGTTGCAGCAACGCCTGGTGACAGTGCCACGGCTGCACGGCCCACCGAAGGTGCAGTGGAGGCGGAAAAGCCTAGAAACAAGGCCACATCCTCCGTCACTGCACGGATGGGAGTAAAGACGGGGACGGCAAAGCCTGGAAACAGTGCTGCGGTCGCCCCGTCAAGTGAGACTGGTCAGAGACCCACCACCTCTTCAAGGCCCACTTCCACCACGGTGGAAAAGGCCGTAAAAAGGGGAAGATCGGGTGACGATCAGCCGACAGGGGAGGGGAAAAAGCTGAAGCCCTCAGCTAGCTTCTCTTCCCCACAGGAGTTGCAGATAGCCGTGGTGGACCGGAGCGATCCTGATGGGAAAATTCGCCCGGAAAACTGGCTTTCTGTAGAGGCGCGCATTCTGCGAGCGATGCTCGAGGCGGCTGACGGCGAAATTGACTTCGACGGCGCTGGCTGGCAGAAGGGTGTCAAAATCGTCGGTTGTGGCAACAAGGAGTCCCTCAACTTCTTGGTGCGCACTATCGGCGGTCTTGAGCCCCTCTGGCAGGGGGCGAAACTCGAGGTCATACCCCGTGACTGTCTGCCACTCCGGCCTATCGTCACACTGTGGGTCCCCCCTCCAGTTATGGAGGACGCCGACACGGTGAAGCTGATTGGCCGGCAGAATAGTGGCCTGAACACAGGAGAGTGGAGAATTGTATCCTCCACTACTTGTAAAAATGAGGCGGGCAAGGACATCGTGATCGCGGTAGATCAATCGTCCTTTGCCCATCTGCGGGACTCCCTGGGAGTTGTTAAGTTCGGTTTGGGTTCTCTCAAAGCTCGCTTCCCTAACAAGGAGCGCGCCACACAAGGGAAGGCTGAAGGTAGTGCAGATAAACCTGCACCACTCTAAAGCCGCCACCCACGACCTTATGCAGTTCCTTGAGGAGACTGGAGTTGACTTGGCTCTAATTCAGGAACCCTGGATCGTAGGAAACAGGGTTTGTGGGTTAGATTCAGGTCAATTTAGATTGCTTCATTCACGCGGTGAAGGTAAGATACGAGCCTGTATTGTATACAGAAGGTGCATTAATTTGTTTCTTTTGTCTCATTACAGTACTGGTGACCTGTGTGTGGCTGCATGCGAACGACGCGATGGGCGAGACCTGATCCTGTCGTCCGCATACATGCCATTCGAAGGGGAGGAACCACCGCCGAAGGAAGTCCGGGACCTTGCTGCGCACGCCCGATCACGGAGGCTCGACCTTATCATCGGGTGTGATGCCAATGCACACCACATGCTGTGAGGAAGTTCCGACACCAACAGTAGGGGTGAGTCAATTTTTGAGTTTCTTTTAGGCTCTAACCTTGTGCTGTGCAATAGAGGCAATACGCCGACTTTCCACAATAGGGTTAGGGAGGAAGTCATAGATATTACCTTAGTTACCGACTCCAACACTATCTCCGTGGTCGACTGGAAAGTACTGACGGAATGTTCGTTCTCGGACCACAACCGTATAGTCTTTTCAGTGGCCATAGAGGTTGGATGTCCACAAACTTATAGGAATCCGAGAAAGACTAACTGGCCTAAATTCAGTGCACTAGTTTCTCAGAAACTGGCATCGCACAAAGCGATCGCTACATTCGAGAGAAACGACATTGACAGGTCAGTTGGTCTTGTAACGAAAGTGCTTAACAAGTCTTTTAATGAATCTTGTCCTAAAAGTCGAGCTCCACGGAAAACCAACGCGGTGTGGTGGACCCCAGAGCTAAGACAACTTAGAACAGATACCAGACGTCTCTTCAATAAGGCTAAACTTAGCCGAACTGAAGAAGACTGGGGAGCCTACAAGGCTAGCTTTAATAAGTTTAAGAAGACTATTAGGGCGGCCAAGCGGGATAATTGGAGGAAGTACTGTGAATCCCTCGACAATGTCAACGAGGCCGCCAGACTTCGCAAGGTGCTAGCCGGGGCATCACATACCCCTAGCAGCATTAGGAAGTCTGACGGCTCGTGGACAGAATCGAGGGAGGAGCTTCTAGAGACTCTCATGAACACCCACTTTCCCGGTTGCACGAGTGTTGTTGAGACGACCACGCCTCATAGACAGCACTCGTCACGACCGGATGCTTTTGTTCGGGGGATTATCGATGAGGTCAAAGTGGCATGGGCGATAGACACCTTCAACCCGTACAAATCTCCGGGTCCCGATGGTGTCATTCCGGCTATGCTGCAATGGTCTAAGGAGGCAGTGGTCAAAGTCTTGGTGCGAATCTTTCGGGAATCTCTCCAACAGGGCTATGTACCGCGCGCCTGGAAAGAGGTTAAGGTGGTGTTCATCCCCAAGGCGGGGAAGTCAAACCACATCACTGCAAAAGACTACAGACCGATCAGCCTGTCATCGTTCTTTCTTAAGACTTTGGAGAGGCTGGTGGATGTCTATGTCAGGGGAGTGGCACAGTCCAGGGGACTCTGCAGGACGCAACATGCGTATTGCAGGGGAAAATCTGTAGACAGCGCCTTGCATGAGGTCGTTCAGACGATCGAAAAATCGCTGAGCGTCAAGGAGTATACGTTAGCCGCTTTCCTCGATATTGAGGGGGCCTTTAATAACGTCACTCTAGAGGCAATAACCAGTGCACTTAGAAAATTCGAAGTGGACGAGAAAGTGGTGAGGTGGACCAGCGATATGCTTAGTAGCAGAAGGGTTCACTCCAGCCTAGGCTCGTGCTCGGTGAGGAGGTTAACCACAAGGGGCACACCTCAGGGGGGCGTCCTTTCGCCTCTTCTGTGGCTGCTTGTGATAAACAACATCCTCGAGATCTTCGAATCCAGGAGGCTGCAAGTAGTAGCATATGCGGACGACGTCACTATCCTGATCCCTGGAAAATTTCTTTCCACCATCAGTGATCTCATGGAGTCTGCTTTAGGAGAACTCTCTAGGTGGGCAGAGCATAACGGTCTAGGAGTTAACCCCTCAAAGACGGTTATGGTACTGTTCACCCGGAGATACAAAATACCGGAGTTTAGGCTGCCGAAACTCAGCGGCATCACTATCACCCTCTCACCCGAGGTGAAATACCTTGGCACCACACTCGACTCCAAGCTTTCTTGGAGACGCAACGTGGAAGAGCGGGTGAAGAAGAGCCTGAATGCCTTCTACGTTTGTCAGAAGGCCTTCGGGAAAAAGTGGGGATTGCGGCCGGGCATTGTCCACTGGATGTATACAGCGATCATTCGGCCGATCTTATGTTACGGAGCCATTGTCTGGTGGCCGGCCACGGACACCAGGTCCTTGGCGACGCAACTGATGAAGGTGCAGAGACTGGCGGCTATGGGAATAGCAGGAACCGTCAAAAGCACCCCCCAGGCAGGCCTAGAGATGATTCTACATCTCCACCCAATAGAGCAGTTCATTAAGTGCTGTGCCGCTAAAGGCGCTCTCAGGCTGAGAGAGGCTGAAGAGCACGCTTATGGACACTCTGGGATCCTAAGGTCATTTACGAGGCCAGGTACGGAACATCAATTAGATTCCTGCACGGACTATCTGATTCCATACCTGGATTTTGATTCGCGCGCACTTACCTCCTTTCCCTCAAGGGAAGAATGGGGACTTACAAGTGTGACAGGAGACGCCTCCATCACCATCTTCACAGATGGTTCTAAGATGAAGGAAGGTACAGGAGCTGGTCTCCACTCAGATGTGCTAGGGGCTCAACGGTCTTTCAGACTCCCGGACCTCTGTAGCATCTTTCAGGCGGAGATTTATGCAATCTGGAAAGCTGCTGAATTAATCCGCGACAGCGGATTATCACCCACGGATATCACAATCTGTGTGGATAGTCAGGCAGCCCTTAAAGCGCTGGAATCAGCGACTGTGAAATCAAAGGTAGTGCAGAGTTGTCGCAGTGCACTTCGCGGCATCGGACATCACCGTGTCACTCTCTGCTGGGTTCCGGGCCACTCTGGGGTGGCAGGAAACGAGGCAGCGGATGAGATGGCAAGAAAGGGGGTCGCCCTGCCTCTCACCGAAGTGGATAACTCTGTGCTCCCTCCGATATCTGCCCTGTATTTGCGTATTGACAGGTTGAGCAAAACTTACATCGAGTCCTCATGGCGGAGCAGAACTGATTGCAGTACCTGCCGGGCAATATGGCCTTCCCTTTCCGTGAGGAAAACACGATATGTACTGTCCCTGAGTCGAACCTCTATTAGGCAGCTTGTTGGAGTCATCACTGGACACTGCGCCATTGGATCTATGCTGGTCAAATGGTGCCTCTCGTCCAGTGATGTCTGCAGAAGCTGTGGAGATGAGGAAGAAGTGGAAACGATCCAACACTACCTGTGCCACTGCCCGGCTCTGCAGGAACGCCGACTCCGTACCTTGGGGTCAAGGTTCCTGGTAGACTTGGCCTGCGCAGCAGTAGTTGAAATATCGGATCTACTCTCCTTCATCAAGAGGTCGAATTGGTTTGCCCCGAACTGAGAGCCACTGGTTAGCTCCGGAATCTTCCATGAAGGGATTCACAATGGGCCATTTTGGCCTCCGAGTGGAAGTGCTGCCCTTGGGACGCACACACCCTTCCCTACCTAACCTAACCCAGCCCGTAGACCATAGCTCGCTTTTAACCTGCTTTCAACTAGTAGAGTGCGGCTCCGCGATCTTCTCCTCGGCCCTTTCGCAGCCGAACACCGATTACAGCCTCTGATCCACTCAGCGACAGACTCCTGGCATCCTACCCAATAGAACCGCCTTCTTATCTTGGCGACAGTTTGCGATGCCTAGGTGCCCTCCACTGGAGTCGTTATGGTTTTCCTCGATGACATCGTCGATTCGGCCTCTCGGGACCACTATTAGGGATTTTCTGGTCCCACTCGCGGTATAGGCAGCCATCCTGCAGACGTAGACTTTGCCACTGTGCCCAGTAAGACTTCGCGATCGGGCTCTCACCGGCCATCTCCTGCCAGTCCGGCCGTAATATCTGCGCTTTGCCTTTGATGATCTTCGCGAGATCCGTGTCCTTGCGCTGGTCCTTCTGTACCCTTTCCGCAAGCCAATCTTCCTCTTGCAGAACTCTTACCGACCGAACATCCACAATTTGTCCCTCGTTTTCGGCCTACGAATTATGCCTGCGCTCGGTCTCGCACGAATGGTGCGGCAGAGCGTCATCCCTTCTTGGCGACGTCTGTTGTCCGGAACGGTTTTCTCGCAGATGGCAGTCTCGTGATATGTGGCCTTGCTTGCCACATCGCCAGCAACTGACTCGAGATGATACTGCCCGCAGCCCCGCTGGTGCCTCCAAGCTCACTGTCTGGTTTTGCGTGACACGTCCAGATTGGACTCCATGCATCTCCGCAGATGAATGTCGAAAACTTCCCCTCCAGGCCGCCTCATACGTCAATGCGCTTGTCACCGTCTCACGGAATGTCGGCTTGCCCATCATTAATGCACTGCGTCGTGTCTCCGGGTCATGAAGACCTTCAATAAACGCCTCAATCTTCATCCTCTCGAGATAATCAGCGCCGAATTTCGGGTAACACAACTGTACGAGCCGCTCAATGTCTGCTGCATACATCTGCAGCGCCTCGTCTGCTCTTTGCCTGCGGTTCTTCAGCTCGCAATAATACAGCATTTTGTTGTGCTCGTCACTGTATCTGGCTGCCAGCGCCCTTATGACGGTCTCGTAATCACCTCTCAAACCTTCCGGAACTGTTTTTATTACCGCAGCCGCAGGACCTCTTAGAGCCAGTATCAGTCTCCGACCTTTCCTAACATCGGCCCACTGACTCTCCAAAGCAGCCATATCGAATTGTAGTTTGAATGTGTCGAACGACGTAGTACCATCATAAGTAGGCACTGCTATGGCAAAACTTTCCTCAACCGACTGCACCCTTGCTCGCAGCTGTACCTCTCTGAGCCGCTCCTCCAGACTGTCAACTCGTTTATTCAAAGAATCATCCAAGTCGTCAACTCGTCTGTTCAGAGAATCATCCAGGCCGTCGACTCGTTTATCTAAGTGTTCCACTTGCGCTCCCAGGTGCTCCACCTTCACATCAAGCTTGTTGGAGATTTCTTCCACTTTCTGCTCCAAGCGCGCAGAATTTTCCTGAAGCTTGGTTTCCAGTTTCGTTGCCATTTGCGCCGACATTTCGCGATTTTCACGACTGACATTCTCAATTTTCGCATAAGTTTCCTGAAACATGCCTCTCATTGCAACCATAAGCTGGCTCATGTCCATTGCTTGTGGTGGCGCAGCCGCTGCAGTCGTACTTTGCATCGACGCAGCACCCGCAGGCGATTCCTCCACTTTGGCCGACGCCTCCTGTTCCTGCGTTCCGAACTCGTGTGCAGCCCAATCGATGCCTCGTGATTCACACGCCTCTCGCAAGCGCAGCTGCAACTCCACCTTACCGCCAGCAGTCGGCAAATTCCAGGCCGCCAGCTCCTTCTTCAGCTAGTCAACCTTCAGCAGCTCCAGTTTAACCATGTTTTCGTTTTTATAATTTTATTTTACTTTCAGTAATACAATCCGAACTTCTGACACCAAATGTTACGAAATTCCACAGATCGTTATCGACGGTTCGTTTTGATTGTATTTGAAAATAAAACAACTTCAGTTATCCAGCGCAACGTAGTCAAAACTAACAACCGCTTTATTTACAAATTGGCACTTGTTCTACTTTACACTACTACCATTGCATGCTTCCCCATTGCTTGCTCAACACGGACTCGACCCCTTGCGCTGCCACTGCTGCTTTTATACCAGTTTCCTTATCGCGCCGAAGTTTCTTGCAACTTCTAATTGGAAAGCGCTCGACCATTCTCGCACAGCCCATTTCTTCGAGAACCATCCTTGCCATATCGGACTATACCAAGCGAATTTATAACAGTTTTGCTGTACTTCACAGTGCATGCCTAAAAGTATGCTTGGAAAACATTCGTGCGGAGAAAAGCATTCCTGTACAGTGCGGCACAGAATTTCTCATCGTATCAATATTCATGCAGGACTATATTATTCAACTAAGATTCGACCCACTGCGATGCACACTGCTGCTTTTTATACTTGTTTTCTTATCGCGCCGATGTTTCTTGCATATTCTAGTTATACTCTCTATCTCGATTGTTCTAGCACAGCTCATCAACTTCGCGAACTATCCTTGCCATATCGGAGTTATAGCCAACCGGCCGTACTCCAAAGTGCATGCCTAAAAGTATGCTTGGAAAAGCATTCATGCATAGCACAGCACAGAGTGCCTCATCGTTACAATATTTTGTTTTTGGCCCTTCTTTTACAGTTTGGTCAATTTTTTGATATTATTATCTTAATGGAATACAAAAACTTTTTGTTTTGTTTTTTAAAAAAATACTTTAACCCTTTCCGACATGAAAATAAACCCGTTCTGTGTGAATTGTATGGGCTGTAGTCCGATATATTGGACATTGTGACTGAAAGTGTTAAGTGATTTATTTTTCATATGAAAAAACTATGTCCCCCTTGTACGCAAACTTATTCTGACTAGTGTACGTTGATGTCGGATGCAATGGGCGATCATCTGATTGCGGCGCTTTTAATGCATGCACATTTGCTGCTGATTTGCAAATGCGCTTTATAATAGGGCAGTTCGCGATAACGTGCAAATATTTGGGCAAATATATGCCATTTCAAATATTTGCCATATTTGCAAATATAAATTGAATTTGCCACCACCAAAGCCTTTACCTGGTCGTTCCATCGAAGTGCCGCATGTATTTGTAGCTGATGATAAGGGTTACTGTTGGGCGACTTTAGTTGCATTTTGCAACCTTTTTGACGCTCTGAGACTTTTTGTGCGACTTTCCAAACTCATCTAATTTTGCAACTTTTTCCATTTTTTTGCGACTTTTTCCCCCTTTTTTGTTAAGTGAAATCCTTCTTCCTCTTTTTATAGTCATACCACAGATAACTCATCATATAGATGTCCAGTCTCATATGCCGAAAACGGCACACAAATTTCAAGCTCTGAATTACAGCTTTTTTCCGCAAAGCTATTTTACGCACACAGCTGCATGTGTGTGTGTGCAGAACTTTTGCCGGATTGAATTAATTTTGAATTTCTTTTCTTGCTTGTGATATTATCTTTTGCAACATACATTTATGATTTTAGTTACAACGATCACGTACTGTATTTGGTGTAACAGGTAGGCAGTACGTCGGATATCCATAATTTCTTATTCGTAAATTTCGCCTCGGGTTCAAGGCTGGGCGAGAAGCAAAATTTTTCTTCACATTTAACGCTTTTTTTTATTAACTTTTTTAATCGGTTATACCCGAAATTAATAATATGTTCAAAAAATGTGATATAAATGAATCGGCACTAAACATTTTGTATATAATCAAAGAATATGAAGTCTTTATTTTCTTTGGCATGATACATACACATCGTTGCTAAAGCAACGCATTGCCAATAGCTGAGGCGCCAGCAGGTCTGCGTCGGCGTAACTGTATTGCGACAATGTAGTGACCGCTTAAAAATTAAACCGTTTTGGCAAATTGTGCCGATCTTTTCATCCTTTTTTGCGAAAAGCAAGTGCCTGGGCGTACCCAGCAACAAATTAAAGGGTGCAACACATAGAATAGAATAGAATTGATTAGGGTAAACTGCACTGAGACCAGGATTGATCTATTGTGCCCCTTACAAATGTTAGAGTACATCCCCTAGACCAACCGCCCTAATGAAACTTAGTAACTCGCGGGGGTCTAGGTGTTTGACGTCCTCTTCTGCAAGCCAAAATTGGCCCAGGTAACGCAACCTGCTGCGACAAGCCGCATTACAGTGCATTATGATGTGTTCGGGAGTCTCCTCTGCTGTTTCGCAGAGTCTACAGACGCTTACCTGTTCTATCCCGATTGTATGCATGTGTTTCCTCAATCTGCAATGCCCAGTTAGAAGACGTGTGACCTGTCTAAGCTGGTTGCTCCTTAGTTTGAGGCATTCTTCACTCCATTTGGGGTTGTAATCTTTGATAAAGATTTTCGATTGCCTGAGACCGGAGGCGCTAGTCCAGTGTTCTGTTTTCCTGGTCCTTTCCTCTAGTCTCAGTGACTCCATTAAGGCGCTTTTGCCCAGCCCAATAAAGGGTTCAGGTCCTCGGGGGGCGTGGCTGCCGCGGTTCTAGCGAGGCTGTCCGCTTTCTCGTTTCCTTCGATACCTCTGTGTCCTGGAACCCAGAGGATGTTCACCTGGTTGCATTTGCCCAGTGCATTCAATGCCTCAATGCATTCCAGCACTAATCCTGAGGTTATCTCATATGAGATTAGTGCTTTGATGGCTGCTTGGCTGTCGGAGCAGATGACGATGTCCTGCCCTCTGTACGCACGCTCGAGGTTGACTTGCACGCAGAGTCTGATTGCATAGAGTTCAGCCTGGAATATGCTGGGTGTTTTCCCCATGGGTTCATAGTGCTTGAGGCGAGGTCCAAACACCTCCGCCCCTGTTCCCTCGTGCGTTTTCGAGCCGTCTGTAAACCACTTAATTGTGTGTGGTTTAAAATAGACTTGGTGGTCTTCCCAGGCCCAGTCTACTTTATTGCTCATATAAACTTCGAAGTGTTTCGCGTAGTTATATGTTCTTGTTATTGTATCCATCGGATACAAAACATAAGGGTTACTAGTGGAAAGCACATCTAAGTCTCTATGCCTAAGGATGTGATCCTCCCCCTTACTGGTTCTGGCCAATCCAAGGATTGTACGCTTGGCCGCCATCTCAATTGCTACGTGCAATGGCGATATATTAAGTATCACCTCCAGTGCCGCCGTGGGACAGGTTCTCATAGCTCCTGTAATGCACGTGCACGCAAGTCGCTGGACCTTGTCGAGCCTTTTCCTCACTGTCGTGAGTGTGGCTCTTGGGGCCCATGCCACTGCTGCATATGTGAGTGCTGGCCTCACAATCATGGTATACATCCATTTCAGTATGCTCGGTTTGCATCCCCAAGTTTTGCCTGCTAAGGATCTGCATACCATGACCGCCTTCGTTGCTTTCCTGATAACTGCCTCCGCGTGCTTATTCCAGAGTAACTTCGAGTCTAGTGTTACACCTAGATACTTCACCTCTGGTTTATAAGCTATGCTCTTCCCGCGAAAGCGTATTGTCCGCATGTGTGGCAGCTTTCTTTTCCATGTAAAAGGTACTATGGTGATTTTGTCCGGGTTTATTCGCAAATCTACTCGGGCACACCATTCTTGGGTTATTTTTAAGCCTCTCTGGATTATGTCACAGAGAGTGTCTTCAAACCTTCCTCTAGCAATAATGACAATGTCGTCGGCATAACCCTGACACGTTATGCCATTGCTTGTCAGTAGTTCAAGGAGCTCGTCCACTACCAGACTCCACAGCATCGGTGATAGTACCCCGCCCTGTGGACATCCTCTTTTTGCCAGCACGCTCCTGGTGGTAGTGCCCACCTTCGTTATGGCCGATCTGGTGGAGAGCATGGCTCTTATCCAGCGGCTAAGTGAGGCTTCTACTCCTCTCCTGTTGAGCGCTCTTCCTATCGCCTCATGCGAGGTGTTATCGAAGGCTCCTTCGATATCCAGAAAAGCACACAGGGTAATCTCTTTACTTTTAATAGCTTCTTGGATTGAACTCGTGAGCTGAAATAAGGCAGTCTCTGTCGATCTGCCTACCCTATACGCATGCTGTTTCGCATGCAGAGGTGTTCTCTTAAGCGTCACGGTTCTAATATACTGATCTAACACCTTCTCCATGGTCTTCATAAAGAAGGATGTTAGGCTGATTGGCCTAAAGGACTGCGGCTCCGTATAGTCCTTTTTTCCTATTTTTGGTATAAAAACTACCAGGGCACTTCTCCAACTAGCGGGGATGTACCCTGTTGCTAGACAGCTTCTCATTATGCCAGTGAGATGCCTGAGTAGGGCCCCCTGCCTTTTTGTAGAAAGACAGGAAAGATCCCGTCCTGGCCTGGCGATTTGAAGGATTGAAAGGTGTTCAATGCCCAGTCAATCTTATCCCGAGAGATGACTTTATGCGCCAGCTCCCAGTCCCCTCTGTTTGGACGATAGATAGCTCATTCGGCAAGTGCGTCCTGGGGGATTGCCTCAGGGAAGTGTGCATTTAGAAGAGCGAGAGCCCTTTGCTCTTCATTGCGCGTGTAACTACCATCCGGTAATTTGAGTGCCATCTTGGTTTCCGTTGCCCCCTTCGCTAGCGCCTTGTGCAGCCTTGCTGCCTGGGGGGTGGAAGAAATTTCTTCGCAAAACGATTGGAAACTAGCCCTTTTCGCTTTCCGTACTTCCTTTGTGTACTTAGTGAGAGCGGCAGTGTATTCCTGCCAGTCACCTGTCCGCTTTGCCCTGTTAAAGAGTCTCCGCGTGTCTGTTCTGAATTTCGCCAGGGTACTATTCCACCACGGTGTGGATTTCTTCCTGGTCCTCCTGCTCTCAGGACAGCTTGAGTGAAAAGCACTGATTATTGCCCCGTTCACTGTTTCAACCGCCTGCTCGATTTCGAGGGGATGCCGCATTCTGCCCCGAACATCCAGCAAGAATTGATCCTCTTCGAGCAACCTTGTAAATTTTTCCCAGTCGGTCTTCCTGGGGTTTTTAGTTGGAGATGACTCCATTTGGGTGGCTGCTAATCTAAATTCGATCATCCTATGATCTGATGAACCCTCCCTTCATTCGATACTCTCCAATCATGTATCTGAGTCACTAATCTTACTGTTACATATGGTAAGGTCTAGGACCTCCTGCCTAACTCTAGTGACAAATGTCGGGGAACATCCCGAATTTAGTATAACTAACACTTCGTTCAATAATGTGTGTGACTGACACATAGATGGCGGCACTAATACTAAATCAATATTTTTTTTCGAAATTGTGAACCTTTTTAGGCTTACTGTCAAAAGTATATGTCAATCCGTTAGTTTACAAGTTACAGTGCTTTAAGTGACACTACTTTTGAGTTTTCAAAAAAAATGAATTCAAAGCAATTGCGTGTGCTGATTTATCATTGTTTTTTAATGAAAAAAAATACTGTTCAATGCCAGGAATGGCTTGAAAAACATTATTCGGACTCTGCTCCATCAAAAAGAACCATTTGTTATTGGTATGCCGAATTCAAACGTGGTCGTACAGACACCGATGACATTCCATCTACTGGACGGCCAAATTACGCTGTTATTCCGGAAAACGTTGAAAAAACACTGAAAATCATTATGTCCGACCGTAAAGTGAAAGTGGGGGAGATTGCTGACATTCTAAAGATATCAGCAGGCAGTGTACACACCATAATACAACATTTGGTTATGAAAAAGGTGTTTTCGAAATGGGTGCCGCGTTTGCTCACACCGGAGCAAAAACAACAAGGAATCGATGATTCAAAGAGCTGTTTGGACATGTTTACGCGCAACAAGTCGGAGTTTTTGAGTCAAATCGGCAGTCTGCTGAGTGGCATGCAACCGGTGAAAGCCGCTCAAAGCGTCCAAAGGCACAAACATCGGCTGGCAAGGTAATGGCGTCAGTATTTTGGGATGTGCACGGAATAATATTCATCGACTATCTTAAGAAAGGGAAAACAATCAATAGCGACTATTATATAGCGTTGTTGGAACGTTTGAAAGAAGAAATCGCGATTAAGCGGCCCCATATGAAGAAGAAAAAAGTGTTGTTTCACCAAGACAATGCACCGTGTCACAAGTCGATGAAAACGATGGCAAAAATGCATGAATTGGGCTTCGAATTGCTTCCTCATCCCCCGTATTCTCCAGATCTGGCCCCCAGCGACTACTGGCTCTTCGCAGACCTACAAAAAAATGCTCCGTGGTAAGAGATTTGGCTCAAATGATGAAGTAATCGCCGAAACTAACGCCTATTTTGAAGGCAAAGAAAAATCGTTCTACAAAGGCGGTATCGAAAGATTGGAAAAGCGTTGGAATGATTGTATCTCCCTAAAAGGGGACTATGTTGATGAATAAAAACGAATTCTGGCAAAAAAATGTGTTTTAATTAGTTAGTCACACACATTATTGAACGAAGTGTTATGTTAGTTGCTAGTATATAATCAAGTAGGTACTCACTAGGCATCGCAATCCCGGGATCCCGGGACCCCGGGATCCCAGACTTTTTCCAGTCCCGAAAATCCCGGGATTCAAATCCTTTAATCCCGGGATTTTCGGGATTGCAAAAGATGCTTCAAAGTTCAAATGAAATAAATTTAAAAGCACAAAAACCCAATTCCTTATCTGAGGGAGGAGGGAGGGGATAGAGGGCGTCTTTTGCAAAAGGCTTATAATTAGTTACTAAGCATTCAACGAGCAAGTGTTGAATCTGAAAGATATTTCTCTTCAGCAGGTTTAATTTGCAATAAACTTCGCTGTAGATTAGAGGACAAAACACTTAATGCCTTAGTATTTTTAAAATCTTAGTTTTTAGTTAATTAAAACGCTTAACTTTTTTATCGAAATAGTAGAAGTAATACGAAAAGTACAAACAATTTAACTATTTTATTTTTTTTATTAAATATGCATATATATGCACTTTATGATACATCTGTTGCAAAGCAATAAGTCAAACTGAAGTTAAATGTCAAATGAAAAACTTTTAAGTTAAATAAAATGTGATTAAATTCAAGATAAAGAATCTTAAAACTACCCGAAATGTGATTAAACTGTGTCCATTTTTATGGTTGGTATTTATGCAATTTGGGAAAATTATTTTATTTAAAAAATTTGTTATATGGATTTCACTTTTCAATCCCGAAAATTCCGGGATCGCAAAATGGCAAAAAATTGCGATCCCTAGTACTCACCCCTAAGATTATCGTCCGTGCTTCCCCAGATCGTGTGTGCAAGACATAACTACATTTCCAAATTCAGAATATAAAATTCAAATAGAATAGAATATAGATTTCTGTACATATGTATATAAAATATAGACTTACGATGGGGGAACTACCCTCCTCAGCCCATACCTAGGTACGCCCATGAGCGCCTGTCATCATCAACCGAATCTTTTTGCTGTATGGTTTTTTGTAACCGTATGTTGCGCTTGGTTGCTTGATTTTACAACTTGCGAACAATTATATGTGTCTCCAAAACCAAACAATTTACTAATCAAGAAATCTAGAAACCAAATCAATTTTCCATTTATATTGTTCTCACGGGTCGTAAAAAAAATATATTATTAAAAAAAGGCACCAAAATCATAGCAGCTACAGTACACGGTAGGCAGGAAGCATCGATAGGTTGCACAAAAATGTCGACGAAAACTGTAATCGGGGTTGTATTTGTTGATGGTTATAGGTGCAAAATCCGTTCGAATTGAAATCCGACCTGCTTCTTCTCAAAAGTTATTCATATTTTTATATTTCGAATCGGGACAATTTGTAACACAGGACAACAAAAAACACTTTTTTTCTGTTGCATGGAGTTTTTCTACTGTTTCTTACTAATTTGGGTGCGCTGATTTCGAATCTACCCTCAGATTTAGGCGATATAGGTACCGTGTCATTTTTTCAGGTTTTCCTCGACTTTTTCCATATTTTTGATTGTAATTTCTAAACCAAAAAATTTATTGACATGATTTTATTATTATCGCATTAACAACACCACACGGCTTCTTTTCCGATGCAACTTATTTTTATAAGTTTTAAAATGCCGCGGTAATTGGGCCTCAAAGTCGGAAAACATGGAATTTTAAGGCGTTTTCTTTGATGGTCAAAAACATACACATTTTTTGTAAATCAGTTAACGATTTGGTGTATAATGAAAGCCGACACATCAAGTAATACAACACAGTCAAATTATTTTGCGGAATATACATTCGCATCGAAATAATAGCAAAAATGTACCATAGCCATTTTCATCACTTTTCATACTTTTTCATAATCTAAAGCGTATATCTAAGAAACATATTCATTTTATCACACGTTACCAGTTTATGAGATCATAGTAACTATAGTAAAATTTTGTTTTATCTTAGTAATAAAAATGTTTCAAAGAGACCATCGGTAAGTTTATTTGGTTTGGGTTAAAACGCTGGGGGCGCTGGATGGCAAAGCTGTATTATATTTAAAAAACTTTCTTCACATTAGGATAATCAATAAGTTGCCTTATACTTGTGTATTTCTTCAAGTAGCAATCAAGTTCATCTTCAATGCTGTTTGTGTTGCCCAAGGTCTTAGCATCAAAATCAAAAAAGCTTGTCTTACTCTTTGCAGAAACTGTAAGAATAGGTGAAACGAATACATTGTTTTGCATTTTTCAATTTCGAGAAGAAGCTTGTCATTCTTCTAAATTATGTGTAAAAATATCCTTGAAGAGTGGGTTTGATACTGCAGAAAGTTTTGCCTCTTCTTCTTTAAAAATATTTTCAAATCTTTTGTCGATAGCCGCTGTTATGGTTTGACTAAGCCTCGAAAATTATATCTTTGTTGACTAAAAAGTAATGTTATAATGAGTAACTTGAAAAAAAGTAATAATATTACTGAAGATGATTACTTATGGAGAAAAGTACAGTTACACTAAATTTTTTAAACAAAAGTAATGTACTACGTAATTAGTTACACTACTTTAATATATTAGTCACAACACTGTATCGGAGGCCAAATTTGTCGAACTTTTTGACACATTTTTTCCTTGGCCGCTAGACATCTACTGGATATGATGAGTTATCTGTGGTCATACACTGCAAAGTCACACATATTAAAAAATCAATTAAGTTTACGACATTCCTCGCAATATGCTAACCTCATTCGATTGATCAGCTCATTATTTAGCATTTAGTTGAACATTTGTGGCATAGAGTTGTAAACTAAAAAAAATGTATTAACTCTAAGTTACAGCAGTGCGTGAGTATTTTTTCAAAATTAGGATTAATGAAAATTAAATCAACCAACAGGTTAATTTTATGAACTTGTGAGTCCATGCTATCAGCTCTAAATTTGCTAGATACCGAAATAGAAGACTGGATGCCAAATACTGAACTTGTGCGAAAATACAGAGACGAAAGTGTATACAAATACTTTATTAAAAATTAAATGTAAAATAAATACGCAAAAGTGTATATACAGTCGTGTCTGGGTATAGTGAATTCCCTATATAGTGAACATATCTATATTGAACACCCAAATTTTGACATGAGCATCTAAATAAAGAAAAAATTGCCAAGCAAAAAACAAAAAGTGTATTTTTAGCAAATAAAACGAGTTTTTGAACAAAATTCTTAACCTTGATATAGTGAACAACCTCAATACAGTGAACATACCTTGCAATAATTAGTTCATTATATCCAGACTCCGCTGAAAACACTTTTTTAATTAATTATTTCTAAGGTATTCGATATATACTTATATGGTTTGAATTGTTAATTCCTTTTTGTTTTGTTAGTTGTGTTTTTGTTTAATAAAAAATGTGCCACTTTTATTTGCCCTAACAATTCATATATATATATATATATATATTAGGGCGGGCCAAATTGTATGGAACGATTTTTTTTATCAAGCGTATAGCAAAAACGTAATCTATAGGTGATTCTGAGAAATTTTGCTCAAGAGACCATAGCTCTAAGTCGGATTTGGAGCCCCCCAAAATTTAAAAATAAATTGAATTAAAAATGTAAAAATAGTGTTTTTTTGTTGAAACCTTGAAAATGTTGATTTTTTCAGATCGATTTTCCTACAAAAAGGAGTTCGAAAACAAAAAAATTGATCGTAATAAAAGTTGTTGCAAATTATCTGAACTTTCATAATCTGCAAAAAAAAAATTATCGAAAAAAATCGAAGAAAATTCGGAATTTATTAGTTAAAAGTTCATTTTAGGCTATTTTTCGACAAAAAATTCCTAATATGTCTACTAAAAATAAAAAAAAAATATTGGTATCAATACAGGTAATAAAAATACCTTTCAAACAAGCCCAGATTGAGAAATCTACTATAACTCTATCCGATTTTATGACGAATTTAATTAAATTATTCTATGTATATATTGAAAAATATCTATTTTGAAATTTTGGGGGGCTCCAAATCCGACTTAGAGCTATGGTCTCTTTAGCAAAATTTCTCAGAATCACCTATAGATTACGTTTTTGCTATACGCTTCATGAAAAAAAATCGTTCCATACAATTTGACCCGCCCTAATATATATATATATATATAATAATGAAACCATATTCAATGCGAAATTTACTACCACCGAAACGCATACATAATTATGGATTGAGTCGCGCTCGTCGAACCATTGAAAACACATTCAGCACCATGTCAGCGACGTTTCGTGTACTTCGATCACCAATTCATCTGGATGCGGTAAAAACACAAACAGTAACATTGGCCTGATTGGTTGTGCACTGCACAACCTTTTAATGGTGCGGAAAGGATCTAGTAATTTGGGTGATCGTGTTAATAATAACGGTATATCATCCAATTAATTGGCGCCGTGGGAGCCTGCGAGAATAAAGAGCATGCATAAGTTGCTGCCGCTGTGGAATCCGAAAACAATTCACACCAGTGCTGCCGTTTTCAATTTTTTTTCAGTAGTACAATTTATGTTTTTTGGGTAGTATTTATGGACTTTGAGTAGTACACATGCATATTTTCTTAACAGTGTAAAAAATCGCACGGATTCATCAACTACTAAATCAAATACCAAGTTTCCAAACACATTGGCAATTTTATTTATAGAAAAGTGAAAAAACAATGTAATGTAATTACAAAAAAGCATATAAACAATAAGCATGATTTACATATTTGCTGATATTTTTCTCAAATAGGGCAAAAACTGGCAAGATATTTTCAACAATATAGTAGCTAAATATTTGCATATCTAGAATACGTATAATTTCTCGCCTAATTCAGCCCAATTTATAACTATTTGTCTACGGATATACTTCAAAAACCCCATTTCAAAGATATTTTTATAAAAAAATTAAAAAATGTATCCCGAAATTTGTTTTTTTTTATGTTTTTTGGTAGTCGGGTTTCTAAAATACCTGAAGTTTAAAATTCCATAACAAATTTTATGTGTTATTAAAATGTTCTATTAATATCAAATATCGTTGGAATATTCCTTTTAGCACTTCAAGCAAACAAACAAGAGAAACCAATCAACGCAAAAAAAAAACACGAAACCCGACGAACAAAATTTTGGTATATAATTTTTTGATGTATAATATTAAAATAAAATATTTTGTATTATATTCTTCTATTCTTAAAAATGGCATAATTGGGAATGCGATAATTTTGAGCATACTGTTACGAATACTAAGTCTAGTGGGCGGTCACGTATCTCTGGATTGTGTGATTTGAAAATAAAACACAGTCAGTTTCTTAAACACAGACAATAAAATACACCAACAGTCGCTTTATTATTCACAGTTTACACTTTACTGTTCCTACACTTAAGTATTTGCTTAATTATTCCGTGTGGCAACTTCACTTGTCAAAACCAGACTGACTCGCTGCACCGCATCTGGCCACCTTTTATACTCTGTCCGGCCGTCGCGCAGATCGTTCTCGCACGTTGCCAGATTGGACTAGAAGTTTCCCTGATGACCGCGACCATCGTTGCCAGGTTGGACTAAAAGTTATTATCGCGGCCGTCGTTGCCAGATTGGGTTATAGCACGGCACGTAGCGGCAGGGTTGCTTTGCACCGCGACAGACTGTCTCATCGTTACACTGCCCACCACTTAGACTTGTTCGTCCCGAACAAGTGCCGAGGCTCCGCTGTGATGAGGCGCCAGGCGCTCCAAATGGACTACCTTCAGCTTGGCGCCTCTATTGCTCGTTGAATCCGGTATACCACGTCGTTAATCCTAGTCACGACTTCGTAAGGTCCTTCCCATGACGCTTGAAGTTTCGGAGACAAACCTTTCCTCCGCTGCGGGTTGTAGAGCATTACCAAATCGCCTTCCTGGAACCCTGCTGAGTTGGCCCGAACATCGTATCTGGCTTTCGCCTTATCGCTGACCAGTTTGGTGCGGCTCCTTATAAACTGGTGAATTTCCTCCAGTTCCGCCCGCTTATTGGCCACGTAGTCTGTCTTAGCGCCTCCCGTCGTGCTGACTACCCCGAACTTCAAGTCAGCGGGTAACCGCAACTCTGTTCCGAACACTGCTCGGGCTGGAGTGAGTGATGTCGTGTCGTGCGGGGCTGACCTATACGCCATCAGGAACAGGGGGATATGTGTGTCCCAATCCTTTTGATTCCTGCCTACCACTTTCCGCAGGTATTCCTCCAGTGTCCGGTTAAAGCGTCCCACCATGCCGTCGGACTGTGGGTGCAAAGGAGTGGTACGCGTTTTCTTTATCCCCAGCAGCTCACACACTTCCTTGAATACCGCAGACTCGAAATTCCGGCCTTGATCTGAGTGCAACTCCAACGGAACTCCGAACCTGGCTACCCAGTTGTTTACCAGCTTTTCCGAGATCGTGGTGGCCTCCTGGTTAGGAATAGGGTACACTTCGGGCCATTTGCTGAAGTAATCCATTACGACGAGCACATATTTGTTGCCTAGAGTGCTAGTTGGGAATGGGCCGGCGACGTCCATAGCAATCCGCTCGAAGGGCGCTCCCACGTTGTACTGCTGCATGCGGCCTCGAGATTTTCTTGTCGGCCCTTTCGCGGCTGAACATCGGTCGCAGCTCTTAATCCACTCGGCTACAGACTCCTGACATCCTACCCAGTAGAATCGTCTTTTTATTTTGGCGACGGTTTTGGTGATGCCTAGGTGCCCTCCACTGGAGTCGTTATGGTATGCCTCGATCACCTCGTTGATTCTGCTTTTCGGCACTACCATTAGGGGGTTGCTGGTACGACCATCCGCGCTCTCCCATTCGCGGTACAGGCAGCCTTCCTTCAGCCGCAGACTTTTCCACTGTGCCCAGTAAGCCTTAGCGATCGGGGTTTCACCAGCCATCTCCTGCCAGTCTGGACGTGCGCCTTGCTCCTTGCCTTCGACGATTTTTGCAAGATCCGCATCCTCATGCTGGTCTTTTTGTAGCCTCTCCGCAGACCACTCTTCCTCTGGCATGACGCTGACCAACCGGACGTCCACTATCTGTTCTTTGCTTTCGGCTCGCGAGCATTGCCTGCATTCGACTTTGCACGGACGGCGGGACAAGGCATCGGCATTTCCATGGCTACTGCCCTTGCGATGCTCTATCGTGTAGTCGTAGCTCTGCAGTCGCTCGATCCACCGCGCCAATTGCCCTTCAGGATCTTTAAAGTTCAGGAGCCATCTCAATGCCGCATGATCTGTGCGCAGGCGAAACTTTTGTCCATACAGGTATTTGTGGAAGTGTTTCACGCAGTCCAATACCGCCAGCAGTTCTCTCCGGGTCACACAGTAATTGCGTTCCGGTCTCGATAAAACCCTACAGTAGGGTACGCTATCACTTGTTCCTGGCCGTCTATTATCTGTGATAGCACACCGCCAATACTACTCCCGCTTGCATCTGTATCCAGCACAAACATCTCCCCAGGCACGGGGAAGGCCAGAACTGGGGCACTGCACAGTTTTTCCTTCAGACGTGCAAAAGCCTGTTCCTGCTCCTCGTTCCACTCGAAAGCTTGGCCCTTTTTCGTCAGTTTGTGCAGGCTGCTGGCTATGTTCGCGAATCCCGGAACAAATCGGCGGTAGTATATGCACAGGCCCAGGAAACTGCGGAGTTCGTGTAGATTGCGTGGCCGGGGCCACTCCTTCACCGCCGTGATTTTGCCTTCATCCGTATGTACTCCGCGGGCGGAAACCGTATGACCCAGATACTTGACCTCCTTTTGGAACAGCGAGCACTTCTTTGGGTTGAGTTTAAGCCCGGCTTTTTGTATCCGCTCAAATACCTCCTTCAGCTTTCCCAGGTGGTCGTCGAAGCTTTTACCCATTACGATTATGTCGTCGAGGTACACCAGACACGTCCGCCAATGCAGCCCTTTTAGCACGCGTTCCATTAGCCGCTCGAATGTTGCTGGTGCGTTGCAGAGTCCAAACGGCATGACGGTGAACTGCCACAAACCATCGCCAACACTGAAAGCCGTTTTCTCCTTGTCCTTGTCTGCAAGCTCTACCTGCCAATAGCCGCTGCGTAAGTCGAGCGTGGAGAACCACTGCGTGCCTGACAGTGTGTCCAGGGTGTCATCGATCCGAGGTAGTGGATAACTGTCCTTCTTGGTCACATCATTGAGCTTCCGATAGTCCACACAAAACCGGGTACTGCCATCTTTTTTCTTGACTAGCACGACCGGCGAGCACCAGGGGCCCGAAGAAGGCTCTATGACCTTGTCTTTCCGCATGTTCTCGATCAAATTGGTGACCTCCTCCCTCTTGGCCAGAGGAACTCGTCTTGGCGGTTGGCGAATCGGTTTTGCACTTCCGGTGTCGATGTTGTGCTTCACTATGGCTGTTCTTCCGCCTGCTTCTGCCGCAAAAATTGACCCATAGTGCTGCAGGAGTGACCTCGCCTTCTGTTTCTGCTTGGCCGTCAACTCGCTGCTCCACTGGTTCTCCTGCGGTATGGCGTCCATGTTAAAACCGCTCTTCTTATTACCTCCAGGCGGGCTACTCTCGCAATTGACCACTGCTACAGCTTCCTTACACTCGCCAATTACCTCATCTTTTCCGACATATCTGGGTGCATTCAGGGGGTTCAGTATTCTGACTGGTATCCTGCCATTTTTAGGTTCCACTAATGTACGTCCGATGATGATGTTGTCGTGTCCTTGTTTCGGTGCTTCTACTACCCACAGCCGACTCGTCCCATCGTCCTCGTCCACCTTTGCCCACACAATCGCCTCAGAATTCGCTGGTATCCTCCTGTGTTGACACGATACAACCTTCCTTACCGCCACGCTTCGCTCATAGCCGGTGTGCAGCGGGAATTCAACGTTGGCATATCTCAGCACATTTTCCTTCAGGTCCAGCGTAAAACCGTGCCTAATCATGAAATCCACGCCGATAATCACGTCGTCCATTATATCCGCGACGATGAACTCATGTTCCAGGCTGCTGGTGCCGATAGCAATCGTTTTTGTAACTTTACCTCTTACCGGCGCGCGCTCGCCAGTCGCAGTCCGCAGCTGTATGCCATGCAGCGGTTCCCAGTTCTTCAGCAGCTTCCTTTTTATGATCGAATATGATGCTCCAGTATCCAGTGTCAACACGAACAACTTTCCATCTATCCTTCCTTCAATTGTCAAGCTGCTGGGCTGTCGTTTCAGCTGTGAGACAAGGACGGTGGGGCGGCAGATTGTGGGGATCAGCTCACGCCCCTTTGGGCTGACCCGTTTTAGTTTAACGACTCGCCGTCCTCAGCCCTGCGATTGTTGGCTGGGCCTCGATTGTCAGTATTCCTCGCTTCAGGCGATTGCGATCGGGAACGGGAACGCCTCTTCCGTTGGCGGCAGTCTCGTGATATGTGGCCCTGCTTGCCACATACCCAGCAGACAACTTTAGAGGAGACCACTCGTGGCCTGCCCGGTATCTCAGAGCTTATGGCCTGGATCGGAATGTCGTTGTCCGCCTGAATCTGGCGTATCCTTGCAGGGGCATACCGAGTGCTCCCAATCCATGCCGCTTCATATGTCATCGCGCTGGTCACCGTCTGCTTGAATGTCGGCTTGCCCATCATCAACGAACTGCGACGCGTTTCTGGATCATGAAGACCTTCAATAAACGACTCAATCTTCATCCTCTCGAGATCATCAGCAGCAAATTTTGGGTAGCACAACTGTACGAGCCGCTCAATGTCTGCTGCATATGTCTGCAGCGCCTCGTTGGCTCTTTGCTTGCGGTTCTTCAGCTCACAGTAGTATAGCGCATGGTTGTGCTCGTTGCTATACTTCGCTGCCAACGCTCTCATGATGGCACCGTAATCACTTCTTAAACATTCTGGAACTGATTTGATCACCTCGGCCGCAGGACCTTTCAGCGCCAGTGCCAACCTCCGACCTTTCCTGACATCTGTCCACTGATTTTCCAAAGCAGCCAAGTCGAATTGCAATTTAAATGTATCGAACGGCGCAGCACCATCATAAGTAGGCACTTCTGTTCTGCCAGCAAAACCGTCCTGAACCGGTGGCAAACATTCTCGTGGCTGTACCTCTCGAAGTCGTTCGTCTATCTTTCTGTGCATCGAATCTTCCAGACTGTCCACTCGTTTGTTCAAGGACTCATCCAGGTTGTCAACTCGTTTGTCCCAATTGTCCATGCGCGTCTCAAGATGCTCAACTTTCCCGTTCAGCCTATTGGAGATTTCCTCTACCTTCTGCTCTATGCGCTCAGAATTTTTCTCGACTTTTGCCGAAATTTCGAGATTCGTAGTTTCCAGCTTCGCTGCCATTTCACGGTTGGAAGTCTCGAACATGCCTTTAAGTGCAACCATTAGCTGACTCATGTCCATTGCTTGTGGCGGCACAGCCGCTGCAGTCGTACTTTGCATCGACGCCGCACCTGCAGGCGATTCCTCCATTTTGGCCGACGCCTCTTGTTCTTGCGCTCCGAACTCGTGCACAGTCCAATCGACGCCTCGTTCCTCACATGCTTCTCGCAAGCGCAACTGCAACTCCACCTTTCCGCCAGCAGTCGGCAAATTCCAGGCAGCCAGCTCCTTCTTCAGCTGGTCCACCTTCAGCAGCTCGAATTTCACCATGTCCGTGCTTTTATAATTTTATTTCTTTAGTTTTTTTTTTATCTTCAATTTTCCACAATCCCACTTCTGACACCAAATGTTACGAATACTAAGTCTAGTGGGCGGTCACGTATCTCTGGATTGTGTGATTTGAAAATAAAACACAGTCAGTTTCTTAAACGCAGACAATAAAATACACCAACAGTCGCTTTATTATTCACAGTTTACACTTTACTGTTCGTACACTTAAGTATTTGCTTAATTATTCCGTGTGGCAACTTCACTTGTCAAAACCAGACTGACTCGCTGCACCGCATCTGACCACCTTTTATACTCTGTCCGGCCGTCGCGCAGATCGTTCTCGCACGTTGCCAGATTGGACTAGAAGTTTCCCTGATGACCGCGACCATCGTTGCCAGGTTGGACTAAAAGTTATTATCGCGGCCGTCGTTGCCAGATTGGGTTATAGCACGGCACGTAGCGGCAGGGTTGCTTTGCACCGCGACAGACTGTCTCATCGTTACAATACTTTAATTTTAAGGGGGTCAATACGTGTAAACGGTATATTTTTGGAATCGCGCGTACGCCGGAAAAAATTAATGCAATGTAAAATTTTTTGTTTCATTCTTTTATTAAAAGGTAGCAGTGCAAGAAAAAAATTTTTTTTTTTTGGCGCACTCAAAATGGCGGCGGTGGTGGGGGCCCAACGTTGGGCCCAAATTCTAGTAGAACTTGTGCCGGCGCCTCAAAAATCATCTGAAAAAATATTGCTTTTAGTTATTATGAGAAAATATATGTACCTTCTAAACGAACTAACAAAAAAAAATATTTTCTCGAAAATACAAAAATACGCTCCAACCGAAAAAAATCACCTTTTTTTTCTTAATAATTAATTAATTGATTGGCACCACAGCCCGCTTACGCGAGACTAAGGCCTAGCTTCCCGCAACCACCCGTGTTGTGCGTGTGAATTTTGTACGCGGGTGGAAGGGACCTACAGTTTTATGCCGGTTTCGAAGGGCAGATTGGGAGCTTTTTCATAGGCAATTTTTACTCTCAGAGGTTTGCCATTTCCAGCTGAGAGGACAGCCACCGAAAGAGAAAACGAGTTTCCCGTTATTTTTTTTAGGTGTTACTACATGCAGAATTCGAACTTGCGTCGCTCTGCATGCGACTCGCTGGACCGCGCACTAGCCAACTGAGCCACGGCGTCTGCCTTTTTTTTTCTTAATATCCTGAAAATGGCGCCGCGGATTTCGCCAAAAACAATGAAATGTTTAGTTAGTTTAGAAGTTCTATGTTTCAAAAAGTTCCTGCCCAAATTTTAGGTCAGTGGGATTAAAACTTGCCGAGATATTCTACTTCCATTATCAAAAACCAGTGTTTCGAAATAATTCGGTTTAAACCATGGTTCAACTAACAAGGTTGTAGCAAGCCACCGGCTGATCGTTTATCGCTTCTGTCAAAATCGTCGGTGTCAGCGTCGTGCGGTGTTGCCGCATCGGTTGAAATGAAAATACCTGACTGAAAACAACTGACTTGAGCACTTTTCCCGTTTTTTCACTCAAATACAGCACTGTCTGGCAACAATCACTTTTGTCTGTTTTCAGTTTCTCCCTCTTTCGTCGGAAAATGACAGCTGAATTTGACAGTAGCGATAAACAATCCTACCAACAAAATACATGTGGTTTTTGGTGTTGCGGGGATGCTATTACCTTGTTTATTGTGCCATGGTTTAAACTTTGCGTTACCGATATCATGCGGAACGAATTGACCATCAATAAAGCGCTGCTGCAGGGGAACGGGTCATCAGAATTAAAAACCACTTGAGGGGGATATTCTTAAGAACCCCTGGAGTCTATTTCACAAAAACAAATTTTAAAATTTTGTAAATTTACACGTATTGACCCCCTTAAATTATTTATACTTTATACTCTTTTATTTCATTTTTGAATTTTGCATCCGTTGCGCTGTTTTCAAATTCTATCACTTTATCAAAAGCTTATTTCATATGATTACAATACTGTGAACAGCATGTGGCATGTGGCAACGCGGTTAAAAAAGGTGTCATTATCACTTTAGTCGCACAACGGTAGTGTTACCAACAAGCGTTGGTTTAAACTTCGTGCTTCGGTAATGTTCAGTTCGGTAACATGTTTGTATATTCTTTTCTAATAGACTTACTTAGAATCACGGTTGCTACTCAGCTAAAATTGTTTGCACCAAAATTTTCCCAAAAAAGGCCCAAAGTGGAAGAAAAAGGACCATTTTATGTTTTCTGCAAATTGTTTTTTAACACCAAAGCACAACATAACTTTTATATATTTTTTTTTATTTTTTGCTTGTACACTTTTCTATAAAAAAGGCCCAAATGGACCATAAGTGCCTTAAATATGAAAATAAAATTGCTAAAACTTATGTTTCAGAAAATAGTAGTATAATCGGCTTGTGGGTAGTACGGTAGTACAAATGACGAAATAGTAGTAAAATACTACTATAGTAGTACGTTTGGCAGCACTGATTCACACCTCTAACTCCAGCGCTTCTTGCAAATAACTCATAGTTGTACCAATCTCCTCCTCCGTCCACTTTTATTCGGTTTTTCTATTTTTATTTTTATTTTTTTCTGAAGCAGACGACTTCATCTCGACAATTGTGACAGCTGATTGATTGGCAAATCTGTTTTTCCCGACCTCAGATTCATATTCAGTGGCTCAAAATACAATTAGGGATGTAAATTATGGTAAGACAATCGATGTTTTAAAAAATTACATCGATGATTCTTCGATGTATCAAATTAAAACATCGATGTTTATATCGATGTTTTCTAATTTTTGTTTAACCTGTGTGCTTGTTCAAAAATTTGAATAAACGAAAAAGAATTTATTATTAAGATATTGACTAACAGGTTGGTTGGTGGTTTACAAACCAATTTTAAGTTACAATTAAATCACATACACGTACTGTAAGGGAACACAAGTACACACTGTAAGGAAAGTTAAATAAAATTAGCTTTTAGCGTTGAGATCAATTGGTGGGTTCAGGTGAAAGTTATTGTTATGTTACAAATTTATGCTTTAATTTGAAGTTTGTTTGTTCTTTATTACTGTTTAAATAAAGACGGGTTGTAATACAAATTCTTGATACTTGATACTGCGGCGCCGCAACGTTCTTGTCTCAGATCAGAAAGGAACCCAAAAAACAGCCGAGCAGTTGGCAGAACTGACATCAGAGTTGCATTATGATGCAGGGCTGCCTTCCACTTCAGGGTTGCATTCTGAACATTCCGCCCACCTCGTCCCTTCTAAGGCGACGAAATGATTAATGTAGCGTACGGTTTTATCGATGTTCTGGGGCGTCCGCCCACCATGTCGACGCCGCCCACCGTGTCGAGGTCGGTCTCTCTGTCCATGGGGAGAGGCAGGATCGAAATTTTGGATATCGGTCGTTGGAGTACAGTAGTTTGTGTCTTTATAGTCACAACTCGGACTACACCATCATCACCGGCATGGACGTCAGTGATACGACCAAGCATCCAACATCTGGGTGGCAACCGCTCATCACGAATCAGCACCAGCTGTCCCCGCTCTACGTTTGGTTGGCGCTTGTGCCACTTATTCCGCAGTTGTAGTTGTTGTAGATATTCGCATGACCATCGACGCCAGAAGTCTTGATGCATTTGTCTCACCAGCTTCCAACGCTTCAGCAGGCCAACATTATCATCGAGGATGTTAGGCTCCGGGATCGCTACCAAAGGCCTTCCAACTAGAAAATGCCCAGGAGTTAGAGCCGAAAGGTCCTGCGGATCGTCTGACATTATGGAGAGTGGACGGGAGTTCAAACACGCTTCTATCTGTTTTAATACAGTATAAAATTCTTCAAAAGTTAAGGTGGTTAGATGGACTACACGCTTGAGATGATGCTTCATGCTTTTGACGCCGGCCTCCCACAACCCACCGAAATGTGGAGCACCTGGCGGTATGAAATGCCAATTAATGCCGATTGCTGATGCATGCGCGGATGCAGCCCGCAGCTGCTCCCGAAACGCTTTCAAGTCCTCTCGCATCAGTGCAGCTGCTCCCACGAACGTAGTTCCTTGGTCGCAATATATGTCGACGCAGAGGCCACGCGCCGCTACAAATCTTGTAAGTGCGGCCAGGAATGTGTCTGTTGTCATGTCACTTACCAGCTCCAGATGGATGGCTCTGGTGGCGAAGCATACGAATACAGCTACATAGCCTTTGTAGCTCCGATGTCCGCGTCCTTTTGTTGTCCTTACATTGAAAGGACCGGCAAAGTCCACACCGGTGTGCATGAAGGGATTGGAAACGTTGCATCGTCCAAATGGTAGATCTCCCATAAGTTGTGTTTGCGGCGAGCATGTATACCGAAAACAGCGAACACACTTGCTTATGATTCGCTTGACAGTGCGTCGACCGTCAATGACCCAAAATCTACGACGCACATAATGAAGAGTTGCCTGTGTACCGCCGTGAAGTGTGCGCTCATGTGCTTGCCTGATAACAAGTGTTGTAAGATGGTTGTCGGTCGGGAGAATTGCTGGGTATCGCTCAGTAAACGGAATGCTTGCGTTTCGGAGTCGACCGCCGACACGTAAGATTTCGTCTGCATCTAATACGGGATGTAGCTTCAGAAGCTTGCTGCTTTTATTTACAGTGGTATTAGTTCTAAGAGTTGCACGGTCGGTGCAAAACATTCTTGCTTGGACAAATTTAATCCAAAATTTCATTGCGAGCTCGCGTTCACGCCACAAATATGTTCAGCTTCATGAAGCCTTCCGCGTGCAGCATTGATGAATCGGAGACACCAGGCAGTGATAACGAGAAGCTTATCCAAAGTTGAATAGTTTTCTAAGATGAAACAGTCCTTCGCGGCGAGTTGTGTTGTGAACATTCGTATAGGTTTTGACTCGGCGAGCTTGTCTGGATTTTTCAAGTTAGTTTGCGGCCAGTTAGCCTCGGGCCGTGCCAGCCACTCCGGTCCGTGCCACCAGAGTCGATGTTGTTGTAGCTGTGTCATGGTTGACCCTCTTGATGCACAATCTGCTGGATTGTCATCAGTTTTGACATACCTCCAATCTTTGATCGAAGTTAATTCTTGGATTTGAGTGACGCGATTGCCCACAAACTCCTTCAACGTGCCAGGATCAGATCGAATCTACCATATAGTGGTTGTGGAATCAGACCACATGTATGTGGGACCGATTGGAGCTTCAGGATATCTTGAGTTCTCTTTGAAAGTCGTGCTGCCAATAGCGCTGCGCATAGTTCGAGGCGCGGGATTGTTAACCTCTTTAAGGGCGCAACTCGTGTTTTGGCCATTAGTAAATTTATATACACGGAGGAGTTTGTGGTTACCTTCAAATAGACCACCGCCGCATAAGCGTGTACGGATGCATCGGCGAAAGTATGCAGTTCATACGATCTTGCTTCACCCGACATATGTAGCCACCGAGGGACTTTTATCAACGGCACCAGTTTGAGCTCTTGGCGAAACGAAACCCAGTCTTCATGTAAGTTCGCCGGCAGTGGATCATGCCAATCCAATCCGGTGAGCCAAAGTTTCTGAATTAAGATTTTCCCTCGAACCCCTATAGGGGCAAGCAGGCCAAGCGGATCGAACAGCTTCGCGACGTCAGAAAGCAATTGACGCTTCGTGAACGTGTGTACGGATTGGTCAAGATTGAGTGTGTACGTCAAGCTGTCTTGATTTATACACCATACTAAACCAAGCGCCCTAGTTTGCTCGTCAGGTTGGAGCTCATGACTGGTCTTGGCTTCACAATCAGCAGGATCAATCGTTTCTAGAATTTCGTTTGAATTTGAATTCCATTTTCGTAGGGTGAATCCTCCTGACTTGAGGAGATTTTGGAGTTCCTCCCGTCGTCGGCAGGCCTCTGGTACTGTATCTGCTCCTGTCAACACATCGTCGACATAAAACTCGTTAAGCAGGATTTGTGCAGCTTCAGGGTAGTTACACTGCTCATCCGCAGCGAGGGTGTACCTTTATAGCTAAGTACGGTGCGCAATTAGTGCCATACGTGACAGTTTTCAGTCGAAATACGGTAGGCTCCTCTTGCTGGGATGGTTGCCACACAATCCGTTGTAGATCGGCATCTCTATCGTCGACCCAGATCTGACGCTACATCTTTTCGATGTCTCCTATGATTGCTAGTCGATATCGTCGCCAATTCAGCAAAACCGCAGTCAGATCATTCTGCAATTTAGGACCAGCATGCAAACAATCATTAAGTGATTTACCCGTATTGCACCGCTTGGACGCGTTGAAGACGACCCTCAGTTTAGTTGTGGTACTTGACGCTTTCCACACCCCATGATGTTGAAGATAGCACACTGGTGGTGCCAATGGTTTCCTGTTAGTAACGAGCTCCATATGACGGAGCGCTAGGTACTCATCTATGAACCTCTCGTACATGTCGCGCATAGTGGCATCTTTGGATAAACGCCGTCGTAAGTGTTCAAGATGCGCAAATGCATCATCCTTTGACGGTTTGAGTTGATTGAGTCCACATCTTCCCTCACCGGTAGCCTAACAATGTACCGAGCATCATCCGTTCATCGAGTAGTACGTTGAAAGTGGGTTTCGGTGAATTGCTCGTCTGTTGTCAACGATCGCTCAACGGTCAGTTCTTCCAACTCCCAGAAGTTGCGGAGTGTCTGTTGAAGATCGATTTGGGAATGATAGCACTCCTTCACGTCGACGTCTGTGGCGAGTGAGTGATCATGGGTGCCACCAAATACCACCCACCCTAATTGCGTATTTTGGGCGACAAGGTGATTAGTTGAACTTCGCTTAATTCCGTCAAGTAGCACTGATGCGTAATCGGCAGCGTTAAGGATGATGTCTATAGGCTGAGGCACATTTAGTTTTGAATCTGCCAATTCCAAACCCCGAAATTGCTGGAATTCATCTGGTGGAATGTGGACCGTTGGCGTAATGTTACCGACGCGAGGCAGTACGAGGGCCGTGCACGGCACTTCGAAGTCGGATTTAATAGAATGTAGAGTGAACGTGACCAAGCCGGTAGATATAGCTACTCTCCCTCCGCTCGCTCCATTGATGGGCACCTTTACTCTTGATTTCGGTAACATTAGTTGGTTGACAGCGTATTCACTGATGAATGTGGCCTCAGCACCACTATCGAGAAGTGCACGAAATACTGCTTTGTGACCACGATTGGAGCGCAACTCAACTTGCGCTGTCCCAATAAGCACCTGCGGTAATGCCTTTGTACCTGGCCTCGTACGAATTGCAGTGTTGGACGAAACAGGTTGCATCTTCGAGACAGCCGAATTCGACGAGAAATGTTCGTGCAGCATAGTGTGATGCTTACCTTGACAAGTATTGCATAAACGCGCAGATGGGCAGCTCGACTGCCGATGGCCATCGCGCAGACAGTTTATGCACAAACGAGTTTGCATGGTGTAACTGTATCACTCTTGTGGCGATTTGCGTCGAAAGTCGTCGCAGCTCATGATATGATGTTTGCCGGAACAACAGGGGCACCGTCCAGGCGTAGTGTAGTACCCAGATACTCCCTGTTCCTTGTTATGTTTGCGAGGGGCGGGTTCCTTAGCACCAGGTTTTCCTCTTCGTAGTTTTGAACAATTTCTAAGGATTGCGCCCTGCTTGTAAGAAACTGTTGTAATTCTTTGAAAGTTGGAATCTCGTTATTCGAAGTGAGACCTAGTTCCTAAGCCTTGCGCGTTATGGGGTCCAATTTTTGACAAAGAATAAAGATGAGCCAGTCGTCCCATTGCTCAACGGGGCGACCAAGATGCTGCAGTCCACGTACAGACAACGTGGCCCCGTCCAGGAGGGCCCTCAGCGCGGAGGCAGTCTCCTTCTGGGCGGACGGCAGAGTGGTAATTGCTGCAAGATGAGCGTTGATAATTACCCGTTTGTTTTCGAACTTTGACTGTAGTAAGTCCCAAGCCACAGAAAAGTTCGCGTCGGTGGTACTAATGTTGTCTAATGTGTGCTTCACCTCTCCCGTCACGCTGTCCTTTAAATACTGCAACCATTGAGTATTCGTTAGCGTTGGATTACGAGTGACTATGGAACTAAATAAATCCTTGAATGGGAGCCATTGCAAGAAATTGCCGTCAAACAGAGGAATTTTGATTCGCGGCAGCGGCTGCGCGGAGTGAGATGCCGCAACCACAGTCGATTGTGACATGGATGTCTCTGTGGAAGAGAGAGTATGAAAATTGTCTAATACGTCATTGATGTCACCCATAGTCTCTGCGTATGCGCACTCCACGGCTTCATAGTCTATACACAACTTAGTGCCGTCCGACGATCCTGGATCTGCCGTTTCCTCTTCGCTTGTGATTCGGTCAAACAGTTCCAGAAACTTGGTCCAATATTGCTCGAGCAGCAGTTTGCGAGCTTGATAGAATCCTTTAGTTTGTTTGGTTTTCGCTGTCTTCTTTGTGTTCGTTGCAAAGTTTAGAATTGCGTTGGTATGCACCTGTAGCTGTTTGTGAGCGCGATCCATCGTGACAGCGAGCAGTTGGTGTCTTACGTAATCTGTGGCCACGTGGGGCACGTGTCACGCTGACTTTTTAGAATAGCTGCGACGCGAGCTATTTGCGAGTACTTTCACTGCTGATGGCCTCACTGATGAGTCGGTGGTGCCACTAGCGACTGCCGGATCGACCCAATAGGCCAATGAACGACTGCGCGGACAGACACGTGGAGAGCACGAAGGCGCGGTTGCCCAATGCAGCTGCTATAGCCGCTGCGAGTGCCTCACTTGACTTTTACTCCACGGGAGTCGGTGTTGCTGACCAGTGCTCGCAGGGCTTCGCTGACTGAGCGCTGTCGGCTATATTGGTGTCTGTGAGTGCATTCGCTGCTCCGACTTACGGAGCCCTACCTTTAACCTCACTTTCGTCTTCACGTGCTCGTACGTACACGGTACGTAGGGGTTCGAAGAATTGCGTTGCAATCGTTCCCCGCAAGGGATGCCAAATGTTTAATTTGAAGTTTGTTTGTTCTTTATTACTGTTTAAATAAAGACGGGTTGTAATACAAATTCTTGATACTTGATACGGCGGCGCCGCAACGTTCTTGTCTCAGATCAGAAAGGAACCCAAAAAACAGGCCGAGCAGTTGGCAGAACTGACATCAGAGTTGCATTATGATGCAGGGCTGCCTTCCACTTTAGGGTTGCATTCTTTTTTTTTTTTTTTTTTTTTTTCCGCGCAGGAGGTGGAAATCTTCGAAAGATACTGGGGCAACCCACCAGCATGTCGGATTTTTACCGACTAAAACCACCCCCTGTTAACCCTTCATTCCCTCTGCGGAATTACCGCTAAGTATCGCATCGCAGAGGGGGGTTAAGTTTAGCCTATATTTCCAGGCTCTGTTGTGCGTTGGCTGCTTCTGGCCCATTCTGCTCTTCGCAGTTCAGCTTGCATTATAGTTATGCCTCCACATATTTTGTCCCAAGCTTCCGCTGACTCCAGCATCGCGTCAATTATATTGTGCGGGTTCAAAATTTTCTGGGCCGCCGTGTTTAATTCGGAGCGAACGGCCTCGAATCGTAGGCATTCGAATAACGTGTGCTCAGGATCTTCTGGCTTATCGCAGGATGGGCAATTGGCATTGTCGTCGTGGCCGAAGCGTTTTAAGTAGCTTCTGTAGCCACCGTGGCCTGTGAGGATCTGTGTTAATTGAAAGTTCACCTCGCCATGCCTTCTGCTTGTCCATTTGTCTATGCATGGGATGAGCTTATGCGTCCACCGACTTTTGCTCGAGTGGTCCCATCTCGTCTGCCACTGCCGCATGGAGGTTGCTCTTTCGACGCGCGCTGCTTCCTCTTTGGGTCGTGTTCCCTTAAAGGCATATATACGCCGCATCTCGTCCGCCTTGATGTCGATTGGCAACATCCCGGAGATGACACAAGCTGCTACGTCTGACACCGTTCTAAAGGCGCTTATCACGCGCAGTGCTGCAAGCCGATAGACGCGTTCGTACTGTCGCTTGTACGCCTTGATGTGCAGGGATTCGGCCCAGATTGGCGCTGCGTATAGTAGCGAGGACGATATTACGCTAGCAAGTAGCACTCGCCTACTAGCTTTTGGGCCCCCGATGTTGGGGAGCATCCGTGATAAACCGGTATAGGTCTTGGATGCTTTGCAGCAGGCGTATTCGGCGTGTTTTCGGAAGCTGAGCCTGTCGTCGATGACCACGCCTAGGTACTTAATAGATCGACTGGAGGTAATGATATTGGCGCCAACCTCAATTCTTATTACCTCGCTTTTCTTGCGGCTGCTCACCAGAACTGCTTCCGTTTTTTCTTCTGCTAGTTGTAGGCCCACTGACTGAAGCCACGATCGGACGACCGTTATTGTGGCATTTGCTTTTTGCTCTACGTCCGCAAGCTGTTTCGCTACAACTGTTATCGCGATGTCGTCCGCGAATCCCACCACTACCACGCCTTCCGGAACGGGGAGGTTTAGCACTTCGTCATACATAATGTTCCACAGTACTGGCCCGAGCACCGACCCTTGTGGAACACCTGACGTTACTGCATATTGTTTGGGGCCTTCATCACTATCGTATTGCAGTACTCTATCCGCAAGGTAGCTGTTTAAGATGGCCAACAGGTAGTCCGGGCTTCCAGTTTTTGGACCGCTCCCAGAATATGGACCCATCCGGCCGAGTTGAACGCATTCTTCACGTCTAGCGTTATTATTGCACAATACTTTTTCTTGCCGCCCTTCCATCTCCTTCCCTGGATTGCGTCCTTTGCCGTGTGGACTACCATTGCGATTGCGTCAATCGTCGACCGTGCCTTTCGGAATCCGAACTGCTTGTCTGATAGCCCGTGCTCTCCTTCGGTGAATGGGGTAAGTCTGTCGAAGATTAGGCGTTCAAGCAGCTTGCCCATTGTGTCTAGCAAGCAGATTGGTCGGTAAGCCGACGGCTGGCCTGGGGCTTTTCCAGGTTTTGGCAGGAGGACTAAGTTCTGTTTTTTCCATCTGGCCGGGAATATTCCTTGCTGCAAGCAGAGCTGCATGACGTCCACAAATAGCTCCGGTCGAGTAGATATGGCTAGCTTCAAGGCCACGTTTGGTATGGCGTCTGGTCCTGGTGCTTTGTTGCTCTTGATTCTTGAGCTTGCCTCGATGATTTCGTCTGGCGTCACTTGCACCTCGTATGTTTGAGAGCATGCGGGCTGTAGGCTTCTAACTGGATGCCTCGGGAATAATGCTGAATGCAGAATGAGGGTTGAATTCTGAACACTTTTAAATGTCATTGCATATTCGTTGTGTTTCCACTCGTTTTGAGGATTTTGCCGCAAATTTTACACTTCACTGTACCCGCGCTGAATTTATCAAAATTCCTCCAGCACAAGCTTCCTTTACATATTGCTCTAAAAATATTAACATGAATTAGAATCTCTGGAATAATGCATGTACACACATACAATGTACATGCAAACAAGCCGGCGAAATTACGCTAGGCAATTCTACAATTACACTTCTTTTAAACCAATTAAACTATTTCTTAGTTATACATGCACATTTATTATTTGTATCAGGCGTACAACTTTGCTTCCGCCGTTTTTTTTCCAAAATTAAAAGCTTTATTGCGAAAAAGTGCTTACAGATGTATTATTCAAAGTATTGTCCGTCGCTAGCGACAACTTTCTCCCATCTTTCCGGCAATTTTCGGATCCCGGCTCGAAAAAAGGAGTCCTCTTTTGACGCTATCCATGAAGCAATCCATTTTTCCAATTCTTCGAAGGATTGAAAATGTTGATCTGCCAGGCCGTGTGCCATCGAACGGAATAGGTGGAAGTCAGAAGGGTCGACATCTGGGGAATACGGCGGGTGGGGCAAGACTTCCCATTTCAGCGTTTCCAGGTACTTTTTGACCACTTTTGCGACGTGAGGCCGAGCATTGTCGTGTTGGAGGATGACTCACCATTTTCACTCACCACGAAATCACCATTTTAAAACGTTGAAACCACTCCCGACACGTTCTTTCACTCAGAGCAGCATAACCGTAAGTTTCTGAGAGCATTCGATGCGCTTCAGCTGCATTTTTTTTCGAATTGTAACAGAAAAGTAAAACTTCCCGCAAATGGCGAGAATTGGGCACATAAACGGACATTTTCGAGCGTGAATAATACGAAAACAAGAACAACTGTCACTGTAACGGCGATGACAATTCGTTAGGCACTGTCCACACTCACTTTAAAGGCATTACCATCTATGTATTTCAACCAGCCTCAGCCGGTACAGCCACCTATCGGAAAACGGCGGAAGCAAAGTTGTACACCTGATAATTTGTAACTTACTTGGGCATAATTCCATGAAAGTATGTATTTACAAAGTAAATCCTAAATAGCGATTCGGCGCCGATCGCACAGCATTTCAAAGCGCGCACAAAATAAAATGGCGAAAAATTATTGAAGAAACATCTTCGATGTTTTTCAAAACATCGATGTTTCATCGATGTTGTAAAATCGAGCGCGGCGGAGCGGTGGAAATAAAAGACGGGGGTTTCGATTTTGGGTTGGTGTTTATTCAGTGGGTGAATAACGAATGTTACAAGTAGAAACCGTAAACATTGAACGAGAACAACGGCTTAAGCCGAGGAGCACAAATAGGGGGAACATCAGTACAAGAGAATAAGGAAAGGAAGGGATTAGTGGTGGGAGCGACAGATCACTAGACAACCACAGCACTCATTTAGCCATCGCGGCCGCCATTGCAGAGTGCAATTGAAGAAATGTCCGGGGGAGGGTCGCCGAGACGCGGCTGAGGTCTGGCTGGTGCTAGTACGGCTCACGGCTGGCTGGCTGTGGGTGCGCTTGGGGTGCGCTGACGACCTTTCGTGCGGGGGATGACCCATCCGGCCGTGTGGGGCAGTCTCAGGGGAATCTTCTGCCATGGTCGGCTGATCTGCAAAAAAATTGAGATGTCGGTTACTTTGAGATTAAGTTTTTGAGGCTGACATCATGGGTATGGGAAATAGTGGCTAAGCTGCAAGGTTTGCGAAAGCTACAGCCGAGGGAATATGAGAAAATACATATATAAATTGGCTGCATTGCCATGTCTTAAAGGGAAGTGAAAGGAGTTTCGGGAATGAGCTTTGAGGGGGTATTTTGAACGTTATAATTGTATGTTCGTAGGGCTCGAGAGAAGCAAGGGAACCGATCGAGGATGTCGGTTTGCTCTTCGAGAGGGTGGTGGCAGTCCGGAATTGGAACTGTCTGAGCATGAGAATGGCTGGAGCCGTTCCACCAGAGAGGGAGATCTTATAGATCTTGGAGTTTATACCCGATCAGTCCGACGTCTGCGGGATTTGCAGCTCTTGGAGCATGTCGCACTGTAGTGGCGACTGTCTTCTTTTCGGACCCGGGATCGAGGAGGTGCAATGAGGAACTGCGGGGAAATGCAATTTCCGTTAGTTGCTGTGAATGTAGACCGAGTGGCGTCATGCCAACGCTCTTGTCGAACCCTTTTGGGAGCCTTCATTGGAGGCGAAAGCCCTCCTGCGGGGTCGAAACGTTTGGCAACTAAGGGGGAAATTCGCCGGTTTGAGCATGAGATCACTGCCAATCACTATATCAATCTGCGCTGTCTCGAAGGGGTTTGGATCAGCGAGTTCTAGCATGGCGAAATGTTTCATATTGGGAGCGTTTATGTGGGAAGATGGGAGCGAATTCGTAAGCTCTTGGAGCACGATAGCTTGCACGGGGAGTTTCGTGCTAGTTTGGGGGACTGCCAATGTCAAGAAGCAAATGTAATTGGCGTTTTGCACAATCTGACCACCCATGCCCGAGATTTGGAAGGGGGATTTCTCGATTGGCAATTTGAGGCGTTTCTGGACCTTCGAGGAAATGAAGGTACGCTGAGAGGCTTGGTCGATCAACGCTCGAACTTTAAACAACTTCCCTGCGTGCTCAAGAGACACCAGTGCCGTAGGCAGAAGGGATTGGGTGCCATTATTGGAATGGAGGGCTTGTACTTTGGGCGTACTTTGCCTGGAAGATGTGCGGGGTTGCGCATCCGAAATGGGGGAATGAGTAGTAGAGCTATTTTTCGTTGGTTTCTGAGCTGTTGCGACCTGTGAAGTGGTCGAATGGGACCGATAGGGAGATTGAGAGGGTTGCGCATTGCCTTTGGGGAAATGAAGCATGGAATGGTGCTTCTTTTGGCAATATACGCACGTAAAATTGCTTGTACAATCTTTCGTGAGGTGCGATGTAGCAAGACAATTCACGCAGAGATTTTGCTTCTTAACGTATTTTAATCGACTCTGGGGGGTGAGTCCTTTGAAGTTCTGGCAAGTCCGTATGGGATGATTTGCGTTGCAGAGTTTGCACGCGAAGTCCCTTTTCACTTGAGTATAATAAATTAGGGATTTGTGTGGCCGATTTGGGAGGACATTGGAAGTCGAAGGTTGAGACGGTTTCGGCTTAGAAGGGCGAATACTTTGAAGCCGTTCAAGTACCTCATATCTGCCGGTCAGGAACTCATCCACTTGCGAACAGGGTGGCAGATCCTTCCGGGATGTCAGTGATTGCTCCCATAGAGCGAGTGTCTCTTGGGGCAATTTGGTACAACATATGTAAACCAATAGCGGATCCCAATTGTCAGTGTCTACGGCCTGAGTATTGAGAACAGACAGACAATTGTTTATTGTATTTTGGATCCGCTGAAGTGCCTCACTATTTTCAGTGTGGGCAGGAGCGATATTCAGAAGGGATCTAATTTGTGTATCAACGAGTATGCGTTTATTTTCAAAGCGGGATCTTAGGGCTTCCCACGCGAGTCCGAAATTCTCATCGGTTAATGCATATTGCTTAACAATAGCACCGGCTTTACCTTGCGTCTTGTATCGGAGGTGATACAATTTTTGGGCTGGAGTGAGCTGGGGGTGGTTAATGTAAATCGCGGTAAACATGTCCCGAAAGAACGGCCATTGCTCATAGCCCCCGAAAAAGGTTTCGGTATCACAAGACGGAACTTGTAGGCAAATGAAGGGGGTATTTGCTGGTTCTAGCGGTCGAACCGGTTCCATATGCGCAGCGGGCTGGGGGGACTGAGTTTGGAACATCTCAATGATGTCCAACATCTGAGCCATGCACAACTCATACTGGTTTGTGCAGGCGTCGATTTTTTGGCTAGCCGACTCTTTGAAACCGTCGGGCTGGCTGTTGTCTTCAGCAATAAAGACTGCCTCATGTGCGCACAAAAGCTTCTCCCATTGGGTTTGCAAATTTTTTTGCTTAATTTCGACCATCGATTTAGTCAAATCGTCAATGGGAGCCGATGAAAACTTTGTGCATAATTGCACGAGTCCATCGGACTCGAAAATAAATTTTGCAACACTGGGATCGGTTGCTTTGGGGGTAGAAAGTTTGGAGCGCGTGTTTGGTGGCTCCCGAGTGACAGGAACTGGCAAACGTGCATTGGATGATTTTGTGTGTCTGGAGGAAGGAGTCTCCATTGTCACAAGTTGACGTTTGGGGGATCGCTCAACGGGCATGTTAATTGGATTGGAAGCTCGACAAAGGGTAAAAAATTTAAATAAGTATATGTGTAGAGTATTGGAAAATAGACGTGTGGTCTAACCGCGTCCGCGCGAACGATAATTGAGTATGGAAAGAGTTGGAAATGGCAAAATTCATTGAAACGAATTTAAACACTTGTCGAGCAGCAAATAAATAAATATATAAAAAATTTTACACTTGTGTGTGCAAATGTGTAGGGAAATATATGTATATATATATATAAATATGTATATATGGGAACAAACAAATTCGTGAATGTGAATGGGTAATAAACACATATTTGTATATGGGAATAGGGAATGTATATAAAAATTATTATAATATAAATATAATTTAAATGTGTAGTCAAACGTGTATGAAATTTTGTTTTTGTTTGTGAAAAAGTGATCTTTTTTGTATGTGATCACGTGAATATGTGTGTATATATTTGTGTATAAATATATATTTGAATATATATATGTGTGTGTATGTAATTATTTTTGTCAAATGGGGAATAAATATGTATGTGTTTTTTTTTGTATGTATGTGTATGAGTATAAATATGTGTATGTCTAAATATATATATGTGTGTATGATTATTTGTTTTAGTTTGTAAATGTAAGTAAAAATGTCAAAAGAATTTTGTGCACAAAAATTTGTGTGTGCGAGTGGGCGATATTTGTCCCACTGTATGCACTTGGGATGGCAGCGAATGTGCAGTGAAAGAGTATGTGCAGCACTATTGAAAATTTTCTAAGTCCTAGAAAATTTTTCAATATGCTGCAGAAAATGAGTAACTCGTCCCACTGTGCTTGTTTATTTACTTTTGCTAGCGAGAGTGGAAAAATGCTTAGGCAGAAGTAAGAATATGTAATCGCACTTGGTGGCAGCAGCGGGAGTGCTTGCTGCTTGTGCGTGCGTATATCGCACAAAGCGAAACGCGAAAATATACACAGGTGGGAGAGCGCGAGATCAACAGCTGGAGTGGTCGCTGCTGATCTGCGGTATGTACAAAGCAAGAGAAGGGGAAATGTGCAGATTAGAAAATTAGTGCGAAGCAGGCTGCAGCGAGAGTTTTTGCTGCTTTGCCTGCGTAGGTCGCACAAAGGGAAATGTGAACACAAAAAGCGCAAAATTATGTGCAGCAGCGGGATTGCTTACTGCACTGCGCTATTTTGTATGTGTACAAGCTACGTGTACACGAGAAGCGGGCTGTGGCGGGGTGGATACCAGTATAATTTTTGAACTGGATTTTTTAAGGGTTTTTTATTTTGGGAATGGGTATATATTTTTATTTATTTTTTTAATATGTTTTGTGTTAGTGAATGTGTAATGTTAAGTGTTAATTTTTTAATAATAATAATTGTTGGGCTTATCTTTTTGGGGCCGTGCCCGAGAATGGGGATCTGCACTACTGTTTGTGCGTTTGTCCGCCGCTTGTGCGCTGATGTGTTGGCTGTTGTTGTTTGCCGTTGTTGCTGATTGTTGTTTGCCGTTGCCTCCCCTCTTCGTCTGCTTTGTGTTCTCTTGTGGTTGTGTTTGTTGTTGGATTTATGTATGCTGCCCTTCTTTTATGTGTCACTGCACTGTTTTGCACTTTTTTGTTTTTAATTTTGGAAATTTGTGCACTGTTTGTAATTGTTAATTTGGTTTTTTTTTCGTTTTGATTTTAAAAATTTTGTGATTAGTGCACTTATACACTTTTTGTTTGGTTCACTTGTTAATCGTTCCACTGTTTGTTGATGTATAGTTTAGTTTTTTGGTCACTATGTATTCGTTTTTTTTTTGTGTCTTCTTTCACTTTTGTATAGTTCACTTTTGTATAGTTGGCTTATTTTTGTTTTGTTAATTTTTTATTACGCGGCGCGGGTACGCGTTTAGCTCGAAGGACCATGTAAAATCGAGCGCGGCGGAGCGGTGGAAATAAAAGACGGGGGTTTCGATTTTGGGTTGGTGTTTATTCAGTGGGTGAATAACGAATGTTACAAGTAGAAACCGTAAACATTGAACGAGAACAACGGCTTAAGCCGGGGAGCATAAATAGGGGGAACATCAGTACAAGAGGATAAGGAAAGGAAGGGATTAGTGGTGGGAGTGACAGATCACTAGACAACCACAGCACTCATTTAGCCAGATGTTTTCGGATTCATAAAACATCGATGTTTGTAGCCACGACCATCGATGTTGCTCGATATATCGATGTTTTTTTACATCCCTAAATACAATACGGACTAGTCGAGTCCATCGGATATCCACATGGTATTTGGCTATGTTATTAATCTTCGTACAACTGTAGTACATTTTTTGCTTAAGCTTTGTTTAATGTTTCTGTACATGAGCTTTAAACCTACAAACAATTTCTCAGCATTGTAATTTATTTAATTAGTTAGAGTTATCAAATACTAGAGGGCCCTGCGCTTTGCACGCAAGCTCGGAAATCAATGGCCCCAATTAATCAAGATTCTTCATACTACACTGTATGGGCAATGCCACTCCTCTTTTATGTAATACCCAATCCATTCCTCCCGTCGAATGGTGTGACCCGGTTTCATTGATATGCGACTTTCAGGTTCAAAGTTCAGTCACAAAAAATATGCCGCGCCTCTTGTTCAACGTCCATAAAGTTTTGCCAGTAGAATGACACATCTATGGAACGATGGTATACAAAACTTCAAAGCTTTCCAACTTATTGTTCCGAAGCTATTTCACATTAAAAATTTAGGTTCTATGGGCGGTGCCATGCCCTCGTCCAATACCCACCCCATTCCCCATGTCGAAGGGCACATCTTAATCTTAAATCTTTGATGTGTGATTTGTACTTCCAAAACATTCAAAACATTTGATTTGCTGAAAAAGTGCCACGCCCCTTGTCCAACGCTCACAAAGTTTTACCAGTGAAACGGCACATCGAAACGGTGGGGCCACCAAATTTTAATGCTGCCCTATTTCTCATTCCGAAGAGATTCCATATTGAAAATTAAAGTTGTATGGGCGGTGCCACGCCCCCTTGTCAAAAACCCACCCCATTCCCACTTTTGAAAAACACAACTAAATCTTACGTTTGTACCGAGTGTCATTGATGTGAACGCTATAGTTCCAAAGTTACACCGGCATTTAAAAAGTGCCACGCCGATTGTCCAACGCCCATTAAATTTTACCAGTGAAACGGAACATCTAAACGGTGGCCCCGCACCAAATTTTAATGCTGTCCGACTTCTCATTAAAAAATATTCCATATTGAAAATTTAAGTTGGCGTGGCGAAAAGGCATATCGGATGGGCGTGGTCAATCTTATATATCCTATGTTCACATCAATGAAACACGGAATCATTTGATATTAAAACTGATTTACCGACATGTACCGTAGTTTCGTTTTGTTAGTTTTGTGGGCACGGAAAGTGGGCGTGACCGATTATATTATAATCTATGTTTGCCGCAATGAAACGCTGAATAGTTTGATACCCATATTGCCTTACAAAAGCCTACCATAGATGAGTTTTGTTACCATAGTGGGCGTAATAAGGGGGCGTGGTCATTCTCATATAGCCTATGTACCATTTCCCCAGATACAAAAACATCACTTGCTTATTTCATCTAAATATATAAAAATGAATCGTGGTCCATTCGGCTGCTTAAAACTCGAGAACGACTGGACCAACTTGGATACTTCCTTCGGCGGGTTTGTTCGAATTTGTTACGTGAAGAGTTATAAAAAAAGAAAAATCGGGAAAACGGGGCGTGACGTCACCAGAATACATTTTTAGACAATAACTTTGGAACCATAAGTCACACATCAATTAAATTTAGTTCACACTTACAATTTGTCCTTCGACCGAGGGAATGGGGTGGGTATTGGACAAGGGGGTGTGGCACCGCCCATACAACTGAAATCTTTTAAATGGAATAAGGTGCGTAACATAACACAGGGCAACAAATTTCGACTTTTGGTCGTCTTTTCTGGGTTTGACATCAGTTCTAGGGTAATTAGGTACCGCTAATTTCGAATCCGCAAACCGTTTTTAAAACTTAGTTTCCGTTTTCGCAAAAAATGGGCGTGTCACTTTTTCGGATTTTCCCTGTCTTTTTTCACGTTTGGGGTTATAATTTCTAAACCAGTAAACCGGTTGACATGGTTTTCTCTTTGTGGCATTTACAACACCTCACGGCTTCTTTTCCAATGTAATTTATTTTTATAAGTTTTACGATTTCGCGGTAATTGGACGTCAAAGTCGGAAAATATGGAATTTCAAGGCGTTTTCTTGGATGGTCAAAAACATGCACATTTTTCTTAAAACTATCAATGAGTTAAGTGTTAAATGAAAGCGGAAACATCAAATAATACAACACAGCCAAATTATTTGGCGTGGTTCCCATTCTTATCGAAATAATAGTAAAAATGTGCCATCGTGATCTTCATCACTTTTCATACTTTTTCCTTGAAAAATTAGAGGCCTGAAAATTATAGAAATTATAACCCCAAACGTGAAAAAAGACAGGGAAAATCCGAAAAAGTGACACGCCCATTTTTTGCGAAAACGGAAACTAAGTTTTAAAAACGGTTTGCGGATTCGAAATCAGCGGTACCTAATTATCCTAGAACTGATGTCAAACCCAGAAAAGTCATTTTGCTGTTGATCAGTGTAATTATAAGACACTCAGAAAATTTCACTTTGTAGCTCCGCCAAATCTAAACAGTAATTTTGTTTAGAAAAGCAAAAACGCAGAATAATTTTGTGAAGTATCAGTTTTAATTTTAGGTACATCTTAATTTTCCTAGAAATTCCTGTCAAATATACCGTTAGCTTTTATGAAAATGAGTAGTATTTTGGGTAGCTGCAATCGTAACAAAATTATAACACACATTGAATTAAAAGAATTTACAGTGTGCTTATAGATTTTTTTTATTTAGGCGTTGATTTCGGGATTTAATTCAATTAATTTAAACTAAAATGCCTGTTGGTAAATTACTATCTGAAAAGGAACAAGGCGAAATGACTAATTTTAACGTTGCCGGGCTTAGTGTAAGCGAAATTTTGAAAGAAATCGGTCGTTTTCTGTGTACATAATTAAGCCAAACGACGAAGTACTGGCCGAAAACAAAAGCTGTCTGACCATGTCAAGCGCAGAATTTTGTTCAAAGCGAGCAATTCGTTCATCTCTTGTTCGCAACTCGCAGCCTTTAGCAGCCAGCCAGGGTCTAAAATGACCATTTGGCGTTTGTTAAACAACTCGGAACATATTGTCCGAGCTGTTATGAAGACGGCTCCGACACTCCTACCGCGTCACAAAGCTGCACGACTCCAATTTGCGCGAAATAATCTGGATACTTGCTGGGACACGGTAAACATTATATATATTTTTACGAATACTAAGTCTAGTGGGCTGTCACGTATCTCTGGATTGTGTGATTTGAAAATAAAACACAGTCAGTTTCTTAAACGCAGACAATAAAATACACCAACAGTCACTTTATTATTCACAGTTTACACCTTACTGTTCGTACACTTAAGTATTTGCTTAATTATTCTGTGTGGCAACTTCACTTGTCAAAACCAGACTGACTCGTTGCCCGCATCCGGCCGCCTTTTATACTCTGTCCGGCCATCGCGCAGATCGTTCCCGCACATTCCGGAGTGGACTAAATGCTTCCCTGCTGATCGCGACCATTATTGCCAGATTGGACTAAAAGTTATTATCGCGGCCGTCGTTGCCAGATTGGGTTATGGCACGGCACGTAGCGGCAGGGTTGCTTTGCACCGCGACAGACTGTCTCATCGTTACACTGCCCACCACTTAGACTTGTTCGTCCCGAACAAGTGCCGAGGCTCCGCTGTGATGAGGCGCCAGGCGCTCCAAATGGACTACCTTCAGCTTAGCGCCTCTATTGCTCGTTGAATCCGGTATACCACGTCGTTAATCCTAGTCACGACTTCGTAAGGTCCTTCCCATGACGCTTGAAGTTTCGGAGACAAACCTTTCCTCCGCTGCGGGTTGTAGAGCATTACCAAATAGCCTTCTTGGAACCCTGCTGAGTTGGCCCGTAGATCGTATCTGGCTTTCGCCTTATCGCTGACCAGTTTGGTGCGGCTCCTTATAAACTGGTGAATTTCCTCCAGTTCCGCCCGCTTATTGGCCACGTAGTCCGTTTTAGCGCCTCCCGTCGTGCTGACTACCCCGAACTTCAAGTCAGCGGGTAACCGCAACTCTGTTCCGAACACTGCTCGGGCTGGAGTGAGTGATGTCGTGTCGTGCAGGGCTGACCTATACGCCATCAGGAACAGGGGGATATGCGTGACCCAATCCTTTTGATTCCTGCCTACCACTTTCCGCAGGTATTCCTCCAGTGTCCGGTTAAAGCGTTCCACCATGCCGTCGGACTGTGGGTGCAAAGGAGTGGTACGCGTTTTCTTTATCCCCAGCAGCTCACACACTTCCTTGAATACCGCAGACTCGAAATTCCGGCCTTGATCTGAGTGCAACTCCAACGGAACTCCGAACCTGGCTACCCAGTTGTTTACCAGCTTTTCCGAGATCGTGGTGGCCTCCTGGTTAGGAATAGGGTACACTTCGGGCCATTTGCCCGAAGTAATCCATTACAACCAGCACATATTTGTTGCCTTGAGTGCTAGTTGGGAATGGGCCGGCGACGTCCATAGCAATCCGCTCGAAGGGCGCTCCCACGTTGTACTGCTGCATGCGGCCTCGAGATTTTCTTGTCGGCCCTTTCGCGGCTGAACATCGGTCGCAGATCTTAATCCACTCGGCTACAGACTCCTGACATCCTACCCAGTAGAATCGTCTTTTTATTTTGGCGACGGTTTTGGTGATGCCTAGGTGCCCTCCACTGGAGTCGTTATGGTATGCCTCGATGACCTCGTTGATTCTGCTTTTCGGCACTACCATTAGGGGGTTGCTGGTACGACCATCCGCGCTCTCCCATTCGCGGTACAGGCAGCCTTCCTTCAGCCGCAGACTTTTCCACTGTGCCCAGTAAGCCTTAGCGATCGGGCTTTCACCAGCCATCTCCTGCCAGTCTGGACGTGCGCCTTGCTCCTTGCCTTCAACGATTTTGGCAAGATCCGCATCCTCACGCTGGTCCTCTTGTAGCCTCTCCGCAGACCACTCTTCCTCTGGCATAACGCTTATCGACCGAACATCCACAATTTGTCCTTCGCTTTCGGCTCGCGAGTTATGCCTGCACTCGGTTTTGCACGAATGGTGTGGCAGAGCGGCAGCCCTTCTTGGCGACATCTGTTGTCCGGAACGCTTTTCTCGCAGATGGCAGTCTCGTCATATGTGGCCTTGCTTGCCACATCGCCAGCAACTAACTCTAGATGACACTGCCCGCAGCCCCGCTGGTGCCTCCGAGCTCACGGTCTGGTTTTGGGTGACACGTCCAGATTGGGCTCGACGCTTTTCCGCAGATGAATGTCGAAGACTTCCTCCCCAGGCTGCCTCATACGTCATCGCGCTGGCCACCGTCTCCTTAAATGTCGGCTTGCCCATCATCAACGCACTCCGACGTGTCTCTGGGTCATGAAGACCTTCAATAAATGACTCAATCTTCATCCTCTCGAGGTTATCAGCGCCGAATTTCGGGTAGCACAACTGTACGAGCCGCTCAATGTCCGCTGCATATGTCTGCAGCGCGTCGTTGGCCCTTTGTCTACGGCTCTTCAGCTCGCAATAATACAGCATTTTGTTGTGCTCGTCGCTGTATCTGGCTGCCAGCGCCCTTATGACGGCGTCGTAACCACCTCTTAAACATTCTGGAACTGATTTGATTACCTCAGCCGCAGGACCTTTTAGAGCCAGTATCAGTCTCCGACCTTTCCTAACATCGGTCCACTGACTCTCCAAAGCAGCCATCTCGAATTGTAGTTTGAATGTGTCAAACGACGTAGTACCATCATAAGTAGGCACTTCTATGGCGAAACTTTCCTCAACTGACTGCACCCTTGCTCGAAGCTGTACCTCTCGAAGCCGTTCGTCTATCTTTCTGTGCATCGAATCTTCCAGACTGTCAACTCGTTTGTTCACGGACTCATCCAGGTTGTCAACTCGTCTATTCAGGGATTCACCCATTTCGTCAACTCGTTTGTCCCAATCGTCTATTCGCGTCTCGAGATGCTCAACTTTCACATTCAGGCTATTGGAAATTTCCTCCACCTTCTGCTCTATGCGCCCAGAATTTTCCGCCATTTCTCGGTTGGAAGTCTCGAACATGCCTTTAAGTGCAACCATTAGCTGGCTCATGTCCATTGCTTGTGGCGGCGCAGCCGCTGCAGTCGTACTTTGCATCGACGCCGCACCTGCAGGCGATTCCTCCATTTTGGCCGACGCTTCTTGTTCTTGCGCCCCGAACTCGTGCACAGTCCAATCGACGCCTCGTTCCTCACATGCTTCTCGCAAGCGCGACTGCAAGTCCCCCTTTCCGCCAGCAGTCAGCAAATTCCAGACAGCCAGCTCCTTCTTCAGCTGGTCCACCTTCAGCAGCTCGAATTTCACCATGTCCGTGCTTTTATAATTTTATTTCTTTAGTTTTTTTTATCTTCAATTTTCCACAATCCCACTTCTGATACCAAATGTTACGAATACTAAGTCTAGTGGGCTGTCACGTATCTCTGGATTGTGTGATTTGAAAATAAAACACAGTCAGTTTCTTAAACGCAGACAATAAAATACACCAACAGTCACTTTAGTATTCACAGTTTACACCTTACTGTTCGTACACTTAAGTATTTGCTTAATTATTCCGTGTGGCAACTTCACTTGTCAAAACCAGACTGACTCGTTGCCCGCATCCGGCCGCCTTTTATACTCTGTCCGGCCATCGCGCAGATCGTTCCCGCACATTCCGGAGTGGACTAAATGCTTCCCTGCTGATCGCGACCATTATTGCCAGATTGGACTAAAAGTTATTATCGCGGCCGTCGTTGCCAGATTGGGTTATGGCACGGCACGTAGCGGCAGGGTTGCTTTGCACCGCGACAGACTGTCTCATCGTTACAATATGTTAACTAACATGACTACAAATGCATATTTTTTTCCAAAAGGATATCTTTACTGATGAAAAGAAATTTGGATGGACCAGATGGTTGTCGATGGTACTGGAGGGTTTTCAGTAAGGAACCCCTTAAATTTTCTAAAAGAAATTTCGGTGGCGGATCTGTGATGATGTGGGGCGTATTTCACAAACATGGAACGGTCGATTTTCGCTCCACGAGCTCAAGAATGGACAGTCCAGAATATACTGGAGTGTTGGATCGCAGCCTTCTTCTATTTTGATTAGAAAATAGATCAAAACCATATATTTTTATGCAAGATAACGCAGCCATTCATAAAAGTAGGCAAACAACAGTGTTCTAGAATATAGCTCTGGTGAAACTATGGACCGACCAACTTGTTCGTACGACTTGATCCCGATTGAAAATATGTGCGGAGTACTTGCCAGGCGTGTCTATGCGGAAAATGAAAATACAACTCTGTTGGGGACTTAAAAATTGCTATCTCATCTGGAGCCCCAATTATTGGTTAAGCTTATAAATTCCATGTGAAAACCGTTTTTTGATGTTGGAAAGAAAGAGGCTGGTATCATTAATTATTGATTCAACGTTTGTTAAAATAATAATAAAATATTTGTTAACGTAAACCAAAAAAAAACCTATGTGTCTTATAATTTTGTTACGAATGCAGCTACCCAAAATATTACTCATTTTCATAAAAGCTAACGGTATAGTTGACAGGAATTTCTAGGAATATTAAGTTATGCCTAAAATTAACGCTGGTACTTCAAAAAATTATTCTGCGTTTTTGCTTTTCTAAAAAAAATTACTGTTTAGATTTGGCGAAGCTACAAAGTGAAATTTTCTGAGTGTCTTATAATTATGTTACGCACTTTAGCTTCGGAGTTGTAAGCCGCACAGCATTGAAATTTGGTGTACCGTCGTTTCATAGATGTGTCATTCCACTAATGAGATTTGATCGGCGTTGGTCAAGGGGCGTTGCACATTTTTTATGATCCAACAGTTATGCAGTACACACACACACCAGTGAAACTTGGTACGAACTTTCCACTTAGTAGCACAATTCGACTAGAAGAAAGTTGTGACCATTGGACAAGAGGGCGTGGTACCGCCTCCATTTTTATATACATATTAGGTGTACAAGTAGAAAGCCGCCGTTTTCCACTGGGTGGTGCCACCTTTGGAAATCGGTGAGAGAATTCCGATCAGAAACATCACATGGCAAGCTAAGATATCGGTTAACAACTCCACATCATCTCGCTTGTTTATTCTTATTGTCCATTTTTTTGTTGGTGCGTGAAGATGTCGAAATTTGAACCGAATAAGCGTCATTTGCGGGAGATTTTGCTTTTCGCGTTTCATTCGAAAAAATCTGCAGCTGAAGCGCGTCGAATGATTGTAGCAACTTATAGTGAGTCGCGTATCAGTGAAAGAACGTGTCGAGAATGGTTCGTGAAATTCAAAAATGGTGATTATGACGTGAAAGACAAGGATCGGCCGAGTCCCGTGAAAAAGTTTGAAGATGCAGCTTTGGAGACTCTGTTGGATGAAGATTCTTGTCAGACGCAACAAGAACTCGCGGATTCTTTGGGTGTGACTCAGCAATCCATTTCCCTTCGCCTGAAAAGCTTGGGAATGATATTATGAAAAAAAACGGCGGTTTTCTACTTGTAACACTTCGTTCAATAATGTGTGTGACTGACACATAGATGGCGGCACTAATACTAAATCAATATTTTTTTCGAAATTGTGAACCTTTTTAGGCTTACTGTCAAAATTATATGTCAATCCGACCATTAGTTTACAAGTTACAGTGCTTTAAGTGACACTACTTTTGAGTTTTCAAAAAAAATGAATTCAAAGCAATTCCGTGTGCTGATTTATCATTGTTTTTTAATGAAAAAAAATACTGTTCAATGCCAGGAATGGCTTGAAAAACATTATTCGGACTCTGCTCCATCAAAAAGAACCATTTGTTATTGGTATGCCGAATTCAAACGTGGTCGTACAGACACCGATGACATTCCATCTACTGGACGGCCAAATGACGCTGTTATTCCGGAAAACGTTGAAAAAACACTGAAAATCATTATGTCCGACCGTAAAGTGAAAGTGGGGGAGATTGCTGACATTCTAAAGATATCAGCAGGCAGTGTACACATCATAATACACGAACATTTGGTTATGAAAAAGGTGTTTTCGAAATGGGTGCCGCGTTTGCTCACACCGCACAGTGCTTCGACTCCATACAAAATTGCGGCAAAAATAGAAGGAGTACGTGAAATTCGCTGAAACTTTGCAGTCTAAGTAATTTTGGGCTGCTGACTTCAAAATTTGAGTTTGTTTCCAAAAAATATATATAGTTTAAAAAAATCGAATATATATGGTTTTATATTATTTTATCATCACCGAGCTCAAACCGCTGGAGCTATAATGATGAAATTTGGTCAAAAGTTGTATTTTAGAAATTCACCCCTTAGGTTAGGTTAGGTAGGGAAGGGTGTGTGCGTCCCAAGGGCAGCACTTCCACTCGGAGGCCAAAATGGCCCATTGTGAATCCCTTCATGGAAGATTCCGGAGCTAACCAGTGGCTCTCAGTTCGGGGCAAACCAGTTCGACCTCTTGATGAAGGAGAGTAGATCCGATATTTCAACTACTGCTGCGCAGGCCAAGTCTACCAGGAACCTTGACCCCAAGGTACGGAGTCGGCGTTCCTGCAGAGCCGGGCAGTGGCACAGGTAGTGTTGGATCGTTTCCACTTCTTCCTCATCTCCACAGCTTCTGCAGACATCACTGGACGAGAGGCACCATTTGACCAGCATAGATCCAATGGCGCAGTGTCCAGTGATGACTCCAACAAGCTGCCTAATAGAGGTTCGACTCAGGGACAGTACATATCGCGTTTTCCTCACGGAAAGGGAAGGCCATATTGCCCGGCAGGTACTGCAATCAGTTCTGCTCCGCCATGAGGACTCGATGTAAGTTTTGCTCAACCTGTCAATACGCAAATACAGGGCAGATATCGGAAGGAGCACAGAGTTATCCACTTCGGTGAGAGGCAGGGCGACCCCCTTTCTTGCCATCTCATCCGCTGCCTCGTTTCCTGCCACTCCAGAGTGGCCCGGAACCCAGCAGAGAGTGACTCGGTGATGTCCGATGCCGCGAAGTGCACTGCGACAACTCTGCACTACCTTTGATTTCACAGTCGCTGATTCCAGCGCTTTAAGGGCTGCCTGACTATCCACACAGATTGTGATATCCGTGGGTGATAATCCGCTGTCGCGGATTAATTCAGCAGCTTTCCAGATTGCATAAATCTCCGCCTGAAAGATGCTACAGAGGTCCGGGAGTCTGAAAGACCGTTGAGCCCCTAGTGCATCTGAGTGGAGACCAGCTCCTGTACCTTCCTCCATCTTAGAACCATCTGTGAATATGGTGATGGAGGCGTCTCTTATCACACTTGTAAGTCCCCATTCTTCCCTTGAGGGAAAGGAGGTAAGTGCGCGCGAATCAAAATCCAGGTATGGAATCAGATAGTCCGTGCAGGAATCTAATTGATGTTCCGTACCTGGCCTCGTAAATGACCTTAGGATCCCAGAGTGTCCATAAGCGTGCTCTTTCCACAAGTTGGCCTCTCTCAGCCTGAGAGCGCCTTTAGCAGCACAGCACTTAATGAACTGCTCTATTGGGTGGAGATGTAGAATCATCTCTAGGCCTGCCTGGGGGGTGCTTTTGACGGTTCCTGCTATTCCCATAGCCGCCAGTCTCTGCACCTTCATCAGTTGCGTCGCCAAGGACCTGGTGTCCGTGGCCGGCCACCAGACAATGGCTCCGTAACATAAGATCGGCCGAATGATCGCTGTATACATCCAGTGGACAATGCCCGGCCGCAATCCCCACTTTTTCCCGAAGGCCTTCTGACAGACGTAGAAGGCATTCAGGCTCTTCTTCACCCGCTCTTCCACGTTGCGTCTCCAAGAAAGCTTGGAGTCGAGTGTGGTGCCAAGGTATTTCACCTCGGGTGAGAGGGTGATAGTGATGCCGCTGAGTTTCGGCAGCCTAAACTCCGGTATCTTGTATCTCCGGGTGAACAGTACCATAACCGTCTTTGAGGGGTTAACTCCTAGACCGTTATGCTCTGCCCACCTAGAGAGTTCTCCTAAAGCAGACTCCATGAGATCACTGATGGTGGAAAGAAATTTTCCAGGGATCAGGATAGTGACGTCGTCCGCATATGCTACTACTCGCAGCCTCCTGGATTCGAAGATCTCGAGGATGTTGTTTATCACAAGCAGCCACAGCAGAGGCGAAAGGACGCCCCCCTGAGGTGTGCCCCTTGTGGTTAACCTCCTCACCGAGCACGAGCCTAGGCTGGAGTGAACCCTTCTGCTACTAAGCATATCGCTGGTCCACCTTACCACTTTCTCGTCCACTTCGAATTTTCTAAGTGCACTGATTATTGCCTCTAGAGTGACGTTATTAAAGGCCCCCTCAATATCGAGGAAAGCGGCTAACGTATACTCCTTGACGCTCAGCGATTTTTCGATCGTCTGAACGACCTCATGTAAGGCGCTGTCTACAGATTTTCCCCTGCAATACGCATGTTGCGTCCTGCAGAGTCCCCTGGACTGTGCCACTCCCCTGACATAGACATCCACCAGCCTCTCCAAGGTCTTAAGAAAGAACGATGACAGGCTGATCGGTCTGTAGTCTTTTGCAGTGATGTGGTTTGACTTCCCCGCCTTGGGGATGAACACCACCTTAACCTCTTTCCAGGCGCGCGGTACATAGCCCTGTTGGAGAGATTCCCGAAAGATTCGCACCAAGACTTTGACCACTGCCTCCTTAGACCATTGCAGCATAGCCGGAATGACACCATCGGGACCCGGAGATTTGTACGGGTTGAAGGTGTCTATCGCCCATGCCACTTTGACCTCATCGATAATCCCCCGAACAAAAGCATCCGGTCGTGACGAGTGCTGTCTATGAGGCGTGGTCGTCTCAACAACACTCGTGCAACCGGGAAAGTGGGTGTTCATGAGAGTCTCTAGAAGCTCCTCCCTCGATTCTGTCCACGAGCCGTCAGACTTCCTAATGCTGCTAGGGGTATGTGATGCCCCGGCTAGCACCTTGCGAAGTCTGGCGGCCTCGTTGACATTGTCGAGGGATTCACAGTACTTCCTCCAATTATCCCGCTTGGCCGCCCTAATAGTCTTCTTAAACTTATTAAAGCTAGCCTTGTAGGCTCCCCAGTCTTCTTCAGTTCGGCTAAGTTTAGCCTTATTGAAGAGACGTCTGGTATCTGTTCTAAGTTGTCTTAGCTCTGGGGTCCACCACACCGCGTTGGTTTTCCGTGGAGCTCGACTTTTAGGACAAGATTCATTAAAAGACTTGTTAAGCACTTTCGTTAGAAGACCAACTGACCTGTCAATGTTGTTTCTCTCGAATGTAGCGATCGCTTTGCGCGATGCCAGTTTCTGAGAAACTAGTGCACTGAATTTGGGCCAGTTAGTCTTTCTCGGATTCCTATAAGTTTGTGGACATCCAACCTCTATGGCCACTGAAAAGACTATACGGTTGTGGTCCGAGAACGAACATTCCGTCAGTACTTTCCAGTCGACCACGGAGATAGTGTTGGAGTCGGTAACTAAGGTAATATCTATGACTTCCTCCCTAACCCTATTGTGGAAAGTCGGCGTATTGCCTCTATTGCACAGCACAAGGTTAGAGCCTAGAAGAAACTCAAAAATTGACTCACCCCTACTGTTGGTGTCGGAACTTCCCCACAGCATGTGGTGTGCATTGGCATCACACCCGATGATAAGGTCGAGCCTCCGTGATCGGGCGTGCGCAGCAAGGTCCCGGACTTCCTTCGGCGGTGGTTCCTCCCCTTCGAATGGCATGTATGCGGACGACAGGATCAGGTCTCGCCCATCGCGTCGTTCGCATGCAGCCACACACAGGTCACCAGTACTGTAATGAGACAAAAGAAACAAATTAATGCACCTTCTGTATACAATACAGGCTCGTATCTTACCTTCACCGCGTGAATGAAGCAATCTAAATTGACCTGAATCTAACCCACAAACCCTGTTTCCTACGATCCAGGGTTCCTGAATTAGAGCCAAGTCAACTCCAGTCTCCTCAAGGAACTGCATAAGGTCGTGGGTGGCGGCTTTAGAGTGGTGCAGGTTTATCTGCACTACCTTCAGCCTTCCCTTGTGTGGCGCGCTCCTTGTTAGGGAAGCGAGCTTTGAGGGAACCCAAACCGAACTTAACAACTCCCAGGGAGTCCCGCAGATGGGCAAAGGACGATTGATCTACCGCGATCACGATGTCCTTGCCCGCCTCATTTTTACAAGTAGTGGAGGATACAATTCTCCACTCTCCTGTGTTCAGGCCACTATTCTGCCGGCCAATCAGCTTCACCGTGTCGGCGTCCTCCATAACTGGAGGGGGGACCCACAGTGTGACGATAGGCCGGAGTGGCAGACGGTCACGGGGTATGACCTCGAGTTTCGCCCCCTGCCAGAGGGGCTCAAGACCGCCGATAGTGCGCACCAAGAAGTTGAGGGACTCCTTGTTGCCACAACCGACGATTTTGACACCCTTCTGCCAGCCAGCGCCGTCGAAGTCAATTTCGCCGTCAGCCGCCTCGAGCATCGCTCGCAGAATGCGCGCCTCTACAGAAAGCCAGTTTTCCGGGCGAATTTTCCCATCAGGATCGCTCCGGTCCACCACGGCTATCTGCAACTCCTGTGGGGAAGAGAAGCTAGCTGAGGGCTTCAGCTTTTTCCCCTCCCCTGTCGGCTGATCGTCACCCGATCTTCCCCTTTTTACGGCCTTTTCCACCGTGGTGGAAGTGGGCCTTGAAGAGGTGGTGGGTCTCTGACCAGTCTCATTTGACGGGGCGACCGCAGCACTGTTTCCAGGCTTTGCCGTCCCCGTCTTTACTCCCATCCGTGCAGTGACGGAGGATGTGGCCTTGTTTCTAGGCTTTTCCGCCTCCACTGCACCTTCGGTGGGCCATGCAGCCGTGGCACTGTCACCAGGCGTTGCTGCAACGGCCGTGCATTTTGCACCAGAAATCGCCGCCTGTTTCTTTTCGAATCTAGCCACGATCTTCTGGTGCTTCCTTACCAGATCCTTCTCCTTATCGGACAAGGATCCAGGCTCTTTGCTCACTCTGCGGAGAAACGCAAGAGAGCGCCGGTAGCCATTTCTGGCTTTCTTCGCAGCACTGCTCGCCTTGCGTTCCCCCGCCGGTAAGATACCAGGAATGGAGCCAGTGGCCGCAGGTCGGTCTCCCTCCTCCAGGAGTGCCGCCTCCGCCTCAGAGTCCACCGACCCGGCGCCGCTACTTTGCGAGAGAATCATAGATTCCCCCTCTATAGCAGCGTCGAGTCGAAGGCCCCGGAGCTGAGGCACCACCCCCGAAAGTGAGGGACCATCCTGTGCTGTGGACTCCTGCGCCTTTTGCCTGCTTAATGCAGGTTTGGGCGCCTCCTGCTTCCCAGTAGCATTTGTAGACTGCACAGCCTGGGGTCCCGCTGCACAGCCTAAGCGGTCGTTGGATGACGACGCCAGACAGCCCGCTCGCCCACTGTCTACCGCCGGTACTGGGGATCCGACTCCCTGCACCGTAAAAGAGTCCTTATGGGAGCCCTCCAGAATGGTTTTGATGAAGGGGGTCGCCTTCCCCTGTGGCGTTTCTTTGACATCTATCACGCCACCAAAAGATGATAAGAAACAGCCGCTCCTAACATGGAGATCAGACGCTGACCAGGGAGCCGCCCACTGTGGGTCAGACGCTCCTGGATTTCCGCAGCTCAAACTTCGCCAGCTGAGAAGACAAGCTTCAACAGCCGCCCGGGGACCGCCCGGTCACCAGAAGCAACCTTCGTGAAGGCGTTGAGTCCACTTGGCCTGGTACCCACAAGGATCGCAGCCGAAGATGTGGACCACGTCTACATCCGTGCAGTCAGGTGCTTTGCCTTGTGGATCCAAACCCTGATCCCCCAAAAAAGAAGCAATTTCAAAAACGTCGACCTTTAAAGGGCGGAAAGGGGGTGGTGAAGCTTATATGGACGGACATTGTTTTTTTGGTCGGATTGTTTAAAATTGTTGTGTATATGTTGTTTGTGTATATGTATACTAAAAAAGCAATAACAAAATACGTATTTCAGCGTTTTTCTAAATTCGACATTTAAAGGGTGGAAAGAGGATATATTTTTTGTTTATTTGACATCCGTAGAACTTAACATGGAGATGAGACAAGTGAATATGCAATGCAGCTCAATTTATAACGGCGAGACTATTATAAAAATTATTCTGCAAAACTAGGCCTTCTTTAAAATGAGACGTTCCTCCTTTTTCTAGAATATCTTAGCGTTGAATCACATTTTAGCAACCAAATTCCATAATAATGAGAAAAAACGGATAATATGGCTCATAATGGGTTAAATAAGCGTACCAAACCTATTTTTATAAAAAAAACATTCATAGTTTGTGGCTTTTACTTGTTTCCACATTTTGGTCGCAATTTTAACTCAAGCGATTTCTGTAAAAAAATAAACATTAACAGTTTCGAAAAAATTGAATATTTTCCAAAGGCGCAAAAAGACGCAGAATTTTTTTTGCGGACTTAAGAGAAGAAAGTCCATCTAAAACAGGTCATAAAACGGATTTACGCCAGTTAACGCCATTCGATTTAAATTGCCTTTCTAAATTTGGTTATTTTAAATTTTCATTGGTTAAAAAACATTCACTTTTGAAAATTCGTACAATAAAAATTTTTTATGCTAAACAAAAAAAACTGATCAGTGGTCTCGCTCCTATCAATATAGTTTTAATATTAACAGAAATTGGTGGCCTATCTACAACAACACATTTTCTACAATTTTTTTTATACAAGCACCTAAATTTCATTTTTCCCCTTCATAAATTTTTCTAAAAATATATCCGACTTTGACAAGCTATATCTCCTAATCTCGACAATTTTTCGAGAAAGTATTTTGGATACAGCTTAATTGAAGAATTACCTTCAACATGATACTACTTTTGTCAAAATCCGCGATAATTTTTTTTCTTATTTTTGTCCACTCTCGAAGCACTGTGCACCGGAGCAAAAACAACAACGAATCGATGATTCAAAGAGCTGTTTGGACATGTTTACGCGCAACAAGTCGGAGTTTTTGCGTCGGTACATCACAATGGATGAAACATGGATCCACCATTTCACTCCAGAGTCAAATCGGCAGTCTGCTGAGTGGCATGCAACCAGTGAAAGCCGCCCAAAGCGTCCAAAGGCACAAACATCGGCTGGCAAGGTGATGGCGTCAGTATTTTGGGATGTGCACGGAATAATATTCATCGACTATCTTGAGAAAGGGAAAACAATCAATAGCGACTATTATATAGCGTTGTTGGAACGTTTGAAAGAAGAAACCGCGATTAAGCGGCCCCATATGAAGAAGAAAAAAGTGTTGTTTCACCAAGACAATGCACCGTGTCACAAGTCGATGAAAACGATGGCAAAAAAGCATGAATTGGGCTTCGAATTGCTTCCTCATCCCCCGTATTCTCCAGATCTGGCCCCCAGCGACTACTGGCTCTTCGCAGACCTCAAAAAGATGCTCCGTGGTAAGAGATTTGGCTCAAATGATGAAGTAATCGCCGAAACTAACGCCTATTTTGAAGGCAAAGAAAAATCGTTCTACAAAGGCGGTATCGAAAGATTGGAAAAGCGTTGGAATGATTGTATCTCCCTAAAAGGGGACTATGTTGATGAATAAAAAATGTTGGCAAAAAAATGTGTTTTAATTAGTTAGTCACACACATTATTGAACGAAGTGTTACACCCAATATATTGTTTGCCCTACTGATTGACTGATTGATTCATCATCAAACCGCTGAAGCTACAAACATGATATTTGAACTGTAGGTACATCTTGAAATATGAACCTCCGCTAAGACGGGATTTTTTGAAATTCGGGGTGTAAAGGGGCAAAACATGTGTTGTATGAAGAAAAGTGATTTAAGAGACATATTGATTTCGAACTTCCTGAAAATACTCTAAACCAAAAATAATTCGACACGTATTTTATAATTTTTCGAAAATAACTGGATCAACGACGGGTTAAAAGTATGTATGGAGAAACAATTTCTTAGCCTTTTGACTTCAAGCATGGTGAAAGTACTTCAAATGTAAAATAACTCGATACGTGTTTTTAGTTTTTTTTCGAATATTTAAATCGGGCGGGGTCAACGACCGGTTAAAAGTGTGTATGGCGAAACTGTAAAAAAAACATGAATTAATGGGCCCACGGACTTCAAACTTTGTGAAAGTACTCTGAGTGAGAAATAATTTGACACGTGTTTTTCACTTTTTTGAAAATCAAAATCTAACGGGGTCAACAATGGGTTAACAGTTTGCATGGAAACACGATTTATTGGTCCTTTTGACTTCAAACTTGGACAAAAAGCACTTAAATCGGGAAATAATTAAAATGTGCTTTTCATATTTATGAAAATCGAAATCTACCGTGGTAAACTAAGTGTTAAGAATTTTTTTAGGTAAATGTGAAAACTCATGATTTAAAGGGCCTTTTGATTTCACAGTTTTTAGAACCACTTGACATCAAAGATAATAGACATATGTTTTTTTTTTAATCAAAATCTAACGGGTCAACAATGCGTTCAAAATTTGTATCGGGTGAAAGAAGAGAGCTTGCGTGCGAAGCCGCGGGGCCCACTTAGTACTAGTATAGATTATAAAATCATTTATGGATAGATTAGGATTTTCAATGACCTCCACTGAATCCTAATTGAAAAAAGATGTACTGAGGACGTAAAATAAAATTAATTGTGTTTATACAAATATTTATCTGTGTTTCGTATTCATCCAGCATATCGAACATCTAACGAGTGATTTTCTTGTGAATTCTTTTGAAAGTATCGTTATTAAGGCCGCGCAACTGCGATGCTATAAAGTTTCCAAATGTTTGTGCACTATCGAGTTTTGTGGCCAGCGCACGTGTGCCATCTGCTGCAGCACCATGGTACCATTAACAGACTTAGATTTTAACTTGCGCTGGCCAATATTCGCTGTTTTGCTGTCAGTCTTGCCAAAATCCGCTTTTTTTTTAGGTAAATGTGAAAACTCATGATTTAAAGGGCCTTTTGATTTCACAGTTTTTAGAACCACTTGACATCAAAGATAATAGACATATGTTTTTTTTTTAATCAAAATCTAACGGGTCAACAATGCGTTCAAAATTTGTATCGGGTGAAAGAAGAGAGCTTGCGTGCGAAGCCGCGGGGCCCACTTAGTACTAGTATAGATTATAAAATCATTTATGGATAGATTAGGATTTTCAATGACCTCCACTGAATCCTAATTGAAAAAAGATGTACTGAGGACGTAAAATAAAATTAATTGTGTTTATACAAATATTTATCTGTGTTTCGTATTCATCCAGCATATCGAACATCTAACGAGTGATTTTCTTGTGAATTCTTTTGAAAGTATCGTTATTAAGGCCGCGCAACTGCGATGCTATAAAGTTTCCAAATGTTTGTGCACTATCGAGTTTTGTGGCCAGCGCACGTGTGCCATCTGCTGCAGCACCATGGTACCATTAACAGACTTAGATTTTAACTTGCGCTGGCCAATATTCGCTGTTTTGCTGTCAGTCTTGCCAAAATCCGCTTGTGCTGTTGGTTTTTGTTCTTCCACTAATATGGTGTTATTGCTATCGTCATTATCAGGCTGATAGTAAACAACATCGGTTGCACACAAAATATCATAACACTTCACCATCGTACCAAGTTGCTGACCGCCATAGTTTTAAATGATAATTCGGCAGCAGTTATGTACGACATGACGTTATAATAGCGCCATATCGGTTGAGTAGTTGCAGCTTGTCCGGACTTGTTTTTTTTAACTGTCTGCAAAGACTTCGGTGCGTGGCCCTTACACACTGCCATTTAGTACTACAATCAATAGTAGTATATGGCTCCTCCAAAAGTTCGTGCAATTACTTCCCACGCATTTGCACGCCTATTTCTATCCTTGTGGTCCTTGCTCGATGCATCCCACAAGCAAGAATGCATTTCAGCTTGTTCTATAAGAATTTCTATGCCCACATGGTCCCACTTCTTTTAACACGTTCACGCCGGCGCGGGCCACCGGTGGCCCGCACTAGATTGTCTCATCGGGCGACGCGTATCGCCGGTGGCCCGCACAAGATTGTGCTATTAGACGCTGAAAATTAAAATAATGAAAATTTAACGTATTTTCATTAAAAACATTTAATGAAAGCCAGATGAGGCACAGCATTAATTTCAGCGCCGCCTCACAGCAAATACAATGAAAATCGGCCCCGGCGTGAACGTGTTAAACCTTTGTTTTGCGTTTTTTGGTTGGTACGCTATATTCCTCAGGTGTTGCTTTCATTGTGCTGAAAATTACTTATTAACACTAGAGTGTTCGGCTCAACGGCTAAACATATTATGGTGGGCGTAGGTACAAATGTACCTCCATGGGGATTTCTACTATAAGTTGCAAAAACTGCGGGTGTATGTTTGTTTGTGCAAAAATTACTTTTATTTTTATGAATTAAAATTATTTACATGGTGAGGCGACGCATTTCTCGCATGTCACGGACTGCGAAGAATGGACAGCACATACTGGCTTTCCACAAGAACAATACGATTGGCTTGTTTTGCGTTTAAATTTTTCGGGAAAATAACAAATCTTACAGGTGCCAATAACTTTCTTGCTCACACGACCTTGTGTGCTTGAGCCAGCAACGGTACGTCTTCTTTCGATCGGTTTACCGCCTCCTATAACGTTCCCTGTAGCGATACAAGTAGTCTCTTGTTGCATAACTTTTGAGTTGTTTACTCTGTTTTCTATTTGTTTCGTTGCAAAAAGTGGGTTAAAACTGAGTGAGCCATGCCCAAATGGATACCAGGTTTTAGTATGAGCACCAGGAGGTTCTATACCAAATTTCATCTCAATGACTATTCGCGTTCAGGTCCTTTTGTGCGAACCAGCCGATTGACGGATGGACAAACGGACGGACGCTACTAAATGCTGCAAATATAATTATATACTTTTCTGAACATTACAAGCTCCTCATCAATGTATTTACCCTATCTCCCAACAACTCTATTACGTGTGTAAAGTATATAAATACACGTGGTACATTTGTACATCTGCCAAGCAGAATGAGACTACTTTTTTTTAGCGACTCCCACCCACCACCACACAAACATTTTTTTATTTTTTCCTCTTTTTCTAGAATCTGCATAGATCATTTGAGCCTATCATGGAGTCTCGCTCTGCTTGCATAATAAATAGTGTAAAAATTTCTTGTTTATTTATTATTATTTAATACCTCTCCGAACGTTCTAGTGTTAATAATATTGTTACCAAAATTCCAAGTTCGTTTCGATTGTGTTTGAAAATAAAACAACTTCAATTATTCAGCGCAAAACGCAGTCAGAAACTTACAATCACTTTATTTACAGATTTACACTTCGCTTGTATCTACACTTGTTACCACTTTGCTTGCACAGACTCGACCCCATGCGCTGCACACTGCTGCTTTTATACTAGTTTTCTTATCGTGCCGAAGTTTCTTGCACATTCCAGTTGTACTTTCTATCTAGATTGTTCTAGCAGAGCTCATCACCTTTCGCGAACCATCTTAACCATATTATAGCAAGCAAATTATAGCAAGTTTGGCGTACTCCAAAGTGCATGCCCAAAAGTATGTTTGGAAAAGCATTCATGCACAGCACGGAGTGTCTCCTCGTTTCATTGCCCATCACTTAGACTTGTTCGACCCGAACAAGCGCCGAGGCTCCGCCGGAGTAAGACGCCAGGCGCTCCAAATGGACTACTTTCAACCTGCCGTTTCTGTTGCCGCAGCCTTGAACCCTGTATACCGCGTCATTAATCCTGGTTACGACCTTGTACGGTCCTTCCCATGACGTTTGAAGTTTTGGAGACAAACCTTTCCTCCTTTTCTTGGAAGCCCGCTGTGTTAGCCCGTAGATCATATCTGGCTTTCATCTTATAGGTGACCATATGGATACGGTCCCTCATAAACTGGTGGATTTCTTCCAGCTCCCACCGCTTATTGACTGCGTAATCAGTCTTAGCGCCTCCCGCCGTGCTGACCACTCCGAACCAGTGATGTTAACTGTAGGGAAAATTCCCTACATGTAGGGAATTTTAGCGAAAATTGTGTGCGTAGGGAAAAAAAGGACAGATTTTTTAAAATTCACTAAATGTAGGGAATTTTCAAACAACCCTGGTTATGGAAAATTTTGAAGTCAAATTAGTCAAACTAAAAATTTTAACGATCAAATGTTGTTTCCCAATTTGTCAAAGTTGTCCAAATATGTTTCGGCACTACCACATTCTAATGCAGACTCTGAAAGAATATTTTCGAACAAAAAAGGAACACATCAAGCCATGACAATTGGACTTCAATTTGTATAATGCGCTCTTACTTAGAAGACGAATATATCACCTGTGTAAATTTTCAATGTAAAGAACAGCACTTTAAGAAAATGGCATACACTGAGTAGTATGACCATAAATAATTAGTCTTAGTGTAATTTTTGTACTGATTTTTTTAATGTGATGAAATGGTATCTCAGTGTAAAGCACAATTTTTTCTATGTTGTTATGTTTCCATGTTTTAAATCGTATCCCAGTACAAAGCACAACTTTGTTTTGTTGTTTTCATGTTGCAAATGAATTAAAAGAAGAATTAATAAATGTTATGGTTTTTACTTTTGCGACTTTTATTCACAAAAAATTAAAAAAACTTTAAATATTAAAAAATACTTGGAAAATAAGTGTAGGGAGTTTCGTAGGGAAAATCGCTGGACAGCGTAGGGAAAAGTAGGGATTTTTTTCAAGTCGCGTAGGGATTTTTCAAAAAAAAAGTTAACATCACCGCTCCGAACATCAAGTCAGCAGGCAACCTCAGCTCCGTGCCGAACACTGCTCGGGCTGGAGTGATTGATGTCGTATCGTGCCGGGCCGACCTATACACCATCAAGGACAACGGAATTAGGGATAGGACGATGCAAGTAAATACAAGTAAAGTATCGATACTTTCCCTCGAAATGTGAGTACTTTTGGTATCGATACAATTTAAAATAATAGCAAGTATATTTATCGATACTTTCTTTCGATACCCTTTTCCAACGTACTGGAAAATATCCAATTTATTGGTAATTTGGGCACTTATTGAAAAATAGGCAATACTTTCCAACAATTACGTGGTTGGCAACATTGTTTTAGTTTTTAAATTTAACTTGTTATTCGTGAGCGTAAGATCGACAAATTAAAAAAATAATAATAATTGCGCTGAGAAATGTCTCCAACGATATCAAAAGTGTGGAAATACTTCGAAAAAAGAGATGAATCAATAGCAACTTGCAAGCAATGCTGTAAAGTGGTGAAGTATTGCGGAAATACTTCAAATTTGCAAAAACACCTGAAACTGCATGGAATTGAATTAAGGTGACCCCAATTTTTCTTTGCTGCAATTTAGGTTATTAATCATCTTTGCAACAAATCCCTGCAACAAATCCACTGAAAGCCATGTGGATAGTTGCGGTAGGCTTTTCCTGGGTAGCTTGCCGGAAAGAGAATTTTTCATAATAATTACACATCAACATAACAAAACATTTAATAAATAGAAAATAATTTCTTTTCATTTATTAATATTTATATTTATTCTAAAATACTTCGTATTTACTACCTGTTTCAAGCACAATATGTTTCAAAAACAAACATTTTATAAATAGAAAAAATTTAGTTTTGTTTTCTTTATAAGGCTTGTAGGTTGCGTTTTATTGCAAAACTATTTGCGATACCAAGTAATATCGATACTTTTTGTTCGATACTTACTTGGTACTCGATACTAAGAGCTGAAATTTTAAATGAGTACAAGTATCGATACTCTGTGGTATCGTTCTATCCCTAAGCGGAATATGCGTGTCCCAATCCTTTTGATTCCTGCCTACTACTTTCCGCAGATATTCTTCCAGTGTCCAATTTAATCGTACCACCATGCCGTCGGACTGGGGATGCAAAGGACAGGTGCGCGTTTTCCTTATTCCTAGTAGCTCACACACTTCCTTCAATACCAGAGATTTGAAATTACGGACTTGATCCAAGTGCAACTCCAGCGGAACTCCAAATCTGGCCACCCAGTTATTTACCAGCATTTCCGCGACCGTGGTGGCCTCCTGGTTAGGAATAGGATACACTTCAGGCCATTTGCTAAAAGAGTCTATTACCAACAGCACATATTTGTTGCCTTGAGTGCTAAGTGGGAATGGCCCGGCGACGTCCATGGCAAATCGCTCAAAGGGCGCTCCCATGTTGTACTACTGCATGCGGCCCCGAGATCTTCTTGTTGGCCTTTTCGCAGCCGAACATCGATCACAGCTCTTAATCCAATCGGCGACAGACTCCTGGCATCCTACGCAGTAGAATCGTCTTTTTATTTTGGCGACAGTTTTTGTGATGCCTAGGTGCCCTCCGCTGGAGTCGCTATGGTATGCCTCGATCACCTCGTTGATCCTGCATTTCGGGATTTCAATTAGGGAATTGCTGGTCCGGCCATCCTCACTCTCCCACTCGCGATATAGGCAGCCATCAGACAGCCGCAGACTTTGCCACTGTGCCCAGTGAGCCTTCGCGATCGGGCTTCCGCCAGCCATCTCCTGCCAGTCTGGACGTGCACCTTGCTCCTTGCCTTCAATGATTTTTTAAGATCCGTATCCTCGCGCTGGTCCTTTTGTATCCTCTCCGCAGACCACTCTTCCTCTGGCATAACGCTGACCAATCGTACGTCCACTATCTGCTCTTTGCTTTCGGCTCGCGAACAATGCCTGCATTCGGTTTTGCACGGAAGGCATCGGCATTTTCATGGCTTCTACCCTTGCGATGCTCTACCGTGTAGTCGTAGCTCTGCAGCCGCTCGATCCACCGCGCCAATTGGCCTTCCGGATCTTTAAAGTTCAGCAGCCATTTCAATGCCGCATGATCTGTGCGCAGGCGAAACTTTTGCCCTTACAAGTATTTATGGAAGTGTTTCAATTCCAATACTGCGAGCAACTCCCGTCGTGTCACACAGTAGTTGCGTTCAGGTTTCGACAAAATGTTGCTGTAGTATGCTATCACTTGTTCCTTGCCATCTATTATCTGTGATAGCACACCGCCGATACTATGCCCACTTGCATCTGTATCCAGCACAAACATCTCTCCAGGCACGGGGAAGGCCAGAATTGGAGCACTGCACAGTTTTTCCTTCAGTCGTGCAAACGCCTGCTCCTGCTCTTCGCCCCACGCGAAGGCTTGATTCTTTTTCGTCAGTTTGTGCAAGCTGCCAGCTATGTTCGCAAATCCAGGAACGAATCTTCGGTAGTATGTGCACAGGCCCAGGAAACTGCGAAGTTCGTGTAGTTTGCATGGTCGGGGCCACTGCTTCACCGCCGTGATTTTGCCTTCATCCGTATGTACTCCGCGGGCGGAAACCGTGTGCCCCAGATACTTGACCTCCTTTTGAAACAGCGAGCACTTGCTTGGGTTGAGTTTAAGCCCGGCTTTTTGTATTCGCTCGAATACCTCCTTTAGCTTTCCCAGGTGGTCGTCGAAGCTTTTACCCATCACGATTATGTCGTCCAGGTAGACCAGACATGTCCGCCAATGCAGCCCTTTTAGCACACGTTCCATTTGCCGCTCGAATGTCGCTAATGCGTTGCAGAGTACAAAACGGCATGACGGTGAACTGCCACAAACCATCGACAACACTAAAAGCATTTCTCATTGTCCTTGTCTGCAAGCTCCAGCTGCCAATAGCCGCTGCGTAAGTCGAGTGTGGTAAACCACTGTGTGACAGTGTGTCCAGGGTGTCATCGATTCGAGGTAATGGATAACTCTTCTTTTTGGTTACGTCATTGAGCTTCCGATAATAATTAATAATTGATTGGCACGACAGCCCGCTTATGCGAGAGTAAGGCCTAGCTTCCCGCAGCCACCCGTGTTGTGCGTGTGAATTTGTACGCGGGTGGAAGGGACCTACAGTTTTTTATGCCGGTTCCGAACGGCAGGTTGGGAGCTTTTTCATAGGCAATTTTTACTCTCAGAGGTTTGCCATTTCCAGCTGAGAGGACAGCCACCGAAAGAGAAAACGAGTTTCCCGTTATTTTTTTTAGGTGTTACTACATGCAGAATTCGAACTTGCGTCGCTCTGCATTCGACTCGCTGGACCGCGCACTAACCAACTGAGCCACGGCGGCTGCTTCCGATTGTCCACACAAAAACGGGTACTGCCATCCTTTTTCTTGACTAGCACGACCGGCGACCACCAAGGACCTGACGAAGGCTCTGTGACCTTTTCTTTATGCATGTTTTCAATCAAATTTGTGACCTCTTCCCTCTTGGCCAGAGGAACTCGTCTTGGCGGTTGGCGGATTGGTTTCGCACTTCCGGTGTCGATGTTGTACTTCACTATGGCTGTTCTTCCGCCCGCTTCCGTTGCAAATATTGACCCATAGTACTGCAGGAGTGACTGCGCCTTCTGTTTCTGCTCGGCTGTCAATTCGCTGCTCCACTGGTTTTGCGGTATGGCGTCCATGTTAGAACCGCTTTTCTTACCTCCTCCGGGTGGACTGCTTTCGCAATTGACAACTGCTTCAGCCTCTCTACACTCGCCAATGACCGCATCTTTTCCGACATATCTGGGTGTGTTCAGTGGGTTGAGTATCCTGACTGGTATTTTCCCATTTTTTGGTTCCACTAATGTACGTCCGATAATTATGTTGTCGTATCCTTGTTTTGGCGCTTCTACAACTCACAGCCGACTTGTCCCATCGTCCTCGTCCACCTTTGCCCACACAACCGCCTCGGAATTCGCTGGTATCTTCTGGTGTTGACACGAGACAACTTTCCTTACCGCCACGCTTCGCTCATAGCCAGTGTGCAGGGGGAATTTAACGTTGGCATACCTCAGCACATTTTCTTTCAGGTCCAGCGTAAAACCGTGCCTAATCATGAAATCCACGCCGATAATCACGTCGTCCATTATATCCGCGACGATGAACTCATGTTCCAGGCTGCTGGTGCCGATAGCAATTGAGAAGGTCCATAACAAAACGCAATAATTCCACTTTTTAAGTTTTCCGTTTTTTTGACTGAATCCAATTCTACATGTTAAATTCTATGTAACAATTGTTATAAAACATACCAAAGGTCAATAATTTTACTGTAATTCAAAACCAAAAATAATGGTTCAGAACAAAATGCAACATTTCCATATCTATGCAATAACTAACTTCGAGATATTAGTGAAAAGTAATTGATATAAATGAATTTTATGAATTTTAAAGCTTACAAAATTGAAGGCAAAGAAAAATTTACCAGCTAATAAGGCAAAATATGATGATGGCATTCCTCTTGATGTTGCAATTTATTTAGAAAAGAAGAAAGGTGTTGTTAAACTTTTGTAAAAACATTATGGTCAACAGTGGTTAAACATTTCGGGGATAGAATTTTAGACACCGATTTTATAACCTTATGTGACTGTTTGGAGGAGGACACTGGAATGAGATGTAACACAATGTTGTTTTTTTCTAATACTTGCATACTTATATAATAATACAATAAAACTTATGCAACTCAAATCAAAAATATTTTATTTCTATGTTATTCACAGCAAAACGCCACAATTCCAAACCTAGTTCATATCAAAACGCAACATCTCCATAGGGTTCATAGCGAAATGATATTGTTACGAAAATCCAAGTTTGTTTTCCAAGGTTCGTTTTGATCGTGTTTGAAAATAAAACAACTTCAATTACTCAGCGCAAAAACGCAGTCAGAAATCAACAATCGCTTTATTTACAAAATTCACACTTGTTCTACTTTACACTACTACTATTGCATGTTTCCCCATTGCTTGCTCAACACAGACTCGACCCATTCTTATCGCGCCGAAGTTTCTTGCAACTTCCAATTGGAAAGCGCTCGACCATTCTCGCACAGCCCATTTCTTCGAGAACCATCCTTGCCATATCGGACTATACCAAGCGAATTATACCAAATTTGCCGTACTTCAAAGTGCATGCCTAAAAGTATGCTTGGAAAAGCGTTCATGCACAGCACAGAGTGCCTCTTGGTTTCACTGCCCATCACTTAGACTTGTTCGTCCCGAACAAGTTGAACCCTGTACACTACGTCATTAATCCTGGTCACGACCCTGTACGGTCCTTCCCATGACGTTTGAAGTTTCGGAGACAAACCTTTCCTCCGCTGCGGGTTGTAAAGCATTACCAGATCGCCTTCTTGGAACCCTTCTGGGTTAGCCCGTAGACCATAGCTCGCTGTTAACCTGCTTTCGACTCGTTGAGTGCGGCTCCGCGATCTCCTCCTCGGCCCTTTCGCAGCCGAACACCAATTACAACCTCTGATCCACTCAGCGACAGACTCCTGGCATCCTACCCAATAGAACCGCCTTCTTATTTTGGCGACAGTTTTTGCGATGCCTAGGTGCCCTCCACTGGAGTCGTTATGGTTTGCCTTGATGACATCGTCGATTCGGCCTCTCGGGACCACTTTTAGGGATTTTCTGGTCCTGCCATCCCTGCTCTCCCACTCGCGGTATAGGCAGCCATCCTGCAGATGTAGACTTTGCCACTGTGCCCAGTGAGCCTTCGCGATCGGGCTCTCACCAGCCATCTCCTGCCAGTCCGGCCGTAATCTCTGAGCTTTGCCTTTGATGATCTTCGCGAGATCCGTATCCTTGCGCTGGTCCTTCTGTATCCTCTCCGCAGACCACTCTTCCTCTGGCAAAACGCTTACCAACCGGACGTCCACTATCAGTTCTTTGCTTTCGGCTTGCGAATAACGCCTGCACTCGGTTTTGCGCGAATGGTGTGGCAGAGCGGCAGCCCTTCTTGGCGACGTCTGTTGTCCGGAACGCTTTTCTCGCAGATGACAGTCTCGTGATATGTGGTATTGCTTGCCACATCGCCAGCAACTGACTCTAGATGACACTGCCCGCAGCCCCGCTGGTGCCTCCGAGCTCACTGTCTAGCTTTGGGTGACACGTCCAGATTGGGCTCGACGCCTTTCCGCAGATGAATGTCGAAAACTTCCCCTGCAGGCCGCCTCATACATCATCGCGCTGGTCACCGTCTCTTTAAATGTCGGCTTGCCCATCATCAACAAACTGCGACGTGTCTCTGTGTCATGAAGACCCTCAATAAATGACTCAATCTTCATCCTCTCGAGGTCATCAGCGCCGAATTTCGGGTAGCACAACTGTACGAGCCGCTCAATGTCTGCTGCATATGTCTGCAGCGCCTCGATGGCTCTTTGCCTACGGCTCTTCAGCTCGCAATAATACAGCATTTTGTTGTGCTCGTCACTGTATCTGGCTGCCAGCGCCCTTACGACGGTCTCGTAATCACCCCTCAAACCTTCCGGAGCTATTTTTATTACCTCAGCCGCAGGACCTCTTAGAGCCAGTATCAGTCTCCGACCTTTCCTAACATCGGTCCACTGACTCTCCAAAGCAGCCATATCGAATTGTAGTTTGAATGTGTCGAATGACATAAGGTCCGTTTCATATTTATAACCCACCTATGAGCCCTGGGAGAATATTGGAATAAATACTGGGAAATAAATTTCCCAAAAATAAATAACTACCAAATATGTTCCCTGAGGTTAATAGTTTGTGGTGGCAACACTGTTTTAACATGCTCTTTGAAATACCGTTATATTTCAAAGAAACGTGTAATGCGCTTTGTTTAGCTGATGTAAAAATCGTTTCATAATTATAACCCATCTGCAGTTTTTTATAAAAACAAAAGGTTTGTGTTAGGTATACTTTCTTGGGAAAAATATAGTTATTAGGGCTATGTGTCAGCTAGGTATGTCACGTGGTACAACGTTATCAGAACTGGAGAAAGGCAAGATTTTGGCTTGGGCTTCTGATGGCATTTCAGTTAGCGAAATTTCTCGAAAAGTTGGACGAAGCAGACGCGTAGTTGCCAATTTGCTAACGAATGTCGAAGAATATGGCCAGCAAAAGAGGTCCGGTAGAAAAAGGAAATTGTGCAAAAGGGAGGAGCGGCTAATCATACGCCAGGCAAGTAACTCCACTGCCAGTTGTTCCCGTTTGGCAAGAAGCTGCAACACCAAAGTGTCCAAAACTACTGTTTGGCGAGTGCTACAACGATGTCCTGATATTTCCCGAGCAAAAATGAAAGCGATTCCAAGGCTACTTACTCGACATAAGACTGCACGTCTTGAATTTGCGGAACAAAATATGGACACTGATTGGTCCTCCGTAAGCAAAATGAATTTCATAAGTTTTGTTGGCACGTAGTTGACGTTTATGCTTGTAGGTCATATTTTCTGATGAAAAGAAATGGAACCTTGATGGACCAGATGGCTCACACTCTTATTGGCGAGATTTGCGTAAAGAACCTCGCTACTTCTCTAAGCGAAACTTCGGTGGCGGGTCATTAATGGTCTGGGGAGCATTCACAGCGCAAGGGGCGCTGGAAATCCAGTTTACGTCATGCAAAATGAAAACTTCTAATTATATCGCCGTGTTGCAGAGCAGTTTAGTACAATTTCTGCAACAACATCGCGACAAAAACTGGATTTTCCAGCATGATAATGCCCGAATTCATACCAGCGTAGAAACAAAGACGTGGCTTGCGCGGAAAAAAATTAAAACTTTGGCCTGGCCAGCGTGCTCCCCAGACCTTAACCCAATAGAAAATCTATGGGGGAATACTAGTGCGCTCTGTTTATGCCGAAAGCCGTCAATACAACAACGTTGATGAGTTACAAACTGCCATCATCAGAGCTTGGGAGAATTTGCGCACTGATACTTTGCAGAATCTAATTTCTTCAATGCGAAAAAGAGTTTTCGAAGTAATAAAGGCTAAGGGAAGCCATATAAACTAGTAAAACGCATTATTTTATTATTCAGCAGTCTTAAAAACGAAGAATTGGAACATGGGTTATAAATATGAAACGCTTCAATATTGGGGTTTTCGCTGTTTTTGGTCTAAATTTTTAAATGTTTGGGCAAAAATGATTTAGGCATTGAATTTTCTTTTAATCTTACCTGTTTTTATCAGAATATAACAGAACTCAATTGAATACAGGAAATATTTCAATATAATGGGGGTGGGTTATAATTATGAAACGCACCTTAGTACCATCATAAGCACTTCTATGGCAAAACTTTCCTCAACCGACTGCACCCTTGCTTGCAGCTGTACCCAGGGATGCCAACTTTTTTGTTTTTGAAAACCGGACAAACTTTTATAAAAAGGTTTAAGGGGGCGGGGGGTTTTAGAAATTATATTCCACAATTAAATTAACGACCTATGTATGTTGCGTGTTATATTTATATGATTTACAAAAAAGTTAACAACTGAAACAACAAAAATGCACAAAAGAGTAGTAAGTGAAAAAAACAAAATGTTAACAGTGAAACCAAATGAAATTCAGAAAAGTAAAGAATTTGAAAAGCAAAAATTAACAATTACCATAAATATGTTAAAAAAGAATTAGGCAAGCAAATTGAATTCAATAATTCATAACAATCATTCAATAATACGATTTGTTATTTAAAAGAATACAGTGCACTCGCGAAAACGTGAACACTCGATTACGTGCACACTTTTTTTACCTATTGAATACTCTAAAACGTGAACAATGCTTGAAGGCTCTAAAACGTGAACACCTGGTTGTTTATCTTTTTCGCAAACATTTCATCACCCACAACTTTAAATGTGTATAAGTTAACCCGACCGCCTGAGTGAATGTAGCGCAGCTGGACTGTGGCTGCCGTTAGGCGCTGACAGTGCAATATCAACAGCAACCGTTGCGCTGGTCGGTCAGCGAACTGACGAAACACGATACTCCGCATGTTCTGCGTAATCAGCGGAGTTCGGATGGTCGCAGCGGAGCCGACAACGGTTCACGGCCACACACGATAGTGCGCGGTCAGCAGGCCTGAGCAGGGCTTGCGGAAGAACTTTATTTGGTTGGAGTTTTTAGTTTTAAGTGATAACTCAAAGAATAAAGGCGCAGCCAACAGCTCGCCCCAGCAAACCCAAATATCCATTGTTTCTTTTATTAATTGGCGCCCAACGTGGGGCAATCACACGAAAAACATTCGTTTGAAATTCGGCAAAAACAACAACAACTACAACAAGCCAGAACAGCAATTGGCGTAACTGGAAAAGCGGCCTTTAGACAGTCGCACATGTTTGCAATCATGTGCGATGGGGGAAATGTGCGATGAGCGTTTACACGGTCAAACATGTGCGCACACTTCAGTTGTCTACCTGCTGCCAACGAAGCAACATGGTATGCGCTTTCGCATAAATTTCTTTAAATTTGCATAAAAGCACCTCTATTCTGCGTTTCTTTTCATTTTTATAATCTTCACCTTTTACTTCTCACAGTTCGGGATTGTGTCTATACACCTCAAAGAACTCCTTCCATAATATTTCATTTTTTTGCGACGCCATCCTCACTGCTCGCTGTCCACCGATCGAATGAAAAAATGCACTATGTGTGTCACACAGCCGTTTACACGGTCGCACATGTGCGTCGCGCCGACAGAGAAATCAAAAAATTTTGAAAACCGTCGCACATGTCCGACGACTCGAATTTCTTGCGTTTACACGGTCATTCTTCTCGTCGCGCCGCACATGATTGCGGACATGTGCGACCGTCTAAAGGCCGCTAAAGAGAGCGGCAACAAGGACGCTAGTTAATCACAAGTTTCTCTGGAATAACAGCGGCAAAAACAACAGCAACAACTTCAACAAGCCAGAACAGCAATTGGCGCAACTGGAAAGGAAAGGAGTGCTCATAAAATTTTTTTTTTTGAAGAATTGCACATTGTAAATAAAAATTAAGTGAATCTTGTTTTGTGAACCTTTGCACGGTTTTTTTTTTGAAGAATTGCACATTGTAAATAAAATTAAGTGAATCTTGTTTTGTGAACCTTTGCACGGGTGATCGTGTAAACAATTTATGAGCGACAGCGAGCTAAATTTGGACCAGCTCTTTAGAAGTCTTAATAGGATAAGGGTAGACAAGAGACACGACGACAGTGGTAGTTGTGAGGGAAATTGGTGGACGGACGGACTGGTGAGCCAATCACACGAAATGGCCTTACACCCTGACCAATTGAATGCACTTGTGGAGAGTGCCGTTAGTAGCGCTCTCGCTGTTCAACGGGAGAATTTTGAGCAGAGGCTGTCAAGCATTAGCCAGCGACTGGACAATATAACGATCACATCCCCTGAAGTAACCTTATACAAAGAAATATACATTATTCCAGGGGTGCAGTGTGATGAATCGTTAGATATCATCAAGTCATTGCCGGACTTTGACGGCAAGCAAGAGACTTACGTCTCATGGCGACAGGCGGCACATACCGCTTATAAAATTTTTGAGAATTTTGTGGGCAGCTCCAGGCACTACCAGGCTGTTGCCATTATTAGGAATAAAGTGAAGGGTTCGGCCGACATGGTGCTGGCTTCCTTCAACACGGTCTTAAATTTTTGAGCCATCATCGATCGCCTTGATTTCACGTACTCAGATAAACGCCCTATTTATCTGATAGAGCAGGAGATGTCCACCCTTCGTCAGGGGAATATGACACTCCTCCAATATTATGATGAGGTTGAAAGGAAGCTAACGCTGCTGACCAACAAGACCATCATGACTTACGACAAGCCCATAGCTGCGTCATTGAACGAGAAGTATCGAATGGACGCGCTACGTGTGTTCATTTCAGGAACAAAAAAGGCATTGAGTGATGTGCTCTTTTCGGCACGGCCAAATGATCTTCCCTCGGCTCTAGCGCTGGCCCAAGAGGTTGAAGCCAACCATGAGCGGTATCTGTTTGCAAGCAATTACGCTAGGAGCTTGGAGGATAAAGCCCAAAAGATCGAATCAAGACAGCCGGCTAGGGACAGGGGTGTTGCGGGAAGGTATCAAGAAAATGATGCCTACCGCGAGAAAAATCCTCACTTTAACAGGCTCCAAGGTTCAAACAATGGGGCTCCCCAAAGACCGGAACCGATACAACCGATGGATGTTGATACGTCGCAGCGCTTTAGACAGCCTACGCAGTATCAGCCCAATAATCACACATCTCAGGGTCCGGTGCAGCACTCTGGTAATCAGGGCCAATGGCACGGACGGGCAGGGAAAAGGCCGAATAATGGGTCGGCACGATTCACGGGACCAAAACAAAAAAAGGGTTAATTACCTTGCTCACGGTGAAAATCAGGAGGAAAACGACTACTAGGCGGTAGCGGAGTCGGAGGTATCAGCAGTTGATGATGAGCTTACTGATCCGGACGAAATAAATTTTTTAGACAAAACTCCCTGCTGCCGTTCATAGAAAGGACGATCGCAGGGAAAAAGATAAAATTGTTAATCGATACAGGGGCATCCAAAAATTATATCAAGCCTCTAAGCGTGCTTAAGCACGTAATACCAGTTGAAAATCCCTTCCTGGTGAAGTCCATTCATGGCTTCAATAGTATTAAGGAAAAATGCATCGTCAACTTATTCGGCACGAGTAGTGTTTTCTTCATTCTTCCCTCTCTTTCAACATTTGATGGAATAATTGGCCTTGATCTGCTAACGCGGGCGGATGCCACACTAGATTTTAGGAACGAAAAAATACAGACTAACTCCGGCTCCGAAAGGATACAATTTCTAAAGTGTGTTAATGTAAATTTCACACAGGTGGAAGATATAGAGGTGCCTCAGGTAGTAAGAAATCAGTTTCAGAAAATGCTAAAAAGTTTGATGGGGGTTTTCTCAGATCCTAACGACACCCAACAACACTCCCTTTCAACACCAACATCGTAGCCACTATTCGCACCGACAATGGTGACCCAGTCTACTCGAAGCTATATCCTTATCTAATGGGGGTAGCAGATTTTGTAAATACCGAAATACATGACTTATTGGAGAATGGGATAATTAGACCATCCAGGTTATAGGGTGACCTTTAACTGATATTTTGAAAGGTGAGTATGGTAGGGTCTGCGCCACCAAATCAAAGAGAATAAAGGTAAATTTAAACGAAAATGAAATACATGCCTTTAACAAGTTAAAAGAGGTCCTGGTATCAGAGGAAGTCATGTTACTTTACGCTGACTTCACGAAGCCATTCGATTTAACAACGGATGCTTCATCGGTGGGTTTGGGGGCCGTATTGTCACAAGATGGGCGGCCAATCACCATGATTTCGAGAACTCTAAGGGATCGAGAGCTAAATTTCGCAACTAACGAACGCGAGTTACTTGCCATCGTATGGGCTCTAAAAAGCCTTCGAAATTATCTCTACGGCGCACTATGGCCCGGTTTGCCATTTTTCGTTGCAAAAATCATAACTTCTGAACCAATAAAGATATTTAAAAAATTTAAACTGCATCTGAAAGTGTAATATCTAAGCTTTAAAATGGGGAAAAAACAGGGTGCCACAGTAACAGGGGGCTTTAAAATTTGTTGCCAAAGTTAAGATTTAGTAAAACTTCATACTACAATGAAATTACTTATTTGTTTGCATTAAAAAATTATTTTTTTGATATATTTTTTTTAATAAATTAATATAATTTATTGATTCATACGTAATTTTTTACAAAAAAAAATTTTTTGGAAAGTTAAACTTTTTCAAAATCGCTATCTACACTGGAAGGAATGTCTAATAATGAAATCATTTCTAAGCTATAAGTATCTGTAAGTTCTTTTTGTGATCTTACAGATCTCATAGATGAAATAACTGGATCAGAAGAGACTGCTAACATCTTGAAAAGGTCTTCATTTTGTCTAGCTCGTGATATTTTGCAAGCGTTCATACATCTATACCTTTTGTAGTCATTATTTTTGCATTCTTGAGCTTCTTCAGACAAATCCCCTTTTGGTAAGCACTGGTATACTATAAAATCCTTTCCATGTGCTTCAATTTTATGCACCGTAGGAGTAAGTTTTTTCTCTAAAAAACTCAATCGAGGCTGCAATCGAGACTGCTAAGATTTAGTAAAGAAATCGACTGCGCTTGAACCAGATTTAAGTTAAATGGGCGGTGCCACGCCCCCTTGTTTAATACCCGCACAATTCCCGCTGTCGAATGATATGAATAAATGGTAGGTCCGTACTTAGTTTCATTGCTGTGCGACTTATAATTCAGCAAAATATTAAGGTCACAAAAAATATGCCACGCCCCTTGTCCAACGCCCATCAAATCTTACCAGTAGAATGACTCATCTATGGGACGACACAATACTAAATTTCAATCCTGTGCACCTTACAATTTCGAAGATATTCCATTATTCAGATTTGGCTTGTAAGCGTGGTGCCACGCCCCCTCGTCCAATACCCGCCCCATTCCATCTGTCGTAGGACACGACTAAATAGTAAGTTCCTAGTGAATTTAATTGATGTGTGACTTATAGTTCCAACGTTATCGTCTGACAATTTTCAGGATTCACAGTCAAAAATTACAGGGGTTTTCCGACTTTTCCAATAGATTTTCCGGAATTTTCTTTTCGCACGAACCTGAACTGACACAAGACGAATCCAATAAAGAAAATTTCATTGAAATCGGCCAGTCCGGTTGAGCGTCATTACATATATAGATAAATGCCAGCAACACAAAAGGGTTTTTGACCGTACTAAATGTGCGCAATTTTCCGTATAATTACGTGGTTTTCGACCCGAGGTTGCTTCACTTTTATTGCTCTGGAAAGTAAAGTTGCAAAAAGTTGCAGCTGAGTTTTGGAAGTTAGGTAAATAATTGAATAGCAAATAACCTCCCTCAATTTCGCGGAGGTCATTTTTGGTCTTTTTTTTTATTTTCGATCAAAGTTGAAAAAAAGGTCGATATATAGACTTTTCGAGCAATCGGTAGATCGAACAACTTTAAAACAAAATAAACATTATTTATTTTTATTATATTAACAATTAACGTACCTTTTAGAAAAAACCATCAAGTTACCGATTGGTCGCTTCATTTACATACAAATCAATCTTAAAGAGGAAAAAAAAACCAAAAAATACACATTTTTCTCGATGTGGAAAAATTGTCAACTTTGAGCGGCTCTATCTCCCAAACTACTAATCTGAATTTAATGAAAGTTACATATTCGTAATCCCTGGAAAATTCTCAATAAGATGCGTGTATTCATTTTATCGAACGCTTTCATGCAATTTTTGATTTTTGCAACGTTTTACCGACCGTTGGGCCATAGTGTGGCGTTAGGAATTTAAACATCTTCACAGATCATCAACCACTCACGTTTGCGGTTTCAGACCGAAGCCCAAACGCAAAAATAAAGCGCTGGAAAACCTTTATCGATGAACATAACGCGAACATACATATTTTATAAGCCAGGCAAGGAAAATTATGTCGCCGACGCACTGTCGCGTCAGAATATTCATGCCTTGGAGGAGGAGGCGCGTTCGGATCTTGCTACGGTCCATAGCGAGGTATCGCTGACTTACACTATTGAAGCGACTGAGACCCCGCTCAATTGCTTTAGAAACCAAATTGTTTTGGAAGAAGCAAACTTTGTTCAAAAACGGGATTTTATACTTTTCGGCGAAAAAACACGCCATATAATCCACTTCACGGATAGAAAAACTCTTGTGGACGAGATAAAACTGGCTGTAAATCCAAGTGTGGTAAATGCGATACATTGCGGGCTTCCAATGCTGGCTAACATCCAGCATGAAATGGTCCAGTGCTTCCCCTCAACGAAGTTCTGGTATTGTAAAAAGATGGTGTCAGACATCGTTAACAAGGAAGAGCAGAGGGAGATAGTGACTGCTGAGCATAATCGCGCTCACAGAGCTGCTCAAGAGAATGTAAAGCAAATTCTCTGTGATAATTAGTTCCCAAAGATGACTAAGTTGGCAAATGAAATTGTTACAAATTGTAAAATTTGTGCAAAAGCCAAATACGACAGGCATCCGAGAAAGCAGGAACTTGGAATAACGCCAATACCATCTTATACGGGCGAAATTTTGCATATTGACATCTTTTCTACGGACAGGAAATATTTTCTCACTTGTATTGCCAAGTTCTCTAAGTTCGCGATGGTCTATCCCATTCCATCACGAACAATCATAGATGTTATGATTCCGATTATTCAGGTGATGAATATTTTTCCCAACGCCAAAACGGTGTATTGCGACAATGAGGCATCTTTAAATTCTGAGACTATGGCTTCTTTGTTGAGGAATCAGTTTGGGGTTAACATCTCAAATGCGCCCCCGCTCCATAGCACTTCAAATAGACAGATTGAGCGCTTCCACAACACTCTTTTGGAGATTGCTAGATGTCTCAAGTTGGAGAAAAAAATTGAAAATACGATTGACCTCATCCTATTGGCTACAGTGGAGTATAATCGGTGACCTCTGTGACCAACAGGAAGCCCACCGATATAATTCACGCTGCGCCATACGAGCTTAGAGAAGAGATAGAAAGGAAAATAAGGGAAGCCCAACAGTCGCACCTAGAGAGAACCCTTCTAGGCAAAATCGAGTATTTGAGGTGGGAGAACGCGTGTTGGTTAAAACAAATCGAAGACTGGGAAACAAACTGACCCCTCTATATGTTGATGAAATGGTGGAAGCCGATTTAGGAACTACGGTTCTTATTAAGGGGAGGGTGGTCCACAAGGACAATATTAGGTAATATTCTTCTTTCTGCATTCGGCCTAATTCCTATCATCTTTTAGGATTTCGGTTGTGATACTTCTCATTCGGGTAGCGATGGCGAAGGTGACGGACTACTCTACTTCTAGTTACATTCCCATTATGGACGGGGACGTAACCATTTGGCAGGATTTTGGATATTTGAGCCATGTGACAAACCTCACAACGTATCGAGAAATGGCCGAGGAAAAAAGTAGGCTTTCGAACCTTTTCCCCTCGCACCATATGAAAACGCTACTGGACTCCGACGTGGCGCACGTAAAGGTGCTGTTGTCAACACTAGGCATCTACCATAGACGCACCAGGAGCATCAACGGTCTGGGCACTGCCCTAAAGGTAATCGCGGCGACTCCGGACTTCGATGACTTCGAAAGGCAGCAGGAGCTCGTGGACTCGGAGAACAGACAGATAACAATAAACACAAAGACGCAGGACCAAATAAACGAACTGACCGCGACAGTTAACCTGATACTAAAAAATTCAAAGTCAACGAAAATTGATACAAGTCACTTATACGAAACGTTACTTGCCAGGGACAGAATACTAATTTTGGAACTTCAGAACCTATTATTAACCGTCACCCTTGCAAAGGTGGGTGTAATAAACCCGGTAAATTTAGACGATAGTGACATAAAAATGTTTGTAAATGAGCGCTCTACGAACACAACCATAGCCGATCTGATGGAAGTATCTTACATGAAAGTCTTGTTAGGTGATAATTTTCTACGTTTCCTAATTAAGTACCCTAGGCCTAGATTAGTATGTAAGAAAATTGTTCTTTATCCTGTCTAACACAATGGGACCGTCCTGCATCTCGCCGAAAACGACAAGGTTGTAGACTGTGGCAATCTGGTAGTTGCGATTGGGAACTGCAGCACCTCGCTGACGACAACATTCTGCAAGGAGCTTCCGAATCCCACATGCGTGCAGCAACTCGCCCATTGCGGTACACGTCCCAGCCATCTCGAGCTACTGGCAGTAATTGATGAGGGTATCATTGTTATAAATGACAACACTGCCGTGATAAAAAGCAGCGGAAGTTCCGAGATAACCGTTACTGGAACTTACTTGGTAACATTCGATGACGAGGTCATGATTAACGGAACCACCTTTAGAAATTACAAAGGCATGTTGAGAAAATCACCCGGTTCGGCAGCGACGGCATTCATAAATGTCACTGGCCAATACGACATACTGAGCTTGCCATACCTTAAGAGACTGAATGTCGAAAATCTTCGCTAGATCGGTGATCTGACCGGCAATATCCGGTCTAGCCACCGTCGCGGTCTTAACCTGCTGCTTCATGCTCTTCAAGTTATACCAGAGGCAAACCAAAAGACGCCAACGCCACGAACTCCAGGCGGTTATCGACGGTCTAAGGAGAACCGAGGACGGCTCTCACTTGAGGATGGGAGGACTTAACCCGACCGCCTGAGTGAATGTAGCGCAGCTGGACTGTGGCTGCCGTTAGGCGCTGACGGTGCAATATCAACAGCAACCGTTTGCGCTGGTCGGTCAGCGAACTGACGAAACCCGATACTCCGCACGTTCTGCGTAATCAGCGGAGTTCGGGTGGTCGCAGCGGAGCCGACAACGGTTCACGGCCACACACGATAGTGCGCGGTCAGCAGGCCTGAGCAGGGCTTGCGGAAGAACTTTATTTGGATGGAGTTTTTAGTTTTAAGTGATAACTCAAAGAATAAAGGCGCAGCCAACAGCTCGCCCCAGCAAACCCAAATATCCATTGTTTCTTTTATTAATTTATATACTCGTCCCTTTTAACTTTTTGTTATAAAACTTAATTCAATTATCTTTTTTATAAGTAGTTTCACACAAAAATAAACGTATTTTTCAACAATCGTAAACTTGAATAATCTCGTAAACGTGAACAGCCTTGGTTTTTATAAGTTCACGTTTTCGCGAGTGCACTGTACTTCTTTTCGGACTTAACGCTCATTACACAATACAACAATTTCGAAGTTTTTCTGTGCAACAGAGTACTAGACTGTCTTTTTGAAAAATGTTCGTCATTAAAAATTAAGGGTGGTTTTCAAACAACAAAACTTTCTCAAAACTTCCCCCAAAAAACTAAAATGCCTTAAACATCAAACCTTAATTTCTTTTTTCATTACTTGCTTGCTCTGCTTAAGATGTTGAGAAAAACGTTGAATACTAAAAAAAATATTTTCCATTGAAAAATAGTTCAGGTGGTCTCCAAACAAGAAGTCCCCTCTTAAAAAAATAAACAATTATTATGATTTCCAAAAAGACGCTTTCGCTTTACGGGAATGCTCAGATGGGTCAATATTGCGATTCAAATTCCAAACGTACTCAGCGAGCATTGCTTCTTTCTTCAAGTCGCTTAATTTGTTGGTGAAACCTTTCACCGTGCTCATCAGAAACAGCCCCAAATTTTCATTGAAAAAATCAAGGTGTGAGTGAAGTAGGGGCGAAGCCAGAACTAGGAAATTGAAATTTTTTCCCGATTTTAAGTCAAAATTTCATGAATTTTGGTTCAATGGAAGCGAAGTTATTCCATCTGAAGTGAAAGTATGTTTGTGTCATCGGGTCAAAAGGGTGCATCTAACAGTAAATTAAACAACTTCTCATTTCTACATTTTACTAAGTACTTTTTTGGCAAGTTTATGTACGACCGGACATTTTTATGTCCGGTTGTACTTTGCAACCGGACACGAACAAAGCTTCCGAAAACCGAACTGTCCGGTCGAAAACCGGACAGTTGGTAACCCTGGCTGTACCTCTCTAAGCCGCTCGTCGATTTTTCTGTTCATCGAATCCTCCAGCTCGTCAACTCGTTTGTCAAAGTGTTCTACTCGCGTCTCTAGGTGCTCAACTTTCACGTTAATCCTCCTAAATCTCTCACTTTCTGCTCCAAGCGCGCAGAATTTTCCTGTAGCCTGGTGGACAGCTCGCAGTTTGCGCTTTCGAGTTTCACTGACACCTGCGCCGATATTTCATGGGTCGCTGCTTCCATTTTAGCCATTTCTTGATTCGTAGTTTCCAGTCTCGCTGCCATTTCTCGTTTCGACTTTTGCCGAAATTTCCCGATTCGCAGTTTCCATTTTTCGGTTGGAAGCCTCAAACATGCCTTTCATTGCAACCATAAGCTGGCTCATGTCTATTGCTTGTGGTGGCGTAGCCGCTGCAGTCGTACTTTGCAGTGACGCAGCACCAGCAGGCGATTCCTCCACTTTGGCCGACGCCTCTAGCTCCTGCGTTCCGAACTCGTGCGCAGTCCAATCGACGCCTCGGTACTCACAGGCGTATCGCAAGCGCAGCTGCAACTCCACTTTACCGCCAGCAGTCGGCAAATTCCAGACAGCAAGCTCCTTCTTCAGCTGGTCCACCTTCAGCAGCTCGAGTTTAACCATGCTGCGTTTTTATAATTTTATTTTATTTTACTTTCAGTAACACAATCCTGACTTCTGACACCAAATGTTACGAAAATCCAAGTTTGTTTTCCAAGGTTCGTTTTGATCGTGTTTGAAAATAAAACAACTTAAATTACTCAGCGCAAAAACGCAGTCAGAAATCAACAATTGCTTTATTTACAAAATTCACACTTGTTCTACTTTACACTACTACTATTGCATGTTTCCCCATTGCTTGCTCAACACAGACTCGACCCACTGCGCTGCACACTGCTGCTTTTATACCAGTATTCTTATCGCGCCGAAGTTTCTTGCAACTTCCAATTGGAAAGCGCTCGACCATTCTCGCACAGCCCATTTCTTCGAGAACCACCCTTGCCATATCGGACTATACCAAGCGAATTATACCAAATTTGCCGTACTTCAAAGTGCATGCCTAAAAGTATGCTTGGAAAAGCGTTCATGCACGGCACAGAGTGTCTCTACGTTTCAATATAAATACTATGTATCGGACCAAAATACAACATTTCCAAATTTGTTTTTTAAATAACAAAAAAATTAATTGCCAAATAAATTAACTTATTTATGATTTGTATTGTTCCTAGAAAACAATTCCACAGCAACTATTAAAAGAAAAATATATATCCTACTGACTTTAATTACATTTGTTCGTTTATCCAAAAAATTGTTAAGGTGGAATTACTGCGTTTTGTTATTGACCTCCTCAATTGTTTTTGTTTTCCTCTTACCGGCGCACGCTCACCAGTCGCAGTTCTCAGCTGTATGCTATGACGCTCCAGTATCCAGTGTCAACACGAAAAACTTCCCATCTATCTTTCATTCAATCGTCAAGCTGCTGGGCTGTCGTTTCAACTGCGAGACAAGGACGGTGGGGCAGCAGGTTGTGGGGATCAGCTCTCGCCCCTTTGGCGTCGTCCTCAGCCCGGCGCTTGTTGGCTGGGCCTCGATTGTCAGTATTCCTCGCTTCAGGCGATTGCGATCGAGAACGGGAACGCCTCTTTCGTTGGCGGCAGTCTCGTGCTATGTGACCCTGCTTGCCACATGTTCAGCAAACAACCTTAGAGGAGACAACCCGCGACCTGCCCGGTGTCTCAGAGCTCATGGCCTGGATTGAAATGTTGCTGTCCGGCTGGATTTGGCGTATCCTTGCAGGTGCATACCGATTGCCTCCAATCCATGTCGCCTCATATGTCATCGCGCTGGTTACCGTCTCTTTAGATGTCGGCTTGCCCATCATCAACGCACTGCGACGTGTCTCTGGATCATGAAGACCTTCAATAAATGACTCAATCTTCATCCTCTCGAGATCATCAGCGAATTTCGGGTAACACAACTGTACGAGCCGCTCAATGTCTGCTGCATATGTCTGCAGCGCCTCGTTTGCTCTTTGCCTGCGGTTCTTCACCTCACAGTAGTACAGCGTATGGTTGTGCTCGTTGCTGTACTTCGCCGCCAACGCTCTCATGACGGCCTCGTAATCACTTCTTTCACATTCTGGAACCGATTTAATTACCTCAGCCGCAGGACCTTTCAGCGCCAGAGCCAATCTGCGACCTATCGAACGGCATCATACGTAGGCAGTTCTGTTCGGGTGGCAAAACTTTCCGGAACCGGCGGCAAACATTCTCATGGCTGTACCTCTCTAAGCCGTTCGTCGACTTTTCTGTTCACCGAATCCTCCAGCCTGTCGACTCGTTTGTTCAAGGAATCATCCAGGTCGTCAATTCGTCTGTTCAGGGAACCATCCAGGCCGTCGACTCGTTTATCCAAGTACCTTCACATTGAGCTTGTTGGAGATTTCTTCCACTTTTTGTTCCAAGCGTGCTGAATTTTTTTCTGAAGATTGTTTTCCATTCGCCTGCCACTTTCCGAAATTTCACGATTGACATTCTCGATTTTTGTTTCTTGAAACATGCTTTGCATTGCAACCATTAGCTGGCTCATGTCCATTGCTTGTGGTGGCGCAGCTGCTGCAGCCATACTTTGCATCGACGCAGCACCCGTAGGCGATTCCTCCACTTTGGCCGACGCCTCTTGTTCCTTTGTTCCGAACTCCTGTGCAGCCCAATCGATGCCTCGTGATTCACACGCCTCTCGCAAGCGCAGCTGCAACTCCACCTTTCCGGTAGCAGTCGGCAAATTCCAGGCAGCCAGCTCCTTCTTCAGCTGGTCCACCTTCAACAGCTCGAGTTTAAACATGTCTGGGTTTTTATAATTTTATTTTTTTTTGTTTATCTTCAGTAACACAATCCCACTTCTGACACCAAATGCTACGAAAATTCCAAGTTCGTTTCGATTGTGTTTGAAAATAAAATAACTTCAATTATTCAGCGCAAAACGCAGTCAGAAATTAACAATCACGTTATTTACAGATTTACACTTCGCTTGTATCTACACTTGTTACCACTTTGCTTGCTCAACACAGACTCGACCCCTTGCGCTGCATACTGCTGCTTTTATACGAGTTTTCTTATCGCGCCGAAGTTTCTTGCACATTCTAGTTGTACTTTCTATCTCGATTGTTCTAGGAGAGCTCATGACCTTTCGGAAACCATCTTAGCCATATTATAGCAAGCGAATTATAGCAAGTTTGGCGTACTCCAAAGTGCATGCCTAAAAGTATGCTTGGAAAAGCATTCATGCACAGCACAGAGTGCCTCCTCGTTTCAATATGTTTGGTAGTTGTTGATATTATTAAGTTACTTACCGCTATTTCGGACCAGAAAAAAGTTAAGCAAATTATTTTAAAATTTCACAGATATAATTTTGCAGATATAAAATTCGTTCTCGAATGTCTTGGACGAATTGAAAATTGTATTCGTGCACATTACGCGTGAACGAATTTTTGAAACTATAGTAGAAGTGATTATACAACACAAAGTGGTCGATTATACGGTGCGTACAATGTACGAATTTTTATTCGAGACGAATGCGCCCGCATTTAATTTTCGTCAACATTCGTACACGTTCTTCATTATTTTACACAGTGAATGAAACTTGTTCAATATAACGAAAAAATCGTGCATTGCACGCATCGTGTGATCGTTCTTTAACAACTACTCACCAAAAATTTTTTTAGTTTTATTGAGACTCAACATTTATTTTAAACAATTTTTGTTTCTCACACAATTTGAAAAACAATTATTTACTTACTTTCTCACGAAACTTCAACTTTGTCATACAATTCTGCCGTTGTGCTGGTGGCAGCGTTAACTGACTACATTGATTTTATAAAATGGAGATTCACCTTTTCATACGTGTAAAATCAGGTGGAAAAATTATAAGGTGTAATTTACAAAATTTTTTTAAGCTTAAGATGTCTACAGGCCTTCTTGGGGCCTAAAGTGTTAAACAACTATTTAGAGCACCTTGAGCTAGCCGGCCTCGATAGGCCAGCGGGTAGCGCGCTGGCTTCTCATACCGAGGCCCTAGGTTCGATTCCTAGCTCGGGCTGATGAAGTGCTCATCTACTTCTACCGCTAACCACATGAAGAAGATGAGAATTACAGGAATCACACAAGTGCGCTCTTGGCAAAATCTTCAAGTGTGAAAGAAAAAACTGCAAATCGCTGTTCGGATTCGGCGTTAAACTAAAGTAAATCATAAGTAAGCCACTCTTTTTTGGAGCTGTCAGTGGTACAGAATGTGGCAGTTTTCCGGCAAAGTACAGAATGTGGGAGTGTTACCCCAACGGCATTTTCTGTTGTTCTGTTTCTGTTTAAGTAAAAACTGCATGCCTATTTTTCTGACTGCTTTGTCAATCAAGTATTAAAGAAATGTTTGAAAGATCAAATATCTTAAGATAACTGGGCAATCACTGTAAAGATACAATAGTTGTTGTCATAATTCACTAAAATAGAGAACATGTAAATACTAATTTCGATTTTGCCTGCGTACAAATTTCTAATGAAAACAATAAACTTTCCGAATTGAAATAACCTATAATTTATTTTAAATTATTGTTTAAATTATTTCATAATGTACCAATTCCAGTTCTTGGCAGAATTTTAAATTAAATTTTAAATTTCAGCCAACAACTATTTGTGGTGGTGAATAGCCCAAGCAGAGTTGTTTATGAAGAGCCAACAAAATTATTTAAAATTTGTTCATAAATTTTGCTTAAAATCAACTAATTTATGAGAGTTATTAGTTTAACTTTCTTTCCCTGGGTGAAAGCAATATAAAATATCAGCGCTTCTTATGTAAAATCGTGTTAAATTACATTTGAGGAATTCATGTAAGCCGCAGTTTTTTCAGTAATTTTAATGTGCACGCAGTATTGCCACATTCTGTACCTGTTCAGCACAGTTTCTACTTAACACGTGAACAACAACAATTTGACAGTTCTTGTCATACAGAATCGACTTCTGGTTGTCAAAGAGTGGTGCTACTTAGGATTTACTTTGGTTAAACTGTAGGTTTTAAAAAGTGTGCTCAGTGTTGATGCCAAATATTTGAAATGACATGCATTTGCCCAGCTTTTTGCACGTTATCGCGAACTGCCCTAATGTTGTTCCCAACGGCTCCGTTTGTGTATATTGAAATGGTGGTTGTTGTGGCCATGTTTTGCATGCATGTTTATCAGAGTTGCCGCTTTTGGTCTTTTCGGACCAAAATTGGTCAAATTTTTTTACTTTGGTCCGCTGGTCTGCTTAAACGAATTTCGGTCCCTTTTATGATGCGAAAATCTTTTCATTAGTACAAATAATTTATTTATACTAAAACAAAACAAAATTTGTATATAAAAATGACTTTAAAGATAACGAAAGGACGATTTTTAAGGAATATGTCCTAGTTTCGTGATGTATTTTTATGGTTCATCATGGATCATCGAAAATCTGTAGGGAAGGTAAGTAGGAACCTTCATAAAAAAATGATACCCAACTTGTCTACGGAAAGCTGCGGAATGGTTAGATTTTTGAACTTTTATTCACTTCTCCTAGTATTATTATTATTATTGATGGGGATAGTGCACTGCGACCTAGTAGATCTATTGTGCCCCCTTCTTGGACCTCAAAGACTATCAGTGAGTCCAGTATCCAAGAGAAATTTTAGTATGTTTCCTAAACCTCTGGATACCCAGTCCGCACCCGATATGAGGTTATCCCCCAGGTGCTTCTTTCTCTTATGCATGAGTACAGGGCATTCTCCTAGTATATGTATCGCAGTCTCGTTTTCCTGCAAGCAGAACCTGCAATACCGTTTTCACGGATTCCTAGTTTAGTTAGATGATAGTTCAATCTACAATGCCCTGTAAGCATTCCCGTGATAATCGTAAGATTAATTTTTGAAAAAATCATACAGTCCTCGAATCGTTTCCTATTATAGGATCCGATAACCAGCTTCGAATGCTCTAGACCTGGTTGATTTTCCCAGTATTGATTCCTTCTGGTTATCTCGTCCTTTCTCAGTAAGATGGAGGAGGCTCCTTTTCCCAACCCACAAAAAGGTTCCGGGCCGACGAAAAGTGTGGAAGCCCCCCTTCTTGCCAGCTCGTCAGCCCGTTCGTTTCCTTCAATGCCGGTGTGGCCCGGAACCCAAAGTACCCAGACCTTATTGTAACGGCCAAGTTCATTCAGCTTCTCAAGGCACTCCAATACCAGTTTCGAGGACACCTGATAGGATCTAAGAGCCTTGATAGCCGCTTGGCTGTCAGAAAGGATGGCAATCTTCCGGTTCCGGTAGTTCTTCACCAGATTGAAGTGAGCACACTTTTCAATGGCGTATATTTCCGCCTGGAAGATAGTGGTGTGCTTTCCCATCGGCTCCGAGTATCTTATCCTCGGCCCATATACTCCTATCCCGGTGCCTTCCTCCGTTAAGGAACTTCTCCTAGTAAGAAAATAAATATATTAGAACCGAAAACTTTTTAACGCGCTTATGGGTCGGTACGTTTATAACACTTGATGCATATATGCAGTATTAAAAAAAATAGAGTAAAATTATAGGTATGTGATTTATCAGCTGAATTAATAAATATGCTAAGACAAAATATTTTTTATAAATTTTTTCGGCTGGTACGCAGGATGATTCTTGAAAAAGGCAATATATTTCAATAAAACTTTGTAAGAAATTTACAAGCGGCCTAACTAAACTCTGACGTAAAAATGGGCATAGTGCGCCCACTTTTAAGTAGGGTTGCCATATAAGCATACTTTGTTAAATAGGCAATGCGCGGGTTTTTGCCATGTTTACCCCAATGTGTGCAGCTTCGAGTACAGAGCTGATAGTACAGTAAATAGAGACAAATAAATCACATTTACTAAAAAAAAAATACTTAATGGCTGAAATTTTGAGGGTGTGTTCGGGGGCATGTCCTGAGTCTAAAACTGAGTTTTCGTATTCGAGGGGGTGGCCCCTGCTTATTTAGGGGTGAGCTCGTTTTAATTCCTTATCTCCGGTGCTATTGCTCGTACCGGCAAGTCCGAGGGATCAAATTTGTGGGGAATAAAATTATCTATCTAATGATAATAAAATCGAGGTCATAGGTCGATTAGGTGAATCACAATGGCCGGTCAAAGGTCAAAAGTGAGGGATAGTTTTTCGTTTTTCGTGAATACCGTAAAACCGGTAGGTTTTTTCGCATACTGCTTCGATACCATTGTAAAGTACTTGAAATTACCTAAAAAATGAGTGCTCGAACACTCATCTACTATAAATAGTTTGCCGTCAATCCAACGACCAAGTTGACCGCGCGCGCCGATGTTGAGCCGCGCACGGCGCGAGAAGTACTCATTGCGCATACATTGCACTCTCTACGTGCTCGCACGTACAGCGTGCGCGGTCAACATCGGCGCGCGCGGTCAACTTGGTCGTTGGATTGACGGCAAACTATTTATAGTAGATGAGTGTTCGAGCACTCATTTTTTAGGTAATTTCAAGTACTTTACAATGGTATCGAAGCAGTATGCGAAAAAACCTACCGGTTTTACGGTATTCACGAAAAACGAAAAACTATCCCTCACTTTTGACCTTTGACCGGCGCCATTGTGATTCACCTAATCGACCTATGACCTCGATTTTATTATCATTAGATAGATAATTTTATTCCCCACAAATTTGATCCCTCGGACTTGTCGGTACGAGCAATAGCACCGCAGATAAGGAATTAAAACGAGCTCACCCCTAAATAAGCAGGGGGTAGTATCTTCCCCCACCCCCTCGAATACGAAAACTCAGTTTTAGACTCAGGACATGCCCCCGAACACACCCTCAAAATTTCAGCCATTAAGTATTTTTTTTAGTAAAATATATCTATTTACTGTACTATGAAGGGCGGAAATTCTATTCGCGTCCGCGACTAGATTAGGCATCAAATATGTATGTTGATTTCAGTACCGATATTGTTTTGTGGTTTTTCTCTAATCGTTTTTCTTCAGCACAAACTAATTGTTGACACAAGCACATAATTATATAGCAACTTTATGCCCTGCAATGAAAATATAAACGTTCAGCGATATATCGCTCCTTCGCTGCAAGAACGTCATAACTCAAAACTACATCATTCCGAGAAAATTCAATTTTAAAATTTACCATTACAGGCAGTTCAAGGTATCAAAAAATTTTTCATATCGTCTTGTGAGCAAAGTATTGAATATTTTACAAAGAGGTTTTGACAGATAAAAGATCATATGCAGATACACACAGGGCTGCCATAAACTAAAAAAAAATTGTTTGAGTTATGACGTTCTTGCAACGAAGGAGCGATATGTATATATTACCATGAAATCGACCAAACCTTTCGCTTAGCTACCACACGTTAGCCGCACTTCCTCTTGTCTCTTGTGGCTGTAATTAAATGTGTTATGATTGTTGTTAACATCGAATCGGAAGGGCCGTTGGAAATCTACCCTTCTACATTGCCCTGGTAGCAATTTTATGTTGAACAGTTTTGTTTTCCTTAAATTGTTTAACGCAGCTGTTTGTTTTGTACGGCGAAATTGTAATTGCAAATAGTTGTTGCAAGAGATATGTACTGCCATCAAATAAAAATCATTTATAGCACAAACATTTATATATATTTACATACAAACACATTTCACATAAAAGTTTTGAGCATAAAATAGTTTCAATATCAATTAATTTAAAAAGCTAGCGGAGAAATAACCGTCAAGCAAATTCTGTGGAAGAGAATACAATAGAATTTCATAAAAATGCCTCAGGGAGGGTGAATTCGTTCAACTCGTTGATATCCTCTCGTGCACTTTATTCATTCCTAGTCCCACTGGCATACTATATCTTTGGAACACATATTGTTTGTCTTTATTGTGCTGATATTGTTTGGATTTTTTCTAACAAAAATTTAAATGCTTTTTTCGGTTCGTTACTCAAATTATCTAAATTCTTTCATTCGGTATTTCTAGTGATCTTTTTGAAAATGATTTGAATGTTCAGTATCTTCACAATTTCAGGCAGCGATTGGCATAATCCATAGTGTAATTAATACAGTGTGCCAGATAGCAGGAACTCTCTCTTCATCGTACACCTATTTTCTGACACTAAATGCCATTTTGCTGACAAATGTCATAATTCATAACCCGTCTGTGCTGTATGAAAAAATTTCAAAATAAATTGTTGTTTGATAATACGTTCTGCACCAAAACGACACCAAAAACGCATCTACATGCCAGGAAAACGTGCTCTCTGCAAAAAACGCACGGCAATGCAGTTCCTATATTTTTCTTACATAAAATACATCACGAAAATATATATTTCTGGAGTACTGAAAGTAAATTTTTAATTTAACAACAAAACAGAAATGTTAATCCAACTGACACAAATAAATTGACACATTGACAATTGCTACTCAGAGAAATAAGTGTACGTCATCTACCTGGTACACTTGATTGATTTCACTATGGCATAGTCTACTAAGATGTGTTTCTGGGATTCAATTTACATGTTATACAGTTATGTGTACGGTTTGTTACGACTACGATATGCAATAACACTCAAAACAGAGACATTTGCTTGAAAAAATAGTGTCCAAAGAAATTATTTTCCTTTGCGTTGTAAAGCGACGTTTCATTAAATGATACAACCATTTGCGCTAGACAGTGCATTGTGAATTTGTTAACGTGCTTCCTTGGTCAACTTTGTTAAGTCCTTGGTCAACTTTTTGTTTTTGTTCAATACTTTATAATACAATACATTAGCCCGCTTGAGCTCGCAACACAAAATCGTTTTTAATGGGAGAATACAGGGGTGGCTTTCCGTAATTCGATATCGAGCAAGTAGGTGTTTTTTTTTTATTTAGGAGCCAACAAACGAACGTTGCTCAAATGAAGACATTGGTAGAATTTATGGAGAAACATTAAGTATTCTTGCAGGGGCGAATTTAGAAAAATATTGTAGGGGGCTTAAAAACTAATTATGTACTTAATATTCATAAAATGCCTTTTAATTTGTATGTAGTTTTAAAGTTGATCTTAATATTTCGGGGGGTTTCAACCCCCAAAATCTCCCTCTTGAATCCTACGCTGTATTTTTGAAATGTATTCAAATGTTGTACCCCACAATTGAAACAACTTTAGCTAACGCAGATAAAATCCAAACAAATAAATGCAAAAACACCGCACATGCACACACAATACAGCATATTTTCAGCATTCATTTGTGGGTATTATCAAAGAATATACAATATAAAGAATACGCATCTTCAAAAATTTGTCAAGCGTGTTTCATGACGCGGGGGGGAAGAGATGAGCGGAGGCATAGGTTGCGGGAAATTTGCTCGCGCTCAACAGTTTGCAATCTTGTTCGTCGAAGCGCAAGCGGAGAGCAAACAACGAACCAAAGCATCGTCATCGTCGTTTCCACGCAGATGATTCCGGGATTCGCCAAGGTTTATAAATTAAAGGTTACGCCACTCGCCATGTTGTGGCGTAGAATGAGCAATTCGTAGTGTTGCCACATTTGTATATTATTTATTCGTATTTCATGAATACGAAAAATGGATAAAATTATAGAATAATATCATATGCATATGTACATATTTCAATTTCCTAAATTTTCATGTTCTTCCGAAGCAAAAACAAAATAATTCAAGTCGATTGTAATAGACAAAACGTATTGTATGGCAACTACTTTTTCTCGGTTTTGTTTACATTTCCTAACATTTGACAAACTCGACCAATCAAAGCTCACTTCTGTGTGACGTCACACGAGCACAACAAATGATTTAACGTTTAAGTGGCGGGACCTTTCTTCCATAGACCTTGGGGATTCGCTAATGTTTTTGGTGTTGTCGTTTATTGTGTATGCCTTTTTGTGTTGCCGACTGGTTTTGCTGCACAGATTGCTGTCAGCTCACCATCAATCGAATCTTTGTGGTGTATGGCTTTTTCCTGGCCAATGCTTTGATTGATTTAGAAATTTGGTGGTTGATCCCAATTTAAAATATTTACAAATATTTTTACGTGGCGAGTTCGAAGTAAAATTATTTGTTTATATTTTCACATGGTTGATTACAATTTTGAGAATATGGGAAAACTACGAAAAAAAATGAACTGATAGGCATATTGACTTCAAAATTCGTGAAACACTTGAAATCAAAAATAATTAGATGCGTGTTTTAATTTTGTTTTTTTTTTATCGAAATCTAACGGAGAAACCAAGGGTTAAAAAATTGTATGGAAAAACATAATTTAATAGGTCTATTGACTTTCAATAGGGCGAAAACACTAAAGCACTAAATATAGAAATAAATAATAAGACTAGTATTTTGTCATAAGAAAAATGTTATTACGGCATGCCTACGTTTAAAAATAGTTTAAATATTCTACACCTGAATGGTTCCATGGCGAATAATGTGACCATAAATTTATAATATTAGATTTTGTTATTTTAGTTCTTTTAAACAAGCATTATATGTGGGCCGTAAGAAAAGTTCCAAAGAACGGGACGGAAAATTATTACGGGCTAATAAAAACGTTTTCTTTTCTTTCCAATTCAATTTTTATTTAATTGTCTGTGTTGATTACTTATTATTTATTTTTTAATTGCCTGTAGCGATCATATAGATCACCACGCCAGCCATATTTTATTGTCTATGATTTTGCGCACACTACAGTCGGCAGTGAGTTCAGAAGCAATATGAGACGCCGTGCAGGCTTATAGAAAAAGAACAAAAGCCAGCCAGAAAATAGAAATCGTTTTACTCATGGCTCAACTATAAGATTGTAGCAAGCCACCGGCTGATTACACTGCACAACAGCATGTCTGTTGCATGGAGTTTTTTACATGAATCTGAATCGTTTTTCCACGCTATTTTCAAAACCATACTCCGTTTTTATGTAACAGCTCTAGTTTTTGCAAAAAATGGGCGTGTCACTTTTTCGAATTTTCCTCGGTTTTTTTCTCGTTTTCGACTGTTATTTCTGAACCAATAACCCTATAGACATGATTTTTATATCGTTGCACTTACAACATTTCACGCCATCTGACCTGACATTAATCAATTTTATGCGTTCTAAATGGGCGTGGTAATAAGGCTTCAAAGTAAGAAAATATTGAATTTCAAGGCGTTTTTTCTGATGGCGAAAATTGTACAGATGTTTCATAAATCAAGTTTCGAAGTATATGAATATCTTAAGAAGAAACATCAAGCAATACAACACAGCCAAATTATTTGGCGGAATACACATTCGCATCGAAATAATAACAAAACTTTACCATAGCGATTTTCACCTCTTTTCATACTTTTTCCTTAAAAAATTAGGAGCCTCAAAATATGCTCTTTTATATGTTCCATTTATAGTTTGGAATACAAGCAAAAAACAAAAATATTTTGAATTTCTCGATACAAAAAATTAAAAACTTTGCATATTTTCAGGCCCCTAATTTTTTAAGGAAAAAGTATGAAAAGTGATGAAAATCGCGATGGTACATTTTTCCTGTTATTTCGATGCGAGTGTGTATTCCGCCAAATAATTTAGCTGTGTTGTATTGCTTGATGTGTCGGCTTTCATTATACACCTAACTCGTTAATTGTTTTACAAAAAATGTGTATGTTTTTGATCATCAAAGAAAACGCCTTAAAATTCAATTTTTTCCAACTTTGAGGTCCAATTACCGCGGCATTTTAACATTTATAAAAATAAGTTGCATCGGAAAAGAAGCCGTGCGGTGTTGTTAATGCGATAAGGTGAAAATCATGTCAATCGGTTTTTTTGTTTAGAAACTACGATCGAAAATATGGAAAAAGTAGAGGAAAAACTGAAAAAATGACAGGGTACCTATATCTCACAAACTAGAGCTGCTAGAAAAAATCGGAGGGTAGATTCGGAATCAGCGCACCCAAATTAGTAAGAAACAGTAGAAAAACTCCATGCAACAGAAAAAAAGTGTTTTTTGTTGCGCTGTGTTATTTATCGCTTTTGTCAAAATCGTCCGTGTGCTGTGTTGCCGCATCGGTTGAAATGAAAATACCTGACTGAAAACAACTGACCTGAGCACTTTTCCCGTTTTTTCACTCAAATACAGCATGTCTGGCAACAATCACTTTTGTTTGTTTCAGTTTCTCCCTCTTTCGTCGGAAAATATCAACTGATTTTGACAGTAGCGATAAACGATCCTACCAACAAAAAACATGTGGTTTTTGGTGTTGCGGGGATGCTATAACCTTATTATTGAGCCATGGTTTTACAATTTCAGCTTTTCGCAAGCGCAACAACAAGAACAAAAGCACATCGTCGTCCTCCTCTTCGGGCAATTGAGCGAGAATGAACGAGTCAGCGCAGACGCGGCATTCGTGTTTCTATGATTTGCGCTCAGAGCATTGTGCTGTCATTTCAAGTGTTTCCTCTTGTTGTCTACCCCCCGCATCATGAAGACGGGTGGCGATATCAGCACCCGCATTCAAGTTTTTGCTTGTACGTGATGCACACTCTTTATGTTCCATACTTTTCGGTATTATACACCCTTGTAATGGAAATCGTACAAATTTAAAACTAAATTGCAAATCGTACGAATTTGTTTTACGTGTGATGAAAATCGCGCGATTTCATTTAAATTCGAGGAACGAGTGAAATTCATCTTCACAAATTTGTGCCAAATTGTGAAAAATTACAAAACTTAGTGTATTTTTGGCCATAGCAAGTTTCTTTTGGTTGAAAGAGATGCAAAGAAGTCTGAAACGGCGCAGATTTATAGACCATCCCAATCCTTTCGATCTCGCGTATTCCACGTAAATATATTCAGTTCTGCTGGTGTAATATAAAACTTTGGCATAAATGTAGTATAGCGAACCCTCGTGAAAAAAAACAATAAGTATGCTCTTACATAGCGATGTGGGTATCAAATGAAAGGCGTTTTTCATACCTTTCTATTAATGTGCAACATTAGATATGTAATGTGTACTAATAAGAAGTTTTAAGCGAAATATAGTTTTTTTGGACAAATTTTGCAAAATTATTTTTTCCTCCAAAAAAATCCATTATTAAGTTTGTCATCATATTGTAGCCTGTGGAATTCCCTTTAAAATAAAATATATTTGATATTGAAACGAAAAGGTACTTTGTGCTGTGCATGAACGCTTTTGCAAGCATACTTTTAGGCATGCACTTTGAAGTACAGCGAAACTGGTATAAATTCGCTTGGTATAGTCCGATGTGGCAAGGATGGTTCTCGAAGAAATGGGCTGTGCGAGAATGGTCGAGCGCTTTCCAATTGGAAGTTGCAAGAAACTTCGGCGCGATAAGAATACTGGTATAAAAGCAGCAGTGTGCAGCGCAGTGGGTCGAGTCTGTGTTGAGCAAGCAAAGTGGTAACAAGTGTAGATACAAGCGAAGTGTAAATCTGTAAATAAAGTGATTGTTGATTTTAGCTGAGTAATTCAAGTTGTTTTATTTGCAAAACCAATCCAAACGAACCTGTGAAAGAATTTTCGTAACATTTGGTGTCAGAAGTTCGGATTGTGTTACTGAAGGTAAACAAAATAAAATTATAAAAACGCAGACATGGTTAAACTTGAGCTGTTGAAGGTGGACCAGCTAAAGAAGGAGCTGGCTGCTTGGAATTTGCCGACTGCTGGCGAAAAGGTGGAGTTGCAGCTGCGCTTGCGAGAGGCGTGTGAATCACGAGGCATCGATTGGGCTGCACACGAGTTCGGGACGCAGGAACAAGAGGCGTCGGCCAAGGTGGAGGAATCGCCTGCTGGTGCTGCGTCATTGCAAAGTACGACTGCAGCGGCTGCGCCACTACAAGCATTGGACATGAGCCGATTAATGGTTGCACTTAAAGGCATGTTTGAGACTTCCAACCGTGAAATGGCAGCCAAAATGGAAAATGAAAATCGTGAAATGTCGGCGCAAATGGCAGCGAAACTAGAAACTGCGAATCTGGAAATTTCGGCAAAAGTCGAAACGACAAATCTAGAAATAGCCAAAATGGAAAATGAAAATCGCGAAATGTCGGCGCAAATGGCAGCGATACTGGAAACTACGAATCAAGAAATAGCGAGAATGGAAACGGCGACCCGTGAAATATCGGAGCAAATGGAAGCGTGCAACCGAGAAATGGCGACAAATTCTGCGCGCATAGAGCAGAAGGTGGAGGAAATTTCCGATAGACTGAACGGGAAAGTTGAGCATCTTGAGACGCGAATGGACAAGTGGGACAGACGAGTTGGCAGTCTGGAGGATTCGGTAAGCAGGAAAATCGATGAGCGGCTTAGAGAGGTACAGCCACGAGAATGTTTGCCGCCGGTTCCGGAAAGTTTCGCCACCCGTACAGAAGTGCCTACTTATGATGGTGGTACGCCGTTCGATACATTTAAACTGCAATTCGACTTAGCTGCTTTGGAAAATCAGTGGACCGATATCAGGAAGGGTCGGAGATTGGCACTGGCGCTGAAAGGTGCTGCGGCTGAGGTAATGAGATCAGTTCCGGAATGTTCGAGAAGTGATTATGAGGCCGTCATGAGAGCATTGGCAGCAAAGTACAGCAACGAGCACAACCATACGCTGTACTACTGTGAGCTGAAGAACCGCAAGCAAAGAGCCAACGAGGCGCTGCAGACATATGCAGCAGACATTGAGCGGCTCGTACAGTTGTGCTACCCAAAATTCGGCGCTAATGATCTAGAGAGGATGAAGATTGAGTCGTTCATTGAAGGTCTTCATGATCCCGAGACACGTCGCAGTGCGTTGATGATGGGCAAGTCGACATTTAAGGAGACGGTAACCAGCGCGATGACATATGAGGCGACATAGATTGGAGGCAATCGGTATGCACCTGCAAGGATACGCCAAATCCAGCCGGACAGCGACATTTCGATCCAGGCCATAAGCTCTGAAACACCAGGCAGGCCACGGGTGGTCTCCTCTAAAATTGTTAGTTGGGCATGCGGCAAGCAGGGTCACATATCACGAGACTGCCGTCAACGAAAGAGGCGTTCCCGTTCTCGATCGCAATTGCCTGAAGCGAGGAATACTGACAATCGAGGCCCAGCCAACAAGCGCCGGGCTGAGGACGACGCCAAAGGGGCGAGAGCTGATCCCCACAACCTGCTGCCCCACCGTCCTTGTCTCGCAGTTGAAACGACAGCCCAGCAGCTTGACGATTGAAGGAAAGATAGACGGAAAGTTTTTCGTGTTGACACTGGATACTGGAGCGTCATATTCGATCATAAAAAGGAAGCTTCTGAAGAACTGGGAACCACTGCATGGCATACAGCTGCGGACTGCGACTGGCGAGCGTGCGCCGGTAAGAGGGAAATTAACAAAAACGATTGCTATCGGCACCAGCAGCCTGGAACATGAGTTCATCGTCGCGGATATAATGGACGACGAGATTATCGGCGTGGATTTCATGATTAGGCACGGTTTTACGCTGGACCTGAAAGAAAATGTGCTGAGGTATGCCAACGTTGAATTCCCCCTGCACACTGGCTATGAGCGAAGCGTGGCGGTAAGGAAAGTTGTCTCGTGTCAACACCAGAAGGTACCAGCGAATTCCGAGGCGATTGTGTGGGCAAAGGTGGACGAGGACGATGGGACAAGTCGGCTGTGGGTTGTAGAAGCGCCAAAACAAAGATACGACAACATAATTATCGGACGTACATTAGTGGAACCCAAAAATGGCAAAATACCAGTCAGGATACTCAACCCACTGAACACACCCAGATATGTCGGAAAAGATGCGGTCATTGGCGAGTGTAGAGAGGCTGAAGCAGTTGTCAATTGCGAAAGCAGTCCACCCGGAGGAAGAAAAGCGGTTCTAACATGGACGCCATACCGCAGAACCAGTGGAGCAGCGAATTGACAGCCGAGCAGAAACAGAAGGCACGGTCACTCCTACAGCACTATGGGTCAATATTTGCAACGGAAGCGGGCGGAAGAACAGCCATAGTGAAACACAACATCGACACCGGAAGTGCGAAACCAATCCGCTAACCGCCAAGACGAGTTCCTCTGGCCAAGAGGGAGGAGGTCGCAACTTTAATCGAAAGTATGGGTAAAGAAAAGGTCATAGAGCCGTCGTAAAGCCCTTGGTGTTCGCCGGTCGTGCTAGTCAAGAAAAAGGATAGCAGTACCCGATTTTGTGTGGAAAGCTCAATGACGTGACTAAAAAGGACAGCTATCCACTACCTCGGATCGATGACACCCTGGACACACTGTCAGGCACACAGTGGTTTTCCACACTCGACTTACGCAGCGGCTATTGGCAGGTGGAGCTTGCAGACAAGGACAAGGAGAAAACGTGTGCTAAAAGGGCTGCATTGGCGGACATGTCTGGTCTACCTGGACGACATAATCGTGATGGGTAAAAGCTTTGACGACCTCCTGGGAAAGCTAAAGGAGGTATTCGAGCGAATACAGAAAACTGGGCTTAAACTCAACCCAAAGAAGTGCTCGCTGTTTCAAAAGGAGGTCAAGTATCTGGGTCACACGGTTTCCACCCGCGGAGTACATACGGATGAAGGCAAAATCACGGCGGTGAAGCAGTGGCCCCGACCATGCAAACTACACGAACTTCGCAGTTTCCTGGGCCTGTGCACATACTACCGAAGATTCGTTCCTGGATTTGCGAACATAGCTGGCAGCTTGCACAAACTGACGAAAAAGAATCAAGCCTTCGCGTGGGGCGAAAAGCAGGAGCAGGCTTTTGCACGACTGAAGGAAAAATTGTGCACTGCTCCAATTCTGGCCTTCCCCGTGCCTGGAGAGATGTTTGTGCTGGATACAGATGCAAGTGGGCATAGTATTGGTGTTGTGCTATCACAGATAATAGATGGCCAAGAACAAGTGATAGCCTACTACAGCAAAATTTTGTCAAAGCCGGAACGCAACTACTGTGTGACACGGAGGGAGTTGCTCGCAGTATTGGAATGCGTGAAACACTTCCATAAATACCTGTATGGGCAAAAGTTTCGCCTGCGCACAGATCATGCGGCATTGAAATGGCTGCTGAACTTTAAAGATCCGGAAGGCCAGTTGGCGCGGTGGATCGAGCGAGTGCAGAGCTACAACTACACGGTAGAGCATCGCAAGGGTAGAAGCCATGGAAATGCCGTTGCCTTGTCACGCCGTCCGTACAAAACCGAATGCAGGCATTGTTCGCGAGACGAAAGCAAAGAGCAGATAGTGGACGTGCGATTGGTCAGCGTTATACCAGAGGAGGAGTGGTCTGCGCAGAGGATACAAAAGGACCAGCGCGAGGATGCGGATCTTAAAAAATCATTGAAGGCAAGGAGCAAGGCGCACGTCCAGACTGGCAGGAGATGGCCGGTGAGAGCCCGATCGCGAAGGCTTACTGGGCGCAGTGGCAAAGTTTGCGGCTGTCTGATGGTTGCCTATACCGCAAGTGGGAGAGTGAGGATGGCCGGACCAGCAATTCCCTAATTGAAATCCCGAAATGCAGGATCAACGAGGTGATCGAGGCATACCATAGCGACTCCAGCGGAGGGCACCTAGGCATCACAAAAACTGTCGCCAAAATAAAAAGACGATTCTACTGCGTAGGATGCCAGGAGTCTGTCGCCGATTGGATTAAGAGCTGTGATCGATGTTCGGCTGCGAAAAGGCCAACAAGAAGATCTCGGGGCCGCATGCAGTAGTACAACATGGGAGCGCCCTTTGAGCGATTTGCCATGGACGTCGCCGGGCCATTCCCACTTAGCACTCAAGGCAACAAATATGTGCTGTTGGTAATAGACTATTTTAGCAAATGGCCTGAAGTGTATCCTATTCCTAACCAGGAGGCCTCTACGGTCGCGGCAATGCTGGTAAACAACTGGGTGGCCAGATTTGGAGTTCCACTGGAGTTGCACTCGGATCAAGGCCGGAATTTCGAGTCTTTGGTATTAAAGGAAGTGTGTGAGCTACTAGGAATAAGGAAAACGCGCACCTGTCCTTTGCATCCCCAGTCCGACGGCATGGTGGAACGATTCAATCGAACGCTGGAGGAATATCTGCGGAAAGTAGTAGGCAAAAATCGAAAGGATTGGGACACGCATATTCCGCTGTTCTTGATGGCGTATAGGGCAGCCCCGCACGATACAACAGCACTCACTCCAACCCGAGCAGTGTTCGGCACGGAGCTGAGGTTGCCTGCTGACTTGAAGTTCGGAGTGGTCAGCACGACGGAAGGCGCTAAGACGGATTATGCAGTTAATAAGCGATCGGAGCTGGAAGAAATCCACCAGTTTATAAGGGACCGTATCCAACTGGTCAGCGATAAGATGAAAGCCAGATATGATCTACGAGCTAACACAGCGGGGTTCCAAGAAGGCGATCTAGTAATGCTTTACAACCCGCAGCGGAGGAAAGGTTTGTCTCCAAAGCTTCAAACGTCATGGGAAGGACCGTACAAGGTCGTGACCAGGATTAATGACGTGGTGTACAGGGTTCAACGCTGCGGCAACAGAAACGCCAGGTTGAAAGTAGTCCATTTGGAGCGCCTGGCATCTTACTCCGGCGGAGCCTCGGTACTTGTTCGGGACGAACAAGTCTGAGTGATGGGCAATGAAACGAAAAGGCACTTTGTGCTGTGCATGAACGCTTTACAAGCATACTTTTAGGCATGCACTTTGAAGTACAGCGAAACTGGTATAAATTCGCTTGGTATAGTCCGATGTGGCAAGGATGGTTCTCGAAGAAATGGGCTGTGCGAGAATGGTCGAGCGCTTTCCAATTGGAAGTTGCAAGAAACTTCGGCGCGATAAGAAAACTGGTATAAAAGCAGCAGTGGCAGCGCAAGGGGTCGAGTCTGTGTTGAGCAAGCAAAGTGGTAACAAGTGTAGATACAAGCGAAGTGTAAATCTGTAAATAAAGTGATTGTTGATTTTTGCTGAGTAATTGAAGTTGTTTTATTTTCAAAACCAATCCAAACGAACCTGTGAATTAATTTTCGTAACAATATATAAGTTAAGGCGCGTTGTCAGAGCGTGACAATTTTGGACACGTCGACACAACGTGACACTAACGCCCAACGTGGGGCGCCAATTAACTTGTTTTTTAGGTTCAAATAAAACACGTTGTTTATTTTAGCCTTAGTTTTTAGCCCTTTAGCCTTTAGTTATCTTATCCTTCAACTTTCAAGTTCAAATAAAACACGTTGTTTATTTTAGCCTTTGATTTTTTATTTCCCTCCTATGGAGGTTACGATCTGTGTTTGATGAGGTGCGGTAGCCAACTAACTTAATTTTAACATGAAGAAGCCTACAACTCCACTTGTCGCTTTGCAGCTTGTCGTTCCCATGGGAATACGTTGGGACTTCGCGATAATTTTGACATTGAAATTAAGTGTTGGGTTACAAATGGAATTCGTGCTGAAGTTATTGAAGTTGCTGAGGTTTGGCCTTGAAGTTAGTGTCACGTTGTGTCGACGTGTCCAAAATTGTCACGCTCTGACAACGTGCCTTAACTTATATGAATATTTAAATTGAGTTAAAAGCATATGTTGCAATATTGCTTAGGCACGATCTTTGACAATCATAGGATTTGAATACAAAAATACTGTAAGCACTTTACTGATCCCGATACCCTAGTTACTCCCATGAGGATTATTTTTTTGAAGGAAGACCCCCCTTCATATAGTGGAAAAATATAAGCAACACATAAGGCCGAAGGCCGGCGACACAAAAGGTATTTGAATGCAGAAATACTTTTGGCCGCGAAGCCGAAGTTACGATTATAAAATTTATTGCTTAGAAGCACAACCGCGCATCATGATTTCGAATACAAAAATATTGTAAACACTTTATTGATCCCGATGCCTTAGTTACTCCCCTGAGAGTTATTTTTTTGAAGACCGGGCAAAGGAAGGCCTCACAAAAAGTATTTGAATACAGAAAAACTGCAGGTTACTACCACCTACTATGTAATGAAAAAATATAACCAAAACATAAATACAATTGAAGGCTTTTAGTGTCACGCAAAACATTCAATTCCACAATACCATGTAAGTAAAAAAGGTTTTAATGTCTATTTGGCGGAATTTAAGCTTTTAAAATAATATAAAGCTAGAAATCTAGATCCTTTAAAACGTTTTTTAATATAGCAGGTACTTTGTACAACCCCCTTCGGCTCTCATTGTCCGAAACTGATGGCGAGGGTGAATGCGAAATAGCTTCGGACCAAGGGTTGAGTTAAAAAAAATTAAAAAAATATATTTATAACAGGCTTTAATATGGTAATACATTTATTATAACTCAAGCATGGGTTTTTTTTTCGAAAAAAATCCGTTTTCAAAAATTTTTTTATAAAAACAAAATATTTTTTGCTTTTAACTTTTACATATCACATACACTAGTCAGAATAAGTTTGCGTACAAGGGGAAAAATAAATCACATAAATTAATTTTTTGAAAACAAAATGTTTGTGTGTTTATTTTTTTTGTTTTCTTTATTATTATTACTTGTACGTAAACACAGCCGCATGCAAGCGGACACTGACCACTGCATTGCAATATGATACTACTGCAAGCTAGGCAGCAAAGTGGTTCAGTGTCCGCTGCAACAGTTATGCAAGTTAGCATTTTACCCCTTTGTACATTTTAGCATGTAAGCAATATTGTAATTTTGGTATTTTTGGGCTTTGCATTTATATACATTTTAGCATGTAAGCAATATTGTCACTATAAATAAGGGTTCAATAGTCAATAAAGTTTGAGTGATAACCCAACGTGACAGCGTTTCACTAGTTTCATTCTCCAAGGCGACACAGTTCAAGTGCTGTTGTTGGCACCGTTGCTATACTCTGGTGGTACGACCAGGAGTGCCATTCATAAACATTTTGAATCATTTCACTCTCCAAGGCGACACAGTTCAAGTGCTGTTGTTCGCACCGTTGCTATACTCTGGTGGTACAGCCAGGAGTGACATTCACAAACATTTGGTGACCCCGACTCAAGAATCAATTCAAATTGGCCATGGAATTCGAAGAACTAATAAAGCTGCAGCAGGCGTTGGGAAGAGAGATCCAGCAAGTAGTGGTGAACTACAAAAAGGACGCAAACACAAGAAAGGTATCGGAGGAGTACTTCGGGGAACGCCTCAAACGGATCATTACCCGTTATGGAGAGTTCGAAGCAAACAACAACGCTATTCGAATGCTCAAGGAAGTCCCTCTGCAGCATCAATACTTCACTTTCTACACTGAAATCAGCAATGTTGTGCACGAATACACGGCTCACTTTAAAAATAAAATTGAAGAAATACGCAACACGGCAAGCGCAAGTGCAAGCGCAACTCAAGGTGTCGCCATGGAACCATCCGAGCATGATCACATGAAGGAAACCCAAGGGCAAGGGACAAAGATTGACGGTCTAATCAGACGACAGAACGCATCGAAAGTATCATTGAGGAGATTTTTGGACACAGCATTGCGCACTGATCAATCGTCCGCATATTACAAGGTCAAATGCCAAACAATCAAGCAGTTTTGGCAACAAATAGAGGCATTAAATTTCGAGATATGGGATATGCATGATGATCCCCCAACTGCAGGCTACGACTTCGAGGAATATTTGGAACTAGAAGCTCTAGTGCAAGAACATATAACAGAACTCACAATAAAATGCGAAATGGAGCCTGTACAGCCAACATCAACTAATGCAAGTATAAATACGCTCCCGCTGCCTAAAGTGACCATACCACAGTTTGATGGAGACTACCTGAAGTGGCAACAATTTCACGATATGTTTAGTCAAATGGTTCACGTGCAGCCCCTACCGAAGGTCCAGAAGATGTGGTATCTCAAGACTAATATCACATCCGAAGCTGAACGACTTATTCAACACTTAGCACTAACCGAGGAGAACTACGACACCGCTTGGAATCTGCTAATAGAACGATACAACAATAAGAGGATTTTGGTGAATACTATCATCCACAAGCTACTAAGTCAGCCAACGGCAGCACCCACCGCGCATCACCTAAGGGAGCTTCATGACACTACACAAGAATGCCTTTTTGCGCTGCAGAACTTGAGAGTTGATGTCGGCACATGGGATCCGATACTATTATACATCTTAGTAAGAAAAATAGATCGGCAAACGCATGCACTCTACGAACAATCATTGACGTCACCGAAGGAACAACAAGAAGTAGGTGCATTTTTAAAATTTTTAGAAGCCAGATTCCAGACATTGGAATCCTTAAGCTCCAAAGATAAAATGACACGACAAGGCACAACGGCCCTGGCAGCAACAAGAACAACAAAAGAATGTGCAGTTTGTAACAACAATCACCCACTGTTTGCATGCCCCGAATTCAAGCTACTACCGGTTCTACAACGAATGGAATTAGTAAAACGCAACAATCTTTGCTTCAATTGTTTAAAGCCGGGACACAGATCAAATCAATGTTCATATGGTAATTGTCTCAAGTGTCATGAAAAACACAATACCTTACTACATAAAGACAAGGTACCGGTGGAAAAACAACACATAGCTGCCATATCACTTTCTGAGTCCATACACTCGAGCCAAACTACAACAACCTCCGAAGAACTACCTAACTCAGCTTCTCTAGTTCATCGTGAGAGGCGAGGCTACGTTCTGTTGGGTACAGCCCGAGTCACTGCCTCTGGCAGCAACGGAAACTCCACTGAATGTCGTGCAATGTTGGATTCGGGCTCACAAGTAAATTTGGTAACGGACCGATTGGTGAAGAACCTGAAACTCAAGGCTGGATCTGCGGCAATTAGCATCGAAGGTATCGGAAAGGGCAGAATGAACACCCACCGTCGAATAACACTCACAATAGAGTCAAGATCTAACAATTTCAAGGTAGTCATGGAAGCCTACGTTCTACCACAGATCGTATCGGAGCAACCCTCACAACATTTACAAATAAATAACTGGAAAATACCAGAAAACATTGAACTAGCTGATCCTGCATTTCACAGATCTGAGAAAATTGATATTTTGCTAGGTGCAGAATTTTATCACCAATTATTGAGAATAGGGCAAATTAAATTGTCCGAGGGCCTACCAACCCTACAGAATACTGTTTTCGGATGGGTAGTCGCAGGAAAAATTCATGAAAGTTCATCAACTCACTTGACATGTGGAATGTTTACAGAAGACAAATTGGAAGACGCAATTGAACGACTGTGGAAGATGGAAGAAATCGACACAAAATTAAAAATCCTTTCTTCAAGTGAAAAACAGTGTGAGGAACACTTTGCACAAACAACATCCAATCACATCAACGGCCGTTTCGTGGTCAGACTTCCCTTTATTGAAGACACCACCCGACTGGGTGATTCCAAACAAATGACTTTTAACCGATTCTTGGCATTAGAGCGAAGGTTATCGAGGGACATGAAATTAAAGGAACAGTACGTCAGCTTCATGAAGGAGTATGAAAAGCTAGGCCACATGAGTGAGATTTGCATTGAATCAATTACCAGCCGCAACTACGTCATCCCTCATCATTGTGTCTTCAAACCTGACAGCACTACAACCAAACTGCGAGTGGTGTTCGATGCTTCTGCCAAATCCTCATCCGGACTCTCATTAAACGACTTAATGCACACAGGACCTACAATACAAAAGGATCTGCTATCCATTTTATTAAGGTTCAGGATGCCTCGATTTGTGTTCACGACGGACATCGAGAAGATGTACAGACAAATACTCATACACCCTGATGACAGGAAATATCAGCTCGTGATTTGGAGAGAAACTCAAGACTCGCCGATAAAGTACTATGAACTAAACACTGTCACTTATGGTACTAGAGCGGCACCATATTTGGCAACAAAATGCCTACAAGTAATCGCGAACAATAATAGAGAATTGCAACCATTAGGAGCCAAGGCGCTGCAGGATAACTTTTATGTAGACGATGGTCTTTGTGGTGCGGACAATCTGACTACAGCCATAGAAATGCAAGAACAACTAAAAAACATGTTGGGTGCTGCGGGCATGAAACTCCGGAAGTGGTGTGCAAATCACTCAAGATTACTACAAGGGATTCCGAACAGTGACCAGGAGATCAACCTAGATCTAGCACATAATAATCCAGGAACCATCAAAACACTTGGCTTAACATGGGCGCCAAGCACAGACAAATTCTGTATAAAGGTCAACCTTCCACCAATTGGCAAGATTACAAAGCGGTCAGTAACATCAGACCTGGCACGATTATTTGATCCACTTGGGCTCTTGTCACCAATCGTCGTGACAGCAAAAATGTTCATCCAAGAGCTTTGGACTTCAAACATAGGGTGGGATGAAGCACTGCCAGCTGAAGTATGCAAGAAGTGGGCTGAATTTCGAAGCAACCTATCATCCCTGTCTAATCTGCAAATACCACGTCACATGTTCAACGGGGAAATTGCTAAGGCCATTCAGCTTCATATTTTCACAGATGCTTCGGAAAAGGCATATGGAGCCTCAGCATACATAAGATCGGTATTGCGAAATGGGCAAATCAGCGTAAGAATCCTATGTGCTAAGTCAAGAGTAGCCCCACTCAAACGAGTCACACTTCCTCGGCTAGAACTATGTGCTGCTGTAATTGGTGCGCAATTGGCCAATCGGATAAAAGAAGAGCTACAATTAAGTTGTCAGAGTTATTTTTGGTCTGACTCACAAATTGTTCTCTCATGGATTAATACGTCATCGTCCAGTTTTCATACCTTTGTAGCAAATAGAGTAGCGACAATCCAAGAATTGACGAGGCCCAGCCAGTGGCGCCATGTGAACACCAAGGACAATCCAGCTGATATCCTATCAAGGGGCCTACCACCTGATCAATTGTCAGCCTGTAATATCTGGTTCGCAGGCCCAATCTTTCTGCATGGATCAGAAGATATTTGGCCGCAGAGGTTCCTACCAGAGTTATCCATCGATGTGGTATCCGATCCCGAACGAAGAAACAAGACTGCAGTCTCAGCAACCTCAGTGAGGGATCAAGACACGCTTATAGAACTTGTTTACAGCATTAACCACAAAAACTCCTTTGAAAGGCTCAAACGAGTCATGGGCTATATACACCGGTTCATAAGGCATACCAGAAGTGGGCACGTAACACCCCAGCGCAAATTAACATTGACACCAACAGAATTAAGTTGATAGTTGATAGTTGTCAAAATCGGTCGCGTCTTTACATCGCTCCGGACAAATCAGTGTTTTTTACAAAGTTTAAAGTGTGTCATCGGGAAATAGTGGGAGGCGATAAAGTGCAAAAGTGTAGTGCCGCGTTACGTGAAGTGAGCGTGCATAAGCTGGGACACAAGACCCCAATTTTTCGATTTTCTAATCTCGGTGACCCTTGCTCTCGGGCAAAATTTTTAGTGGAAGAAAACTCACCTCGCAAACTCTCAGTAGTTCCCGCGCAACTTTTTCGGGTGTTTACAAACATAGATCAGCTGGCTGTCATCTAAATCAGCTGATTGCAAAAAGCTGGCTCTGTGACGTACGAAATAAGGAAACACAGCTGTGCAGTACAGGGTGATCTGGTTTGTGTATCTGCTGAAATTTGCAGACTGGGAACAGTGTTTATGGTTTGTGCACCAACTTAAACTAGACAGCTTAAATTGTGTGTGTGTATCGGAGTAGTAAGCACATGGCGCTGCCACCCGGGAGTGTATAAGAAGGAATTAAGAAAAATTCCGAATTAAGCTCTAGTGCCAAATATTGTTATTACCAAGCCGAACCTTTTGTTCTTTAGTAGTAGTAGTGGTTGTAGTCAGGCTAACCGCAGGGTAAAATTAAAAGCTAATTGGGCCATGAGCGTTCAACGCTCGCCCCAGAAAGGGCGTAACGCGACGGACGGGAACGAAGTTACCCCGCTAATGGGTCCAAATGGAAGTTGCGGTGCCTTCACAAGTGCGGTAGGCATTGATCCAGGGCCAAATATGATGATGGACCCATTTACGCGCAGTGGAAAAATTGCGCGCTCACCGACGCGCAGAGGTGAAAGGTCGCAGTCTTCGCCACCTGGCCTCAATTCTGAAGGCGAGTTGGCGGCGATAGAGGATCAGAGTGCCAATTCATGTGCCGATCCGTTTGACCAGCTAGGTGGTAGTATTAATGAGCTGGTGGACATGCTTGGAGATGGACGACGATCGGTCCATCGGCCTATGAGGGACCTGGTCAGCAATATCGCAGAGCTCTATGACCGGGCTGTCGAAATGGGTGGGCATCGTGTGGCAAGGGCCCAGGTGGAAAGAGCGGCGCAAACTTCACCGGTGGTGCAGCGAAATCGCAGCGACATGGCCAAGCGGCCAAGAGAGGAAAAGCTGACGGAGCGACCAACCCCACCAAAAAGGAACAAAAACGCAACAGATCGCAGTGCAAAGCCTGCAGAACAAATAGGGAGCGGCGACAAAGAGGTAAGCGAGAAGCAACTGGCAGGGCCAGGTTGCAGCAGCAACAGTTCGGAGTGGGTGAAAGTGCTCAAGAAAGGCTCTAAGCCAAATAGCAGTGCCGGCAAACCTGCCGAAGTAAGGCTGGCCAAGACCAAGTCAGTCCGACCTGATGCGCTGGTGGTTAAAGCGACTGGCTCGTCTACATATGCGGATATGTTACGCAAAGTTAAGGCCGCACCTGAGCTAGAAGCGTTGAGCTCGAATGTACGGCACGTTAGGAAGACTGCCAAAGGCGAGCTGCTGTTCGAGCTGACTAAGCCGGCTGATGAGCGCACATCAGAATTGCAGCGCCGCATGAAAGAAGTGCTGGAGCAGGACGCGGAAGTCAGAACTTTGACGCAACAGTCGCCAGTGGTGATCAAGGACTTAGACGAGGTGACTTCGAAAGAGGACGTGCTCGAGGCGGTTCAGGCGCAGTTCGAGGAGGCCAGGAGCCTTACGTTGGACTCCATTAAGTCGCTGAGAAGTAGCTACGCAGGTACACAGATAGCGGAGTTGGTGGTACCAGCCAGCACCGCCAACAAGATGATCCAGGCAGGCAAGATTAGAATCGGCTGGGTGCGCTGCCGAATTAGGGAGATCGTGCGCCCACTAAGATGTTTCAGGTGTCTGCATTATGGGCACATAGCAGCGGCCTGCAAAAGCAGCGTGGATCGGTCAGCGTGCTGCATTAAATGTGGCCAGAGCGGCCATAAAGCGCGGGAGTGTGTCGAGAAGCCGAAATGCATGCTATGCGAGGAGGAGCGGCTGGACGCCGCGCACATTGCTGGCAGCCGCACATGCCCAGCATACCAGAGGGCGTCTAAAAATAGGCAGCTATGATACGTTTGCTGCAAATCAACATGAATCACTGTGAAGCGGCTCACAACCTGCTGAAACAAACAATACGTGAGCTTGACGTGGACGTGGCGCTTATAAGTGAACCCTACAAACACCCGCAGGATACCATGTGGGCGTCGGATAGTGGGAAAAAGGCAGCTGTTTGGGCCTGTGGCAGGCTCCCCTTAGAGAACGCGCCAGTGGCCAAAACCGGGTTTGTGGAGGCAAAGATAGCGGGAGTATTTTACTTTAGTTGCTACGCGCCCCCGAGTATGACTACCAGCGAATACGCAGGCATGATCGACCAATTGGTAGCGGAGGCAGGAAACAAGGGCCCAAAGGTGATAGCGGGCGATTTCAATGCCTGGGCTACGGAGTGGGGCTCGTCTAGATACAATGCGAGGGGAAAAATTCTCCTGGAGGCCATGGCGACTCTCGACATGGTTCTTTTAAATACCGGGGATAAGCCGACATTTAGCAAAAATGGTCGTGTTTCGTATATCGACGTCACATTTGCTAGTACGAGCTTGGCCAGAGGCGCAACGTGGGTGGTTCACGACGGGTTCACCTTTAGCGATCACCAAGCAGTTGTGACTTGCTTGCAACAAGGTCCGTCACTGCAAAGGGCGTACACAAACAACGTACTAGGTTGGAAGCAGAGCACACTGGACGAAGACGTGTTTCAGCTGTGCATGGAGGATTGTGCACTATCGGGTCCAGCAGAAAACCGGGCATCACAACTTATGTGCAAAATTGACGCGGCATGCGACGCATCAATGCAACGCCGCGCTTCTTCAAACCGTAGGCGCTCAGTATATTGGTGGAACAGCAATATTGCCGAACTGCGAAAAGTTTGTATTGCCGCCAGACGTAGATTTCAACGCGCATCTGACGCGGGTACTAGAAGCAGACTGCATGCCACACTGAAGAAAGCAAAAAGTGAGCTGAAGGTCGCCATCAAAGATAGCAAAGCAAAATGCTTTACTGAGCTCTGCAACACGGTTGATGAAAACCCATGGGGAACGGCGTATAAAGTCGTTATGAAGAAACTGGCATCGTTTAGCCCGCCGCCACCCACCTCGGCGACTTTTTTGAAACGCGTCGTAGAAACCCTTTTTCCGCCGCAAAACGATCTGTTGACAGATTTCCAAACAGTCTGTGCAAGCGAAGAGCCAGCAGAAGTAGGCTGCGACGAGCTGCTGAAAGCGTGCAGCAGAATTGGGGACCAAAAGGCCCCAGGTCCAGATGGCATCCCCAACAAAGTGCTGAAACTAGCAATCAAATCGCACACTTACTTATTCTTGAACGTCTACAATTCATGTCTTAAGGAAAGAGTGTTTCCGGATAGATGGAAAGTGCAAAAGCTGGTCTTGCTGCCTAAAGGGAAGAAGCCCCCCGACGACCCGTCGTCGTTTCGCCCAATATGCATGCTTGACACCGCAGGAAAACTGCTAGAGCGGCTAATTTGCAACAGGCTCGAGGATGCAATCTCAGAGGCAGGCGGCTTATCAAATCTCCAATTTGGCTTTAGGAAGGCGAGGTCTACAGTAGACGCGATCGATGTCGTTGTCAGAGCCGCTCAAGCAGCAATCGAGGGCCAGTGTTGGAAGAACGGAACTAAAGAGTACTGCTGCGTGGTAACTTTAGATATAAAAAATGCCTTCAACAGCGCTAGATGGGGCAACATATTATCTGCGCTGCGTCGGCTGCAGGTACCAGGATACATAGTGGACATCATCGCCAGCTACTTCAGCAACAGAGTGCTGAAATACGTTACAGACGAGGGAGAAATCAGCCACTCGGTCACAGGGGGCGTTCCACAGGGCTCGGTCTTAGGCCCTACCCTTTGGAATACCATGTACGACGGTGTTCTGCGGCTACAAGTACCAAAGGCGGCAAAAATTGTGGGCTTCGCCGACGACATAGCCATTATTGTGACCGGCAAGTTCCTGAACGAGGTTGAAACGACGTGCAACAGCGTGGTGGAAACGGTGCAGCAATGGCTGACATCCGTGGGCCTTTTGCTCGCAGAGCAAAAAACGGAGGTCCTGCTAATCTCCAGCCGGAAGGTTGTAGAGACAGCCCATGTCCGGGTGGGGGGCCACATTATACAGTCGCAACCGTCGATTAGGTACCTCGGCGTAATGCTTGATACACGCTTGTGCTTTAAGCACCACCTCGTGCACGCCAGCAACAAAGCAGCGAAGACGGTGGCTGCGCTTTCGCGTATCATGCCGAACATTGGCGGTCCTAGGCAGCCTAGGCGTCTGTTGCTAATGAAAGTAGCAGCCGCGACAATGTTATACGCGTCGCAAATATGGGCTCCGGCGATGAGGGTCAAGTCGTACCGGAGCCACATAGAATCCGTGTACCGCATCAGCGCAATACGAGTGTGCTGCGCATTTCGCACGACGTCATATGACGCCGCCTGCGTGGTGGCGGGGATGGTCCCAATTGACATTTTAGCAGAGGAAGCACGCACAAAATACGAGGAGAAGGATGCTCCGCAGCAAGGAAAGACGTACAGGGAGCTGAGCCTTAATAAGTGGCAACAGCGTTGGAATGACTCGCGTAAGGGAAGGTGGACGTTTGCACTTATAAGTGACCTTCATACATGGATGAGCCGGGAGCACGGGGTGGTCGACTTCTACCTCACGCAGCTGCTGACGGGCCATGGCTGTTTTAAGTCGTACTTGCATAGGTGGGGATATGAGCGGAACCCCTTTTGCGATTTCTGCAGCGAAGCAGTTGAAAACGCCGAGCACATAATTTTCAACTGTGCCAGATACAACAGCCAACGACGACGCCTAGCGAGTAGGATCGGCGGCACGCCCACACCGCACTCACTAGTCGAAAAAATGATTGAGTCCAGATCCGGCTGGGACGCAGTAGCGCTCTACGCGGCGGAAGTGATGGTAAAGCAGCGCGAGACTGAAAGGAGTAGACGCGCAAACGAACGTCGCATAGTAGAAGAGCCAGGATAAGGCGACGTCTCCCCCTGTGAAGAGATGCCGGAAGGCGGTTCCGCAGGGGTGGATAGCGGGGGGTGGTTTTTAGTCGGTAGAAATCCGGCATGCCGTCGAACTGGAGTTCCGGTATCTTCCGAAGATTTTCCACCTCCGTCAGAAAAAAAAAAAAAAAAACAAAAAAAAAAAAAAAAAAAAAAAACCAACAGAATTAAATGAAGCATTAAAAACAATCATTAAAGCCATACAAGACGCTGAATTTTCCGAAGAAATTAAGGACCTTAAACGGTACAAAGAGCTTAAAAAGAATAGATCCATAGCAAACCTATCCCCTTTCCTGGACAATGAAGGGCTAATGAGAGTCGGAGGAAGACTGGAGGCCTCTAATCTTCCATACGACGCAAAACATCAACTTATTATTCCTTATAATGACCAGCTGACGAAACTCATCTTTGAAGCAACTCACAGGCAAAACATGCATTCGGGACCCCAGACACTGTTGTATCAGGTGCGGCAACAATTTTGGCCAATAAAAGGCAAATCAATGGCAAGATCGACAGTCCAAAAATGCATAATTTGCACCAAGGCCAGACCAAAACTGCTCACACAGGTAATGGGCAACTTGCCCACAATGCGCGTAACACCCGCACGCCCCTTCATCAATACTGGGGTGGATTTTTGCGGACCATTCTGGGTACATTACAAGGTAAGAGGAAAGAGGCCCACCAAGGCATACATTGCAGTGTTTTGTTGCTTTCCGACTAAGGCGGTACACTTAGAACTAGTCAGCGATCTAACTACCGAAGCTTTTATTGGAGCCATCAAAAGATTCACCAGTCGGCGCGGTCAATGCCAGACAATAATCTGTGACAACGCTACAAACTTCACAGGCGCCAAAAATCAGCTCCATGAACTAACAGCAGCTGTATACTCCCAAGAAGCAGTTGAATCAATAGCTACAAGCTGCACCAAGAGAGGCATAACATTCCAAATGATACCTCCACGAGCACCTCACTTTGGTGGCTTATGGGAGGCGGCAGTGAAGTCAGCAAAGCATCATCTAGTAAGGACTGTGACAGGTGCATCGATGACGTACGAAGAGCTAAAAACAGTTGTGGTTGAAGTCGAAGCCATTCTAAATTCCCGACCATTGACACCGATATCAGACAATCCTAACGATCCAACGGCCCTTACACCGGGACACTTCCTGATTGGCGAAGCAATAACCGCAACAGTCGATAGCGAGGCAAGGCCTGCAAAACAAACATTACTCCAAAGATGGGCATTAGTTTCACAAATCAAACATAACTTCTGGAAAAGGTGGTCGAACGAATACTTGAATGAACTCCAATGCAGATCAAAATGGAAGAGTCGCGCAAAAAATATTACCATAGGAGATATGGTTATCATAAAAGAAGACAACACCCCAGTAATGACTTGGCCAATCGGAAGGGTCATCAAGCTTTATCCAGGAGAGGATGGTGTCGTGAGGGTAGTAGACGTGAAAACAGCAAGAGGAGTTTTTAGACGGTCCATACATCGGCTTGCTCCACTTCCCACTAAACCAGACGAATCCCCGGCAACCGATATTACACCTTACAATCAGAACATTGAAATAAAACCAAGCACCTCAACCGAAGTTCCAGCCAAAAAACGTCGAACAGTGTCCACCAATTATCTACTTATGACATTGATTTCGCAATTAATACTACCACTAATCACTGCAACCCGAATAGAGATAAACAGATTCAAACCTGATCTAGGTGTCCATTTTGAGGACATGGGAGAAATCAAGATAGCAACAAGCCAGTGGAACTTTATAGTGTATTACGATATGGCAATACTCGCAACGGAATTATCATCGTTAATTAATGGAACGCACATAGCACAGGATTTATGTAACAAAATGCAAGATAAAGTTAGCTGCGACCAAACAATCGCTCATTTTAAGGGCATACTTGAGAACCTTCAGCTGGAAGGTATATTACTGTCTCCTAAACGAGTGAAAAGAGGTGCCATGAACGTGATTGGAAATGTAGCAGGTGCATTGTTTGGTGTATTAGACAGCGAGTATGCAAAAGAGATGTCCCAGACAATCAATGAAATTAAAAACAATGAGAATCACCTGTCGAACTTGTTGCGAAATCAAACATCCATTATTGACTCAACGATAAATATATTACGAGCAGACTCCATCGAAACCAAAAAGAGATCCTCCAAGCTCGAATCGCAGCTATCAGAAATCATTAAAACCCTCAACCAACTAGGCAATCAAGACTACGAGCTGAAACTACACCAAGCCTTTCTTATGATGACGATACAACTCACCTTAATGGCGGCGAATCTGCAGCGCATTCAAGATGCACTCATCGATGTATTAGCTGACACACATCATGGCAAAACGAACACATTGTTATTGTCTGCAAGCCAATTGAAAGCAGAATTAAGCACAATAAGAGCCCACCTACCGTCCTCCTTGGAGCTCCCCCTGGACGATGACAATCTCATACAATTGTATAAATTAATGACGATCAAGGGGGGCATCAGCCAACATCACGCCGTCTTCGAAATTACACTTCCATTAGTCAATCCAGAGCAATTAAAATTGTTTAGAATAATTCCAATTCCGACATCAATAAATGATAGCATGATAATGGTTAAACCATGTGCAACAGCATTAGCGACAAATAAACACGTGGATCACTACGTTCCTGTAACGCAAGATCAATTAAATCAATGCGTAGTTATAGCAACAAGAAGATATTTATGTTCCAACATCCAAGCTCTATATCACAGAAATTCTCACCTATGCTCTTGTGAAATAAACCTGTTTGTCAACGAGACTTCACCGACATGCAAACTAGAAAGGGTTAAATCAGCTTACTACCTGACACAGTTGGAAGAGAAAAACCAATGGCTGTTTGCCATAACAGATTCTATGCGATTCACCACAGTTTGTGACCACGACTTCTCTCAGCTTACTTTAAGAGGAACTGGAATAATAACTCTGGCACCAGGATGCACAATAAAAAGCAACACGGTGACAATAACTGGACATCAAACGCTATCTAATTGTCTGCGAACAACATTTGCAAGTTTCGGCAACATTTCCCAACTGTCATCACCAAAGCACATCAAAGAACTATTCGAAGACATCAACTCAACAGACTACACAGACCACATGAAGAATCTAACAAATCTACAAACGTTGCTCAACACATTGAAAATAGCGGAGCTACCATACGATCTGAAGTCACACAGCCTCATTACCATATCGTTATCTAGTGTGGCTCTTGTATGCCCAATTATTTTGCTATTGCTAGCAGTTTGGTACTGGCAATCTAAACGACGATCAACGACAGCAAACGAGAAAACTGAAACTACACCCCCGGAACCCGCCCCTAGAAGACTATCAACAGCAGACTTCACTGTCAATATATCGAGCCCTTCCCGCGATTTTATCGTATGAGCCATTTTTACTGAAATTTTTTTTTTACCGAAAACGATAGCACTATAAACTAACCATCCCTAAAAGCTAACCAGTCCCTAAAAGCTCACTTCTCTACGATGAACCGTTCTGAAGTTAGAGAAAAAACAATTTTATCGTATGTCCACTTCACATTTTTCCTTCATTTTTTGTGCCCGCGACTAGCTATGCGATACGATAAAATTGCTCTAGTTACAAAATTTAAATTTTTGACTTTATTGCAAAAGTGTAAAATTGAAAATATTTTAATAGTGAAAAGTGAATATTACATAATTGTTGAAGGTGAACAATGGCCTATTTGCAGGAAAAGGTTTTTGTCTTAATTCTTTGCAGTGTGACGTGCGTGTTATAAAAAATAGGTGTGCAGTGGTTCGCAGTTACGTATTGAGTAAATTGAGGTGCAGTAATTTGATGATAAATTAAAAAATAATAATTAAGTTAATGCTTTGATAATAAGTAAAAGTAAAGAAAAAAAATAAATAAAAGTTCAAAAAAAAAAGTTCTGTTTCAGTGCCCAAACCGCAAGGCATTATCAACGCTGGTCCCTTATAGTGACATCGATACAAGTTGTAATGAAGAACCAAAAATTTGTGTAGGAAAGCGGGGAAGGAGAAATAAGAAATTTGCCAAAAAGAGTTGAAAATCAGGCGAACAGCGGAGTTGGCTCACGAATATTTAGATTTAAAATTTGATGGAATGATAAAAGATGTGCTAGTCAAAACATATGACGAATAAAGTACAGTGGACGTCCAGTTTAACGAACTTTCCATTTAACGAATTATGGATTTAACGTACGGCCAAATTGTCTCCATTGCTGGTTCTATATTAAGAACAAAAGTGAAATTTGCTATTCGATATAACGAATATTTATGCTGTTTTTCACCCTTCCAATTGTTTTTTTTGAGCATTCACATTCTTTACAATAGGTCTGTTTGGCCAGATTTACCAGTAAAAACTATCCAGTAAAAAATATCAGGAGAGTAAGCTAGCGTACGCTCCCTAAAATCAAACTATCCAAAAACGTAAACAAACAGCAATTTGTAAACAATACACAGTAAAAAGGGTGTAAACAGGAGGGTTAAAGAACAAAACAGCTGATCTAAAAGTTTCATTTGAGGTTTGAAGTGGTAGGGAAAATTAAGTTAAATCAGACATTTAATGCAAAATGCAAATAGTTCGTTGCGCTCAATCCCTTTCAGCTTCAGCGGGTAAAGCTGAGCAAGACGGTTGTGGGTCAGCAGGCTTGCGAACGCACCATTTCTTTGCTGTTTCCATTTGCCCCCAATGTTTTCAAATATTTATGTTTCGTATGGCAGCTAGTCATATGTTTTTCTTGTTCTTCTTCTTACTGGAAAAAAGTTACTGGACATTATTTCTCCAGTAAAAACTTGCAAGTTCTCACGAAATGAACTGCCACTTTACGCTCTCAGTTTCTCTCTCGTTACTAGAGATTTGGCGTCAACAAACAGGATCCAGTAAAAATTTGTACAAATTTGTACAAATTCGTACAAATTATTCTCTGCCAAACAGAACTAATAACAATGAATGTTTGGTTTCGTCAAGTGAACGGTACCTCAATTGTTTTTGTTTTTGTTACGTTAAAACTTTAAAATTTACGTCAAGTTACCAATATTTTCAAATTCTGTTTGTATGCATTGCTGATCATTTTCACAGGATTTGTTTTGCGTTCGGTCGGCGTTTTTCTTTTAAAAATTAAAATTTCAATAACCAATCAAGAAAAATGTCCATACAGAAAAGTTTACTTGCGGTAAAGAAGCAATCCGCATCGAATACTTTACACTGTACACACATAGCCATTTTGTATTTTGAAAATGCTGGAATAAAACATGATATTTTTTAACCTTCTGTCTATCCTTTGCTCAAAATTGCTTTCGCTGTCCTTTGGGGTCAGGATGACCCCAATCAAACTGTTATATAATTTACTGACAAAACATGAAGAAATCTTACACATAAATCATAAAAGAAAAGAGGAAAGCCTCGAATAGTGTTTTTCTTGATTTTTTATTGGGTTGTAATCGCGATTAACACTTAATAACACAAGTACACAAAGCCGCTCAACCGTATTTTTAATTCAGCCTGGGGTCAAATAGACCCCACGGGACAGGCAGAAGGTTAAAAACTGAATATGTGAGATTTATTTCTTTAAGAAGGGTGGTTTAAAACAAAAAAAAATTTCGATCGATTCTAAATTTCGATAAGATTCTTTATATTGGACGTCCACTGTATTTAATTTTTCCTGAAATTTTTTTATTTTTTATATAAAACTTCACTATATCACTATGAATTACACTACGTCAATCTGAAAGTAACAATTCTTTGTATTCAATAAATGAAAATAGATTATACAAAGGAAAACATTATTTTTTACTTAGAAACGAGTTTATCGTATGTGCCACTGCAATATTTAAATCGCTCATAATAGTGCCCGCACAAATTATCGTATGTCCAAAATAACACCGTTCCGCTTTGCTGAAGTTATTAAAATAACCTTTTCCAAGTGTGGAACCCTAAATAAAGTGTGTATGCCAAAAATCATGCAGCTTTGTTGCGCCAATGCAGAGAAAACCAAAAAAAACGTCTCCTGTAAAATTTGGTTTTTGGCTCATACGATAAAAACGCGGGAAGGGCTCGATATAGTTGAACAGTCGTTCAACGGGGGGCAGGATGTTTGTGTGTTTATTTTTTTTGTTTTCTTTATTATTATTACTTGTACGTAAACACAGCCGCATGCAAGCGGACACTGACCACTGCATTGCAATATGATACTACTGCAAGCTAGGCAGCAAAGTGGTTCAGTGTCCGCTGCAACAGTTATGCAAGTTAGCATTTTACCCCTTTGTACATTTTAGCATGTAAGCAATATTGTAATTTTGGTATTTTTGGGCTTTGCATTTATATACATTTTAGCATGTAAGCAATATTGTCACTATAAATAAGGGTTCAATAGTCAATAAAGTTTGAGTGATAACCCAACGTGACAGCGTTTCACTAGTTTCATTCTCCAAGGCGACACAGTTCAAGTGCTGTTGTTCGCACCGTTGCTATACTCTGGTGGTACGACCAGGAGTGCCATTCATAAACATTTTGAATCATTTCACTCTCCAAGGCGACACAGTTCAAGTGCTGTTGTTCGCACCGTTGCTATACTCTGGTGGTACAGCCAGGAGTGACATTCACAAACACAAAATGTTTTTTATTTTTTCCATAAATTTAGTTCTTTTATTCTATTAAGATAATAAAAACAAAAACTTGACCAAATTGTAAAAGGGCCAACAACAAAATGTGTTACGAATTCACCTCAGAAAAAGTTTGCGTACAAGAAAAGGTTTTGTACCAAAATTTAATTTAAACTAAGTTTTGTCCAAAAATTAATAACTTTTTGGATATACTTCTCTTATTGGAACTCCCTGAAGTTTCGGCATAAATTGTGTTAAATTATGTGTTTTTGCAGCTGTTCTTTTGTTATATCCTTGAATCGTTATATTTGTTTACTATATCTTTGAAGATGGAGTATTGTTGGGCTCAGGGTTCAAGTAAACCCCATATATATTTGATTAAATGCACGTTAGGTGACTAGATAGGAACTTTTTTAACTTTTTTGATCCAGTTAATAGCAAAGATAGCTTCACATCGTATGCATTGCACCTTACCGGCTACCGGCGCTCTCTTGCGTTTCTCCGCAGAGTGAGCAAAGAGCCTGGATCCTTGTCCGATAAGGAGAAGGATCTGGTAAGGAAGCACCAGAAGATCGTGGCTAGATTCGAAAAGAAACAGGCGGCGATTTCTGGTGCAAAATGCACGGCCGTTGCAGCAACGCCTGGTGACAGTGCCACGGCTGCATGGCCCACCGAAGGTGCAGTGGAGGCGGAAAAGCCTAGAAACAAGGCCACATCCTCCGTCACTGCACGGATGGGAGTAAAGACGGGGACGGCAAAGCCTGGAAACAGTGCTGCGGTCGCCCCGTCAAATGAGACTGGTCAGAGACCCACCACCTCTTCAAGGCCCACTTCCACCACGGTGGAAAAGGCCGTAAAAAGGGGAAGATCGGGTGACGATCAGCCGACAGGGGAGGGGAAAAAGCTGAAGCCCTCAGCTAGCTTCTCTTCCCCACAGGAGTTGCAGATAGCCGTGGTGGACCGGAGCGATCCTGATGGGAAAATTCGCCCGGAAAACTGGCTTTCTGTAGAGGCGCGCATTCTGCGAGCGATGCTCGAGGCGGCTGACGGCGAAATTGACTTCGACGGCGCTGGCTGGCAGAAGGGTGTCAAAATCGTCGGTTGTGGCAACAAGGAGTCCCTCAACTTCTTGGTGCGCACTATCGGCGGTCTTGAGCCCCTCTGGCAGGGGGCGAAACTCGAGGTCATACCCCGTGACCGTCTGCCACTCCGGCCTATCGTCACACTGTGGGTCCCCCCTCCAGTTATGGAGGACGCCGACACGGTGAAGCTGATTGGCCGGCAGAATAGTGGCCTGAACACAGGAGAGTGGAGAATTGTATCCTCCACTACTTGTAAAAATGAGGCGGGCAAGGACATCGTGATCGCGGTAGATCAATCGTCCTTTGCCCATCTGCGGGACTCCCTGGGAGTTGTTAAGTTCGGTTTGGGTTCCCTCAAAGCTCGCTTCCCTAACAAGGAGCGCGCCACACAAGGGAAGGCTGAAGGTAGTGCAGATAAACCTGCACCACTCTAAAGCCGCCACCCACGACCTTATGCAGTTCCTTGAGGAGACTGGAGTTGACTTGGCTCTAATTCAGGAACCCTGGATCGTAGGAAACAGGGTTTGTGGGTTAGATTCAGGTCAATTTAGATTGCTTCATTCACGCGGTGAAGGTAAGATACGAGCCTGTATTGTATACAGAAGGTGCATTAATTTGTTTCTTTTGTCTCATTACAGTACTGGTGACCTGTGTGTGGCTGCATGCGAACGACGCGATGGGCGAGACCTGATCCTGTCGTCCGCATACATGCCATTCGAAGGGGAGGAACCACCGCCGAAGGAAGTCCGGGACCTTGCTGCGCACGCCCGATCACGGAGGCTCGACCTTATCATCGGGTGTGATGCCAATGCACACCACATGCTGTGGGGAAGTTCCGACACCAACAGTAGGGGTGAGTCAATTTTTGAGTTTCTTCTAGGCTCTAACCTTGTGCTGTGCAATAGAGGCAATACGCCGACTTTCCACAATAGGGTTAGGGAGGAAGTCATAGATATTACCTTAGTTACCGACTCCAACACTATCTCCGTGGTCGACTGGAAAGTACTGACGGAATGTTCGTTCTCGGACCACAACCGTATAGTCTTTTCAGTGGCCATAGAGGTTGGATGTCCACAAACTTATAGGAATCCGAGAAAGACTAACTGGCCCAAATTCAGTGCACTAGTTTCTCAGAAACTGGCATCGCGCAAAGCGATCGCTACATTCGAGAGAAACAACATTGACAGGTCAGTTGGTCTTCTAACGAAAGTGCTTAACAAGTCTTTTAATGAATCTTGTCCTAAAAGTCGAGCTCCACGGAAAACCAACGCGGTGTGGTGGACCCCAGAGCTAAGACAACTTAGAACAGATACCAGACGTCTCTTCAATAAGGCTAAACTTAGCCGAACTGAAGAAGACTGGGGAGCCTACAAGGCTAGCTTTAATAAGTTTAAGAAGACTATTAGGGCGGCCAAGCGGGATAATTGGAGGAAGAACTGTGAATCCCTCGACAATGTCAACGAGGCCGCCAGACTTCGCAAGGTGCTAGCCGGGGCATCACATACCCCTAGCAGCATTAGGAAGTCTGACGGCTCGTGGACAGAATCGAGGGAGGAGCTTCTAGAGACTCTCATGAACACCCACTTTCCCGGTTGCACGAGTGTTGTTGAGACGACCACGCCTCATAGACAGCACTCGTCACGACCGGATGCTTTTGTTCGGGGGATTATCGATGAGGTCAAAGTGGCATGGGCGATAGACACCTTCAACCCGTACAAATCTCCGGGTCCCGATGGTGTCATTCCGGCTATGCTGCAATGGTCTAAGGAGGCAGTGGTCAAAGTCTTGGTGCGAATCTTTCGGGAATCTCTCCAGCAGGGCTATGTACCGCGCGCCTGGAAAGAGGTTAAGGTGGTGTTCATCCCCAAGGCGGGGAAGTCAAACCACATCACTGCAAAAGACTACAGACCGATCAGCCTGTCATCGTTCTTTCTTAAGACCTTGGAGAGGCTGGTGGATGTCTATGTCAGGGGAGTGGCACAGTCCAGGGGACTCTGCAGGACGCAACATGCGTATTGCAGGGGAAAATCTGTAGACAGCGCCTTACATGAGGTCGTTCAGACGATCGAAAAATCGCTGAGCGTCAAGGAGTATACGTTAGCCGCTTTCCTCGATATTGAGGGGGCCTTTAATAACGTCACTCTAGAGGCAATAATCAGTGCACTTAGAAAATTCGAAGTGGACGAGAAAGTGGTAAGGTGGACCAGCGATATGCTTAGTAGCAGAAGGGTTCACTCCAGCCTAGGCTCGTGCTCGGTGAGGAGGTTAACCACAAGGGGCACACCTCAGGGGGGCGTCCTTTCGCCGCTGCTGTGGCTGCTTGTGATAAACAACATCCTCGAGATCTTCGAATCCAGGAGGCTGCGAGTAGTAGCATATGCGGACGACGTCACTATCCTGATCCCTGGAAAATTTCTTTCCACCATCAGTGATCTCATGGAGTCTGCTTTAGGAGAACTCTCTAGGTGGGCAGAGCATAACGGTCTAGGAGTTAACACCTCAAAGACGGTTATGGTACTGTTCACCCGGAGATACAAGATACCGGAGTTTAGGCTGCCGAAACTCAGCGGCATCACTATCACCCTCTCACCCGAGGTGAAATACCTTGGCACCACACTCGACTCCAAGCTTTCTTGGAGACGCAACGTGGAAGAGCGGGTGAAGAAGAGCCTGAATGCCTTCTACGTCTGTCAGAAGGCCTTCGGGAAAAAGTGGGGATTGCGGCCGGGCATTGTCCACTGGATGTATACAGCGATCATTCGGCCGATCTTATGTTACGGAGCCATTGTCTGGTGGCCGGCCACGGACACCAGGTCCTTGGCGACGCAACTGATGAAGGTGCAGAGACTGGCGGCTATGGGAATAGCAGGAACCGTCAAAAGCACCCCCCAGGCAGGCCTAGAGATGATTCTACATCTCCACCCAATAGAGCAGTTCATTAAGTGCTGTGCTGCTAAAGGCGCTCTCAGGCTGAGAGAGGCCAACTTGTGGAAAGAGCACGCTTATGGACACTCTGGGATCCTAAGGTCATTTACGAGGCCAGGTACGGAACATCAATTAGATTCCTGCACGGACTATCTGATTCCATACCTGGATTTTGATTCGCGCGCACTTACCTCCTTTCCCTCAAGGGAAGAATGGGGACTTACAAGTGTGATAAGAGACGCCTCCATCACCATATTCACAGATGGTTCTAAGATGGAGGAAGGTACAGGAGCTGGTCTCCACTCAGATGCACTAGGGGCTCAACGGTCTTTCAGACTCCCGGACCTCTGTAGCATCTTTCAGGCGGAGATTTATGCAATCTGGAAAGCTGCTGAATTAATCCGCGACAGCGGATTATCACCCACGGATATCACAATCTGTGTGGATAGTCAGGCAGCCCTTAAAGCGCTGGAATCAGCGACTGTGAAATCAAAGGTAGTGCAGAGTTGTCGCAGTGCACTTCGCGGCATCGGACATCACCGAGTCACTCTCTGCTGGGTTCCGGGCCACTCTGGAGTGGCAGGAAACGAGGCAGCGGATGAGATGGCAAGAAAGGGGGTCGCCCTGCCTCTCACCGAAGTGGATAACTCTGTGCTCCTTCCGATATCTGCCCTGTATTTGCGTATTGACAGGTTGAGCAAAACTTACATCGAGTCCTCATGGCGGAGCAGAACTGATTGCAGTACCTGCCGGGCAATATGGCCTTCCCTTTCCGTGAGGAAAACGCGATATGTACTGTCCCTGAGTCGAACCTCTATTAGGCAGCTTGTTGGAGTCATCACTGGACACTGCGCCATTGGATCTATGCTGGTCAAATGGTGCCTCTCGTCCAGTGATGTCTGCAGAAGCTGTGGAGATGAGGAAGAAGTGGAAACGATCCAACACTACCTGTGCCACTGCCCGGCTCTGCAGGAACGCCGACTCCGTACCTTGGGGTCAAGGTTCCTGGTAGACTTGGCCTGCGCAGCAGTAGTTGAAATATCGGATCTACTCTCCTTCATCAAGAGGTCGAACTGGTTTGCCCCGAACTGAGAGCCACTGGTTAGCTCCGGAATCTTCCATGAAGGGATTCACAATGGGCCATTTTGGCCTCCGAGTGGAAGTGCTGCCCTTGGGACGCACACACCCTTCCCTACCTAACCTAACCTATGCATTGCACCTTAAGGCCTTAATGTTGAACAGAAATATTGGAACCTGATCCAAAATTTTGAAACCTTGGCTTGCATAAGCTTTTAGAATATGCAAATAACCCCTCGGAACCATTTCTGAAAAACACAGCCTGCTCACTTCTTTAATATACATGCAGCCCCATACCATACCCTCTCAAAAGCTATGATTTACTGTTAATGTCAGATTTTTGTTATTAACTGAATCCTCTTCAAATTAGTTTATGCCTTTTAATGCCAAATATGCCAAACCATTATCAGAGAATAAGAAATCTTCCTACTCCATAGATAACAACACATAGTCCCGAAAATCCGGTTTTCTACACCTTTTCAACCTCAAAATGAGAATATGTTAATTTATAATGAGAATGCGTAAGTTCTTAATGAGAAATATAAATTCGTAATGAGAAAGCGTAAATTCAAAATGAGAAATATAAATTCGTAATGAGGATGCGTAAATTCAAAATGAGAAATATAAATTCGTAATGAGAAAGCGTAAATTCAAAATGAGAAATATAAATTCGTAATGAGAATGCGTAAATTCAAAATGAGAAATATAAATTCATAATGAGAAAGCGTAAATTCAAAATGAGAAAAGGTAAATTCAATTTGAGAATGCGTAAATTCAAATTGGGAAAAGGAAAATTTGAAATGAAAACTATGTAGTATAAGGTTTATTTTTAGTATGAGAAACTTTTATTATATGAATTCAATAACAAAATGCAAAAACAAGTGCTTAAACAATTATTACATCCCTACATCCATATTCTGTAAAGCAATGCCATTTTCATGAAATGTTGTGGTGTGCTGTACAGCTCTGGCACAATCTCCACCAGTAATGGTTTTCTTTGCATTATCAATTATTCCCTCAAGATACTGTAAACGTTGTTCGCATAATGGTTCACTCCTTAGTTTTATTTTATGAAGACGACTGAATTTTTATTATCTTTTATGTGATATTTTTTTAATATTCTTTATGTACAATAGCAAAAATGCATACTCGTGCAGGACTCTAAACCAAACCAAGAACAAGTGGGAAAAATATTTTAATTTTGAATTTACGCATTCTCAAATTGAATTTACTTTTTTTTCTCATTTTGAATTTACGCTTTCTCATTAAGAATTTATATTTCTCATTATGAACTTACGCATTCTCATTACGAATTTACATTTCTCATTATGAATTTACGCATTCTCATTTTGAGGTTGAAAAGGTGTAGACTCTTTAATGGACTCTTTCACTAAAGCAATTCTGTGCTCTTTGCTAGTAAGCTAAATTTGAGCTTCTTGCATGTTATTCTGTAGGGAAAATATATATTTTTTCAGGACTTTTCTTATAAAGTTCATATTTCTGTACATTTCTGAAGATATCGGATGCAACTAGCCTAGGATTATCGATCGCAAAACAATCTAATCATATTGCTTGGGTAGCTTAAGAAAATGGCCAGATCGTAGCAAAGAAGCAAGAATTTCTGGTTTTTTCTTCGAAACTTCAGATGGCTTTTCGAAATGACGAATATGCTCTTCCAAAAATTTCTCTTATTTCAAGAAATTTGTTGTCAATTTGGTCATTATTTAGTAAGATTATCCTTTTATCCATTTTTATTTATTTTTTGCTTGGGTTCTATTGCATTCTATATAATTTCAAGCACATATACGTTTAAGAATTATTTAAAAGTCCGTTTACTGCTCAATGGAATACAAATTTCCAAATAAAAAGCATAACTGGAAATTCCCGTTATTAGTTTTGTACGCAAACTTATATGGAAAATTATTGTTTTAATGCATCTAAAACACAACAAAAAGTGCAGTTAAGGCATATATGAATACTGTGGATAAGTTTTGGTAAAGAGAGAACCCATTTTTGAGGTCAAAATTGATGATAACATAATTTTGTCTTGCCTGTACGCAAACTTTTTTTGACTTGTGTATCTAATGTTGTACATCAATAGAAAGGTATATTTGTTTGATACCCATATCGCTTAAATCAGTTGGAAATTAACTGAGTTTTTTTTATGACCCCGAACCACGCCTTTTGTAGGCTTTTCCCAAGCAAAATTTTTAGTTCGTTAAATTTGCACAAATAAGCTCTATATAGCCCAACTTTCCGTTTTGTTTTCATGAGAGTTCGCATTAGTGCATTTGTCCCCAAACTTTTACTGGTGCACTGCTTACAGATTCTTTGCTTATTATCGATTAAATAAGGAAGCATATCCATGTGTTCTTAAAAAAATCAAGCCATATATGAAGGAAACATCTATACCATTAGCACTGCAACTGGCCACAGCGTTGAGGTACTTGGCAAATGGAGGAAGACTGGAAAGTATGATATCCTTGGAAAGAAGTTCAGACAGCAAAATATGTTGTGTCATGTTAAAAGTGCTCTGTGCAAATTGGATTCAATTAAGATTAACCCTTTACGGCTCAAGATCACCAAACTTAATGAAACCCGGTTGAATTGAAAGCTTTTTGTAAATAACAAAACATTGGTTCCACGAGTTTTCAAAATGTTTATTATAAAGTAGATAAGTGGAGAAAAAAGCGGTTTGTAACATCTATGTCACATTGAGCTATAACGAGTACAAAAGTTTAATCTTTATTCACATTTCAAAAAACTCTGTTTTAGTTTTTAAGTTTTAATGTTTTATGAAGTGTGGAAAATTTTAAAGCAATTAATTTGTTTATTATAGCATAAGGCCACTCTACACTTTTCACATAAAGTTTGCGAGACTCCTACGCATCCAGGGAGCTTGCACCTTTTTTCTGCCCATACCAGCCAATGTCCGATTTGATCATGTCTTATCGCAATCGATGGAGTACTCTGCGCTGGCCCCTTATGTTTTTTAGCTTTGAGCTCGCGTTCAAGTCTTTGTCGCTTTATGGGGCTAGCCCATCTTACAGAGAACCGTTGCGCCTTCCATCCTGAAATCCGCTGATGATAGCTGACCATCATTGTGACCATTCGCTTTTCAAACTCTCTTATACAAAATCCATGCATTAGACATCGTGAGGTCAAGGAAATGGTAGAACATCCTAACATCCTAACGCTTGCTTCTCAGCAATATTTTGTATCTACCCATAATGCTATCAATTAAATCGACGTCTCCCGTGTGGCGATAGTATTCTTGAATTATATACGGCCGTTCTATAGTGATGTATTGTTTGGATTTCTTGTCATAACGTCGAACTCCGGATTTCGGTAGCTCTCCAACGAAATTGGAAGCCAGAATAACAGACTAATTATCTTTCCAAATAACGGTGGAAACATCCGTACCCTCTATATCCACGTATTCAGTTGAATAGCCACGCTCTTTATTTTTGATATCTCGATCTGTAGGTAGTTTACAATCTACTATTATATTTCTCCGAATTGTGCCGAGACTAAAAAATCCTTCCGTTGCCAAATATTTTATAAGCGGCAGAGACAAATCAAAATATGCTCTATAGTTTTGATTTCTTGGAATGATTTTTGCTAGTCTGACTACAACGTTGGATGAAGCACCTAGATCGGGGTTTGAAGGCGCCCTGTTATTTTCAGACCCTGTATCCACCTCAAAATGGTATGCCGCTGACAAAACATTCACTGGATCTGCATTCATCTGTTTTGTGTTAATTTTTTTTTATCATTTTCATCGGTTTGTAACAAAAATGTCACATTGCGCGGTACACAGCAAAAGTTGCATTTGTTCCGCAATGTGACAGAAATGTTACAAACAGTAATTTCTTGATTTCATAAAAACTATCAAATATTTTTTATGAATTCGAGCACGTTATTTAAAGAGAAAGTATTCACCTGTTGTTTCGCACTAAAATAGTAATGAAAAATCACTTTGATATATTTTTTTTTATAAATTAAGTCTTCACGGTAATGCACTGTGCACACTGAACACTCACGATTTCTGATTACACAGAGCAACAAAATCGGCATTATTTTTTTTTCTGAAATCAAACCAAACTTTTCTAAAGGATATTTGGACGCTGATCACAACTGCGTATTTAGTTTTTTGATTGTTTGAGCGGCTTAGGAAATATTGATTCCTCGGAGGGCGTTTTCCATGTTTTTTGACCATTATACGCATGCAGCTCCCACAAACCTGAAGTCTAAAATGGCATTTTTTTAACATAGATTAACGATACTCTAACCATGTATTTCAAATTTAAAACATTAAAATCGGTTCAAATTTGCAAGAATTATTCATTTGCAAAGTCAAATTTTCAGTTACTTTGCAAGATTGCGAATACACAAAAGATTTTTCTTACAAAAAATATATATTGTCATATAGTGAAAGAAGAATGTTGGGGCTTTCAATTAAAAAAGAAATTTTTGAAATACGATGTTTGTAATAGAAATTGTGTTCAAATATGTAAGTTCACCATTCATAAATTCAGCAACAAAAGCAAGGATTTACTTTTGAGCTATAATATCGGAGCACAATTTTAGGCAGCGGTATGAAAATGCTCACATTCATCAAATGCCCTTAATTCGTAAAATTTTCAGTTTTGATTTTGATTTTTTTTGCGCCCTAGAAATATGTCGCAATGAAATATGGAAAAACAGCAAGTAGTTTGCTAAGAGTGTGTGGTTGAAATTTTGACTTGTGTGATCCAACTCTTTTTAGAATAGCTCCTACAGTAATGAACCAATTCAAATTTTGTTAATGCCCTTGAAAAGACAAATATTGACGCTTGCGAAAATACTTTAGCTACTTTCATCAATGACGCGAAAAGCATTAGGAGATTTCAATACAAACACGTGTTCAGAAGATGAAGTCGCATTTACACTCTAATGAGCATAGGCCGAGAATGGCCAATAAAAAAGATCTGTTCTATAAGGTTGTAACTTAACCTTACACTATACATTGCACACTAACTCTTAGTTGAAAATTGCAACACCGATTTTAAATGAATTTTTATGAAAAACTCGCGAAAATTGAACTTTGAAGGGCCATAGCCATGTTAACCCTTGACCAATCGAAATCGACTATGGTCAGAATTATAGCTTGAGGATTCGTTTTTGTGTCATAAAAAAATTATCGTGTTTTTCAACATATTATAAATGCAATAAAAATTCAAAGATGAAAAAACGTGGAAAACACCTCCTAGCAAAATCCACAAATAACTTACAAACCGCTCAAACAATCAAAAAACTAAGTACGCAGTTGTGATCAGCGTCCAAAAATCCTTTAGAAAAGGTTTACTAGAACTCGGAAAAATTTTGGCTGTTGCTCAGTGTTATTAAATGAAAAATTTTACATTTTAACTTAAAGGTTTCTATGTAGTATTTTTATATTACATGCACTACCGTTTATAAGAGATACAAAAAAACAAAAACAGAGATTACTTGTTAACATTGCATTTTATAGCTATTTTAGTGGTTTGTTACAGATATGTCACACGGTGCCGTAAAGGGTTAACACCGGAGGAAAAACGCAGCTGTAAACTACATTTCTCGAATAAGTTTGACATCTCTGGTTTAGCCGGTTGAGTTGAAAAACGCAGCTGTAAACTACATTTCTCGACAAAGTTTGGCATCTCTGGTGTAGCCGGTTGGACGCACGCAAAGTAAATCCGAAGTAGCGCCACTCTTTGACAACCAGACGTCGATTCTGTATGACAAGAACTGTCAATTGGTAGTTGTTCACGTATAAAATTGAAATCGTGGTGAATAAGTACAGAATGTGGCAGTACTGCGTGCACATGAAAATTACTGAAAAAACTGCGGTTTACATGAATTCCTTAAATGTAATTTAACACGATTTTACATAAGAAGCGCTGATATTTTATATTGCTATCACCAGGGAAAAGAAAGTTAAACGAAATGTCCATAAATTAATTGATTTTCAGCAAAATGTATGAACAAATTTTAATTTATTTTGTTGGCTCTTCAAAAACAACTCTGGCTGGACATATATATTCACCACAAATAATTGTTGGCTGAAATTTGCAATTTAATTTAAAATTTTGCTTAGAACTGGAATTGGTACATGATGAAATAATTTCAACAATAAATTCAAATAAATAATAGGTTATTTCATCATGGAATTGGTATAAATGGCATACAGCCAGGTTCTAGATTTCACTTTCGGGTGAAATTGAAATGAAATCACTTCAAATTCACTTTTTGGTGTTCTACATTTCACTTTCACTCGCTCAATTCCACTTGTTTTTAAAAACGAATTCCGAGTGATTTTGCATGTTCCGGAAACCGAATTCACTAGAAAAAATGTGAATTGAAAGCACTTCAGCAGTAGAAAGTGAAAAGATAGAAGCTGCATAAAAATGTAAGTAAATTGAAAAAAATGATTTTGAAAAAAATAATTAAAATAAAAATGCAATTTTAATTTGAGAATGTAATTTGCGAGGGGAAAGCACAAGAACTCGGCGCAGGATGCGATACTCCTTAAGTTTATGGAGAAGCACCAGGATATCGCAAAAGGATTCGTTAAGGGTGACAAAGTGAAAGTGGAGGCGCTCTGGAAAGAGTTGACGGTGGACCTAAATAGCAATGGCCCGCAACCAATATTTATTGTTTGTTTTGTTTGTTTTAGGCAGCCGGCGTGGCTGAGTTGGTTAGTGCGTTGGACAACGAGTCAAAGGCAGCAACCGCAGGTTCAAATACTGCCTGTAATAACACCTACAGAAAATAACGGGAAACTAGTTTTTTCTTTCGGTGGCTGTCCTCTCAGCTGGAAATGGCAAACCTCTGAGAGTAAAAATTGCCTATGAAAAAGCTCCCAACCTGCCGTTCGGAACCGGCATAAAACTGTAGGTCCCTTCCACCCGCGTACAAAATTCACACGCACAACACGGGTGGCTGCGGGAAGCTAGGCCTTAGTCTCGCGTAAGCGGGCTGTCGTGCCAGTCAATTACACAGTGCAACAAATTCAAAAAAAATTTCGAGGGACAAGGTCAAATCCGTCTCATTCGATAGAGGACATCAGTCCTCTGCGCTCGCCAGATTCGTAGCTGCCTACAAAGTAATCACGAGCTTGGCTAACGCTCTAAATCAATGAATCGTGGCTCGAGCCAGGACGACGACCATCCACAGCCCTGATCACCATTTGATAATCACATATTTGTAAATGTTTACAATCATTGCATTTATGCTGAAGTACCCCTTTCTGTTGTAAAAAAGCGTGTGGTCATGATGTGGCTTCGTTATAAGCACGTGCGTACCGTCAACGCAGCCTATAACGCCCGGAATCTGGAATTTCTGCAAAAAATGCCGTTTCAAAAGTTGTCGCTCTCCCTCCGTCATATTTAAATTTATACATCTCGCGCAAATATGTTTTTCCAAAATGTTAAGGATGTTGTGTGGACCATTGCAATGGTCAGAGCAAATACAATTAATGCACTCATTGTGCTGTGTCCAAGCTTTTTGAGTGTATCATCAAACATAGACTATATTTTGCTGTCAAAAACATTTTATGTCCTAATCAGCATGGTTTCATGTCTGGCCGGTCAACTGTAACAAACTTAGCTATTTTCACCGAAGACTGTCTATCCGCTTTTCACTCTGGTTTCCAAGTGGATTGTGTTTATACGGATTTTTCGAAGGCCTTTGATAAAGTTAGCCATAGTATTCTTATTTCAAAATTTGCTAAACTAGGTTTTCATTCGGTCTTCTTAAACTGGATTACCTCCTATCTTAGCAATCGCAGTTGTACTGTTGTGATTGACAATGTTTCATCTCGGCCTTTTATAGCGTCTTCTGGAGTACCCCAAGGTAGCATTCTTGGGCCCTTGTTTTTTATAATATTCATTAATGATATTAGCCGTTGTTTTTCAAACTCCAGGTTTCTTCTTTACGCTGATGATCTAAAAATTTACTCTCCTATAACTTCCTTTATTGATCAGCAAAACCTTCAGTCTGACCTTGATAATGTGTTTGCTTGGTGTGGCAGAAACCGCTTATCATTGAACATCAATAAATGCTCCCATGTTACTTACTCTAAGTCTCTTTGTCCGCTGCAAACCTCCTACTGTATCGATAACACGCCCCTTAAGTCTCTCAGTGAGATTAGGGACCTTGGAGTTATTTTTGACTCTAAGCTCACTTTTTCCAGCCATCTTAACTTTACTCTTTCTAAAGCTTACTCTATGCTTGCTTTTGTTAGGCGGAACAGTGTTGACTTCACTGATCCTTACACCGTAAAAACGCTTTTTAATGCTTATGTCCGGTCAGTGCTTGAATATGCGGTTTTCATTTGGAGACCATATCACAGTGTGCATATAAAACGACTTGAACGAGTCCAGAAAGTGTTTTTAAAATATGCACTTCGATCTTTGAGATTTGTTGACCCTGTTCCGTCGTACGGCTCTATGTGCTCCTTATTGCATATCAAGTCCCTCGAAGACAGGAGGAAGATTCTCTCCATGACCTTTGTATTCGATTTAGTTACTGGTGGTATTGACTGTCCCTTATTGCTTGATAGAATCAACTTTCATGTTCCTGCCAAACAGTTGCGGAATTATGAAATTTTCAATCTTGCCTGCTGTCGTACTAACTACGCCCAATTTGCGCCCCTGGCTAGAACTTTGGCTGAAGTTAATTCACTTTATAATTTTATTGATTTTTCATCTTCCAAATTGTCTTTTAAACATAGCTTAAACACTTACTTTAAGTAACTAATCTGTAGTTAGTCTGTAAGCTACTTAACTGTACAATAGACTCAAATAAATAAATAAATAAATCCTTTTTTGAAAGCTTTTTGTTTTGCTCGAAAACAATCGGCTGACAAGAAATTGAAATTGGAATTGGAGTTGAAAATGAATATGTTGAATTGAAATCACTCGGTTTCTAGAACACCAACTACATTTTCACTCGGTTTCAAATTCACTTCTAATTTCACTTTCACTCGGTTTCTGGAACCTGGCTGATAATGACATAAATGACAAGACTCAGCAAGCCAGCCTGCTGGCTGCACCGGCGACTAGTGCGCAATGCGGCTGACATGAAAGTGATAATACGACTGAGATATGATACATGATTGCAAACGATGTGGCACTGAACCATTGCCACATCGTTTTGGGCCAGTTTGCAAATTTTTCTTTATTTTGCGCGACTTTCCGTGGCATTTTTTTAATCAACAAATGAGGTTATTTGCGCACCGTGGTGAACAATTACACATTGTGTGGTGAAAGTTGTAAAATTTTATAAGACAGGGATGCAATTTTTGCTATCGATGGTGAATATAGAAATGTATTTAAATGGGAAATATTTGTAATTGTTATGATTTCATTTAAATTATTTCAGTCAATGCAGTCGCTTCAACGATAATGAATAATGAATACAAAAATGTTCTTCTGAACACATTCATCATGTTTCGATTAAATCATCGTGCCGTGGGTTTGTGTTGCCAATAAAAATGAATAAAAACATATTTTTAATACTTATTATGATTTATAAAGATGCCCAACATTACTATTACGTAAATGTTTTGAAGTAATTTATCACAAGAAACTTTGTTCTGGGCTTTTTAAGTTAAACAAGAAGAAAATTACATTAATATTGATTCGGAAAGCTTTTTTTTCCTTATAAAATTATTTGTACGCAAGCAAAATCGAAATTAGTATTTAAATGTTCTCTATTTTAGTGAATTATGATATCAACTATTGTATTTTTACAGTAATTGCCCAGTTATCTTAAGATATTTGATCTTTCAAACATTTCTTGATAAAGCAATCAGAAAAATAGGCATAAAATTTGCTACCTAAACCAACAGAAATGGCGTTGGGGTAACACTACCACATTCTGTACTTTGCGGCAACACTGCCACATTCTGTACCACAGACAGCTCGAAAAAAGAGTGGCGCTACCATGATACAAATATGTATAGAAGCAAGGTTTATAAAATAAAGGTTACGCCACTCGCCATGTTGTGACGTAGAATGAGCAATTCGTAGTGTTGCCACATTTATATACTTTTTATTCGTATTTTATATATGTTTCCTTGCCTCTGAGCTTTAAGCGTTAAAAGTCTTGAAATGGTGTTCCAAAGGATCAACGGCGATGGACTGTTAGCTGCACCTTGTTATTTGCAGCGGCACATTGAAGAATCGCAACACATTTCTTGCAGTGATAATGTTAAAAAAAAATTTTTTTCGATCAAAAATGTATTTTCGAATACGCAGCCTGAATGCTCAAATGCGAGACAACTCTTGCATTAAAAGGCGTAAACTAAAAAAAATTTTAAAATAATTCCATATGCATGTATACATATTTCAACCTGCTTAATTTTTACTGTATGGCAACTACCTTTTTCCGGGTTTGTTTACATTTTCTAGCATTTTACAAGCTCGACCAATCAGAGCTCGCTTCTATGTGACGTCACACGAGCACAACAAATTTTTTGACGTTTAAGTGGCGGGACCTTTGTTCTATAGACCTTGGTATAGAAGGTAGAACCGCTGTAATTTGTTTTGACACTAAACGTGTTTATTGACGTTTCTCGTATTTGTCAATAGCTTGGGTCGTGATGCCACTTCGTTGTAATACTAAATTAGGGCTATTTAAGGTTCTAAGGATTTTTAGATCTTTTTTAAAATAAACACGAAATAGACATTTCAATGTGACTAGTACATTTTGTTTAGTAATATTATGAACTGTTAGACAATCAACAACGCAATAAATAATACAAAGGTAAATTATTATGTAATTGTTTTTTTTAATTTCTTATTAATATTCATTTTTTTTTGTGTTTTCAAATTGCTGTTTAAAAACCGTATCCTAAAACATGTTCGGCCTAAAAAGAAACGTTTCGCAACACGTTGCTCTAAAACCAGGAACAACCCACCAAGCAACATGTGAGAAATAGGCAACTATTGTCAGTGCCAACAAATTGGCGACTCACCGATTAATTGGCACGGCGACAAATTACAAAAACCACTTTTTTTCTAGTACTTTGAAATATTGAATTGAACTATGTTTTGTATTTCAGTGAGATTGATCGTAATTGAAAAATTTTTATTCATTCGTCAACGGTTGATTCAAGCCTAAAATTTCAAACACCAAAACTAAGTATGATGAGTTCATTGCGGAAAATATACATACGGAACTAATACATATTCACATTTTGAGAATCTTAACTCAAAAACCTAAACAAAATACATTTCAAGAGAAGAAGCAATGGCTCTACCTTCTATTTTTGTATCATGGGCGCTACTTAGGATTTACTTTGACGCACGTGTAGTTGACAACGCGAAGTGAATCTTTGGATTTATCTTGTAATAGGAAAGGATGTTTCAGTAGGTCTGTTTGGCCAGATTTCCAGTAAAAAATATCAGGAGAGCAAGCCAGCGTACGCTCCCCTAAATCAAACTATCCAAAAAAGTAAACAAACAGCAATTTGTAAGAATTTGCAACTTTTAACTCTTGGCTACACCACTGGGACTTGGCCCACTCACAATACACAGTAAAAAGGGTGTAAACAGGAGGGTTAAAGAACGAAACAGCTGATCTAAAAGTTTCATTTGAGGTTTGAAGTGGTAGGGAAAATTAAGTTAAATCAGACATTTAATGCAAAATGCAAATAGTTCGTTGCGCTCAATCTGCAATTCTTCCCTTTCAGCTTCAGCGGGTAAAGCTGAGCAAGACGGTTGGGGGTCAGCAGACTTGCGAACGCACAATTTCTTTGATGTTTCTATTTGCCTCCAAATGTTTTAAAAATTTATGTTTCATATGGCAGCCAGTCATATGTTTTTCTTGTTCTTCTTCTTACTGGCAAAAAGTTACTGGACACAATTTCTCCAGTAAAAACTTGCAAGTTCTCACGAAATGAACTGCCACTTTATGCTCTCAGTTTCTCTCTCGTTACTAGAGATTTGGCGTCAACAAACAGGATCCAGTAAAAATTTTTACAAATTCGTACAAATTATTCTCTGCCAAACGGACCTAGTGTTAAGGGGAGGTTCTTTCAAATTTTTTTGAAAAAATCGTTTTTTTTTTTTTGCACATAAAATGAAAGCTGTATGTCCGTAGAATATGTGTACGAAAGGATTTTTCGATACGATCGCCTTGTCCGCACACGAGTTTGTTTCATCTACAGTGTTTTCCCCAGTTTTTTCCCGGAGCTGCTATCTTTCAACGCGTTTTTCTCGGAACCACGTTTTCCATCTGAATTTTAAGGATATCTCTTGATTTATTGTTCTAATTTCCTTAATCTAAAGCATGTTTGAAAGGTGATCATTTTCTGTATGGCTTATACGTAAAACGAGCATAAGTTACCATTAAATTGTTATTTATAATTAAGGTTTAATAACAAAAAAAGTGGCAAAAAAAAATTTTTTTTGGAGCGTTCACATTTCAGTCAATTTTTGGTCAAAAATCAATATAGTTAGGTATGTATAAGCCATAGAAAATTTCATCTACTTTCATTAAAAAAAAAACATTTTCATTTCAGATTACTACAAGAGGCTGTAGGCTTGAAATACGGAGACGAGATTTTTCAGGCAGTGATCGACGAAAGCCGCCATTGTTCAGCCGCCATTTTGAATTTTGTTACAAAAAATATATCATATTATTGTATAATAAAATACCCATTCAACCGTCAAAACCGGATGTTTCTATGTTTTTTCATCACGCCAGAAATCATTTCCAAACTTAGGCCTTTTTTTGGCCAAATTTGAAAGAACCTCCCCTTAATGCGATGGTGAAACTGACAAATGTAGCTTTTTGAGCAGAGTTGTTATAGTTTCCCCTAAATATCACATAATTAATATTAATTTCATGAATACATTTTCTGGCTACGTACATTGTGCACATAATTGTGCCACTCACAATTTTTTCAATTACAATTTGTCGTCAAATCGGTTGAACGAATGTTAACGAATCAATTTCGTTATGAACTCATAAAAACCGATTTTCATCACAGGGCAATTCGTACGATTTCAAGTGCGAAAGGGAAAGAGAAACACATCACAGGTCAAATCGGCTTCGCTTGATACTTCGTATGAAAACGATTTCCATCACATACCTGTTTGCTAAAGATCTAACTGTCATAGTTGATGCCTTGTGGCTAAAAATTGTGGAGCGTCGTTCAATGCCCTTGCTTTTAACTCAAAAAACAGCACTCAAGGTAAAAACAGGCAAACGCAAAATGTCCGCCTTTTGCCTCTAGCGTATCAGTTTCAGTCGAGTTGATTTGAAAAATAGGAGTATTGAGAAATATGTAAAATGGCGGCTTTGTCTTTTCCGTTTAATAGTATGTTAGCATTTTCGTTTTTTAGGCGTTTATTTAGAGCAGCGATCGGCAAAGCTTACTCATATGAGCAGTACGCTCAGCACACGCATTCTTACGCTCTTTCAATCAGTCGTTGTTCAGACCAGCGATTAGGCGATGTGAAAGTGGGAGAGCCGGTAGAAATACATGCACAGAATTTCACTAATATTATTGCATAAATATTATTAAATTATTTAATATTAAATTATTTAATATTATTAAATAAATAAATAAATAAAAATTGCAACCTTGGGGCCTACTAGTAGGCCCCAAGCTTGATCAGGATCAGTTTTTCCTCCATATAAATTTCTAAAACGTGGTTGTTGTTCTAGTTCGTTTCAAATTACCAGTGTTGCTGGGTGAGTCATTTTTTGTGACCAAAGAAATGTGTCTTTTCATTTGTATATTTTTGGTGCCATTTCGTAATACGTTTGTATAAAATTGTCTAGAAACATATATTATTGCCCAAAAGCGCCAAATTAATCCTTGGGTATGATTTTAATTTAATTAAATTAAGATTTTATTAGCAGCATCCAAAAAAAACAACCCTGCGGTCAAACTAGAGCATTTAGCACCAAAAGCATACCTGATCTTATCTGATCGTTAGAGATTCGCTAAATGAAGAAATGCGAAATACAAAGGACGGCAATTGACCCTGTAATATTCAATGCATTTAGCTTTGTGTTCTTTGGTATATTTTTCAATAATATTTACATAATGAAACCAAAAATGTTCATATGTTTGTATTTAATGCAGAAAATTAATGAGAACATACTTTAAAAAGCAAATAATTGAAAGGAATCCCTAATCCCTAATACCGGGAAAAGAGCGAAAACAGTGAAGAGCTGATAACTGCCAGCACACACAGACTGTGTACGTGAATTGCAAAAAACGCACAAAAATCGGCTTACTCTCCCAGTTTCACATCGCTTAATCGCTGGTTCAGACAGCAACGAAGCAACATGTGTAGTGGCTGCGTTGATTTTTGTCTTATGTACGCTGCAAGAAATTTTATGTATGAAAAAAAATATATGCTTTTGTTGTTGTAGTTTTTGTGTGTATGCTTTTTTGTGTTGGCGATTGGTTTTGCTACACAGCTTCAAGTTTCTTATTTGCTTTTCGGTTTAATTTTATACAGTGTAGAAAAATTACTCTGCGCTCACTAACACCATCTCATTGTCAATTTTGCCGACCCCTGATTTAGAGGTATCCGGGTTACGTATTGAGTGTGGCATGCAGCGTAGTTGTAGCGATCGAACCACTGCAGTGGTGAGGCACTCTGCAGAATTAACCAGATTACGAAAGTGACATTGTATGTTGGTCGGCAGCAAGGTATAGTAACAAGGTACGATAGGCTGGGAGCGGCAGCTTTAAATGTCTCTCTTCACCCTCTTATTCGTGAACGGTTGCTCTTTTTGTAGAATAAAGAACCTACTATTAGTGTTGATATTGTTTGTACAACTATACTTTTATGTACAGATTTGGGTAACATTGTAAAATACATATACGCGAAATATAGCTCATGACACCAGCCTGATACGCACTAAAATATATTGTGGAATGAATACAAATGAAAGAATTAAATAAATTGAAATTGAAAATTTTATGTGTTAGCAATTTGTGCGAAATTGTATGTTTTTTTTCCTAATTCTGTTCAGCTTGCTGAAGAAGTAAAACAACTTTATTTTAATGTAGAATGTATTTTAGAATAAGGAACTTAACACGTTCGCGGACAGTAAAAATTGCAGTGAGCTGCAAAATTAGACAGTCAATTTTTGTGGAAACTAGTAGAACTATCTGCAATTTGATTACACATTACATTGTTATAGTTGTCAGAATGATATAGCATATTAATTACAAAAATTTCAGTTTATTTAAATTTTAATGAATACAAATTGGCTTTAAAATATGAATGCTATAGCATTCACGTCATTTTGCATCACTATGAAAATGACTGCTATAGCATTCACGTCCGCGAACGTGTTAAATAAAAATTTAAAACAAAAACAATTTAAAAAAGATTTTACGTAAATAAAAAATTATCAAAAACTCTTCCATAGAAATTTACATTACATTTTTATTTTTGAATGGGCAAAAAATGTAAGTTAACACCGGTGTATGACTCCCACCAAAAGTGCTGACGACCTGAATGGCACACTGTAACCTGAATGCAAGACGTAACAGTTTGCCATTCCCACGATCGACTTGTGCAGCGGCAGCACAAAAGCAGCGACAACAACAACGTCAACTGAGGCCCTGTGCGGCGGTAGCGCAAAAGCGGCAACAACAACAACGCCAACGGAGCACCTGTGCGGCACCTTCAGCAATAGCGCTTAGATTGCGACGTAGACCTAAGTTTTAGTTTTAAGAAGTAGCAGTCGAATTTTTAGCGCGAAGCTAAACAGATCCACATAGTGGATAATAAAACAAATTTGAAAACCAAAAACACATAGTGTTTAAATATCCATAATTTGTATAAGACATTCAGCAACACTATAACAATTAATACCAAATTATCTTTGTGGCATTCTATTAAAACTAACTAATTATAACATTTGTCCTACATAAACGCAGTTTTTAGAGTTTGAGGAACAAATACTAAAAGATGCAACCAACAATTCATTCCTAACAAAAAGCAACTCTGATTTGGTCCCCTTATTTTGACGGCTCTCTGAGCCTGGCGTACCTTGTTAATATACCTTGGGTCGGCAGTATCGCCTAAACGTAGATTTTTAGTGCTTGCAGGTAGGGATGGCAGAAAACAAAATTTAATCGATTAATTAATCATATGATTAATCACAAGACAAAAAAAAATAATTGCAATTAATGTAAAATAATCGATTAATAATGCATATTTTTGAAACATTTGGAATTGAGCTTTAACCCATTAAAACCTGACCCCAGTAGGGCTTGTGCGATTTCCATAAAATTTTACACAATCTTAGTAATTGACCTAATCAAGAAAAAAAATGAAGCAAATAATTCATACCCCCACCCCCTGAACCAGGAGGGTACGTTGCGCAAACGCAATTTGGGCCTTAGTCACATACAAAACATAAAATTAAAAAAAAAAAAAAATTTTTTAAAACTTATTTTTAAATAGTTTAGCATTACAAAATGCAGCCCACAAAGGGATTTTGATAGGTTTGAAGAATAAGTATTTTTAATTGAATTTCAAAAATTCCCCAAAAAAAACCTTTGACTTTGGATCGAAAAAAAGATATGAGTATTTAAAAAATTTTGAAATTTGAGTATGGCAGAATCTAAAACGATCAATTCGAATCCAATTCTACCCATTTTCAAGTCTTATATCTTTATGAATTACTTAATGTACCGAAATTCCCAAACGTTGCGCAAACGCAACGCTCAGGGCTTAATGGGTTAATAAAATAAACCAAGTGTTGTTGGAGTAAATAACAATTATTTATTGTTCAACCAAGTTTACAGAAACAATAATTGTGATAATCGTTTTGTTGTTAACCCATTGCTGCCTACTGGTAAAATTTTACCCATGAAAACTGACTTTTTAAAAAAATCACAGAAAAGTTCGTGGTAGAGATATCTCAAAATCATTGACAAGGATGGTTGAGGTATAGATGGAACTACCTTAGTCTAGTGGAGGTCACCCTAAAATTCCGCCATCTAGCTAGAGTTACCGGACTCCATAAATTGTGAATTTTCCGGAGGTGGAAAATGTGGCGAAACGTAGTGGCCCTAGAACCTCCCAAAAATCTGCCTCCTAACTCACCTGTAAACAATACTTCTTTTGTTCACGTGTTTAGCTGATCACTTTAAAAAGTATGTTGCCTAATGGGTAAAAAATACCCAATGAATATCTCAGCAACGTACAGAGATAGAAAGCTGAACTTTTGTTTCTAATCATTTTGGGTCAATTCCAGGTCGTATATGCAATTTTATCAAAATCGTATGGGCATAACTGATACCCGGCAGCAATGGGTTAAACGGTTGCGTTTTTCGGTAGCCGTTGTACCAGCTTTTAAAAAGAGGTGCTCTGCTAGAACTGAAGTACCAACTAAATGGCAATATTTTTTTGAAAGCGCGTAAAGTTTTGGGTATACTGTTTTAATTTCGTCCCAAGCATCAATAATGTTTCGGTTTAATTCTAAGACCTGACAATTTGTGAGGTGAGCACAATTCTTGAGCACAATCGTCATTCTTCCCCCTTCTTTTGTGCACTAGAGTTTTATGAGGAGCCCAAAGATCAAACTCATTCTCTAACGATTCCACTAACGATTCGCTACCCGTTTCTATGCCATCATCTGCAACTGTTATTTCAGTACGTAAAAACATAATAACTGAGGCCAGTGCTAATGGATCTTTAAAGTTAAAGTTTTTGAATCTTGGGTCGAGTAATGTTGATGTAACTAGCAAAACGGAATATTCGATGGAGCAATATTAATTGCGAATTATATTCAAAAATGTAGTTTGCGATTATTTTGCTATTAATCGATTAATACTCGATTAATCAAATGGAGTGTTACGATACAATTAAATCGAAAATTATACAAAAATAATCGATTATTTTAATCAAATGATTAATCGCTGCCATCCCTACTTGCAGGAGTTCAAGCAAACACAAATGCACACAATCCGCATCAATGACTACATGACGCGAAACTGAGAGGAGTCACGGTTGCTAATTCGGTCAAACCAGGCCCCAGAGTCGCAAATTCGGTCAAAGCAGGCCCCAGAGTTGATTAGGGTTCGTACAGCAAATTCGCCATACAAAAGTCAGGGCAAGGGCTGTTGGTGCGTTCGAAGCTTATTTGCAAATCAAATAATTGTTTTTTTTTCTTTCATTCTGTAGTGCGTTTATAGGAAATTGATTGCAAAAAAAATGTTGTTGCTGAAAAGCGTCATAAGTATGTTCCAACGTGTTTTAATATGATTTAACTTCAGTTTTTGCTGATTGCCCTCAAAGCCTTAACGTTTGAATTGCTTGTGTTGCAGCTCTGCGTTTGAAAAGAGTTCAACTTGCCATCACTGTTTCTTGCTGCACTAGAAACGGCAAACTCAATGAGACATGAACTGAATGAAAAAGCAACCGAACATCTGCTGACTTTACCGTCTGGAATAATTTATTTATGCTTTCTGTTGGTACGGGTAACAATCAAAATGACTTCGACCAGTAAAACAAGATTTTTCGCAACGTTATATTTACAGCAAATAAGAAAAGTTATCACTTTAAGATGCAAACAATTAACTGGTAACCGTTGCTATGCGAATGTTTGGGTAAAAAAACCCGTACACTATCAGACGATTGGAAAAAGCAAAAAATTGTCTAAAAATCATTTCTCCTCTCAGTTTCGCGTCACGTAGTCACTGATCCGCATACTTTAAACCGGTGAAGAGCACAAACACAAGCAAGCATTTTGGCAAAGCATCTGTGGAAAACACTGAACAAAATCAAGGTTTCACCTTATTCAGCTTTAGTTTTATTATATAATAATAATAGCATAATATATTAATTTGAAAAAATAATCCTGAGACGTTTTATTTGTAGCAAGACTTCAAGACATTTTCTGATTACACCGTGCGACAGCATTTTTCACACTGGAAAAAATCCATATAGGCGTGAAACTAGAGACCAAACATAGTAATACTGCATACTCAGTTTTTCATTTCTACATCTTTTGTCCTTTTAAAAGGACTTCAAAATTTTGAAGGGGATAAAAAATAAAAACAATATAAAACATACTTAACCTAGTTAGAATATAGGGCACGTCTACGGTTTCCATGACGCCGTCATTTGATGATGTTTTTAGATAGATTGACCGAAAATAAATCGAAAATGAAGAATAAAATTTTTGGATATCTCGCTTCGTTTTCGAGATATCGAGGTTCAAAGTTAAATTCGCAACGAATATGAATTCAATGTATATAACTGTAGATTTACCGTTATATGCAATCTTACCAGGTCAGCGTTTTTTTTTCGCAATCCCAGAGGTGCGTACAATTTTCTCGAAAGCAATAGTTTTCTTGGCAATAAGTTTTTCCCGAGTGGTCGGCCTTGGGCCGGGCGCTAAAAAAATAACCCTCATGGGAGTCACCACCACATCAGGCAACAGTCAGGTGTGCACAGTATTTTTTGTTCAAATTCATAGTTCCAAGCCATAGTTTTTTTGGCAATAAGTTTTTTCCAGGTGGGCGGCCTTCGGCCGGGCGCTAAAAAATAACCCTAATGGGAGTCACCACCACATCAGGCAAAAGTCAGGTGTGCACAGTATTTTTTGTTCAAATCCTTTCATAGCAAAAGCTCGTTCTTAAGCAAAACCTTCATAAATCTGTAATATCGTTCGCGTATGATTGCATATAACGGTAAATCTACAGTTATATACATTGAATTCATATTCGTTGCGAATTTAACTTTGAACCTCGATATCTCGAAAACGAAGCGAGATATCGAAAAATTGTATTCATCATTTTCGATTTATTTTCGGCCAATCTATCTAAAAACATTATCAAATCGCGGCGCCACGGAAACCTTAGAGTCCCCGAATATGGCGATATGTATATCAGATGAAAGAGGAAAGGCTCAAGAATTTAAATAAAACTGATTTTTTATCTATTTGTAAAAAAAGGATATGAAAAAGGTCCTTTGAAAATTTAAAACCTTTATATCCTTGAAAATTTATGTAGAATTTTCTTGAAAAGTAAGTATGTTTAAACCCAAAATCTCTTTGACAACGTTCTCAACTGATCAAAATCTCAAATTTCATTACTCTAACTTTGTTGGTTCGAAAGCTATTTAACAAACGGCGGAAGCTGCAAGTGTAATGAAGTAAAAAAATTCTAATTTATTTGCGTATCAGTATTTTAAATAATAAATAGATACAAAATAAATTAAGCGAGAATAATGAACTTTGTACTCGTGATCAAGGTGATTTTGGGTTTAAACATACTTACTTTTCAAGAAAATGCTACATAAATTTTCAATGATATAAAGGATTACAATTTTCAAAGGACCTTTTTCATATCCTTTTTTTACACATAGATAAAAACTCAACTTTATTTAAAATCTTGAGCCTTTCCTCTTTCATTTGATATACATATCGCCATATTCGGGGACTCTACGGTTTCCGTGGCACGAGGTTAAGTATTTTCTATATTTTTTATCTCCTTCAAAATTTTGAGGTCCTTTTAAAAGGACAAAGGATGTAGAAATGAAAAACTGAGTATGCAGTATTACTATGTTTGGTCTCTAGTTTCACACCTCCAGTGACTTACAAAACTGTTCATAAAAAAAATTTGGGCAAATTTTATCTTTAAAATTGCAAATTGCAGTAGATAATGTTTTGTTGCACATGAGATAATTTTTGTGACTGTACAAGCGATCAGCATATGGAAAAAATTTCGCGAAATTCATTTTGATTATGCCGTTATCGATAACGGTATATGTAAATTTTCGTGAACGCTTTTGTAACTGAAGCATTCACTTGAGTTTCAGCGGCGATTGCGTAAACATTAATAATTAATTCCAACAATTTTCAATTTGTCGTGTTAATTCAGGTAATATAAAAGAGAAAAGTGAAAGATTTTTGCTGACTTTCAGAATTTGTTGTAGAACTAAAAATTCCGAAAGTAATTGATGCCGTAACGCGTGGAGCTATTGAATCCGAAGTGAAAAAAGGAAAATCGTTTCGCCAAATCGCAAGGAAATTCAACGTTTCGATGGGCTTTATATCGAAAATAAGAAATTCTTGTGATATTCCCTCAAACAAGAAATTAGGCGGACGACCGCAGAAATTGAGCCCCACTACTAAAAGAATGGTCAAGAGACTAGTTGTATCTGGAGCAGTTGACAATGCTGTACAAGCTCATAAAGAAGTGTCTGAGGCTTTGAATTTGGATGTGTCTAGTCAGACAATGCGCAGATGCTTGAAAGAATCTGGTATGAAAGCTAAAACTAAAGTACGAAAGCCATTGCTCACTGCTAAGCATCGTGCTAAACGCTTGAAATTCGCAAAGGAGCACATTAATTGGGACGCAGCTCAATGGAAATTGGTGACTTGGTCTGATGAGTCAAAAATTAATCGCTTGGGCTCTGATGGCCGAGTTTGGTCATGGTACGACCCAAAAGTTGGTATAACCGAAAGGAATATACAAGTAACCAGTTGGGAATACTGCGTCGAATTGTTGGCATCATGAAGGCTGAACACTATGTTGATATTCTTAAAGATTCATATCTCCCCAGTATTGAAAAGTTTGGATGTGAGCCGGGTGATACAACCTTTATGCAGGATAACGACCCGAAGCATACGGCGAAAGTGACAACGAAGTGGCTTCGTAACCACGGACTTTCCTGTTTGGATTGGCCTGCACAGAGCCCAGATCTCAATCCAATCGAAAATCTGTGGAATATTCTCAAAAAACGAATCATAATGCGAAAGTCAACCCCCTAAGACATTGAAGACCTGTGGACGGCGGTTAACCAAGAGTGGTCCAGCATAAGCCCACAAATACTAGATAATTTGATTAGCAGTATGCCTAAAAGGATGCAGCTTGTGGGTAAAGCCAAAGGTGGCCATATTAAATACTACCACAAATTTTAGAAATATTTCTAAGTCAAACCAGTTACAAAAGTGTTCACTCTCACAACTCTAGTCCTAGTCTGTTAGACTTGTTCGTTGTCTCGGATGTTTCGCTTGTTCTGCTGTTTGATCAAATTTCCTTTCTATCCGATCATGATCTGATTTACTCTTGATACATTTTACTCTTTCCGGGACTACAAATCAATTGATTATGTTTCGCTGTTCAATGCCTTGTCTTGTATAAATTGGTCGGATTGTTGGTTTCTGCGTACTGTTGATAAGTTGAATTCTTTCATTGATAAGGTTAATCATTTGTTTGAGCTACATGTTCCGCTTCGTACAAAACGTGTTCCTGGCGCAGCTCATACGTACCCCTGGTTCACACACTGCGTGCTCTTGGCATTAAAAAAGCGAAATAAGGCATACAGCAAATGGAAACGAAATCCTACTGCGTTTAACTGGGAAATGTATAGGAAGGCCAGGAATGGTGCTACTTCTGCTGTCAGCATATCGAAAAAAAAAGTCTTCAAGTTGAAACTTAGCCCATCACTTCCACCGAAACTGATATGGAATAATTTGAGGCAAATAGGTATTTGTAATAAGGAGACTGAGGCATGCCGGATTGACCCCAATATTCTTAATGATCATTTCATTTCCAATTTCTGTTTCTAGCGCGCCTTTTGTATCCGTATCTCAGCGTACGCGAGTCCCTAAAATTAAATTTCAATTTGACGCGGTTAGTGAAATGGATGTTGCTCGCTGCATAATAAAAATCAAGTCGAACGCCATTGGAGATGATCGAATAGCTATAAAGTTTATCAAAATCATATTACCTGCTGTGTTAGGTCCTCTAACTCATATCATCAACCACTGTTTCACTACTTCCAGATTTCCTGAAGTGTGGAAAGTAGCAACAATTATTCCAATAGCAAAAACATCAGTTGCTCGTGGACCTGGTGATTTTTGCTCCATTCGTATTCTGTGCTCGATTTCTAAAGTATGTGAATCACTCATGGCTGAGCAGATCACTACATATTTGAATAAGTTTAGCCTTATGTCTTCTTTACAATCACGATTTCGGTCAGGACATAGCTGTTCCACTGCTGTGGTTAAAATCTTGGATGATCTTAGAGGGCCTTATGATATGGGCCACTTGTCTCTACTCTGCCTGTTAGAGTTCTCAAAAGCGTTTGATACAGTTAATCATGCAGTGCTTTGTCACAAACTTGAATGTTTTTTTGATTTTTCTGATTCTGCGGTTAACCTGCTAAAAAGCTACCTGGTTGGCAGATCTCAAAGAGTGAAGGTTGGTGATACTTTTTCTGCTTTTAAAGGTATTGCCAGCGGGGTGCCTCAGGGCTCTGTCCTGGGTCCTCTACTGTTTACAATGTTTATTAATGATATCTTTAGCAGCTGCAGCCATGTTACCATGCATGCGTATGCTGATGACCTACAATTGTACTTGTCGAGACCAATTGGGATGGTAGAGGATTTATGTGCAAGAGTTAACGAGGACTTAGGAGCTATAGGTGAGTGGGCTCGGGAAAACCAGCTATTTTTAAAACCCCTGAAATCATTTGTCCTACCCATATCGAGAACTGTTTCCCACTGTTCAGATCTTCCACATATTCTTCTCAATGGCGTAGAACTAAAATTCGTTAGTAAAGTTGTCAATCTTGGGTATCAAATCAACTCTTTACTGTCTTGCGTGGACCACATTAATTCCGTTGTGTCGAAAATCTATTATGGACTACGTAATCTGAGGCGGACCTCGGTGTTTGTACCAGTCGAAACCAAGCGGAAGTTAGTGATTCAGTTGTTGTTGCCTATCATAACATACTCGGAGGCTGTGTATTGCAAATTGGACTCCAGATCCATGCATAAGCTACAAGTTGCTTTCAATAATGCAGCTCGATATGTGTACTCTGTCAAAAGGTTTAACCACATTACCATCTACAGTAACAAAATACTGGGCTGCAGCTTACAGAACTACATGGAAGCACGAAATTGCATCTTTCTGCATAAAACTATCCATTCCAATAGGCCCCAGTATTTGTATGAAAAACTTAAGTTTTCTAAGTGTCACCGCCATATGAATTTACTACCTCCAGCCCACAACTTCCCCAACTCCAGTCAACTATTCTTTGTTAGCACTATTAGATTATGGAATTCGTTGCCGATACATATTAAATCAATTGCCAATAGACGCTACTTTAAGCATTCTATTTTCAAACACTTTTCTTAACTCTGTCCTTCTCTACTTTTTGCACTCTTCTATTTTCCTTGTCTTTCTTCTCTTTTTAATATTAAGATTCCACTGATATAGTGTTAATAATGAATTGTTATTAATCAATTGTTATTGTTGAGCTCATCAATTGTTAATTAATAAGTATGAACTTGTGGCATGCAAAAGAAATAATTCTTAAATGCCGATGTTTTATAATTAAATAAATGAAATGAAATGAAAATATAAGCACTAACAGGCTCACCCAATGTGCCACAAACATAATAATTTTATTTGTTTGTTATGTATAGCAAGGAAGAAGCTATTTTAGGTTTATTATATACCTACTTTTTTAATATTGTATTACAATAAACATCTACAACCAAATACGTGAAAATGTGATTTTTATGAACGGTTTTGTAACTCACTGTATATGGATTTTTTCCAGTGTGAAAAATTTTTTTCATTTTTGTCGCACGGTGTTATCGGTTACGATTTTGTATCACTACATAGTATAAAGCAAAGTCGCTGTCGCTGTCTGTCCCTATGTATGCTTAAATCTTTAAAACTACGCAACGGTTTTTTAAGCGGTTTTTGTTAATGCATAGAGTGATTCAAGAGGAAGGTTTATATGTGTAACACATGTTTGTACGGCAGGTGGGCGTGGCACCTCCCATACAACCTAAATTTTTAATATGGTATATCTTCGGAATTAAAAGTCGAACAGCATTGAAATTTAGTACAGTGTCATGGTGTAGGCGTGTCTTTTCATCGGTAATTTAATGGGCGTTGGACAAGGGGGAGTGGCACCGCTCATACAACTAAATTCTTTAATATGGAATAGCTCCGAAATTATAAGTTGCTCAGCATTGAAATTTGGTACAGTGTCATGGCGTAAGCGTAACATTCCACCGGTAAAATTTAGTGGGCGTTGGATAAGGGGCGTGTCACTTTTTAAATCCAGGTGTAACTTTTGAAGTATAGCATTCACATCAACGACACTCAGTATAAACTAAGGATTTGGTCGTGTCCTTCGGCAGGGGGAATAAGGTGGATTTTGACAAGGGGGCGTGGCACCGTCCATACAACTAAATTTTTTAATATGGTATATCTTCGGAATTATAGGTCGCTCAGTATTGAAATTTGGAACAGTGTCATTATGTAAGCGTGTCATTCGACTGGTAAAATTTAATGGGCGTTGGAAAGGGGCGTGGCACTTTTTAAATTCCGGTGTAGCTTTTTGAACTATAGCACATCAATGACACTCGGTATAAACTTATTATTTAGTCGTGTCCTTCGGCAGGGGGAATAGGGTGAATTTTGGACAAGGGGGCGGGGCACCACTCATGCAACTCAAATTTGTAATATGGAATAATTTCGGAATTATAAGTCATACAACACTAAAATTTAGTACCCTGTCGTCTCATACATGAGTCATTCTAATGATAAGATTTGATGGGCGTCAGACAAGGGGCGTGGCGCATTGTTTGTGACCCAAATATTTTGCTGAACTTTAAGTGGCACAGCAATGAAACTAAGTACGAACCTACCACTTTCCCTTCCGACAGACGGGATGGTGCGGGTATTGAACAAGGGGGCTTGGCACCGCCCATATAACTGAAATCTATATATATATACAAGAAAGTGGCTGTATGTGAGTTACGGCATCACGCTCAAACGGACCGTTTGGGCGAGACGAAGTTTGCCGGGTCAGCTAGTATTTCATAAAAGAAAAGACGCAAAAAAGTTCTGTGTGTTAAAATGTCAACACTAATCAAATGAGCTCGACATTACTCGCAGTAGGTCTGAAACGATACTGAGGCTACACTTGGAACGACGCATGACACAATAAACAAGGTAGACTAATGGGCCAGTTACTCATGATACAGAACATAAACTTAACCCTTTCTGTACTTCTTTTTTGTTTGTAACTTTAAAAGTCATTATTATCCATTTTATTACTCTTTAAGCCTACATAATGAATAATCAAAAGTAATTTTTTAAAATATTGTTCGAAAAAGTGGTTTTTGGGCATCATGAAATATGGCATAGTAAAAAATAAAAAAAAATCGTACAGCCTTAGTAAACTCTATTTGGGATGTAACTTTTTTTACACTTACTAAAGCAATAAATACCTACTAGATTACTTACATAAACCTATAAAAGAAATTGATTTTTGCAATAGAATAAATAAAAGTACGAAGTGACCTCTTTTTGTAAAATACGCAGCTCGATAGGGCTGCGCACTTTCTGAACCCTTACAAGTTACTTGGTACACTAATCAAAATATTTTTTTTATTATTTGGCATAAAAATCTTCAGAGAAAAATACAAAAATTGAAAAATATAGTATCCACAAGTTTTTGACCTAAAACAGGCACTGAAAAGAGACTATGCCATATGGCATAGAATAACCGAAAGGGTTAACCATAAACATAAACTTAGAAAATTTGAGCGATTACTCAAAACTTTATTTGCGTAAACATAAACTTAAAAATCAGCTGAGCGACAATATTGCCACTTCGATTTCTCAATCTCGTGAACATTCAAATTCAAACTTTTCACAACATTTTTTTACTTGCTATTATTAAATGTTTGAGCATCCAACGACTAAAATTATTGATATATTTACGAAAGTAATAAAAATTGCAATCCATTTTGTATATTTTACAAATTATTTTAATTTGTTTACTTTTCAATTTATTCCGAAGAGAGTGGCAACATTTTTTGCGTTTTCCGTAAACATAAACTTAGAAACCAAAACGAAACAGATTTCTAAGTTTACGGTTAAGTTCTAAGTTTATGTTCTATGTCTCGGGTAACCAGTTGTACAGCTTTCGGTATGCCAGGTAAGTAAAACTAAGTTATGTCATGAGTAACTGGCCCATAACTGCGAAACCTAAATTGGAGCGTTCAGCGTTGCGTTTCTTGACGCAACGTTCTCGCTCAGTGCGGCATAAAGAAATTGAAGCGTTGCGCTGGGATTGTCAAAATCATGAAATGAAAACAAATGTTTAGTTGCCAAAAAAAAAACAACAAATTATTATTATTTTGCAAAACTTAGCTCTTATTTAAATAAATTTCTCACAATTTAAATCAAATCAAATATAAATCACAGGCGTTTTTTTTGTCGCAGCCAACTTTAACTGTTAACGCCTTGTTAAAATTGGAAATTCGAATAGGTCAGCGCCAGAGCGTGTAAATTGCGGTTTGCCACATACAATTTGTATGGGCATGAAGCAATTTTGACAGCTGCTTGCCGCTAGCGCTCCAATTAAGGTTCCACAGTAAGTACGGAAAGCCTTCTCCAAAATTCTGCCAATTTAATTGACAGCATGATACAATTAAGAAGGTAGCCTAAGTACGGAAAGCCACGAAAATTGGCGTACGAGAACTGACAGTTGTCATCAAATGCTCTCATTAAACAGGGTGATGGCACAAATACCAAAAAGTTCATTTTTGAAACCGAAAATTTGCTTACAAAATAGTAGTATTTAAAATTTATATTTTACATAGAACATTGTTCACAATATTTGTTAATTTTCCTATTGTATCTTGAATGCTTACGGAGGCTGAAAAACAATGCTACGCACTCCTTGGCCGGCCTCGATAGTCTTGAGAAATTCTCTCTCGAGAAAAACTCGTCTACTTCTATCGGTATCCACATGAAGCAGATGAGAATTGCAAGAATCGCACAAGTGCGCTCTTGGCAGGCAATGGCAAAACCTCCAAGTGTGAAAGAAAAACTGCCAATCGCCGTTTGGTTCGGCGTTAAACTGTAGGTTCCCTCCCTCCCTTTTTACCATCCGTTTGAAATGTGTGTTGTATCACATGTTGAAAAACATTGCATACACATTTCAAACGGGTGGAATTTGTGGTATCACAACAGGCTAATAGGCCTAAGTGTGTCTCATACAGGCAGCCACTACAACCAACCAACCAACCTACTTGCAAAATGCAACCATGCTCTTTGGGAGACAAATAAAAAAATAATTTCATAGAAGACTCTGTACTTAGATTAGAAGTTCATTGTATCATTAACAAGAGTTTAAGTCTCTCAGAAAGAATGGTTGCATTTCGTAAGTAGGAGTTTTTAGTTTTCAGCCTTAATGTTAGCATTCAAAATAAAATAGAAAAAAATCAAATATTGCAAGCGATGTTCTATTTAAAATATAAATTTGAAATATGAAATATAAAAACAGGCATTTGCAACTATATTGTTAGAAAACTATCGGTTGCAAAAATGATTTTTTTGATAGTCGTGGCAACGTGATCATCTTTTTTCTGTTTCTAAATTTAAACTGCAGCCCTGTTTAATAAGAATATTAGACGACAACTGTAATTTCTCGAGCGCCAATTTTCTTGACTCTCCGTACTTAGTCTACCTAGTTAATTGTATCATGCGAACGACGCTGTCATATATTCGTATACGTGCGTGGGCGTCGCTGCTACTCACAAACAGCAGAATTGCAATCATTGCTTCAAGAAAGAATATGAAGTAATATAGAACGCGCAAGTGGGCACAAAAGTATTTTCGGTTATTATGCTGCGAGCGGGAAGAGCGAAGCGTAGGCATTTGAGAATGTTAAGTTCATAACATTTTCTGCTAGATTTGCGTAGGGCAATAGCAAAAAGCAATGTTGTTGTTCGCAACGGCTCCGCTCGTGTATATTGAAATGGAGTTTTTGTATGCATGTTTATTAATCTTGTTCGTCGAAGCGCAAGTGGAGGGCAAAAAACTAACCAAAGCATCGTCATCGTCGTTTTAACGAAGATGATTCGGGATTCGCTAATGTTTTTGTTGTTGTCGTTTATTGTGTGTATGCTTTTTGTGTCGGCGATTGGTTTTGCTGCACAAATTTCTATCAAGTCACCATCAATGGAATCTTTGTGGTGTATGGCTTTTTGCTGGCCAATGGTGCGCTTTGATTGATTTAAAATTTGGTGGTTGATCCCAATTTAAAATGTTTACAAATATTTTTACGTGGCGAGTTCGAAGTAAAATTATTTGTTTATATTTTCACATGGTTGATTACAATTTTGAGAATATGGGAAAACTACGGAAAAACTTAAATGATGGGCATATTGACTTCGAAATTCGTAAAAACAACACTTGAAATCAAAAATAATTGGATACGTGTTTTGATTTTTTTTAAATTGAAATCTAACGGACAAACTAAGGGTTAAAAGATTGTATGGAACATAACATAATTTAATAGGTCTATTGACTTTCAATATGTCCAAAGCACTAAATAAAGAAATAAATAATAAGACAAGTATTTTGTCATAAGAAAAATGTGATTTAGGCATGCCTACGTTTAAAGATAGTATAAATATTCTACACCTGAATGTTTCCATGGCGAATGATGTGACCATAATTTTACGATATTAGATTTTCTAATGTTAGTTCTTTTAAGCAAGCGTTAAATGTGGACAGTAAACAAAGTTCAAAGGACGAGACGGAAAATTATTACGGGCTAATAAAAACGTCTTCCTTTCTTTCCAATTCCCTTTTTATTTAATAATCTTTGTTGATTACTTATTATATATTTTTTATTGCCTGTAGCGATCATATAGGTCGCCATGCCAGCCATATTTTATTTTCTTTTCTAAGATTTTGCGCACACAACAGTCGGCAGTGAGTTCAGAAGCAATATGAGACGCCGTGCAAGCTTATAGAATAAGAACAAAAGCCAGCAGCCAGAAAATATAAATCTTTTTACAATTTCAGCATTTCGCCACCGCAACAACCACAGCACATCGTCTTCATCTCCCAATCATCTCACGCCGCAGCAGTGTGCTAACGCAGACTCGCTGCAGTGAACGCTGCTTCTACTCACATGTTACGCTGAAGTTACAGAGAATTCTGCTGTTAGTAACAGAGGGTTCTGCTGTCAAAAACAGAGGGTACTACCAGCAGTACCCGCCATACAACGCGTTTGCTTGTATGAGATGCGCGTTCTATATTACTTCAAGTTCGTTGTTCAAACGTAACTATAAAAAAAAAATATATTCTATTAGATTGTGTTGATGTCTACCATTAAAAATTTTAGTTTTGAATTTTTTATGTACTGAGTTCGTACACTAAATACTAACATTTAATTAAACAATTCAGCGCACAGGAGCGTAGTATTTAATAATAATAACAATATTTATAATTACTTTTTACTTCAACCGCAACTTAACGCAATTATGCATGCAATGCAATGAACTCATAAGCAAAACCAAAAGTGCTACAAATGATCTCTAAAAAACCCCCGTTGACACCATGAATAGTAGTTTGCATTTTGTATCTCAAAAACACATTTTAGCAGCATATATACACAAAATGTTTTCAGTAGGATTATTTATAGTTAAGATCGCCAATTGCTCCTACGTCAACATACACGCGATTGTTGTTTGCCAAAACTACTATTTGGTTTTGCTTTACTTATGCGCTTATCTACAAAGTATGCTAAGTTCTCTTGTTGGTTTGTTACTTTTGTTTATCTGATGTTTTTCTTTCGTTTTACATTCATTATAATTATTACAAATATATTTAAAAATAAGTTACACATAAAACACTTATATTTCTTATGATTTTTAAATTCTATAAAAATATAAAAGATAAAATAAAAACAAATGTTGGCTATTTACGGCGCTCCTACTATATTGTACACCATTTCTTAAAAATTAAATTATACCTTCGCCTTATGATTTTGTTATTTCATGTAAGCTTTGTTTCGTTTACATCTCACATTGATTTTTCATTTGTTTATTTAATTGTGTTAAGCTAAATAAATTGTATAATATAAAAATTATTTTACTTTATATTATATATAAAAAATCAGTCAATTTAGTTTTGTTTGTTCTTACAGTTTTGTTTTAATATTTTATGTTGGTTTTGTTGTGCTATTGTTGTTTTTCTTTTCTCGTTCCTACTTGTTTACTTTTGCTGTCACTTGTTTAGCTTCGAACTTCCAAGGTTACACTTTTGTTTACGCGTCTGCGGTAAAATGTCCATTACTTTAATAGGTTGACGGGGTTAGGAGGGAATACTTTCAAATTTAAATGAGCATTCTCATAATTAATCATCGGCATGAAGTTGATTTGTTTTTAGTCCGACTTGTTGCTGTACTTTCATAGGTTCTCTGCTAAAGTGAGAAGAAAAGCGAAAGTATTCTTCGGTTTTTATTTATAGAAGTTTACTTTAACTTATTTTAACTTAAGTTCATTTTAATTTACGTTTAGGTTTATTTTACACTACACTTTACATTTACATTTACGAAGAACGAATGAGTTTAATAGAAATGCATAAATAACAACCACGGCACAGTATATAAGTTACATAGATATAAGAGAAAGACCTACCAAAATAAATTTTCACATTGAAATCTGACCCAATCAGTTTAACGATTGACATTTGTGGAATGTGTCGGTTCGCTTTTGAGTACTATAAAGAATATTAAGAGCGACTTTACATAGAATTACACGAAAAAGAAAATAAAATGCACACTTCTGGCTTGGCTAAACAAACATTTTTGTAACACAAAACACACATTTATTATGCTAATGCTTAAATAGATAAAAAATTGAGACGGCGTTGCTTTCATTCATTCGTTAATGTTTATTCAAAGTTGTCATATTTCATGTGCAGAAAACGCAAAAGAATTGACTGCTTTGCATATTAATAAACTAAGCTCACGACTACTTGGGCGAATTTGTTCAATTTGTTCAAAACTGCTTAATAAGTTTTCGGAAAAAACATTGTTTGAAAGCTTTGCTTATACTTACACTACTATATACACGACCAAAAGAGGAAACATACAGCGCCCACAATTTAATTTTGGAACTATAGAAACATTTGTTTGAAACTACTATTTGGACAAATTTCGCAGTTTGAAAATAAACTGACCCACACAATTCGATTGATGCCTGAATTGAGTGAAGAGGGAGCAATTGAAGCAGGAAATTTCAACTCTATAAACTATCACCACATTTATAGCGCCACAAGATGATCATTTTGCGACATGAGCGCGTAAGAGAAAACAGATAATCAAAGCAGCTAGAGCCGAAAAATATCTAGAGCAAAAGACGTTAGAATAAATCGTGTGAAGTCCACAACTAATGTACAGCAGGTGATCAGTACAGATCTGCTCTCGCCAATACTTACGCTTCAGATTGGGAAGTTGTGCAAAGTATGCCAAATAAAACAATAACAATAAACGTTGACAAAAATATAAGTTAACGTAAGAGCGATTCCGCCAAAGTAGCCACACTATGCTGCGTTGGCGACCTCCGCACCAGCCGACGATATATGCGTAGTGGCTGCTTCGCGCTAACACCGCACTACATGCTTCAGTGGCGATCGCTGCCGGGAATTGTAATAAAATACACGGCGCAAATAGCTGAGTCAGCGAAAGGCACCGCTGCGGGTTTCGTGAAATCAGCGCAAGCTGCTATTGCCACCGCCGGATTCACAAGGTTAGCGAAAATTACGACTGCCACAACGGGGTTAAGACTTGAGTTTAGTTCGTAGGACAAGTAATTCCCAAAACGGAGCTCGAAAGATTGACACGAAATAAAATATCGTAACAAGGAAAAGTATTCTTTTAATAACACTACTCTACCAAACAAAAGCACCTAAAAATAAGTGTTTTCCAGACTATTCTCAAATGCGAAGCCAAATCACGCATTTCCCCATACAAATTCAAATCCACGAAATGACTCATTTCAACAAAACGACGAAGCAAATGTGACCAATTTGACCAATTTTATTGAGCGTTTCACAAAATGAGAATATATAATAATATATATAAAATACCGTAACCTTTCCAGAGATATATAGATTGTTCAAATCAGATGAGATTTGAGAAAGTTAGTGATGGTGAAACGTGAAAAAAGTAAGCTTTTCGACCATTTTCAAAAATTGTAAGTTTTCGAATGATTTTTTTTATAGATAAAATAATTTCTTCTGTTTTTAAAATCTACGATGAAAGATATATTCTTTGTAAACAAAACATTTTTGTTGAGACCAACCCACATGTTGATATAGGCGTGAAACTAGATCATAGTCTTTTTTTAAAGGACTTTGAAATTTTAAGGACATACACATTTCAAATATTTTTTAAAATATTTGTGGTTGTTCAATGTTGAAGTTATGAGTATCAAATGAAAGAGGAAATATTTGTCCTTTTAACTAATTTTTCTATTTTGAACTTGCAGGACCGACGAAAATTTATAATTGTTGCTTGCTTTTGTTAGTCGGATGATTCGTTTACGAGATATGTACTCATAACTGAAACAACGGGGAAAAAATCTGGTATTGCGGAGATTTTTCGAAAATGCTCCTTAAAATTTTTTTTTCTATTTCGTGTTCAGCGGCTCAAAGTTAGTTTAGAAAATACTTTTGTTTTTAGGTGCATGCGATTAACCCACTTTTTGTCGAGTAGTGTAATTTATGCACTTGAATAGTTGCAAGTTACAAGTTAAGGGGTCATTCTCATGCGCGGACAGGAAAAATGGACATTCTTCAGAAATTATTTCCTTTGTGAATACGAAGAATTATCAAAAAAAGATATTCCACTTTAATTTATTTTAGGTACAAAAATTAAAAAAAAAAATTTTTGTTTAGTTTTTTCAAACACTTTTTTTCGACGCGGCTTCTGCCTCGTCATGGTCAGCTGGCGGGGATTGTTTTCAGTCACAGGATTATCTGAAACATAAATTTCAAAGAAATTCTTAATCAGTATGAACGTACCTCTCGCCCGTAGTAAATTTGAATTTTTTCATAAGAATCTCACAAAATGGCAGGCATTGGAAGTTAGAACAGTAAAAAATTGTTGTTTTTCAAGATTTTATCAATTAAAAAAAATATGAAATTTTTAACATATCGGAGTTAATTTACTAGGGGCGATAGCTAACAGTATGTAGAATGACGTGACAAAATCGCAGAGAGATCGGATGAATGGTTTTTTTTAAATCATCCCCGCCATTTCAAAAAAAGGCGTTCCGAGAAAAACACGTTTAAAGTTTTGACTAACCGCTAGAATCCTTGACCGCTCGTTATATAAATGTCTGTAGAAACCGAAATACTTGAAATTTTCCAAAAATAATTTGACAGCACCTTCTTCAAGGATGATACATTCCAAATATGTAAAACAAAAATAATTGATTTTTACAAAATTTCACATGAGAATGACCCCGTAACCCGACGACGTACACTGGGGTAATATATAAGTAAAGTGGCGATTAATTCAAAAACGAAAAATAAAGATACAGATACGTTTTTGGTACCGGGTTAAAGTGGATAAAATTCTGCATCACTACGTGAAAGAGTTGTTGCAAAATAGTTTACCGTTTTCCCGCAAAGCACTCTGAAAGTTGACATTTATTTTCATTTGACGTGCGCACAGCGTGAAACGTGAATTTTTCAATTATTTAAATCAAGTTTGTTTTACAAGTTTTTAAAGTAGCATAAAACTGAGGATAAAGACTTCTTGTTCAGGTATTTAAGTATTAAAATATAAATTTTAATTTTTTTAAGTGTTCGTAAATATTTTTGTTATTTTTTTTTAAAAAAAGCCTAAAAATTGCCTTATTTGGGCCCTATTCATAAACATATAGTTGTTTGTTCAGTGATGTTCACCTAAAATATTGTCATAGTCGTAATCTGTGGATATTCTAGCAACTTTCTATGAAAAAAAAGTTTAGCTATTGTTGCGCACTTTTGCAGCATTTAGATTTTTGTATGTGAAGTTTTGGCAAAATATGCACGCGGTCCGTGAAAGGAAAGACAAAAAATATATGTAAATGCAAAAAATATGAGAAAAGCAACAAGCGATATGTTTTATGTTAGTTTTGTTGCTGTTCAACAGTTTTGTTTGGTTTTGATGGTTTTTAGTATTTCTTTATGCTTTTTAACCTACATTACGGGGGGCCGGCATGTTAGATTTATATTAACCAGCATATTAGACGACATATTAGGCGGGATATCGCGACACGTGAGTATTTTTGGTTTTTAAGATATTTATGAAACACAATAAAAAATAATCTCTAATGATGCAGAACCAAATAAAATTTCGATATCTTAGATTATTTCATTTGGCTTTGTTGTACGGTGTGTGCAAAACTTGGTCAGCTGACCTTATTTATCAGAAGTTGCAGTATTGGGCATTGTTATTGTTTTTATTACTTATGAGTAATCGATTGAAATAACCCCAGTGATGTGCATTAAACTAATTAGGTAAAGGGTAACTGCAAAAGACTACTTTTTCAAGATATTAAAAAAGGTGGTTGTTTTCATTAGGAACGGAATCCAATGTTATTTGGTATACTCGTTTAAGTCTTTATTACATAATGACCAACTCTTTGCCTTAAATTGTACCAAATCTTTCGTTGAGTACTATCCCTAATATAACATGCCTACGACTGTTCATAAATATTTAATTAATGGACCAGAGGTCATAGCTCACGCCTTGTTGCGAATCGGTGAATTATCTGAAGAAGCGCGGGAAGCGAGAAATAAAGATTTTAAGGCTTTCAGGAAATATTTTTCTCGAAAAAGTAGCCGAGAAAAAACCAACGAAGACGTTCTAAAGAGACTGCTTATAAATTCTGATCCCATTATATCGACAGAAATGAAATTGCCGCATAAAGCAGTTACGCGCATGCCAAGGGAACCATTGGATTTGTTGATAATTGCGGAAGAAGAACGCGATGATATGAACAATTATGATGATGATGATAACAATGGATGCGAAGGTGAAAGCGTGGGTGAATACGATGATGATTCCGATAGTAATTAATAAATAAGCGAGGAATTCTGTGGTATTACACTTATTACTACACTTGTTACTTTTGTAACAATTTTGCATTTTTGGTAATAAATAAAAAAAATCCACTAAAGTATGTTCAAATACATTTATTTTCTACTTCTTTATCTATAATTAACTTAACCTAATACTTTTTTCATGTCTAAATAGTCCGGGTGAATTAATCGCCAAAATCGGCATGAATTACCCCAGTGTGCGACGTTGCAACCCGCCGCTACGAACTAAACCGGCAATGAGGCAGCCCACTACATTGTCGCGCAAATAAACAACGTCGTCGTCACCAGCACAGGCCGCTGAACCAGCTACTTCGCCGTAGCTGCCGTCAACAAATTGTATCGAATATTGTTGCTGGCGGTTGATCGTTCGGTTCTTGCACGAGCTGCAAGATCAGTGAATCGATACAGTGCGCTAGGGCTGTAGGGTAGGTTTAATGCTTATGTGAATTCAGTTCACCATTGCGACTCAAACTGAAATAAAGCAACTTACATACGACTATTCAGAAGTTGAAAAAATAGTTGTTGTAATGCTGAAGCTGCAAGACTTGTTTGCTATTATTTTTATTACTGCTACTTGCTAATCAAAAATACAGAGGCAGCACTACAACAGCAAATTAAGGCAGACAGTTTGCCGGTTGCTTAACTAGTATAATCGGGGGCCCATTGCAATGCCCGAGGTGTGACTTTCATAAACTAAAAGTATTGGATTCAGTAACTAATAATACTTTGTGAAATCTTTAAATGGCTACAAGCAATATGGTACAACATACTCTTAAAGATGCATATGTGGCAGAAATAAAAAATGCTGCCCGAGTCTTACTACTTTCAATTCAAAAATAACATTAGACAAAACAATTTATTCATGGGCACATATCGAATGTTCAGTGCAGTGCCACCGAATTAGGAACACCATTATTTTAAACATAAATAAGATGACTTCGTGCTTCTTCAAGATAAATGTATTTTCTCAATTTGATTAAAGCCTAAATATTTTACATAAGTTTACTCAGCTATTACAACTGGAAAGATACCGCAAGGTAAGGTTAGGGTGGACTCTGGACTCTGTAAGGCACACTTATGGCCAAACTCCATAAAGCGCGTTTCAGGCGTTCGGGGTTTGTCGTGTTATGGCGTTTCTCCCGTTATTCGCGTTGCAAATGGTCAAACTCCATAAAGCGCGTTTCACGCGTCAGCTTCTTCTTCTTACGTCAGTTGATGCTAATTTTTAATTGGCAAACTGCTGATTGATTTCGTTGTGAATTGTAAAAAACAACGAAATGAAATTGCTATACGACGTTATAGACTTTATAGAATTTACTGATTTCATTTTAAACACATTAAATGCATATCGAACATGCAAAAAATAAAAAAAAAGATTCAGTTGAATTCAATTTGTAGCAATTTATTTCACAGGGATGAGCAAAATTCGATCGACAACGAATAAGCTATCGAATTTCCAATACAGCGAAGACTAAGTTTTGTCTGTCAAAGAATTATGCAAATTTTTAGGAATTTCTTCACATTTTATGTTAAAATATTGAATTTCAAATGATTCTTAAATGTATTTAATAGCTTTCGTGTAAAATAAATGCATCCGACTTTTGCGATAACACAAGTTTGTTATCGGCATTACCATTCAACCACATAATGTATGACATCTTCAGGAGCTCTGTCAGCTGGTTGACGTCGTTTAACACTCCGATGCCCAACAAGGTCCGTAGGGACCTATGGCGTTTTAAAAGATGCGGCATTTCAATACGGGGGGAGTGATGAGCTTGAGACTTTATGACTTCTATAAATGGAATGTTTAGAAGCTGTTAAAATAGATTTCGGCAAGATTGCATGTATTTTACTACCATAACTATTGCATTGAAGTCATTTAGGGCGTCGATGACCGACAAGGTCCGCAGGGACCTTGTAGGTAGCTCCATGTAATTTGATTTTATTTTTTGTTAGTAAGTATAAATAGTTAGTGCTAAATATCTATAGCAGCACAATTTCAAATAAATCATTGAAATTAAAATACGTACGGTGATTGGGATCAAATTGATATGCCGCCGTACGCGCTTTCATAACTGAGCATGAGTGAACAACAAGCAGTAATGCAGACTTTGGTTAGATATTTGGAAAACAATGAAGAACCTTATTCATTCACCGAGGAGACAAATTACAAAGATTTCTTGCCATACAATGAAACATATGATGCTGAAGTTGAACTGAATGTCACTCTGGCGGTTGAAGCTGACTCCGACGACGATGATCAAACTCCATTATTAGTTTGATAATGGCTGAAGGTATTGCCTAAGTATATACACAAATAATGAAAAACTGAATAAAAATAAAAATAAATATATATAAAAACCCATTACTCTAAAAAAAAATGCCATACTTGCAGCGGCATAGATGCATGAACAGCTAAAGCAAAGTTAGGCAACTAAATGCAATTATTTTGTATTGTATACGTTTTTACCTATCTGTCTGTAGTAACAAATACACATGTGTTTACAAAAAAATATACACGAAGCAAAACTTTTTGGCTCTCCAAACACATCTAGACACATTCTGTAACCCTACATTATAAAATTACACATCTTATATGCAATATTACAAAAAAGGTCCCTGGGGACCTTGTTGGGCTTTGACCGTGTAAAAAATTAACGAGAAACGCGAGAGAAAGTTGAAAATAGTTCAACTTTTGCCGCGTTTCGGGCGTAGTCATGGAGTTTGCTTCATACAAATACACTGATTCAACTTTTTCTCGAAACACGAGAAACGCCAAAAACCACGATACGCCTGAAACGCGCTTTATGGAGTTTGGCCATTAGGCCCGTGTGTATGCAACACTGTTCAGCACAAGGTTGATAGAAAACAAGGTTACGACATCAATGACAGGAAATTTGAAGTTTTCACCAGTGACGTAGTACGAATTGTTTCAAATTGTCAAGGAACAGTGGGACGAGCACGACCTTTTACAAAATTCATATTTCCAAAAAAAAAGATTATATGAAGTGCATATGAAGTTATTTCGTTTCATTGTATTTAATATATCTGTGGCCGTAAGGAATAACAGCCAAAGTCGATTTTATGAAGTTTTCAGGAGAGCACTTCTAATTTTTGATTTTGCTTTAGCTTTAACCAGATAAATTTTCGATTTTTGGGCGTAAAACATTCACTTTATGAGCAAAAGCCATAGAATTTTGTGTAGTAGTACATTTGAATACGACGAATGCAATGTTGGTAATAACTCAATTTTGTCCTAACTCGACTTTGGCTGTTATTCCTTACGGCCACAGATATACACATACATACTCAGTTATCAATTGTTTAAAGCGATTTAGATAGAGGTTAGGCAAATTTGGCCTCTCTGTGTTACCAATATAACACTCTTGCTATTCAATAAAATTATATATATATTATTATATATATATATATATATTATTATATATATATATATATATTATTATTATATATATATTATTCAAAATACTATTTTTCAATATTTTATATCAATTCATATTTTAATAGCTTCATCAATATTATTTTTTAAATTAAAAACGATCAGGTTTTCTGTAAATGATTCCCATTTTAACTTGGAAAATAGTCCTCCTCATCGAATTCTTATAGTAATGAAATTCATACTATCGCGTCCACAAAAGTTCCCAAATACGTCTTTTGAGAACTTAAAAAAAATGCAGAGCGTGTGGATCTGCGGATTACTCAAAATTTGTAAAAATCGTATTAAATATTAACAACGCAACATATGGCACAACAATCACGAATATTTAAATTCACAAATTACTCATTTGCTTTTTTTGTATTATTTTGCCGACATTGGCCCACTGCACACTTCATTGTTTACGTTTTGTTTTCTATCAAAAACTCGTTACAATTGTTGCAAACCGTTTTCACGGAAATGTTCACTATTGCATTTTGTATTATTCCAAAGATTCCACACCGTGTTGGTCAAATTTTCGCGTTAAATAGTAACAAAATTCAAAAAATCCCGTTGGCCAATCAAATTTTTCATAACAAATGAAAATAATTTTAAGGTGCCCAATTGACATAGGATTCAAATTTAATTTTTAGTTTTTTTTCAAGATGAGGAAAAATTCAAGGAGAAGCAAGATTTTGTTTAAGCAAAATTCTGCACATGTCATTGCAGAATTGGCAGAAATTGATTAAACTGTCAAAAAGTATGTGTATAAACGTGTTTTCGGTCTTAAAAAGGAATATACGTACGAATAATAAAAATAAAGTATTACACTCTGAAATGGTCACCTTATAAATGTTCACCAGTGACGTCATCAGCCGGATGTCGTAATCTTTATTTTATCATTCTTGGTTCAGCATATGTAATGGCTAGAGCATAAACCGAACGTATCACTAGTGTTTTCACCACGAACAATCGCAATAGCGTTCGTGAGCTAAAATAAAAAAAACGATTCGGGTTCATTCAAACAAAAGTGTTATTTGTGTGAGTTTTAAACCAAACCAAACACAAAACCTTGAAGGAATGGTTCGGTTAGTCCACTGGTAAAGTTTAAATTTGGAGGTTGCTGGTATAAGTAGACAATACTAACAATAAATGTGAATTAACATTACACTGAATAAAATCCCCGTAAAACTGCAGTTGTAAACACTAAACAAATTGTTCGCTCTTCAAATTATTCATTAGTTTGTATTGCTTTGATTGTATTGTTTGATTCTTCTATGTGTTCACAATCAAATCTTAGTATTGTTTGCGTTTGCGAAAAGTTATTTCAGCGTTTCATTATTGGCAGGAGTGGAACAAAACCGAACCGTTCGTTTTTGTTTGTTTTCGTTCTGTGATTATAACACACTTCTTATACAGAAGGAGAAGGAAATAAGAGTAATCCTCATTTTTGTTTTTTAATTTAAAAAACGCAAAATATAGGATAGGTTGAAGTCTGACATTCCAGAAGCAAAAAAGGAGCTACGCCCTTATTTTTAATGACAAAAGACAACCACTACATAGCACAGTTACTGCATTGGCAAACAAAGTCAAGACAAGAAGCGCGACGTTACTATCTCAACGCAATTGCTTAGTGTTCATAATTTAGTGGAACTGCACTGTAGTTTCACCCAATTCACTGCTATTCGCAATTAGCTTGACAGTTTCTTTAACAATTTCTTGAGTATGACGTCTCGTTTAAAGAAATGCGAAGAAACTATACTAATAAAAAATTAATTTAAAAGTGCCTATTATGACGCCAAACACGTTAATAAAATTTACTTTCCTTTATTCTAAATACCTACCGAGATGAATTCTGAACTTATTCATTAAAGACTACTTTATATATTATATTAATGTATAACTTATCTGTTTACATTTTAGAGGCTTGAACACAACTTTATATGGGTAAGACAAGAACTAACTTCACTAACTCACAAAGTCTACGCCAACATTACACTTATAACATTAAATATGACACTTTATGAAATATAAGGTAATAAATGTCTAGGCAGTGAATGTGTTCGTATTTGCAGATGACTGTAAAACCAAAGACAATTAAAGTATAAGATGTCTTACGCTCACACAATCGAATGGCATAGGGCAAGCTCGAATTTGCAATATTTTCATTATCAAGAGGAAGCAAGCGTCGGCACAGTAAGAGCGTAATAATATTAACGCTCTCTGTTTTGCTCACACAAAGCACAACGGCTTTGATCGCTGCCAAGCAAAGAAAAATTGTGTGCGCTCACTTCACACGCATTGAAATCAGTGGCGTAGGCAAAACTTTATTTTGAAGGGATATTCACCAATAATTCTTGTATTTGAGTGGTTTGAATCCCCAAATATTCCCACCTCCGTGTGCGCTACTGATTGAAACAATCAACCACCAAAAAAATCATCACAAGAGCACATAGAGATCACACGCATATTTATATCTCTGCCGACTGCAAGCAGAAAGTTGCTTGCATGGCTTCATCTTTGCTCTCCGAATGTGGCTCTGCTGTAAAAACCACTCTCACGTGGCTTTATACGAAAAGCCACGGCAAATTTTTGGAGCGCCACTGATTTGTATGAACGTGAGACATCTTATACTTTAATTGTCTTTGGTAAAACCAAAAAATATACAATATAAAGAATACGCATCTTCAAAAATTTGTCAAGCGTGTTTCTTGACGCGGGGGGAAGAGATTAGCGGAGGCATAGGTTGCTGGAAATTTGCTCGCGCTCAACAGTTTGCGATCTTGTTCGTCGCAGCGCAAGTGGAGAGTAAACAACGAACCAAAGCATCGTCATCGTCGTTTCAACGAAGATGATTCGGGATTCGCTAATGTTTTTGGTGTTGTCGTTTATTATGTGTGTGCTTTTTTGTGCTGCGATTGGTTTTGCTGAAAAAATTGCTGCAATGTCACCATCAATCGAATCTTTGTGGTGTATGGCTTTTTGCTGGCCAATGCTTTGATTAATTTAAAAATTTGGTGGTTGAACCCAATTTAAAATAAAATTATTTGTTTATATTTTCACATGCTTGTCGGCTGAGCTATTCAAAGCCGGAAGCGAGGAATTGACGAGCCGCATGCACCAGCTTTTTTGCAAGATATGGTCGGAAGAAAGCATGCCAAGCGACTTGAACCTGAGTGTGCTCTGCTCAATCCATAAGAAAGGAGATCCTGCAATCTGCGCCAACTACCGCGGGATCAGCCTGATCAACATCGCATAAAAGGTCCTATCCAGCGTGTTGTGTGAAAGACTGAAGCCCATCGTCAACAAACTGATTGGACCTTATCAGTGTGCCTTCAGACTGGTAAATCCACCGTCGACCAGATCTTCACAATACGTCAAATTCTAGAGAAGACCCAAGCACAACAGATCAACACCCACCACCTTTTCGTCGACTTTAAAGCCGCTTTTGATAGCACGAGTCGAAGTTGCCTTTACGCCGCCATGTCGGATTTTGGTATTTGGCCAAACTGATACGGCTGTGTAAAATGACGTTGAACACCACTACTAGCTCCGTCAGAATCGGGAAGGACCTCTCCGAGCCGTTTGATACCAAGCGAGGGTTCAGACAGGGCGACCCCCTTTCGTGCGACTTTTTTCCTCTTGCTGGAGAAAATCATACGCGCCGCGGAGCTGAACCGCGCTGGCACTATTTTTCACAAAAGTGTCATGCTACTGGCATATGCCGACGATATCGGAGTTGGCCTCAACAGCCGTGCCGTATGTTCGGCGTACTCCAGTCTAAGGAAAGAAGCGAGCAAAGTTGGTCTTGCGGTGAACGAGGGCAAGACAAAGTACCTCCTGTCAACACACAAAGAGTCTTCGCGTCTTGGACAACACGTCAGCCGTTGGCAGCCGTAATTTTGAAGTGGTAAAGGACTTTGTCTATCTTGGTACCAGCATCAACACCAACGATGACGTCAGCCTGGAGATCAAGCTGAGAATAACTCTTGCCAACAGGTGCTATTTTGGGCTCAGTAGGCAGATGAGAAGTAGAGCCCTCTCTCGACGAACAAAACTTACACTCTACAACGCACTTATCATCCCCGTCCTCTTATATGGTGCAGAGTCCTGGACGTTGTCGACCACCGATGAACGTGCCTTGAAAGCGTTCGAGAGAAAGATACTCCGCAAAGTCTTCGGTCCGCTCCGCGTGGGTGGTGAGTACCGTATACGATGGAACAACGAGCTGTACGAGCTATACAGGGACATGGACATAGTCAAAATATCGCATAAAAATACAGCGGTTGCGCTGGCTTGGCCATGTTGCCCGTATGCCTGGAGATGCTCCGGCAAGGCGAGTCTACGAGACGGTACCCTCAGGTGGACGCCGCGGAAGAGGACGTCCTCATCTACGTTGGAAAGACCAAGTGTCGCAGAACCTGTCGGCGTTTGGAATCTCTAACTGGCGCCTGCAAGCACAGGACAGAACCGGCTGGCGCGCTCTTTTGGATTCGGCCAAGACCGATAAACGGTTGTAGCGCCAGCTAAGTAAGGAGTTGATTAAAATTTTGAGAATATGGGAAAACTACGAAAAAAATGAACTGATAGGCATATTGACTTCAAAATTCATGAAATACTTGAAATCAAAAATAATTAGATAGGTGTTTTAATATTTTTTTTTTAATCGAAATCTAACGAAGAAACCAAGGGTTAAAAGATTGTATGGAAAAACATAATTTAATAGGTCTATTGACTTTCAATAGGGCGAAAGCACTACTAAGGCACTAAATAAAGAAATAAATAATAAGACAAGTATTTTGTCATAAGAAAAATGTTATTACGGCATGCATACGTTTAAAAATACTTTAAATATTCTACACCTGAATGGTTCCATGGTGAATGATGTGATCATAAATTTACAATATAATATTTTCTTATTTTAGTTCTTTTAAACAAGCATTGTATGTGGACCGTAAGAAAAGTTCCAATTACGGGTAATAAAAACGTTTTCTTTTCTTTCCAATCCCATTTTTATTGATTACTTATTATTTATTTTTAAATTGCCTGTAGCCAGGCCCGACGAGAGGGGGGTGGTAAAGGTGGGATTCCCACCGGGCCCAGAGTTGCTAGCAGGGCCCGGATTTCAATCGAAATCTCAAAATTTGGGAAAAGTTTAATATGCACTTTTGCAATCTGATTAATTAATTAATAATTGATTGGCACGACAGCCCGCTTACGCGAGACTAAGGCCTAGCGTCCCGCAACCACCCGTGTTGTGCGTGTGAATTTTATACGCGGGTGGAAGGGACTTACAGTTTTATGCCGGTTCCGAACGGCAGGTTGGGAGCTTTTTCATATGCAATTTTTACTCTCAGAGGTTTGCCATTTCCAGCTGAGAAGACAGCCACCGAAAGAGAAAACGAGTTTCCCGTTATTTTTTTTAGGTGTTACTACATGCAGTATTCGATCTTGCGTCGCTCTGCATGCGACTCGTTGGACCGCGCACTAACCAACTGAGCCACGGCGGCTGCAATCTGATTAGAACCGTAAAATAATGTAACTGGTGTATTATCTACCTATCGTAATCAGACATTATGCACACGGGCCCGGGCCCAACATTAAAAAATGTTTTCTTCGTAAAACAAAAAAAACTTGTCAAAATATTTTACATTTGAATCGTTGAAAAAAATCCGAAATTGGTAAGTTCAAAATATCGCGTGCTATAACTTTGCATACGCGTATATTGCTGCGATTGCTGCTAGTGTTCACTAAATATCAGAAAGAAATTGAAGAAATCGATTTCAAGAGAAACACGTTTTTTGTCATAATCGATTCAATCATGAGTGGAATAAGTAGAAGATTTCAAGCTATAAATGAACTGAATGAAACATTTTCATTTCTGTGGCAGTTTTCAGATATAAACATTCAAGAATGTCAGACTGCTGCAGAAAAATTTGCAGTCAAATATCCTGCTGATGTATCTCAAAACCTATCAAATGAAATTATACACCTCAAGAATATATATGAAGCAAATTTTGGACCTCAACTACCTCCAATCGATTTACTCAATGCCATTTATGCGAAGAAATTGAACAGACTTTTCCCAAACGTTTGCATCGCTCTGCGTATATTTTGCACGATCCCAGTATCTGTTGCGAGTGGTGAGCGGTCGTTCAGTGTTTTGGCAAGCATAAAAAACTTCCATCGGTCCTGCTCAACCCAAACTAGAGTGTCAAATCTAGCTACTCTGTGTTTGGAAGCACAACTGGCCAGATAATTTTGAAGATTTTGAAGAGCTCATCAACTCGTTCGCATCAGCTAAAGCAAGAAAAGCTCACTTATGAATAACACTGCACAACAGCATGTCTGTTGCATGGAGTTTTTTACATGAATCTGAATCGTTTTTCCACGCTGTTTTCAAAACCATACTCCGTTTTTATGTAACAGCTCTAGTTTTTGCAAAAAATGGGCGTGTCACTTTTTCGAATTTTCTTCGGCTTTTTTCTCGTTTTCGACTGTTATTTCTTAATCAATAATCCTATCGACATGATTTTATATATATATATCGTTGCACTTACAACATCTCACGCCATCTTTCCTGACATTAATCAATTTTATGCGTTCTAAATGGGCGTGGTAATAAGGTTTTAAATTAAGAAAATATTGAATTTCAAGGCGTTTTTTCTGATGGCGAAAAATGTAAAGATGTTTCATAAATCAAGTTTCGAAGTATATGAATATCTTAAGAAGAAACATCAAGCAATACAACACAGCCAAATTATTTGGCGGAATACACATTCGCATCGAAATAATAATAAAACTGTACCATAGCGATTTTCATCTCTTTTCATACTTTTTCCTTAAAAAATTAGGAGCCTCAAAATATGCTCTTTTATATGTTCCATTTATAGTTTGGAATACAAGCAAAAAACAAAAATATTTTGAATTTCTCGAAACAAAAAAAAATTAAAAACTTTGCATATTTTCAGGCTCCTAATTTTTTAAGGAAAAAGTATGAAAAGTGATGAAAATCGCGATGGTACATTTTTCCTGTTATTTCGATGCGAATGTGTATTCCGCCAAATAATTTAGCTGTGTTTTATTGGACTGATGTGTCGACTTTCATTATACACCTAACTCGTTAATTGTTTTAAAAAAAATGTGTATGTTTTTGACCATCAAAGAAAACGCCTTAAAATTCAATTTTTTCCAACTTTGAGGTCCAACTACCGCTGCATTTTAACACTTATAAAAATAAGTTGCATCGGAAAAGAAGCCGTGCGGTGTTGTTAATGCGATAAGGTGAAAATCATGTCATGTTTTTTGGTTTAGAAACTACGATCGAAAATATGGAAGAAGTGGAGGAAAAACTGAAAAAATTACAAGGTACCTATATCTCACAAACTAGAGCTGCTAGAAAAAATTGGAGGGTAGATTCGGAATCAGCGCACCCAAATTACTAAGAAACAGTAGGAAAACTCCATGCAACAGAAAAAAAGTGTTTTTTGTTGCGCTGTGTAATCATTTGTGTAATATCTTTGAATTTTATAAAAAGAAATACCTTTTCTTATATTAACATGATTTATTCAACAAATATTCATTGTAAGATCATAAAATAAATTCTTTTTCCAAGTATTTGTATTTTTATTTCTTGATACTATCAACTCGACCACTATATGTACATATTCTATTCTGAGATAATTTATTTATTGTGTGGCACGAGTTTACAACTTTTATGGAACAGAATAGAAGTAAAGGGTTTAGGGTGGGGGCCCGGTGGTAGTTACCTCTGATATCCTCTCGACGGCCCTGCCTGTAGCGATCATATAGGTCGCCATGCCAGCCATATTTTATTTTCTTTTCTATGATTTTGCGCACGATACAGTCGGCAGTGAATTCAGGAGCAATATGCGACGCCGTGCAGGCTTATAGAAGAATTTTGTTCTTCTTCTATAAGCCTGCCAGCCAGAAAATATAAATCGTTTTACAATTTCAGCTTTTCGCAAGCGCAACAACAAGAACAACAGCACATCGTCGTCCTCCTTCTCGGGCAATTGAGCGAGAATGAACGAGTCAGCGCAGACGCGGCATTCGTGTTTCTATGATTTGCGCTCAGAGCATTGTGCTGTCATTTCAAGTGTTTCCTCTTGTTGTCTACCCCCCGCATCATGAAGACGGGTGGCGATATCAGCACCCGCATTCAAAATTTTGATTGTACGTGATGCACACTCTTTATGCTCCATACTTTTTGGTAAAACACATATATAAATAGAGTAACTACGAAAGTTTTACTCTAAACTTGTTCATTTTGCGAAAAGGGAAACGGACAACATTAAAAAAAGCTCGCTGCGAAAAATATAGAGCAAATAGTGCCAAGCTGCATATACAGTGGCGTTTTGCACCACAGGAACTCGAAGCATTAGCTCAAACATTACGAAATTTTGAGTGGTAGTTACACGAAAACTCGATAACAAAAATTAAAAGAGAAATACTACAGTCTCAAAAAAGTTCATTCAGTACAGTTTTACCCGCTATACTCTATTTAGAAAATAAATGATTTTGGTTTAATTTCACGCTCAACTATAACTGTAAATGTACCTTTATTTACGATTTTCATTATCAGGAAGCCAACGCGTGCACGTACTAGATTTATCATTTGAAATTGATCCTAATCTCTTAAAGCATTTTAAATCAAGTGGTTGTATATTTTACATACAAAATGCAAAAAGTATCATCAAAAATCAAGGAAAGGATCGTAATTTAAATAGAAAGAGGTGTTTCGGCGAATACAAAACAATCAGAAACAAACCTGACAAAAATAATGTTTAAGACACCAAAGGAACCTGCGACTGGACTGCTCGGAAGGCGCTTAAGGGAAGTGGTTTTGTGTCACGCGATAAACAAAACTGCACACACAACTGGAGCGTTGAATATTGGAAAAAAGTAATTGAGTCAAATTAAACAAAAGTCAACCAATTCCAATCGGATGACAGGCATAATATTGGCATCGCCCTTACGAAACCATAAAAAATCACTGAATGAAACAACTAATCAAGCGCAATGGGGGCAGTTTCATGGAGGAGGCTTTTTGGCTTTTTGTTGGCACGTTCAACTAGTATGATGGAATTATAAAAAAGTATGCTACGGAGATATACTTAAGACGATCAGACCTAAGTCTTTATCCCGAAGAAGAAGTCGTTTCCCAACAGGAACACGACCCAAAGCATACAACCACAGAACAAACAATATACAGAATGCGCATCTGGTGTAAAGAAAATTTTCTTTGCGGGTTCCAGCAGTAAAGCAGTAAGGGGGATGAGAACGCACAGAGCGCGAGAGCGTAAGCTGAGAAGCTGCGACCGCGCACCACACACTGTGGTTGTTGTTGTTGGGCAATAAAGCAATGTGCCGCTTGCATGTTGGTGCTGGCTCGTGCTTGCTCTCCGCTTACTTTTTTACAAACAAGAACAAGAAGTGGACAGGCAAAATTTGCATAGAAAAATTGATTGAGCGAACGCCAAGACGAATAAATAAGGTGGTAGCACTACGGAAAAAAAATTCAATGGATTTTATTAATTCTTTTGGTCTGTTTGTAAAATAGATGTTGTAAAAAGTACCAATGGGTACAATGAAAATAAACATATGTGTAAAAATATTGGAACAACCAACCCGCATTAAGAAAGTGATAAGAAGTGGAAAACTATTGCTACAATGTTGTGCTAATTATCAAAGAAAAAAGTTTCATCAGTTCTGGTGCTGCAACTACCTATTGAATTTGCCTTGGCGATCGCTTTGTCAAATCAACCACCATTTCAATCTGCACGAGTAAAGCCAAGCTGGCTTGCTGCTGAGAGCAACAACATTGCGTGTTGTTGTCGAAATGAGAATAAAGCCCAAAAGCATCGAATCTATGCGTGTACATCAATTCGCGCTTACTCTCTCGGTTCCCTTTACATTTTCCTCACCTTTGTTGCTTCCCGCCCGCGTCAGAAATGAAATCGCAAAATTATTTCAGATGCGTCTTCTGTATACTGTTTATTCTGTGATACAACCAAAAGTGATATTAGCAGGTTCCGTAGGTAACGTTATCAGCTGATGCAATGGCCAGCATAAAGGCCCGAGCACAACCGATAGAACATTTAAAACATTTTATAAAAACAGGCTGTGGAAATACAGAAGTGCGAAAAGTAGAGGAGAAACTCTCAAAATAAAAGAATGGAAAATGTAGTTGAAAATATGCCGTATGAAAAGTACTATTAAAAATATATCTCTGAACAAAATACATACTGAAAATAAAGGCAATAAATCCTTAATTGCGTAACGGACAAATGTATTAAATAATATCGTTTGAGATTTTGCAGTATTTTTATTATTTTTTTGTTATCAACTTTTAGTGCAGCACCAGAACTGTTTTATCCTACACAGTGTCGATTTAGACGCCGTGGTGAGTGGACGTGCAGTGCAGTGACTGTGACTGTATGATTAATAGTGCGTGAATTTAGCGCGTGTGCATTGTTATTGCAGTGTATAAGTAGCGGTAAGCGTGCGTAGATATTGTAAACAAGTTACCGTAAGGGGCTTGTGCGCAATTGTTGTTGCGTAGTTTTGCGTAAACAAGTCAGCGTCGGTGGCCTGTGCGCATTGTTTGCGTACTGCTTGAGCTCAAGCAAGTAGTCGTAAGGCACTTGCAGTGTGTACAGTGGTTGTTGTACAACAACAACTACTGAGTTGAGTGAGAGAGTGTTGTTGTAGTATAATAAATAGAGTAAATAGTGCTAATAAGTCTAGTGTTAGATTAGTATTGTGTGTACAGAGTGAATGGGGCGCCCGAAGCGCAAGGGGAGTGTGGCAGGGGACTCTGCCCGGGAGCCGTCCGGTCGTGAAACGACCGATATGACGTCTTCTGAGGCGGAGTCAGTGTCGGCGGACGTCCGGTCGCCTCCTCGTAAGAGGGTTGGGCACGTGGCTTCGCCAGGCAAGGGGCGCGCGGCTTTGCCCGGGGTAGGGCTTGGGCGCGCGGCTTTGTCCGGGAGAGACAGGAGGCTTGGGCGCGCGGCTTCGCCCGCTGACACTGTAGGCGGAGAAGGGATGAATGAGGCCAGCACGTGCGCGGAAGGTGCTGAGTCGCCGGTCGTTAAGGCGGGTGTGTCCGCCGTTGCGGCTGACGGTGAGGTGCCGGCTACGCCGCGCTTGGTAGTGCGCATGAGAAAGGGGGTGAAGACGGCGGTTGTTGACCAGGGGCCACCTGCGTCAGAGGCGCAGGCGTTGGTGGTTGCCCTGAAGGCCATCACAAAAAAATCATGGCCGCTGTGACTGGTGCGGATGGTGTTAGCGCTGCTGCCATGAGGAAGGTTGAGGTCGCGGGCGAGTATGAGCTGCTGCTCATGAAGCTCGTGGCCGAGAACGCCACGTTGAAGGGCCGCATCGCTGGCCTGGAGAGTGCGGGGCCTCCGGCCTCACGGGCCATGCCGGCGCCAGGTGCGGTGCGTGTGGGCGCCCCCCCAGGCGGCCGCTACTATGGCGTCGGTCCCTGTACCGGTTGCGCAGGCCATGACTGTGCAACCGGCACAGACGTGGTCGGTTGTTATCCGGAGCCGTGATGCTAAGGCATCGGGGAAAGAGGTGGCTACCAAGGTCGAGAAAGAGGTAGGGGTGAGGCAATGAGTGAATGGTGGGGGGTGAGTGATATTGACGTGACGCTTGTGAATGGGGCAGTGTTTGATTTCAGCTGGCGTGTCTTTGGTGGGTGGGGCATAAGTGATCACAATTTGATCCAAATTGTGATGGCTGTGTGTGTGAAAGGGCGGGTGTGTGTGACAGGCGTTGGCGCACCTGTGGTGTGAACTGGGAGACTTATGGTTTCCATGTTCGGGAAGTGGTCATGGAAGTGCCACTTAGTGAGTTTGAAAGTATGGATGTGGACGACCATGTCGCTCGTCTTAACGAGTGTGTCTGGCGTGTGAATGATAGTGTGCTTTAGAAATGGGAGAGAGCGAATCAGAGGAGGGTGAATTGGTGGACGAGTGAGCTGAGTGCAAAGAGGCGGTCGGTCAGGCATCTGAGACGTAAGTTTCAGCATGCTCGTGCGGCCAATTCTGAGCACTTGGCCCACCGCAGGTCTGATTTCAATAGGTGTATGAATGAGTACAAAAGTATGCTTGTTCGCGTGAAGGAGGATAACTGGCGGGAGTTTGTGGCAGACCATAGCGATGATCCATTGGGTCATGTCTATCGGATCTGTCGCTCTAAGAAGAAGCAGGTGGATGTGAGCGCCCTCCGTATTGGTGAGACTATGACATCAACATGGAGGGACAGTGTGAACGTTCTCTTAGCCGAATTCTTTCCTAGGGCGGTTCAGCAGACGCCACCAGCACAAGTGACAGGTCTAGACGGTCACCGGGTGTCGATGGTTTGACTGGCGAGATGTGCAAAGCCTTGTACAAAGTCATTCCGGAGTACCTGGAGGCCATCTACGAGAAATGCCTTTATGAGGCTTATTTTCCACTCGCGTAGAAGATAGCTAGGGTCGTGCTGCTCTTGAAGTATCTTGATAAGATCAAGACTGACCCCCGTTCTTATCGGGGTATCTGCCTCCTACCAATACTTGGTGAAGTACTAGAACGAATTATGGTGGATCGGCTTCAGCCGCAACTGGGTTGGCTATCGGATATACAGTTTGGGTTTCGAAAAAGACTCGGCGTGGAAGATGCGTAGATGAATGTTAAATCGGTGGTGCGTGAGAGTAGTGAGAACTATGTTCTCGGTGTTTGTGGATTTCAGGGGGGCGTTTGATCACCTGCGCTGGGGCAAAGTGGTAGAATAGCTAAATAATGAAGAGTGCCTAAAAACAGCTCTCTGGAAGAGCTATTTCACAGACAGGAAGGCATGTGTGAGTGGGGAGAATGAACGGGTTGAAATAGATGTGGCTCGAGGATGCCCGCAGGAATCCGTCTGTGGTCCATATATATGGAACTACATGATGGATCCACTACTGCAGCGTCTGGCAGTAGTATACAAGTGTTGTGCGTATGCGGATGATCTGCTTTTCCTTGTGGAGGGCAGATCAAGAGCGGATGTAGAGCGCTTGGGGGAGCAATATATGTGTCTGGTGTGATTGCTGTGAATCGGTGTGTGTGGATGTGGCCATGGACAAGACGGTGACCATGCTGCTGAAAGGCAAATTGGCTCACAGTCGTCCGCCCATTGTGCATGTGAATGGTGTTGGCCTCCGGTACGAGACGCAAGTCAAATACTTGGGGCTAACAATTGGTGAAAGAATGAGTTTTGCTCCTTACTTGGTCAGGCTAAAAGAGAGGGTTGTGTGCATGATGGGTCAGGTGCGCCGGATACTCAGAAGTGACTGGGGACTCGGCCGACGCGCGGTTCGTGCCATTTACCAGGGTCTGTTCGTAGCTTGTGCTGCGTACGGAGCGTCGGCATGGCACGAATTGGCCGCGACGGTTGTAGGCCGCAAACACCTGCTGTCTATTCAGCGTGTTATGTTATTAGGTTGTATGCCTATATGCCGCACTGTATCAACCGATGCATTGTAAGTGTTGATGGGTTCGGCTCCTCTGGATCTCGTAGTCATACGGCGTGCCGTGGGCTTCGGGCTAAGGAGGGGGAATAGAGAGGTGCTGCTGCATTATGAGTGGCTGCAAGGCGAAGGTGTGGAGAGTGCTGACAGTATGAAGCGTAAGCGAATACTGGAGGATTGTGTTCAGCAACGTTGGCAGCAGCGTTGGGACGAAAGTCCCCGTGGCAGAACGACATATGAGTATATACGGGACGTAAGGTTCTTGGTAGGGCTCAGGGATTTCGGCTTCGGCTTGAGCCTTGGGGTCCTACACACTGGACACGGGTCACTCAATGCATTTTTGCATGAGGGAGCCCTGAGTGCAAGTGCAGAGTGTATGTGTGGGGCTGCGCGTGAGGATTGGTTGTATGTGTTGTGTGAGTGCCCGTTGTACTCAGATTTGAGGGACCTTGGGCGGATGGGGATTAGTCGGACGGACGGTGTGTGCGTGAAGCACTCTCCACCAGCCAGCTGAATGCCATAATGAATGATTATGCGAATGCTGTGTTTCGACGGCGACGGCAGTTTGGTGTATTGCCAAGTGTGAATGTGTGAGCGGGATGTGTGAGGGGGCTGGTCTATTGAGTGGATGAATGAGTGCGCATGTGAATGGGGTCAAGTGCGGTGCGGTGGTCACCAGTCCACGAGCTGAATGGAGCTCAATGGGGCTTTGTCTGGTACCACGGGAGTCAGGGTGACCCTAGAGCCTTGTGCTTCAGCCTGATTATGGGAATGGTTCCCTCGGGGAGATCCGTGGTGGCGTGGTTTAACACCCAAATGCGGGTAGAGTTTCGTCTTGGCGTGGAGTTGCGTTTACAACCGGGTGCCGGACCCATAGCACGGCAGAGGTTTAGATAGGCCTCGATCCCTACCAAGGAGGGGTAATGTCACATTTACATTATCCCAATTGGTACCGGGAGCTAGTCTCTCTGGGCGCTTATCAATGCTTAATTTTGATACGCTGTGCTTTTAAGCAACGTGGGGTTAAGCCACACTGTGGCGGCACTCACGTTAAAAATTCGACATTCAATGTTTTATCCTAAAATATAAAAGGAATTAACACTCAAAATTTGAAAATGTTTCGGCTAATACTTAACATTCTACAGCACTTGAGGTGCGAGAGTAGCAAACATCCGAACGGTTTTGCACGCCACTGTATATACATTGTGGTAAACAACGATGAAGTTGCTAAATTTCTATCTAGAAACCAGGCGCTACGTGAAAACTACGAAAATAGGGTGGCAATTGAACATATTGAACAATTATCTTTATCATGCATATTCGAGTTTCTTAATTTAAGTCAGCCGTGCCAGTAAACGTATATTAACTGCATGAAACAAATAATCAGCATCGGTTGCTTGCCGCACGTATAATAGAAATATAAATGTACCTTAAATGAATTTGTATTGTACAAATGGTTTATTTCATTGTACTAACAAATATACAGTTATCTGATGATTGAGCATACGACTTGTTCGCATTCCTCTTTATTGAGTTAAAATCTACTAGATTTAATAAATCCTAGTGATTAATCTGTTCAGTAGCTGAGTACTTCAAATTAATAAATTAAGAAATCATAACTTAAATAGACTTTTGGTGGGCGGGCCAGAAACACCCCGATCCAGAATAGGGATTTTTGAAAATTCGATATGAAACTCTTTCCGAAACTCGAATTCAAGTCTCATACCCAAACGGCAAAAGATATATATAGTTTCCCTTAAACAATTAAAAGTACTATATCTGAAGCAAACAACGACAATGTTCGTAATTTGTTTTGTAAGGTGTAAATGCAGTAACGTTATTTTTTTTGTTGATTGCTTACTCATGGCTTTGCACAGTACGATAGTTTTTGTAAATGTTCACTTTTCACTTTTGTTTTTATATCCTCTTTTCTACACGTAACTAAAGTTAGTCGTTGGTTGCGTTTTATTTTGTGTGTGTTTGTAACTGTTCTCTCTTTGTTCGATTTTTTTACTTTCCTTTTGGGTGCACTCATATGTGTGCCTTCGCTTCTTTTAATTTCGGTTACGAGCATTGTGTTGTTCTACTCTGCCGACATTATATTATGCACTTGCTCCAATTTAAAAGCAAGGCGTTGTTTTTGTGAAAATTCGTCCTCTTCCAAAGTTACGGTTAATTGCTCATTGTATTTCACAGCATATGTGTAAAGTTCGTGGAGGGCACAATTCGTATTAAACTCAGTGGTATGTAACTGTAATGCAAATTAAAAAATTAGATGTAAAATTCATAGTTCACGCTAAGGAGGAGTAAATAACATAGCTGTGTCCGTATTAAACGGTAGATTGAGATATACCAACGATTGACTTTGTAGATCAGAAAAATCATGATTCAGTGATTCATTTGTATTTATATAGTGCATATAATAGTGCACATGATATGGATATCATGAAAACTTTATGTACAAACAACATTTATCGAAATATCACATAATTCTGTGGACTTGATTCAGTACGTTGGTATCAGTTTGTTTTATGAGCAATACTTACTCTTGATTCTTCAGCTAACATAGCATTCATATCCTGATCAGATATTTGTGACATTTCCTTAATATCGCGATAATATCGCTCGACCCATTTACGATATTCAGGTATATCCTTCGCATAGAGTAACTTTGAACTCGGGGAATCTTTGCCTGCGGAAGTATATGTAGTAAATAAATAAAATACTAAATAAAGTGTATTTTACCTAATCGATGGTCTGATGTTGAACAGGAATCCATAAAAGTTTGAGCAACAACTGATAAGCAGGAATCTACTATATTGGACTTGTGTATATCAAACACAAAATTTGGATTTTTAATAAGATTTACCCAAAATCTGTAAAATAAAAACATATGTAAGCAATAAACAAAATATGACGACTTCTGAAGGTGGGTTACAATTTTATCGTTTGGTTTCATCATCAAAACAATATATTGACAATTGCTTTTACCTCAACGGTAAGCTATTACTTTTCCACGTATGCACCACTTCTGGATCTGTTATGCCATGCAGTAACGCCTGATCATCTAGAAAATCGAACATATACTTTATAGCCAATGGTAATGCCGAACCTCGATGTGCTGTGCTGAATATTGTCTCGAAGAGATCATCAACGAATTTTTGCAGCGTGCCTTTCGTAGCCAATAAACGTGTTAGATAAATCTCCGATACAAGTTTATTGACACGCTCGCCTTCTTTTTGTATATCACTGTCATGGTGCTTAACTAAATGCCAAAACTTAAGACCATTTTCGTGGATATCATTGTTGAGTGGGCTGCCAGCGCGGCTAAACGTTGGTGAGGAAGATGTATATTTCGATAAATTCAATGTTTCATATCTGCGGGTGAGAATTTTGGGCGAAAAAGCGAAAGAAAATTACAATATACAAGAAATGTGTTAGTAGAATGTAACTAATATTCTAACAATTTAAAATCACACTTTCTGTTTTAAAAATATGTGACGTAAACATTAGTATTCATGCGTAGTGATGAAAGTTTAAAGCAGTTCGTACTGAGTTTATTATTAGTGAAAATAAATTTGCAGCATTAGTTGTCATCAATAAATCTTCTAGGGTCTAATACTAGCAGATCGGGGATTAATTACAAGCACAACAACATTTCTACAAAAGAGTAACTGTTGTATATTTCTGGAAGCAAACGTCATATAGATTTTTGCGAAAAATTAAAAAATACACAAAGGTTAAAGAGGCCCCTAAAGACTTTTACGTAAGAAGTATGATAACTTGAAGAGGCAGACGTTTGATGTCTAGGTCAAAGTTGTTAACTACAGAAATGTGAATATCTACTAACATACTATAAACTTTGAGACAAATATTCCTTACTACTCCTTTATACTCATAATAGCAGAGGCACGTGGCTTGCACGCAAGTTTGTAGTCAATGGGCTCAATAAATCAAGTTTCTTCATACAACACTTTAAACCATGTTTTGCCCCTTTAGACCCCGAATTTAAACAAATCCTGTGTTAACGAATGTTTAATTTATCTGATTCGAGGAATGTATGACCCTATCAAACAATAATCTATGGATTATCACGGGAATGCTAACAAGGCATTGCAGATTTAATTATCATCTAGCCAAACTTGGAATCCGTGAAAACGGGTGTTGCAGGTTCTGCTTGCAGGTAACAGAAACTGCAATATATATACTAGGAGAATGCCCTGTACTCATGCATACAAGAAAGAAACTTCTGGTGGACCAGGTACAGACTGGGTATCCAGAGGTCTAGGAAGTATACTACAATTCCTCTTGGATACAGAACTCACTGACAGTCGCATTACATTACTCCCATCAATAATAATCTAAAGATACACCTACAGTTCAAATTTCATGTTTGTAGCTCCAGCAGTTTGGGATAGGCGATGATGACACAGTCAGTCAGGGCAACAAATTATGTATATGTAAATAGATTTGAATTTTATAAGCGGTGCACGCCCCCTTTTTTTTGCAATGCCCAATCAATTCCGTCAACCGCCGTAGCTCAGCTGGCTAGTGCGTTGGGCCGCGAGTCAAGGCTCCGCGAGTTCAATACTCCGTTGCGTTAACACCGAAAAAAAGAAAAACAAAAATTTTTCTTTCGGCGGCTGTCCTCTCAGCAGGAAATGGGAAACCTCTGAGAGTAAAATTGCCTATGGAAAAGATCCCATCTCGCCGTTCGGAATCGGCATAAAACTGTAGGTCCCTTCCAACCTTGTAAAAACATTCGCACGCACAACACGGTTGGTTGCGGGTAGCTATGCCTTAGTCTCTTAATCGGGCTGTCGTCCCAGTCAGGAAGAAAGTCGAATTTTTAACCTGAGTGCCGCCATAGTGTTGCCTAACCCCACGGTGCTCAAAAGCACAGCGTATCAAAATTAAGCATTGATAAGCGCCCAGAGAGACTAGCTCCCGGTACCAATTGGGATAATGTAAATGGGACATTACCCCTCCTTTTTTTTTTTTTTTAACAGGAACAAACGCGCAGGGGATGACCCCTATTAATGCGAAGCATTGCGTTGGTTCAGGAAGGATATAAAGGTTAGGAGATAGAGTTATGAGTGAAGTGGTTATGGACTCTTGCCTTGAACCCATCGAGATCATAAGTGCTGGGGAAAATATCCGCAGGGAGACCATTCCACAACCTGTTGTACGGGCCAGAAACGAACTTTCCCTGTAGTGCGCTGGAACATCGTTTCGACGTGGAAAGCATGGGCGCCAGTGTTCAAACGGGTTGCCCATGGGAATACCCGGAGTCATGGCATCAAGCTGCTCATCTCCACTGAGCAGTTACCGAAAAAGTATCGATCGAGGAGCTCCAAATGAGTTTTTGAAGCCCCCGCCCAGAGGTGCGAGTTAAACCCCATTTTAGGTCGGATATAGGTGGTGTAAATAATGCGGAGATCAGACGGAGTGAAATATTTTTTGCACCGCTTTAGGAAGCCGAGGCACTTGGCTGCTTCTTTCGACACGCCAAAAATATGATCGTTCCAACGAAGATCGTTCTTAATGGACATGCCCAGAACATCAAGAGCTGCCGATTCCGCAATACTCACACCATCCATAACCAAGGATGTGTTGGGATGTTGGGAGACTCGCTTGTGGGATAACAGGCAACATTGGGTCTTGCGAGGATTAAAATCGACCCTGTTCGCTTGACCCCACTTGGAGATTGCTTGTAGGTCGCTATTAAGTGTGTCATTCATACGGCGCCGTTCTCTCTCAATCTCCACAGAGCTGGGGCGCTTTGTGAAGGAGTATGAATGACAAATGGTGCTGTCATCCGCAAACGAGTAGATGGGATTCTTCGTCAATGACAATAGGTCGTTGATGAAGATCAGGAAGAGGGTTGGAGAAAGGACCGAACCCTGCGGCACTCCCGCGCTAAGGTAATGCTTTTCCGAGGCTATGCCGTCTATTACAGCACGAATAGAGCCATCATAGAGGAAGCTCGTAATCCAACGGGAGAAGACACTACCGACGCCATAGGCAATCAATTTAGACACGAGTGCTTTATGCCACACCCGGTCAAAGGCCTTAGAAATATCCAGTGCAACAACCTTGCTTTCACCGAGGTTTAGAATGCTATGGTTCCATTTCTCGGTGAGGACCGCCATAAGGTCTCCCGTTGATCGCTGTCTTCGAAAGCCGTATTGGCGGTCACTTAGCAGTCTATTGTGCTCCAGATATTTCACAAGGTTGAAGTTTACAATGCTTTCCATTGCTTTGGAAAGCACCGAACAGATAGCTATAGGTCGGTAGTTCGCAGAGTCAGTAGTCTTGCCTTTTTTAGGAACTGGTTGAATATTTGCCACCTTGCAGCATGTCGGAAATACACCTGTGGTGTATGACATGTTGAAAAGTTTGCGTAATGGACAAGCCAGCGAAGTAGCGCATTTTTTCAAAACAAGGGCTGGAATGCCGTCCGGCCCTGAAGCCTTATTTACATCGAGATTTGCAAGCACCCTTTTAACTACCCGTGTCCGAAAATGAATTTCTGGCATAGAGCAAGATACGTTCTCGACTACGGGTAGTGGTTGATCGCTGGGGGGCAGAGAGGAATTCTCTGCGAAAATGTTAGCCAACAAATTAGCTTTATCAACCGAGTGAGTGATGATTTGATCATTGTTAAGGAGAGTTGGAATTGAAAACGATGTTTGATTCTTCACCTTCTTAACGAATGGCCAAAAGTTCTTACTACCACGCTGGCATTGAAGAACTTGTTTCCTTTGGCGCTGTTCGTGCAGAAACTTTTGGCGCTTTAGGATGGCATTGCATCGATTTCTAGCCTGTTTACGCAGCTGTTCAGTGGCGGTATTTTTATTTGCCTGCCATGTTCTGAAAGCTTCCTCTTTGCACCTGACAGCAATTCTGCATGTCTCATTAAACCAGATATTGTCCTTGGGTTTAATGCAAACCAGCTTATTAGGGATGAAGGACCGCATTCCTAATAATATAATTTCTTCAACCATTTTGGCTGCGGCATTTATGTTTCTATCAAGAAAACACAATTTCCAATTGAAGTGGGTGAAAAAATCGTTAAGTCCACTCCAGTTAGCTTTATCATACTTCCACATTAAGCGCTTCGTGGCTAAAGGCGAAGCATTGCGGATAGAAGAGTATGAAAAAGACGCCAAAATGGTACAATGGTCCGATTTTCCAAGAGGTGCGTGCATTTCAATATCATATTTTTCATGATGTGAAGTGAGAAAAAGGTCTAGAGTATTGAGAGCTTGCCCCTCAACGCAGGGGATATGCGTTGGTTTATGCACTAATTGAGTCAAGTTATTAGACTCGGCAAAGAGCTCGACAAATAAGCCTTCAGGAGTTGTGTGGCTGGAATGGCGTAGCCAATTGGAATTATGAATATTGAAATCACCAGCAACTATATACAATTTCACTATTCGGAAACGATTCCAGAATTTGAGATATGGAATCAGAGAGAAGATCAAACTTGTTATAAGTAAAATCTCTCCCTGAGTTCGGGCTTCTATAAAGGAAGCAAAATTGCAGAATGTGCGACTGGATATTGAATTTAACCCACATGGAGCTAAATTCGGCATCCGTCGTGTAAAGTTGCTGCTGGCACTGGTACGCAACATTACTGCACACATAAAGGGCAAGACCCCTGTGGGGAGAGAATAATGGCAGTAAGTGGTACCCCGGGATGTGAAAATCCAGTGGATCCGCATCTTCACACACCTGGGTCTCGCCTAGTGCCATTATGTGGGGTTTATGGAGGTTAACGTACGCGTAAACTGCGAAAAAGTTCGCCCTAAGCCCGCGCACGTTACAAAAGGCTATGCGGAATTTATCCACCACCATGGTCTGGATGGGCTGAAGATCAAGGAAAGTAGCTGGGAATGAGATCTGCCGACCTAAGAAATTGATGATGCTCTGTGGTAAGTGTTATGCCTTTACCACAGAACAGTCAATTTCTCAATATCGAACAGGACCGCATGTAGCGCTACTGAGAACGGACAGAGGAGGGAGACACGGAAAACGAACCACAAACAACACAACGCGAGCAGGGGTCATTGCGGCGGACGGCGACATCGAGTAACGGCCCTTGACGACTTTCCATTGGCCTCGCTTTTAATTTTTATATTTATTTAACAACAATCCACGCAAATTCATTAAATTGACACACGCGGGGCTGCATACACCGGGTTAAAAGACAAACACACAAGCGGACGAACATTAAAACACGCGCGAGACGGACAGAAATATTAAAAGACCACGAGCACAAAAAGGCACGTCTGCCCACGCGTGTTTTCTCGGTAGGGATCGAGGCCTATCTAAACCTCTGCCGTGCTATGGGTCCGGCACCCGGTTGTAAACGCAACTCCACGCCGAGAGGAAACTCTACCCGCATTTGGGTATTAAACCAAGCCACCACGGATATCCCCGAGGCGGCCGTTCCAAAATCAGGCTGAAGCACAAGGCTCCAGGGTCACCTTGATCCCCGTGGTACCAGACAAAGCCTCTGGTCAGACTTCGTAGTCATGCTACTACCAGTTGAGCCCCATTTAGCTCGTGGACTGGTGATCACCGCACCGCAATTGACCCCATTCGCATAATCATTCATTATGGCAATCACGCACACACCGGAGGCCAACACCATTCACAAGCACAATGAGCGGACGACTGCGAGCGAATCTTGCCTTTCAGCATCGTGGTCACCGTCTTGTCCATGGCCACATCCACACACACCGATTCACCACATTCACACACCATACACATATATTGCTCCCCCAAGCGCTCTACATCCGCTCTTGATCTGCCCTCCACAAGGAAAAAGCAGATCATCCGCATACGCACAACACTTGTATACTGCTGCCAGACGCTGCAGTAGTGGATCCATCATGTAGTTCCATATATATGGACCACAGACGGATTCCTGCGGGCATCCTCGAGCCACATCTATTTCAACCCGTTCATTCTCCCCACTCACACATGCCTTCCTGTCTGTGAAATAGCTCTTCCAGAGAGCTGTTTTTAGGCACTCTTCATTAATTAGCCATTCTACCACTTTGCCCCAGCGCAGGTGATCAAACGCCCCCCTGAAGTCCACAAACACACCGAGAACATAGTTCTCACTACTCTCACGCACCACCGATTTAACATTCATCTACGCATCTTCCACGCCGAGTCTTTTTCGAAACCCAAACTGTATATCCGATAGCCAACCCAGTGGCGGTTGAAGCCGATCCACCATAATCCGTTCCAGTACTTTACCAAGTATTGGTAGGAGGCAGATACCCCGATAAGAACGGGGGTCAGTCTTGATCTTATCAAGATACTTCAAGAGCACCACGACCCTAGCTATCTTCCGCGCGAGCGGAAAATAAGCTGCATAGAGGCATTTCTCGTAGATGGCCTCCAGGTACTCCGGAATGACTTTGTACAAGGCTTTGCACATCTCGCCAGTCAAACCATCGACACCCGGTGACCGTCTAGACCTGTCACTTGTGCTGGTGGCGTCTGCTGAACCGCCCTAGGAAAGAATTCGGCTAAGAGAACGTTCACACTGTCCCTCCATGTTGATGTCATAGTCTCACCAATACGGAGGGCGCTCACATCCACCTGCTTCTTCTTAGAGCGACAGATCCGATAGACATGACCCAATGGATCATCGCTATGGTCTGCCACAAACTCCCGCCAGTTATCCTCCTTCACGCGAACAAGCATACTTTTGTACTCATTCATACACCTATTGAAATCAGACCTGCGGTGGGCCAAGTGCTCAGAATTGGCCGCCCGAGCATGCTGAAACTTACGTCTCAGATGCCTGACCGACCGCCTCTTTGCACTCAGCTCACTCGTCCACCAATTCACCCTCCTCTGATTCACTCTCTCCCATTTCTAAAGCACACTATCATTCACACGCCAGACACACTCGTTAAGACGAGCAACATGGTCGTCCACATCCATACTTTCAAACTCACTAAGTGGCACTTCCGTGACCACTTCCCGAACATGGAAACCATAAGTCTCCCAGTTCACACCACAGGTGCGCCAACGCCTGTCACACACACCCGCCCTTTCATTCGTACTGTGGGCAGACACAGCCATCACAATTTGGATCAAATTGTGATCACTTATGCCCCACCCACCAAAGACATGCCGGCTGAAATCAAACACTGCCCCATTCACAAGCGTCACGTCAATATCACTCACCCCCGTCACTCAGGCCCGTCAAACGTGTACCATTCACTTGGTTCGTTGAGAACAACAATGTCTCGCGGAACCCATCATTCACTCATTGCCTCCCCCCTACTGTGGTTCTGGTAGACGGCAGAATGCCACGGTACCTCACTGAATCACAGCGGAGATGTGGCATTCGCATCCGCACCTATTAAGACAGGTGTGCCGCCTGCTAGACAGAACACCGTGTCAAGATAGTCCAAGTAGGGCTCTAGAGGCTCACCATACTTGCAGTAGACACTGCCCACACTCAATTTGCCAAAGTGACCTTGCACACTGACACAAACACCATATTCATTCGCACACACAACCATACAGTCCAGATGGACGTCATTCACAATTACAGCAGCATTTGCCCTGGGGTCAGGAAAGACCCGCATTGATGCAGGTATTCCCCGTACGACACCAGCACCAGGGCAATGGCACTGCCACATTCACACGTACACGCACCAAGTTCACACATAACGGCATATGCGCCCTGACAGTTTAACTGTACTGCCTGCAGACCCATCAATGACGAGCCTGCGCCCTGGCCAGAATTTGGCTGTACGCCGGACAGTCGGTGGACATCATATAATGCCCAGCCGGCTTGCCCCGAACGCGCTATTCTGGCAATGCAGCTCAACAAACGACAAACGTTCGCTTTCATTCTGCACTCTGCCTTTCTGCGGTCAAAGCTCAGACAGAAGGGACGAAAGAAAGCCTTCGCTCCCTTTCAACGCGACGTTAAATACCCCACCTACCGTCTACGGGCGACTCACCATGCGGTCGCCTTTCTTAAAGGCGGCCGGGCTTATCCGCTCTTTGAGGTTAAACTCATAGAGCTCTTTCATGAATTCACTCGGACAAATCTCAGAGTGAACCCCATGGACGACAACTCTCGGGCCCAGCTTCTCATTCGCGGCCACGTCAAGCCCAAGTTCGTGCAGTTTGGCGCTCTTGTTCAGCTTCACTGGTCCCCTGGTCAACAACGCGGCACAGCCGGCACCTCACCGCCAGCCGCAACGACGGACACACCCGCCTTCACGGCCGACGACTCAGCATCTTCTGCGCTCGTGCTGGCCTCACTCATTTCCTCTCCTCCTATAGTGTCGGCGGGCGAAGCCTCGTGCCCAAGCCTCTTACGAGGCGGCGACCGTACGTCCGTCGACACTGACTTCACGTCAGAAGACGTCAAGTCGGCGGTATCCCGACCAGACGACTCCCGGGCAGAGTCGCACGTCACACTTCCTTTGCGCTTAGGGCGCCCCATTCACCCACTACTTACACTAACAACTAACACTAGACTATTTGTTCTATTAAATCTACTTAGTATACAACAACAACAACAACACTCACGCAACTCAAGTAGTTGTACAACCGAATCCTACTTAGTTGACAGCTTTCTAAGTCTGGATCTTATCCAAATTAATTGCTTAACTCTTGTGTGCGCACCCACTTAAAACCTCATACTTGAACCCCCCATGGTCTGGCCAGACCATGGTGCAAAAAAGAGGATATTCGAGGATTATGCTGGCTAATATATTTTTTTATATTTTTGTTGATGAGTTTATATATATCTTAGTATGTGTGAGTGTTTGTCTGCGTATGTTTGTGTGTGTGTAGGTCTGTCAATAAAAACAAGAAAGTGTGAATACAATAATTTCTGTTGCTTGTTTACTTTTTATTTAGGTAAAAAGGTAAAATTATGCTTGATTTATAAAATAAACAGCGAATTTCAACTTCAATAAATAAATTTTGAAATTAAAAATATACGATAGTAAGGAAAAAAATTAAAAACGTAAAATACGTTGTTATGGATTTGCCTCAACTGCTTCACCAATGCAGTGGTTGCAGGGATATAATGCAGTATAATGACTCAAACACATTGAGATTTTATATTGGACATATACAAATCGTGTTTTGATATATCTAACACATTTTTATTTCTGGATTCCTTTCACTATTGACAATTATGCTTTGAAGTCGAAAAGGTAGCTGACTAATACACAACACTGCGAACTATTAGCTGTCAATAAGACAAAATATCTTCTAAAACATTCCGTTCAATCATAACATACTCAACATGTTACTGTTCATGCTGAACTGGTCTGATACCTCCAGCAACAAATGAATCCTCCATAAACTTTAAAAAGTGCAGGTGGTTCATTCAATTATCCCACAGAACTACGTATTCATTCAATGAGCCAATTGCGAGAATTATTTGCCTGTATAATTTGTATGCTTCCGAGTAAAACTTTAGTGATAAGTATTCAACATTTAAGGCAGGTTCTCACCTTGTGGATCCGAAAAAGTGAATTTTTTTTAGGAATTTTTTTTGAGAAAACGGTTAAAGATACAACGCTGAAAATTGTTTCTGGATATGAACACACATTTATTTAGAGAATACAATTTTTCAAATTGAATGAATCAAAAAAAGGGGGAGGGGGCGTCCATCAGTGGCGGCATGTCGGCGAGGAGGTGTCCCGCTACCGGAAGTGATTCCGTCAAAACCCGTGTACCGTGTACCGTATTATCTATTGAATGAACTAAGATCATGAAAAAAAAAATATAAATTAAAAAAGTTATGAGGTTTTGAAAAAAAAATTACGATTTTCGCATTTTTTTGTTCACTATTTATTTTATTAAATAAACAATTTTCAATATTTTTGGCTGATCGTAGTTCGTTTATTAGAAAAAACCCTAAGGAACATTTAGAAAAAATTTGGTGACGATTGGTTCATTCCAGCGCCTTCAATCACTTCCGTAAGGTCCGAAAATGTGGTTCTGAGAAAAACGCGTTTAAAGTTTAAAGCGCGCTTGGCCGGTGCTCTACACTGCTCTATGTAACGGCCTGTAACTTTTGCAATTTTTCAGATTTTGATCTGAAATTTCTGGAGCACATTTTTGAAACATATATCTACACGATAAGGCAAAAAAAAAATGTTTGTTTTTTTTTTCCACAAGGTGAGAACCTGCCTTAAGTTAAGCTTATTCAAACTATTTAATTAATGACTTAGAATAAATAAATAATTAAATATCTTAATTCTGTTGCTCTAAAGCTTTGGTTTTTGCTACAGCTGAAACTATTTTTTTTTAGAGAAATCGTCCTCTCTGATGTTACTCCAGCGTTGAAGTTCAAAAATAATGTACACCTTATCCTCGAAATAGCATTTGCTTCCTTCAATCTCTGTCACAGAAAATATACAATCCAATTGGTTAAAATCAGACACGACAAGAGCACAAATACTTCCATCGCTTCAGAAATGTAATTAAATTGACACCAAAAACACGAATATAACAGCGAATACAATGGATAAATATTAATTTTGAATGTGTTCAGACATTGTTTTCTAACAAAAATCATAATTTACTAACCTAAAAGAAAATAAAAGCCAAGGCGAGTGAAAAACATTTGGACCACGTACATTTTGCGCTAGCTAACTCATGTCACTATTAACGAGATGGCACGAAAAAAGTGCTTCAAATCGGGTCAGATGGAAAAACCTAGTTGCAGCCCTATGCTCCGTAGAGAACTGAATAAGGAACAAACGAAAAAAAATATTTATAAACAATTCTGACACTAATTACATCGAAAATAACAAAAAAAACTGAAAATAACAGGCAACTTTGTATGAAAATACACCATGGTCTGGCCAGACCATAGGGGGTTCAACGAAGGGGTATAAATACGTTTTGCACGATTCTCGCCTTGTTTTTGTAAAGAGTTTGTTCATGTATTGGTTTTTGTGCTTAGAAAGGATCAGTTGAGGATATCATGAAATATGAACCCGATAGCTTTACTACAACCTTACTAAAAGTGGACCCAAAGTTCAATATGTTCTGGCCAGACCTGGGTGCGCACACAAGGGTTAAAAAATGAACTACTTAGAATTCTCGATCTTGTCTTCATAAATGATAACATGAATTTTGTATTGAACGAATGCCTCGACCCATTGTCAAGGTCTAGCTTACACCACGTACCGCTTGTTATTCTATTAGAGTTCTACGACTTCAAAGGTCTTAGTGGTAACAATCAATCTAATAAGTTTTGCTTTAAACGCTGCAATTTTGATGTTGTTAATGAGGAAATTTCTGTTTTAGATTGGGATTCGTTATTTGCTCATGCTAGTGTTGCCAAATGTTTTGATATATTTGAATTTAAGATTAGTGATATTTGCATTAGGAATATACCACGTACAATTAAGAAATGCTATAGTATTCCGTGGCCGCCGTGGCTCAGTTGGTTAGTGCGCGGTCCAGTGAGTCGCATGCAGAGCGACGCAAGTTCGAATACTGCATGCAGTAACACCTAAAAAAATAACGGGAAACTCGTTTTCTCTTTCGGTGGCTGTCCTCTCAGCTGGAAATGGCAAACCTCTGAGAGTAAAAATTGCCTATGAAAAAGCTCCCAACCTGCCGTTCGGAACCGGCAAAAAACTGTAGGTCCCTTCCACCCGCGTACAAATTCACACGCACAACACGGGTGGCTGCGGGAAGCTAGGCCTTAGTCTTGCGTAAGCGGGCTGTCGTGCCAATCAATTAAAATTATTATAGTATTCCTTAGTACACCAAAGAGTTAAAAAAGCTAAAGAATTTGAGAAATAAATTTTATAAAAAGTTCAAATCTTCAAACTCTCTACTTTATAGAGATAAATTCCGTCGCTATTCGATGGAGTTTAAATCCTTGAGTAAAGTCCTTCAACGTAATTATGTTCGTAAATTCGAGTCAGATATTAAATCAAATCCGAAGGCATTCTGCCATTATGTCAAGTCAAAAAAGTCGTGCTCAAGTATTCCTTCTGAAGTGTTTTACAATGGTAAGCATGCTTCTTCCCCCCTGGAAGCAGCTAAATCTCTTTGCGGATTTTTTCCGAGCTAATTTTGAACCTGTCACTAATTTAGTGGATGTCAAACCGAACGTTAATTCCCCCATTAACTTTGGTTCGCTCTCTCTATCCCTTGACGATGTTTTGGATGGTATTCGGTTTATCAAAAACTCTTCTAATATGGATAATTATGGTCTGTCTCCCTATCTCCTTAAGAATTGCTTTGCTTTTGCCTATTCACTTCTTTTAATTTTCAATAAATCCCTCCAAACAGGTGAATTTATTGATGCTTGGAAGGTCACTTTTATTACGCCCATTTTCAAAAGTGGCAATAAGAACGACATTTCGAACTATAGGCCTATTTCAAAACTGACGGTGGTCTCAAAGTTATTTGAATACATTGTCAAACAAAAATTGTTTTTTACAGTAAAGCGTTTCATTTGCAATAACCAACATGGCTTTATGACCGGCAGATCAACAGTCACAAACCTGGCGGTTTTCTCGGAATTTTGTAAGTCCGCTTTAAATGATCGTCTTCAAGTTGATACTGTATATACTGACTTCTCGAAAGCTTTCGACAAAGTGAGTCACTCTATCTTAGTTTAAAAACTGGCTAGTTTGGGATTTCATTCCACTTTCTTACTGTGGGTTAAATCGTACCTCTCCCTCCGTAACTGTGCAGTTGTTGTTGACAACACTTACTCCCAATCCTTTGTTGCCTCATCCGGTGTCCCCTAAGGAAGTATTCTTGGTCCCTTGCTCTTTGTCATTTTTATCAATGATATCTCTGAATGCTTTAAGTTTTCGAAATTCCTCTTGAATGCGGATGATTTGAAAATCTTTAATCGTGTTGCGAGCACTTCTGACTCGGCTAAGCTCCAATCTGATCTCAACAATGTAGTTGCCTGGTGTCATCAAAATCAATTGCTGCTAAATATTAGTAAGTGTTCTCATGTGTCCTTCTCCAAATCCCGTTCCGTAATTCCTACTTCCTATTTCATTCATGGTTCGCGAGTAAAAACTTCCTATGAAATCTCTGATCTTGGTGTTGTTTTTGACTCCAAATTCTTATTTCATAGTCATAGTTCTTATTTCATAGTCATAGTTACACCATTGCCAAGTCCTATTCTTTACTAGCCTTCATTCGGCGCTTTGGTTCTGATTTCACTGACCCATATACTCTGAAATTACTTGACAATTCTCTGGTACGGTCTAAGTTGGAATACGCCGTCTTTATTTGGAGACCGTATCATGTTTGTCATATCAATAGACTCGAACGCATTCAGAAATCGTTTGTGCGATTTGCATTAGGATCGTTGAATTTTGTCGATCCTATTCCTTCTTATGATGCAAGATGTCTGTTAATAAACTTAAAATCGCTACACAGTAGGACGGTTATCCTTTCACTTTCCTTTGTTTTCGACATTATTAGTGGAGTGATTGATTCCCCATGCCTGCTTGAGCGCATTTTCTTTCATATTCCTACTAGAAGTCTTTGGAGTAATGATATATTCAAACTTGAATGCGTCAGAACTGTGTACGCTTCCCATGCTCCCATATATAGAGCCTTGAAAGAACTGGATTCGCTCCCAAATTCTTTGGCAATTGACTTTTCAATTTCTAAAAATTGCTTTAAGCTAATATAAAATGAATTAATTACATAGTAATTAACAGTAATGGTCTCACTAGTTCTACATAATCTGTAAGGAATACTGTATTTCTAGATTATTTAATTAAATAAATAAATAAATAAACAACTACTATACACACTGCGCTCAAGCACTTGCACAAACAATGCAGACAGGCCACCTAACGGCAACCTGTTTACACTTTTGTGTACAACAACCATCTACACACAAGTAACCTACGGTAACTTGTTTACGCAAAATGCGCAACAACAAATGGCCACAAGTTACCAACGGTAACTTGTTTACATAAATGTACTCACAATACACCGCTATTCGGGCACACTGAATCGCACACTGTATATTCGCACTGAGAAAATCACTCACAAACACGTCCGTTCGCACTGGCGTCTAAATCGACACTGAATCAATTCCTTCAGTCGAAGGGTATGACCCAGTTTCATTGATGTGCGATTTACAGTTCCAAAGTTGCGTGGAAAGTTTGAGTCAAAAAAATGTTCCACATCTACGGGAGGACAATATACATAATTTTAATGCTATCCGTCTTATTATTTCGAAGCTATTCCACATTAAAAGTTTGGGATGTATGCCCCTCGTCCGGTATTAAACTCATTCCCCTATCGAAGGACATGTCTAAATTGTAAGTCTGTGCCAAATGCCATTGATATCTGACCTGAAGTATCCAAAGCATTTGGGTCGCTTAAAAAGTGCAACACCTCTTGTCCAAACCTTATGAAAATTTACCAGCAAAACGACATACCTAAGCCCCTGTACTTCTTATTCTAAAGATATTCCATATTAAAAATTTAGGTTGCATGGGAGGTGCCACGCCCACCTGTCGGGTCGTATTCACCCTATGGAGTTTACTGAGCTTTAGTTAAGACGAATATTTCGTGAAAGATTCAGCTCAATTGGCCGTCTAGTTTTTGAGTTTGAGTGTCGTGTGACCAACAAACAAACAAACAGACATTAATTTTTATATATATACGTTTATATATATACCTATCTTCAAACAAAACTTTCTCAAAACCTACCTCAAAAAATTAAAAAGCCTTAAACACGAAGCCTTCATTGTACAAAACTGATTAATAACACTGTGCGTGAAATTTACCCTCAAAAATTGCAACAAGCGGGGGACTTATTTTACCTTAGTAATGGATTTTTTCGGGAAAAAATCCGTTAAAACAAAATTTTTATAAAAAAAATGTTTTTTTCGCTTAAAACTTTTTATTAGTACATCTTACGTATCGAATTTTGCACATCAAAAGAAAGGTATGAAAAATACCTTTCGTTTGATACCCATATCGTGTAAATCAGTTGGAGATTAATTGAGTTTTTTGATGAGAGCTTTGAAGTTTGACCCCGAGCCACGCCTTTTATGAGCGTTTTCCAGGCAAAATTTTTAGTTTGTTAGATGCAGGAGCCAACCCTCTATATAAAAGCATACTCATTTTTTTCACGAGGGTTCGCTATACTGCATTTATGCCTCGACAAAAGTGCGGATTTTGGGATATTTTTGTCGAAAACACAGTTTTAATGTATTTGTTTTGGATTGGTGCCTCAAACAAATTTCTTGGTCGTCAAAATATCTACAAACGTGCCGAAGACAGTAAAGCAATATTCGCAACGATTTAGGACCAATTAGCATTTAAACGTTCGAAGACTTAAGCGACGAACTCGACTGAAATGAGCAAAATTCAAAGTCGGATTTCTCTTAAACTAGAGCCAACCCAGCCAAACGCCTGGTGGATCTCAACTCAGTACACCTATAGAAAAGTCGGTCAGTAGGTCCCCCGCTTGGTGCAATTTTTTAGGCTGGCACGACAGCCCGATACCGCGACTAAGGCCTAGCTACCCGCAACCATCCGTGTTGTGCGTGCGAATTTTTACAAGGTTGAAAGGGACCTACAGTTTTATGCCGATTCCGAACGGCGAGTTGGGAGCTGAGAGGACAGGCGCCGAAGAAAAAAAAATTTTTTTTCGGTGTTAGCAGCAACGGAGTCTTCAACCTATAGGCGGTGCTACGCCCTGTTATCCAATACTTACACCAAGCAACATGAAGTAATATAGAACACGCATCTCATACAAGCAAACGCGTTGTATGGCGGGTACTGCTGGTAGTACCCTCTGTTATTGACAGCAGAACCCTCTGTTACTAACAGAAGAATTCTCTGAAACTTCAGCGTGACATGTGAGTAGAAGTCGCTTCTGTACTCATTCGTATTCTCGCTGGTTGCGCCAGTTCAGTAGCTTACGTAAGAGGGAAGCATTAAGGGGTCAACCCCCCCCCCCCAAATATTTGTACCTTGCAAAAATTTTAGTTACCAAAAATTGTTTCAAATGGCATTGGTCTTGAAAGTTGTGAACGTAAGTACCCCTCATAATGAAATCCTATGAACGTCAGTTGATAAACATAACGATGAACGCTGCTTTTGTTGTTGGGCCGAGTAGCATTAATAGAGTAAGTTCGGGTAATGTGATATGGTCAGGTAAAGTGATATAATGGCTTATTTCACAAGTGCTTTTTCAAAATTAACCTTTTTAAAACATCATAGCAGCTAAAAAACTCATGCTGCTTGATTTTGGATGTGTTTGCTTAAATAGTTTACAGTCAGTGTGATGAAGTGCTTTGAGTAGGCTTGCACAAGTTTTTAAGTCTAAAAGGTAAAAAAGTATTATTAGAATGTTCGAGGTCAATCAAAAGTAAACCAGTGATATCGATTATGAGTTTGCACGGCACGCTCTTCTTAACAAAATTTTTATTTTATTTTTTTTTCGAAAAAAGTCAATTTCGGGTAATACGAATTAGTACATCACAGTACTCGAAATTATTACAGCAGTACTATTTGTATACAGAAATGTATATACAGTTTGTCAAGAAAGTGTTTGACAAAGGGAAATAATTGCATTTTCTATCTTTCCTTTAAAAAATTACGACATTTTGGGAATGTTTTTGATTTTTTTATTGCATTTAAATAAATAAAGTGTTTTCAAACAAATAGTAACAAAAGTAAGCATTTGCAAAAAATATTAGCAAAAAAAGCAGTAACAAAAACCACGGGTATTCAAAAATTCACTTGTCAAGAAAGTGTTTTTACATATGGGCATCTCCCAAAAAAGGTCCACCACGAGTGAAAAATTCAAATTGCTCAGAAAAACTTTCTATTATCCAATAATACAGCTTAAATATCTATATTTTATAAATGTAAAAGAATTTTTAATTTTTTTTAATTTTTGACCGAAATATACTACTTTAAAAGAAAACAAAATTTTTCTGAGCCTTTTCACGAATTATATGCACAGTTTGTCTTTCCGTTTTTATCTTATTCAAGTAATATTATATTTTTCTTGTAATGCAAAAGTTTTCTACTAACAACAATCTTATGTATTAGAGAAAGCGAGAGAAAGTGGAGTTCGAAGAACGGAAGTTTTTTTAGTTTGCTTCTTCCTGTATCCTATTGTCGCGTCCGTGCCCAAAAAACCTTATTAGTTGTTGCCATTAGTGGACAAACTTTTCAAATGCAAGTAGCTGTCAGTTTTTAAATAGGTGCATTGTTCCCGTTAGGAAAATATAATAATTGGTTCCCGGCAAAATCGGAAAAAAATTTTATGGGTGTTTAAAATTTGTCGCGTCCGTAACCGGAAGCTCTGAATCGATTCGATTGTTATTCGATTTCCGGTAAATTTCCGCATTTCTTGAGATACATTTTTTTTTTCAAAATATTGACTCTCATTGAACATTTTAGCAATAAAATACAAGAAAATATCAAAAAAATAATTTTGGTTGAGAATAACAGCTTCATCAATTTTGTACGATATATCGTACAATGGTCCGCAAAGGAGTAAAAATGCATGAAACTTTTTTTTCGTTTTTTTTAATTTTATGAACAATTCATTGGCTTATTTGATAAGAAAATATAAATGTAACAACAAAAATCAAAACGTGATTTCATTTTGATCGAAAACTATATAAATTATATATTTAAACAATTGAGTAACATCTATAAGGCCTTATAAAACCGTTATTGCTGTTGCAAAGCCCTTTTCCCCTCAATAAAACCAGTGAAACACAAAATCGTTAAGTAATTGTTATTTCTGAATAGAAATAGTCGATTAGTCGAATTTAATTAGTCATACGATTTAGTGATGGGCGTGGTATTCAAGCAAACAGAAAAATTCTGTTACCAAATCCATAACTTAAAAAAAAATGCTAACATCACTTGCAACCTTTGCCCGCCATTTGTACGATAAATCGTACAAAGCTTTGCAACCCTTGTGTGATTTGTACGATATATCGTACAATTTTTTAAAGGCTCGGGAAAATATTTAGAAGCAAAAATTGTTAAATTTAATAAGTTTTGTAAATCAACTGAGATTCAAACTTTGAACTTGTTTGTCTTTTTGCTACTAAAAAGTATTACATATTTAAAAATTCCTCCGCAGAAGCATCGCATCGCCAAATTCTTGCAAAGAACTGCTTACAAATCGCACTCACACTGTATAGCCGCGGCTATTGTGGTTTATATTTTCAAACAGAATGGTAAAACATAACCTCCTTAATAAGAATTTAAAAGCCGTTTCATAAAAAAAACGTTCGCTGTCAAAAAAAAATCTTTAAAAAAAATTGTACGATATATCATACAAATTTCCGGAAAGGGTTGATGAAAAATACTGTACAAATAATTAATATAATATAATTTAATTAATTTATTAAGTTATTTCTAAAACCAGTTTGCTGCGATGTGATGAATGAAAGGTGCATTGCTAATGATTGTAAGAGCTGTGTGCGCGATATTAAACGCGATCTAATTTCAATAGAGTTCCTCAGGAAAATTAACCCTTCGCTGCATGGCATTGCATATATGCAATGTTAACTTTTCATAGATTTGGAAACTTTTCTATTCAGCATTTTACAGTTGTTCATTCCTCAGCTGCATCTTTTATGTTAAAACAATTGATTACTAACGGAATTTTGCGATTAACATTGAAAGTATGCGCAAAAGAATCGAAAAAGCAGCAAGTGTTTCGATTTGGTGAACTAATTTTGGTTATTGATGGCGATGGTGATATGGTGATCGCCGTCGCTCAGCTGTTTAGTGCGTTGAATTACGAGTATAGAGTGACGTCTGACCTCTGTTCGACTCCCCGTAGTTGTCAACAGTAAAATATTGATAAAACCGACTTTCATTTCGGCGGTAGCGCTCTCACCAGGATACGGAACATGGCCGTAAAACTTCTTTCCTAGATACAGGAATTCAACAAAATTTCATTTTTACCATCAGAACTTAACAAGCAACAAGAATTATATAACAAAAAAGTTTTTTCTTCACGGAAATTAAATCATGCAACGAAGGGTTAAATAAACCACACTAAGAACTTTTAACTTTGATTTTTCCTTATTTTGATTGCTGTAACTTGAATTTAACTTGTTATGTGTTCTTTTCATTAAAAGTTGAAGTGTTATAATGAAAACGATTACTGTATTTAGTAAGGGGAATACCCTTGGAAAAATTTGTCGCGTCCGTGATGTCGCGTCCGTATTCATGATATACCTAATTAAAAAAAGGTAAGACAAAATTCTCATATTTCATAAGTCTACGAAGAAAAGTTATCCTTTGACCTTCATTTGCATGTATATATATAAAAAAAAAGTTCCCAAAAATCGCTAAATTTTGTATATTTCTATAAGAGCTTCAAAAAAACTTCTTTTTTTTTGTCGCGTCCGTTTCATTGCATAATTGCTTTTTATTTTGTACTAATTTGTACTAAATCTTTCAAATATATTTCTAAAATGTAGCACCATTTCAGCGCGTTAGAACACTAAAAAAACATATCGACTTTTTGTGTTTCTTTCTTGTTTTTGGTGTAATTGAAAGCGTGTGAATGTCGCGTCCGTGCCACTGGGACATGCCCATATAACATTTTATAAGTATACGAATCAAAAATGAGCAAATATTAATATGTTACTATTAATATTTTGTGTGGCCACCTTTGGCATCTATAACGACTTGCAGTCTTCTTTTCATGGAATATACTAACTCCATTACACTATATTCGTGTGGTATTTTCTGCCATTCATCTACTATTGCTTTTTTAAGCTGCTCACGGGTTTTCGGGAGTCTTTTCGCCACTTTTTTTTAAATAAGCCCAATTTTCGATAGGGTTCAAGTCTGGACTTTGGGCAGGATTGTCCAATACCTTGCCGCAATTGTACAGAAGTCACAACCTAACTACATGTGATTTGTGTTTTGGGTCATTGTCCTGATAAAACTTGAAATTTGGATTGTTATTAGCAATAAGGTTAAATTTTTGGGCACTGTTTATCAAATGGCATTTCAGAATCTGCAAATATTGTTGTGCTTCCATGGTATTTTCAATAAATGCTAACTCTCCTACCCTTTTGCTTGAAATGCATCCCACATCATGACTGATAATTGACCAAACTTCACTGTTGGAATTACACTGAATTATACGATTTTCCAATGCTTTTAGAGACTGCCGCCATACATTATTGGGGCCGTCGTTTTATTACATCATAATTTTGGTTTCGTCGCAAAATATGGTCATTTGGCTTGGAAATTAGAGCTGGAAAAAACATCGATGCTACTATCGATACATCGATGTTTTCGTATATTCTGAAAACATCGATGTTTGGCTACCACTGTACCACGATATTTCTTTGCGTAGCTGAACGAAAAGCATGTAAGTAAAATTATTATTGAAACGATGAGGCACTCTGTGCTGTGCATGAATGTTTTTCCAAGCATACTTTTAGGCATGCACTGTAGAGTACGGCAAACTTTCTATAATTCCTTTGCTACAATATGGCGAAGATGGTTCGCGAAAGGTGATGAGCTTTGCTAGAAAAATCGAGATAGAAAGTACAACTGGAATGTGCAAGAAACTTCGGCGCGATAAGAAAACTAGTATAAAAGCAGCATTGTGCAGCGCAAGGGGTCGAGTCTTAGTTGAATAAGCAAAGTGGTAATAAGTGTGGATACACGCAAAGTGTAAATCTGTAAATAAAGTGATTGTTGGTTTCTGACTGCGTTTTGCGCTGAGTAATTGAATTTGTTTTATTTTCAAGCACAATCCGAAACGAACCTGAATTTTCGTAACAATTTTGTTTTTTTTTGGCCTGAAACATATTTCTTTCTGCAGAATTTATTAGTAGCAGCTTACGGCGGTGTTTGTTGAGGGTGGTTGTGGGTTGCTTCGAGTACATGTACATATGTGTGTGACTGATTGTACATATATGAAAATATGGTACGTGTTCCAAACATGTTTGGTTTACTAATGTGTTTGTTTTTGCAATTATAGTAACAAAATCTAAGGAAATCAAACTTCCTGATGTTTCCAGCCCAAAACGGAAAAAGATAGTATCTCTGTGATGTGGCAATTTTTTAAAAGGGCGAAGGAACCTAATGTGGCGATTTGTAAACAGTGCGGAAATCAGTATAAAACAGGTGGCAACACAACGAACCTGATGGACCACCTAAAGCGTATTCATCCGAATATAATAAAAGATCAAAAAAGTGAATTGGATTTTGGCATAAATCAATTGTTAGAAAAAAAAACTCGTCGTATCCAAATGATTCAGCAAAAAAGTTAAAATTAGATAAAATGGTCATGCAAATGATTGCTTCGGATGTGCAGCCGTTCAATATTGTAAACGACTCCGGTTTCCGCAGGCTTGTAAACGAGCTGGATCCAAGGCACCATATACCGAGCAAGACACACCTTCGAAATGTTGTACTGAACAACGAATACAACGAATTAAAACAAAAAGTTCAAATTGAAATTAAATGTGTTGACCATGTTGCCATAACAACAGATGCCTGGACATCTAAAGCCAACTAAGGCTATCTTACTGTAACTTGCCACTTCATTAATAACCAGTTTGAACCAAAATCAGCAGTTTTATCAACTCAAAAACTTTTATCGTCAACAAATCATACGGCTGCGAATATTGCAGGCTTTCTTCGATAGTGACAGATAATGATACATCAATGAGAAAGGCGTGCGAGATACTGAAAATCAAAAATTTTCCTTGCTTTGCACAAACATTGAACTTGCTGGTACAAGATCTTCTGAAGCAAAGTTTTTTAAGCGAAATCCTTTTAAAAAGCAAGCGTATCGTGGCATTTTTTAAAAGTAGCACAATACCTTACGAGAAATTTAAGATAGCTCAGGGCGTTGACAATCCCTATGGTTTAATCCAGGAGGTGGCTACACGATGGAGTAGTGCGTTTCAACTGTTGCAACGCATTGTAATTACCAACGAGTCTATTTCGACCACACTTTTAAGCATTCAAAAGGCCCCGCAGCCATTATCTGCAGACGAAATAAGCACGATAAACGAACTTGTTAAAATACTGCGCCCGTTCCATGATGCCATCAGTTCTATTTCTGCGGATAAAAGAGTAACCATATCCATTGTAATTCCACTTATCTGCGAATTACATAAGGGATTAAATGATATACATAACTTGGAAGCGTCAGAGGCTATAGCTGCACTGAACTATGTTAAAGATCGTTTACCTGCACGCACCTGTTTCCAGTACAAAACAAGAACAATAACCATGATTGCTACCATTGTCGATCCGCGATTCAAAAATGATGGGTTTTTAACAGCGTCGAACGCCGAACAAACTGTAAAAGCCTTAGAGGAGGAACTGTTCAATGAAGTGTCCAAAAATCCGCTTACCTCCCAACCAGCACCACCAACAGAACCAAAGCGTTTCTCCTTTATGAAAGATAAAATGCAAAGAAAAATCGTATCTTCCAAGACTGACGCTATTATTCTTATAAGACAGCATTTGGAAAAACAAATCGCAGCAGAGGAATCCAATCCCTTGGACTATTGGAAGGTAAGAAGAAGTTAGTTTTATGTATTTACAAAAATATTAAAAATATTATTTTTAGGAATGCAGTGAGGATATGTAATAATAATAATAATAATTGACTGGCACGACAGCCCGCTTACGCGAGACTAAGGCCTAGCTTCCACCGAAAGAGAAAACGAGTTTCCCGTTATTTTTTTTTTAGGTGTTATAACAGGCAGTATTTGAACCTGCGGTTGCTGCCTTTGACTCGCACTAACCAACTGAACCACGGCGGCTGCCGTATGGTGAGGATATGTTGGCTTTCAAAAATTTAGCAAAAAAGTTCCTTTGCGCCCCAGCATCGTCGTGCGAATCTGCAAAGCGGGACAGATGCCCGCTCAAATGTAATGTTGTTAACAAACTTTTGTTTTTAAACAAAAACCAAAAATTGTTTGTTCTCTGAATTTTTTTTAAATATCAATAAGGGCCTTGTGCATAAATATTTATAATTCATGACTTGTTCCTTAAGTTTAATGAATGTAAAATTAATGAAAATGTTTTGAAATAAAATTGTTTATTTTCAATTACTCTTTTGCAATAGTACACTATGATCAATAAGCACCGGGATTGTGTCAAAATAACAAATTTTTTTTATTCTTCTGGTAAATTTATTTTATCCCCTTCAAAATAAGCCCCATCTGATGCAATACACATATGCCAACACTTAATCCAATCGTCCATGGTAAGCCGAAGCAGGTATGGCCTTCAGCTCTCGCGTCGCATTTACTTTTATGACCTCTATGGACTCAAATCTCTTTCCACGATGCGGTAACTTGAGTCGAGAGAACAGGAAAAAGTCACATGGTGCCATATCTGGAGAATAGGGAGCCTGATCGATGATATTCACACTGTGTTTGTTCAAATAATCGCGAATAATGTGTGCTTTGTGAGACGGCGCAAAATTATCCATTATAAAATGCGACGAAGTACAAAAAGTTGACTGACGCTAACAGCTGCCAAACAAAAACTAATGATGCAATCCCGCTCAGTCGACTGTCGACTGTCATCCGGAACGGACGTTTTCTTTTTGTGCTCCGCTATGACATTGTGCTCTAAGTGCAAGTTGCATTGCAGTGCTATTGACTTGGTGTCGTGTGGCATGCTCTGAGTGGCACCTTAAATGTGCAAATGTCAGTAGGGAGGCTGCAGAGATTATCAACATAAATCACCATATAATTTTCTGCTGTGAGTTGTGCTTCAGTAAATCAAGACCTGCCTGCCCATCCGTTGTGCCGTTGCTGCTGGAGAAGCTGAGCGGAGTTCGTGCTCTCATTGACTCGCTAGCGGTACCCCAATCGGGAAAGATTTGTGCCGACAACTTGAGTACCAATTCAACGACTGCGATCAAGCCGACACCAGCCGTCTCTCGCCTCACTCGCTCTAAAGCTGCGGACGCTCGCATCGCGGCATCAAACTTGGCTGTTGATGTCGCGCGCTCGCCTTTGCTGAGAACTTCTAACAAGAAAACTGGAAGAACTTTGCCGCCTTCACCTAACACTACTCTCGCTGCTAATTCTGCTACTACTAGCGCAGCCGCTGCTGTCAAAGTTGGTGCCGCCACTGTAAACGCCACTGCTGCTAATGTTAACGCTCCTGCCGTCAAGAACGCCGCCGCCAATGTAAACGCTGCAGTCTCTGTTAACACTGCTACGACTTCTACTGCACGTGCTAATGCTGCGACTGCTGATGTGAACGCTCCTGCTAACAAGAACGCTGCTATTGATATGATCGCTGCTGCGAGCGCTGCTGTGCTTGCTAAAGAAGTCACTGCTGCTGACGCTATTGCTACCGCTGCTATAAGTGCAGTTGCACCCGCATCCCCAGTAGTATGTGTGGTTCCTGATGCTGCTTCTCTCTTTTCCAACGCTGTCGCCCATTCTCCAGCCGCTAACTCGCCGCCTCAACCATCATCTGCTGCCTCTCTTATTACTGACGCTCGTTCGTCGCTCGCTTCGGTTGCTGAGCCGCCCAATGACTCTAATGCTTGGGTCACTGTGCGCGACAAAAAGCGGAATAAAGAAAAGCTGGTTGTTGTTGGATCCAATGAGAACTCGGGCCTTGAGGTTGCCGTGAGGAAGAAGTGGCTGCATTTGTCATCATTTTTACCATCAGTCACAGAAGAGAACCTAATTGATTATGTGGCTTGTCAGACATGTATTGACAGGCAGCATCTCTCTTGCTATAAATTAGTTAAGAATGGTGTGCCTTCAGACTCGCTTAAACACATAAATTTTAAATTAGGCGTTACTTCATCTTTTTACACTAAGCTTCTCAATCCCGCAGTTTGGCCAGCTAACGTTAAGGTGCGCTCTTTTCGTTTTTTTCCGCGAATAGAGTTCCCGCCGCCAAGTGCCTAGCACGCTCTTCAGATGCTTTGTCTTTTCCTGTAATTGGTAACCCAGTCAATGGTAGCTCACAGTTATCTGATAAGCCTGGTAGTTTAAGTAATCATTTAAATATCTATTATCAAAATGTATCCGGTATGAGAACAAAGGCTGATCAAGTGCGATTGTTGAGCTCTTCACTGGATTACGATGTCTTTGTAATCACCGAGTCTTGGCTTAATTCTACATTTTTTGATTCGGAATTTTTTGACCCGCACCTTTATAATGTGTTCAGGAAGGATAGAGACTCTCTCAAAACGGGTCTTAATAGGGGTGGTGGTGTTTTGATTGCTATCAAACGTAATCTACACTCAGCATTGCTGCCACTTGTGAACAATGATTCCCTGTTGGATCAACTTTGTGTTCAAGTCAGGGGAGCGACCGGCCTGCTCTTCATTTGCGTATCGCATATTCCTCCGAATAGTAGTGATACTTTATACAAATTACATGTCGACAATGTTTCGGCATTGCAAGCTCGGATTGGTGAAAACCAGCTGTGCGTTTTAGGTGATTTCAATCTTGGTAGTATTACATGGTCCCATATGGGTAACTCTGTTGCTCTGACTCCCTCAAATGTTCACTGCGTGCACGAAATTTGCTTAATTGATAGTTTTCTTAGCTTTGGGTTGCTCCAGATCAATGCCCATCCTAATAAACTTAATCGTTTTTTGGATTTGGTTTTTATCACGAGTAACCTTAACTCAAATATTGTCGAATGCAGCTCGCCTATTTCGCAGGCATGTTTGCATCACACACCGCTTGTTATCAATCTTGAATTCTATGAGTTCGTTAATGCCCCTTCAAGTTCAAGGCCTATTTCTTTTAATTACAAGCTCTGTGACTTCGATGCATTGAACAATTTGTTCCTTGACGTGCATTGGGAGGAAATACTGTCCAATGGCGACATTGCTACTTGTTTTTCTACATTTAAATCTCTAGTTTTTGACCTTTGCCTGAAGTCGATCCCTATCTTCCCTGGGAAAGTTCATAAACTGCCGTGGGTTACAAAGGAACTTAAGAAACTGAAAAATTTAAGAAATAAATATTATAAAAAGTTCAAGGCAACTAAGTGTCCCATCTACTTCAGTTACTATCAATCACATCTTAAAAGTTACAACAAGTTGGCTAAGTCGCTGTACAACAGTTACATTCGTAACTATGAAGTTGGCATCAAAAGTAATCCAAAACTCTTTTGGAATTTTGTTAAGTCAAAAAAATTAATAATAATAATAATAATAATAATTGATTGGCACGACAGCCCGCTTACGCGAGACTAAGGCCTAGCTTCCCGCAACCACCCGTGTTGTGCGTGTGAATTTTGTACGCGGGTGGAAGGGACCTACAGTTTTATGCCGGTTCCGAACGGCAGGTTGGGAGCTTTTTCATAGGCAATTTTTACTCTCAGAGGTTTGCCATTTCCAGCTGAGAGGACAGCCACCGAAAGAGAAAACGAGTTTCCCGTTATTTTTTTTAGGTGTTACTACATGCAGAATTCGAACATGCGTCGCTCTGCATGCGACTCGTTGGACCGCGCACTAACCAACTGAGCCACGGCGGCTGCAAAAAAACTGCTGTCAAAAAAATTGGTTTCCGATATTCCGTCCTCGGTATTTTTCACGGACAAAGTCGCCGAAACCGCGGATGATGCCGCTAACTTATTCGCACAGTTTTTCAGCTCAAATTTTGTGATACAAACGCTGTTTTGGCTGACACCTTTTATCCCGACTCCTTGTTTTCCTTTGGGTCGTTGACTTTAACCGCCGACGATGTCAAATGGGGCATCAACAATCTTAAATTTTCAATGCGTAAGGATACAGATGGGTTTTCCTCTGTGCTCTTAAAGAATTGTAGCTCTCTTGTTGAGCCGTTACTACTGATCTTTAACAAATCCCTTTCTTCTGGGATTTTTATAGATGAGTGGAAAAAAGCAACAATAACTCCAATATTCAAGAGTGGCAACAAAAATGATATCGCAAATTATAGACCCATCTCGAAACTCACATCGGTGTCTAAACTTTTTGAATGCATAGTCAATGAAAAACTAAGGTTTTGCGTCAACAGTGCAATATGCCAAAACCAGCACGGTTTTGTTAGGGGCAGATCAACTGTCTCCAATCTCGCGATTTTTGTCGAAGATTGTCTGTCTGCTTTTCAGAAAGGAAGTCAAGTAGATACTATTTACACGGATTTTGCTAAAGCCTTTGACAGAGTTTGTCATGCAATTCTGATTTCTAAACTAAATTGCATGGGCTTTCACTCATCATTTCTTGATTGGGTGAAATCATACCTTTCCAATAGACAGTGTGTTGTGACTGTTGATAATCACCTTTCTCAGCCGTTTGTTGCTAGTTCCGGCGTTCCTCAAGGTAGCATACTTGGTCCTCTGTTGTTTGTTTTATTTATTAATGACATTGGCTCCTGCTTTTCGTTTGCAAAATTTCTTCTATATGCGGATGATCTGAAGATTTATGCTGCGATTAATACTACGGCTGACTCCCTGGCACTCCAGGCTGACCTAGATAGAGTTCAATCGTGGTGTACGAGAAATCACCTTTTCTTAAATATAAGTAAGTGTTTTCATGTATCTTTTTCTAGGAAACACAGCCCTCTGCACTTGTCCTACTTCCTGTCGGGCTCACTGTTGCAGTCAGTCCAAGAAATCAAAGATTTAGGTGTGTTTTTCGACACAAAACTTTGTTTCTCTAGCCATATCGATTTCATTATTTCCAAAGCATATGCCATGTTGGGGTTCGTTCGTCGGAATAGTACGTCATTCTCTGACCCATATACGTTCAAACTGTTGTTCACGGCTTTCGTCAGATCAAGGCTGGAATATGCTTCATTTATATGGAGGTCATACACAAATGACTCACATTAATCGCATTGAGCGCATCCAGAAGGTTTTTATGCGGTTCGCTCTAAGGTCGCTGAACTTTACCGAACCGTTGCCTTCATATCTTTCCCGCTTTCGCCTTATAAACTTATTAAGTCTAAACGCTAGGCGAACCTATCTTGCGTGTTCTTTCATTGTTGGGTTATTAAAGGGGTCTATTAATTGCCCGCCCCTTTTGAGTAAAGTGGCTTTCAATGTCCCTACACGTAACCTACGGCACATAGGGACTTTCTACCTCAGCTTTTACAGGTCGAACTATGCGAGGAATGCGCCTCTGAGTAGAGCCCTTGCGGAACTAAATAGTGTAACCGACTTTGACATTTCGTTTCCCAAGGAGACATTGTTAAATTTAATTTAAAATTTGACACAGATGTCAGTTAAGGTCCTACCGACCTAAAAAAACCTGCATCGGGCAACGGCGGAAAATTTAAAATACACAGTCCCGGTACTTATTGATCATAGTGTATACAAAAAAAGTTAATATAAATCTGTCTTTAATTGTAAGTGGTTTTAAAAATAAAATGAAAAACCTCGATGTTTCATCGATGTTTTGCTCCGGAAACATCGAAAACATCGATGGTGGCAAACATCGATTGTTTTCCAGCTCTATTGGAAATGTGAATCGTTGCAAATAATAACGCCTTTCAATATAGTGCATTTAAAGCGATGGTTTTTTTCTAGCAACTCTTCAAGTGTACTTTTGTTTTTTTAATACTTGTTTTATTGCTTCGTGGGGCATATCAACAGCACACACTTCCTTAAGCTCACTTGCAAGGTTCCTGGTCGAAATTCGTGGATTATCATTAACTTTTATAATTAAAAATCGTTCTGCCCTTTTGGATATTTTACGCGAGCGGCCGGTCGATGGTTTTGCTTCGTATCTGCCCTATTTTTCTGCGCGAGTTACGGTACCGGCCGCAACAACAACAACGTCACCAACAACAACAACAACGTCAACAACAACAACGTCACCAACGACGACAGGAACTACGTCACTGTTTGGCTCCGATTGCAGTTGAACGTGGGAACAGACGCTAGGTCAGCGTTTTCACGTCGCTAAAGCCTCTTCGGTAAAGAAAAATTATAATAAAGATTAGTCGTTGTGCAGATTTGACAAAAAGCAGTTGTTTTCTTTCATTGGAAACAAAACTGGCGCAGTCACCGATTCCGGATTCGCTGAAAAGTTCAGGATACACATCCGTGCCGAGTGGACATCGACACAAAAAGGACTTCAGCATCAAGAACCTACAGTGGAATATGTTGCGGATCTTTATCATCTTGACCTGGTAAGCTCAAATGATACATGTCCCCACCTTAATCCTAATCCCCAAATAGAAAGGAAATAACGCGACAAATTTTGTACGACGCTCCACTTAATTTAAGAAACGCCGCTGAATACGGAAAGCTATAATATTGTAAGGAAGGGAGCGGACATACAAGGTAAAGTCTCTGATTGCGTTCAACCTGGCGAACGCCAGAATGATCCTTGTCCCTGTCCAATCCAAGCTGATGCACAGCCTCCGCGCGGCCCTTCTGGATAGCTATTTGGCATCCGCTGAATAGTGAACTAATGTGTGCAGCGAGTCCTATCCCCAGGACTTAAAATTTGGGTTGTGCGCAGGGTTTGGTGCCCGCCACGGAAAACCAAATACCAATGAAAGCCAAAAAGCAAGCCTCGGAAGGAACCCACAATGTTGACGACCACAGCAAACGATTCAAGGACCATGATTTGAGGATATGCACCTGGAATGTCCGGACCCTCTATAGGGAAGGTGCCTCTATCCAACTGGCGGAAGCCCTCACGAAATGTAAGGCTGACATCACCGCCATCCAGGAAATGCGATGGACAGGACAAGGTTGCTCCAAGCGAGCAGACTGCGATATCTACTACAGCTGCCATGCGAAGAAGCGCGAATTGGGCTGCGGATTTGTGGTCAGCAAGAGACTTCGCCACCACGTCTCTCGGTTCACTCCGGTGAACGAACGGCTGGCTTCGATCCGCATCAAAGCTAAATACTTTGGCATCAGCCTGATTTGCGCGCACGCCCCGACGGAAGAGAAGGACGATGCGACCAAGGATGCCTTCTATGCGAAGCTCGAGGACGTCTACGACAGGTGCCCGGCCCATGACGTCAAAATTGTCCTCGGGGACTTCAACGCAAAGGTCGGGCGAGAAGGCATCTTTGGCCCCACAGTCGGGCAGTTCAGCCTCCATGGGACCACTTCGAACAACGGTCTGAGGCTGATCGATTTCGCCGCGGCACGAAACACGGTAGTTAGTAGCACCAGATTCCAGCACCTCGATATCCACAAGGCCACCTGGTTATCCCCCGATCAATCCACCCGCAACCAGATTGATCACATTGTGATTGATGGAAGGCATGCTTCTAGCATTCTAGATGTGCGCACGTACCGAGGACCCAACATCGACTCGGACCACTACCTTGTTGCAGCCAAGGTACGCATGCGTCTTTGCGCAGCGAAGACCGCACAACCTAGTTTGCGAAGAAAGCTGGACATCAGTAAGCTGCGATCACAAGGGGTAGCCGAAGCCTACTCCGCACAACTCTCCAACCAGCTCGGTCGCTCCCCCTCTCCACCTGATGACATCGGCGGATTATGGGCTCACTTATCCCACTCTATGCGCGCCGCCGCAGAAAATGTCCTTGGTTTTCGACGCCCACCACCAAAAAACCAATGGTACGATGAAGAGTGTCGCGCAGCCACTGCAGTGAAGAATGCTGCATACAAGAAGACCCTGCAGTCGGCCGCCACGCGAGACATGACAGAAAAATACCGGGAGGAGAGGAAGAAAGAGAGGTGCCTTTTTAGACGCAAGAAACGGGAGCAAGAAAGGCGCGAGCGTGAGGAAATCGAGGAGTGCAGGAGCAGGAATGAGCCCGAAAATTCTTCCAAAAAGTTAAGCGTCTCACGGAAGGATTTAAGCCTGGGGCATCTTCTTGCAGAGACGAAAACGGGGATCTGGTTACGGATGCGCAGGGTGTGCTGAGGTTGTGGAAGGAGCACTTCACCAAGCTGCTCGCAGGCGACGAAGGGAACAATACCGCCAGTGGTGAAGATGTCCAGATGCACCAATCGACGACGACGGTGTGGATGTGCCACCGCCCAGCCATGACGAGGTCCGGGTCGCTATCCAGCGACTCAAGAACAATAAAGCTGCAGGGCCGGATGGGCTACCAGCTGAATTGTTCAAGGCCGGCGGCGGTGAGCTGATTGGGTGCATGCATCAGCTCATTTGCAAAATATGGCTGGAGGAACGAATGCCCAACGATTGGAACCTCAGTGCCCTTTGTCCTGTGCTGAAGAAAGGCGACCCAACAATATGCGCCAACTACAGGGGTATCAGCCTACTTCCCATTGCATACAAGGTCCTGACGAGCGTATTATGTGAAAGACTAAAGCCACACGCCAAGGCGCTGATTGGACCTTATCAGTGCGGCTTTAGACCTGGTAAGTCCACCATCGACCAGATATTCACTCTGCGCCAAATCCTGGAGAAGACCCATGAGAACCAAATCGATACACACCATCTCTTCATCGATTACAAGGCATCATTCGATAGCCCGATAAGGGATCGCCTATATGCCGCATTGTCTGAACTTGGTATCCCTGCAAAGCTCGTTAGACTTTGCAGAGCGACGTTGAGCAATACGCGCAGCTCCGTCAAGGTTGGAAGTGACCTCTCCGACCCCTTTGATACCGTTCGAGGTTTCAGACAGGGCGATCCTTTGTCCTGCGACCTCTTCAACTTCACCATGGAGAGTGTTCTGCGCAAGGCCGGTGTACATCGTAATGGCACAATTTTCAACAAAAGTGTCCAGCTCCTTGCTTACGCTGATGATATTGATGTCATCGGACGTAACAAGCGAGATGTCACCGCTGCCTTTGCGGCTATCGAAAGAGAATCTGCCAAAATGGGTCTGGTGGTAAATGAGGGCAAGACGAAGTATATGCTGTCTACACGCAGGGACTCGCAGCGGCTAGGGTCTCACGTCGAGGCCGACAGGTATGCTTTTGAAGTTGTCAAGGAATTCGTCTACCTTGGCACCGCCATCAACAGCAGCAATGATGTCAGTCTGGAGATAAAGCGAAGGATAACTCTTGCCAACAGGTGCTACTACGGTCTCGGTAGGCAATTGAGAAGTAGAGACCTCTCTCGACCGACAAAACTTTCACTCTATAGGACGCTTATCTTGCCCGTGCTCCTCTATGGCGCTGAAGCATGGACAATGACACGAAACGACATAGCGGCCCTTGGAGTGTTCGAGAGGAAGGTGCTTCGCAAAATCTTCGGCCCTGTTCGGGTTGGTGACGACTATCGCATACGAACCAATAACGAGCTGTATGAGCTGTATAAGGACATGGACGTAGCACAGCGAATTAACATCCAGCGGCTACGCTGGCTCGGTCATGTCTGCCGCATGGACGACGAAGCTCCGGCGAAAAAGGTATTCGATGCGATGGTTGGAGGTCGACGGCGAAGAGGGAGGCCGTGTCTCCGGTGGAAGGACCAAGTGGAAGAGGCCCTGGTATCTCTTGGTGTGACCAACTGGAGAAGGCGCGCGCGAAGCAGAGGCGCCTGGAGAGAAGTTTTGCGGCAGGCCGTAACCCGATAACGGGTTGTTATGGCCAGTTAAGTAAGTAAGTAAGTATAATATTGTCAGAAAAAAGTAATTAAGAAATTTTGTTGCAAATGAATAATCAAAGTGACGTGTCGAATAATATTACGAGTGTTAATATGAATCAATTAATGGAAACATTAAAAGTGCCCGACGCAGTGAAATACTTACCCACATTTGATGGGAACACGCGATCTTTGTTTGATTTTATCGACAATGTGGAAGAAATTTTAAGCTGCTTGTCGTCAATAGACGGCACAAGTCAAGCACAGCTAATACTTCGTGCCATTCGAAATAAAATTATCGGGGATGCCAATGAAATGCTTAATATGTATGGTACCCCAATGCAATGGAAAGTTATAAAAAATAATTTGATAACTCACTATGCGGATAAAAGAAACGAAACTAGTTTAATTCGAGATTTGCATCTATTAAAGCAGAATTCAAACACAGCCGAAAATTTAAACTCACGTGTGATTGAAATACTCTCAAGCATTACCAACCACATTAGGGTGCACGAAAAAAACCAAACAGTTCTAGCCTCCAAAAAGTTACTCTACCAAGAAATGTGCTTAAACGTGTTTTTGTCAGGATTGAGGGAACCGGTAGGATCTACTATCAGGGCAATGAAACCAACTTCATTAGCTGAAGCTCTAAACTGATGTCTTGCTGAACAAAATATTCACTATATACGAAATTCTGGAAATGTTAAACCAGTAAACACAGCGAACACAGTTGAGAAAAAGCCTTATACCAACCAACAAATTTATCGACCCCTCCGTTATCAACAACAGCCTAGTTTTAGGGCCCCAACCTTTTTTAACTCCCCTCAACCATTCCGACCAAATTTTCATCAACCATACAGGCAGAATTTTCAATCTCCACACAATTTCCCTACGCGAAATCCAATAAACCCAAGTCATCAAATCAGGCAATTTAACCCAAATTTTAGAAGCCAACCACCTGCTGAACCTATGGATACATCCAGCGGGAACACTAACTTAAGACCACTTAGAAATCACAGTCACCAATTGAATCACATTGAAAACGAGACGTGTGAAGAAAATGATAGTTATCCACCACATTTTCAGGATTTAGACCAATATGGTCCCGATGAAGTCGATGACGAAAATTTTTGCCAAGCCGCCTCGGAAAACAAAAACCAGGAAACCGGTAATTATTTTTGAAAAAACACGTTTATTGTGAGGAAATGATTACAATTTTATTCTTCAAAGTAATGGCCATCGCTAGCTACACATTTTTCCCATCTCTCGGGCAATTTATGGATGCCTCGCCAAAAAAATGTTTCGTCTTTTGCCTGAAACCAATCATCGATCCATTTTTTGACTTCTGCGTGAGAATTGAAGCGCTGTTCCGTTAATGCGTGGCCCATCGATGCGAACATGTGATAATCCGAAGGCGCCAAGTCTGGTGAGTAAGCCGCATGAGCAAGAGCTTCCCAGTTGTACGATGCAACCAATTCTTTGGTGGCTCTAGTGCGGTGTGGTGGTGCGTTGTCATCGAGGAAAATCACTTTGTGTTGCCTGGCTTCATATTCTGGGCGTTTTTGGCGTATAGCACGGTTCAAATCGGCCAATTGTTGTTGGTAACGTTCACCGTTAACCGTTTCACCAGGTTTTAGAAGGTTTTTTTCATCAAATGGTAACACAAAATTAACTGTGTCCGCAAATCGTAATTTGTAGGAACGTAATCCGACATTTTCCGGAGCGTCAAACAATGCAATGTTGGATGAAACTTGACAAATTGTGAACTGAATATTGTTGACATATGACAGAAGAAGTAAACATGACATTTGGTACGGTTCCGAAGTTTATAAATATTCGGCTATTTACCGCTAGATGTCGTTACCGGTTTCATAGGCGCATACCTGGTATATTCAGTTCATAAAGAAAATGTTCTTACCATAATAGACGAATTCAGTAAATTCGCAAGTGCTTACATATTACCAAATAGAAATAGTATCAGTATAATTCAGAGTTTAAAGCATTTCTTTTCCCATCATGGAATACCCAGAAAATTAGTTTTCGACAACGCCCTGGAAGTTGCTTCAAGTTTATTCACACATTTTTTAAACTTATATAGCATCAAATACCACCTTACCACTGCTAAAAACTCAACTGGAAATTCACCTATAGAGAGATTTCATTCAACATTAACTGAGATAGTAAGAATTATATATAACCAAAATAAAAAAAAACCAATCAGTGAAATCATGAATGAAGCAATTCTAACATATAACAATTCAATTCATTCCACAACAAAATTAACGCCATTTGAAGCAATAACAGGTCACTATGAAAAATCAACACCTTTTCCACAAAACCTAGTAATACAGACAAATCAAGATTATTTAGAAACTCACAAAAGGGATTACGTACAATTACCGAAATTAGTTCACGATAGAAGTTTAAAACAAAAGCAAAAAATTGTCGATAAGTCAAATAAAGAACGTGAAGACCCACCAACTTATGAAGTAAATGAGACAATTTATGAAGCGGAAAATAGACGAAATAAGTTAGCACCTAAGTTTATGACACATAAAGTCGTACAAGATAACAAAATTACCATCAATACAGATAAGCGTAAAGTTCATAAACAAAAAATTAAAACTAAACGAAAATTTTCAGGATCATCCCAGGGTCCTACCAACAGCGAATAACTATCCAGGACATAAACAATAATCAGGGATTGTTGCCCGTGAAATTAGGAGATGCAAGGCTAATCGAAGGGTACTCAAAATTATTACATATTATAAATTTAACGGATTATGAAGTAAATGTAGACATTATTGAAAGAAATATTAATAAATTAAAAAAACACACTCAATACGATATACAATTCGAAATAAAAAATAAAATGTTACGAAGAAAATATTATAAACTATTGAAAGACCTAGATGTAATTTTGCCAAAATATAGAACAAAACGTGGTTTAATAGATGGATTAGGACAGGATGGATAAAACAAATTACTGGTAACTTAGATAATAACGATTACGAAGAAATTAATAAACACATTGCATCTATCCAAGAAAACGAAAATAATGCAATAACGCGAAAAAATGATTGAAAGATTTAATTATGTAACTAAATATGTAAACGGACAACAAGAAGCTCTCGAAACACACTTACGTAGTTATGAAAGAAATATTAGTAATAAGATCGAAAAAGTTAGCACTTTACTATTATTTAACTAACATGTCGAACAACTAATGTACGATATCGATACCCTCGATGAACATTTAAAGGAAATATCAGAATCTATTATTTTAGCCAAATTAAACATTATATCTAAAAATATTTTGCATCCAAAAGAAATAAGTTATATCCATGAAATTCTCAAAGAACAAAACATACAACTTTCTTCAAACGATAATGTTTATGAAATTTTGAAATTACATGCATATTATAATAATTCCAACAGTTTGATCTTCGTTGTACAAACTCCAGTCCTATCCCATCCAATTTTTTCCCTCCACCAACTTAGACAACTGCCTATAGATACTAATTACACAATAGCTTTAAGATCACCGTATATCCTACTAACCGACACCATGTATCAGTATTTGAGTAAACCTTGCCAGGTAACTGATAACATGCGATTCTGCGAAAAAACTATATTAAGGAAAATAACGACAGATCTATGCATACCGAATATCATTTTTCACCAGAAGCCATATTGCGAATTAATCGAAAACGAAATAGGTGAAACTATCGAGCTGCTGCAGCTGAACTTGTTGTTGGTCATCAGTCAACGTGCCATATTAGACGAAACATCTTGTGACACGTCAATACAGAACATGACGTTACATGGTAAGGGAGAGGGCTGGGTTGTGAACCAGGCTGGGGTGTGAACCATTGCCGTTTTTTCTTTCCCTAATTGACATATCTCTGAGAGTAAAAATTGCCTATGAAAAAGCTCCCAACCTGCCGTTCGGAACCGGCATAAAACTGTAGGTCCCTTCCACCCGCGTACAAAATTCACACGCACAACACGGGTGGCTGCGGGAAGCTAGGCCTTAGTCTCGCGTAAGCGGGCTGTCGTGCCAGTCAATTATTAATTATTAATTGACATATCGCCAATCTTTCAACTGTCAATTTTGTCTTATGATATGACTCTGCTTTTGTGGTTACACCGAAGTACAAACACGTATTGCTTGTGACAGCAATCGAGTTTGAAAGACATCGTGTTTGAAAATCGACTGCGAAAACTTGTTGGCTTTTTTTTAAAGTGCTATAGTGCTAGCTCAGCCACTAAAGCTTATTGCAAAAAGTCTGTGTAATACATGTTTATTTAGTGTTTTGATTCTATTTTACGATGCAATATTTGTTTATGTCGAATTATGATTGGAAGTGTCGTTTATTTTAAAGTTTCCAAAATGGCATCGTGGTTGGGCTGTGAACCACTGAGGTGGCTGGGTTATGAACCACCTGTTTTCGTACTACATTTGTTCTAACACTGTCAAATATGGACGGATATATAAAAATAAAGTCATTTTATATAATTTTACTCGATTTCGTTGTGTTCACTTGAATTGAGCCAATACGAGAACACGTTCGTATTTCACATGCAAACATTCCGACACAGATTAGGATGAAAATTTAAAAAATTGAGCAGTTTCATTCATTGCGATTTTTTGGCCTAAGAGGCGTCATTATAACTTTTTTTCACCTCTTGAAGCTTCCTGATTAAATAAATTCTCAATGTACTTAAAAATTATGGGTGTTTTCTTCGTATTTTCCGACTTTAATAGGGATTTTCCAGATGGTTCACAACCCAGCCACTTTTTTGAAAAAGCGAAAAATCACGTTATTAGAAAATTGGACGTAGAGAGTTAAATTTCAATCAAAACGGTAATCTGTCTTCATAACAAAGTTGCGTTATATATTCACCTTTCCAACGGTATCTTCAATTTTTCGATATCTTCATTCTGTAAAAAGTTAGAGCCAAACAAAAAAACCCCTGTTCACAACCCAGCCCTCTCCCTTACTATTTTGATCACCTTTAACGATTGCAGGATTAAAATCAACAAGCTGATATATTCAAACAAAGCAGCTAAGTTTTAGGACTCCATCCATATAATGCCTACGAATTTCCGTACACACGATAGTCATTTCGTTCAAAATCTGACATTGAGAAGACTAAATAACTGGACTTTAGAGAATATTGAAGCGATTAAAGAATTGACGGAAGTATCGAAGTCTAACGAAATGAAAACATATGCATCTACAACAACGATGATGGTAGTTCTGATTATTATTTTTCTTGGCTACAAAATCTTCAAAAGGAAACCACAAGTACGAAATCACGAAATTCCAATGGAAAACATCAACATAAACCTAAACCAGCCGACAAAAACTAGATCTTCGCTCAGATGGCCTTCGCTTCATACTCGGCGGGGAGAAGTTACGGTACCGGCCGCAACAACAACAACGTCACCAACAACAACAACAACGTCAACAACAACAACGTCACCAACGACGACAGCAACTACGTCACTGTTTGGCTCCGATTGCAGTTGAACGTGGGAACAGACGCTAGGTCAGCGTTTTCACGTCGCTAAAGCCTCTTCGGTCAAGAAAAATTATAATAAAGATTAGTCGTTGTGCAAATATGACAAAAAGCAGTTGTTTTCTTTCATTGGAAACAAAACTCGCGGTTTAAAATATTGTAAATTGTCTGTCTAGTCAAAGCGATCATCTCTACTACCTCTATCTAATCTCTACACTCCATCTCTACTTTTCCAATGTCATGGTTGTATTAAACTAACTAAAGCTACTTCAAATGTCGTCCTTTTTCCAGTCATTTCAAGTTTATTTGTATCCGATCAAAACTACTGTATCTGTCTACCTAACCTCATTTAAATATGACATTGCGAAAACATAAAACAACGCAAGCATAGCATCGGACCCATAACTGTACAATAGCTCGGCGCGAGACAGTAAGGCGCCTACAGCGCTAAAGAGGAAATGTAAAAACACTTTGTCGGGTTACGGCCTGCCGCAAAGCTTCTCTCCAGGCGCCTCTGCTTTGCGCGCGTCTTCTCCAGTTGGCCACACCAAGAGATACCAGGGCCTCTTCAACTTGGTCATTCCACCGGAGACACGGCCTCCCTCTTCGCCGTCGACAGACGGCAGACATAACTGAGCTAGCGTAGCCGCTGGATGTTAATTCGCTGCACTACGTCCATGTCCTTATACAGCTCGTTATTGGTTCGTATACGATAGTCGTCACCAACAGGAACAGGGCCGAAGATTATACAAAGTACCTTCCTCTCGAACACTCCAAGGGCCGCTATGTCGTTTCGTGTCCTTGCCCATGCTTCAGCGCCATAGAGGAGCACGGGCAAGATGAGCGTCCTATAGAGTACAAGTTTTCTCGGTCGAGAGAGGTCTATACTTCTCAATTCCCTACCGAGATCGTAGTAGCACCTGTTGGCAAGAGTAATCCTTCGCTTTATATCTAGGCTGACACCATTGTTGCTGTTGATGGCGGTGCCAAGATGGACGAATTCCTTGACAACTTCAAAGGTATACCTGTCGGCCTCGACGTGAGACCCTAGCCGCTGCGAGTCCCTGCGTGTAGACAGCATATACTTCGTCCTGCCCTAATTTACTACCAGACCCATTTTGGCAGATTCTCTTTCGATAGCCACAAAGGCAGCGGTGACATCTCGCTTGTTACGTCCGATGACATCAATGTCATCAGCGTAGGCAAGGAGCTGGACACTTTGTTGAAAATTTTGTCATTACGATGCACACCGGCCGTGCACAGAACACTCTCCATGATGAAGTTGAAGAGGTCGCAGGACAAAGGATCGCCCGGTCTGAATCCTCGAACGGTATTAAATGGGTCGGAGAGGTGACTTCCAACCTTGACGGAGCTGCGCGTATTGCTCAACGTCGCTCTGCAAAGTCTAACGAGTTTTCCAGGGATACCAAGTTCAGATCCCTTATCGGGCTATCTAATGCTGCCTTGTAATCGATGAAGAGATGGTGTGTATCGATTTGATTCTCATGGGTCTTCTTCAGGATTTGGCGTAGAGAGAATATCTGGTCGATGGTGGACTTACCAGGTCTAAAGCCGCACTGATAGGGTCCAATCAGCGCGTTGGCGAGTGGCTTTAAGCTTTTACATTTGCCATGGGAAGTAGGCTGATACTTCCCATGCCTGTAGTTGGCGCATATTGTTGGGCCGCCTTTCAGCACAGGGCACTCAGGTTTTAATCGTTAGACATTCGTTATTCCAGCCATATTTTGCAGATGAGCTGATGCAGCTCACCGCCGCCGGTCTTGAACAATTCAGCTGGTAGCCCATCCGGCCCTGCAGCTTTATTGTTCTTGAGTCGCTGGATAGCGACCCGGACCTCGTCATGCCTGGGCGGTGGCACATCCACACCGTCGTCGTCGATTGGTGCCGTCTGGACATCTTCACTACTGGCGGTATTGTTTCCTTCGTCGGCTGCGAGCAGCTTGGTGAAGTGTTCCTTCCACAACCTCAGTACACCCTGCGCATCCGTAACCAGATCCCCGTTTTCGTCTCTGCAGGAAGATGCACCTGGCTTAAATCCTTCCGTGAGACGCTTAACTTTTTGGAAGAATTTATGGGCGACATTCCTGCGCCTGCAGTTCTCGATTTCCTCACGCTCGCGCCTTTCTTGCTCCCATTTCTTGTATCTAAAAAAGGCACCTCTCTTTCTTCCTCTCCTCCCGGTATTCTTCTGTCACGGCTCGCGTGGCAGCCGACTGCACGATCTTCTTGTGGGCAGCATTCTTCACTGCAGTGGCTGCGCAACACTCTTCATCGTACCATTGGTTTTTTGGTGGTAGGCGTCGGAAACCAGACATTTTCCGCGGCGGCGGAAGTGGGATAAGTGAGCCCATAATGCACCGATATCATCAGGTGGAGAGGGGAGCGATCGAGCTGGTTGGAAAGTTGAGCGGAGTAGGCTTCGGCTACCCCTTGTGATCGCAGCTTTCTGATGTCCAGCTTTCTTCGCAAACTAGGCTGCGCGGTCTTCGCTGCGCAAAGACGTGGAGTCGATGTTGGGTCCTCGGAACGCGCGCACATCTAGAATGTTAGAAGCATGCCTTCCATCAATCACAATGTGATCAATCTGGTTGCGGGTGGATTGATCGGGAGACAACCAGGTCGCCTTGTGGATATCGAGGTGCTGGAATCTGGTGCTACTACCATGTTTCGTTCCGCGGTGAAATCGATCAGCCTCAGACCGTTGTTCGTAGTGGTCGTATGGAGGCTGAACTGCCCGACTGTGGGACCATATATACCTTCTCGCCCGACCGTTGCATTGAAGTCCCCGAGGGCGATTTTGACGTCATGGGCCGGGCACCCGTCGTAGACGTCAAATTAGGCTGATGCTAAAGTAGTTAGCCTTGATGCGGATCGAAGCCAGCCGTTCGTTCACCGGAGTGAACCGAGAGACGTGGTGGCGAAGTCTCTTGTTGACCACAAATCCGCAGCCAAATTCGCGCTTCTCCGCATGGCAGCTGTAGTAGATGTCGCAGTCTGCTCGCTTGGAGCAATCTTGTCCTATCCAGAGACCTAAAATAATTATTATCCATATTTTTGGGAATAAAAAAATTCCCCTAATTTAAGGAATTTCTAAAAATATTGTTTTATAATAGTTATTCCCAATGAGAAATTTTTTACGTCGCCTATAACTATTATTATGTAATTAATATTTTTGAGTTGCATAATAACTGTTATATTATTATTATTTTTTTTTATTATAGTATATTTTTCGTTGTCGATAATTATTATTTTGGGATTTTTGTTTTTACATTGCTTCATAACTTTTATTTACAACTTTTTTAATTTACGTTACCGATAACTATTGTATTATTTTGAGAGATTTTTTTTTACGTTGCTTCATAACTTTTATTTATGATTTTTTTTTTCATTTATGTTGCCGATAACTATTATTTTGAAAACCAAATTTTTTACGTTGAATTACTACATTTTGGATATGAATTAATTTTTAATTGTTTTAAATCGACCAACGCAAATTAACTGCAGAAACCTAATTTGCACCAACAAATAAACAATTAAAAATCAATTCATACTCAAAACGTGGTAAGGCAACGTAAATAAAAAAAATTCTTTTATAAAAGTTATGAGGCAACGTAAAAAATATTTTCTTTCAAATAATAGTTATCGGCAACGTAAATGAAAAAAAAATCATAAATAAAAGTTATGAAGCAACGTAAAAAAAATTTTTCAAAATAATAGCTATCGGTAACGTAAATAAAAAAAGTCATAGATAAAAGTTATGAGCCAACGTAAATAAAAAAAATCCCAAAATAATAACACTGTGCAAGTCCAAAATTTAGACATGTGGGGACCTACTGGGTGAGTTTCCTATAGGTACACTGAGTTGAGATCCACCAGCCGTTTGGTAAGATTGGCTCTAGTTTAAGAGAAATCCGACTTTGAAGTTTGGTAATTTTCGGGAAGTTTTTCGCTTAAGTCTTCGAACATTTAAATGCTAATAGGTCCTAAATCGTTCCGAATATCGCTTTACTGTCTTCGGCAAGTTTGTAGATATTTTAACGACCAACAAATTTGCTTAAGACACCAATGCAAACCAACCACATTCAAACTGTGTAATTGCGATATCTGCATTTTTTGGCGCAGCGGAACGTGGCGTATGAGTGCTATTTATGTGTAATTAATTTGGCTCATTTCAGACGAGCTCGACGCTTAAGACTTCGAACGTTTAAATGCTAATAGGTCCTAAATCGTTCCGAATATCGCTTTACTGTCTTCGGCAAGTTTGTAGATATTTTAACGACCAACAAATTTGCTTAAGACACCAATGCAAAAAAACCACATTCAAATTATATTTATATTAGAATTAAATGACACTCATACGCCACGTTGCGCTGCGCCAAAAAATGCACATATCGCAATTACACAGTTTGAATGTGGTTTTTTGCATTGGTGTTTTAAGCAAATTTGTTGGTCGTTAAAATATCTACAAACTTGCCGAAGACAGTAAAGCGATATTCGGAACGATTTGGGACCTATTAGCATTTAAATGTTCGAAGACTTAAGCGACAAACTTCCCGAAAATTAACAAACTTCAAAGTCGGATTTCTCTTAAATTAGAGCCAATCTTACCAAACGGCTGGTGGATCTCAACTCAGTATACCTATAGGAAATTCACCCAGTAGGTCCCCCCCATGTCTAAATTTTTGAGGGCAAATTTCACGCACAGTGTAATTATCGAGAATGAAAAATATATTTATTTCTCATAACAGTTATTATGCAAATAATAATTATAATCAGCAAATAAAATTTATGTTGCATTGTAATAGTTACATTGCAATTAATTTCTGAAAAAACTTATAATAGTTAAGTCCCTGGTCCTATCCATCGCATTTCCTGGATGGCGGTGATGTCAGCCTTACATTTTGTGAGGGCTTCCGCCAGTTGGATAGAGGCACAGGACATTCCAGGAGCATATCCTCAATTAGTGGTCCTTAAATCGTTTGCTATGGTCGTCAACATTGTGGGTTCCTTCCGAGGCTTGTTTTTTGGGTTTCATTGGTAATGATTTTACGTGGCGGGCACAAAACCCTGTGCACAACCCAAATTTAAAGTCCTGGGGATTGGACTCACTGCACACATTAGTTCACTATTGAGCGGGTGCCAAATAGCTACCCAGGAGGGCCGCGCGGAGGGTGTGCATCAGCTTGGATTGGACAGGGACAAGGATCGTTTTGGCGTTCGCCAGGTTGAACGCAATCAGAGACTTTACCTTGTATGTCCGCTCCCTTCCCATTTTTTGTATACTGTTCGCTTTAAAATACATCAAATTAATGTCTCGAACGAGAAAATTCATTAAAAAGTTTTATCTCGTGGAATTTGGTGCATAGAAAACAACAAAAACTATGTTTTTCCCATTGCAAAAACCCTTTCTTGACAAACTGTATGCTTAATTTTATAATATTTGAAGTGGAATAATCTCGAAAATCTGTTGTGATTACGTTTCAGATAAAGAACCCATGAAATTATGTTTCTCGATACAAATTTTTAACCCTTGGTTTACCCCGTCAGATTGTGATTTAAAAAAAATGAAAAGCACGTCTCCAATCATATTTGATTTGGAGTATTTTCACCAAGTTTGAAACCAATTAATAATAATTTTAATTAATAATTTTAATTGATTGGCACGACAGCCCGCTTACGCGAGACTAAGGCCTAGCTTCCCGCAACCACCCGTGTTGTGCGTGTGAATTTTGTACGCGGGTGGAAGGGACCTACAGTTTTATGCCGGTTCCGAACGGCAGGTTGGGAGCTTTTTCATAGGCAATTTTTGCTCTCAGAGGTTTGCCATTTCCAGCTGAGAGGACAGCCACCGAAAGAGAAAACGAGTTTCCCGTTATTTTTTTTAGGTGTTACTACATGCAGAATTCGATCTTGCGTCGCTCTGCATGCGACTCGTTGGACCGCGCACTAACCAACTGAGCCACGGCGGCTGCGGCGGTTTGAAACCAATAGGTCTGTTAAATTAAGTTTTTTCGGGTATATCACATTACCCGCCGATGGTATATGACATTACCTGGTATATCTATTACTAATGTAATATGGATATTTTGATTTGTAACTAAAAACCTCGTCAACAGTTTATCTGAAAGAATTCATATTCAGTGTCAATGAGCAGTTTGAGACCAAAAAAAGTGTCTTTTAAGGCAAAGTGTGTCCAGAATCGCCGTAAAACAAAAAGGTATATCACATTACCCCAACTTACTCTACATATTATTAGCGAACGAAAAAAGAATTCGGCGAAGTACTATTTTTGGATATTGTTGACTGTTGTTGTTGTTACTTTGGTTTCAATTTATCCTTTCTGAAATGCACATTTTTTTTATTTTATTTATTTGTTTTTTATTTATTTTTTTATTTATTCTTATTGGGCAGCAATTATTTTCGTTTTTCGTTTTTCAATCCCACTTTTTATACAGCCCACAGGCAGTCTTTTTGAAGGAGTGGTGAAATAATAAAATTTATTATTGTAACTTTATGGTCACAGCAATGGAAGCATTCAGGTGTAGAATATTTATGCTTCGAAAACTATCGGGGCCCGGCGGCTCTGCACGCAAGTTTGAAATCAATGGACCCAATAAGTCAAGTTTCTTTTACCCTTTGTTGGACCCGTAAGATTTTTATGACAAAATATTTGTCTAATTATTTCTCATTTGTAGCGCTTTCATCATATTTCAAGGCAATAGACCTATTCAATTATGTTTTTCCATGACGTACAAAGCAAGGGTTAGTTTCCCCGTTAGATTTAGATTTCGATTCATTTTTTCATAGTTTTCTCATATTCCCCAAATTGGAATCAACCGTATCAAAATATAAACAACAAATTTTTCTTGGAATTCACCACGTAAAAATATTTGTAAACATTATAAATGGGACCAACCAGCTCTAAATATTTGTAACTTTTTAAATCAATCAAAGCTCACCATTAACCAACAAAAAGCCATACACCACAAAGATTCGATTGATGGTGATGATGGACATTACAGCAATTTGCGCACAAAAACGAATTGACAACAACAAAAACAAAAACATTAGCGAATCCCGAATCATTTTCGTTGGAACGACGATGACGATGCTTTGGTTCGTTGTTTGCTCTCCGCTTGCGCTTCGACAAACAAGATCAATCAACATACATGCAAAAAATGATTGAGCGATCACTACGCCACAACAACCACCATTACAATGTAAACGAATGAAGTCGTTATGAACAACAACATTGCTTTTTACTGTTGTCCTACGCAAATATAACAGAAAATGTTATGAACTTAACATTCTGAAATGCCTACTCTTCGCTCTTCCCGCTCTTCTTATTATACATATTTGCTTACACTATTCTCCTAGTCGAAATGTGCAACTTAGTGATAAGTTCGTACTAAGTTCATTTTATGTGCGAATTACGACCAATGTTTCAGTGCGAGTTTAAACCAAGTTCAAACGTAGTTTGCTTGAACTTATTTTAAATTTAAACAAAGTTTAAATGACAAGGCAATTTTCTGTGTTTGAAATAAATTTTTGTCATTTGAGTATTAAATATACGCCTAACCTTTTGAAGAAACCGCGCCATTACTCCCTGCAAGTAAAACATGAAAGCAACAACAAATATGTGGGAACAAGTGCAGTATACCACATCCTCTTAAAAATTTTTTTTTTGATCGGAAAGAGGGGTATTTTCATATTCTAACAAACTTAAAGTTTTGCTGCAGAAACATTCACAGAGGACGTGGTCCGCCCCGAAATTCCCAGTTATATATCACAATTTCTCAAGAAATTATCAACCGATTCTAATGATATAGGTGTCACATGAAAGGTATTTTCTTCCTCTTTCGATTGATGTTTAAAATGTTTTCTCAAAAAAATCAACTTTTAAGCTATTATAAGTTTCCTACCATATTATAGCCTGTGAAATTCCCTTCACATTGAAATATAAAACAATTTTTTGAAGAGGGTGTGGTATTCTGCATTTAAGCCAACATGTGAGAGATGGAAATGAAGTGCAAAACCGAAGAGCACGAGCTCGTAAAGCAAAAGTTGGAATGAGGGATTAAGCACATGAAAGTGTTGTACGAATTGCATAAAATTAAACGATAGAAATACGACAGCAAAACGAAATTTCGAGTACAGTTCAATAAAAATAGTTATGTGCTACTTAAAATTGTATTACTACACCTTTTCAACCTCAAAATGAGAATGTGTAAGTTCATAATGAGAAATATAAATTCATAATGGGAATACGTTAGTTCATAATGTGCAATATAAATTCGTAATGGGAATACGTTAATTCAAAATGAAAAATATAAATTCATAATGAGAATGTGTAAGTTCATAATGTGCAATATAAATACATAATGGGAATACGTACTTCAAAATGAGAAAAGGAAAATTCAAATTGAGAATGCGTAAGTTCATAATCTTATATATAAAATTCTCCTGTCACAGTGTTTGTTACCGTACTCCTCCGAAACGGCTTGACCGATTTTTATGAAATTTTACATGCATATTCAGTAGGTCTGAGAATCGGCTACTAACTATTTTTTATACCCCTAAGGGGCGTGGCACATTTTTGTGACCCAATTATTCTGCTGAACTACAAGTCACAGAGGAATGAAACTTAGCATGAACATATCATGTAATCATATTTCTTGACAGACGGAATGAGGCGGGTTTTGGACAACGGGGCGTGGCACCACCCATACAAGCAAAATCTTTAAAATAGAATATCTTCGAAATTATAAGTAGCACAACATTAAAATTTAGTACCCCGTCGTCCCATAGATGACTCAGTCTAATGATAAGATTTTATGGGCGTTGGACAAGGGGCGTGGCACATTTTTTGTGACCCAAATATTTTGCTGAACTATAAATCGCTCAGCAATGAAACTTAGTACGCACCTACCATTTATTCATATATTTCGACAGAGGGAATGGGGCAAGTATTGGTCGAGGGGGCGTGGCACCACCCATACAAGCAAAATCTTTAAAATAGAATATCTTCGAAATTATAAGTAGCACAACAATAAAATTTAGTACCCCGTCGTCCCATAGATGAGTCATAAGATTTTATGGGCGTTGGACAAGGGGCGTGGCACATTTTTTGTGTCCCAAATATTTTGCTGAACTATAAGTCGCTCAGCAATGAAACTTAGTACGGACCTACCATTTTTTCTTTTGACAGAGGGCATTGAATAAGGGGCAGGCATTGAATAAGGGGCAGGCATTGAATAAGGGGCAGGCATTGAATAAGGGGGCATGGCACCGCCCATATAATTTAAATCCGGTTCAAGCGCAGTCCATTTCTTTACTGAAACTTAACAGCAACATTGTTTATTTGTGGGCCTTGATTGCGTTAATCAGTAGCTCCTCCTCTTCCTTCAGTTGGTTTTCTTCGTCAATTTGCATCGCCATAGATTCGCCACCTCGCGTATTTCATTATAAAAAAAACAACAAATGTCGTGCGAGACAAAGTTCGCGGGGTCAGCTAGTGAAAAATATAAATTCATAATGGGAATACGTAATTTAAAATGAGAAAAGGAAAATTCAAATTGAGAATGCGTAAATTCGAAATGAGAATATTTTTTCCACTTGTTCTTGGTTTGGTTTAGAGTCCTGCACGAGTATGCATGTTTGCTATTCCAGAACATTCAAATCAGCGTTTGAAAATACTTTCATATTTTCATTTCATTTGCTTCGACTATGCAGTTGCTGCGACCAGTGACCGCTACAAAGACAAAGCAAAAGCAATCACAAAATCCCCAAAGCTGTGCTGTCGCTGTGCTGTGGCGACGCGTGCAGCTCGAAAGCAAAGCAGGCAGCAATCTTAAAAAACCCAAAACTGTGCTGTCGCTGTGCTGTGCAACGCGCGCAGCTCGAAAGCAAAGCAGGCAGCAATCTTAAAAACCCAAAACTGTGCTGTTGGTTAAGCGGGAAAACGAGGACAGAAGCATTCGAATAGTACAGTCAGAAAGCGCAACGCTCAACGCTCCAATTTAGGTTTCACAGAAAGTTCTCGATTACCGAATACGAGCACTGCAGTGTTCGCTATTCACCGAATACGATTGCGCAGCGTAGTTGAGAGGCATGAATATGAATAGAAACGAGAAGCGACGCTCGCTGCTTCTCGTTTCAATTCGTTTCGTTGTACACGTTCTTCGAACATCAAGTATCCGTTCAGTAGTGTAGTCGCCAAAATGAATAGATTCATGCAGGACATTAGTTTGGTTTTTGTTCTTTTCTGAGTAACAACTGATGCTTTTTTATGTGTGAATTTGCTAATTCGTAAATAAATTATCGGCAGTCAAAACCAGTAAAATGGAATACCAAGACAATTGTGCGATTTGCCAAACAAAAATGCAATACAGAAAAACATGCAAGCTCCAAAATTGCAAGCATTTTTTCCACACACAATGTGTGGAAAATTTGGAAGTTGGTGTGTCCAGATGCCCTATTTGCAGAGCAGATATCATTGGTAAGAAATAGTATGCATTCGTTTACAATAAAAAAATTTGCTGAATATAATTTTTTTTACAGCCAAGCAGGATTGCATTCGGAAAACGTACAAGAAAAATACGGAGCAAGATCGGAGCCGGTTGGTGCTTGCAGCTACTCGGGGAGATTGGGTGGCCCTTGCTAGGTGTAACCTATAAAACAGCTCATCGCTGGATTACGAGTGGCACTGATAGAATGCAGCCTAGAGGGGGGCAGAGAGGAAAAAAGCTGTCCGAGGTGCGTATAGATGCATTGATATCATGGCTCGAAAAGGACTGCAGTTTAAGTCTAAAGCAAATGACAGAAAAAATACGGCAACAATTTAATATTGTGTGTGCAGCCTCAAGAATGTCCACACAATGCCGACCACTATGAATTCCCAAGCAAATAAGGAAAAACGAGCGGAATACATACAAAAGCTCAATCAAGCCATCCGCGACGGCAAACAAATCGCTTGGATTGACGAGACCAATTTTAATCTTTTCTGCAGAAGGTCTCGGGGTCGGTCGAGGGTTGGACAGCGTGCCGTTCAAAGTTTACCTGCAGCACGTGGCCCAAACGTTCACTTGATAGGCGCTATAACAACGGCCGGTGTTTTGCTAATGGAGCGCCGCAGAGGGTCGTTTACAGCGGAAGCATGTGGAAGCTGGACCCAAACACTTTTAGAGCGGTGGGTGAATATGGGGAACAATGCGCGAGACTTAGTTATTGTTTGCGACAACGCCCCGTGCCATTCAACCATGGAAGTAAAAGTTGCACAGCATTCGGCAGGGGCAGCCACAGTTTTGCGCTTGGCCCCATATTCACCAATGCTTAACCCAATCGAAACTATTTAGGCGAAAATTAAAAATGAAGTGAAGTGTAATTTGCGCATTCCTAATGTCCACGCTCCTGCAGTATGCGAACAACGTTTACAGTATCTTGAGGGAATAATAGATAATGCAAAGCACACCATTACTGGTGGAGATTGTGCCAGAGCTGTACAGCACACCACAACTTTCCATGCAAATGGCCTTGCTTTACAGGATATGAACGTAGGGATGTAAAAATTGTTTGAGCACTGCTTGTTTGCATTATGTTTTGAAATCATTATGTTGTGAAATCTTTATGTTTTGAAATCATTATGTTGTGAAATCTTTATGTTTTGAAATCTTTATGTTTTGAAATCTTTATGTTTTGAAATCATTATTTTTGAAATCATATAATAAAAGTTACTAAAAATAAACCTTATACTACATAGTTCTCATTTCAAATTTTCCTTTTCCCAATTTGAATTTACGCATTCTCAATTTGAATTTTCCTTTTCTCATTTTGAATTACGTATTCTCATTATGAATTTATATTTTTCATTATGAACTTACGCATTCTCAATTTGAATTTTCCTTTTCTCATTTTGAATTACGTATTCCCATTATGTATTTATATTGCACATTATGAACTTACACATTCTCATTATGAATTTATATTTTTCATTTTGAATTAACGTATTCCCATTACGAATTTATATTGCACATTATGAACTAACGCATTCTCATTACGGATTAACATATTCTCATTTTGAGGTTGAAAAGGTGTAATATATGTATTTGTTCCTTGCTGTAAAATTGTAATACATTTTTGAAATCTTGGCTTTAAAGCTGATCTCATTCTGTTACTGATATTCGAATTTCCTCCTATAACTTGGCACAGATATAACGAAATCGATAGATACACAATTGTTCCATGTGTTTGATAGAATTGTTCGCTCTATGGTAGAGTTAACGGTATATTTTCGCGACATATGTGCTTCTGTGTGACAAAATTTAAATCGCAACGCAATAGCATTGGCAGCGAAGAAATTGTGAGGAAAATCTGATTCCAATTCAATCCCAACATTTTATTTTTCTTGCTCAAGCAAACATAGAACGGCAGTAGCAACTCACTTTGAGCGATAAATAATCTTTCCTTTAATTTTCAATTATCATGCTTAGACATCCACCTTAACCTAAACTAACCTAATGAAATGCTTGGCTCACCTACAGAAATTGCGTACGCGCGCACGATTGAATGACTGCGAAATTAAGGGAAATGTCAAACGATCTTGCTTTACCATAGAGAAAACAGCGCATAGTAGAGCACTACTCAAACTTTCTCTATACCATCTCTACGTAGAGCGCTAAAGTGGTAGAGTCGAGCTATAGTGGACATTGGACATTTGGCTTAATGCTAACGCCAAAATCACTGTTTTCAAATGTTACTCTCCATCTTCTTGGAATTTCTGAGGACATTGGCGTGGAGCGCAGATCCTGGCCAACGAGCAACTATATTTGAAATCTACAGGTTTGCATCGCACATAATCCCACACATATAATAATAATTATATATAAAAAAAACTTAACCTTCTGTAACGTTCCAGTGTTTGCGAAAACGGCTCATTCTTTCAGGAACATTTTTTTTGTGTGTGATAGAAGATGTCAATGCGATGGTTCGTAGCAATATTATATGTTTGTACGGCAGGTGGGCGTGGAACCTCCCATACAACCTAAATTTTTAATATGCTATATCTTCGGAATTATAAGTCGGACAGCATTGAAATTTGGTACATTGTCATGGCGTAAGCGTGTCATTCCACCGGTAAAATTGATTGGGCGTTGCACAAGGGGCGTGGCACTTTTTAAATTCCGATGTAACTTTTGAACTATAGCAGTCACATCAATGACATTCGGTACAAACTAACGATTCGGTCGGGTCCCTTGATGGGGGAATGGGATGGATTTTGGACAAAGGGGCGTGGCACCGCCCATACAATCCAACTTTTTGATATAGAAAACCTTTGGAATTATAAGTCGGACAGCATTGAAAGTTGGTGTACCGCCATCTCATAGAAGTGTGTTCCTATTGCTAAAATTTAATGGGCGTTGGACAAGGGGCGTGGCACTTTTTAAATTCCGGTGTTACTTTTGAACTATAGCAGTCACATCAATGACACTCAGTACAAAGTTACCATTTGGTAGAGTCCTTCAACAGGAGAAATGGGGTGGGTTTTGAACAAGGGGGCGTGGCACCGCCCATACAACTCAATTTTTAAATATGGAATATCTTCGAAATGATAAGTCGGACAGTATTGAAATTTGGTACAGTGTCATGGCGTAGACGTGTCGTTCCACCGGTAAAATTAACTGGGCGTTGGACAAGGAGCGTGGCACTTTTTAAAATCCGGTGTAACTTTGGAACTAGAACGTTCACATCAATGACACTCGGTACAAACTTACGATTTGGTCATGTCCTTCGGCAGGGGGAATAGGGTGTATTTTGGACAAGGGGGCGTGGCACCGCCAATACAACTCAATTCTTTAACATGGAATATCTTCGGAATCATAAGTTACACAGCACTGAAATTCGGTACAGCGTCATGGCGTAGACGTGTCATTCCACCGGTAGTATTGTATGGGCATTGGAAAATGGGCGTGGCACTTTTTAAATGGTGAAACTTTGAAACTATAGCGTTCACTAAAGGGGGTCGTCTAGTGTGAAGACCGTATTTTTATGCCTTTTTTGACAGTCATTATTAAAAAAACCGTTCAAGTAAAATAACTTTTGAATTATATTTCTTCTTTGAGTACATTTCGACAAAGTTTTATAATTATTTGAAACAAATCTATTGATTAGTATCGGAGTTACACCACTCAACAGGAAGACGTAAAAAAAAAAAGTTGCTCCACTGCTGCCATGATTCCGGGCGTTGTAATTATCTGAAATCAAAAAACCAAACGCCATTTCATTCCTGAGACTTCAAACTGCAAATTGAGCTAAAAGAAAGTTCGAATTCCAAAAAAAAATTTTTTTGCCTAAACATAAAAAAATATGAGTTTTTCGACTATTTTTCACGTGCATATAATTGAAAAAAACAAAAGTAACGAAGCAATCTTAATTCTTTTAGCTTAATTTGTAGTTGGACATGTACTCAAGATGGTGTAAAAAGTTGAGCATTAATAGTGAAATAGTTTTTGAGATATCGTGGCAGCAGTTTTGAAAAAACGTGTTTTGAGAAAAATGCGTTTTTAAGTTGGATCGGAGTAGGTATGCGCTCCGCATACCCACTCCGGTTTACAAGTGCAACTTGATAACGGCTTCGAATTTACAAAAATCCATTTATACACGTCTTCTAAACATGTTTTAGAAGTGATTTATGAAAAAAAAAAAACGATTTTTTTGACCCGTCACACTAGACGACCCCCTTAAATGACACTCGGTACAAACTTATTATTAGTTGTGCCCTCCGACAGGGGGAATAGGGTGGGTTTTTGACAAGGGGGCGTGGCACCGCCCATACAACTACATTCTTTAATCTGGAATAGCTTCAGAATTATAAGTCGCTCAGCGTTGCAATTTTGTACAACGTCATGGCGTAGACGTATTATTTCACAGGTTGTATTGTATGGGCGTTGGACAAGGGGCGTGGCACTTTATAAATTCCGGTGTAACTTTGAAACTATAGCATTCACATCAATGATACTCGGTATCAAGTTATGATTTAGTCGTGTCCTTCGGCAGGGTGAATAAGGTCGATTCTGGACAAGAAGCGTGGCACCGCCCATACAACTCAACTCTTTAATAAGGAATCTCCTCGGAATCGTTAGCTGCACAGCATTGAAAGTCGGTGTACCGTCGTCTCATAGATGTGTCATTCTACTAATGAGCTTTGATGGGCGTTTGAGAAGGAGTGTGGCATATTTTTTATGACCCAACATTTCAGCAGAACTGTAAGTCGCAAATCAATGAAAGTTGGTACAAACTGTCCACTTAGTAGCACAACTCGACTAGACGAAAGTTGTGCGCATTGGACAAGGGGACGTGGTACCGTCTATATTTTTTTATACATAGATTGTTTTTCCTGACTGACTGACTGGTTAATTTATGAAGAACGTGATTTAATAGACATATTGATTTCGAACTTCCTGAAAATACTCTAAATCAAAAGTAATTCGACACGTATTTTATAATTTTTCGAAAAATCAAAATTTAACTGGACCAACAATGGGTTAAGATTTGTTTACGGGAAGACTCAAAATCAACATGACCCGATAGACCTATTGATTGATTTCAAAAATTGTAAAAATACTTGAAATAAAAAAAATTAAACACGCGTTTCTCATTATTTTCAAAATCGAAATCTAACTGGATCAACGACGGGTTAAGAGAATGTATGGAGAAACAAGTTTTTTTGCCTTTTGAATTCAAACTTGATGAAAGTACTTCAAATGTAAAATTACGCGATGTGTTTTTCATTTTTCCAAATATTAAAATTGGGCGGGGTCAACGCCGGGTTAAAAGTTTGAATAGAGAAACTGTGAGAAAACATGAATTAATGAAGCCACTGACCTCAAACTTTGTTAAAGTAAGAAATAATTTGACACGTGTTTTTCACTTTTTTGAAAATCAAAATCTAACGGGGTCAACAATAACGGGGTTAACAATTTTTATGGAGAAACAAGCTTTATTGGGCGTTCTGACTTCAAACTTATCAAAAGCACTTTAATCGGGAAATAATAAAAACGTGCTTTTAATTTTTTTGAATATCTAAATCTACCATGGCAAACCAAGAGATAAAAATTTGTTTGGAGTAAATATGAGAACACATGATTTAATGGGCCTTCTGACTTCAAAATTTTTAAAACGCTCGAAATCAAAGATAGTTAGACACATGTTTTTTTTTCAATCAACATCTGATGGGCTCAACAATGGGCTAAGAATTCGTATCGGGGGAAACAGGAGAGCTTGCGTGCAAAGCCGCAGGGCCCAGCTAGTTATAATTAATAATTGATTGGCACGACAGCCCGCTTCCGCGAGACTAAGGCCTAGCTTCCCGCAACCACCCGTGTTGTGCGTGTGAATTTGTACGCGGGTGGAAGGGACCTACAGTTTTATGCCGGTTCCGAATGGCAGGTTGGGAGCTTTTTCATAGGCAATTTTTACTCTCAGAGGTTTGCCATTTCCAGCTGAGAGGACAGCCACCGAAAGAGAAAACGAGTTTCCCGTTATTTTTTTGTTAGGTGTTACTACATGCAGAATTCGAACTTGCGTCGCTCTGCATGCGACTCGCTGGACCGCGCACTAACCAACTGAGCCACGGCGGCTGCTTCGGCTTGCATCGCACATAGTCTGCACAATTATTAAAAGAATTCTTTTTGAATTCGATATAGCTCAGCGTTACCCCATCTGAAATTAAAAATTAATGTTAGAAATGCGATTACATCCAAAGTAAACACTTCAGTACCTGGTGAAATTATTAAATGTGCGTACAATCCAGCGCTGCAATGACTTTTGCGAATTTTGCTATATTGTAGAAGTCTTCTGCAGCGTTCATCTTCGTTACTTGCAATGTAATGACATACCACAGTTAATAGTTTTGAAACAGTTGTTTGTGATACTCCATACAAGTCTCCGATTGTTCGTAACATGCCGCCAGTTGCATATCAGCGCAAAGTAAGTATAAACATTTGATCCTCCGAGATCGCATTGTTCCTGAAAGAATCTCGTTAGGAGCAGATATCGAATGTAATGCAATTACTGACTTACCAATTTGTAGGATGCTTTGTATGAGGGCCTATAAGCTTTAAAATATTATAAGCTGAAGATTTGCTCATGCGGAGTCGTTGTCGCCAAATAAATAGAAGCGGTCCGACCCGCACTTTTAAATTTTTTTATTTTCTCCTCACGATAATATTTAACATATCAAATATTTCTGCATCGCTATGATCTTCCTCATTAGAAGAAAAACTCATTGCTGTTTTTGGTCGAGTTATATTTATTTTATACCGAAAAATGGCACCTGCGCTTTTCAAATTTCCTAAATACTCAGCCCTGTTCCAGAATCCGAATCGGAATCGGATTCGAATCGAAATGAAATCCGATTCCGATTTGAAGAGGTGTTCTGCAATCCGAGCGGAACTGCCACATTCGAAGTTTTTTTCGAATCCGATTGTTAGCAAATTAAACAAACCTTCAATCAGCTGTTTGCTTGAAATGTTCAAATGAAAGAGGCAATTGCAAAATTTTGGGAGTTTTTTTATTTTATTAAATGAGTTCGGTTATTTTATTGGTAGTATTACTTGAGAACGAGCAGTCCGCCGTTGAAAAAGTAAAGCATAGAATTTTGCGAGACCACAGCAATCTGATGGAATTGCCAGGTTCTTCGTAACTAGTACAAGTTATTTCAGTTATGTTCAAAATTTCCTATTTAAGGTTTATTGCTCAGTATCGCCTTAACAAAGCAGCATTCAGCATGATCTTGACCGAAGTGAAACCTTTTCTTCTGCAATGCTCCATTCCGCCAGAATTGAAATTGGCGATGGCTTTGCGATTTCATGCCGAAGGAGGCTATCAACGATCGGTAGAAAAGGCAACCGCCCCTTCCATTTCGGAAAGTGTGTGCTTCTTAAAAGGTCCACCGCTGGTCGCTAAAGCTTCTCTTCTATTTGTTTGCTTTTTGTTTAACGGAATATTTTCGACAAAAATGTCCGATAAGCGAAATGCAGAACACCAAATTTCTGATCCAAATTCGTTCGAACTTAATCGGATTTGAGAACAGGGTTGCATCGGAAAATATTTCCGATAATCGGAATGTAGAACACCGACGGTCGGAATCAAATCCATTTCCGATCCGGTTCAGATTCTGGAACAGGGCTGACTGTCAAAAGCTTTTGACTTATTTTAACCGTGCAGGATTGGGCGTGTAAATTGAATTTAAAGCTCATTCAAGTTTCGATTTTGCGTTTAAACGAGAAACTGAGTTGCATTCACTCTGCAATTCCAAAGGTATGCGGAAAACGCAACGCCCATCAAATTTTACCAGAAGAATGACATATCTAAACTGTAAAACTTTCCAAAGTTATAATTTAGACTTATACAGGGTAGGCCATTTAAAGTGGAAGCATCTGGTAACCCTATAACTTTTGACAGAGCTGTCATAGCGCGTTGGAAGCGTCATTCCAAGACAACTTATACCATGGAACAGCCAAATGGTCCATTGAAATGGCTGAGAACGAAGGTGACTTTTGGCGAAAAATCATCATGTCAGACGAGGCACATTTCACGTTGAATGGAGGCGTAAACAAACAAAATTGTTTGACGATTTGACGCCGCCAGACTTTCTTTTATGGGGCTACTTGAAGTCCAAGGTATACACCAACAAGCCAAGGACACTAGCTCAACTCAGAGCCAACATACGCCGCGAAATAAGAGCCATATCGGCCGATACACTGGCAAAAGTGATGGAAAAAAAGTGACGAAAAAAGGGCACATTTTGCGGCCAAAGCTAATGGTGGCCATTTACGCGATATCATTTTCAAAAACTAACTAGAAAATTTCTCCTTGGACCAAAATAAATGAATATCGAGATGAAAACAAAAAAAAACATTTTTTTCCTCCTTTTTTTCAAAAACAAATGCTTCCACTTTAAATGGCCTACCCTGTACTAAAAATTTGGGCTGGTGTAAAAATGCTACGCCCCGTTTTCAAAAATACAAACCTAGTTCTCTGGGGATCAGGGTTTGGATCCACAAGGCAAAGCACCTGACAAAACGGATGAGGACGTGGTCTACATCTTCGGCTGCGATCCTTATGGGTACCAGGCCAAGTGGACTCAACGCCTTCACGAATGTCGCTTCTAGCGACCGAGCTAGGTTTGAAATGCGGAAATCGAGGAGCGTCTGACCCACAGTGGGCGGTTCCCTGGTCAACGTCTAATCTCCATGTTAAGAGCGGCTGTTTTCTCATCATCTTTTGGTGGCGTGATAGATGCCAAAGTAACGCCACAGGGGAAGGCGACCCCCTTCATCAAAACCACTCTAGAGGGCTCCAATAAGAACTCTTTTACAGTGCAGGGAGTCGGATACCTAGTACCGGCGGTAGATAGTGGGCGAGCGGGCGGTCTGGCGTCGTTATCCAATGACTGCAGCGGGACCAGGCTGCGCGGTCTACTAATGCTACTGGGAAGCAGGAGACGCCCAAACCTGCCTTAAGCAGGCAAGGAGCGCAAGACACCACCGCTCATGCCAGTGCCTCAACAACAATAAGCGATTGGAAACTGGGAGAGCCAGTGCCACTACATGCACAGAATGTTACTAACATTATAACAAAATTGCAAACGTGCAAGCTTGATCAGGAACGTAGATTTTCCTCCATATAAATTTCTAAAACGGGGTTGTTGTTCTTGTTCATTTCAAATTTCCAATGTTGCAGGTGTGAGTAATTTTTTGTGTTCAAAGACATTTTTTTTTTTAATTTGTATTTTTTGGAACTACGAGGGTGGTCCGATAAGTACATAGCCTACGAAAGAAAAACGTCTGAAAAATACGTTTTCTGGAGGCCTCCGTGGCGACGATAACCTCCTCATTCGACTCAAATTTCTGCCCGGCGAGTGACTTTTTCAAGTTTGGAAACACACAGGGCCAAATCTGGAGAATACGGGGCAGCTGTTTGTAGCCTAATGCTACCAATTTGGCCGTGACGACGGCGGAAGTTTGAGCTGGTGCGTTGTCATGGTGGAAGAGCACTTTTTTTCTTCGCCAAATGGCGCCGTTTTTTCTGCAATTCGGCATCGAAACGGCCCAATAGTTCGGCATAGTAGAGCCCTGTGACCGTTTTGCCCTTCTCCAGGGAGTCGATGTAGATCACACTTTGGGAATCCCAGAAAACGGTGGCCATAACCTTTCCGGCCGATGGGACTTCTTTGCCTTCTTCACATTCGCCGGGCAAAGTCCACTGTTTCGACTGTTCCTTGGTCTCTAGTGTGTACCAGTGAAAACGCGGCACCTATCGAGCCGACAGCTTTTTCATACCCAATATTTCATGCAGGATATGACCCACGCGGTTTTCTGAGATGCCGACTGTTTCAGCTATCTCGCGCACCTTCAATCGGCGGTCTGCCAATACGAGATCGTGGACATTTGTCACGTTATCCTCTGGGTAGCCGTTTTTGGGAAACCTGGGCGTGGCTCATCAAAAATTGACGTGCGACCATGTTGAAACTCGTTAAACCAATTTTTGACGGTCGCCATTGAAGAAGAAGAGTCACCGTACACAGCATCCAAGCGCTCTTTGATTTCGATGCGCGATTTCCCTTCCAAAAACAAGAATCGAATCACCGACCGATATTGCTCTTTTCCCATTTTTCTAAAATCCGCGGACACGTTCGTTTCCACATGCGGTCAAAACAAAACTACAAATCCAATATGGCTGAATTTTGACAGTAGCCGTCTACGAGGATGTACTACACGATAGTAAATTTCTCTTACGATAGTGGCACCATCGGGCGGTGGGGCTAAGTACTTATCGGACTGCCTAATACGTTTGTATAAACTTGACTATAAAAATATATTATTGCCCAAAAGCGTCAAAAGAATCCTTGGGTATGTTTTTAATTTAATTAAACTAAGATTTTATAAGCTGCATAAAAAAACTGTCCTGGTTCAAACTAGAGCATTTAGCACACAAAGCATACCTGATTTGATAGTCAACCCTGTTCTAGAGATTCGCCAAATGAAGAATTGCGAAACACAAAGGACGGCAATTGACCCCGTCGTATTAAACGCATTTAGCTTTGTGTTCTTTGGTATATTTTTCAATAATATTTACATAATGGAACCAAAAAAGTTGATATGTCGTTTATTTAATGCACAAAATTAATGAGAACATACTTTAAAAAGCAAATAGTTGAAAGGAAATTGGCGGCATTTAAGTTTGCACAATCATCCCTAATATCGGGAAAAAAGCGAAAACAGTGAAGAGCTGATGACTGCCGTCTCAATTTCAAGGTCTTCGCTATTGAAGAGGGAGCAATGATTCTCTCGCAAAACAGCAGCGTCGAGTCTGCGGACTCTGACATGGAGGCAGCACTCCTAGAGGAGAAGAACGAACCTGCGGCCACTGGTTCCATTCCTGAAACGCCCTGGGCGGGGGAACGAAAGACCAGAAACCAGAAATAGCTACCGGCGCACAGTGGCTGATTCTGCCGGCGCAAGTTGCAAAAGTCAATTTTGTCATGTTCGATTTGAGGGAAACTGTTATACTTGTCCGATAGATAAATGCTTGGACCTAAGAAATCCGAAAACCTTAACTAAATTGGATAAATGGTTTTGCTTGTAGAGCCCGTCAAAGTTGGGCAATTTTTAGAGTGTGAAATAATATCAGCAATTTGCACTTTTTCGGCAAAGCTGAAGTTTTAAAATACGGAAAGGAGCAAATGAAATGATGAAATGAAACTTTTTACACCAGCATCGTAAAAGAAGGCATTTGTAGTTAATAATTAAATATAGGAAAAAAAGTTGGTTGTTGTTGTCTTTTCATAGGCACTCACTTGAAGCACTGTTTTTATCACTCTTTTTGAACTTTCGATAGACTTTAAAAAAAAGGCCATACTTGCCACGGTTCCGTCTTTGGGAAAATTTTTCACTAGTCTTCTGTGAGTACTGCCCTGAAGAGATCGGGTGCCCGATTATGCCCGACTGGATTTTACAGCGATTTTTCTGTGGCCACCTCGCGCAATTTTGTGCTTTCGGGTGCGTGCGTTCGAACAAGTTCGTCAAGATTTTGATAGTAAATCAATTACACGCGATTATAATCGTTGCTAGGGCATGCAAATTTTGGCTTCATTTAAGATGTGATACAAGCTTGCAATTCCATAGTAAGTCGACTTTTTTTTGTGTATATTTCTGTAAGCTCGAAGTAAAGAGTACTTTTGCTGGATGCGCAGTTCGCACGTACGAAAAACAAGTTGGCTTTCATTTCCGACAATCAGCTATCATGTATCCTTTGATGTAATGTTTTTGGTTTTAACAAAATACTAACACTGTGGATGGCATAAAATTTTTTTTTTAATTTGAGCAAAACTCAGTCAGTCGCCATTAGTCTTTGAGTTGAACCGCGCCAATGAAACAATTAGTTATTGAAAAACAAAAAGCAGACTTATATCTATGTGTACTGTGTAAAACCCACTTACTTGTCTGGGCTGTTTAAAAATCCCATAACGCGGGAAACCTAACAACTATTTAGGTACCTGCTAGTACTAGAAGCTTAGTACCTGCTATTTGAATGCATATGCAAATCCTACCTAAAGGATAAATAAAAGAGTTTGGAGTAAGTGAAGTTAGTTTCGAATTTAATTTGAACTAAACATCACTTCAACTCCGCCAACTAAACCGAAGAAGAAGCACAAAGATGTTTTTGAAAAATTCGAAGCTGTTTGAAATATTTACTATTTCGAAGACAAAGGAGGAGTTCGTTCTGGCTGTCACTAAAGAAATTGGTTTCGTCGAAGGAAGTTTGCCTGCAGCCAACATATTGTAACGAAGACAGTCTGTCGCTGTGCAAAGCAACCCTGTCGCTACGCGCCGTGCTATAATTCAATCTGGCAACGACGGCCGCGATACTAACTTTTAGTCCAATCTGGCAACGACGGTCGCGATCATCATGGAAACCTTTAGTCCACTCGGGAATGTGCAAAGAACTATCTGCGCGATGGCCGGACAGGTATAAAAGGCAGCCGGGTGCGGCGCAGCGAGTCAGTCTGATTTTGACTAGTGAAGGTGCCACACGGAGCAATTAAGCAAATAATTAAGTGTAAAGACAGTGAAGTGTAAAAGTGTGAAATAAAGTGATTGTTGGTTTATTTTATTGTCTGCGTTTAAGAAACTGAGTGTGTTTTATTTTCAAATTACGCAATCTAGAGATACGTAACAGCCCACTAGACGTAGTATTCGTAACATCTGGTGTCAGAAGTGGGATTGTAGAAAATTGAAAGTAAACAAAAAAAAATTAAATTATAAAAGCACGGACATGGTTAAACTCGAGCTGCTGAAGGTAGACCAGCTGAAGAAGGAGCTGGCTGCCTGGAATTTGCCGACTGTTGGCGGAAAGGTGGAGTTGCAGTTGCGCTTGCGAGAAGCATGTCAGGCACGAGGCGTCGATTGGACTGTGCACGAGTTCGGAGCGCAAGAACTAGAGGCGTCGGCCAAGGTGGAGGAATCGCCTGCTGCTGCTGCGTCGCTGCAAAGTACGGCTGCAGCAGGATTAATGGGAAAGTCGAGCACCTGAAGACGCGGGTAGAGCACTTGGTTAAACGAGTCGACGACCTAGATGATTCCCTGAACAAACGGGTTGGCGACCTGGATGATTCCCTGAACAAACGTGTTGACGATCTTGATGATTCCCTGAACAAACGAGTTGATTTCGATGAACAGAAAGATGGACGAGCGGCTTAGGGAGGTACACCCGCGAGAATGGTTGCCGCCGGTTCCGGAAAGTGTTGCCACCCGAGCAGAAGTGCCTACTTATGATGGGACTACGCCGTTCGATACCTTCAAGCTACAATTCGACCTGGCTGCTCTGGAAAATCGGCTGAGGTAATAAAATCAGTTCCAGAATGCTTACGAAGTGAGTACGAGACCGTCATAAGGGCGCTGGCAGCCAAATACAGCGACGAGCACAACAGAACGCTGTACTACTGTGAGCTGAAGAACCGCAGGCAAAGATCCAACGAGGCGCTGCAGACATATGCAGCAGACATTGAGCGGCTCGTGCAGCTGTGCTACCCGTCCTTCGGCGCTGAGGATCTCGAAAGGATGAAGATTTAGGCGTTTATTGAAGGTTTTCATGATCCGGAGACACGTTGCAGTGCGTTGATGATGGGCAAGCCGACATTTAGGGAGACGGTGACCAGCGCGATGACCAGACTGCCGACAGCGAAAGAGGCGTTCCCGTTCTCGATCGCAATCGCCTGAAGCGAGGAATACTGACAATCAAAGCCCAGCCAACAAGCGCCGGGGGGAGGACGACGAGTCGTTAAACTAAAACGGGTCAGCCCAAAGGGGCGAGAGCTGATCCCCACAACCTGCTGCCCCACCGTCCTTGTCTCGCAGTTGAAACGACAACCCAGCAGATGGACGATTGAAGGAAAGATAGATGGAAAGTTGTTCGTGTTGACACTGGATACTGGAGCGTCATATTCGATCATAAAAAGGAAGCTTCTGAAGAACTGGGAACCACTGAATGGCATACAGCTGACGACTGGCGAGCGTGCGCCGGTAAGAGGAAAAGTAACAAAAACAGTTGCTATCGGCACCCGCAGCCTGGAACATGAGTTCATCGTCGCGGATATAATGGACGACGTGATTATCGGCGTGGATTTCATGATTAGGCACTGTTTTACGCTGGACCTGAAAGAACATGTGCTGAGATATCCCAACGTTGAATTCCCGCTGCACACCGGCTACGAGCGAAGCGTGGCGGTAAGGAAGGTTGTATCGTGTCAACACCGGAGGATACCAGCGAATTCTGAGGCGATTGTGTGGGCAAAGGTGGACGAGGACGATGGGACGAGTCGGCTGTGGGTTGTAGAAGCACCAAAACAAGGACACGACAACATCATCATCGGACGTACATTAGTGGAACCTAAGAATGGCAGAATACCAGTCAGAATACTGAACCCCCTGAATGCACCCAGATATGTCGGGAAAGATGAGGTAATTGGAGAGTTTAAGGAAGCTGTAGCAGTGGTCAATTGCGAGAGTAGCCCACCTGGAGGTAATAAGAAGAGCCATACCGCAAGAGAACCAGTGGAGCAGCGAGTTGAGGACCAAGCAGAAACAGAAGGTGAGGTCTTGCCTGCAGCACTATGGGTCAATATTTGCGGCAGAAACAGGTGGAAGAACAGCCATAGTGAAGCACAACATCGACACCGGAAGTGCCAAACCGATTCGCCAACCACCAAGACGGGTTCCTCTGGCCAAGAGGGAGGTCACAAATTTGATTGAAAACATGCGGAAAGACAAGGTCATAGAGCCGTCGTAAAGCCCTTGGTGTTCGCCGGTCGTGCTAGTCAAGAAAAAGGATGGCAGTACCCGGTTTTGTGTGGACTATCGGAAGCTCAATGATGTGACCAAGAAGGACAGTTATCCACTACCTCGGATCGATGACACCCTGGACACACTGTCAGGCACGCAGTGGTTCTCCACGCTGGACTTACGCAGCGGCTATTGGCAGGTGGAGCTTGCAGACAAGGACAAGGAGAAAACGGCTTTCAGTGTTGGCGATGGTTTGTGGCAGTTCACCGTCATGCCGTTTGGACTCTGCAACGCACCAGCAACATTCGAGCGGCTAATGGAACGCGTGCTAAAAGGGCTGCATTGGCGGACGTGCCTGGTGTACCTCGACGACATAATCGTGATGGGTAAAAACTTCGACGACCACCTGGGAAAGCTAAAGGAGGTATTCGAGCGGATACGAGAAGCCGGGCTTAAACTCAACCCAAAGAAGTGCTCGCTGTTCCAAAAGGAGGTCAAGTATCTGGGTCATACGGTTTCCGCCCGCGGAGTACATACGGATGAAGGCAAAATCACGGCGGTGAAGGAGTGGCCCCGGCCACGCAATCTACACGAACTCCGCAGTTTCCTGGGCCTGTGCACATACTACCGCCGATTTGTTCCGGGATTCGCGAACATAGCCAGCAGCTTGCACAAACTGACGAAAAAGAGCCAAGCTTTCGAGTAGAACGAGGAGCAGGAACAGGCTTTTGCACGTCTGAAGGAAAAACTGTGCAGTGCTCCAATTCTGGCCTTCCCCGTGCCTGGGGAGATGTTTGTGCTGGATACAGATGCAAGCGGGAATAGTATTGGCGGTGCGCTATCACAGATAATAAACGGCCAGGAACAAGTGATAGCGTACTACAGTAGGGTTCTATCGAAACCGGAACGCTTACTGTGTGACACGGAGAGAACTGCTGGCGGTATTGGACTGCGTAAAACACTTCCACAAATATCTGTATGGGCAAAGGTTTCGCCTGCGCACAGATCATGCGGCATTGAGATGGCTCCTGAACTTTAAGGATCGTGAAGGGCAATTGGCGCGGTGGATCGAGCGACTGCAGAGCTACGACTACACGATAGAGCATCGCAAGGGCAGTAGCCATGGAAATGCCGATGCCTTGTCACGCCGTCCGTGCCAAGTCGAATGCAGGCAGTGCTCGCGAGCCGAGAGCAAAGAGCAGATAGTGGACGTCCGGTTGGTAAGCGTTATGCCAGAGGAAGAGTGGTCTGTGGAGAGGCTACAAAAGGACCAGCGTGAGGATGCGGATCTTCCAAAAATCGTCGAAAGCGAGGAGCAAGGCGCACGTAGAGACTGGCAGGAGATGGCCGGTGAAAGCCCGATCGCTAAGGCTTACTGGGCACAGTGGAAAAGTCTGCGGCTGAAAGAAGGATGCCTGTACCGCGAATGGGAAAGCGCGGATGGTCGGACCAGCAACTCCCTAATGGTAGTACCGAAGTGCAGAATCAACGAGGTCATCGAGGCATACCATAACGACTCCAATGGAGGGCACCTGGACATCACCAAAACCGTCGCCAAAATAAAAAGACGATTCTACTGGGTAGGATGTCAGGAGTCTGTAGCCGAGTGGATTAAGAGCTGCGACCGATGTTCAGCCGCGAAAGGGCCGACAAGAAGATCTCGAGGCCGCATGCAGCAGTACAACGTGGGAGCGCCCTTCGAGCGAATTGGCATGGACGTCGCCGGCCCATTCCCAACTAGCACTCAAGGCAATAAATATGTGCTGGTGGTAATGGATTACTTCAGCAAATGGCCCGAAGTATACCCTATTCCTAACCAGGAAGCCACTACGATCTCGGAAAAGCTGGTAAACAACTGGGTAGCCAGGTTTGGAGTTCCGTTGGAGTTGTACTCAGATCAAGGCCGGAATTTCGAGTCTGCGGTATTCAAGGAAGTGTGTGAGCTGCTGGGGATAAAGAAAACTCGTACCACTCCTTTGCACCCACAGTCCGACGGCATGGTGGAACGCTTTAACCGGACACTGGAGGAATACCTGCGAAAAGTGGTAGGCAGAAATCAAAGGGATTGGGACACGCATATCCCCCTGTTCCTGATGGCGTATAGGTCAGCCCCGCACGACACGACATCACTCACTCCAGCCCGAGCAGTGTTCGGCACAGAGTTGCGGTTACCCGCTGACTTGAAGTTCGGGGTAGTCGGCGCGACGGGAGGCACTAAGACGGATTACGTGGTCAATAAGCGGGCGGAACTGGAGGAAATTCACCGGTTTATAAGGGGCCGCACCAAACTGGTCAGCGATAAGGCGAAAGCCAGATATGATCTACGGGCCAACTCAGCAGGGTTCCAAGAAGGCGATTTGGTAATGCTCTACAACCCGCAGCGGAGGAAAGGTTTGTCTCCGAAACTTCAAGCGTCATGGGAAGGACCGTACGAAGTCGTGACTAGGATTAACGACGTGGTATACAGGATTCAACGTTGCAGCAACAGAGGCGCTAAGCTGAAGGTAGTCCATTTGGAGCGCTTGGCGCCTCATCACAGCGGAGCCTCGGCACTTGTTCGGGACGAACAAGTCTAAGTGGTGGGCAGTGTAACGAAGACAGTCTGTTGCTGTGCAAAGCAACCCTGCCGCTACGCGCCGTGCTATAATTCAATCTGGCAACGACGGCCGCGATAATAACTTTTAGTCCAATCCGGCAACGATGGTCGCGATCATCATGGAAACCTTTAATCCACTCGGGAATGTGCGAGAACGATCGGCGCGATGGCCGGACAGGTATAAAAGGCAGCCGGGTGCGGTGCAGCGAGTCAGTCTGATTTTGACTAGTGAAGGTGCCACACGGAGCAATTAAGCAAATAATTAAGTGTAAAGACAGTGAAGTGTAAAAGTGTGAAATAAAGTGATTGTTGGTTTATTTTATTGCCTGCGTTTAAGAAACTGAGTGTGTTTTATTTTCAAATTACGCAATCCAGAGATACGTAACAGCTAGGGATTGCAATCCCGGACCAGTTTTACAATCCCGGGATTTTCGGGACTGAAAATCACTATCCCGGGATCCCGGGATTTTTTTCGGGATTGAATATATTACTTTAAGGGGAGGTTCTTTCAAATTTTTTTGAAAAAATGGTTTTTTTTTTACACATAAAATGAAAGCTGTATGCCCGTAGAATATGTGTACGAAAGGATTTTTCGATACGATCGCCTTGTCCGCACACTTGTCCGAGTTTGTTTCTTCTACAGTGTTTTCCCCAGTTTTTTCCCGGAGCTGCTATCTTTCAACGCGTTTTTCTCGGAACCACGTTTTCCATCTGAATTTCAAGGATATCTCTTGATCTATTGTTCTAATTTCCTTAATCTAAAGCATGTTTGAAAGGTGATCATTTTCTGTATGGCTTATACCTAAAACGAGCATAAGTTACTATTAAATTGTTATTTATAATTAAGGTTTAATAACAAAAAAAGTGGCAAAAAAAAAGCGTTTCGAGCGTTCACATTTCAGTCAATTTTTGGTCAAAAATCATTATAGTTAGGTATAAGCCATAGAAAATTGCATCTACTTTCATTTAAAAAAAACCATTTTCATTTCAGATTACTACAAGAGGCTGTAGGCTTGAAATACGGAGACGAGATTTTTCAGGCAGTGATCGACGAAAGCCGCCATTGATCAGCCGCCATTTTGAATTTTGTTACAAAAAATATATCATATTATTGTATAATAAAATACCCATTCAACCGTCAAAACCGGATGTTTCTATGTTTTTTCATCATGCCACAAATCATTTCCAAACTTAGGCCTTTTTTTGGCCAAATTTGAAAGAACCTCCCCTTAAGGAACTTATTCAGACTTTTTTTCAATCAAATAAATTATAACTATATATTAAACACAATTCTATGTACTTACTTAAACTAATAACTTAAAAACGCATTTAATTGCTAACCTAAATTGCTACATTGGTAACCTGCTGAAAAGGCATAAGCATGTTTCGCTATAGTTGATGGTTTTATATTAGCTATTTCTTTCTTAATCCTCTTATTTACACCATTTTCCCTGTGCATTGTGAATGTGACAAATCAAATTAGTGTAAAGAAGAGTTAAACTTGCATGTTTTTAGAAAATTCTGGTTGTTTACTTATTTGAATGGATTCTTTTTTGGGAGCGTAAGCTTGTTTGCACTTCTGATTTCGGTTACTGGCAAATTTTGTAATGGAAAAGTACCAAAACAGAGCTAGTTTGTACAAATTTGTAAAAAGTAGTTATACACAAACAGAACAGTTGTTGCATTAACCTGAATTAGCCCACGTAAATTTTTTTTCGAATTTCAAATAAATCTTTTAGGAGCATATTCTTTATATGCACAATGAAAAAACTGCGTCATTAGTTTTTTAATCCTGCCTACAGGACGCTCGGAATGTCCTGTTGAAATATGGCAACAGGCACAGAAAACTTAAAAAAAATATCACAAAAAGTATTTTTTCAGAGTAGCGCACTTATGGGATATTACTCCCTTCTTCAAACACTTAAAACAAAATACATTTTATTACGCGATCAAGATGATAAGTATATATTTTAAGTAGGTCTAAATTTACCTACTTTTTCATGCCCCCTTTTTTTGGCACTAAATATTATGTCTTCACTTTACGATGCACTACTTTATACAAACAAACACGCACTGTTGCCCAAATAATTTGAAAGCAGGATCAATTCTGCGTTCAAAATGTGTTTCAAAGTAACGGTATCTATATTCGTTTGTATGTTATGATCATTTGAAAATATGTCTATCGTGCGTTGCCATATGGCAACACTGGGCTAACTCGGGTTAACACTTATTCAAACGGCACAGGCAATGGGCAATTAATTTTTTGTGTTAAATAAGAAGGGTTGCATTTTTCGAAATCAACGGGACAAAAGCAAACAGCAAGCTTTTTTTTGTTTCGATCCCGGGATCGGATTTTGTCAATCCCGGGATTTTTCGGGACTGAAATTGTCCGGGATCCCGGGATTCCGGGATTCGCGATCCCGGGATTGCAATCCCTAGTAACAGCCCACTAGACGTAGTATTCGTAACAATATCTATGACTAAACAGAAGATATCCAGGACTTCCACTCGCCCACTTAGTGGTATTCGTAGACGTAGTATTCGTAACAATATCTATGACTAAAGAGAAGATATCCAGGACTTATCGCACTACAAAGTTGAAATGGATTGCGGCAAACCGTACCAAATTCAATTTTGTCCAGAATAATGAGGAGTGGTTGGAAAAAACAATTTACTTCGATGCAGGAGATGCATGTAGCATAAGCGATGACCAACCATCGACATCAAAGGCGGCAAAAGGAAGGCCTAAAAAGTCAATTCAGGACTGTGCGTCATTTAATCAAAAGGAAGCTTATGAAGGCAACGGAAACAATAACTACCACCCACCTGTTAGAAGCTTTGATCATAAAAAAAATAAGGATCAGGAGAAAATTAAAGGCGTTATAGTGGAATCAGTTTTACCAGCAAGCCCGGGTCGTGTTAAAAAAATAAAAAACAGTATTCCTACCCCACCCAATGTGCTACCCATCAAATATAGTCATAATTAGGGATCGGAATTATATGCAAGTGCAAATTTTTGTGGAGCTTCCGATATGAATAGGAGCAAGACAGAAACTATTTTTATTTTATTGTATGTGTTTGCACAGTTTGCATATTTTTGCATTTTTTATATAGTTTTTGCCGATACCTAGTCATAATAAAACTTTACCATTGCTTTTGCTTTTTTATGTAAATTTTTCGAATTCTGCTTCTAATTTTGAAAGAGAAATTTATTAATTTTTATCTTTAAATTTGACTCTTTCAGCTTATTTCTTAAATTTCTTATTACTTTTCATCTGGAGCCTGGATCCTTGTCTGACAAGGAGAAGGACCTCGTCAGGAAGCACCAGAAGATCGTGGCTAAATTCGAAAAGAAGCAGGCGGCGACTTCTGGTGCAAAAAGCACAACCGATGCAGCAACGCCTGGAGACATTGCCACGGCTACACGGCCCACTGGAGGTACAGTGGGGGCGGAAAAATCTGGAGTCAAGGCCACCATTACTGCACGGCGGTAAAAGACGGGGACGGCAAGGCCTGGAAACAGTGCAGCGCTGGCTCCACCAAGAAAGACTGGTCAGACACCCACCACCTCTTCGAGGCACAATTCCACGGTGGAAAAGGCCGTAAACAGGGGAAGATCGGGTGTCGACAGGGGAGGGGAACAAGCTGAAACCCTCAGCTAGCGTGTCTTCTCTACAGGAGCTGCAGATTGCCATAGTGGACCGGAGCGATCCTGATGGAAAAAATTGGCCCGGTAACATGGCCTCTGTTGAGGCGCCCATTCTACGAGCGATGTTCGGGGCGGCGGACGACGAAATTGACTTCGACGGCGCTGGCTGGCAGAAGGGCGTGAAAATCGTCGGGTGTGGCAACAGGCAGTCACTTAACTTCTGGTGCGCGGCGGTCTTGAACCTCTCTGGCAGGTAGAAAAACTCGAGGTCATAGCTCGTGACCGATTGCTTCTCCGACCCCCTCCAGTCATGGAGGATGCCGACACGTTGAAGCTGATAGGTCGGCAGAACAGCGGCCTTAATACTGGAGAGTGGAGAACAATTTCCTCCACTACTAGTAAGAATGAGAAGGGTAAAGACCTCGTGGTCGCTGTTGATAAACCGTCCTTTACTCATCTCCGAGACTCCTCTGGTATTGTCAAGTTCGGTTTGGGTACCTTAAAAGCTCGTTTCCCCAATAAGGAGCGTGCCACACAGGGATAGGCTGAAGGTAGTGTAGATAAACCGGCACCACTCTAAACCGCCACCCACAATCTTATGCAATTCCTGAAGGGGAGGAAGTTGACTTGGCCTTAATCCAGCGGATTGAGGATAGGTTAGGTTGCGGTGGCTGCCTCTATAAAAGACACACACCTGTCTTTTATAGAGGCAGCCCACATATTTCACCTGTTTTTGAAATATGTATGCAACACTGTCTTTCCAACATATGTTACAGCACACATTTCAAGCGGATGGGGAAAGGGAGGGAGGGGACCTACAGTTTAACGCCGAATCTGAACGACGATTGCCTGCCAAGAGCGCACTTGTGCGATTCTTGTTATTCTCATCTGCTCCATGTGGATAGCGATAGAAGTAGATGAGCGTTTTTACGAGCCTGAGCCAGGAATCGAACCAGGGGCCTTTGAGAAACCAGCGCGCTACCCGAAGGACTATCGAGGCCGGCCAAGGTAAGATACAAGCCTGTATTGTTTATAAAAAGTACATAAATCTGTTTCTTTTATCTCAATACAGTACTGGTGACCTATGTGTGGCTGCATGTGAGCGAAGGGAGGGGCATGACCTTATTCTCTCGTCCGCATACATGCCATTCGAAGGTGAGGAACCACCGCCGAAGGAGGTCAGGGACCTTGTTGCGCACGCCCGATCACGGAGACTTGATCTTATCAGCGGGTGTGACTCCAACGCTCATCACGTTCAGTGGGGTCCATTTTTGAGTTTCTTCTTAATTCTAACCTTATACTATGTAATAAGGGCAAAACGAAAACCTTCCATAACAGGGTTAAGGAAGAAGTTATAGACGTAACCTTGGTTGCCGACTCTGGTACTACCTCTGTGGCCGACTGGAAAATACTAATGGAATGTTTGTTTTCGGACCACAACCGAATAGTCTTCTCAGGGGCCATGGAGGTGGGGTATCCACCAGCCTACAGGAATCCGAGAAAGACTAACTGGCGTAGATTCAGAGCATTAGTTTCCGTAAAACTGGCTTCGCGCAAGGTGACAGCTATCTTTGAAAGAAACAACATTGAAAGGTCAGTTAATCTTTTAACGACAGTTCTAATAAATCTTTCAAGAAATCGTGTCCAAAAAGTCGAGCTCCACGAAAAACAAACGCAGTTTGGTGGACCCTAGAGCTAAAACAACTTAGGACAGATACTAGGCGTTTGTTCAATAAGGCTAAACCAACCAATAAGATGTCTCACGTTCATACAAATCAGTGGCGCTTCAAAAATTTGCCATGGCTTTTTCAATAAAGCCACGTGAGAGTGGTTTTTACAGCAGAGCCACATCCGGAGAGTAAAGATGAAGCCACGCAAGCAACTCTCTCTGCTTGCAGTCGGCAGCGATATGAATATGCGTGTGATCTCTATGTGCTCTTGTGTTGATTTTTTTGGTGGTTGATTGTTTTAATCAGTAGCGCTCATGGGACGGGGACATTTGGGGATTCAAACCCCTCAAATATAAAAATTAGTAGTGAAATATCCCTCCAAAATGAAGTTCTGCCTGCGCCACTAACTTCAACGTGTGTGAAGTGAGCGCACACAATTTTTTTTTTGCTTGGCAGCGATCAAAGCCGTTGTGCTTTGTATGAGCAAAACAGAGAGCGTTAATATTATAACGCTCTCACTGTACCGACGCTTGCTTGCTCTCGATAATAAAAATTGTGCAAATTCGAGCTCGCCCTATGCCATTAAGTTGTATGGACGTAAGACATCTTATTGTTTAATTGTCTTTGGCTAAACTCAGTTGAACTGAGCTAGCCTACAAGGCTAGCTTTAATAAGTTTAACCCAGTCGAGACGATGATTTTTTTCGAACACGGTCCCCAGGAGCGAAATTTTATTTTTCTTTGTTTTGTACGCAGTAAAACCAATGCCAAATTTTTTTTCCTGTACTTTACAGATTTCATTAGTTCCAGAAAAATCTTATTTCGACGACTAGTTTACTAGAATAACTGATAATTGCACATTACTGTCTTATAGTCTCGGAAATCCATTCCACACACGGTGTGCAATAGGCCTCGAATGGGTTAAGAAAACTATTTCTATTGAATCCCTCGACAATGCTAACGAGGCCGCCAGACTGCGTAAGGTGCTGGCTGATGTGTCGCACACCCCTGGCAGCATCAGGAAATCTGACGGATAATGGACGGATTAAAGGGAGGAGCTTCTTGAGATTCTTATGAACACTCAGTTTCCTGGATGCACGGATGTTGTTGAGGCGACAACGTCGCATAGGCAACAACCATCGCGACCAGATGGTCTAGTTCAGAGGATAATCAGCGAAGCCAAAGTAGCATGGGCAATTGAATCTTTCAGGCCGCACAAATCCGTAGGTCCTGCTGATGTCATTCCTGCTATGCTACAATGGTCTAAGGAGGCGGTGGTCAAGGTCCTGACGAGAATCTTTCGTGTATCTCTCCAACAAGGATATTTCCCGCGTGCCTGGAATTAAGTTAGGGTGGTGTTCATTTCCAAAGCAGGGAAAGTGAACCACTTAAAAGCAATATATTACAGACCGATCAGCCTTTCATCGTTCTTACTTAAGACTCTTGAACGGCTGGTAGACGTCTATTTTAGAGAAGTGACACAGTCCAGAGGACTCTGCAAGGCGCAACATGCGTATGGCAGGGGGAAATCTGTCGACAGCGCCCTGCATGAGGCTGTTCAGACGATCGAAAGATCGCTGAACGCTAAGGAGTATACGTTAGCTGCTTTCCTTGATATCGAGGGGGCCTTTAATAACGTTACCTTGGAGGCTATAATCAAGTGCATGAGAAGGTGGTAAAGTGGACCAGTGACATGCTTAGTAGCAGAAGGGTCCACTCTAACCTAGGCCTGTGCTTAGTGAGTCTACGAGTGGTAGCATATGCAGACGACGTCACTATCCTGATCCCTGGAAAATTCCTGTCCACAATCAGCGATCTCATGGAGTCTGCTCTAAAGAAACTTTCCAGGTGGGCAGAGCTAAATGGTCTAGGGGTTAATCCCTGGAAGACTATTTTGGTACTCTTCACTAGGGTGGAGTGAAAAACTCGATTTTAAAATTTTTAGAAGCTAGTATTTTGGAAATGTGCCAAATGTCCATAGTACCAATCCTGCAAAATTATATTAGTTTCTAACATCTCCTTGATCGCCCATCACCTAATTGAAATAATGGTTTTTCATCAAAAGAAGTGAAAGCCGTATTTTCAACTCAGTTAAGGATTCAAAATAAATCTCAGTAACCTTTGCTTTAGATTTGCGGTTTTAAAGTTATTTATTGTAGCAGTCCCGATTGAGCGAACAAAATCTTAAGGCTTGATTACACGTAACGAGTCGAGTGACGAGACATCAAAATAGTACTAGGCCGAAAGAATTGGGATAGCGAGCAAAAGCGACGAGTTGTTTAAACGTATTTCGACACGCGGCAAGTCAGTTCGGTTTTACAATGCACAAAATGAACTAAGCAACTCACGCAATTAAACTCAACCGAGCGAAAAGTGGTGTGTGACGCATACCGCATGTCACGAGCGATTCCGCATGTGACGAGCAATTGCGCGAATCGCTGCGAAAAGAGAAAAATATAACGGTAAAGTAGTGGTCGCTCGGCCTAGCAAACAAAATGTGATTCTAGTGGCTCTCTCGCCACTTTCATCGGTGACTGACTCAGTCAAGAACTCGCCTTACCGTTTAGACGAAACGAGTACTCGTTCGAGTTGCTGTCTTCTCACTATACTCGTTACGTGTAATCAAGCCTCTAGATCGGACTCATCTGACAGTGCTACTGTCGATGAGTACATCCCAGATAGAGAATCAGTCAAAAGTAAGCTAAATCAGAATCGCCAATGTGAAAAAATTACTTTCTCTCTGCCTTCCCTCGCAATAGCTTGTGATCGGACCGAAGTTTCGGACAGATCGGCTGCTGTATTAGCAACATCAGTTCTGCATGATCTTGGTCTCGTATCACCCAACGACCGATCCAAAGTAATTGACCGAAGCATAATCCGTCGAGAACGCAGTAAAATTCGAAAGGAACTGAGGCAGAATGAAGACGACCAGTTTGACCACACTCACAAGGGCATAGATGGACTATTCTTCGATGGCCGCAAGAATACAGAGTTGGCCCACCAACGAGCATTTTCAAGTAACACAAGCGATGAGCACAACTTGCGCCGAACAGCAATAAGCACACCACCGCCCCTACACAAGCCAGTCTTAACAGCCTCACGGTTTTTACGAAAGACATTGTACAGGGTGGGATCGAAGAATTCCTCACTGTAAAAGGTGGAGTTCAGCCATGTTTCAACCAACACAAAGATATCGTAATCCAAATATGAGCTCATGGCATAAAGATCATTAGATATACCTTGTGACCGAAAAGTTTCCGGAAATTTTAAATAAAACGCAAAATTCTTAATCTTCATTAATATTTATTTTATCTCCTTCAAAATATGCTCCATTAGAAGCGATACACATATGCCAACGTTTCTTCCAATCATCAAAACATTTTTTATAGGCGCTTGGCTAAATGAGTGCTGTCTCTAATGATCTGTCGTTCCCACCGCTAATCCCTTCCTTTCCTTGTCCTTTTGTACGAATATTCCCCCCCTATTTTCTGCTCCCCGGCTTCGGCCGTTTGTGTCGTTTAATGTTTCATGTATTCTTTATAACACTCGTTATCCAGACGTCAGTCAATAAAGACGTACACCCCGAACCTAACCGCACCCGTTTTATTTATTTAACCCGCTCCGCCGCGATCGAAGGTAAACATGGTCCTTCGAGCCATCGCGAATCCGCGACTATAATAAAACAATTTAAAAACACAAAACAGTCAACAATTTCAAGTGCGAGAACAAAAAACTAAACTACAAATCAACAAACAGTGAAACAAACACGGGAGTGATACACGCAACAAAATCAAAACACAGTGCACAAACCTTACAATTAGAGCCAAAATTTCAAAAATTTAAAAACAAAAAAGTACAAAACATTGTGCAGTGACAATAAAGTGCAGTGACAAACAAAAGAAGGGCAGCGGACTACATAAAACCAACAACAAACACACCCATAAAAATTGAACATAAAAACAACAACAACCCACAGCAGAACCCAAAGCAGACAAAAAGGGCAGGAACAACAAACACACTCAAAAACACACACCCACATCACAGAGCGGACGAAGAAAGCAGCAACAACAGCAAACAACAGCAAGCAGCACAAACGGCGGACACAAACGACGTAGAGGCAATCCCCATTCTCGGGCATTGTGCCCCCTTAAGATAAGCACAACAATTTTTATTAAAAATTAACAAGTATCTCTACAATCACATACACTAACACAAAAACATATATTTAAAAAATATATAAGGGAGAGGGCTGGGTTGTGAACCAGGCTGGGGTGTGAACCATTGCCGTTTTTTCTTTCCCTAATTGACATATCGCCAATCTTTCAACTGTCAATTTTGTCTTATGATATGACTCTGCATTTGTGGTTACACCGAAGTACAAACACGTATTGCTTGTGGCAGCAATCGAGTTTGAAAGACATCGTGTTTGAAAATCGACTGCGAAAACTTGTTGGCTTTTTTTTAAAGTGCTATCCAAGAGACTGAGCTTATTGCAAAAAGTCTGTGTAATACATGTTTATTTAGTGTTTTGATTCTATTTTACGATGCAATATTTGTTTATGTCGAATTATGATTGGAAGTGTCGTTTATTTTAAAGTTTCCAAAATGGCATCGTGGTTGGGCTGTGAACCACTGAGGTGGCTGGGTTATGAACCACCTGTTTTTCGTACTACATTTGTTCTAACACTGTCAAATATGGACGGATATATAAAAATAAAGTCATTTTATATAATTTCACTCGATTTCGTTGTGTTCACTTGAAGTGAGCCAATACGAGAACACGTTCGTATTTCACATGCAAACATTCCGACACAGATTAGGATGAAAATTTAAAAAATTGAGCAATTTCATTCATTGCGATTTTTTGGCCTAAGAAGCGTCATTATAACTTTTTTTCACCTCTTGAGGCTTCCTGATTAAATAAATTCTCAATGTACTTAAAAATTATGGGTGTTTTCTTCGTATTTTCCGACTTTAATAGGGATTTTCCAGATGGTTCACAACCCAGCCACTTTTTTGAAAAAGCGAAAAATCACGTTCTCAGAAAATTGGACGTAGAGAGTTAAATTTCAATCAAAACGGTAATCTGTCTTCATAACAAAGTTGCGTTATATATTCACCTTTCCAACGGTATCTTCGATTTTTCGATATCTTTATTCTGTGAAAAGTTAGAGCCAAAAAACAAAACCCGGTTCACACCCCAGCCCTCTCCCTTATATATTCCCATTCCCTACAATCCAGTTAAAATATTATACACTGGTACCCCGCCCGCTGTCCGCTTTTCGTGTACATTTTTCTGTACACATACAAATTAACGCAGTGCAGTAAGCATTCCCGCTACTGCACATAATTTTGCGCTATTTGTTTGCACATTCCCTTTTTCCGCTGCAGCCTGCTTTTCACTCCTTTTCTAATTTGCACATTTCCCCAAATTTTGCTTTGTGCATATCGCAGATCAGCAGCGACCACTCCAGCTGTTGATCTCGCGCTCTCCCACTCGTGTACATTTTCGCGTTTCGCTTTGTGCGATATACGCACGCACAAGCAGCAAGCACTCCCGCTGCTGCCTCCAAGTGCAATTACATATTCTTACTTCTGCCTAAGAATTTTCCACTCTCGCTAGCAGAAGTAAATAAACAAGCACAGTGGGACGAGTTACTCATTTTCTGCAGCATATTGAAAAATTTTCTAGGACTTAGAAAATTTTCAATAGTGCTGCACATACTCTTTCACTGCACATTCGCTGCCACTCCAAGTGCATACAGTGGGACAAAAAAATCACCACTCGCACACAAAATTTTTGTTTGCACAAAATTATTCACACTTTTTTACGTTCACTGACACAATAATACAAATAATCACATACACATATACATATATATACAAATATATATACATATATACACACAAATTTATACTCATACACATACATATTTATTTCCCAATTAACAAAAATAATCACATACACACACATATATTCACATTTATTTATTACACATACAACTTTCCATATACATATACATTTCCATATACGTTTACACACACGGTTGTAAACTTTTTTACTCGACAGAGAATACTAACGAATTCTTCCCATACTCAATTATCGTTCGCGCGGACGCGGTTAGACTTCACATCTATTTTACAATACCGTACATTTATATATATTCAAACTTTTTACCCTCTGTCGAGCCTTTTTGTACAAAATGCCTATGGAGCGATCACCCAAACGACAACTTGTCACAATGGAGACTCCTTCCTCCAGATCTCCAAAGTCAGCCAATACACGTTTGACAGTTCCTGTCACTCGGGAGCCACCCAACACTCGCTCCAAACTCTCTAGTCCGAAAGCAACCGATCCCAGTGTTGCCAAATTTACTTTCGAGTATGATAGACTCGTGCTATTATGCACACAATTTTCATCGGTTCCCATTGAGGATTTGACCAAATCCCTGGTCCAAATTAAGCAAAAAAATTTGCAAGCCCAATGGGAGAGACTTATGTGCGCACATGAGGCAGTCTTTATTGCTGAAGACAACAGCCAGCCCGACGGTTTCAAAGAGTCGGCTAGGCAAAAAATCGACGCCTGCACAGACCAGTACGAGTTGTGCATGGCTCAGATGTCGGACATCATTGAGATGCTCCAAACTCAGTCCCCCCAGCCCGCTGCGCATATGGAACCAGTTCGACCCCTAGAACCAGCAAATACCCCTTACATTTGCCTACAAGTTCCGCCTTGTGATACCGAAACCTTTTTCGGGGGCTATGAGCAGTGGCCGTCCTTCCGCGACATGTTTACCGCGGTTTACATCAACCACCCCCAGCTCACTCCAGCCCAAAAATTGTATCACCTCCGATACAAGACGCAAGGTAAAGCCGGTGCTATTGTTAAGCAATATGCATTAACCGATGAGAATTTCGGACTCGCGTGGGAAGCTCTAAGATCCCGCTTTGAAAATAAACGCATACTCATTGATTCACAAATTAGATCCCTCCTAAATATCGCTCCTGCCCACACTGAAGATAGTGAGGCACTTCAGCAGATCCAAAACACAAAAAACAATTGTCTGTCTGTTCTCAATACTCAGGCCGTAGACACTGACAATTGGGATCCGCTATTGGTTTACATATGTTGTACCAAATTGCCCCAAGAGACACTCGCTCTATGGGAGCAATCACTGACATCCCGGAAGGATCTGCCACCCTGGTCGCAAATGGATGAGTTCCTGACCGGCAGATATGAGGTACTTGAACGGCTGCAAAGTATTCGCCCTTCTAAGCCGAAACCGTCTCAACCTTCGACTTCCAATGTCCTCCCAAATCGGCCACACAAATCCCTAAATTATTATACTCAAGTAAAAAGGGACTTCGCGTGCAAACTCTGCAACGCAAATCATCCCATACGGACTTGCCAGAGCTTCAAAAGACTCAACCCCCAGAGTCGACTTAAATACGTTAAGAAGCACAATCTCTGCGTAAATTGTCTTGCGACATCTCACCTTGTTGAGAATTGTACAAGCAATTTTACGTGCGTATATTGTCAAATGAAGCACCATTCCATGCTTCAGTTCCCCAAAGGCAATGCGCAACCCTCTCAATCGCCCAATCGGTCACATTCGTACCGATCACAGGTCGCAACAGCTCCAAAACGAACGCACAACAGCTCCGCTACTCATTCCCTCCTTTCGGATGCGCAACCCGGCACATCTTCAAGGCAAAGTACGCCCAAAGTACTAGCCTTACATTCCAATAATGGCTCCCAATCCCTTCTGCCTACGGCACTGGTGTCTATCGAGCACGCAGGAAAGTTGTTTAAAGTTCGAGCGTTGATCGACCAAGCCTCTCAGCGTGCCTTCATTTCCTCGAAGGTCCAGCAACGCCTCAAATTGCCAATCGAGAAAACTCCCTTCCAAATCTCGGGCATGGGCGGTCAGATTGTGCAAAATGCCAATCATACATGCTTCTTTACATTGGCAGTCCCCCAATCGAGCACGAAACTCCCCGTGCAAGCAATCGTGCTCCAAGAGCTTACGAATTCTCTCCCATCTTCCCACATAAACGCTCCCAATATGAAACATTTCGCCATGCTAGAACTCGCTGATCCAAATCCCTTCGAGACAGCGCAGATTGATATAGTGATTGGCAGTGATCTCATCCCGCAGATCATGCTCGAAGGTATCCACCGGAATGTATGTGGCAGCTTACTTGCTCAGCATACAGTATTCGGTTGGGTATTAAGCGGTCCAGTACCCCCTTCTTCGCATTTGACATGTGCCACAGAGGTACCAAGTCGCCATATGCACACTGGACACGCCCTTCGAAATAATCTTCCTGCCCTAAAGGAAGCTCTTTCACAAGTGATTGCCGCCCTCAATCCCGCAGGGTTTCCACCTCAGGAAATAATGGAAAATCACTTCGAGCCCACCACTCCTGCAAACTCATACTCAAACCGGCAAATTTCCCCCTTCGTTGCCAAACGTTTCGGCCCCGCAGGATGGCTTTCGCCTCTAATGAGGTCCCCCAAAAGGGTTCGACAACAACGGCCCACATTCACAGCAACTGACGGAAATTGCATTCCCTCGCAGTTCCTCATTGCACCAACTCCAACCCGGGTCCAAAAAGAGGACAGTCGCCACTCCAGTGCAACATGCTCCAAGAGCTGCAAATCCCGCAGACGTCGGACTGATCGGGTATAAACTCCAAGATCTACAAGATCTCACTCTCAGGTGGACCGGCTCCAGCAATGCCCATGCTCACACAGTTCCAACTCCGGATCAAAGAGCCGGCCACCACCCTCTCGAAGAGCAAACCGACATTCTCGTTCGGTTCTCCTGCTTCTCTCGAGCCCTACGTGTAGCCAATTATCCCAAGCGGAATTGGCTTATTTTATAAACAGCCTTCGAACCCTCTCGAAATTATTTTCACTTCCCCTAAAGAAATGGCAATGCAGCCAATATATATGTGTATTTTCCCATATTCCCCCGGCTTTAGCTTAAGCGAATCCCGCAGCTTAGCCACGCTTTCCCATACCCGTGATGTCAGCCTCAATACTCTTATTTACAAGTAAATGACATCGTACTCTATTTGCAGGACGTTTACGACGCGCCAACCGCTGCAGCAGCACTTTTCCAAGGACGAGGCGTCGATGGACCGCACCCCCGCACCTGCACCACATCTTCGCCCGCCTGGCTCGCGGCATAATAAAATTGCAGTATGCAATGGCGGCCGCGATGGCTAAATGAGTGCTGACTCTAATGATCTGTCGTTCCCACCGCTAATCCCTTCCTTTCCTTGTCCTTTTGTACGAATATTTCCCCCTATTTTCTGCTCCCCGGCTTCGGCCGTTTGTGTCGTTTAATGTTTCATGTATTCTTTATAACATTCGTTATTCGTAAGCCGACGAATAAAGACACCACACAACACCCGAAAACTAAATCCGTCTTTTTCTTTCCCCCGCTCCGCCGACGTAAACAGCGCTTTCCGGTATGGCTTTGAGTTCCCTCTGCGAATTCTGTTTTACGTCTTCTATGGATTCAAAACGCGTTCCTCTGAGTGGTAATATGAGTTTGGGAAACAGGAAAAAGTCAGGTGAATACGGTGGCTGTTCGATGGTATTTATTGAATGCTTGGCCTTAAAATCGTTGATAATGTTGGCTCGGTGCGAGGGAGCATTATCGTCATGAAAAATCCATGAATTATCCTTCCACAATTAAGACCGTTTACGGCGGATATTTTCACGCAAACGTCTTAAAACAGTCAAATAATAGTCTTTACCGACTGTTTGTCCTTCAGGGACGAATTCATGATGCACCACACCACAAATATCGAAGAAAACATTCAGCATTACCTTGATTTTCGAGCGACTTTGGCGTGGTTTTTTCGGTTTCGGCTCGTCTTTTCCTCTCCATTTCGATGATTGTTGGCTTGTTTGCATGTCGTACTCGTAGACCCATGTCTCGTCACCAGTTATGATGCGTTCCATGAAAGTTGGATCGGAATTGGCACGATCAAGCACGTCCAAAGAGACCTGTTCACGATACTAATTTTGAAGAAAATTCTCAACAAAATCGCAACGCACTACTGAGGTGAACTGGTTTCAACAGCTGCCGTAAACAAACTGTCTGACAGATCGCGCTCATTTTCGGCATAGTAATTAAGGACAGTGCTACCAACCTACAGAAACTACCTAAAATATCGAAAAATATACAGCGCGCGAATTTTAAATGAGAATTTCCGGAAATTTTTCGGTCACAATGTAGTTCTAAGACCAGAAACATTCTGGTACAGAATCTTAAGGCGAAGAAGTTGAAACATTTGGGGATGCTAGGCCGTCACTGTTGGCTGGTCTATTTTTTGAAAAAAAAAAACCAAAAGAGCGCACCTTAACGTCAGCAGGCCACACAGAGGCATCAAGAAGCTCGGCATATGAAGATGGGGCAACACCAAGTTTGAAGTTTACACACTTCAGAGACTCAGTAGAGACGTCTTTCTTTACCAGTTTATAGCAGGAAAGATTACGTTTGTCAACTCCGGCGCGATTAGCAATATAATCGGTTAGAGTATCCTCAGTCACCGAGGGTAGATACGATGACAAGTGCAACCACTTCTTGTTAACAGCTACATCCAAACCCGAGCTTACATTTGAGCCAATAACAACAATCCTTTGGTTCCTGTGATTGTTGTTGTGCACAGTAGTTCAGTCGTTAGCAGGTAGATCAACAGCAGCAGCAATAGACGAGTGAGTAGGAGAAGATGGAGCACCGCACAGTGCGGCCGAATGCCGCGAATGCGGCCAAAATTAAAAAAAAAACAAGTTTCTATTTAGGGTTTTTTTCACCCTTGAGTTGGCTGCAATGATCCTTCAAGAAACTAAAATCGTTCATAGTGATGACTAATTCGTCATGCCCGTTCCTTAGGCTCAGTTGGATTGTGGCCTTCGCTCGAGCGTCACTCTACAGTTAATACACTGAGAACGGTTGTACAGGTGAAAAATTTTATGTAATAAAGAAAATCAAATCAAAGAAAATTAGACTTTTCAAATGATACTGCATTAAAACGCTGCTTTGAAACCTTATTGAAATGATAATTAAATATATTATCTACCAAATAAAACAAGATTCAGCTGCCAAGAGCTGCCTTTTCATCTTTTATGCCCTTTTTTCGAAATCAAATTGATAGAGAGCGAGAGAGAGAGAGAAACGAAATATACACATGGTGCGTTTCTCTTTTATCTGAGGCTGCTACCTATAGTTTGGGGAAAACTGTTATTCTTGTCCGATAGATAAATGCTTGGACCTAAGAAATCCGAAAACCTTAACTAAATTAGACAAATAGTTTTGCTTGTAGAGCCCGTCAAAGTTGAGCAATTTTTAGAGTGTGAAATAATATCAGCAATTTGCACTTTTTCGGCAAAGCTGAAGTTTTAAAATACGGAAAGGAGCAAATTAATTGAAACTTTTTGCACCAGCATCGTAAAAGAAGGCATTTGTAGTAAATAATTAAATATAGAAAAAAAAAGTTGGTTGTTGTTGTTGTCTTTTCATAGGCACTCACTTGAAGCACTGTTTTTATCACTATTTTTGAACTTTCGATAGACTTTCAAAAAAAAGGCCATACTTGCCACGGTTCCGTCTTTGAGAAAATTGTTCACTAGTCTTCTGTGAGTACTTCCCTGAAGAGATCGGGTGCCCGATTATGCCCGACTGGATTTTACAGCGATTTTTCTGTGGCCACCTCGCGCAATTTTGTGCTTTCGGGTGCGTGCGGTTGAACAAGTTCGTCAAGATTTTGATAGTGAATCAATTACACGCGATTATAATCGTTGCCAGGGCATGCAAATTTGGATTTTGGCTACATTTAAGAAGTGATACAAGCTTGCAACTCCATAGTAAGTCGACTTTTGTTTTTGGCGTATATTGCTGTAAGCTCGAAGTAAAGAGTACTTTTGCTGGATGCGCAGTTCGCACGTACTAAAAACAATTTGGCTTTCATTTCCGACAATCAGCTATCATGTATCCTTTGATGTAATGCTTTTGTTTTTAACAAAATACTACACTGTGTCTGACACAAAAATTTTTTTTTAATTTGAGCAAAACGCAGTCAGTCGCCATTAGCCTTTGAGTTGAACCGCGCCAATGAAACAATTAGTTATTGAAAACAAAAAGCAGACTTATATCTATGTGCACTGTCTAAAACCCACCCCCAAAAATCCCACAACGCGGGAAAACCTAACAACTGTTTAGGTACCTGCTAGTAATAGAAACTTAGTACCTGCTATTTGAATGCATATGCAAATCCTACTTATAAATAAAGGAGTTTGGAGTTAGTGAAGTTAGTTTCGAATTTAATTTGAACTAAACATCACTTCAAGTCCGCCACTGCCACTAAACCGAAGAAGAAGCACAAAGATGTTTTTGAAACATTCGAAGCTGTTTGAAATATTTACTATTTCGAAGACAAAGGAGAAGTTCGTTCTGGCTGTCACAAAGAAATTGGTTACGTCGAAGGAAGTTTGCCTGCAGCCAACATATCTGCGACTAAAGAGAAGATATCCAGGACTTATCGCACTACAAAGTTGAAATGGATTGCGGCAAACCGTACCAAATTCAATTTTGTCCAGAATAATGAGGAGTGGTTGGAAAAAACAACTTACTTCGATGCAGGAGATGCATGTAGCATAAGCGATGACCAACCATCGACATCAAAGGCGGCAATAGGAAGGCCGGAAGGTATTTCAGGTTGCAGTACTCCCACTGAAGACCACTTCACAAGACTAAAATTTTACTATTTAGTTAAAAACATTTTAAAGGATGACATTACGCAAAATTTCGGAAAAATTAAAGAATATTTGACCGAAGTACAGGGTCCGAGTATTTTTTATCAGACGAAGAGAAAAAGGAAATAGATGATTTAGTATTGAAGGTAAAAGCAAGATGGAGTGCAAGCAATAGAACTGAAAGCGTCTTTTTAAAAAGAAATAATGGATTGGCTGCAACAAAAGGTTGAATTAAAGAAAAACAAACAAACTAAAAAAAAAGATGAAAAAGAAAAACCAACTGTATCCGGTAGACCAACACGCAGTTTTTCTGAGTCATCTGACAGAACTAAACGTAGGAAAACTGAGGAATTAAGAGCATCGGTGTTCACTGAAGTGCTACTACATTCTACAACTAGCAAATTGCGGTCAGAAGGTAAAACGGATTTTGTCAAAGTCATTCGTGACATTGCAGAGGGAAGTCCTACGAAGGCTTTAAAATACAGAAGATCTATTGAATCGTCAGATACAAATTTACCTTTTTCAAATGACGAAGCATTGTCTTTATTCGTAGAAATTGGATTATCGCAGCGTCAATATCAAAAGTTGCGCAATGCACATTTACAAAAAAAATCCAAAAATCCATCGTTCTCTCTTTATTAACGATGTTTGTACGTGCTTTTCAACCTCCAAATTTCTATTGTATGCAGACGACCTTAAAATCTACTCTGAGATTAGAACCCCTGAGGACTCCTCTGCGCTTCAATCTAAGCTTAACATCTTAAATGAGTGGTGTGTCCGAAATCGTCTCTTCCTTAACACCAACAAATGTTTCCAACTGACTTTCGCTAAAAAACGTATTTATTTTCCTGCCTCCTTTTTTCAAACTCGGGGCTTAAAGCGGTCAGTGTGATCAAAGACCTAGGTGTCGATTCTAACTTCTCTTTTTCTGCACATATCGACTCTATCATTTCCAAACCGTATTCTATGTTAGCCTTTGTTCGTCGCAACTGTTCTCCCTTCTCTGACCCTTATACTTTCAAGTTACTTTATTCCGCCTTTGTTCGTTCCAGGCTAGAATATGCAGCCGTAATTTGGAGGCCATTTTATGCCTTACGTATAAATCGACTCGAACGAGTGCAGAAGGTCTTTATTCGCTTTGCCCTTCGTTCCCTGAATTTTGCAGACCCGATTCCCTCCTATGACGCACGTTGTCAGCTTCTAAACTTGAAATCGCTACTTAATAGAAGATCTTTTCTCTCATTAAAATTTTTATATAATATCGTGAATGGAGTTATTGACTGCTCGTCTCTTCTTGAAAAAATTAATTTTAATATTCCTGCCAGATCTCTACGGCGCACAGTGGGGTATTGACCATTGAAAACGGCGATCAATTCTCCTGAGCTATTAAAATGAATGTGAAGTATTTTTTTACATAGATGAAACATATATAAGACAAATTGAAAAAAAAAATTGTTGTTGTTGTTGTTTTTTTATTAAATTTATTCAATTTAAGCAAATATTTCATGTTTTGGGCTTCTCATACTAGAATTATTAAATGTCATCGCTATTATTATCATCATTATCATCATCATCGTCATCATCATCATCATCATCATCATTATCATCATCATCATCATCATCAAACGCAATATCATTACCAGACTGGAAATTAGTATTATCTGTTGAAGTTTTTACAGATGATGATTCTAAAAGTTCAATAGCTGATAGTGGTAGATGTTGAATCTTTTTTTAGGAAGTTTCCTTAAACTTGATCGGAAGCAACAAGAAATCGATGCAAAATATCATGATTGGTTTTTTCTCTGCTAGTCTTGCGTGTAATATGTTCTCTGTATTTTTTAAATTCTTTATTCAGTGCTTCTTGAGCTTCCTCAGTTAATTGGCCAATTGGTAACAGAGCGTGGTGTATTATTTCTGGCCCATGAATTAGAAATTTATGCACCGTAGGTGGCATATTGCACCATGGATACTTTGATACAAAATATCTCGCAGTATCATGTGCGAAATTTCGAAACTTTGCAATATCTACCTCATGGCCACAAGAAACCACTATCAGTATAACGTGCAACCTTTTTATCAAGTTCAAGTCAACATTCGTGATTTCAGACGATAGCTCTGCGTTTCGAAAGAACCTTCTTGCCGTATTTCCATCATTTGAGTTGCCGAATCCGGGTTTCGGTTGATCAACAATCAAACCCGCTTTCTCTCTGAATCCCTTTTGAATATTTTTTTTTGTTTCGTTAACAATTTTCTTCTTGTTTTCTGACCTTACTTGCCATTTTTTTATTGGTAATTTGTACGATAAATGAAGAAGGCATTCAAAAAATCGTAACGAACCATGCAGTACTGACAGTCCAAAATTAAGATTAGTGGTTTCAACATTTCTTGCAATCATTTCGTCAATTAAGTTGAATTGTGTTCTGTTGCACCGCATAAGTAACACTTTTGAGTTGAAGTAGTCTCAGTGCCTTATTTGTAGTGCCTTGCAGTAGAATAACAAAAACAAAACAGAAACACATGATAACAACATTCATTACTCCATGAAGATCAAGCGAAATCACAAAATTTGGCACTGACTTTGAAGCACTAAAACTTAAATATTTCATAAAATGCACAAAAGTGCACTTTAATTTTTTGCAATATAGAAGTCAAATATATGTTCTTTACATATCATATAAAATTATTACGGCCTTTCACAGCCAAAGCAACTATATGTCTACCTATATCCTTTAAATATGTACATTTTTAAGACTATAACTAACAAATTTTTATAAATTATTAATACACATATTCTACAAACATAATTTTGTTTAAACATTAGTACAATACCTGAGGTTGAAGGTTCCATATTAAAAAAATTAAGTTTTGCAAGAATGATATTAAAAAAAGCACTTCAAATCACTGGCAAATGCGTAACGCGCTCTAAACACAACGAAGCAATGAACAAATATGCATTTTGCAAAGCGCACTGTGACAATACCGTTCAATGTAGATCATTTATTTTTCACCCAGTGACGCACAATTTCATCTACTTTTCCCCCATACCAAATATTATCAAGATATTTTAATTTCATTTTTTGAATTAATCGCCATTTTGGGCATCAAATACCCCACTGTGCGGCGGTCTGATCTTTTTAATGTTGGCTTTAACAAGACCAATTATGCCAAAAATGCTCCTATTACAAGAGTTCTAATTGAATTCAATAGCCTCTATAATTCTTTGGATATTGATCTCGCATTACCTTTAAGCGTATTTTGTACCTTGTTATCTAATTATAAGTATCTTCAAGAATATTTGTCGAATTTGTTTGAATTTACACCCCTCAATTCTCAAAGTCTGTAATTTGATTAGACTTAATTTAATAAACAACAATAATAAACAATCACTTTAACTGTTAAGCCACTACAGCGTTTCGAAAATTATACACTGCTGAATTCATATTTTTATGTACAGAATATCTCGTAGCTGCTTCCTAAAAACAGTGAATGTAGCAAAGCACATTTTTTTAATCGTTGTAGTCTTAACTTTAAAAGTTATTTACATGAAATTTATAAGCAGTATAGATGTAGGCAGTAACCTGCGGTTGCTGCCTTTGACTCGTTGTCCAACGCACTAACCAACTGAACCACGGCGGCTGTACCACTTTCTCTAGAAACCAATAAAACCGCGACGTGGAATATTTCGAAATCACATCCGCACTTCGGCATGACTCAACCGCCAGATTGGCACTTGACCCAGAATTGACCACAGAATAACTGACGTTGCAACAAACCGCTGACGACGCGTCTGCAACGCTTCGCCCTTTGGTTCGCTTGCATTCAATTTGTTTACATTTAATTTGTTTGTTTACATTTAGTTGTTCGTGGGAACAAACCTTATTTATTAAGCAATATTTCTGTAAGAACAAATTTATAAAAAGGCAATCCGAAGAATAAAGCAAGTGATTTTTGATCGGAACACGAAACGAACAACGTTTTATCATTTCTAAATAAAACTTAAATTTGGAACTCGAAACGCGTGATATCGCTTCTATCATTTTCGAATCAAACCAAAATTGGCGACGAGGATGGCATATGGATATCAGTCCATACCAAACGCAAAAGTGAAGTGATACGAAAAGTGGAAAAAACCCACAAACAGCAACGTACAACAAATACAACAATTAAATAATTTAAAGTCACGATAAAAACGGCAACCTATACAAATAATAAAGATTATCATACAAGCAAATAAGTACAAACAACTTTAAACAAAAACCAGCAACAACAGCACAACACAATCGATCGACCGATGAATAAATACATCGACCGACTAGATTCCCTGATCACCGTAATTAACAACAGAATACAACTCTACTCTACCGAAGACGAAAAGCCTGCATATATTGAAGCACTGGACAAACTGAAGAACATCAGAAGCCGAATAGTGGAACAAGTAACCTACAGACAAAGAAGACAGAACCACAACCGCACTGCAGCAACAAGATAGACATCCACAACCAGAAAGATCAGAGGGACAACAACAACATTAAGTTAAGTAAGTCAAACAAACCTGTAAAGCAACTTGGTAGATTTATGTTTATTTATAAGTAAGTTTATAATAAAAATAAAAAATGGCTGAATTGGCTCAGGTAGCTATTGACCCAATAAAATATCTATCTAATTTGCCCGAATTCAACGGAGACTATAGGGATTTACAGAATTTCCTTAATTTGATAGACAAGATACAACCATTGTTACAGAACTACAATAACCTATCACAACAAATTTTCGCGGACATAATCAAAAGCAAATTAAAAAGCAAAGCTAGGGAAATAATAGAAATAAATTGTCAGGTAGAGACGTGGAACGACATAAAAGAAGTACTAATCAACAACTTCGGGGAAAGACTATCGGTAGAAGAGTAATTTGACGAACTAAGAGGAACGACCTTTAAGACAAACAGTATCGACTTTTTAACGAAATAAAAACTAAGTTAAGAAGACTGAATAATAAAACCACAATGCTACTCGGTGAAGGAGCAGCAGTGAACGCCATCGTTAGTAATAACATGAGAAGCGCACTGAATGTCTTCAAATATAAATTACCAGAACCAATGAAGTCAATTCTAATATGCGGAAACCCAGACTCATTGGAAAGGGCAATAAACATATTGTTCGACGCAGGATACGCACACTTGGGAACAGACGGAAAATCCTACCGTATTAACAGACAAAATCCTAATAACAGAAATAGCCAAAATAACAATCAAAATCCTAATAGCAGAAATAGCCAAAATTACAATCAAAACTCTAACAATAGACAGAATTATAATCCCACCAACAGACAAAATTACCAAAATCCTAACAACAAACAGAATTATAAAAACCAAAATTTCAATGACAGACAAAACAATAACAACCGAAACCAGCACAATAGACATAATCAATACAACTATAGAGAACGAAACTATAATAACTATAATAACGGACCTAGACCAAGAAATCAAAACCATTGGCAAAATGACCAACGGATGAACGAACTACCTATCCAAAACCCGAACCGATGGACGTAAACAACATTCAAAATTTTCAGCCTCGGAGGAAACCTACCATGTATAGAAGTAGGAACAAAGTTAGGATCCCTTAAATTTTTAATAGATACCGGAGCCACTCACTCCATTATCAATACTGGGCTCTGCAATCCTAAATGGTCCGTACCAATAGAAAAACCAATTACTATGAAAACAATACAACACACTGTTAAAATACACGAAAAGGTTAACATACCTCTATTCAACGAATTAGGACATACAAACAAAAAAGTTGAATTTTTCGTTTGCCAATTAAATACCGAATACGACGGCATAATTGGTAACAATATCTTAATAGAATTAAAAGCCATCATAAACTTAGAAAATGGCACACTACAAATAGGGCAAAATAAAATCCCATTACAATACCCTACCAACCAGGTGAAATACCTTTCGATCACGAGGCAATTCACGAAGTAAGAATTTCTGTTTAGTGCGAAAAGGGTCTAGTTTACCTACCAAGAGTAGCAACGGAAAACAAAAATATTGAAATTCTAGAAGGCGTACATGAAGCCAATACCTCCCAGATCAACGTCCTTGTAAAAATTCCAAATGAAGGAAAGATAAATTTAATTATTAACAACCAAGACGTAGTAGAAGTAACAGAAAAAAAAGTCTCTATTGACGAATACAACAACCAAAAAGTCCAAACGACAGGCAACATACTCAGCCAAATTCGAACCCAACATCTTTCAGATGAAGAGAAGAATAAACTTATGCCAGTAATAAAGAAATTCAATAACATATTTTATAGAGAAGGAACCGACTTGTCTTCCACTGACGCGATAAAACAGGAAATTAGAACTACAAATAATAATATACCAATAACCGCCCACACTTAAAGATACCCTTACATACATAAGGAAGAGGTACAAAATCAGATCAAAGAAATGTTAGAAAGTGGCATAATAAAACCCTACTCCGCTCCCCCAACCCAAAAAACCCAAAAAACTTGATGCTAGTGGAAAAAAGAAATGGCGTCTGGTAATTGATTACCGGAAGTTAAATGAAGTGACGATAGACGATAAGTACCCCATCCCCAATATGGACGAAATCCTGGGGGGCTACTCTGTAATTCGATTCGAAAGCAAGATAACTCGAATTCGAACAAATGGTAATCTGCAATTCGCCTTTCGGATTTAATTTTTTCCCTTTTCGGATTTGAAATTTTCCGAACTTTTCAACTCGAATTCGTTTTTCAAATTTATTCGAATTGCGCATATTTCATTCGATAGCGATTTGGGGTTCAAATAAATAAAAATGTAAGTTTTTCAAAATGTTATTGGTGCTTCATGACTCCGAGTGAGTAATAAACGCTATTTATAGGGCATCTTCGTCAAAAAACACAAAATCAAGGCAATTCGAAATTATGGTTGATTTCTTCCAAAAACATTGGGACTTCGCCAAGCGACAGTTAAAGACAACCACTGCAAAACATTGTGCAGCTAACTTAGGGAAGAGACTGGCAGATGAGTTAAACGCTGCAGGCCCCCCTTCGCGTGACGTTGTTGGATGGAAGAAAATACGTTTTTTATATATCTTGCAAAAACCATATTAAGGCTAAGCTACGGCGAAACAAATCTGAGATTTCCGATACAGGTGGACACCTTCGAGATATTGCACCCTAAGTCCATTAGAGGAGCAGTCCGTCCAGTTGCTCTTCATAGGGGAGGCTGTTAACGGCATGAGTGGCACTGTAGAGTTCGGCGTAGAGCTGCAAGGTGGCAGCGTTAACACTAGAACTACCGGGAGCGGTCATTTGACGGTTTTCAGTTTATGATTAACCGTAGCTCGAAAAGGGTTTAAGTTACGAATCTGGTTCTCCTTGACTTTAAATATTTTGCGCTAAGCTCAATATTCTAAAATTTTGCAATCACTGCGCCGATCTGTTCTCTTTATATCATCGATTTTACCTACTATCACCACGAGCGGTCAAATGACGGTTAACTACGTAGCCATGGAAATAAAATTATAACATTCACAAAAAAGTCAAAGATGGTACAAATTTTACAAGAACCTATGTCTTGCCTTCTGTTTTATATTAAATTCACAACCGACTTTTATATATTCATGAATTTTAATGTAAAAACAAAAATGCATTATTTTACGTGTTGTGTTTGAAAGCATAAGCAGAAAGCGGCGAGACGAAATTTACTATGGTCATGAGTAGTAGCTTTACTTTTAAAATATTTGCCAAAACTATACTTTTTTACATTCAAGAACATAAATGAATGTTGTTTTAATGCTTACAATGAAAAACTTCAGATTCAACCGATTTCGTTAAAAGCTCTGAATACCGTCATTTGACCGCTCGTGGTGATAGTAGGTATATGCAAAACCCGGTACTCCTAGTGTTAAAAAAGACATGACAATGCACACTGACGAGGACGAAAATGACGCGACTGCAGTAACTAACAAAAGTACTGTTAACACACCGCAGACTCCCCAGCGTAGAAACTTAACACTGGAGTGTTCGGCTCAACGGCTAAACATATTGTGCTCGGCGTAGGTACAAATGTACCTCCATGGGATTTTTTCTTAACCCTACTGTCATAACGTACGTCTACGAGACGTATGCTATTTTTACGTTTTGCGCTCTCCACAATTATTCTCACAGCAAATTCAAATTGTCAGTTATCTCAGTTATATAATTAGCAAATATGACTTTTATTTTACAGAAAAATATACATATTTCTGATGTAAGTGAAATATTTGCTGATATCGTGCCTTTAAATATCGGTTTACGATCGTAAATCTTTATACGTCTCCCAGACGTATCGTTATGATTTCAGGGGTAAAAAATAACGTTATGACACCAGGGTTAAAGTTGTAAACATAATGGAAAAACGGCGGGTGTATGTTTGTTTGCGCAAAAATAATTTTTATTTTTATGGATTATGATTATTTACATGGTGAGGCGACGCATTTCTCGCATGTCACGGACTGCGAAAAATGGACGGCACATACTGGCTCTACACAAGAACAACATGGATGGAGTGTTTTGCGTCTAAATTTTTCGCGAGAGTAACAAATTTTACAGGTGCCAATAACTTTCTTGCTCACACGACCTTGTGTGCTTGAGCCAGTAACGGTACGTCTTGTTTCGATCGGTTTACCGCCTCCTATAACATTCTCTATAGCGATATGAGCAGTATAGTGTTGCATAACTTTTGAGCTGTTCACTCTGTTTTCCATGGTAACCCTAGTAAAAAGTGGGCGAACCATGCCCAAATGGGTACCAGATCTTAGTTTGAGCACCAGGAGTTTCTATACCGAATTTCACCTCAATGACTTTTCGCGTTCAGGTCATACTGTGCGAACCAGCCAATTGACGGATGAACAGACGGACGGACGCTACTAAATGAGGTCCCCTGGTGTTTCCTATTACAAATATAATTATATACTTTTCTGAACATTACAAGCTCTTCATCAAAATGTATTTACTCTACCTCCCAGCAACTCTATCACCTGTGTAACGTATACAAATACACGGGGTACATTTGTACCTATGCTAAGGAGAATGAGGCGACTCTTGATAGGCGACTCCTACCCACCACCACACACACATATTTTTATATTTTCCTGTTTTCTAGAATCTGCACAAATCATTTAAGGCTATCATGGAGTCTCGCTCTGCTTGCATAATAAATAGAGTACAAATTTTAGGTTTACTTCTCCGAGGAGGTACCTATTACCTATTTCGGATAGGTAATCCGAACATTCTAGTGTTAATGCAAAACACCGGTGGCAGAGAAGATCTTCTCCAATACCAAGTAGAGAATCAAACAAGATTTCATGAAAATTCGATTCGAACTTTTTCACACCTTTTGTCACTGAGGACCATACCGCTGGAATGGTCCCTAATGATTCTGCGCTCATTGCTTTCATCTTGGTTCTTATTTTCTATCCATAAAACCAACATATGCATTGCGCCAAGCACTTTTCTGTATTTAAATTTAAAATTTTTTGTTTACATATTTGACATTTTCTGAGCAGTGATGCCTACTGTAAACAAAAGTACAAATGAAAAATTGTTCGCAACGAATTTATAAATTCGAAAGAGTTAGAGAGTACGATTTTGCTTTCGAATCGCATTCGACTTTCGAATAGTATCACTTTTCGAATCGAATTATAGAGTAGCCCCCCTGGAAAAATTAGGAAGGTGCCATTACTTTACCACATTAGAGCTGGCAAAAGGTTTCCACCAGATAGAAATTAAGGAGAGCGATATTCATAAAACAGCATTCCGAGTCGGAGGAGGGCACTACGAATTCATACGGATGCCGTTCGGGGGGCTCAAAACAGCCCTGGCAAATTTCCAACGTCTGATGAATAACGTTTTAGGAGACCTGATCAACTCTATTAATTGGTTTACCTTGATGACAAAAGAGAATTCTTAAAAATTCTGTCTGAATTCTTAGGGTATATTGTTTCTCTGGAAGGTAGCAAACTAAACCCCAACAAAATACTTTGCGTTCAAAATTTCCCTTTACCAAAGTCACAAAAGCAAATTAAACAGTTTCTTGGACTCACCGGCTTTTATCGTAAATTTATAAAGGATTACGCTAAAGTAGCCAGACCTATGATCAAATATCTGGAAAAAAGAAGCACTAGTAGGATTTAATTTTTTCCCTTTTCGGATTTGAAATTTTCCGAACTTTTCAACTCGAATTCGTTTTTCAAATTTATTCGAATTGCGCATATTTCATTCGATAGCGATTTGGGGTTCAAATAAATAAAAATGTAAGTTTTTCAAAATGTTCTTGGTGCTTCATGACTCCGAGTGAGTAATAAACGCTATTTATAGGGCATCTTCGTCAAAAAACACAAAATCAAGGCAATTCGAAATTATGGTTGATTTCTTCCAAAAACATTGGGACTTCGCCAAGCGACAGTTAAAGACAACCACTGCAAAACATTGTGCAGCTAACTTAGGGAAGAGACTGGCAGATGAGTTAAACGCTGCAGGCCCCCCTTCGCGTGACGTTGTTGGATGGAAGAAAATACGTTTTTTATATATCTTGCAAAAACCATATTAAGGCTAAGCTACGGCGAAACAAATCTGAGATTTCCGATACAGGTGGACACCTTCGAGATATTGCACCCTAAGTCCATTAGAGGAGCAGTCCGTCCAGTTGCTCTTCATAGGGGAGGCTGTTAACGGCATGAGTGGCACTGTAGAGTTCGGCGTAGAGCTGCAAGGTGGCAGCGTTAACACTAGAACTACCGGGAGCGGTCATTTGACGGTTTTCAGTTTATGATTAACCGTAGCTCGAAAAGGGTTTAAGTTACGAATCTGGTTCTCCTTGACTTTAAATATTTTGCACTAAGCTCAATATTCTAAAATTTTGCAATCACTGCGCCGATCTGTTCTCTTTATATCATCGATTTTACCTACTATCACCACGAGCGGTCAAATGACGGTTAACTACGTAGCCATGGAAATAAAATTATAACATTCACAAAAAAGTCAAAGATGGTACAAATTTTACAAGAACCTATGTCTTGCCTTCTGTTTTATATTAAATTCACAACCGACTTTTATATATTCATGAATTTTAATGTAAAAACAAAAATGCATTATTTTACGTGTTGTGTTTGAAAGCATAAGCAGAAAGCGGCGAGACGAAATTTACTATGGTCATGAGTAGTAGCTTTACTTTTAAAATATTTGCCAAAACTATACTTTTTTACATTCAAGAACATAAATGAATGTTGTTTTAATGCTTACAATGAAAAACTTCAGATTCAACCGATTTCGTTAAAAGCTCTGAATACCGTCATTTGACCGCTCGTGGTGATAGTAGGTATATGCAAAACCCGGTACTCCTAGTGTTAAAAAAGACATGACAATGCACACTGACGAGGACGAAAATGACGCGACTGCAGTAACTAACAAAAGTACTGTTAACACACCGCAGACTCCCCAGCGTAGAAACTTAACACTAGAGTGTTCGGCTCAACGGCTAAACATATTGTGCTCGGCGTAGGTACAAATGTACCTCCATGGGATTTTTTCTTAACCCTACTGTCATAACGTACGTCTACGAGACGTATGCTATTTTTACGTTTTGCGCTCTCCACAATTATTCTCACAGCAAATTCAAATTGTCAGTTATCTCAGTTATATAATTAGCAAATATGACTTTTATTTTACAGAAAAATATACATATTTCTGATGTAAGTGAAATATTTGCTGATATCGTGCCTTTAAATATCGGTTTACGATCGTAAATCTTTATACGTCTCCCAGACGTATCGTTATGATTTCAGGGGTAAAAAATAACGTTATGACACCAGGGTTAAAGTTGTAAACATAATGGAAAAACGGCGGGTGTATGTTTGTTTGCGCAAAAAAAATTTTTATTTTTATGGATTATGATTATTTACATGGTGAGGCGACGCATTTCTCGCATGTCACGGACTGCGAAAAATGGACGGCACATACTGGCTCTACACAAGAACAACATGGTTGGAGTGTTTTGCGTCTAAATTTTTCGCGAGAGTAACAAATTTTACAGGTGCCAATAACTTTCTTGCTCACACGACCTTGTGTGCTTGAGCCAGTAACGGTACGTCTTGTTTCGATCGGTTTACCGCCTCCTATAACATTCTCTATAGCGATATGAGCAGTATAGTGTTGCATAACTTTTGAGCTGTTCACTCTGTTTTCCATGGTAACCCTAGTAAAAAGTGGGCGAACCATGCCCAAATGGGTACCAGATCTTAGTTTGAGCACCAGGAGTTTCTATACCGAATTTCACCTCAATGACTTTTCGCGTTCAGGTCATACTGTGCGAACCAGCCAATTGACGGATGAACAGACGGACGGACGCTACTAAATGAGGTCCCCTGGTGTTTCCTATTACAAATATAATTATATACTTTTCTGAACATTACAAGCTCTTCATCAAAATGTATTTACTCTACCTCCCAGCAACTCTATCACCTGTGTAACGTATACAAATACACGGGGTACATTTGTACCTATGCTAAGGAGAATGAGGCGACTCTTGATAGGCGACTCCTACCCACCACCACACACACATATTTTTATATTTTCCTGTTTTCTAGAATCTGCACAAATCATTTAAGGCTATCATGGAGTCTCGCTCTGCTTGCATAATAAATAGAGTACAAATTTTAGGTTTACTTCTCCGAGGAGGTACCTATTACCTATTTCGGATAGGTAATCCGAACATTCTAGTGTTAATGCAAAACACCGGTGGCAGAGAAGATCTTCTCCAATACCAAGTAGAGAATCAAACAAGATTTCATGAAAATTCGATTCGAACTTTTTCACACCTTTTGTCACTGAGGACCATACCGCTGGAATGGTCCCTAATGATTCTGCGCTCATTGCTTTCATCTTGGTTCTTATTTTCTATCCATAAAACCAACATATGCATTGCGCCAAGCACTTTTCTGTATTTAAATTTAAAATTTTTTGTTTACATATTTGACATTTTCTGAGCAGTGATGCCTACTGTAAACAAAAGTACAAATGAAAAATTGTTCGCAACGAATTTATAAATTCGAAAGAGTTAGAGAGTACGATTTTGCTTTCGAATCGCATTCGACTTTCGAATAGTATCACTTTTCGAATCGAATTATAGAGTAGCCCCCCTGGAAAAATTAGGAAGGTGCCATTACTTTACCACATTAGAGCTGGCAAAAGGTTTCCACCAGATAGAAATTAAGGAGAGCGATATTCATAAAACAGCATTCCGAGTCGGAGGAGGGCACTACGAATTCATACGGATGCCGTTCGGGGGGCTCAAAACAGCCCTGGCAAATTTCCAACGTCTGATGAATAACGTTTTAGGAGACCTGATCAACTCTATTAATTGGTTTACCTTGATGACAAAAGAGAATTCTTAAAAATTCTGTCTGAATTCTTAGGGTATATTGTTTCTCTGGAAGGTAGCAAACTAAACCCCAACAAAATACTTTGCGTTCAAAATTTCCCTTTACCAAAGTCACAAAAGCAAATTAAACAGTTTCTTGGACTCACCGGCTTTTATCGTAAATTTATAAAGGATTACGCTAAAGTAGCCAGACCTATGATCAAATATCTGGAAAAAAGAAGCACTAGTAGGATTTAATTTTTTCCCTTTTCGGATTTGAAATTTTCCGAACTTTTCAACTCGAATTCGTTTTTCAAATTTATTCGAATTGCGCATATTTCATTCGATAGCGATTTGGGGTTCAAATAAATAAAAATGTAAGTTTTTCAAAATGTTCTTGGTGCTTCATGACTCCGAGTGAGTAATAAACGCTATTTATAGGGCATCTTCGTCAAAAAACACAAAATCAAGGCAATTCGAAATTATGGTTGATTTCTTCCAAAAACATTGGGACTTCGCCAAGCGACAGTTAAAGACAACCACTGCAAAACATTGTGCAGCTAACTTAGGGAAGAGACTGGCAGATGAGTTAAACGCTGCAGGCCCCCCTTCGCGTGACGTTGTTGGATGGAAGAAAATACGTTTTTTATATATCTTGCAAAAACCATATTAAGGCTAAGCTACGGCGAAACAAATCTGAGATTTCCGATACAGGTGGACACCTTCGAGATATTGCACCCTAAGTCCATTAGAGGAGCAGTCCGTCCAGTTGCTCTTCATAGGGGAGGCTGTTAACGGCATGAGTGGCACTGTAGAGTTCGGCGTAGAGCTGCAAGGTGGCAGCGTTAACACTAGAACTACCGGGAGCGGTCATTTGACGGTTTTCAGTTTATGATTAACCGTAGCTCGAAAAGGGTTTAAGTTACGAATCTGGTTCTCCTTGACTTTAAATATTTTGCGCTAAGCTCAATATTCTAAAATTTTGCAATCACTGCGCCGATCTGTTCTCTTTATATCATCGATTTTACCTACTATCACCACGAGCGGTCAAATGACGGTTAACTACGTAGCCATGGAAATAAAATTATAACATTCACAAAAAAGTCAAAGATGGTACAAATTTTACAAGAACCTATGTCTTGCCTTCTGTTTTATATTAAATTCACAACCGACTTTTATATATTCATGAATTTTAATGTAAAAACAAAAATGCATTATTTTACGTGTTGTGTTTGAAAGCATAAGCAGAAAGCGGCGAGACGAAATTTACTATGGTCATGAGTAGTAGCTTTACTTTTAAAATATTTGCCAAAACTATACTTTTTTACATTCAAGAACATAAATGAATGTTGTTTTAATGCTTACAATGAAAAACTTCAGATTCAACCGATTTCGTTAAAAGCTCTGAATACCGTCATTTGACCGCTCGTGGTGATAGTAGGTATATGCAAAACCCGGTACTCCTAGTGTTAAAAAAGACATGACAATGCACACTGACGAGGACGAAAATGACGCGACTGCAGTAACTAACAAAAGTACTGTTAACACACCGCAGACTCCCCAGCGTAGAAACTTAACACTAGAGTGTTCGGCTCAACGGCTAAACATATTGTGCTCGGCGTAGGTACAAATGTACCTCCATGGGATTTTTTCTTAACCCTACTGTCATAACGTACGTCTACGAGACGTATGCTATTTTTACGTTTTGCGCTCTCCACAATTATTCTCACAGCAAATTCAAATTGTCAGTTATCTCAGTTATATAATTAGCAAATATGACTTTTATTTTACAGAAAAATATACATATTTCTGATGTAAGTGAAATATTTGCTGATATCGTGCCTTTAAATATCGGTTTACGATCGTAAATCTTTATACGTCTCCCAGACGTATCGTTATGATTTCAGGGGTAAAAAATAACGTTATGACACCAGGGTTAAAGTTGTAAACATAATGGAAAAACGGCGAGTGTATGGTTGTTTGCGCAAAAAAAATTTTTATTTTTATGGATTATGATTATTTACATGGTGAGGCGACGCATTTCTCGCATGTCACGGACTGCGAAAAATGGACGGCACATACTGGCTCTACACAAGAACAACATGGTTGGAGTGTTTTGCGTCTAAATTTTTCGCGAGAGTAACAAATTTTACAGGTGCCAATAACTTTCTTGCTCACACGACCTTGTGTGCTTGAGCCAGTAACGGTACGTCTTGTTTCGATCGGTTTACCGCCTCCTATAACATTCTCTATAGCGATATGAGCAGTATAGTGTTGCATAACTTTTGAGCTGTTCACTCTGTTTTCCATGGTAACCCTAGTAAAAAGTGGGCGAACCATGCCCAAATGGGTACCAGATCTTAGTTTGAGCACCAGGAGTTTCTATACCGAATTTCACCTCAATGACTTTTCGCGTTCAGGTCATACTGTGCGAACCAGCCAATTGACGGATGAACAGACGGACGGACGCTACTAAATGAGGTCCCCTGGTGTTTCCTATTACAAATATAATTATATACTTTTCTGAACATTACAAGCTCTTCATCAAAATGTATTTACTCTACCTCCCAGCAACTCTATCACCTGTGTAACGTATACAAATACACGGGGTACATTTGTACCTATGCTAAGGAGAATGAGGCGACTCTTGATAGGCGACTCCTACCCACCACCACACACACATATTTTTATATTTTCCTGTTTTCTAGAATCTGCACAAATCATTTAAGGCTATCATGGAGTCTCGCTCTGCTTGCATAATAAATAGAGTACAAATTTTAGGTTTACTTCTCCGAGGAGGTACCTATTACCTATTTCGGATAGGTAATCCGAACATTCTAGTGTTAATGCAAAACACCGGTGGCAGAGAAGATCTTCTCCAATACCAAGTAGAGAATCAAACAAGATTTCATGAAAATTCGATTCGAACTTTTTCACACCTTTTGTCACTGAGGACCATACCGCTGGAATGGTCCCTAATGATTCTGCGCTCATTGCTTTCATCTTGGTTCTTATTTTCTATCCATAAAACCAACATATGCATTGCGCCAAGCACTTTTCTGTATTTAAATTTAAAATTTTTTGTTTACATATTTGACATTTTCTGAGCAGTGATGCCTACTGTAAACAAAAGTACAAATGAAAAATTGTTCGCAACGAATTTATAAATTCGAAAGAGTTAGAGAGTACGATTTTGCTTTCGAATCGCATTCGACTTTCGAATAGTATCACTTTTCGAATCGAATTATAGAGTAGCCCCCCTGGAAAAATTAGGAAGGTGCCATTACTTTACCACATTAGAGCTGGCAAAAGGTTTCCACCAGATAGAAATTAAGGAGAGCGATATTCATAAAACAGCATTCCGAGTCGGAGGAGGGCACTACGAATTCATACGGATGCCGTTCGGGGGGCTCAAAACAGCCCTGGCAAATTTCCAACGTCTGATGAATAACGTTTTAGGAGACCTGATCAACTCTATTAATTGGTTTACCTTGATGACAAAAGTGAATTCTTAAAAATTCTGTCTGAATTCTCTGGAAGGTAGCAAACTAAACCCCAAGAAAATACTTTGCGTTCAAAATTTCCCTTTACCAAAGTCACAAAAGCAAATTAAACAGTTTCTTGGACTCACCGGCTTTTATCGTAAATTTATAAAGGATTACGCTAAAGTAGCCAGACCTATGATCAAATATCTGGAAAAAAGAAGCACTAGTAGACACCAACGACCCAGAATACATCAATAGCTTTCAAACCCTGAAACGCATGCTAATTAATGAACCAATACTGGTCTATCCTGATTTCAAAAAGAATTTTACTCAACAAACGGACGCAAGTAATTTCGCATTGGGAGCTGTGCTATCGCAAGACAACCACCCCATTTGCTACGCGAGTCGTACATTAAACGACCATGAGAAGAATTACAGTACGATCGAGAAGGAATTACTCGCGATAGTTTGGGCCACACAACATTTCCGACCGTACTTGTTTGGGAGAAGATTCATAATAGAAACGGACCGTAGGCCACTAACATGGCTTTTTTCAATCAAAGAACCAAATTCGTTGCTCGTGCGATGAAGACTCCACTTACAAGAGTTCGACTATGAGATAAAATACAAGAAAGGCGTACAAAATGGAAATGCCGACGAACTTTCCCGTCTCGACGTTAACACATTTTAAGCGGGTAGCCTAGTATATGAAACTATGCTGCGTAGCGGGCATTACTTGCAAAACAAGCAAAAATTGCGCGATCCAAAATAAATAAAACTTGAAATTTATGAAACTAAAATAATTATATGAAATAATACTTTCAGTTTTATATGAAAACCAATCCGGTAAAAATACCGTCTCCCGCTTTTAAAGTGCCTACATTCAAAAGGTAAAAATACCCGCCCCGCTTATAAGCAGCAGTTTTCACAACGGGTAATTTTACCCGGCCCGCTTTTAATGTGTTAATACTAATGACATATATATATACGACATTGTGAACGAATCCGAAAGACCCGTAAATTTTAATAAGAACCAATTCATACTAAAGAAAACTACATCAGGAGCACTAAGAATGCAGAATAACAATATATTTGATTTCAATCGCAAAACAATCCATGCAAAAACTTTCGACGAAGAAACCCTAATTACCATTATTAAAAATCACTTTAACCCAGATAAAGTTAACGCAGTTTATATCGAAGATATAGACGTAAAGCAAACATTAAAACAAGTCATAAACAAATATTTTTATACAGAGGACTGCAACATTAAAGTAATGCTTTGTAAATACCTTCTGAAGGATATCGTAGACGAACAAGAATTAGCAACAACCATCGAAAGGAAGCACAAAAGAAATAACCATAGAGGGATAAACGAAAACTTCGCACAACTAAAACAGGAAATTTACCATCCAAAACTAAAAAAACTAATAACTCAGTACATAAACAATTGCGACATATGTAACTTAGAAAAATATGACCGAAAACCCATTAAAGCCAGATTCAATACAACAGAAACCCCAAATCAGCCAAACGAAATTGTACACATGGACGTTTTTTATAGTCAGAACAAAATATTATTTCTAACAATAATTGATAAATTTTCTAAATTCGCCCAAGCCATCAAAATCAACAACCGATCATGGATAGAATTCTAATGAGCATTATGCGAATACTTAAGTAGAATAGGACACGTAAATAAAATAATAATAGACGATGAACTCGGGTTTAAAGCATTACCACTAACGGAATTTTTAAAACAACAAGACATAGAAATTCACTTTACGTCTAATCACAATCACACATCTAATGCAGATGTCGAACGCTTTCACGATACAATAAACGAACATATTAGGCTACTCAAACACGACCCAAACAAAGACACAGACACCGTGGAAGAGATAATTTATAAAATAATAATGTTTTACAACAATACGATCCATTCATCGACAGGTGATAGGCCAAATGACTTTAATAATGGGAATATTGATAAAAACGAATACCAGACAATTAAAGAACGGATAATAAAGAAAAAACTATTAACAGATTAAATCAAGATAGAGAAGACGTAGAGTTAAAGACGGGACCCGTCCTTCTAAAAGAAATACGTGGTGATAAAAATCATTCCAAATTTCGTTTGACCGAAGTAGAGAAAATGGATGACGATCATATCGTAACCAAAAGATGCCTAAAGTATCACAAATCTCATATTAAGAGGAAGAAAAAATACCAAAACGAAAACGAAGTACAGAGCAACCCCCAATTAATCGACTTAAACGTTTCGATCTACAACATCTTCATACTAATTACCTGCACCATACCCCAACCAACGATTGAACAAGTAATGCATGTACAAGACCTAACGAACAATGAAGGATATATACCGTTAAAAATCGAAGAAGTCAAAATCATCGATTACTATGAAAAAATCCTGCATGTAATCAACGTAACAAACGCGTCTGTAACGCTTCGCCCTTTGGTTCGCTTGCATTCAATTTGTTTACATTTAATTTGTTTGTTTACATTTAGTTGTTCGTGGGAACAAACCCTATTTATTAAGCAATATTTCTGTAAGAACAAATGTATAAAAAGGCAATCCGAAGAATAAAGCAAGTGATTTTTGATCGCAACACGAAACGAACAACACCGTTTTATCATTTCTAAATAAAACTTAAATTTGGAACTCGGAACGCGTGATATCGCTTCTATAATTTTCGAATCAAACCTAAAATTATTAGCCTGCAAAACATCCTCACTAAAAGAAGCGCTTGAAATGAATTCTCTTCACAATTGGTAGAGGAGCTAAACTTCATTATTTTAAAGGCTAATAACCTGGCTAAGATATTATTTAGTTCGGCTTCAGAGGGGTTACAGTTATTACCTCCTTTTTGCTTTAATACAGCAAACGTTTTCTCCAACTTGTCCTGGTTAAAGGCCTTTGCCATAGTAAAAAACTTGTCCGAATTATCTTTTTATATTTCATCTATAAGTAGAAGGACCGATTTTAAGGATAGTTTCATGCCATCTAGGAAGAAACATCGTTTTTTTTCATCAACAAATTTCACTTCCTCTAGATAAGGGGTCGTCCATAAATTACGTAACGCTCCTGGGGGGAGGGGGGGGAGGTCTTGCTCGATGTGACAGTTTGTGACGCCGGGGGGGAGGGGGGTCGAGCAGAATGTGACGTAACAAATTTTAAACGTATTCATATAATCTTGATCGAAATAAAATTTTTTTTTAGTATTTTTATTATGCTTTTGAAGACTCCGTTACGTTACACCTTTGAGGGGGGGGGGTTCAAGCCAATGTGACAGTTTGTGACACAGGGGAGGGTGGGGGTCAAAAAATACTAAAAATTGCGTTACGTAATTTATGGACGACCCCTAACATAAAAATGTTTGAATAAATGTGTGCGATTCTTTATTAATCTGAAGAGCAGATCGGTAGCAGTTATCTGCATACAAAGATCCACTATTCATGCAATCAAATATTTGATAAATTTTTGCTATAAAATCAGCTGTGGATAAAGCTACCTCTTGTGAGATTTTTGTAAATCCACTTATGTCTGAAATTGTTCTAATAGCAGCTTTAACTGTTTTACCAAAGAATATGAAGTAATGTAGAACGAGCATGTGGGCACAAAAGTGTTTTCGGTTGCTATGATGCGAGCGGGAAGAGCGAAGCGTAGGCATTTGAGAATGTTAAGTTCATAACATTTTCTGTTAGATTTGCGTAGGACAACAGCAAAAAGCTATGTTATTGTTCGCAACGGCTTCACTCGTGTACATTGAAGTGGTGGTTGTTGCAGCGTAGTGTTCGCTCAATCATTTTTTGCATGCATGTTTCTTGATCTTGTTTGCCGAAGCGCAAACAAAAAACAAACAACGAACGAAGGCATCGTCATCATCGTTTCAGCGAAGATGACTCGGGATTCGCTAATGTTTTTGTTGTTGTCGTTTATTGTGTGTATGCTTGTTTGTGTTGCCGACTGCCGGGTTTGCTGCCCAAATTGCTATCATATTTCTATCAATCGAATCTTTGTGGTGTATGGCTTTTTGATGGCCAACGCTTTGATTGATTTTAAAATTTGGTGGTTGATCCCAATTTAAAATGTTTACAAATATTTTTACGTGGCGAGTACGAAATAAAATTATTAGTTTATAATTTCACATGGTTGATTACAAGTTTGAGAATATGGGAAAACTACGAAAAAAAATTAATTGATGGCTATATTGACTTCAAAATTCATAAAAACACTTGAAATCAAAAATAGATGCGTTTTAATTTTTTTTAAATCGAAATCTAACGGACAAACCAAGGGTTAAAAGATTGTATAGACAAGCATAATTTAATAGGTCTATTGACTTTGAATATGTCGAAAGCACTACTAAAGCACTAAATAAAGAAATAAATAATAAGACAAGTATTTTGTCATATGAAAAATGTGATTTAGGAATGCCTACGTTTAAAAATAATATAAATGTTCTGAACCTGAATTGTTCCATGGCGAATGATGTCACCATAAATTTACAATATAAGATTTTCTTATTTTAGTTCTTTTAACCCTTATGTGTGTGATGGGGTACCCGGGTACCCAAATCACTTTTATATCGAAATTTTATACACTTGCGGATAACCTAGAAAGATGAATCTAAGGGTGTTTTTTTCAGCACACACACTAGGGTTAAGTAAGCATTATATGTGGGCAGTAAAAAAAGTTCCAAAGAACGGGACGGAAAATTATTACGGGCTAATAAAAACGTCTTCCTTTCTTTCCAATTTCCCTTTTTAATTGTCTTTTGTGATTACTTTTTATTTATTTTTTATTGCCTGTAGCGATCATATAGGTCACCACGCCAGCCATATTTTATTTTCTTTTCTATGATTATGAGCACACTACAGTCGGCAGTGAATTCAGGAGCAATATGGAACGCCGTGCAGGCTTATAGAAGAAGAACAAAAGCCAGCCGCCAGAAAATATAAACCGTTTTACAATTTCAGCATTTCGCCAGCGCAACAACAACAACAACAGCACATCGTCCTAGAGTCCGACCGATTAATCGGCATCGGCATCGGCATCGGCTAGTATCGGCCAATAAAATTGGTATCGGCATCGGCTAGTATCGGCATCGGCAAAAAAAAAAAGAATCGGCATCGGCATCGGCTTCGGCCTTTTTTGGCCGATGCCACATCGGCTTTTTTTGGCCGATGCCACATCGGTTTTTTTGGTCGATTTTACGATTTTCGATTTTTTAATACGATTTTATTTGCAGCTGAATCGCACTGTCTTCCTTTTTCATATCTCGCTTTGTATATTTATTACATTTTTATTATACGTTACAAACCAGTGTTGCCTGATTAGGGGATTTCTCCTTAGATTTGTTTGGATTTTATGACAAATACTTAAGGGGACAATATTTTTCAGATATTTTTAATCTATTTTTGCTACATCAACACCTTGTTCAGCTATATTGGCTATTGGGTCTTTTGTTAATTGCTTGTGCCAAATAGAATGAGCAATTTTCATGAGATATTAATTTTGAATTCTGAATTTTCTTGTAATTTTATTTAGTTTTTAGTTGTTTATTTTCTCGTTTTCGTTTGTTAATTTGTGATAAATGTGATGAAATGTATTATATATGTAATAGTTCCTTTTGTTGTTTTATAAAATAAGCTGTGTTTTTGATTGAATTCATTCGTGTTTTTTTTTCTATGGAATCGGCATTGAATTCATTCGTGTTTTTTTTTCTATGGAATCGGCATCGGCATCGGCATCGGCCGATTTTCGGCCTTTTGACCGATTAATCGGCATCGGCTGATAATTGGCCGATGCCGATTAATCGGCATCGGCATCGGCCAAAAAATTTGGTATCGGTCGGACTCTACATCGTCCTCATCTCCGTCATCCCACGCCGCAGCAGTGTGCTAACGCAGACTCGCTGCAGTGAGCGCAACCAAAAGCAAGCCTTCGTATGTTTATTTTCTTTGCTTCTACTCACATGTTACGCCGAAGTTACAGAGATTTCTGCTGTTAGTAACAGAGAGTTCTGCTGTTAGTAACAGAGGGTACTACCAGCAGTACCCGCTATACAACTCGTTTGCTTGTATGAGATGCGCGTTCTATATTACTTCATATTCTTTGGTTTTACTGAACACTTGAGTGGCAAATTTAACACGCATTTTTTAAAATGAATTTGGAAATATGTGTTCTCTAGTCAATTTTGGGCACATTTTGGTGTTACAATTTTCTTCCCTCTCCCAAAGCTCTTGAACTACTTTAAAGCTAACTAAACCATCAGGCGTTTTCAAGTCACATTCAAGACAACCATTTCGCAATGACTTGATTAAATGTGGGAAATCGAACATGCAATAAATTTTTTGATTTTGAAAATGAAAGTATGGTTTCTCTATATATACGCCTAAGTCAGAGAAACACTTCTATTAGAAAACCCCTGATCACAAACCAAAACATTCACTACCGTACCGAAATTGCTTAAAATTTTAAGATTTTCTTTGATTATTTTGCACAAGGTAGTTAATCCATTCTCCGACACAAAATAGTTTAAAATTGAACACCAACTCGAGAACATGGACTTCAAAATAAATACACATACTTGCTTACCAATTTTTTTTGTTCTTTCGAAGCCTGTGCATTCAAATCCGTCAATTAAGTCTAGTTTTTGATTGTATCGTAATTCTCTGCGTATTGCCATTTCGTCCATTAAAAGAACCATATTATTTTCTTAACCCTTTACACCGCAACAGCGAATTTTTTCATCAAATGTTGTTTTTTAGATATAAAGCTAAATTTACAGAAACACGTATTTTTTTATTTTTTAATATACACCTAAGTCTGTTTTTACACGGTAGATTGGTTCCAGAAGAAGCCGTGTAAAAAAAACCGTGTAAAAAAAGACATTGATCGTATAGAAAAATGGGTGATTTGTTCCTAATCTCTAAAACCTATTAAAATTTCTTTACCAAACACGTCTTATTGCATTGACAGTTCACAAAATATTAACACGTTTCAATTGCTCTGACCAGTAAATTTTATTGTATGCACATAAAGGGAATTCCCCTAAATTAGTGCTATTCACATTTGCTTTGACCAGTAAAAATTGCTTGTACGCGCTAAAAGGGAATTCACTTAAATCTTTAAGCTAGTGTTCGCAAACTATCGATAGCACTATCGATACTATCGATGGTTTCAGACTTTTTTCTTTCATAAATACTTTTTTGTGATATGAACATACTTCGCAAAAATTAAATTTGACAAAAAAAATTTAAGTACATACAATTTCAAATCGTGCTAAATGGAATAAAATCGTGTAAAAAAATTAAAAATATTCAATTTTCAAACCGTGTTATATCAAAACCGTGTAAAAACAGACTTAGGTGTACTTTAATTTTGTAATTTTTGTAAAAAAAACTGAAAACAAAAACAAAACAAAAAGCATTTAATGTGGGATCGAGTAGGCCATGCTCGGTCAGCAAGCAGCAGAACGGTACATCCTCGCTACCGCCGAAGTGAGGGAAAGAACGAACAAGCACGAGAGAAGCTAAGAGCAGTTGCAACGAGTCAGCGGACGAAGACGGGTGGCGCGAGTTAAGACGACGACGGCTTCTTTTGTTTAACTCTATTTTATAAACCTTTTGCTACCTATTAAACCTATTAAAGTTAATAAACTTGAATTTCAATTTAAAACCTACAATTTTGGGGGCTCGTCCAGAAAAATAAACGAAGCGAAGTGATTTGAATATGGCGAACCTGCAATCGGTCGGACGCGTTTGTGCGAATTTAACCCGGCATCGGTGTGGTGGGGTATACCATACCCCAGAGGTTGTATTTTTGTAAATATTACGCCTATTAGTTTTTTGTGGGCACTATCGCTTCTAGTAGCTGTTTATAACAGTCCAACCTTACACATTTGCTATCCAAAAACAACTTGAGTTTTACCAGTTTTCAGTCACATCCCGCTAAAGTTCATTGGGGTATGACATACCCCACCACACCAATAACGTAACTTTTTGTGTAAATGATTTTGAATTCAAATTGATATTTTTGATGGTCTAGTAGTTATCGATTTATTCAAAAACTCACCGTACGGAAACATAAGAGGCAAATACAAACTGTCCAACTGCTACGTGCAAAAAAAGCTCCCAGTTCAGTATTCACATTTCGTCGCCGTAGAAAGCGAATATCGTATGTTCTATTGAACTTAATAGCACATACGACAATCGTTTTCATCGTATAATATGTACCAAAAAATATCATTATTTTTGTACATTATCATGATTCTGTAAATCTTTGAGATAACGCAAAGCTGTACCAAAACGTCGTCAGTACAGCACACAATGTACGGTTTGTCTGAGAGCAAAAACCTTATACATCTTGCAAAAAATGCGCTAATTTGGAGACCCTGTATTTCGCTACTCTTTCACCGTAGCTACCGAAAATTGTATGTCACATAACTACATGTATGTCGTTTTTAAAACAGACTATGGTTTTTGGAAAATTATACAATGTAATTTTTTTAAACCCCATTTTATGAAGTCAACCTATAAATCTCAGTATTTTTCGTTTATTTTTCTTATATTTGTTATTTTCTTTTACAAATTGCTTGCACATGAAATTTTTTTGCATTTTCTTACGTAAAATTAAATGAAGAATAATATGTAATTGCTATCTTTTATATTTGTGTTGTTTCGTGGGGTTGGGGCTATATAAAGTTTTGGGGTATGTCATACCCCACCACACCAATAACGTAATTTTTTTTCACCACACCAACGCCGGGTTAAAAAGAAGCCGCAAAGAGAATATTATCGCGTTGCATAAATTCGTGTTTGAATGCGAGGGCGACAGATCGAACCGAAAGCGGTTGCGCGAATTCGGCGGGTTTCATTACGACGAGTGCAGTGAAGAATATCATCAAAAATTACAATATGTTGCAAAAAATCTAACGCCGCACGACCTAACCTCAATTTGCAACATATTGGACATAAGCTACAAAGTAGCAGACGTTCAATTGCATATATTTCGCAATTTGCAAAAAGGACGCCTATTGGGCGCCAACGACGACGGCGACGTCGACGACGACGCAGAAAGCGCTGATGACGACGCAGAAAACGCTGACGACGAAGAATGTGCTAGAAACGACGAAGAATGTGCTAGAAACGACGAAGAAAGTGCTGGAAACGACGATGAAGGCGAAGGAGGTGACGATGCACGCAGCGACGACGACGAAGCGGTAAGCTATTATAGAAACTTGCCAGAGCGAAGAGGACGAAACGAGAAAGTGACAAGACGCAGAAAGAGAGGAAACGACGCTTTAAATCTTTCGCTTCATGAGAATTTTGCCACTCCGCGAGGGGAATCGAATGAAGCAGCAACAATGGCTGGACGACGACGAAGAGAGCGACGAAATGAAGCGAACGAAGGAGCAACAATGGCTGGACGACGAAGAGAGCAACGCAATGAAAGTGAAATGTACGCAGGCGCAACAGCGGCGAAAAACGATGCACCAATACCAATGCCGCGTTTCTCAATAAGCTTTCGTGATATGGAAGACTCAATAAGATCGTTTGATGGAAGTGAGAAAATGTCAGTTGAAGTGTGGGTGAACGAATTTGAAGAAACCGCTGCGCTCATGCATTGGGATGAATTGCAGAAGTTTGTGTTTGCAAAAAAATCGCTCAAAGGTCTGGCAAAACTGTACATTTTGAGTGAAAGGGGAATTGTTTCGTGGAGCAAATTAAAAGCAGCGTTGTTAAGCGAATTTGAAACGGTTGTAAATAGCGCACAAATACACAAACAACTAGCAGAACGAAAAATCGGGAAAAATGAAAGTGTGCGAGAATATTTTTTTTATATGAAAGACTTGGCGTCGCGTGGTCGCATTGAACAAAGTGCACTAATCCAATACGTCATAGATGGTATTCGAGACATGTCAATAAACAAAACGGTGCTGTATGGGTGCAAAGATCTTAAAAGTTTTAAAGAAAAGCTAATAATTTACGAAACTATACGAAACTCGAACAAAGCGGTGGCGGGAACGAAAGAGAATGAGAAAAGTGCTCAGCCTGTAAACAAAGACGAAGGAAAAAGTCAGCGATGCTACAATTGTGGGGAAAAAGGACATAAGAGCGCAGTATGTAAGCATAAAGAAAGTGGTACGAAATGTTTTCGGTGTGGTGACTTCGGGCACATCAGCAAAAACTGTGTTAAGTCGGGTAGTAATACACGCTTGTTGCTGCCGGAAAACAATTTTATGAACAAACTAGCTGGGCCCCGCGGCTTCGCACGCAAGCTCTCTTCTTTCACCCGATACATATTTTGAACGCATGGTTGAACTCATTTTGATTTAAATAAAAACATATGTCTATTATCTTTGATGCCAAGTGGTTCTAAAAATTGTGAAGTCAAAAGGCCCTTTAAATCATGAGTTATTCACGTTTACTCTAAACAAAATCTTAACCCTTAGTTTACCACGGTAGATTTCGATTTTCAAAAATATGAAAAAAACTGTAATTATTTCCCGATTTAAATGCTTTTTGTCCAAGTTTGATGTCAAAAGGACCAATAAATCGTGTTTCCATGCAAACTGTTGACCCCGTTACATTTTGATTTTCAAAAAAGTGAAAAACACGTGTCAAATTATTTCTCACTCAGAGTACTTTCACAAAGTTTGAAGTCAGTGGGCCCGTTAATTAATTTTTTTTTTACAGTTTCGCCATACAAACTTTTAACCGGTCGTTGACCCCGTCCGATTTTAATATTTGGAAAAAATGAAAAACACGTATCGAGCCAAAAAAATTGTTTCTCCATACATACTTTTAACCCGTCGTTGATCCAGTTAGATTTCGATTTTGAAAATAATGAGAAACGCGTGTATAATTTTTTTATTTCAAGTATTTTTATAATTTTTGAAGTCAATAGGCCTATCGGTTCATGTTTTTTCGAGTCTACCCTTAAACAAATCTTAACCCATTATTGGTCCAGTTAAATTTTGATTTTCGAAAAATTATAAAATACGTATCGAATTATTTTTTGTTTAGAGTATTTTCAGGAAGTTCGAAATCAATATGTCTCTTAAATCACTTTTCTTCATACAACACCTTAACAGATGTTTTGCCCCTTTACACCCCGAATTTAAAAAAAATCCCGTCTTAGCGGAGGTTCATTTTTCAAGATATATCTACAGTTCAAATTTCATGTTCGTAGCTTCAGCGGTTTGGGCTGAGCGATGATGAATCAATCAATCAATCAATCAGTCAGTCAATTAGGGCAAACAATCTATGTATATAAAAATGGAGGCGGTACCACACCCTCTTGTCCAGTGCTCACAACTTTCTTCTAGTCGAATTGTGCTACTAAGTGGAAAGTTCGTACCAAGTTTCACTGATGTGTATGTGTACTGCATAACTGTCTGAGCATAAAAAATGTGCCACGCCCTTTGACCAACGTCGCATTCCCTCTATCGAAAGATATGATTAAGTGGTAGGTTCATACCAAGTTTCATTGATGTACGACTTACAGTTCTGCTGCATAAAAAATTTGCCACGCCCCTTGTTCAACGCCCATAAAATATTATCGGTAGAATGACACTTCTATGGGACGAAGGCATATTCAATTTCAATACTGTGCGGCTTACGATTCCGGAGCTATTCCATATAAAAGATTAGAGTTGTATGGACGGAGCCACGCCCTCGTGTTAAATACCCGCTTCATTCCTCTGCCGAAAGGTATGACTGAATGGTAAATTCGTACTAAGTTTCATTCATGTGCGACTAACAGTTCCAAAATTATGCGGATAGTTTGGGTCAAAAAAATGTGCCACGCCCCTTGTCCAACGTCCATAAAATTTTAACATTGGAATAACACATCTATGAGGCAACGCCTCACTAATTTTCAATGCTGTGCGACTTACAATTCCGAAGCTATTCCATGCCACACCCCTTTGTTCAATACCCACCTTATTCCCTCTGCCGAAAGATATGATTAAGTGGTAGGTTCATACCAAGTTTCATTGATGTACGACTTACAGTTCTGCTGCATAAAAAATGTGCCACGCCCCTTGTTCAACGCCCATAAAATTTTAACAGTAGAATGACGCATCTATGAAACGACGGTACACCAAATTTCAATATTGTGCGACTTACAATTCCGAAGCTATTCCATTTAAAAGATTTGAGTTGCATGGGCGGTGCCACACCCCCTTGTCCAATACCCACCCCATTCCGTCGGTCGAAGGACATGATTAAATAGTAAGTGTAAACTAAATTTAATTGATGTGTGACTTATGGTTCCAAGTTTATTGTCTAAAAATGTATTCTGGTGGCGCCACGCCCCGTTTTCCCGACTTTTCTTTTTTTATAAACCTTCACGTAACAATTTCGAACAAACCCGCCGAAGGAAGTATCCAAGTTGGTCCAGCCGTTCTCGAGTGATACGCAGTCGAATGGACCACGATTCATTTTTATATATAAGGTCCGTTTCATAATTATAACGCCACTTGATTTTCTTGAATATCTCGAAAACCAGCAGTGCTATCAAAAAAGCGTCTTCTCATGAAATTGCACTTGCTAATAGTGCAATTTGATAACAATAAAAAAAATTAAAAAATCGTGGCTACTTCTTTGTTAGAACGAATTTTTTATATATTCAGTGTTTCATATTTATAACGCCACTTGCGAAAAATCTAATTTTTCAAATCATAGCATGCAGTTTGGTTGCATACTGATTTAGCTAGTTAAGAATTAATCATTTTGTGTATGATACCACGAGAAAACGTTTAACCGATATCGAGAAAGGACAAATTCTCGCGTTTAAACAGGAAAACGGAGGGACTCGCGAAATTGGGCGCAGGATTGACAGGAGTTACAGCATTGTCCAAAATTTGTTGAAGGACAAAGACTCCTACGGCTCCAAGAAACGTTATGGGCGAAAAAAATGTCGAATCAACGCAGCGAATCCCATATTATACGCGAGGCAAGCAATTCTTCGCAAACGCTAAGTCAACTAAAGAGGACTTGTGACGTCAGTGTGTCTAGGACAACAGTCTGGCGCACCATCAAACGCAGTAAAAACATCGTATTGAAGGCTGCGTCCAAACTTTTGGCCCGTCATAAAACCGCTAGACTCACTATTGCTCTCCAGAACATGGGTCGCGATTGGAAAAAAGTAAGTTCAAATTTTTTTAAATTGATTTATGCTTACCACTAATGCTTCTTCTTATTTTAGGTAATGTTTTTTGATGAAAAGGAATGGAATTTGGATGGGCCGGACGGATATCATGGCTACTGGCGAGACTTGCGGAAGAACTTGAATTTTATTCCAAATGGAACTTCGGTAGTAGAACAGTGATAGTCTGGGGTGCAATTTCATCCGAAGGATGTCTCGAACTACAATTTGCATTGAGCCGAATGAAAAGCAGTGACTTCATTGGCGTGCTGCGCATGAGTACTTCCTTTTTTGAGTCAACAGACACCCAATGGCTATGTATTCCAACAGGACAATGCCGCCATCCACAGAACTCACGAAACCATGACTTGGTTTTCAGCCAATAATGTGGAAGTTATGGATTGGCCGGCCTACTCCCAGACCTGAACCCCTTCGAAAATTTGTGGGGAATTCTAGTTCGTCGCGTCTACGCAGGAAACAAGCAATTTAACACCGATGTTGATCTAAAAGCTACCATTCTCAAAGAATGGTACAACATCGATGTAAATGTAATGCAAAAATTGATTCATAGCATAAATGATAGAATATCCAATGTTGTGTTAAATAAAGGAAAGCAGTTGCAAAACTAACCTTGTGATTTTCTTCTTCTTGAAACCTTTTTTGCCTACTTAACACAAGTGGCGTTATAAATATGAAACACTGAATAAAGAAAAAATGCTTTCAAATAAAGAAGTAGCCACGATTTTTTAATTTTTTTTATTGTTATCAAATTGCACTAATAGCAAGTGCAATTTCATGAGAAGACGCTTTTTTGATAGCACTGCTGGTTTTCGAGATATGCAGGAAAATCAAGTGGCGTTATAATTATGAAACGGACCTTATAAGATATGTGACAATTGCGGGTAAAAAGTGCGTGGCTTTGTTGGACACGGGAAGTAAATTCAACATAATTTCGGAAGACGTTTACAATTTGCTAAATCAACCTATTATGACCCAGTGTAACGTGTACCTAGTCGGTTTCGGCGAAAATCGCAAAAATAACAAAATAAAACCCTTCGGTGCCGTGAAACATGAGATCGTAATTGAAGATCAAATATTTTGTGTCGATTCGATGGTGGTGCCATCGACATGCATGGACATTGATGTGGTGCTGGGAGAACATTTTTGTGTGCAGGCGGAGATCGCCATCAGTCGCGACGGACTAGTTATTAAAAAACCTAGTAGCAGCCCAGAAGGAAATTCGCCCTTCGCTGCTTATCCGATAATGAAAGTGGAGACAGTAAATTGTGAAATTGATATCGAGGAAGTCGCAAACGCTGAATCGAAGCAAAAAGTGCGCGAGATGGTAATGAATTACCAGCCAAATAAGTGTAAAACCGCGAATGTCGAGATGAATATTGTGCTTAAAGATGAATCGGCAATTTACTCGGCGCCGCGTAGACTACCGATAGCAGAACGGCGCGTTGTAGACGAACAAATCGACCTGTGGCTTAAAGATGGTATCATTGAGCCTTCGACTTCTGAATTTTGTAGCCCGGTCGTGCTGGTTAGAAAACGGGATGGAACACCACGACTATGCATCGATTATCGAAAAATCAATAAGGTTATTGTGAAAGATCGTTATCCGTTGCCCCTAATCGAAGACGTTCTTGATTGTTTAAAAGATGCAAAAGTGTTCAGCACGATAGACTTAAAAAACGGATTTTTCCATGTGGCGGTGTCTGACTCGAGTAAACAATATACTTCTTTCGTGACCCACGGTGGGCAGTATCAGTTTTGTAAAGTTCCATTCGGGTTATCGAACTCGCCCGGCGTATTTCAAAGATATGTAAACGCGATATTTCGAGACTTAACGCGTAGGGGCATCGCACTGCCCTATATAGACGATATAATTATACCGGGTGATAACGAGGAAGACGCAGTGCGGAAGTTGGAAGAAGTCATGAACGTTTGTAGAGACTATGGACTCCAAATAAATTTTAAAAAGTGCCAATTCTTAAAGAAAAAGGTCGAATTCTTGGGCTACGACATCGAGGATCGTACAATATCTCCATCGCCGAGAAAAACCGCAGCGTTAGCCGGGTATAAGGTGCCAAAGACCGTGAAGCAGGTGCAAAGCTTTCTTGGACTTGCTGGCTATTTTAGAAAGTTTATTCCAAACTTTTCTATAATAGCGAAACCACTAAGTGAACTCACCAAACAGGGTAAGCAATTCGAGATAGGGGACTCACAGCTTTCAGCATTTAACGCACTTAAAAAATATATGAGCGAGCGGCCCGTTTTGAGCATTTTCAACCCGAACTATACAACCGAGGTGCACACTGACGCTTCAATTGACGGTTATGGCGCGGTACTTTTACAAAAATCTCCTGAAGATGGGCATTTGCATCCTGTTTATTATATGAGCAAAAAGACAACAGATGCAGAACGCAAGTACAGCAGTTACGAGTTAGAAATACTGGCCGTCATCGAAGCTTTAAAAAAGTTTAGAGTATACCTCCTGGGTATGCATTTTAAATTGATAACCGACTGTAACGCTTTTACTAAGACATTGGACAAGAAAGATTTATGCACGAGGGTGGCGCGTTGGATTTTGTTACTACAAGAGTACGATTACGAGGTTGAGCACCGTGCTGGAACGCAGATGAGGCATGTCGACGCCCTTAGTCGATATGCGGTGATGACGATCAATGACGAGGATTTCCTAACCAGCCTGGGGCGCGCGCAGCAGCAAGACGATGAGATAAAGGCTATAATTGACATTTTGCGAGAAAAGGGCGAGTACAACGACTACTTTATGAAGGGCAAAGTTTTGCACAAGATAGTTAACGACACCGAGTTGATAGTAGTACCGAAGGGAATGCAGAAGGACATCATTAGGCGTGCACACGAGCGAGGGCATTTTGCCGTGCGAAAGACGAAAGAGCTAATCAGTCGAGAGTATTTCATTCCGAAGTTAGACGAGAAGATCCGGATACACATCGCCAGTTGTATTCCGTGCATAGTGTCAAATCGAAAGAGGGGAAAACAAGAAGGGGAACTGCATCCGTAGCACAAGGAGGATACTCCTCTCCACACATATCACATAGACTTTCTGGGTCCACTTGAGTCGACGAGCAAGCAATATAAACATATCCTCGCGGTTATAGACTCTTTTACGAAATTTTGCTGGTTGTACCCAACGAAGACAACTTCAGCGCAGGAGGTGATTACGCGATTGCAGGCGCAAAGTGAGCATTTCGGTAATCCGCAGCAGATCATCTCCGATCGTGGGGCGGCTTTCGTCGCAGACGACTTTCGGAACTATTGCGACTTCGAGAACATACAACACTTCAAAATTACAACCGGGTTGCCCCGCGCAAATGGGCAAATCGAAAGGCTCAATAGCATCATCATCGGGGTCCTGGCAAAGTTGAGTGTAGACGAACCAACCAAGTGGTACAAATATGTCGGAAAGGTGCAGCAAACAATAAATTCCACTTATGCTAGAAGCATTGACACAACACCGTTCGAAGTGCTTGTGGGCGTCAAAATGCGCACGAAAGAAGATCTTCAAATCAAGCAACTCATCGACGACGCACTGTTGGAGACATTTCAGGACGACAGCGGTGAATTACGACGGCGGGCCAAACAACAAATCCTTCGCATGCAAGAAGAAAACAGAAAGGCGTATAACCTTCGGCGAAAACCGTCGAGCAAGTATAGCTTGGGCGTTTTAGTAACGATTAAGCGAACGCAGTTTGGTGGAGGCCAAAAGTTGAAGCCAAAGTACTTAGGACCCTACAGGGTAGTCAAAGTTAAGCCGAAGGACACGTACGACGTTGAGAAGACGGGTAGCGGAGAAGGGCCGAGGCGTACAACAACATGCGCAGAATACATGAAACCCTGGCCCATTGGCTGCAGTGACGAAGACGACGAGGCCTTCGGGGCGAATGCCTAGCAGAATGGCCGAGTTGTGGGATCGAGTAGGCCATGCTCGGTCAGCAAGCAGCAGAACGGTACATCCTCGCTACCGCCGAAGTGAGGGAAAGAACAAACAAGCACGAGAGAAGCTAAGAGCAGTTGCAACGAGTCAGCGGACGAAGACGGGTGGCGCGAGTTAAGACGACGACGGCTTCTTTTGTTTAACTCTATTTTATAAACCTTTTGCTACCTATTAAACCTATTAAAGTTAATAAACTTGAATTTCAATTTAAAACCTACATTAATGCTTGTTTTTTTGTTTTAATATGTTTAGTTTTAAATGAAAATTTGTAAAGTAATTAATGCGTTTGTTGTAGCATAGTCCTAAAAGTTGTAATCACTTTTGTTTCAGTAAAATAAATGCGTGCAACTTTTCGCAAAAACGGTCAAATAAGTGCTGTCAAGTAAAATTTAGCTACTTTTTCCAACTTTTAATGCCAGTATTTCAAAAAAGGAACTTCGCATAGTTGTAAGATCGCAAGAAAGAGTCGTTTTGATAATTACTTCCGAAATTACGGGCTATTTTACGGTTGGTTGCAGATATGCAACTGTAAAGGGTTAATGGATTCAAAAGCCACATGGTTGATACCGGGCTGAAGGAACGTTATTGGAGCCCACCGATTTAAGGCGCTGATATGTGGCAAATTGAAATTTAACTTATCTCTTAGGAAAGAATATGTTGATTGTGAAATATAAAAAATATTTTGCGCTAAATATTTCACTTCGTCAGAATATTCTTTTGGCCGCGTGCTAAGTAAAAGTTTACAAAATGTTTTGGATTCCAAGTTGATATGTTTTAAAGAATCAATTGCATTTTTTAACGTCTTTGAACAACAATTCTTGGATTTTAAAATAAAGCGCTTTTCTTTTCGCAATTTTTCGTTAATTTTTTTAATTTTTTTAATAGGTCGCTGTATTTCTTTTTGTAATAATGGGTTATTTTGACATTTTTTTCGCAATTACTGCATACTATGTCATCATAACGTGGTCGTTTTAATCAAGAATCTGGTTCTAAAAATTCTTCATCCGAAATCTCAGGATCTTCGTCTAAGCTTAAGGGGAGGTTCTCATTCAAATGACTAAAAAGTAAGCAAAATTTGGAATTTTTTGTGGGCCAATAAAAAAACATAGGAAAAAACAGTTTTAGGATTCAAAAAGCTTATATTTTCGTCATTATTTACAAAGTTTTTCAAGACGAAAAATACAAAATGGCGCCCGTGATGACGTTAACAAAACTGCGTACAGCCTGCTGCCTCAGGATCGATCTGAAACACAAAACCAATTATAAGGCTCGAAAGTAGGATACTTTTATTGGAGGAATGACCTAAGAACGGGTAAAAAACTTCAAATTTTACATAATGGTGCGATCTCAAACTTTGAAATCGAGTTTTTAGCCCTTTTTTATACTTTGAAGCTTCACAAAAAATAGTTAATACAAAGAATTTGTAGATTTTATAGGTCATTACTCCAATGAAAAGGGTCTTCTTTCGAGAAAACAAAACATGAAGTCTTTCAGTTGAACCGTTTTCAAATGAGATTGTACGCAGTTTGGAACAATCATGTTTTGAGATAAACGCTTTTAAAGTTTTGAGCGCGCGTTCCGAGCCGAGAGCGCCCCATGGCGAGATGGCCTGTAGAAACTTTTCTGATGCGCGGATCGGAAAATCGGTTTACCGCAATATAGTAGACACTAATACCTTTCAAAAAATTTAAAGAAAAAAAAATCGAATTTTTGAAAATTTTGAATGAGAACCTCCCCTTAAGGTTGGAATCGCATCCTTTTTCAGAAACCTTTTTCCTACATAAGTACTGGAGAAATAATTTTCACAAATATACAGTTTTCAGTTGTAGTCGTCATAAGATAAGGACTGTATCGAAAAGAAAGTGCACGTTTTGTTTGAAGTATAACTTGAATAAACATTTTTTTGATCAGATTTTTTGTTTTAACATTTGTTGCATATACTTTAAGGACTACACATTTTTTTTTTATAACAAATTTTTTTTTCAAATAAATGTATATCTAATTTTTTGTTTGACCCCCTTCATTAGATTTTTTACAGATGCTTGCGTTATGATTTTTGTTGCTTTTCTCCAATTTTTTTTGAATTCCTGAAGATTTTTAGCTTCCTGTCCATCTTTAATGAGGTTTCTTTTGGCTATTGCCCAGTAGTGCTCTATTGGACGTAGTTCCGGTGCATTTGGCGGATTCTCATTTTTATCTACATATTTGATGTTATTTGCTCTTAGAACCTCTAAAGTGGCCTGGGCGTAATGCGCGGTTGCTAAATCCGGCCAGAAGAGTGCAGGTGCAGTATGCTTTTTATAAAATGGAATAAGGCGTTTTTTTAGGCACTCCTTCCTATAAATTTCTGCATTTATAGTGCCTTTTGTAAAATAGGAAGACGATTTTAAGACGCAAGAGCAAATAGCCTGCCATACTAGCACTTTCTCTCCAAACTTTTCCAACTCGATTGCACGCACTGAGTCATCTACAGTATCGCCTTTGCGTTTCGTGTAAAATTGTGGTCCTGGCAGTGATTTTGAGTTCATTTTTACATATGTCTCATCATCCATAATGATGCACGAAACTCTTTCTTTGCAGAGACGGGTGTATAGTTTTTCGCGTTTTGCCAGCCACTTTTTGTTTTTCGTTTTTTTTTGGTATTTTTTTGTTTTTTATATGTTTTTAAGTTATTCCTCTGCTTCACTCTTTGCACCATCGCCACACTCGTTCTAGCTCGTTTAGCTAAATCCCTGATGGACATGCACTTGTTTTCGTCAATTAATTGTTTCACTTTTTCCTCCATTTTTGGGTCTTTAGGACCCTTTATACGGCCATTTTTTGGTAGGTCGTTGATAGTGCAATGTTCACCATACTTAACAATAATCTTTTTAACGGCGTTTATGGACACGCGATGTCGTTTGGCTAATTTTCTATACGAAGCACCTGTTTCAGTGCACCAACTGTACACAATTTTTTTGCGGACGTCTAACTCGATACGCGTCATTTTCGTAATAGAAAAATATATGAGACAAAATTTGTGTGAAATCAGTATCTCAAGGCCTACTCTATTTAACGGCATTTTTAGATTAAAAAGAAAAATTACGTTACAAGGTGTGCACTTTCTTTTCGATACAGTCCTTATATTGCATTTTTCGCGCCAAACACGCCATTTTGGCCAAACACGAAATCAGCAGCGGGGAATCTAAATAATCTAAGACTCTCGCATTGTCGTCTCGATTTTTTGCAATTGCGAACACAACATTGAATTCCAGACGTTGAGGAATTTCTATTTGCCTTTATATTTGTAGCCATACCGAAACACAAAATGGAATTACAATGTTGGACAATGGCGTTAAAATATTTCTTCAAAAAATTCAAAATTGGTATCAACCACGTCAAAATATAAACAAATAATTTTACTTGGAATGCGCCACGTAAAAATATTTGTGAAAGTTTCAAATTGGATTCAACCACGTCAAAAATAAACAGCTGCAAAAGGTTCAAAATTGGTATCAATCACGTCAAAATATAAACAAATGATTTTACTTGGAACTCGCCACGTACAAATATTTGTAAACATTTCAAATTGGATTCAACCACGTCTAAATATTTGCAGGTTTTTAAATTCAATCAAAGCGCAGTATTTGAGCAAACAGCCATACACCCACAAAGTTTCGATTAATAGTGACATTACAGCAATTTGTGCAGCAAAACCAAAAAACTATACACACAATAATCGACAACAACAAAAACATTAGCGAATCCCGAGTCATCTTCGTTGAAACGATGATGACGATGCTTCGGTTCGTTGTTTGCTCTTTGCTTGCGCTTCGGTAAACAAGATCAAGAAACATACATGCAAAAAATGATTGAGCGAACACTACGCTGCAACAACCACCATTTCAATGTACGCGAGTAAAGCCGTTGCGAACAATAACATTGATTTTTACTGTTGTAAACAGAAAATGTTATGAGCTTAACATTCTCAAATGCCTAAGCTTCGCTCTTCCCGCTCGCATCATAACAGCCGAAAACACGTTTGTGCCCACATGCGCGTTCTATATTACTGCAAACTCTTTGATATATCTCCAATACCGATCCAAGTTTTCCTTTGCCCAAACTAGTCGTTTTTGGATATGAGCTTCGGTCAATAGCGGTTTGTAAAACGCTCCCATTTCGAAAATAAGCACAAAAATAAAATACTTATAAGTATTTTAAGTATAAAGTATTTATTTATAAGTATTTTAAAATTTACCGTTTACCGTTTGGTATCGTTATCATACACCGTAAAAAAATGTGGCGAATTTGTTTTGTGAAACACACTGTATAAGGTGTGCCCACTCTAAATCGGCACTGAGTTCAAATATCAATATTTTCTAAACTTTTGATCGTATATGTATAGGAAATGTACCGTTGGATTTGTGCTTGTACTGTCTACACATGTTCCAAAATAAACAGTTCACAATCATTTTTCTGTCTGACAACATGACAAATAACGAAGTGAACTTAAGAAAACGTGTGTACAAATTTTATTCTGAGAATGAAAGTTGTGGCAAATTATTTACTGTAAAACATTTTTTGCAAGGAAACGTCGCAAAGAAAACTGTCTATTCCATCATTAAAAGATACGAAAGTGGTCTGCCAGCAGAAAGAAAAGTCGGGAAACCACGAAAAGCTCTAAAAATGCCTCAGAGTAAAGTTGAAAGCTTGAAGCAGATGTATGATAAAAAGGATGGAGTTTCTCAACGCATTAGCGCAAGAAAATTTGACATCTCGAAAAGCTATGTTGCAGAAATTTTGCGCCATAAAACCAACATTCGATATAGAAAAAATATAGTATTCCGAAGCGTACTTTCCAGCAAATTACTGAAGCAAAAGTAAAGTGTAGTCGACTTTACAGAAAATTCTCCCATCACGACTTCATATTGGACGATGAGTCTTATTTTACTTTAACGAACTCGAAAGTAAATGGAAATGACGGATTTTACTCATCTAACATATCCTTGGCTGCGACAGATGTGAAGTTTCAAACAAAAACCAAATTTGAAAAGAAGGTACTGGTGTGGGTAGCTATGAGCTGCAAAGGATTGTCACGAGTCCTGATACGACGGTCTGGGTACGCCGTAAAGAGAAAAACTTACCTTGACGACTGTATACGATTGCGGTTGTTGCCTTTTATTAAAAAAACTTATCCGCAAGGTAATTATGTGTTTTGGACCGACCATGCCAGCGCTCACTATTAAAAAAAAAATGTTAGAGTTCTTACGCGATGAAAACATAGTATTTGTGGAGAACGAAGATAACCTTGCAAATGTGCCAGAAGTACGACCACTTGAAAATTTTTGGGGCGTTTTAAAATCAAAAGTTTATGAAAGAACTGGAAAGCCGAAAATATTGCTCAATTAATTAACCGGATAAAGTTTTGCTTAACTAAAATCGATGCAAACGTTGTACAAGGCTTAGCAGCTAGTAGAAAGTCGCGATTGGATTGGATTGGAACATTTCAATAAGAAGCATATTATTCTGCGACAATGTTTACCCGAGTAATTTCATTTTCTATTCAGTGCCGATTTACAGTGACCAGACCTTATATTAATTAGATTAATTTTCCCAGATCGAGGATTCAATATTAGGGAAACTCGGGTAAATTTATATTTACATTATTACAGTCGTGTCTGGATATAGTGAACTAATTATTGCAAGGCCTGTTCACAGTATCGAGGTTGTTCACTATATCAAGGTTAACATTTTTGTTCAAAAACTCGTTTCATTTGCTCAAAAAACCCTTTTAACAATCGAATTTGGATTGGGGGACAGTTCATTCTTCCTTATCCAACAATGGCATGTCTAGAGATATACAATAATTGTACTGGAATGCTTAATTTAACTTTATAACTTAAAACTATTTTGACCCTACGGTTTTCATGTAGCTAACAAACAGAAGGTTTTTTTGAAATTTATCTAACTCTATGGTAAATATAAAATAACAGCAAATTGAAAAATATTCCCTATGTAAGAACCAAAGATAATACAATATGAAGATGATGCACGCCCATAACCACGTGTCCACAGCCGCAGTGGGGCGTAAATCCAATTTTCGCTTATGCCCCAAACACATAGGCGACGGCAGCGACATGACCAGTGTGCTTACTTCTACCACATATGTGGTAGATCTACCACATTTATTTTTAAAATCAAGTTTCTTCCACATCTACCACGGAGGGCTTAAAATCGACCACATTTTTGTGGAACATAAATGTTTCTATTAACCAACCTATTACTCCAAGTAAATTGGAGCTTTATAGCCTATTTCCACTGGGCCTTAACTGCAGTTTACGCTTAACTGCAGTTTGACATCGCATTTAAATGCCTAAATACCCATGAAATTGTTGTTGTGAAAAACTGAGTTAACTCACTTTCAAAACTGAGTTAACTCAGTTTTGCCGTGTACAGACGTTTAACAGAAAATGTTATGTTAAAAGCGGGAGAAATACTCACAAATGTACAAATTTTGATAGCATACTTTCAGGCGCTGCAAGAGCCGTACGAACACAAACGGAAGAAGGGATTTGAATTGCTTTCGGTGTGGTAGATTTTTTGCCAAGACAATTACTTTTTACTAAATTTTTCGCACAAATACATATCGTCTGTCATAATCAATGTCAAAACTTCTATTATTTGCCAAAAATAAATGCTGAAAAAGAAAATAAAAAACGTGGAACTTCTCATGAACCCTCTTGACGTTAAAAATTCAGACAGCTCTGATATCAATCAGCTGACAACTGTCACAAATGAAATAAACATTGACAAATTAAATAAATCTTATAAATGAAATAAATTTTTACAAATATGAAAACGCAGACATTCCTAGACTGTTGAGAAGGAAAGCGGAGTGGTTTTCATGCAGTAGAGGGGCTACAAGAAACCATACATACGTATACAAGGAGATGGCGACGATGGGTAAGCTGTGGCTGCCCAGAAATAAATGCAGAATTTGGCTTGGCCAAATAAAAATGCAAACAAAAAACAGCTGTTGCATTTAACTCGATTCCGGTGGAAACGCTTGACAGTCCTTAAATTTAACAGAGCCCTTCACTGCAGTTAAGCGCTCAGTGAAAATAGGCTATTATGTTGTAAAATGTATGTTAGGGCTGCATTGAACATTGTAAGTGAAAATGTGCAAAAAAACTTATGTGGTAGCACTCTCATCACTTCAAAAGCAGTGCACTGCAAATAGTTAACAGTTTGACAATTGTTTTGGCGGCAGGTGCAATTAAAATGGAAAAATTTCTAAAAAAGTTGAATAATTTTTGCCTTTATTTTTTAATAACTGTTCAGATGTACTGTGCTGTCTTCAGTGATCCGTCGATCCCATCTCCAATCCCAATGTTTCCTTTTCCCTTTGTACTCATGTTCCCCCTATTTTCTGCTCCCCGGCTTCAGCCGGTCTTTAATGTCGTTTAATGTTTAGTGTACTCTTTTGTTACTCTGTTTTCATACGTCGCACAGTGGGGCCAAAACCCGAAAACGTGCGATTAATTCGGAGAAGCTTTTCACAAAAAGTTTGTACCTACAGTTAGATTTGCTGTACTAATAGAAGTAATAAAAACTTTTTTCCCGAACACTTTTGGTGGGAGAAAAAATTTTTACGCAATTTTGAAATTTGAGGTTGTAACATTTTTTTCATGTGTTTGTTTTTAAATCACAGTTAAAATGAAGCAAAAGTATTGAAATTTGGCACACTAATTTCTATTGATAGCAGGACATTTGAAAATGAAAATGGGCCATTTACCTCAACTGGGCGTGGTACCGCCCATACACACTAAGCACCGATTTCGAGTTTTTTCTTCATAAAAATTCTTAAAACTTGAAAATTATGCCTTATATGGCGTAAAATGATTAATCAAGTAGGTTGAATAATATATGTAAATATCTTAACTTCCCATTATGGGCGTGGCGTGGATATTTAAGTCTAGGTAGGTAGGTAGGTAGGTAGCAGCGACTGCGTGCTCTCAGAGCACACTCAAGTAGCACTATGTGCCGTTTTGTTGTCGCCTCCTCGACTGGGTCTTCCCTGCGTGGGAGAAAATACTGGGCTCTAAAGCCAACCAGCATCGTCCAAATAGGACTTGATGCATTTTAGTCTTATTTCAGACAGATCAGCTAGAGAGCTAATCAGACTGTTCCCCAAGGAATTTAGTCTTTTAAATGCTAAGGCAGGGCAGCCGCAGAGGAAGTGCTCGAGTGTCTCACTCTCGTTGGTTTCTCTGCAGCTTCTGCAAAAGGGGTTGTGGGGGATTCCCAATCTCGCTGCGTGTAGGCCAATCGGCCAGTGACCCGTGATCACGGCCGTCAGCCTAGAAATATTCCTACGAGCAGGTCGAGCAGGTTCCTTTAGCAGCAGGTCGTTGGTTCTGTGGGAGTCGTAGCGTGGCCAGATCTGTCGAGCCACTCTGCAGCTGGAAAGATTGCTCCACCTACTATCCGCCTTCCTAAGGAAATATTCCTTTATCTGTTGTAGCCTTGCACTTAAAGGCGGTGCCACCCTTTCGGGCTGTGAGTCCATGGCGGATCCCACCTTGGCCAACTCGTCGGCTGACTAGTTTCCGCTGATACCCGCGTGGCCGGGTATCCAGCAGATGGTAAGATCCACAAGGCCACCCACCAACCCTAGCAATTCTTTACATATTTAAGTCTAAGTATTTATGAAAAACTTTTATTTAAACAAAACATCATCGTTATAGGCATAGGTATGTATGAATAAGGTAAATTATTCCGAATCATCACTTTCATCATCACCTTCTGTCATTTCTTCATCACTAACTTCTTTACATTCGCTTACATTAACCTCTGGACAGGACATACTAATAAATTAAGGGCTGACTCAGGAAGATGGTGAAACTTTTTTTGATGGCTTTCGCAAGCTTGATATTTTTGGATGTGACAAGAAATTTATTAAATACATCCTGATTCGTTTTTTCACGGCTACATTTTCGTGAGTTATGTTCTCTGTAAAATTTAAAGTCTTTGTTTCGCGCTTCTTGAGCTTCTTCGGATAAAAGTCCAATTGGTAATAATGCGTTGTTTACAATTTCCGGACCGTGAATCAAAAACTTATGCACTGTAGGTGACATTGGACACCACCCATATAAAGAAACGAATGTTCTAGCAGTATTTTGGGTGAACTCCCGAAATCTGTCAATATTAATGTCGTACCCTGAAGAAACCACTACCATTATAGTATGCATTTGTTTTATTAAATCCACATCGATGTGGGTTATTGCGGAAGATATTTCGGCGTTCTGAAAAAAGCGTCTCGCCGTGTTGCCGAATTGTTGTTCGAATTGCCAAATCCGGGTTTCGGTTGATCCACTATCGGTCCCATTTTATCTCTGAACTCTTTTTGTATTCGCGCTTTCGATTTAGAAACAATATTTTTGCTTGCCATTTTTTGAGAGGAAGTTTGTAAGACAAATGAAGAAGGCATTCGAAAAATCGTATCCAACCGTGAAGAGTAGATAACCCAAAGTTTAAATTTTCAGTTTTAACAGGTCTTTTCAACATATTGTCAATATTATTAAACTCCTTACTAGTAGCTCCACATATATAACACCTTTGAGTAGAAGTAGTTTCCGTTAAAGCATTGCAAATTTTCCCACCAATCATTGCTAAGATAAAATTATGCTTAACTTCTAAACGGGTTTCCCCATTTTGAACAACAGTATTAACGAGTTGTTTTATTTCTTCTTCAACTCTATTCTTTTCGTTTTTAGAAACTTGTAATGTTTCTTTAATAAATTGAATTTTCAAGGGTCTGCACAGGCTCGTAGAAGCAGGGCGAGGATTTTGCCAAATTATTTTCCTACCTACCAACAACAAAGACAAATGCAAATAACAATATCACCAACTGCTGCCTTTGTCTTAATGTGCAAATTCTATTTTTAAATCACATGTCACGAGTATAACACTTTGATAATGAGCATAACACAAACGATGAAAACCTACCAACAACAAGTACAAACGCAGTAAGTAAAAGGAAATGCAAATAACAACGGCACTAAACGCTTCACATTTTGCCTATGACTTCGAACACAAAATTTATATTATTTTCAAATGGAGCAAAGTGGCGCAAGATTTTTTTAACAATATGTTAGCTGAATATCTGTAGTTTCACATGATATACGTCTTATCGCTAAGCAAGGCTTAGTTCACTACTATATGTCTACATATATACTCCAAAAACCTCAAATTTAAGGTATTTTTTATAAAAAATTAGTAGAAAAAAACTAAAGATATGTTTAAACTTTTTTTTGCAAGACTAGTTTCAAAATACCTGAAGTTGAAGATTCCATCATACATTTAACATATAACTTAAACTTTCACACGTAAATTTGCCTACGAAAATCACCAAAAATTCGCTTTTTGCACTTTGTACAAGATCACAACAGAAAAAGGTGAACTTTGACAAGGCACGGGAGGAAAACCAAAGGACAGAAAGCAATAGTTAATTCACCAGTGTTGTAAAATTTAATTTTCTTTAAGATGGCATCAAAATTTTTGAGATTGCCTAACATTTAATTTTTGAATTAATCGCACGTTTTGGGGTTTTGGCCCCAATGTGCGCCGTCCAATAAAGAACGCACAAAACCCAAATCTCGACCGACTATTTCTACCGCTCCGCGTGAATGTGTTCATGGTTCTTCGAGCTACTGCGGACCCGCGCCGCGAAACAGAAAACAAAAAACTATAAACAATAGTGAACAATAAACAATTTCAAAAACATTGAGCAATTATTAACAATAACAAACAGTGATACGATTTTCCAATATTTAAACACAAAACAATTCACAGCAACTTAAGCAATTTCAAGTGCAAAATCTCAACAAACAAAATAAAATTGTGCAAAATCAAAATAAAAAATTAAAAATAATAAGAATACACAAACAGTGACAACGCAAGCAAACAAAAAGTGCAACGACATATTGGACAGTGCAGTGAAGTACAAAGACAAGAACCAAAACGCGTACATCACCAAACAACAACACACACCCACAACGCAGAGAAAACAAAGGAAACAGAGGAGAACAGCCCAAACTACAACAGCAAAAACAACAGCATCACAACACAGGAGCCGACCACAGCAATAGAGGATATCCCCATTCTCGGGCACGGGGCCCAACAACAGATAAGCGGAACAATTTTATAAATATATCTACCCCGCATATATACCCACTCCCCAAAAATCCAGGATACAAATCTTCATTCTGGTACCCCGCTTATCGTGTGCATACACGTTTTTACAAAACGGCGCAGTGCAGTTGGCAATTCCGCTACTGCACATAATTCGGCGCTTTGTACATTTTCGCCGTCTCTTTTGTGCGACCTTCGCTGCCGAAGCAGCAAAAACTCCGCTGCAGCCAACAAATACGCACTGTTCTTGTGCAGTAAATAGGCACGCAGCATTTCTCCCGCTGCATTCCCACACTCCCACTTGTACGCATTTTCGTGCTTTGTTTTTGTGCGACATAAGCAAGCACTGAGCAGCGAGCACTCCCGCTGCTGCTTCCAAGTGCAATTGCTTATTCGCACTTCTGCCTAAGCAATTTACCACTCTCGCTGGCAGAAGTAAGCAAACGCGAATACAGTGGGACGAGTAGCCTATTTTCGCAGCACATTGAATAATTTTCAATAGTGCTGCACTTATACACCCATTGCACAGCTGGTGTCACCCCAAGCGAATACAGTGGGACAAAAACACCCCACCTGTACACAAAAAATTTTAATCGTTCACTCTATTATTGTTTGGTTTTCCTTATACAAAATATAATAAGACTAAATTATTATTACCCGCACTAATACACAAATATACATATATTAAAATACTCTTTACACACAAACATATATTCACGTTTGCACACCAAAAAATTTGTTGTTTAATAATAATTTCCCTAGTTCTTATTTACATATTTCTTGTTTAGTCCCAATATATACCAATTTCTCGACGCGTTTACACACACAGTTGTAAACTTTTATCCTCAACAAAAATACAAAGTCGCATTGAAAATTTTTTACACTTTCGTGTACAATTCTCCATTTCTAAAGTATCGTTCGCGCGGGCGCGGTAATACTAACGGTTTATTCCTCATAAGCCTTATATTTATATTCAACCGAAACCCCCTTCGAACTTTTAAGCCATTTCAATGCCTGTTGAGCGATCCCCCAAGCGTCAAATAAACAAAATGGAGTCTTCTTCTCCAAAATATTCAAAGTCAACCGAGGCACATTTGACAGTTCCTGTCACTCGCGAGGCAATTAAAACTCGCTCTCAGCTCTCTAATCCCAAAGCAACCGATCCCAGTGTTGCCACATTTGGTTTTGAGTCCGAGAGACTCGTGCAATTATGCACACAATTTGCATCGGCTCCCATTGAGGATTTGACCACATCACTGGTCAAAATTAAGCAGAAAAATCTGCAAGCCCAATGGGAGAGGCTAATGCGCGCACATCAGGCAGTCTTCCTTGCTGAGGACAACAGCCAGCCCGACGGTTTTAAAGAGTCGGCTAGGCAGAAGATCGACGCCTGCACAGACCAATACGAGTTGTGCATGGCTAAGATGTTGGACATCATTAAGATGCTCCAATCTCAGTCCCCCCAGCCTGCTACGCGTATGGAACCGGTTCAACCCCTAGAACCAGCAAATACTTCCTACATTTGCCTCCAAGTTCCTCCTTGCGACACCGAAACATTTTTCGGGGGCTATGAGCAGTGGCCGTCCTTTCGGGACATGTTTACTGCGGTATACATTAACCACCCCCAGCTCACTCCAGCCCAAAAATTGTATCACCTCCGATACAAAACGCAAGGCCCAGCCGGTGCTATTGTTAAACAATACGCATTAACCGATGGGAATTTCAAACTCGCGTGGGAAGCCCTAAGTTCCCGCTATGAAAACAAACGCAACCTCGTTGACAGCCAAATTCGATCTCTATTGAATATCGCTCCTGCCCACACCGAAAATAGTGAGGCACTACAGCGGATCCAGAATTCTATAAACAATTGTCTGTCCGTTCTCAAGTCTCAGGCCGTAAACACTGACAATTGGGATCCGCTGCTGGTATATATATGCTCTACCAAATTGCCTGAAGCAACTCTAGCTTTATGGGAACAATCATTGACATCCCGGAAGGATCTGCCCCCCTGGTCACAAATGAATGAGTTTCTGACCTGCAGCTACGAGGTAATGGAACGGCTGAATCTCTTTCGGCCCAAGTCGAAACCACACTCCTCATCTTCCAAAGTCCGACCCCCCAGATCCCTAAATCTTCACACTGAAGTGAAAAAGGACTGCGCGTGCAAACTCTGCAGCGCAAATCATTCCATACGGACTTGCCAAAGCTTTAAAAGGCTCACCCCCCATAGTCGATTAGCATTTGTGAAAAAGCATAAAATCTGTGTGAATTGTCTTGCTACATCTCACCTAATTCAGGATTGTACAAGCAATTTCACATGCGTATATTGCCAGAAAAATCACCACTCTTTGCTTCATCTCCCCAAAGGCAATGCGCAATCCACTCACTCCCCCAATCGATCACATTCGACCACTTCCCTGGTCTCAACAGTTCTCCAACAACCGAGCAACAACTCAAACACTCATTCTCCTCATTTCGATGCGCAACCCAGCACATCTTCAAGGCAAAGTACGCTCCCAGTATCAGTGCTTCAACCAAATAATGGCACCCACTCCCTTCTGCCTACGGCACGGGTGTCCATTATACATTTAGGAAAGTTGTTCAAAGTTCGAGCGTTGATCGATCAAGGGTCTCAGCGCACCTTCATTTCCTCGAAGGTTCAGAGACGCCTAAAATTGCCAATCGAGAAATCTAACCTCCAAAGTTAACGGAATGTCTCCCCCCTTCCAAAATAAACTCCCCAAATTTGAACGATTTCGCCATGCTAGATCTCGCTGATCCCAACCCCTTCGAGGCAGCGCAGATCGATATAGTGATTGGCAGTGATCTCATCCCGCAGATCATGCTCGAAGATTTCCACCGAAATGTATGTGGCAGCTAGGGATCGCAATTTTTTGCCATTTTGCGATCCCGGGATTTTCGGGATTGAAAAGTCAAATCCCGGGATCCCGGGATTTAATCCCGGGATTCATATAACACATTTTTTAATAAAACAATTTTCCCGAATTGCATAAATACTTGTTTATAATATATTTATCATAAAAATGGACACATTTTAATCACATTTGGGTAGTTTCAAGATTTTTTATCTTGAATTTAATCACATTTTGTTTAACCCTTCAATTCCCATGTCCAAAATAGTGAAAAAGAAAATTTTCTTTTAAAAAAAAAGAGCTTAGATACGTTTGGATAAGACAAAAAAATACATAAAAAATGTTTAAACTACCCTCATTTTTATATTGAAAGAAACCACACAAACTCGCACTGCTTTAATTACGCGTGAAACAAATGAATAAATTTTACAAATGACGTATCGCTAGTGTTGGTAGGAAAATTAAATAAACAAGTACTACTAATTGACTTTGCTATACAAGTGTTAGAATTTTAAAATAAAAACCTATGTGGTAGGAAAACAAATATTAAGCATCTGTCACCTACAGGTGACACTGGGAATTGAAGAGTTAACTGAAAAGTTTTTCATTTGACATTTAACTTCAGTTTCATAGCATTTTGTTTTATCCAAAAATGACACTTAAACATAACTTATTACTTTGCAACCGATGTATCATAAAGTGCATATATATGCATATTTGATAAAAAAAATAAAATAGTTAATTTGTTTGTGCTTTTAGTTTTACTTCGATTATTTCGATAAAAAAGTTAAGCGTTTTGATTAACTAAAAACTGAGATCTTAAAAATACAAAGGCATTAAGTGTTTTGTTCTCTTATCTAGAGCGAAATTTATTTCAAATGAACCCTGCTGAAGAGAAACATCCTTCAGATTCAACACTTGTTGGTTGAATGCTTAGTAAATAATCATAAGCCTTTTGCAAAAGACGCACTCTATCCCCTCCCTTCTCCCTCAAATAAGGAATTGGGTTTTTGTGCCTTAAAATTTATTTCATTTGAACTTTGAAGCATCTTTTGCAATCCCGAAAATCCCGGGATAAAAGAATTTGAATCCCGGGATTTTCGGGACTGGAAAAAGTCCGGGATCCCGGGATCCCGGGATTGCGATGCCTAGTGGCAGCTTACTCGCTCAACACACAGTATTCGGTTGGATATTAAGCGGTCCAGTATCATATTTGTCCCTGTCATCATATTTGACAAATGTCGCCGCGGTGCCAAAGCACCATACGCACACTGGTCCCGACCTTCGAAAAAACCTTCCTATTCCAAAGGAAGCTCTTTCTGACGTGAGTGCCGCCCTCAATCCCGTAGGGTTTCCACCCAAGGAAATAAAGGCAAGTCACGCAGAACTCACCATCCCTGCACATTCAGACTCAAAACGGCAAACACCCCCCTTCGTTGCCAAACGTTTCGCCCCCCCGCAGGATGGCTATCGCCCCCAATGAGACCGCGAAAAAGGGTACGACACAAGCGTTGGCTCGACACCACGCGTCAATATGCACAGCAATTGATGGAAACTGCAGCCCCTTCGCATTTCCACATTGCACCCCCAACAAACCTCGAGCGCACCCATCCCGGATTCGAGTCAGTCGCCGTTCCCGCGCGATCTGTCCCAAGCGCCGTCACTCCTCCTCCGACGGCAACTCAAAATTATCATCTCTAACAAATGACATCTCTTTTTGCAGATCCGGCGCTAGCGACCACCCCAGCAGTTGCCCCCCAGACTGCCCCGCACCGAGCATCACCCGCAAAGAGGCCCCAAGCGCACTCCCCAGCGCTCAGTCGTCGCTGATCGGCGAGAACTCCCCAACCGTCGGCCCAGCAGCCCATCATAGCACGGCAACCGCGCATCACCGCCAAACCAGCCAGCCGTCCGCCGCAACCCTGGGCGGGACCCCGACACCCATTCTAATTGCAATCTGCAATGGCGGGCGCGATGTTCAGATGTACTGTGCTGTCTTCAGTGATCCGTCGATCCCATCTCCAATCCCAATGTTTCCTTTTCCCTTTGTACTCATGTTCCCCCTATTTTCTGCTCCCCGGCTTCAGCCGGTCGTATCGTTTAATGTTTAGTGTACTCTTTTGTTACTCTGTTTTCATACGTCGTCCAATAAAGAACGCACAAAACCCAAATCTCGACCGACTATTTCTACCGCTCCGCGTGAATGTGTTCAATAACGTTTAGTTTTTTACAATATCGCATGGCGATGGCCATGCGCTTGTACGGGATGAAGTTTTACCACGCGAAGTTGTACCTGCTGCTGAAATTTGAGAGTCCGAGCTCCCAAAAAAGAAAAAAAATACGGCACAGGTTAAAGTGCATAGAAGAACGTAAAATACAATTAATGTATAAATACAATGAAATACAATAAATTCGATCATCGCGGAGCGGTGGAATGAAAATACGGTTGGTATCGGGTTATGGGGTCTTTATTCGTCGGGATGCGAATAACGAGTGAGTACAAGAAGTACAATAAACATTAAACGAGAACAACGGCCTAAGCCTGGGAGCATAAATAGGGGGAACATCAGTACAAGAGGATAAAGAAAGGAAGGGATTAGTGGTGGGACTGACAGGTCATTGAACAATCACAGCACTCATTTAGCCATCGCGGCCGCTATTGCAGAGTGCAATTAAGAAAGTGTCCGGGTGGATGGTTGCCGAGACGCGGCTGAGGTCTGGCTGGTGGCGGTGCGGCTCACGGTTGGCTGGCTGTGGGTGCGCTTAGGGGTGCGCCGATGACCTCTCTTGCGGGGGATGATCCATCCGGCCGCGCGGGGCAGTCCAAGGGGTACCTCCTGCGATGGTCGGCTGATCTGCAAAAAAGGTGAGATGTCAGAGGCTTGAAATTATACTGTGGACATCGTGTGAATGGGAAATAGTGGCTAAGTTGCAGGGTTTGCGAAAGCTATAGCTGAGGGAATATGAGAAAATACATATATAAATTGGCTGCATTGCCATGTCTTAACGGGAAGTGAAAAGAGTTTCGGGAGTGAGCTTTGAGGGGTATTTTGAACGTTATAATTGTATGTTCGTAGGGCTCGAGAGAAGCAAGGGAACCGATCGAGGATGTCGGTTTGCTCTTTGAGAGGCTGGTGGCAGTCCGGAATTGGAACTGTCTGAGCATGAGAATGGCCAGAGAGGGAGATCTTATAGATCTTGGAGTTTATTGTCAGTTGCTGTGTATGTGGGCCGTTTTTGGCGAACCCTTTTTGGAGACCTCATTGGGGGCGAAAGCCATCCTGCGGGGCCGAAACGCTTGGCAACGAAGGGGGAAATTTGCCGGTTTGAGCATGGGTTTGCAGGAGTGGTGGGTTCGAAGTGATTTTCCTTTAATTCCTGGGGTGGAAACCCTACGGGATTGAGGGCGGCAATCACTTGCGAAAGGGCTTTCTTTAGCGCGGGAAGATTATTTCGAAGGGCGGGCCCAGTATGCATATGGCGACTTGGGACTTCTGTGGCACATGTCAAATGCGAATGGGGTACTGGACCACTTAATACCCAACCGAAGACTGTATGCTGAGCAAGTAAGCTGCCAAATACATTTCGGTGGATACCTTCGAGCATGATCTGCGGGATGAGATCACTGCCAATCACTATATCGATCTGCGCTGTCTCGAAGGGGTTTGGATCAGCGAGTTCTAGCATGGCGAAATCGTTCATATTAGGGGGGTTTATATGAGAAGGTGGGAGCAATTTCGTAAGCTCTTGGAGCACGATTGCTTGCACGGGGAGTTTCGTGCTCGATTGGGGGACTGCCAATGTCAAGAAGCATGTATGATTGGCATTTTGCACAACCTGACCGCCCATGCCCGAGATTTGGAAGGGGGATTTCTCGATTGGCAATTTGAGGCGTTTCTGGACCTTCGAGGAGATGAAGGTACGATGAGAGGCTTGGTCGATCAACGCTCGAACCTTAAGGGGTCATTCTCATGTGAAATTTTGTAAAAACCAATTTTTTTTAACATATTTGGAATGTATCGTCCTTGAAGAAGGTGCTGTCAAAATTTTATTGGAAAATTTCAAGTATTTCGGCTTCTACAGACATTTATATAACGAGCGGTCAAGGATTCTAGCGGTTAGTCAAAACTTTAAACGTGTTTTTCTCGGAACGCCTTTTTTTGAAATGGCGGGGATGATTTAAAAAAACCATTCATCCGATCTCTCTGCGATTTTGTCACGTCATTCTACATACTGTTAGCTATCGCCCCTAGTAAATTCACTCCGATATGTTAAAACTTTCATATTTTTTTTTAATTGATAAAATCTTCAAAACCAACAATTTTTTACTGTTCTAAATTCCAATGCCTGCCATTTTGTGAGATTCTTATGAAAAAATTCAAATTTACTACGGGCGAGAGGTACGTTCATGCTGATTAATAATTTCTTTGAAATTTATGTTTCAGATAATCCTGTGACTCAAAACAATCCCCGCCAGCTGACCATGACGTGGCAGAAGCCGTGTCTTTAATCGAAACAAAGTGTTTGAAAAAATTAAAACAAAATTTTTTTTTTTATTTTTGTACCATAATAATGAATAAATTAAAGTGGAATATCTTTTTTTGATAATTCCTCGTATTCACAAAGGAAATAATTTCTGAAGAATGTCCATTTTTCCTGTCCGCGCATGAGAATGACCCTTAAACAACTTTCCTGAGTGTTCAATGGACACCAGTGCCATAGGCAGAAGAGATTGGGTGCCATTATTGGAGTGGAGGGCTTGTACTTTGGGCGAACTTTGCCTGGAAGATGTGCGGGGTTGCGCATCCGAAAGGGGGGAATGAGTAGCAGAGTTGTGCGTTCGGTTTGGAGCTGGTGCGACCTGTGGAGTGGTCGAATACGACCGATTAGGAGATTGAGAGGGTTGCGCATTGACTTTAGAGAAATGAAGCATGGAATGGTGCTTCTTTTGGCAATATACGCACGTAAAATGGCTTGTAGAATCTTTAGTGAGGTGTGATGTAGCAAGACAATTCACGCAGAGATTTTGCTTCTTAGCGTATTTTAATCGACTCTGGGGGGTGAAGTCTTTTGAAGCTCTGGCAAGTCCGTATGGGATGATTTGCGTTGCAGAGTTTGCACGCGAAGTCCCTTTTCACTTGAGTGTGATAGTTTAGGGATTTGTGTGGCCGATTTGGGAGGACATTGGAAGTCGAAGGTTGAGACGGTTTCGGCTTAGAAGGGCGAATACTTTGCAGCCGTTCAAGTACCTCATATCTGCCGGTCAGCAACTCATCCATTTGCGACCAGGGTGGCAGATTCTTCCGGGATGTCAATGATTGCTCCCATAGAGCAAGTGTCTCTTGGGGCAATTTGGTACAATATATGTAAACCAATAGCGGATCCCAATTGTCGGTGTCTACGGCCTGAGAATTGAGAACAGACAGACACTTGTTTATAGTACTCTGGATCTGCTGAAGTGCCTCACTATCTTCAGTGTGGGCAGGAGCGATATTTAGGAGGGATCTGATTTGGGTGTCAACCAAAATGCGTTTATTTTCATAACGGGATTTTAGGGCATCCCACGCGAGTCCGAAATTCTCATCGGTTAATGCATATTGCTTTACAATAGCACCGGCTTTACCTTGCGTCTTGTATCGGAGGTGATACAATTTTTGGGCTGGAGTGAGCTGGGGGTGGTTAATGTAAACCGCAGCAAACATGTCGCGGAAGGGCGGCCACTGCTCATAGCCCCCGAAGAAGGTTTCGGTATCACAAGGTGGAACTTGTAGGCAAATGTAAGGGGTATTTGCTGGTTCTAGGGGTCGAACCGGTTCCATATGCGCAGCGGGCTGGGGGGACTGAGTTTGGAGCATCTCAATGATGTCCAACATCTGAGCCATGCAAAACTCGTACTGGTCTGTGCAGGCGTCAATCTTTTGCCTAGCCGACTCTTTGAACCCGTCTGGCTGGCTGTTGTCTTCAGCAATGAGGACTGCCTCATCTGCGTGCAAAAGCCTCTCCCATTGGACTTGCAAATTTATTTGCTTAATTTGGACCAGGGATTTGGTCAAATCCTCAATGGGAGCCGATGAAAATTGTGTGCATAGTTGCACGAGTATATCGGACTCGAAAATGAATTTTGCAACACTGGGATCGGTTGCTTTGGGGGTAGAAAGTTTGGAGCGCGTGTTGGGTGGCTCCCGAGTGACAGGAACTGTCAGATGTGCATGGGCTGACTTTGTGTGTCTGGATTAAGGAGTCTCCATTGTGACACTTTGTCGTTTAGGGGAGCGCTCAACAGGCATGTTGTTTAAGGAAGCTCGACAAAGGGTAAAAAGTTTGAATAAATATATGTGTATGTAAATGTAGGGTATTGGGGAAATAGACGTGTAGTCTAACCGCGTCCGCGCGAACGATTATTGAGAATGGGAAGAGTTAGAGATGGGAAAATTCGTTTAACCGAATATATATTTTTGTCGAGCAAAAAAGGGTTACACCCGTGTGTGTAAATGAGAAATATGTGTGTATGGGTAATAAGAAACGTGTATATGGGAAATAAGCAAATTTTTGGTAAATGTGAGTGGGGAATGTATGTAAAAGCTGTAAAATATAAATATAATATAAATGTGAAGTCAAATGAAGTGAAAGTGAAAATTTGTCTTTATTTGTGAAAAGTGAATTCTTTTGTATGGGATGTGAATGTGAATCTGTGTGAATAAACGTATGGATGTGTATGTGTATAAATATGTGTGTGTATAAATATGTGTATGTGTATATATATGAATATGTGAGTATTTGTTTAGTGTGTTATTGTAAGTAAAGAGAGTGTACAAACAAATTTGATTAAAAAAATTTTGTGTGCAAGTGGGGGAATTTGTCAGCAGATGTGAAGTGTATGTATATGTGCAGCACTATTGAAAATTTTCTAAGTCCGAAAAAAATTTTTAAATGTGCTGCGAAAAAACAGTAACTCGTCCCACTGTACTTGCGTTTATTTACTTCTGCTAGCGAGAGTGGGAAATGCTTAGGCAGAAGTATGAAAATGTAATTGCACTTGGAGGCAGCAGCGGGAGTGCTTGCCGCTTGTGCGTGTGTATATCGCACAAAGCGAAACACGGAAATGTACACAAGTGAGAGAGCTCGATCAACAGCTGGAGTGCTTGCTGCTGATCTGCGATATGCACAATGCAAGAGAAGCAGGCTGCAGCGGGAATTTTTACTGCTTTGCCTGCGTAGGTCGCACAAAGGAGAATGTGCAAAAAGCGCAAAATTATGTGCAGCAGCGGGATTGCTTACTGTGATAAGCGAACGGAGTGGGGGGTACCAGTATATAATTTTGTGACTGGATTTTAAGGGTTTTGTTTTTTTTTTTGTTTGGGGGGAATGGGTATTTGTTTTAATGAAATATATTTTTGTGTTAGTGTATGTATGTGATCGTGATATGTGTTAATTATTTAATTAAAAATTTTAGGCTTATCTTGAGGGGGCCCAATGCCCGAGTATGGGGATCTCTTTGTAGTTTTGTGTCCGCTCCTGTGCTGTATTGTGCGCTGCTATGTTGTTGGCTGCTTGCTGTTGTTTGCTGCCTTCTTCTTCTGCTTTGAGATGTGCTGTGGGAGTGTTTGTTGTTGTGTTTGCTGAGTGTGTTTGTTGTTGTTACGTGTTCCGGTGCCCTTCGTTTGTGTCACTGTTCAATGCTTTGCACTTTTTTGTTTTTAATTTTGGGAATTTGTGTACGGTTCACGTTTTCGCACTTTTGGTTTGTTTCACTGTTTGGTTTTAACTTTTGTTATTTTGGTTTTTTTTTTGTTGATATATTTGTGCACTGTGCTATTTGTTTGTTACTGTTTTATTTCTTTAGTTGTGATGCGTGATCTGATTTCACTGTTTTTTTTCTTCTAGTGTATGTCACTTGTTCACTTGTTTAGTTTTCATGTAACTATGTGTTTTTTGTTGTGTGTCTTTTCACTTTTCACAATTTTCGATTGCCTTGTATTTTAATTTGTTTTTTATTTTAAAAATGTTTGTTTTCCGCGTCGGTTCTATCGCGAGCGGCTCGAAGGTCCATGTTTACGTCGGCGGAGCGGTAGGAATAAAACGCGGTAGGTTTTTCGGGTGTTAGGTGGGTGTTTATTCGCTGGATGTCGAATAATGAGTACAAGAAGTACAATAAACATTAAACGAGAACAACGGCCTAAGACGGGGAGCATAAATAGGGGGAACATCAGTACAAGAGGATAAGGAAAGGAAGGGATTAGCGGTGGGACTGACAGGTCATTGAACAATCACAGCACTCATTTAGCCAACAATTAATGTACAATAAAAAAAATCTGCCACATTTCATTCAAATCTACCACATTTTTTTCACTGAGTCTACCACATAAACCTCTGAGAGTAAAAATTGCCTATGAAAAAGCTCCCAACCTGCCGTTCGGAACCGGCATAAAACTGTAGGTCCCTTCCACCCGCGTACAAAATTCACACGCACAACACGGGTGGTTGCGGGAAGCTAGGCCTTAGTCTCGCGTAAGCGGGCTGTCGTGCCAATCAATTATTATTATTACCACATAAATGAAAAATTAAGTAAGCACACTGAACATGACCATGCGACCGCAAGATGGCGTCGCCTTCAATGGCCGCGGTATAGATGGCAACGTGATTACAATAATGGCGGCAGCAGCAGCACAATAATCATAAGTTTTGTGACGCTTAAATTTTAACAAGTTCGTAATTGCGTGGAAGTGGTGGAGTTGACCAATGAATAATTTAATTCATTCGTTAATTTCGCTAACACACTTACCAATATAACAAATGATACGCATTTGGCTCATTGACCAACTGAGCAAAGTAAGCAAACAAGCAATCGATGTTGCCAATCTAAGCAGTAATACCAATTGTTTTGGTTTTGTCGCTTACGAAATAGAGACTAGTTCTAAGCTTTGCGACGGTGACAATTATGTTCAGTGTCGTGTTGTCATGCTGTCGTCAAAATAATCGTTCTCATACGATTGTTCTGATTCTAGATTTTGACAGATGCAGTCGTGTCGCTGCCGTCGTCTATGTGTTCGGGGTATTACCACAGAATAAACAGTATACAGAAGGCGCATCTAAAATAATTTTGCGATTTCATTTCAGACGCGGGCGGGAAGCAACAAAGGTGAGGAAAATGTAAAGGGAACCGAGAGAGTAAGCGCGAATTGATGTACACGCATAGATTCGATGGTTTTGGGCTTTATTCTCATTTCGACAACAACACGCAATGTTGTTGCTTTCCGCAGCAAGCCAGCTTGGCTTTACTCGGGCACATTGAAATGGTGGTTGATTTGACAAAGCGATCGCCAAGGCAAATTCAATAGGTAGTTGCAGCACCAGAACTGATTAAACTTTTTCTTTGATAATTAGGACAACATTGTAGCAATAAGTTTCCACTTATTATCACTTTCTTAATGCGGGTTGGTTGTTCCAATATTTTTACACATATGTTTATTTTCATTGTAGCCATTTGTACTTTTTACAACATCTATTTTACAAACAGACCAAAAGAACTAATAAAATCGATTGAATTTTTTTTTCCGTAGTGCTACCACCTTATTTATTCGTCTTGGCGTTCGCTCAATCAATTTTTCTATGCAAACTTTGCCTGTCCACTTCTTGTTCTTGTTTGTAAAAAAGCAAGCGGAAAGCAAGCACGAGCCACCACCAACATGCAAGCGGCACATTGTTTGGTTGCCCACCAACAACAAGCACAGTGTGTGGTGCGCGGTCGCAGCTTCTCAGCTTACGCTCTCGCGCTCTCGTCCCCTTTACTGCTTCCCCCGCATCTACAAACGGATCCTACCACTGGAACCCGCAAAGAAAATTTTCTTTACACCAGATGCGCATTCTGTATATTGTTTGTTCTGTGGTATTACTCTCACAACTGAAAGCATAAAATGAAAAGCTGTGAGAGAGCAAGAGTATTTTACGAAGATTTTACAAAACAAAAAAAATACTAATCGCATGCGGGTGCACTATTGCCAGGTTGGGTGATTTATCGCCAATTGGGTTTTCCAGGAATCGCGCTTTTAATTTAAAAAAAGCGCCAGGTGCTTTTTTGGGCGATTTTCAAAATTGCCCAATAGAATAATGATAGAGGCACTCAAGTACAATATTCGAATTAAATCTTATATAAAATAATCTGCATAATTACTGCTTGCTGCTGATTTGCATTCCCAAAACCCGACAGTATGCTCTCAAACTTAATAATACAATTAATACAAAGCGTAAGTGCCTGTTTTGAAGGCATTTTATTAATCTTAACACTAGAGTGTTCGGCTCAACGGCTAAACATATTGTGATCGGCGTAGGTACAAATATAACTCCATGGGATTTCTTCTTTAAGTTGTAAACAAAATGGAAAAACGGCGGGTGTATGTTTGTTTGTGCAAAAATAATTTTTATGGATTATAATTACAGTGGACGTCCAGTATAACGAACTTCCCATTTAACACATTCGAGACCGATTGCACACCGTGTGTGCAATGGATTTTCGAGACTATAAGACAGTAATGTGCAATTATCAGTTATTCTGAGTAAACTAGTCGTCGAAATAAAATTTTTCTGGAACTAATAAAATCTCTAAAGTACAGGAAAAAAATTTGGCATTGGTTTTACTGTGTACAATACAAAGAAAAATAAAATTTCGCTCCTGGGGACCGTGCTCGAAAAAAATCGTCGTCTCGAATGGGTTAACGAACTTTCGATTTAACGTACGGCCAAATTTATTCCATTGATGGTTCTATATTACGAACGAAAGTGAAATTTGCTATTCGATATAACCAATAATTATGTTGTTTTTCACCCTTCGAATTGTTTTCATGTGAGCACTCACATTCTTTACAACAAGAACGAATGTTTGGTTTCGTCAAGTGAACGTTACCTCATTTGCTTTTGTTTTTGTTTTGTTTGGGGAAAAAGTTTCTTGCCTAAAAATGAATTAAACGAGTCTCTTTTCAAAAACATTTTCTGTACAAAATGTAATAAAAAGCAAGTTACGATCCCGTTTACAAGTTGCTTTGTCGTCAAAGCAGGTTCTCACCTTGTGGATCCGAAAAAGTGCACTTTTTTTAGGAATTTTTTTTGAGAAAACGGTTAAAGATACCACGGAATTTTTTTTGAGAAAACGGTTAAAGATACCACGCTGAAAATTGTTTCTGGATATGACCACACATTTATTTAGAAAATACAATTTTTCAAATTGAATGAATCAAAAAAGGGGGGGAGGGGGCGTCCATCAGGGGCGGCATGTCGGCGAGGAGGTGTCCCGCTACCGGAAGTGATTCCGTCAAAACCCGTGATCGGAAACACAAAAATCGAACACATTCTTAATGTGTACCGTATTGTCTATTGAATGAACTAAGATCATGAAAAAAAATCGAAATCACAAAAGTTATGAGGTTTTGAAAAAAAATTACGATTTTCGCATTTCTTTGTTCACTAATTATTTTTTTAAATAAACAATTTTCAATATTTTTGGCTGATCGTAGTTCGTTTATTAGAAAAAACCCTAAGGAACATTTGGAAAAAATTTGGTGACGATTGGTTCATTCCAGCGCCTTCAATCACTTCCGTAAGGTCCGAAAATGTGGTTCTGAGAAAAACGCTTTTAAAGTTTAAAGCGCGCTTGGCCGGTGCTCTACACTGCTCTATGTAACGGCCTGTAACTTTTGTAATTTTTCAGATTTTGATCTGAAATTTCTGGAGCACATTTTTGAAACATATATCTACACGATAAGGCAACCCCACAAGGTGAGAACCTGCCTTAAAACTTTCACATTTACGTGAAGTGACCAACAGTTTAAAATTCTGTTTGTATGCATTCCTGGTCATTTTCACAGCATTTGTCGTTTATCGGCGTTTTTCTTTAAAAAATTAGAATTTAAATAATTAATCAAGAAAAACTTCCATACAAAAAAGATTACTTGCGGTAAAGACGCAATTCGCATCGATGACTCTTCACTGTACACACATAACCATTTTTGTATTTTGAAAATGCTGGAATAAAACAAGTATAACCTTTTGTCTGTCCTTGGCTCAAATTTGCGATCACTGTCCTTTGGGGTCAGGATGACCCCAAAAAAACGGTTATATAATTTACTGACAAAACATGAAGAAATGTTACACATAAATCACAATTTATTCCGCATGGGGTCAAAAAAGCCCCAAGTGACAGGCAGAAGGTTAAAAACTGAATATGTGAGACTTATTTGTTTAACCTTCACACTGTCACTATTAACATATGTTAATATTTTTCTTTTCATCCGTTTTATAAAGACAGTTTTAATTTTTTGAGCTAAGTTGGTAAGCAAAAACGTAAAATGGACTGTGCTTAAGAGATTTCAGGTTCAAATGTTGTAGGAGAAAAAGGGATGAATGGGGTTTCAGCCCCCACAATGTGGGCGAATTTGTTGCTTTTTTTAAAGAAATGCCATAAAAAGTGCATTTTCAAAGATATTCTCACAAAATTTTGTATTTAAGATTTTTAGGTAATTCCACATCACATATCCAAATTTGAACATTGAATTTTGAATATGTTAATTGTAACGAAAATAGGATAAACATTTTCATTTGTAAAAAAAAGATGGAAAAAATAAAAATTTAGTTTTCTGATTACATATTTAGAAAGAGCTTGGCCACTGAGCCGAAGCCGCATGAAAATCGGACTTAAAACTAAAAAGTTATAGCAAAATCAAAATTTGAAATATTAACATATTGTAACGATGAGACAGTCTGTCGCTGTGCAAAGCAACCCTGCCACTACGTGCCGTGCTATAACCCAATCTGGCAACGACGGCCGCGATAGTAACTTTTAGTCCAATCTGGCAGCGACGGCCGCGATAATAACTTTTAGTCCAACCTGGCAATGATGGAAACTTTTAGTCCACTCCGGAATGTGCGGGAACGATCTGGGCGATGGCCTGAGAGGTATAAAAGGCAGCCGGATGCGGCGCAGCGAGTCAGTCTGGTTTTGACAAGTGAAGTTGCCACACGGAGTAATTAAGCAAATACTTAAGTGTACGAACAGTAAAGTGTAAAACTGTGAATAATAAAGTGACTGTTGGTTTATTTTATTGGCTGCGTTTAAGAAACTGACTGTGTTTTATTTTCAAATTGCACAATCCAGTGATACGTAACAGCCCACTAGACTTAGTATTCGTAACAATATGTTAATGGTGACAGTGTGAAGGTTAAGAAGGATGGTTAAAAACAAAAAAATTTCGACCGATTTAACGAATTTTTTGATTAAACAAATATGCGGTACAACATAAGATTCGTTATATTGGACGTCCACTGTATTTATATGGTGAGGCGACACATTTCTCGCATGTCATGGACTGCGAAGAATGGCCGGCACATACTGGCTCTACACAACAACATGATCGGCGTGTTTTGCATTTAAATTTTTCGCGAGAGTAACAAATCTTACAAAAGTTAATAACTTTCTTGCTCACAAAACCTTGTGTGCTTGAGCCAGCAAAGGTAAGTCTTGTCTATAACGTTCCCTGTAGCGATACGAGTAGTATCTTGTTGCATAACTTTTGAGTTTTTTAATCTGTTTTATATGGTAATAACACTGTGCGTGAAATTTGCCCTAAAAAATTTAGACATGGGGGGACCTACTGGGTGAGTTTCCTATAGGTACACTGAGTTGAGATCCACCAGCCGTTTGATAAGATTGGCTCTAGTTTAAGAGAAATCCGACTTTGAAGTTTGGTAGTTTTCGGGAAGTTTGTCGCTTAAGTCTTCGAACATTTAAATGCTAATAGGTCCTAAATCGTTCCGAATATCGCTTTACTGTCTTCGGCAAGTTTGTAGATATTTTAACGACCAACAAATTTGCTTAAGACACCAATGCAAACCAACCACATTCAAACTGTGTAATTGCGATATCTGCATTTTTTGGCGCAGCGGAACGTGGCGTATGAGTGCTATTTATGTGTAATTAATTTGGCTCATTTCAGACGAGCTCGACGCTTAAGACTTCGAACGTTTAAATGCTAATAGGTCCTAAATCGTTCCGAATATCGCTTTACTGTCTTCGGCAAGTTTGTAGATATTTTAACGACCAACAAATTTGCCTAAGACACCAATCCAAAAAAACCACATTCAAACTGTGTTTTCGACAAAAATGTCCCAAAAACCCCACTTTTTCGTCAATTTAATGAAATTTTCCGTTTATGCATGCCAAACTGTAAGGAATTTACATTCATACTTTCAAGAAAGCAACAAACTTGACTTTTCCCCATGATTCAGTAAACAATATTAAACGCACAAGGGTTCAAGTAACGCAGGCACGATGGGAGCGTACTGGTCACCAGGTACTGGCTGCATGCTCTTCTCGCGCTGTGTATTTAGGTTGCCATACATGCTACCTACGCGAATGCATGCGCTGGTAAGCGATAGGATCAGAAAATTGTTAACAAGTAGGCACTAGGAAATAAGCAGTGTTGGGACTTATTACTTTTGATAGTAACATATTACTTATTACACATTACTGACATTTGAAAGTAATATCGTTACATTACTTATTACCGGAAATGTGAAGTAATGTATCACAATAAGTAATATATTATTTCCCGTCAACAAATCGAAATATTTGCGAAATTTCCAGCTATTAAAAGTAGTCATTCTGAAAAAAAAACAATCACGTTAAATGTTTATTTCATTTTGAATTACAATTTGAATTTCGTCACCTTTTTTGTTAAAACCTCTTGAATTTGCTTGAATTTGCTTGCAAATGTTAATTGTTTCTCCACTACCAAACTCAGTTGGAAATGAAAGAGGCGAGCTATGTCTAGTATGAACAAGTGCAGTGTTGCATAGTTGTAATAGATCTTAATTATGTTATCAGTGCTGCTGTTTTACATGAAAAATAGAACTTTGTTGACTAAAAAGTAATATTGTAATAAGTAACTTGAAAAAGAGTAATAATATTACTGAAGGTGATTACTTATGTGGAAAAGTAACTAGTTACACTACATTTTTAAAGCCAAAGTAATATACTACGTAATTAGTTACACTACTTTAATATATTAGTCACAACACTGGAAATAAGTGATAAATCAAGGCTCCGGTTAACCGCAGCTATTTTCCCCAGATAGTTATTTTCTAGTAGGTAGTTAGTAGGTACTAGAAACTGGGTACTAGAACTAGGTACTGGAACTGGGTACTAGAACATAAGTGATAAATAAAGGCTCCGGATATCCGGAGCGTTAGTCAAGCAACAGCAGTTGATTGAAGTATATCAGTTTTAACTTTGTGGAAAAGTCAAAGAGCAGAGCAGCCAACCAACAGCAGATTAAACAGCTTCATTGTTTGTTAGTGTCGGAACGTGAATTCATTTATTCAAGAAATAAATTTAATAGAACTACGCAAAATTAATTCATGCGGTGCAGCGTCATTTAATAGATTTTGCTATGTTTGTGGAAAGCACACTATGATGGCTAGCAAGCGCGCAATCACTACGGAAATTGCCGAATTGTACGTGCAATATTTCAACCAGACTTTCATCTGTGATGTGGATTGGGCTCCATCAATCATTTGTACGACTTGTTTGTGGAACTTAAATCGATGGAAAAGAGGTAAATGAAATCATGTATGGTATTAATTCATTTTTAAATTACTTCAACTAATTCAACTTTCTTCTTCATCACAGGAGAAGCCGACTGTATGCCTTTTGGCGCTCCAGTGATTTGGACACAGCCTACAGATGAGTGTTATGCTTGTGTTAATGGTGCGAACGGGATAAACCGAGCCAAAAAACGTAAAATGGAATATAGAGGATCAGTGTTTGTTCAGTTGCCGCTACCAGATTCGAATTTCATGCCAATCCCGAGAAGACAAAGTCCAACAGAAGCATACATTCCACCTACTTCCGTTGCTGACGCAGAATCGTATGGATCATTTTATGTACCATCCAATGTAACTGCACCATGCAAACACATCGAAATTTCCCAAAGTGGTTTGGATAACATGGTGCGTCGCCTCAAATTATCACAGCGGCAGTCCATTCTTTTGGCTCATGATTTGAGAAAATCGAATATATTAGCACCAAATGTAAATATATATAGTGGGATCGGTCGTCATCGTCGCTTCACTGGTTTTTTCAAAGCCATCGAAAACAATTCATTAGCATATTGCACTAATATCAAGGGTTTAGTTCTAACGATGCACAATGAATACAAGCCGGAAGATTGGCGATTGTTCATTGATTCATCTAAGAGCAGTCTCAAGGCGGTTTTACTGCATATTACCACAGAACAAACAATATACAGAATGCGCATCTGGTGTAAAGAAAATTTTCTTCGCGGGTTCCAGCGGTACGACCCGTTTGTAGATGCGGGGGAAGCAGTAAAAGGGACGAAAACACACAGAGCGCGAGAGCGTAAGCTGAGAAGCTGCGACTGCGCACCACACACTGTGGTTGTTGTTGTTGGGCAACAAAGCGATGTGCCGCTTGCATGTTGGTGCTGGCTCGTGCTCGCTCTCCGCTTGCTTTTTGACAAACAAGAACAAGAAGTGGACAGGCAGTTTCATAGAAAAATTGATTGAGCGATCGCCAAGGTACATAAGGTGGTTGCACTACGGGAAAAACCAAAATTCAATGAATTTTATTAGTTCTTCCGGCCTGCTTGTAAAATAGAAGTTGTAAAAAGTACAAATGGCTACAAAAATATATGTGTTAAATATTGAAACAACCAAGACGCATTAAGAAAGTGATAATAAGTGGAAAACTATTGCTACAATGTTGTGCTAATTATCAAAGAATGCTGCAACTACCTCTTGAATTTGCCTTGGCGATTGCTTTGCCAAATCAACCACTATTTCAATGTGCACGAGTAAAGCCAAGCTGGCTTGCTGCGGAAAGCGACAACATTGCGTGTTGTTGTCGAAATGAGAATAAAGCCCAAAACCATCGAATCTATGCGTATACAATACATCAATTCGCGCTTACTCTCTCGGTTCCCTTTACATTTTCCTCACCTTTGTTGCTTCCCGCCCGCGTCTGAAATGAAATCGCAAAATTATTTCAGATGCGCCTTCTGTATACTGTTTATTCTGTGATATTACGAACGCAAAAAACAGTGTCCCGATTGCTATCAGCACAAATACGACAAAAAATTACGCATCGCTGAAAAAGATCATTGATTTGTTGGAATACGAAGATCATCGTTGGAAAATTTGTGCAGATTTGAAAGTGATATCTCTAGTTGAGGGATGCAGACGGGATACACAAGACACATGTGCTTTATGTGTTTGTGGAACACTCGATTTTCTGGCGATCAATACAACAAAAAGGACTGGCCACTGAGAGAAGCATTCAGATTGCGTCATGGAAACATCATTGAGGTTCCACTTGTGCCAATCACAAAAGTTTTGCTGCCACCGCTCCATATCAAACTTGGAATTGTTAAGAACTTCATTAAGGCACTAAATCCTGACGGCAGTGCATTCAATGAATTGAAACGAATTTTCCCGAGATTGAGCGGAATGAAAATTAAAGAAGTTTTGTATGAAACCATATATTTATATCAGTCATGCTCTATTATACAGTACCTAACACTTATTTCCGAATAATTTAATCACAGGCATTCTCAATGGACCCGATATTCGACGATTGATGAGGGATGAACGATTTAAAGCCTGTCTGTCTGATATGGAGCTTGTGGCTTGGGATTGTGTCAAAGCCGTAATTCAAAATGTACTTGGAATACATCGCGACGAAAATTTTCGCATTCACATTGAAAACATGCTTGCTGCATTCCACAATATCAATGTAAGAATGTTATTGAAAATACATTTCTTACATTGCCACATGGACAAATTCGCCGAACAATCACCAACCGAATCCGATGAGCATGGCGAACGTTTTCATCAGGTGACGGCAAGACTCGAGCACTGGTGCAGTGGCCAGAAGCTCGATGCTCTCCTTGGGGACATTTGCTGGAACTTGCAACAAGAAGATGAAGAAGAAACAGAATAAGCAACGAAATATATATAATATGTTCCATAGTTCAAAGTTTAGCAAAGTATCTAATTAAAATTTGAAGTGAAATCAAGATTGTGCGTTTAATATTGTTTACTGAATCATGGGGAAAAGTCAAGTTTGTTGCTTTCTTGAGAGTATGAATGGAAAGTCCTTACAGTTTGGCATGCATAAACGGAAAATCTCATTAAATTGACGAAAAAGTGGGGTTTTTGGGACATTTTTGTCGAAAACACAGTTTGAATGTGGTTTTTTTGGATTGGTGTCTTAGGCAAATTTGTTGGTCGTTAAAATATCTACAAACTTGCCGAAGACCGTAAAGCAATATTCGGAACGATTTAGGACCTATTAGCATTTAAATGTTCGAAGACTTAAGCGACAAACTTCCCGGAAATTACCAAACTTCAAAGTCGGATTTCTCTCAGAGGTTTGCCATTTCCAGCTGAGAGGACAGCCACCGAAAGAGAAAACGAGTTTCCCGTTATTTTTTTTAGGTGTTATTACAGGGAGTATTTGAACCTGCAGTTGCTGCCTTTAACTCGTTGTCCAACGCACTAACCAACTGAGCCACGGCGGCTGCGGTTTTATACGGTAACCTTGGTTAAAAGTGGGCGAACCATGCTGAAATGGGAACCAGATCTTAGTTTGAGCACCAGGAGTTTCTGTACCGAATTTCACCTCATTGACTTTTCGCGTTCAGGTCCTATTGTGCGAAACCGATTGACGGATGGACAGACGTTACTAAATGGGCTCCCCTGGTGATTCCTATTACAAATATAATTATATACTTTTCTGAACATTACAAGCTCTTCATCAAAATGTATTTACCCTACCTCCCAGCAACTCTATCACCTGTGTAACGTATACAAATACACGGGGTACATTTGTACCTATGCTAAGGAGAATGAGGCGACTCCCACCCACCACCACACAAACATATTTTTATATTTTCCTGTTTTCTAGAATCTGCACAAATCATTTAAGGCTATCATGGAGTCTCTCTGCTTTCATAATAAATAGTGAACAAATTTTAAGCTACGTATACACTGTAGAGAAAAATAGGGAGAGCTAGAGACAAATCTCACCTAGAGAAGTCTAGACACTCAGTAGAGCTCTTCACGAGAGCTCGTCACAGTCTCTACCCGAGATTTTTTGGTCGAGAGTTTTTCGTAGTGTAGACACTTTTTTCATTGGCTTTACGAGAACTCTAGCTCTATTGAACAAGTTCAATAGAGTTCAGAACTCTCGCATGCAGGCTCTTTCGTTTATATGAATGCAAAGTAGATAATTTCACGATTTATGAAAGAACAGAAGTTGCAGCAAAGTGGCACAATCTGCGGTGCCAACATAACGGCGAAAGAAAAAAAATCAAAGAAAAGGAAATTGGATCTGGTTCTGGCGAGTTGTATGTTTCCCGTTGGAAGTTTTTCCCTGCTTTAAATTTTTTATCAAAAGCTGGGCAGTCCTGTACACGATTTAAAATTTAGTGAGTAAATATTTGCTCTTGTATTGTATACCCATACACATGTGTACAGTGTAAGTAATTTATTTTATTTATTTAAATTCATATATATAACAGAAACAAGGTAAATATACGAAGAGTTTAAATACGCGCGAATCGCCATGGAATTTCCCCTTCTAAGCTCAAAAAATATTTTTTTTAAATTGTTTACTTATTTTGCATCTGCGGACGTATTCCCATGGTTCCCTCTATGCATTGGTGGAATTTCTTCATTGACTTCGTTTCGCCAACTACGAAAAAACGCATTAAATTTAGAAATCTTTCCAAAATATGTACTATGTACTTACCTGCAGCATCGCAAGGTCACTGCGAACCTTTTTCCTGCAGGAATCGCTTTGCGCAAATGTGTGTCTTTTTTTGCGATTGCCCGGGCCACTTTTGTAACAATACTTCAAATTTTGTGAATGACATTTGCAAAAGTAGTAGCTCCCGATAACCACCCGCACTTTGCCGTTTCGCAATCCAATTTCGCACCCCATTCCCGATTCTTATTTTCGAATTCTTCTTCAAATAAACTATAACCCGCAGCTGCTGCGTGCTTCTGGCGCGTTTCGTTTTTCCGAATTTCGTTCGCAAGAATCAAAAAATGTTTCATACAATTTTACTCTAGAGTCTAGCCGAGAGAAAAAATTTTCATAGTGTATAAGCACAGAATAAACAGTATACAGAAGGCGCATCTGGAATAATTTTGCGATTTCATTTCAGACGCGGGCGGGAAGCAACAAAGGTGAGGAAAATGTAAATGGAACCGAGAGAGTAAGCGCGAATTGATGTACACGCATAGATTCGATGGTTTTGGGCTTTATTCTCATTTCGACAACACGCAATGTTGTTGCTTTCCGCAGTAAGCCAGCTTGGCTTTACTATTGCACATTGAAATGGTGATTGATTTGGTAAAGCGATCGCCAAGGCAAATTCAATAGGTAGTTGCAGCACCAGAACTGATTAAACTTTTTTCTTTGAAAATTAGCACAACATTGTAGCAATAGTTTTCCACTTATTATCACTTTCTTAATGCGTCTTGGTTGTTTCAATATTTAACACAAATATTTATGTTCATTGTAGCCATTTGTACTTTTTACAACTTCTATTTTACAAGCAGACAAAAAGAACTTTTAAAATCCATTGAACTTTGGTTTTTCCCGTAGTGCTACAACCTTATGTGCCTTAGCGATTGCTCAATCAATTTTTCTATGAAAACATTGCCTGTCCACTTCTTGTTCTTCTTTTTAAAAAAGCAAGCGGAGAGCGAGCACGAGCCACCACTAACATGCAAGCGGCACATCGCTTTGTTGCCCAACAACAACAACCACAATGTGTGGTGCGCGGTCGCAGCTTCTCAGCTTACGCTCTCGCGCTCAGTGCGTTCTCGTCCCTTTTACTGCTTCCCCCGCATCTACAAACGGGTCCTACCGCTGGAACCCGCAAAGAAAATTTTCTTTACACCAGATGCGCATTCTGTATATTGTTTGTTCTGTGGTAAAAGTTAACCCGACGGCGTCGCAGCCCGCTGCTGCGAAGTAAACCAGCGACGCCACAGCCCGCTACATTGTTGCGCAAGCAAACAACGCTACCGTCGTCGTCGCTAGCGCAGGCCACCGAACTGAACTTGACGCACAATAACTGCCGTCAGCAAATATGAACATTGTTGCTGGTGGCGGTCGGTCACTCGCTTCTTGCACGAGCTGCAAGATCAGCGAATTGTGATCGAACATTGTTGCTGATGGTCGATCGTCGGACTGCAAGATCAGCAGGATGATACGGCGCGCATGGTTGGTAGGGCTGTAGGGCTAAGACATTCAGTCGTTGTACGGAACGGAACCAGCCCAGTTGGGACTGGCTGAATAAAGTAATGAAGTAATTTGTAACTCGAATAAACCAGAAATAAATAATTGGCGCCCTCAACGTGGGGCCCCCTAAGTTCAGGGGGGTGGCCAGCAGGCCGTCAATTGGCGCCCAACCACGGAAAACGGACTAAGAGCAGCCACAACTTTTACCCCAGACCAGCGGATAAGTGGCAGCAGCTTCGATCCCGAACCCAGTAACACAAAGAGCAGCGACAACTTTTACTCCAGACCGGCGGATAAGTGGCAGCAGCTTCAATCCCGAACCCAGTAACACAAAGAGCAGCGACAACTTTTACCCCAGACCGGCGGATAAGTGACAGCAGCTTCAATCCCGAACCCAGTAACCAGTAACACAAAGAGCAGCGACAACTTTTACCCCAGACCGGCGGATAAGTGACAGCAGCTTCAATCCCGAACCCAGTAACCAGTAACACAAAGAGCAGCGACAACTTTTACCCCAGACCAGCGGATAAGTGGCAGCAGCTTCGATCCCGAACCCAGTAACACAAAGAGCAGCGACAACTTTTACCCCAGACCGACGGATAAGTGGCAGCAGCTTCGATCCCGAACCCAGTAACACAAAGAGCAGCGACAACTTTTACCCCAGACCGACGGATAAGTGGCAGCAGCTTCGATCCCGAACCCAGTAACACAAAGAGCAGCGACAACTTTTACCCCAGACCGGCGGATAAGTGACAGCAGCTTCAATCCCGAACCCAGTAACACAAAGAGCAGCGACAACTTTTGTCCCAGACCGGCGGATAAGTAGCAGCAGCTTCAATCCCGAACCCAGTAACACAAAGAGCAGCGACAACTTTTACCCCAGACCGGCGGATAAGTGACAGCAGCTTCAATCCCGAACCTAGTAACCAGTAACACAAAGAGCAGCGACAACTTTTACCCCAGACCGGCGGATAAGTGACAGCACCTTCAATCCCGATTTTGATCATTTCGAACAGGTAAAATTCGCTCAGGCGCAGCTCATTAATTCAAACAACAGACAGGTAGTCATTAATACAAAAACTCAAGAGCGAATAAATAAACTTACTGAGACTGTCAACTCTCTCCTTGTGGAGGCCAAGAAGAAGCAAATTGACACTGCTCACCTCTATGAGGTTGCCTTGGCCAGAAATAGAATTCTAACAAATGAAATTCAGAACTTAATGCTTTCTATTGCACTAAAATACATGTTGTAAATCCGACAGTCCTAGATGATTCGGACATAAAGCTAGTGGTTAACGAACAGCTCACAAGTGTCAGTGTAGCGGAAGTTATGAAAGTATCTAGTATTAAGATTTTGCAAAACAATGATGTTCTACATATTATAATGTATCCTAGACCTAAGCTTAGTTGTAAGAAGGTTAGCATTTTCCCGGTTGCGCACGATGGAATGGTCCTGTCTCTTCTGGATAGTAGCATCGTGGCCGACTGTAGCGAACGGACGGTGGCTGTCGTTGAGTGCGCCCCAACAACTACGTCGACTTTCTGCAAAGAAGTAACTGACTCGACTTGCGCTCTTCAATTGTTCTTCGGCGGCTTGGCGCATTGCAAAACTCATCCTAATCATCTGGACCCATTAGTTGTCATGGACGACGGTATTTGGCCAAGACCGAGGACGGCCTTGATCTAAGCGAGGGAGGAGTTAACCCGATGGCGTCGCAGCCCGCTGCTGCGAAGTAAACCAGCGACGCCACAGCCCGCTACATTGTTGCGCAAGCAAACAACGCTACCGTCGTCGTCGCTAGCGCAGGCCACCGAACTGAACTTGACGCACAATAACTGCCGTCAGCAAATATGAACATTGTTGCTGGTGGCGGTCGGTCACTCGCTTCTTGCACGAGCTGCAAGATCAGCGAATTGTGATCGACCATTGTTGCTGATGGTCGATCGTCGGACTGCAAGATCAGCAGGATGATACGGCGCGCATGGTTGGTAGGGGTGTAGGGTAGGCTAAGACATTCAGTCATTGTACGGAACGGAACCAGCCCAGTTGGGACTGGCTGAATAAAGTAATGAAGTAATTTGTAACTCGAATAAACCAGAATTAAATAATTTATACGTCGAATAGAGTTCATCGTCGTATAGAGTTTATCAAACTCTACGTAGAGTCAAATCTCTAGTAGAGATCCTCTATAGTGTAAACACATTTGATAAGGTGCGTAACATAATTATAAGACACTCAGAAAATTTCACTTTGCAGCTTCGCCAAATCTAAACAGTAATTTTTTTTAGAAAAGCAAAAACGCAGAATGATTTTGGGAAGTGTCAGTTTTAATGTTAGGCATAACTTAATATTCTTAAAAATTTTTGTAAAATATACCGTTAGCTTTTGTGGGAATGAGCAATATTTGAGGTAGGCGGAATCGTAACAAAATTATAAGACACTTTGAATTAAAAGTATTCACAGTGCGCAGATAAATTTTTTTATTTAGGCGTTGATTTCGGGATTTAATTCAATTAATTTAAATTAAAATACCTGCCGGTACATTACTAACTGAAAAGGAACAAGGCGAAATTACTAATTTTAACGTTGCCGGGTTTAGTGTAAGCGAAATTTTGAAGGAAATCGGTCGTTCTCTGTGTGCTATTGCCGGATTTCTACGCAATCCACATTATTACGGCAAATAACGAAGTACTGGTCGAAAACAAAAGCTGTCTGACCATGACAAGCGCAGAATTTTGTTCAAAGCGAGCAATTCGTTCACCTCTTGTTCGCAGCTCGCAGCCTTTAGCAGCCGGCCAGGGTCTAAAATGACCATTTAACGTTTGTTAAACAACTCGGAAAATATTGTCCGAGCTGTTACGAAGAGGGCCCCGACACTCCTACCATGCCACAAAGCTGCACGACTCCAATTTGCGCGAAATAATCTGGATACTTGCTGGGACATGGTGAACATATTTTAATATGTTAACTAACATGACTATAAATGCATATTTTTTCCAAAATGTTATCTTTTTTGATGAAAAGAAATTTAATTTGGATGGACCAGATGGTTGTCTATGTTACTGGAGGGTTTTCAGTAAGGAACCCCTTAAATTTTCTAAAAGAAATTTCGGTGGCGGATCTGTGATGGTGTGGGGCGTATTTCAAAAACATGGAACGGTCGATTTTCGCTTCACAAGCTCAAGAATGGGCAGTACAGGATATACTGGAGAGTTGGATAGCGGCCTTCTTCTATTTTGATTAGAAAATAGATAAGTTGACGGACGGCACCAATATTTCCGGATGTTGACATTAACACTACAGTTAATGTCAACAACCATACAATGTTGCTGAGGAGCGCGTTTTTTCGGCTGTTGACACTAACTCTTCGGTTAATGTCAACAACCATACAATGTTGCTGAGGAACGCACTTTTTCCGGCTGTTGGCATTGGCACTTCGGTTAATGTCAACAGCCTTATACGGACAGAAACGCTGACAGGGCTGCAAGCATCGATTTCGCAATATCGATTACGCAGCGCTGTTCAGCGACGGGCTTGGGCTAGTTTGTAAGAAGATTTTAGCTGGTAGAGTTAGTTTAAGTTGAGCTTTCACGAATAAAGTACGCGTTCCGACCAAGTCGGAACTAACTGGCGCCCGAGCGAATTTGAACGTGTGTCCGGCTACTATAAGTCCTTAAGTAGTACAAGTAGCCAGGACAGTCGTGTCGTGCGTAACCAAAAATACTCAAGTAGTGTCGGTGACTCGCGCGATCTGAAAGTGTGGAGAAGGAGGCTCCTTAGTAGCCGTAAGCGAAAAGGGTGCGTCGAACGCAAGCCGCTCCACCGCGGAAATTAACAGATAAACTGAGAAAGTGCAGTGTACGAAGCAATAAAACCAAAAGAGTAATCTAAAATAAAACGAAAGCAGCAGCGAAGCAGTAGTGACAGCAAAAAGACAGCGGCGGTAGCAGCAGCGAAGCAGTAGTGGCAGCAAAAAGGCAGCAGCAGCAGCAACAGCAACAGCGAAGCAGTAGGCAGCAGCGAAGCAGTAGTGATAGCAAAAAGACAGCGGCGGTAGCAGCAGCGAAGCAGTAGTGGCAGCAAAAAGGCAGCAGCAGCAGCAACAGCAACAGCGAAGCAGTAGTGACAGCAAAAAGACAGCGGCGGTAGCAGCAGTGAAGCAGTAGTGGCAGCAAAAGCAGCAGCAGCAACAGCAGCAGCGAAGAAGCAGCAGCAGCGAAGCAGTAGTGGCAACAAGAAGACAGCAGCGGTAGCAGCAGTGAAGCAGTAGTGGCAGCAAAAAGACAGCAGCAGCAGCAAAAAAGCAGCAACAGCGAAGCAGTAATAGCAGTCAAAGGCAGCATGAAGCTGGACGCCGTTATTTTGTAAGTTTGAATCTAAAGAAAAGAAATTAATTGAAGAATTCCAATCCATAAGAAGTGCTTGGAGCAAATTATTCAAACAGGGAAAAGATCAAAATAAAATAAAGTAAAAATCAAAACGAAAAAATAAAATACAAGAATTAAGAGTTAAGTTAAGGAAATTGGATAAAATTCGGTCGCGAACTTTATTTACGAAAAACCAATAATAATGGCAAACCCCAACAATCTGATCCGTCCTCCAATCCTTCATCCACCTATAAATCCTAATGCCAATCCTGGTGGCCCACCACCACAACAAATGAACGAAATAGAGCTTAGAGCGCTCATTTCGCGAATAGCTCTTGAAACTTTTAATAGTCAGGGACCGCCAATCATTCAGGCTACGCTTAATCCGAATGCAAGCTTCTCGAATGCAACAGACCAAGCAATAGACGAAAGACACCTCGCTGACTTGTCTGATTTAGATAAGGTACCGGATGTAGTCAAATGCCTCAGGGAATTCTCGGGGAAACAGGGAGAATTTAACTCATGGAGGAAGAGTGTCGACAGAATCCTTAGGATCTATGAGCCATTTAAAGGGACACCGAAATATTTCGGAATCCTAAACATTATTAGAAATAAGATCGTGGGTCATGCGGACACAGCTTTGGAGTCTTATAACACTCCACTTGACTGGCAGGCAATTTCTAGATGCCTCACACTTCACTACGCCGATAAGCGTGATGTGTCAACTCTCGAATACCAGATGACTTGCCTCGTTCAGGGTAGATCCACAATCCAGGAATTTTACCAGGCGGTGTATTCCCATCTTTCACTTATATTGAACAAGCTTGGAAGCTTAGATGTCGGTATGGAAGCCCTGAGTCTCCTTACACAAACTTATAGGGAGAAAGCCTTGGACACTTTTGTCCGAGGGTTGAACGGCGACCTGTCTAGGTTGTTGGGTATGAGAGAGCCGGCGGATTTACCACAGGCTCTTCATTTGTGCCTGAAACTCGAAAATCAGAGGTTCCGCACCAACCACGCGCAGGGTCAAAACAACCATCAACGGCAGTACCGAATGCCGCCGCCAATACCACAAATGATTAATAGCCCGCAGAGGGATAGACAATTATACCCATTTTATCCACAACTAGCGCACATACCAAACCCGCAGAATCGCGTGTTTGCAAGGCAACCTTATCAACACCCAAGGCAGCCACCTCCGCGTCCTACTACTTCCAAACCCCCACCACCCCCTGAACCGATGGAAGTTGACGAGAGCATTCGCTCTAGGCAAATCAACTACGCAAACAGACCGCAGGGTAATCGGTATTTAGGAAAGCGGCCACCTCTCCCATTATCACAACAAAATGTTCGACCAGGCAAGGAGCAACGCACTTTCCATATAGACACGGAGTCAGAGGAGCCTTACGACTGCAACGCATTAACGGCAGAAGAGGGCCAGGCTTACGACCAGACATTAAACGAATACTTGTCTTCTATCGAAACTTGTGCCGAAGATTACGAAGAAACTATCGAATTTAGTGACATCCATTTTTTAGGATGAGCGACTCTTCGCTCCCTTACTTTGAATGTAAAACCGAGAGCGGAGAGACACTAAAATTCCTGGTAGATACTGGGTCAAGCAAGAACTACATCCAGCCAAATCTTGCGAGGAAAACCTATCACAACGCCATTCCCTTTTTCGCCAAATCTGTAGCAGGCGACATTAAAATACAGGAACATACCTTCATCAACTTATTCAACCTAGAAAATAAACTTAAATTTTTTGTTATGCCATCCCTCAGGTCATTTCACGGCATCCTAGGAAATGACAGTCTCAAAGAATTAGGCGCAGTAATCCACGCAGGCAAAAACTACATGATTTTAAAGAATGGTTCTAGAATAAAAATCAAACAGTTATCCACCCAGTCCGTGAATCTACTGAAGGACGACAAACTTACGAATGAGCAAACAGACGTAATGGGGACACTGATAAACAAGTTCCCAACACTTTTCTCTGAGCCCGATGAAAAGCTCACCTATACCACAAAGGTGGTCGGGGAGATTAGGACTACTACGGATTCCCCAGTTTACAGTAAATTCTACCCATACCCCACAGCACTAAAGCAAGAAGTCGAAAGGCAAGTTCAGCAACTGCTTAATGATGGTATAATCAGACCTTCTAGGTCCCCCTACAACTCTCCGGTCTGGATTGTCGACAAGAAGCCAGACTCGCAGGGCAACAAGCAATATAGAATGGTAATTGACTACCGTAAGCTGAATTCTCTCACAATTCCGGATAGGTATCCTATTCCAGAAATATCTGAAGTAGTATCGCAATTAGGGGACTGTAAATATTTTTCGGTCCTCGACCTCAAGAGTGGGTTCCATCAAATACCACTGAAACCCTCTGATATCGAAAAGACGGCCTTTTCGATAAATAATGGTAAATACGAGTTTACTCGATTGCCATTTGGGTTGAAAAATGCCCCTTCGATTTTCCAACGGGCCCTGGACGATATCCTCCACGACTACATTGGCAAATCATGTTACGTGTATATTGATGACATTGTCATCTTCAGCAAATCAGAGGAAGAGCATAAATGCCACATCGAAAACATTTTTAGAACACTCCAGGAAGCTAATATGAAGGTCCAATTGGACAAGTGCCATTTTTTTAAAGAGGAGGTCGAGTTCTTAGGTTTTGTCATTTCAAAGGCAGGAATCAAAACCAATCCGAAAAAAGTGGATACTATCATCAATTTTCCGTTGCCCAAAACAATCAAAGAATTACGTTCATTTCTCGGCTTGTCAGGATACTATCGTCGTTTTATAAAAGACTATGCGAAGCTGGCCAAGCCTTTAACAACACTCCTAAGAGGGGAAGAAGGTCGTATGTCAAAAAGAATGTCATCAAAAATTTTCATAGACTTGAATACGGAGGCTGCAAATGCCTTTAATAAGATAAAAAATTCGCTAGTCTCAGAAGACGTCTTACTCTCGTATCCGAACTACAACGATCATTTCGAGTTGACGACGGACGCATCGGAATTTGCTTTAGGTGCGGTCCTTTCACAAAATAATAAGCCTATCACGTTTATCTCGAGAACTCTTAGCAGGACTGAGGAACACTATGCTGTAAACGAGAAAGAGATGCTCGCGATCATCTGGGCCCTGAACTCTTTGCGCAATTACCTTTACGGTTCTGCTAAGGTCAAAATTTTTACCGACCATCAGCCTCTTACATACGCCTTAAGTAACAAAAACAATAACAGCAAAATGAAGCGCTGGAAGGCGGTGTTAGAGGAATACAACTATGAACTCTTTTACAAGCCAGGTACTAGCAATGTAGTAGCAGACGCTCTTTCCAGAATACCACCCCACTCCCCAATAAACACAATGTCGGGAATGACTCACAGCGACGAAAGCTCAGGCCAGAAGCTCATTGACATTGTCAAAGCACCTATAAACGCATTCAAGAATCAAATCATTTTATGCACCGATTCGGAATCAACTTATAAATTCGAGATCGTTTTTCCCACATTACACCGCCACACTATTACAGAGCCCGAGTACACTACGGGAAAGCTTGTCTCGCTTCTACAGAAATTTTTAAACCCTTCCGTTATAAATGGTATTAAAGCTCCGGAATCCCTGATGGGAAAAATTCAAGAAATTTTCCCAGATAACTTTGCTAAATACAAAATTAGATTTGCACGCCTCCAGGTAAAAGACATCAAGGATGAACGACAACAGGAGCAGATAATTATAGAAACGCACAAAAGAGCACATCGAAACGGAAAGGAAAATAAAACCCAGATATTGGAGGAATACTACTTCCCTGGTATGAACAGTAAAATCAATAGAATTGTCAAGCAGTGTGCGGTTTGCAAACTTAATAAGTACGATCGGCACCCAATGAAACCGGAGTTAAAGGAGACCCCCATTCCCACGTATCCTGGTCAAATCCTTCACATAGATATCTATAGAACTGAGAACAAACTCGTTCTTACGGCAATAGACAAATTTTCGAAATACGCTCAGGCTAGAATCATCAAATCAAAAGCCGTTGAAGACATAAGAGAACCCCTTCGAGAAATTCTTTTCTTATTCGGAGTCCCGAAGATGGTCGTATTCGACAACGAAAAATCGTTTAACTCTGCTACAATTACGTTTCTTTTAAAGGATCAATTAGGAATCGAAATTTACACATCCCCACCATATACGAGTACAGTGAATGGACAAGTAGAGCGGTTCCATTCCACGCTTACGGAGATCATGCGTTGCATTAAAGCGGAAGATACCAACAGAACATTCCAGGAACTATTAGAGAGATCGGTGTACGAGTATAACTTTTCAATCCATAGCACAATAGGGAAAAAACCACTAGACGTATTCTTTGGACGAACAGCTAACATAGATCCCGAAACGTACGAGAAAACGAGACAAGACAACATTCAGCGATTAAAGAATAAACAACAAACTGACTTAGAGAACCATAACAAAAATCGTCAACCGATTAAGGAATACAAACCAGGGGAGACTATCTACGTTAGAATAAACAAACGATTAGGAACCAAGCTCTCGCCAAAATTTAGGAAGGAAATTGTTAAGGAAGATAAGTCCACCACTGTTCTTACTGAGTCAGGAAAGGTTGTTCATAAGAGCAACATCAAGAGCTAATCTTACCCCTATCTTACAGAATCATATCACCCCTTCTCATCATCTTGGCGAGCGAGGTGAAGATTTTCAACTACACCCTTTCCCACCTTATTACGCTAAACAATGGAGTTGGAAAAGTGCAGGACGGTATCTTCAAGATCGTTCATGTCATTAAGTTGAACCAGTACGAATCCTTCATCGATAAGGTGCGGAACTACACCCAGCAGAGCATCCCCAAGAACAACATCCTATTCCCACTCCTCATCCAGGAAATCGACCAAACATCCCAGATCTTTACCGCCATACAACCGAATGAGCCATCGAGAAAGAAACGAGCCTTGAATATTCTGGGGACAGCCTGGAAATATATCGCGGGGTCACCGGACCACGACGATTTCCAGCTAGTTTTAGATGTACTAAATGAAACAATAAGTAATACTAATAGGCAGGTTATTATAAACGAAGCTCTAATGGCAAGAATTAATAAATTGACTACGATGACTAATGATATAAGTAACGTCATACGCAAAGATAGCAACATTATGAGCGAGGCGACATTAGATATCCAAACTAGGTTAAGATTGGTAAAAGAAGAATTGGTAAACATTAAATACGCCATACAATGGGCGAAGAATAACATACTCAATTCAATGTTACTAAACAAAAGAGAAATGGAATTAGCATTAAGAAAGTTAAAAGAGGAAAACATGTTATTCACTTCCGATGAGGAAGCCCTCGAATATGCTGATATCAAAATCTTGTACGGAGATAAGACCCTATTGTACGTCATCCAAATCCCGCTCACAAGCAAAGAAAATTATATTAGTATTACTGTCAAACCGGTAATAAGAAATAACAGAATTGTAAACGTAAAGTATAAGCAGTTATTAAGAAATAATGGAACAACTTTAGGTGTATTAAGTAATTGTGTAACCATTAATAGTATAAGAATATGTAAGAAAGCCCAAGTAGTCGACATATCTAGTGACCCATGCGTACCAAGACTGTTGGACGGACTTAATTCGTCGTGTCTGCTAACTCACGGATACCACTTACCAAGGTTAGAGGAAATTTCTTCCGGTGTAATCCTGTTGAACGACTTCCATGGTACAGTCAATAACCAAACAATGGGGGGAACATTGCTAATTAAATTTTATAATTCCACTCTTAAAATTGATAACACGACTTACCGAAACCTAGAGGCACCCCTCATGGAAGCCAACCCTCCAATGGTGCAAATGACTCCCCAAGAGGAAGGCTTCCTTAACTTACTTTCTCTGGAGCAGCTGAACCAGCTCCACCTCAATAACACTAAAAAAATCAGCTCCCTAAGGTCGGCATCGACAATAAACACGTATCTCACTATTTCATCCTCAATGTTGTTCATCGTCTGTCTGATCATAATTAAAATCTGCTCTAGAAGTAGCACAAAAGTGGTTCTCCAACCACTAAACCCGAATCCCATGCCGGTCGCGCACGTGCAAACGTCGGTAACAGCTAGACCATTGCATCAAAAAATCGGCGACCTACCCTACTTTTAACGATTGGGGACAATCGTTTTTAAGGGGGGAGGAGTTGACGGACGGCACCAATATTTCCGGATGTTGACATTAACACTACAGTTAATGTCAACAACCATACAATGTTGCTGAGGAGCGCGTTTTTTCGGCTGTTGACACTAACTCTTCGGTTAATGTCAACAACCATACAATGTTGCTGAGGAACGCACTTTTTCCGGCTGTTGGCATTGGCACTTCGGTTAATGTCAACAGCCTTATACGGACAGAAACGCTGACAGGGCTGCAAGCATCGATTTCGCAATATCGATTACGCAGCGCTGTTCAGCGACGGGCTTGGGCTAGTTTGTAAGAAGATTTTAGCTGGTAGAGTTAGTTTAAGTTGAGCTTTCACGAATAAAGTACGCGTTCCGACCAAGTCGGAACTAACTGATATAAACCATATAATTTTATGCAAGATAACGCGGCCATTCATAAAAGTCGGCAAACAATAGGGTCTTAGAATATTGCTTTGGTCAAACTATGGACCGACCAACTTGTTCGCACGACTTGATCCCGATTGAAAATATGTGCGGAGTACTTGCCAGGCGTGTCTATGGGAAAATGAAAATATAACTCTGTTGGGGACTTAAAACTTACTATTTTAAAGGAGTAAAAAAAAATTTAAATCTATGTTAATGTCAACAAAAAAAACCCATGTGTCTTATAATTTTGTTACGAAGCTGCAAAGTGAAATTTTCTGAGTGTCTTATAATTATGTTACGCACCTTAGACGAGAGTTCGAAAGTAGATAGAGCTCTACCGAAATTTCTCTACAGTGTACACGCAGCTTTATGTTTACTTCTCCGAGGAGGTACATTTGTACCTACCTGAACATTCTAATGTTAAAAGAATCCTCATGCTCGTGTTTATTTTTGGAAAACTCACAGAAATTTTGATTTGGGCGATAAATTTTTCGGTTTGGGCGCTTTGAAAAAAAAACTGGCAATACTGTGTGGGTGTATAAAACAGTTTGTTGTTATTGCTGGTCGCATGCATGTTGTGCTAGAAACGGTTACGGGGGTTGTTTTTCTTGCTTTTCATAATTTGATTGAATTCTGCAACCAGCGCTGTGTGGTATATACTAATGTGCACGAATATATCCATTATGGCGACTACACTACTGTACATACTGTACAGGTACTTGGTATTCTATTCTATTCTATTCTATTCTATTCTATTCTATTCTATTCTATTCTATTCTATTCTATTCTATTCTATTCTATTCTATTCTATTCTATTCTATTCTATTCTATTCTATTCTATTCTATTCTATTCTATTCTATTCTATTCTATTCTATTCTATTCTATTCTATTCTATTCTATTCTATTCTATTCTATTCTATTCTATTCTATTCTATTCTATTCTATTCTATTCTATTCTATTCTATTCTATTCTATTCTATTCTATTCTATTCTATTCTATTCTATTCTATTCTATTCTATTCTATTCTATTCTATTCTATTCTATTCTATTCTATTCTATTCTATTCTATTCTATTCTATTCTATTCTATTCTATTCTATTCTATTCTATTCTATTCTATTCTATTCTATTCTATTCTATTCTATTCTATTCTATTCTATTCTATTCTATTCTATTCTATTCTATTCTATTCTATTCTATTCTATTCTATTCTATTCTATTCTATTCTATTCTATTCTATTCTATTCTATTCTATTCTATTCTATTCTATTCTATTCTATTCTATTCTATTCTATTCTATTCTATTCTATTCTATTCTATTCTATTCTATTCTATTCTATTCTATTCTATTCTATTCTATTCTATTCTATTCTATTCTATTCTATTCTATTCTATTCTATTCTATTCTATTCTATTCTATTCTATTCTATTCTATTCTATTCTATTCTATTCTATTCTATTCTATTCTATTCTATTCTATTCTATTCTATTCTATTCTATTCTATTCTATTCTATTCTATTCTATTCTATTCTATTCTATTCTATTCTATTCTATTCTATTCTATTCTATTCTATTCTATTCTATTCTATTCTATTCTATTCTATTCTATTCTATTCTATTCTATTCTATTCTATTCTATTCTATTCTATTCTATTCTATTCTATTCTATTCTATTCTATTCTATTCTATTCTATTCTATTCTATTCTATTCTATTCTATTCTATTCTATTCTATTCTATTCTATTCTATTCTATTCTATTCTATTCTATTCTATTCTATTCTATTCTATTCTATTCTATTCTATTCTATTCTATTCTATTCTATTCTATTCTATTCTATTCTATTCTATTCTATTCTATTCTATTCTATTCTATTCTATTCTATTCTATTCTATTCTATTCTATTCTATTCTATTCTATTCTATTCTATTCTATTCTATTCTATTCTATTCTATTCTATTCTATTCTATTCTATTCTATTCTATTCTATTCTATTCTATTCTATTCTATTCTATTCTATTCTATTCTATTCTATTCTATTCTATTCTATTCTATTCTATTCTATTCTATTCTATTCTATTCTATTCTATTCTATTCTATTCTATTCTATTCTATTCTATTCTATTCTATTCTATTCTATTCTATTCTATTCTATTCTATTCTATTCTATTCTATTCTATTCTATTCTATTCTATTCTATTCTATTCTATTCTATTCTATTCTATTCTATTCTATTCTATTCTATTCTATTCTATTCTATTCTATTCTATTCTATTCTATTCTATTCTATTCTATTCTATTCTATTCTATTCTATTCTATTCTATTCTATTCTATTCTATTCTATTCTATTCTATTCTATTCTATTCTATTCTATTCTATTCTATTCTATTCTATTCTATTCTATTCTATTCTATTCTATTCTATTCTATTCTATTCTATTCTATTCTATTCTATTCTATTCTATTCTATTCTATTCTATTCTATTCTATTCTATTCTATTCTATTCTATTCTATTCTATTCTATTCTATTCTATTCTATTCTATTCTATTCTATTCTATTCTATTCTATTCTATTCTATTCTATTCTATTCTATTCTATTCTATTCTATTCTATTCTATTCTATTCTATTCTATTCTATTCTATTCTATTCTATTCTATTCTATTCTATTCTATTCTATACTATTCTATTGAATGTTTTCGAATAGCAAAAATGCATACTCGTGTAGGACTCTGGACTAAAGCTGAGTGATTTATGACGGAGTGTAGCGTGCAAAAATACATGGGAATCAATAACAAAAGAGGATATTATACCGGCTAAAGAGATTACTACCGTGTATTGTTATTATTGGCATGATAAATAAAATAAAATTTAAATTAATGCAATATCAGCACAATGGAAAGAATTAAAATACAGTCGTGTCTGGGTATAGCGAACACCCGATATAGTGAACATCTTGATATAGTGAACACCCAAATTTTGATATGGAGCCTCTAAATATTGAAAACCAATTTTAATCAGAAAACAAAAAGTGTTTTTTGAGCAAATAAAACGAGTTTTTGAACAAAAATTTTAACCTTGATATAGTGAACAACCTCGATACTCTGAACAGGCCTAGCAATACTTAGTTCACTGTATCCAGACACGACTGTATATCCATTTGAACAAAATTCAGGAACGAAAAGAAAGCGATCTCACAAATTTGCTTGTCAACACAGTGTTTTTACATTTCCTCTTTTGCGCTGTAGGCGCCTTACTGTCTGGCGCCGAGCTATTGTACAGATATGGGTCCGATGCTCTGCATGTGTTGTTTTATGTTTTCGCAATATCATTAGATTTAATTGCGATTAGGTAGTCAGGCACAGTAGTCGTTACTGATACAAATAAATTTGAAATACCAGGAAAAAGGACGACATTTGAAGTAGCTCAGTTGGTTTAATACAACCATGACATTGGAAAAAATGTCCGGAAGTAAGCAGAAATGTTCGCTTTGAGTAGACAGACAATTTACAATATTTTTAACCGTGCAGAAAAAGAGGGTAGATTAGAAGCACAACCATCGACCGGCCGTCCGCGTAAATTATCGAAAAGGGCAGAACGGTTTTTAGTTATAAAAGTTAACGAAAATCCGCGAATTTCGACTAGGAATCTTGCAAGTGATCTTGAAAGAAGTGTGTGGTGTTGATATGTCCCACGAAGCAATAAGACAAGTCTTAAAAAAACACAAGTACACTTCAAGAATTGCTAGAAAAAAAAACACTTTCAGTGCAGCATATTGAAAGGCGATTATCGTTTGCAACGATTCACATTTTCAAGCCAAATGAATTCTGGGATGATGTCATATTTTGCGACGAAACCAAAATTATGATGTAATAAAACGACGGCTCCAATAATGTATGGCGGCAGTCTCTAAAAGCATTGGAAAATCGCAGTATAATTCCAACAGTGAAGTTTGGCAAATTATCAGTCATGGTGTGGGGATGCATTTCGAGCAAAAGGGTAGGAGAGTTCGCATTTATTGAAAATACCATGGAAGCACAACAATATTTGCAGATTCTGAAATGCTGCTTGATAAACAGAGCCCAAAAATTTAACTTAATTGCTAATAACAAACCAAAATTCAAGGTTTATCAGGACAATGACCCAAAACACAAATCACATGTAGTTAGGTTGTGGCTTCTGTACAATTGCGGCAAGGTATTGGACACTCCCGTCCAAAGTCCAGACTTGAACCCTATCGAAAATTAATGGGCTTATTTAAAAAAAAGTGGCGAAAAGACTCCCGAAAACCCGTGAGCAGCTTAAAAGAGCAATAGTAGATGAATGGCAGAAAATACCACATGAATATAATGTAATGGAGTTAGTATATTCCATGAAAAGAAGACTGCAAGCCGTTATAGATGCCAAAGGTGGCCACGCAAAATATTAATAATATTAATATTTGCTCATTTTTGATTACGTATACTTATAAAATGTTATATGTATATAAATGTTATATGATTACTTGTTGGGTTTTTACTGCTTTTTTGCTAATATAGGGTGTTTTTTTTAGAGGTATAGAACTTCGAATTGAAATAAAACACAAGAAAATCGTTTTAATGTCCATCAATTTGGCTTTATTGGAAGGATAATTTTATGCCATTAATGTTTAAATATGATTTCGGGCATGTGGCCGCCGCGGCTGGCTCGAATAAAGCCAATTCTACAGGTCCAATTTTCAACCAGCTCCAATTGCTGTGCACGGTGGCGAATCGATTCATTCGGGTCCTCTTCAACATTTTGCTCTACAGCGGCAATTGTTTCTTCGGTGCGCACTGTTCGACGTCTCTGCGGATGCGTATTATCACATAGAGTAAACGTAGTGCGAAAACGACCCATGGTTAACCGATGCATGGACCGATTTTGCTCTGATGGACGATTATGTCGACCATAAAATGGACGGAGCTTGCGGTAAACTTCGCGAACTGAGCCATTATTTTCGAAATAAATTTTGCACGATTTGCAAGCGTTGTTCTTTTGTCAACCTTTTCTTGATGAAATGGCAAACCAAACTGAACATAAATGACATTAGAGTTGCCAGATTTGACCACAAAATGCCAGTTTTATCTCTAATCGAAAAACAAACCTCCAAAAAAAACACCCTATACTTTTTGAAATTGTCTTCTTTTGTTATTATTAGTTTGAAAAACTGTATTTATTGAAATGCAATAAAAAAAATCAAAAACAGTCCCAAAATGTCGTAGTTTTTTTTAAAGTAAAGATAGAAAGTGCAATTATTTCCCTGTGTCAAAACACTTTCTTGACAAACTGTATATAAAAGGAAGTGGATGTATGTGTGTAAGCACATAACACTCAAACGGACCGGCCGATTTCCAACGGTTTTTTTTCACTCGTCTTGAGTCAGTTTAGGTTTATGCGAAAAGAAAATTCCGGAAAATCTACTTAGTAGGGACATAAATACTGTTACACACGTTTTATGCTGTAAAATTAAAAGTAATGAATGTTTTTGGGCTAATTTTTGTTTACATATTTATTGATATATCGCTCCTTCGCTGCAAGAACGTCATAACTCAAAACAATTTTTTTTCAGTTTATGGCAGCCCTGTGTGTATCTGCATATGATCTTTTATCTGTCAAAACCTCTTTGTAAAATATTCAATACTTTGCTCACAAGACGACATGAACAATTTTTTGATACCTTGAACTGCCTGTAATGGTAAATTTTAAAATTGAATTTTCTCGGAATGATGTAGTTTTGAGTTATGACGTTCTTGCAGCGAAGGAGCGATATATTGTATACAAAAAGCAAACATTCATTCGAAATGTCGGCATTTGGCATTCACGCACGACTTAAGTCGGACTGGCCAATCATTAATAGCTGTACCCACCTCGTCCATCGGAAAATTGGTCACAGCGCGAACCAAAGCTGTCTTAAGAGAATTAATGTTGGTGTATCTCTGTGGCAGACCATGTCCTCTAAAACTGCCCGCAATTTGTAATCGAGCGGGTTCAAATCAGGACTGCTAGAGGGCCATTTTAAAAAAAAAATAAATGCTGGTAAATTGTTTTGGAGCCAGGTTTGAGTAGTTTTAGCTTGATGGGCCGGTGCAGAATCTTGCTGGAATGTCCACGGCTGGTTTTGAAACAAAGAATGGTTGTGGTTTTACAACAGCTTTCAAAACGGTTTCTTGGTAAACTGTGGCCGATGTTTTGACGCTTTGTTCGCAGAAATGCAAGTCAGTGACCCCATCGTAAGATGCCAAAGGTGGACCCACCAAACCATGACTGACGCTGGGTGATGACTCTTTTCGACCCGTGCAATCAGTTTAGATGCTTCCTTAGAAGACCGTGCATACACCCTATCATTTTGCTTGTTAAATTTTTCCTGCACGGCATTTGACAGCTTTAACGACTTGTGGTGTTCGAACTGTGCGCGGACGGTCCGACCGGTGGCGGTCTTTAACATCTCTAGTCTCCTCAAACAGTTTTATGCACCGGTAGACGAACATGCGAGTAATCCCGAGCGGGCGGAGCGTTTTGAAAATATCACCTTTTTTCATTTCACACTTAAACAGCGCTATAACAGCGATACGGTTCTCGTTATCTGACCACTCCATGGTGAAAGCTAGAACAATTTAGAATTCCCGGTGCAGACTAACGCTTTACAGGTTATGTTTCATAAACCATGTGAAAATAACGGGGTATGTTCAATTCAACTATTACAATGGGTGTGTTCAATGTTGTAACAAAATTTTGTCCCTACTAAGTATTGGAAAGTGTCGGAAAATCCCTGCTACGTATGACCGCGAATCACTTGAGAACTTCTAGACCGATTTGGCTGGTTTTTTTTGTTGTATTCGTAGTTGTTAGAACAAAGTTTGTATGAAAGAAAATTTTAGGAAAACGGGGCGTGGCACTTTTCACCAGCCCAATTTTTTAGACGATAACTTTAGAGGTATAAGTTACACATCAATTAAATTCACAACGAACTTACTATTTAGTCATGTCATTCGACAGAGGGAATGGGACGAGTATTGAACAAGGGGGCGTGGCACCACCCATACAAGCCAAATCTTTATAATGGAATATCTTCGAAATTGTAAGGTGCACAGTATTGAAATATAGTATAGCGTTGTCCTATAGATGTATCCTTCTACTGGTAAAATTTGATGGGCGTTGGACAAGGGGCGTGGCACATTTTTTGTGACCAAAAAACACAATGAAACTACGAACCTACCATTTATTCATATCTTTCGACAGAGGGAATGATGCGGGTTTGAACAATATGATGAATGTTGGCTTTTGAATTTAGCATGGTTCAAGTGCAGTCCATTCCTTTATTGAAACTTAGCAGCAAAATTGCTGATTTGTGGGCCTCACTTGCGTTAATCAGTGGTTCTTCCTCTTGCTTAAGTTGGTTTTCTTCATCACTTTGCATCGCCATAGTTTCGTTATCTCGCGCACTTCATTATCAAAAAAATATAAAAAAACAAATGTGCGAGACGAAGTTCGCCGGGTCAGCTAGTATTGAATAAAAAACACTAAAACAAATGTAAAACATTGCGAAAGTGAGGAACTCTATTGGCTTAATATATTAATTTTTAACTTTTGATTGTTTAATGTCATCCACGAACAATGTGTTTACTACGTAAAAAGATAGTAATTAAATTCTTTAATATTTTAAATTTATAAGGATGGTAGTTGCTGTTTTCATTAAACCAAGATACAAATGGACTTTGGTTGGTGCAAGTAAGGTACTACTGAATAATGTGTTGTTTTATTTTCATTATAAAAATGATTCATTAGAAACAACTTTTATATGAATTTCGCATAAAAAAATATATCTGACGGAGCACATAATTTCCAGAAATTATGTTCTAGATTAAAATTTTTGTATGGATAAATATTTTTTACAAACAAGAGAAGAAGCAGACAGGCAAAATTTCCATAGAAAAAATGATTGAGTGATCGCTTTGCCAAACTAATCACCATTCCAATATGAACGACTAAAGCAAAGCTAACTTGCTTCAGAAAACAACAACATTGTATAATGTTTTCAAAATGAGAATGAAGAACCAGTGAAAAGTAAATCCTAAGTAGCGCCACTCTTTGACAACCAGACGTCGATTCTGTATGACAAGAACTGTCAAATTGTTGTTGTTCACGTATAAAATTGAAATCGTGGTGAATAAGTACAGAATGTGGCAGTACTGCGTGCACATGAAAATTACTGAAAAAACTGCGGCTTAGATAAATTCCTTAAATGTAATTTAACACGATTTTACATAAGAAGCGCTGATATTTTATATTGCTATCACCAGGGAAAAGAAAGTTAAACGAAATTCCCATAGATAAGTTGATTTTCAGAAAAAATTTATGAACAAATTTTAATTTATTTTGTTGGCTCTTCAAAAACAACTCTGGCTGGACATATATATCCACCACAAATAATTGTTGGGTGAAATTTGAAATTTAATTTAAAATTTTGCTTAGAACTGGAATTGGTACATGATGCAATAATTTCAACAATAATTTAAAATAAATAATAGTGTTTCGAATGCTGAAGGAAGGGAGCGCACATACAAGGTAAAGTCTCTGATTGCGTTCAACTTGGCGAACGCCAGAACGATCCTTGTCCCTGTCCAATCCAAGCTGATGCACAGCCTCTGCGCGGCCCTTCTGGATAGCTATTTGGCACCCGCTGAATAGTGAACTAATGTGTGCAGCGAGTCCAATCCCCAGGACTTAAAATTTGGGTTGTGCGCAGGGTTTGGTGCCCGCCACGGAAAATCAAATACCAATGAAAGCTAGCAAACAAGCCTCGGAAGGAGCAAACGCAGCAAACGATTTAAGGACCACGATTTGAGGATATGCACCTGGAATGTCCGGACCCTCTATAGGGAAGGTGCCTCTATCCAACTGGCGGAAGCCCTCACAAAGTGTAAGGCTGACATCACCGCCACCCAAGAAATGCGATGGACAGGACAAGGTTGCTCCAAGCGAGCGGACTGCGACATCTACTACAACTGCCCTGCGGAGAAGCGCGAATTTGGCTGCGGATTTGTGGTCAGTAAGAGACTTCGCCACCACGTCTCTCGGTTCACTACGGTGAACGAGCGACTGGCTTCGATCCGCATCAAGGCTAAATTTTGTAGCATCAGTCTAATTTGCGCGCATGCCCCGACGGAAGAGAAGGACGATGCGACCAAGGATGCCTTCTATGCGAAGCTCGAGGACGTATACGACGGGTGCCCGGCCCATGACGTCAAAATCGTCCTCGGGGACTTCAATGCAAAGGTCGGGCGAGGAGGTATATTTGGTCCCACTGTCGGGCAGTTCAGCCTCCATACGACCACTACAAACAACGGTCTGAGGCTGATCGATTTCGCCGCGGCACGAAACATGGTAGTTAGCACCAGATTCCAGAACCTCGATATCCACAAGGCGACCTGGTTATCCCCCGATCAATCAACCCGCAACCAGATTGATCACATTGTGATTGATGGAAGGCATGGTTCTAGCTTGCTAGATGTGCGCACGTTCCGAGGACCCAACATCGACTCGGACCATTACCTTGTTGCAGCCAAGGTATGTATGCGTCTTTGCGCAGCGAAGACCGCACAACCTAGTTTGCGAAGAAAGCTGGACATCAGTAAGCTGCGATCACAAGGGGTAGCCGAAGCCTACTCCGCTCAACTCTCCAACCAGCTCGGTCGCTCCCCCTCTCCACTTGATGACATCGGCGGATTATGGGCTCACTTATCCCACTCTATGCGCGCCGCCGCAGAAAATGTCCTTGGTTTTCGACGCCCACCACCAAAAAACTAATGGTACGATGAAGAGTGTCGCGCAGCCACTGCAGCGAAGAATGCTGCCTACAAGAAGACCCTGCAGTCGGCTGCCACGCGAGCCATGACAGAAAAATACCGGGAGGAGAGGAAGAAAGAGAGGTGCCTTTTTAGACGCAAGAAACGGGAGCAAGAAAGGCGCGAGCGTGAGGACATCGAGGAGTGCAGGAGCAGGAATGACGCCCGAAAATGCTTCCAAAAAGTTAAGCGTCTCACAGAAGGATTTAAGCCCGGGGCATCTTCTTGCAGACACGAAAACTGGGATCTGGTTACGGATGGGCAGGGTGTGCTGAGGTTGTGGAAGGAGCACTTCACCAAGCTGCTCGCAGGCGACGAAAGGAACAATACCGCCAGTGGTGAAGATGTCCAGATGGCACCAATCGACGACGATGGTGTGGATGTGCCACCGCCCAGCCATGACGAGGTCCGGGTCGCTATCCAGCGACTCAAGAACAATAAAGCTGCAGGGCCTGATGGGCTACCAGCTGAATTGTTCAAGGCCGGCGGCGGTGAGCTGATTGGGTGCATGCATCAGCTCATTTGCAAAATATGGCTGGAGGAACGAATGCTTTGTCTGCCACCGAAGTGGATACCTCTGTGTTTCCTCCGATATCTGCCCTGTACATGTATATTGACAGGTTGACCAAAAAGGAAATTGAGTCGTCATGGCGTACTAGGACCGACTGCGGCACCTGCCGGGCACTGTGGCCCTCCCTCTCTTTGACGAAAACACGATTCGTACTGTCCCTGAGTCGTACCTCTATTCGACAGCTCGTTGGAGTCATCACCGGACACTGCGCTATTGGATCTATGCTTACCAAATGGCGCCTCTCGTCCGGTGATGTCTGCCGTAGCTGTGGAGATGAAGAAGAAGTAGAAACGATACAACACTTCCTGTGCCACTGCCCGGCTCTGCAGGAACGCCGACTCCGCACCTTGGGGTCAAGGTTCCTGACAGACCTGGCTTGCGCAGCGAAAGTCGAAATCTCGAATCTGCTCTCCTTCATTAAGAGGTCGAACTGGTTTCCCCTTGACTGAGACTATTGGTTGGCTCCAGAACACCATAAGAAGGGATTCACAATGGGCCATTGTGGCCTCCGAGTGGAAGTGCGGTCCTGCCGCACACACCCTTCCCTACCTAACCTAACCTAACCTAACCTAACGAATGCCCAACGATTGGAACCTCAGTGCCCTTTGTCCTGTGCTGAAGAAAGGCGACCCAACAATATGCGCCAACTATAGGGGTATTAGTCTACTTCCCATTGCATACAAGGTCCTGACGAGCGTACTATGTGAAAGATTAAAGCCACTCGCCAAGGCGCTGATTGGACCTTATCAGTGCGGCTTTAGACCTGGTAAGTCCACCATCGACCAGATATTCACTTTACGCCAAATCCATGAGAATCAAATCGATACACACCATCTCTTCATCGATTACAAGGCAGCATTCGATAGCCCGATAAGGGATCGACTATATGCCGCATTGTCTGAACTTGGTATCCCTGCAAAGCTCGTGAGACTTTGCAGAGCGACGTTGAGCAATACGCGCAGCTCCGTCAAGGTTGGAAGTGACCTCTCCGACCCCTTTGATACCGTTCGAGGTTTCAGACAGGGTGATCCTTTGTCCTGCGACCTCTTTAACTTCACCATGGAGAGTGTTCTACGCAAGGCCGGTGTACATCGTAATGGCACAATTTTCAACAAAAGTGTCCAGCTCCTTGCCTACGCTGATGACATTGATGTCATCGGACGTAACAAGCGAGATGTCACCGCTGCCTTTGCGGCTATCGAAAGAGAATCTGCCAAAATGAGTCTGGTGGTAAATGAGGGCAAGACGAAGTATATGCTGTCTACACGCAGGGACTCGCAGCGGCTAGGGTCTCACGTCGAGGCCGACAGGTATACTTTTGAAGTTGTCAAGGAATTCGTCTACCTTGGCACCGCCATCAACAGCAGCAATGATGTCAGGCTGGAGATAAAGCGAAGGATAACTCTTGCCAACAGGTGCTACTACGGTCTCGGTAGGCAATTGAGAAGTAGAGACCTCTCTCGACCGACAAAACTTGCACTCTATAGGACGCTTATCTTGCCCGTGCTCCTCTATGGTGCTGAAGCATGGACAATGACACGAAACGACATAGCGGCCCTTGGAGTGTTCGAGAGGAAGGTACTTCGCAAAATCTTCGGCCCTGTTCGTGTTGGTGACGACTATCATATACGAACCAATAACGAGCTGTATGAGCTGTATAGGGACGTGGACGTAGTGCAGCGAATAAACATCCAGCGGCTACGCTGCACAGTGGGGTAATTGATGCCGAAAGTGCCGATTAATTCCCCCAGGCTATTTAGATATGAAATAACTACTAAGTTTAGTTAATTGAACATTATAAAGTAAAAAACAAATGTTTTTGGGTATACTTTAGTGGACATTTTTTAAGAAACTGTAAAAAACTAACATAGTAAAAAAAAAATTTGAAAAATGAAATTTAAGTTGAACAGTTTAATTAAAACATTTCATCGCGGTCTCTTGCAGCCAATTTAGTTTCATCATTAAAATCATCATTATCATCATCATCATAATCTTCATCAGCATCATAATCATCACCGTCACCATTATCATCATTCGTCATTTGTCAACTCCATAGCATCTTTGGGCATATACTGCACTTTTTTTTTTGGCAATTTTCTTATTTCGCCATTGACTCTTTCTTTTTCGTTTTTAGAAACTGCTGCAGATTCCTTGACGAATTCAATTTTTAACGGCCTACAAAATCGTGTAGATGCGGGTCGCGGGTTTTGCCATATAATTTTTTTTTCCACAAAACATTCGAAGTGGAACAATTTTGAAAACACGCAATAAACACATTTTCAGTTTTGGCTTAATTCTGGAGTTCAAGTTAATTTCTGAGCTTTCCTGTATTCATAGACCTATAGTAGAATTTTATGGCGAATATTTTCGTGATACATTTTGTCCTTAAAAAGTTCTGTTTTACAGGACATTTTTGACATTTTAGAAAAAAAAGGGTCAAATTGACCCATAAAAATAGGAGCTACAGGGTTAAAATGCTCCACAAAAATGTTCCTCGTAGTGTTTTACACCAAATTGCTGAACACATCATATACCTAAAATGTGTTGTTACATGGTTTTCGTATGCCGAATCACCATAAGAATGCGCGAAAAGGGGAAAACTTTGACCCCCCTAAAAAAAAATTCAGACGTAAACTTTCAAAACGCCGATACACGTATATTTTTTTTTGGCCCCTCTAGCAGAATCCGTTGTCAGAACCTTGTTATTTTGAAAAAAATTTGATTTTGTTGTGCAGTGTTATCAATTTCGTTTGCACAATGCATGCATGAGGCCCTTGGGTGCGCACACAAAAATCGAAATGCTGGAAAAGTGCGCAACATCGCGCAATTTTTTTTTCATAAAATGTTACTGAAATATCTAAGCTATATGCTAAGGAAAACAGTTTTGCCCGACCTCACAAGACTCACAACTATATGTCTATGAAAAGGTAAAAAATTAGACAATTATTATGCTTTTAAACAAAAAATTAAATGAAATACTTATAAACATTTTTTAGCAAAACCAAATACACATTGCATTGCTGAAATACCTGAACATGAAGGCTGCATCATTAATTTTTCAATAGTTTTTCAAATTCACACAAAGAAATCGTTTTTAAGTGACGACAAAAACACGTTTATCGCTGTGCGCACAAAAACTGAAAATAAATGTCAACTTTCAGAGTGCTTTGCGGGAAAACGGTAAACTATTTTGCAACAACTCTTTCACAAAGTGATACAGAATTTTATCCTCTTTAACCCGGTACCAAAAACATAGTTGTATCTTGATTTTTCATTTTTGAATTAATCGGCACTTTACTTATATATTACCCCACTGTGCGCTGGCTCGGTCATGTCTGCCGCATCGACGACGAAGCTCCGGCGAAAAAGGTGTTCGATGCGATGGTTGGAGGTCGACGGCGAAGAGGGAGGCCGTGTCTCCGGTGGAAGGACAAAGTTGAAGAGGCCCTGTCATCTCTTGGTGTTACCAACTGGAGAAGGCGCACGCAAAGCACCCGATAACGGGTTGTTATGGCCAGTTAAGTAAGTAAGTAAGTTACGAATGCTAGTTCAAGTGGGCTAGTACGTATCTCTGGATTACGTAATTTGAAAATAAAACACACTTAGTTTCTCAAACGCAGTCAATAAAATAAACCAACAATCACTTTATCTCACAGATTTACACTTCACTGTCTTTACACTTAATTATTTGCTCAATCACTCCGTGTGGCACTTTCACTAGTCAAAATCAGATTGACTCGCTGCGCCGCACCCGGCTGCCTTTTATACCTGTCCGGCCATCGCGCAGATCGTTCTCGCACATTCCAGAGTGGACTAAAGGTTTCCATAATGATCGCAACCATCATTGCCAGGTTGGACTAAAAGTGTCCATTATCGCGGCCATTATTGCCAGGTTGGACTAAAAGTTTCCATTATCGCGGTCATCATTGCCAAGTTGAATTATGGCACGGCGCGTAGCGACAGAGTTGCTTTGCACAGCGACAGACTGTCTTATCGTTACAATAGGTTATTTCATCATGGAATTGGTATAAATGGCATAATGACATAAATGACAAGACTCAGCAAGCCAGTCTGCTGGCTGCACCGGCGACTGGTGCGCAATGCGGCTGACATGAAAGTGATAATACAATTTAGATATGATCAAAGAATATAGAATATAAAGAATACGCATCTTTAAAACTTTGTCAAGCGTGTTTCTTGATGCGGGCGGGAAGAGATGAGCGAAGGCCTAGCTTGCGGGAAATTTGCTCGCGCTCAACAGTTTGCTATCTTGTTCGTCGAAGCGCAACCGAAGAGTAAACAACGACCCAAAGCATCGTCATCGTCGTTTCAACGAAGATGATTCGGGATTCGCTAATGTTTTTGGTGTTGTCGTTTATTGTGTGTATGCTTTTTTGTGTTGTGATTGATTTTGCTGCAATGTCACCAGCAATCGAAAGTTTGTGGTGTATGGCTTTTTGCTGGCCAATGCTTTGATTAATTTAAAAATTTGGTGGTTGATCCCAATTTAAAATGTTTGCAAATATTCTTACGTGGCGAGTTCGAAGTAAAATTATTTGTTTATATTTCCACATGCTTGATTACAATTTAGAGAATATGGGAAAACTACGAAAAAAAAATTAACTGATAGGCATATTGACTTCAATATTCGTAAAACACTTGAAATTAAAAATAATTAGATGCGTTTTAATTTTTTTTTTTATCGAAATCTAGCGGAGGGTGTATGATTGTATGGAAAAACATAATTTAATAGGTTTATTGACTTTCAATAGGGCGAAAGCACTACTAAAGCACTAAATAAAGAAATAAATAACAAGACAAGTATTTTGTCATAAGAAAATTGTATTACGGCATGCCTACGTTTAAAAATAGTTTAAATGTTCTACACCTGAATGATTCCATGGCGAATGATGTGATCATAAATTTACAATATTAGATTTTCTTATTTTAGTTCTTTTAAACAAGCTTTATATGTGGACCGTAAGAAAAGTTCCAATTACGGGTAATAAAAACGTTATCTTTTCTTTCCAATCCCATTTTTATTGATTACTTATTATTTATTTTTAAATTGCCTGTAGCGATCATATAGGTCGCCATGCCAGCCATATTTTATTTTCTTTTCTATGATTTTGCGCACACTACAGTCGGCAGTGAATTCAGGAGCAATATCCGACGCCGTGCAGGCTTATAAAAGAAGAACAAAAGCCAGCCAGAAAATATAAATCGTTTTACAATTTCAGCTTTTCGCCAGCGCAACAACAAGAACAACAGCACATCGTCGTCCTCCTCTTCGGACAATTGAGCGACAATGAACGAGTGAGCACAGACGCGGCATTCGTGTTTCTATGATTTGCGCTCAGAGCATTGTGCTGTCATTTCAAGTGTTTCCTCTTGTTGTCTACCCCCCCGCATCCAGAAGAAGGGTGGCGATATCAGCACCCGCATTCCAATTTTTGGTTGTATGAGATGCACACACTTTATGTTTCATACTTTTTGATATGATACATTGCAAACGATGTGGCACTGAACCATTGGCAGGCAACGCTGCAATCACTGCGTTGTGGGCCAGTTTGCAAATTTTCCTTGATTTTGCGCGACTTTCCGCGACATTTTTTCAATAAACAAATGAGGTTATTTGCGCACCGTGGTGAAAAATTACACAGTGTGTCGTGAAAGTTGTAAAATAATTAAAAGACAGGGATGAAATTTTTGCTATCGATGATGAATATAAAAATGTATTTAAGGGGTTACGCCACTGTAACCGCTCAAAAAATAGGGTTTTTTTGTGATTTTTTTCCTCGCTTTCAAAAAGTTTGTAGAAGAAGTGATTCACAGGTGTTATTGGACACATATTAGACTTTATTTTGGAATTTTTTGACACAGCAATATATAATATATAGGTGGCTCCACTGCATCCTCCTAGGCTATGTTTTCCCTGCAGGGCTTCACGGCACGCAGCACTGAAGGTGCAATTTTGAATCTGCGACAAAATAAAAAATTCCTGTTAATCTAGAGGCTTTTTGCTAGAGAAGATCGGGTGGATTTTTTAAAATACTGATTTTTTTAATTTTGGCAGGAGTTTCAAAAAATTTTTTGATTTTTGAGGTAAAAAATGACATGTCTTTTGTTAATTAAAAATCAACAAATCGAGTTATCAAAAATTCCACACGATCTTCTCTAGATAATGTTATTGTTAAGATCCAGTAAAAATTTTAAGTCAAAATATTGAAAATTGTTCGAGTTGTGCCGCGTCCCATTTGAAAAAATCGTGTTTCGAGACAAACGCGTTCAAAGTTTTAGGAATGGTTTTCTATGGGCATAACTGAAAAATTCGAGATGCAAAAATTGTTTACCATTAGTCGGGAATGCCAGGACCATAGAGCTGGCCTTCAAGGTTCAAAAATGCCTCATTCGCCTCCTTCCTGACTGATTTATTGAGCAAGCGCGCCTCTTTCGCGGCGTCGCTCAAAGCGGAAAAGTTCGCGGAAGCGAGAACGTCGCATACACCCGCTTCGTCAAACGCGTGATGCGCTTGGCGGTAACCTCGTATTTCGCATAACAATTTTTTATTTTATGCATAAAACGTTTTGTTTCTTATTCTATAGGGTTCAAACTATTTTTTAAGCCAATAAAAAAAAAAATCGATTTTTTTTATTTTACAGTGGCGTAACCCCTTAAATGGGAAATATTAGTAATGGTTATGATTTCATTTAAATTATTTCAGTCAATGCAGTCGCTTCAAAAATACTGAATAATGAATACAAAAATGTTGTCCTGAACACATTCATCATGTTTTGATTAAATCATCGTGTCGTACGTTTGTGTTGCCAATAAAAATGAACAAAAACATATTTTTAATACGTATTATGATTTATAAAGATGCACAAGATTACTGATACCAAAGAATATAAAATGTATAGAAGGCGCATCTGAGCTCAAAAATTCAAATTTGTGTTTGCGAGCTTCATAGAGCGGGGGGAAGCCACAAAAGGGAAAGAGTGGTGCCACCTGGAGAGCAAGCGCTTCAGTTTACGCTCATTGACTGTGCCAACTGAAGCACACGCTACAACAAACAAAGATGAAATGAAAGTACCGCTTCCCCTGTGTACTTTGAGGCGTTCGTGGTTGTTTTGGTCATTAAACAATTTTTGTGCAAATTTCCCACAGCAACAGCAGCCAGCGCAATGATCGTCGTTTCAACGACGCCATTGCTTTTTGTTGTTGTAGTTTTTGTGTTGTGTTTTTTGTGTTGACGATTGGTTTTGCTACACAGCTCGAGAAAAATGTAAACAGCTCTTCTTTTGCTGTTTTGTACATCGTTTGGAATTTCCTCTTTTTAATTTACTGTCACAGCATTATCAGGAAATCTGAAGGAGCAAATAGGTAGCAAAAGTCTGTAATAATTTGTATGGAAAATGTTTCACTTAGCGCAGTGAAAAGGTCATCATTTCTTTTTTTTTGGAAACATATGCACAATTATTATCCATGTTAATTTTAACTCGATTTTCGAAGTTTGTATCCACAAAATAATTTGTTGTAATAATTGTTGTAATTACTGCTGAAATAAAATAATAAAAAATACAGTTATGTCTGTCTCAGAATGTAGTACGATTTGATTCATAGAATCCTGTGGATCTTCGAAATTAGTTGTTACACTTGACCGAGTACTACTTGAATTTTGTCCCAGAATTGCAAAAGTATTTTCTAGTTTATCTTGGTTAAACCACTCTTTTGTTATAAAATATTTATGTGGGTTATTGCTTAATTTTATCAGTGATTCTAAAAATAAAACTTTCATCCATACATTTAACATCTTTCAAATAATTAAAAAAATCTTTATAAATTTGTAAGACTCATTATTCAATTGTAAAGCCGATCTAAAGCAATTATCCGATTGTCCTATTCATGCAATCAAATATTAGGTCTACTTTTTTGATAAATTCTTTAGGAACTTTGTTTGTAGCGACCATATAAGTCGTCATGCCAACCATATTTTATTTTCTTTTCTATGATTTTGCGCACACTACAGTCTGCAATAAGTTAAGGAGAAATATGCGACGCCGTGCAGGGTTGTAGAAGAACAAAAGCCAACCCGAAATCAGAAATCGTTTTACAAATTTAGCTTTTCGCCAGCGCAACAAAAATAACAATAGCGTTCGTCTTCACCTTGCAATCATTTCACGCCACAACAATGTGCTAACGCACACTCGCGCAACACATAAACCTATATTCTCGCTTGTAAATCCACACTCTCACTACATATGTGATCTATGAGAGCAGAGCGCGGGTTCCAATTTGGAACCCGCCATACAAAATGTTTGCTTGTATGACATGCCCATTCTGTATGTTTATTTTCTTTGCTATAACGTTAAAGTTTTGAAGTAATTTATCAAAAGAAACTTTGTTCTGGACTTTTTAACTTGTACAGGAAGAAAATTACATTAATATTGATTCGGAAAGTTTATTGTTTTCATTATAAAATTATTTTTACGCAGGCAAAATCGAAATTAGTATTTAAATGTTCTCTATTTTAGTGAATCATGACAACAACTATTGTATTTTTACAGTAATTGTCCAGTTATCTTAAGATATTTGATCTTTCAAACATTTCTTTAATACTTGATTGGCAAAGTAATCAGAAAAATAGGCATAAAATTTGCTACCTAAACCAACAGAAAATGGCGTTGGGGTAACACTACCACATTCTGTACTTTGTGGCAACACTGCCACATTCTGTACCACTGACAGCTCGAAAAAAAAGGCGCTACTTAGGATTTACTTTGACCAGTGCTTGGCAAATTGCAGTATTTTCAAATTTAAGCACTCTTGCTATGAGCAAAGGTCTGATTTACAAAATCGTAAAAGGTTTACCGCGCGGCTGTACTAAAAAAATGCTGTCAGTCAGAAAATGTTAATTGTCAATGTATGGCGGTGGATATATTTGTAACTTTATTATCTTTGGTAAGAATGAATAATAGCTCTACGAGTATTCACAATTTTGTGCAAGCGTAGCATTTGCAAAAGGGAATAGTATATATTTACTTTACGCTAGTAAAATACAAAGAGATGCATTTGCCGTTGCAAATATGCAACTCTTAAAACCTATAGGTTATATTTGCTTTGTAAATGCGACACCTAATTGCAAAACTGACAGCTGAAAATGGAAGCAAAGAACGACAAATAAATTTTAAACATGGAAAAGAAAGATAACTTTATATTATATACTAGCTGACCCCGCGAACTTTGTCTCGCACGACATTTGTTGTTTTTTTATATGAAATACGCGAGGTGGCGAATCTATGGCGATGCAAATTGACGAAGAAAACCAACTGAAGGAAGAGGAGGAGCTACTGATTAACGCAATCAAGGCCCACAAATAAACAATGTTGCTGTTAAGTTTCAGTAAAGAAATGGACTGCGCTTGAACCGGATTTAAATTATATGGGCGGTGCCATGCCCTCTTATTCAATGCCTGCCCCTTATTCCATGCCCTCTGTCAAAAGAAAAAATGGTAGGTTTCATTGCTGAGCGACTTATAGTTCAGCAAAATATTTGGGTCACAAAAAATGGTCCACGCCCCTTGGCCAACGCCCATCAAATGTTATCAGTAGAATGACTCATTTATGGGACGACGGGATACAAAATTTCAGTGTTGTAAAACTTACAATTTGGAAGATATTCCATTATTAAGATCTGGCTCGTATGGGTGGTGCCACGCCCCCTCGTCCAATACTTGCCCCATTCCCTCTGTCGAAATATATGAATAAATGGTAGGTTCGTACTAAGTTTCATTGCTGAGCGACTTATAGTTCTGCAAAATATTTGGGTCACAAAAAATGTGCCACGCCCCTTGTCCAACGCCCATAAAATCTTATCATTAGAATGACTCATCTATGGGACGACGGGGTACTAAATTTTAATGTTGTGCTACTTATAATTTCGAAGATATTCTATTTTAAAAATTTTGCTTGTATGGGTGGTGCCACGCCCCGTTGTCCAACACCCGCCTCATTCCGTCTGTCGAGAGATATGATTACATGATAAGTTCATGCTAAGTTTCATTCCTCTGTGACTTGTAGTTCAGCAGAATAATTGGGTCAAAAAAATGTGCCACGCCCCTTAGGGGTATAAAAAATAGTTAGTAGCCGATTCTCAGACCTACTGAATATGCATGTAAAATTTCATAAAAATCCATCAAGCCGTTTCGGAGGAGTACGGTAACAAACACTGTGACACGAGAATTTTATATATAAGACTAGCTGACCCCGCGAACTTTGTCTCGCACGACATTTGTTGTTTTTATAATGAAATACGCGAGGTGGCGAATCTATGGCGATGCAAATTGACGAAGAAAACCAACTGAAGGAAGAGGAGGAGCTACTGATTAACGCAATCAAGGCCCACAAATAAACAATGTTGCTGTTAAGTTTCAGTAAAGAAAAGGACTGCGCTTGAACCGGATTTAAATTATATGGGCGGTGCCATGCCCTCTTATTCAGTGCCTGCCCCTTATTCAATGCCCTCTGTCAAAAGAAAAAATGGTAGGTCCGTACTAAGTTTCATTGCTGAGCGACTCATAGTTCAGCAAAATATTTGGGACACAAAAAATGTGCCACGTCCCTTGGCCAACGCCCATCAAATGTTATCAGTAGAATGACTCATCTATGGGACGACGGGGTACTAAATTTTAATGTTGTGCTACTTATAATTTCGAAGATATTCTATTTTAAAGATTTTGCTTGTATGGGTGGTGCCACGCCCCTCGTCCAATACTTGCCCCATTCCCTCTGTCGAAATATATGAATAAATGGTAGGTTCGTACTAAGTTTCATTGCTGAGCGAATTATAGTTCAGCAAAATATTTGGGTCACAAAAAATATGCCACGCCCCTTGTCCAACGCCCATAAAATCTTATCATTAGAATGACTCATCTATGGGACGACGGGGTACTAAATTTTAATGTTGTGCTACTTATAATTTCGAAGATATTCTATTTTAAAAATTTTGCTTGTATGGGTGGTGCCACGCCCCTCGTCCAATACTTGCCCCATTCCCTCTGTCGAAATATATGAATAAATGGTAGGTTCGTACTAAGTTTCATTGCTGAGCGACTTATAGTTCTGCAAAATATTTGGGTCACAAAAAATGTGCCACGCCCCTTGTCCAACGCCCATAAAATCTTATCATTAGAATGACTCATCTATGGGACGACGGGGTACTAAATTTTAATGTTGTGTTACTTATAATTTCGAAGATATTCTATTTTAAAGATTTTGCTTGTATGGGTGGTGCCACGCCCCGTTGTCCAAAACCCGCCTCATTCCGTCTGTCGAGAGATATGATTACATGATAGGTTCATGCCAAGTTTCATTCCTCTGTGACTTGTAGTTCAGCAGAATAATTGGGTCAAAAAAATGTGCCACGCCCCTTAGGGGTATACAAAATAGTTAGTAGCCGATTCTCAGACCTACTGAATATGCATGTAAAATTTCATAAAAATCGGTCAAGCCGTTTCGGAGGAGTACGGTAACAAACACTGTGACACGAGAATTTTATATATAAGACTAGCTGACCCCGCGAACTTTGTCTCGCACGACATTTGTTGTTTTTATAATGAAATACGCGAGGTGGCGAATCTATGGCGATGCAAATTGACGAAGAAAACCAACTGAAGGAAGAGGAGGAGCTACTGATTAACGCAATCAAGGCCCACAAATAAACAATGTTGCTGTTAAGTTTCAGTAAAGAAAAGGACTGCGCTTGAACCGGATTTAAATTATATGGGCGGTGCCATGCCCTCTTATTCAGTGCCTGCCCCTTATTCAATGCCCTCTGTCAAAAGAAAAAATGGTAGGTCCGTACTAAGTTTCATTGCTGAGCGACTCATAGTTCAGCAAAATATTTGGGACACAAAAAATGTGCCACGTCCCTTGGCCAACGCCCATCAAATGTTATCAGTAGAATGACTCATCTATGGGACGACGGGGTACTAAATTTTAATGTTGTGCTACTTATAATTTCGAAGATATTCTATTTTAAAGATTTTGCTTGTATGGGTGGTGCCACGCCCCTCGTCCAATACTTGCCCCATTCCCTCTGTCGAAATATATGAATAAATGGTAGGTTCGTACTAAGTTTCATTGCTGAGCGACTTATAGTTCAGCAAAATATTTGGGTCACAAAAAATATGCCACGCCCCTTGTCCAACGCCCATAAAATCTTATCATTAGAATGACTCATCTATGGGACGACGGGGTACTAAATTTTAATGTTGTGCTACTTATAATTTCGAAGATATTCTATTTTAAAAATTTTGCTTGTATGGGTGGTGCCACGCCCCTCGTCCAATACTTGCCCCATTCCCTCTGTCGAAATATATGAATAAATGGTAGGTTCGTACTAAGTTTCATTGCTGAGCGACTTATAGTTCAACAAAATATTTGGGTCACAAAAAATGTGCCACGCCCCTTGTCCAACGCCCATAAAATCTTATCATTAGAATGACTCATCTATGGGACGACGGGGTACTAAATTTTAATGTTGTGTTACTTATAATTTCGAAGATATTCTATTTTAAAGATTTTGCTTGTATGGGTGGTGCCACGCCCCGTTGTCCAAAACCCGCCTCATTCCGTCTGTCGAGAGATATGATCACATGATAGGTTCATGCCAAGTTTCATTCCTCTGTGACTTGTAGTTCAGCAGAATAATTGGGTCACAAAAATGTGCCACGCCCCTTAGGGGTATACAAAATAGTTAGTAGCCGATTCTCAGACCTACTGAATATGCATGTAAAATTTCATAAAAATCGGTCAAGCCGTTTCGGAGGAGTACGGTAACAAACACTGTGACACGAGAATTTTATATATAAGATATTAAACGAATTAATTGTGTTCAACCACAGAATAAACAGTATACAGAAGGCGCATCTGAAATAATTTTCCGATTTCATTTCAGACGCGGGCGGGAAGCAACAAAGGTGAGAAAAATGTAAAGGGAACCGAGAGAGTAAGCGCGAATTGATGTGCACGCATAGATTCGATGGTTTTGGGCTGTATTCTCATTTCGACAACAACATGCTATGTTGTTGCTTTCCGCAGCAAGCCAGCTTGGCTTTACTCGTGCACATTGAAATGGTGGTTGATTTGGCAAAGCGATCGCCAAAGCAAATTCAATAGGTAGTTGCAGCACCAGAACTGACTTTTTTCTTTGATAATTAGCACAACATTGTAGCAATAAATTTCCACTTATTATCACTTTCTTAATGCGTCTTGGTTGTTTCAATATTTAACACATATATTTATTTTCATTGTAGCCATTTGTATTTATTACAACTTCTATTTTACAAGCACACCAAAAGAACTTATAAAATCCATTGAATTTTTTTTCCCGTACTGCTACGATCGCTCAATCAATTTTTCTATGCAAACTTTGTCTGTCCACTTATTGTTCTTGTTTGTAAAAAAGCAAGCGGGTAGCAAGCACGAGCCACCACCAACATGCAAGCGGCACATCGTTTTGTTGCCCACCAACAACAACCACAGTGTGTGGTGCGTCACTGTTTCATACACCACTCTCACAACTTCTCAGCTTACGCTCTCGCGCTCTGTGCGTTCTCATCCCTTTTACTGCTTCCCCCGCATCTACAAACGGGTCCTACCGCTGAAACCCGCAAAGAAAATTTTCTTTACACCAGATGCGCATTCTGTATATTGTTTGTTCTGTGGTTCAACTTAATAAAAAGTTAAGGAGTACCAAAATAAGATACGAGATCATCTCCAAGGAGATCCCGAAACATAGGTAGGGAAATGCAGCTACTTAGCAAAAACTCTGAGAGTGCTTCTGATGTAGCTGGCTGCATTCACAATAGCTGTGACTATCGTCTTTTGCAAAAAGTACTGCAAACTAAAAAGAAAAAGACCGCTCGAAGTTTATGGTGAAAGTTTGCTATTGCACTGGTTTCTGATCTTAAATACACAAGATTGAGAATATGACTGATGTGAACGGATTTCTTGATCGACCTCCACACTGAACTTGCTGCTATTGGGATGTTCTGAACTAAAGTTTAAACGCGCCAATTCAAGATGCTTAAAATATATAAAGTGTAGTAAAAAGAAAACCATTATTTTTCCAACAGTAAGCTTTAGTAATCTGTATTTCTCGTTGTCGTAACTAATTGACTTTTTAATACTAGTTACTAGCCGCTTCAGAAATGGGTAGACTTCATTGCGATTCAGCAATCACAAAACTGATTTGGTGGGATTGACAAGGAATCACCTAAAGTTCCGCTACGGCCAAACTCTAAAAGTAATCGCCCAGAATCGGTCAACTTTGGCGGGGATACTACGGTTTCCGTGGCGCCCCATTTGATGATGTTTTTAGATAGATTGACCGAAAATAAATCGAAAATGAGGAATAAAATTTTTCGATATCTCGCTTCGTTTTCGAGATATCGAGGTTCAAAGTTTTTATATTGCCATATTGTGCACACCTGACTGTTGCCTGATGTGGTGGTGACTTCCATGAGGGTTATCTTTGTAGCGCCCGGCCAAAGGCCGGCCACCCGGGAAAAACTTATTGCCAAGAAAACTATGGCTTTCGGGAAAACTGTATGCATCTCTGGGATTGCGAAAAAAGCGCGAATTTCAAACTTTGAGCGAAATTTTAAACTTTGAACCTCGATATCTCGAAAATGAAGCGAGATATCGAAAAATTGTATTCCTCATTTTCGACCTATTTTTGGTCGATCTATCTAAAGACACCCTCAAATGGCGGCGCCACGGAAACCGTAGTCGTGCCACTTTGGCTAATACCAGGAATTGGACAGACCCAGACCCACACATCGATAGTAACTCGTCAGAAGCTCCGGGAGCTTGCCTAGGAGAGAGAAGCTTGTGAAATTCTAGTCTCAATTGTTTCCCAATAGGGACAAAGGTTTCTGAGAAGGGCAAATTGACATACCTTCAAAATGGCAACAAGTTATCAAACAAAATAGTTTATATTTGGCCTAAATTGGATAATTCTTACTATGCTAAATTAAGTCTTATATTTCATGCAAAAAAAAAATATTTTTCTACTCCACTTTAGACGATACAAGACTAAAACTTACTTGTGAGATTTTTCATTTTTATCCGATAGTATAGAAAAGTTGTAGATGGAACTTTGCTTGGGTACTAAACTCAGACCGGCACCATCAGGCACATTATAGTGTTGCAGTGTATTGAACTTCTTCCATTCATTTTCAGTTTTCGATGTTGTGTCCTCATCGTACAAAATTACACGACCACTGGCGCCCGTACGCCACTCTAACAACCAGAGTAAAACATGTTTAAATACATGTACATATAGTAAACTTAATATAAGTACTAACCCAAGTCCATATCGTCCTTTCGCGGTCGCTGGCTCCAAGGTATATTACGATAAATTGTGTCTAAACATTTTTCTTTAACTTGTCCAATCGTGTCACAATCCAGCACTTTTACTGCCACGTTTTCCGTGTGCGTTGGCATCATGTCCATACTATTGAAGAAGATTGGTTGCTGTATTATGCTGGCGTAAACAGTCATCGGTCTAAAGTCAATGAGCTGTCGAATGAGTTTCTCTTCGCTCAACGAGTAGCGTGCTTCGTGTGTGCATGCATCAACCGGACCCTTGTCCACCTGACCTTTTACGGCACGGAAAAGCATGTACAATGGTTCACCAGCGCACTCTTTTAAAAATTTATAGAGCAAAAACGTAAACCACGCACTGAGCATTTTCTCAGCTACACTCTCTGTGCGGCGCAGCAACAATTTCGGATGGCTTTTGCCTTCAATACACTTTTCGATTAGATCTCCTAACAAAGTTTTCAGTATGTCCGTGCAGTATTCAAGTTTTGATTGCAGCGTGACCATGATCAGCGACGCCACATTCACACGCTCGCGCATCGAGAAGTAGCGATTCGACTCTAAAGTGCGTATAAATAGCAGCAAAAATGTCTTATTCATAATTAATTGTCCAAACAGGCGTAAACCCTTTTCTTTGCGTAAAAGTTCTGGACGTTCCCACTGTAATACGATGTGATCCTCATGATTGGGAAATAATATTTTCATTGCGTATGTACGATAGTCCAGGAAGGGTATGCCACCCGACGTCAGATCGCCAGTCAAGTCTGTCATTTCGGTTTGCAACTCGGCGAAGGCTTCTTTGCATTCGGCCGCCACACGCAATTCTAAAATGTCCATTTGCTCCTGCATGTTGCGCAACACTCGGTTAGACTCGGAAGTTTTTTTCTTGTAGGCCACCAAAAGTCCAACAAACACCAACAGCAGCACCACAATGCCAACAATTACGCCGAACAGTGCATTGGTGCCCAAATCGTGCATCAGATTTGGGGAGGCATAGCTCAGTACGCCGATCCGATACTCCAGCGATTGTCCAATGCGAACGATCACCTCTGGTCCAGACTCACTGCCTACATCGGTCGCTGACTCTGGTGGCGGTCGACAAGTGAGCTGCTGCCGCGATAACGATGTGATATTGCAAATACCTTTACCGATACGTACCACCACATCAGACTCCTTGCAGGCACGATCCAAGTTACGACCATTAATGGTTAAATATTCACTTTTATAATACTTAACGCGTTCCTCAAAATTGAAGTACACTGGATTCGGATACAACTCAAAAAAGTTCTTATGCCTGCTAGATAGATTTTGCACTTGCAGGACATTGTCCATAAGAAAGCCGTATTCAAGCATTTCTGGATTCTCGGCATCCAGCCTGTCGCTATCTGCATCAATAATAGGCGAATAGCAAATCATCTCGGACGCTGTTTTCACCATGCACTGACTGAAGAACATTTTATCGTTGAAATATACATACATACTCGGGCTTTGTATATAGTTGAATTGTGTGCCAGTCACATAAATTACAATGCCGCCAGCCGGTATCCCCTTTGGAATCTTTATCTGTCCGCTAGGACCCGACGACACCTGATCAATGGTGGGATCCAGCACATACTTGAAATTGTAATCGTTAAACTCGCGCGGTCCGTTGTCAAATAACATTTTCAAGCGCCCTTCAATGATGCCCGGCGAAGGGGCTGTTCGACAAATAGCCTGCGTTACATCCACATTTAGTATGTCGCATGGCAAATGTTCATTAATAAACGACTGTATGCGTGAGCCGGCATTCAGATATTTGCCAATTATTCGAACCTGTGTACCGCCCGAAACAGGGCCGTATTGTGGAGAAAAGCTTGTAATTTTAGGATCAACAAATTCGTAATCCTCTTTAGATTCGCCACGATAGTCGCCGATTTGCACCACTATGCGACCGCTGCGGTACAACTGCACGCCCGGACTATCGACGGTGCACACAATTTGTTTCGTATCGATGTAGTACTGCGGAAATGGCATACAACTTATGCCAGCTATGCGGACGCCCGAATATATGTCAGTGAAATTTTTGCCTAAATTAATACCACGAATAGTTATGTTAGTGCCACCCTCCCAGGGACCCGTTTTCGGCGAGAATGAGTGAATTTCTGGGTTCGGACATGTTTCCATACGATTCAGCCAATCAGTTTTGCCTTCATTGTTCTTATTGCACTGTTCCTCTACCTCGCAGGTGTTGGTGGATGAGCACCAGCCGCAACTGTATTTCTCAGCCAAGGCCAAACACATGCCACAGCTGTCCGCCATGTCACGGCAGCGGTATATTACAACTAGAAAGAAAACCAATAAAATTACACAACAGTGAAACTATCAATTTGTTCAAAGCAACTAATTTATCTTTTGCGTTTCCGGGTTGGTATTTGCACACTTCTGATTGCATAATTGCCCTAATAAACGAAACAGGTTTCTAAGTTTACGGTTAGGTTCTTAGTTTAGGTTCTATGTCTCGGGTAACCAGTTCTACAGCTTTCGGGTATGGCAGGTCGTGTTAGCTGACACGTCAAACTAAGGTACGTCTCAGGTAACTGGCCCATTAGGGCGACGTTATGCTGACGATCACGACAATGGCTACTGGTAGAATTGTTTTTGTTTCAATGTAAAAAAGGAAAAGCGAGAGAGCGACTATCCGGTCACCGGATAGTACGGCTTTTGATGCCAAATCAAGCAATCAAATCTCTGTTGCGTCGTGAGATTATTTACAATAGTTGTTTTTGTTTTGGAAATGTTTTCGCTTTTTATAAAAATGTATATGAAATTAACAAGAAAATGGTGGGTACCAGCCCTCATCACTAATGTGTTTATATTTGTGTTTTCGGTGAAAAAAAAGAAAGAAAAAGGGACATTTAAGTGGTACACAAATATTGTGGTGCTTTCAAACATATATAATATTAATTTCATTTATAAATTGTTGGTTTAGTAAGGTAGAAATTTCGGCCCAATCAAATACTGAGGCCCTGATAATTTTCCAGGAGAACGAATGCCTTTGAAAATGTGTGCTACTCAGACAGCTACAAGCGCGAAAAATACTAACTTTTTTATTGACAAAACGAGAACGCAAAAAGAGACGTGAATGACGGTTATTTGACTGTCAGCATAACATCGCCCTTACACTACCTAGAAAGTGATCGGTAATTTGGTATTTTTTTACAAGATCATGAAGATGTAAGAAAAAATTGGGAATGATTTTATAAATACATAACTGAAATCAGAAAAATCATCAAATAAGCTTACCGTGTATATCATGTGGATTATCCAGCGGTTTCGATCCACCCCAAATAACAGCAAAAGTTGCAGTGAGATTCGGCGAGCGCGACGTGTATTGGAACTCCATATTATCACAGTAAATTGTATCGCCCAGTAGTTGCGCATTGAGACTGGTTACACGACCCTCGATATTAAACTGGCACACAAATCGCGTTTGCACTATGAACTGACCGATTATGTGCACCTTCACTTTGATCGATTTGCTGGTACCCGCGGCCACTAGCATTTCACTGCCCTCACCAGTTGCATTGATGGTTGGGCAAAATCCCGGCCCCGAACGATAACTTGGACCGATTCGACTAACACCTGTCACTAGAATATCGTTGCGGCAATTCTCAGCAGTGTCATGCGTGCACCGATGCGCCTCGACACACCAATCGCAGGGAAATTCCGAAGATACGCAACGCGTGCAAGACGAGTGCGTGCTGCAGTCGAAGAATGTAAAATCGGTGGAAACAAGATCAGGTCCGTTCTTAGTACGCACCGATAGCTTGGCAGTGAAATGGTGTTTTCCTTGTTCAATCTGGGGCAGCATGTCAGTGCGAGGCGTGGTGCAGTTCACGCCATTGCGTTTTTTGGTTGCATTTGTGAATAGCGCTTTCTCTTCGGTGGTAAAGGCGCACACTAAATTTTCCTTAAGCTGCGGCAAATGATCGATGATCAGTTCTAATGTCCGCGCTGTCGTACGCTGCAATTGGTGTGGCATTACGCTTGTAATTGTAGTGCATTTACCAGTTTTGTAGCTAACCCAATAGAGCGGATCATTGGCGTCATCTTGACAATTTGAACGAGGACTGCACTTATTTTCCAGCGAACACCAGCCACAGTATGGATCCCGTGCACCCAAGCATTCACCACAAGTACGGTAAACGGAGCAGTCATATACCTTCACCTTAGCAACTTGATAGCGTGACATTACATAGATGTACAGATTTTGATTATCAAAATGCATGTCGGGATTAATCGGCGAGTCCGGATTGACTGGTATATTGGCATATTCGTTGGCAGAATTGGCAGATTCGACAACCACTTTTTTTAGATAACCGTTAGTGGTACCGATGAAGACAACCGTATACCCGCTGGTGCTGGTGGCAGCGACAGCGGTCAGGCGATTATTAAACATGGCAACGGGCACGGCGGTGATAGGTTGTTCGCCTCCCAACGGCGAATTAACATCCAAGCCACAGAAGTCTTCACCAATAGTTTGCAGTTTCTACATATAATAAAATATAATGTCAGATTAAGCCATCGAATTACCCAGCACCAAACTTATTTCATACTTCTATTATCTGCCCTTTTCAATCACAAAAATTAGACATGTAAAATGTTTGAAATCTGCATCGTGAAGTGCAAATAATTCTTTGACGCCAATTACTATATGTATACCTACTAGGCATCGCAATCCCGGGATCCCGGGACCCGGGGATCCCGGACTTTTTCCAGTCCCGAAAATCCCGGGATTCAAATCCTTTAATCCCGGGATTTTCGGGATTGCAAAAGATGCTTCAAAGTTCAAATGAAATAAATTTAAAAGCACAAAAACCCAATTCCTTATCTGAGGGAGGAGGGAGGGGATAGAGGGCGTCTTTTGCAGAAGGCTTATAATTATGTACTAAGCAGCCGCCGTGGCTCAGTTGGTTAGTGCGTTGGACAACGAGTCAAAGGCAGCAACCGCAGGTTCAAATACTGCCTGTAATAACACCTAAAAAAAATAACGGGAAACTCGTTTTCTCTTTCGGTGGCTGTCCTCTCAGCTGGATATGGCAAACATCTGAGAGTAAAAATTGCCTATGAAAAAGCTCCCAACCTGCCGTTCGGAACCGGCATAAAACTGTAGGTCCCTTCGACCCGCGTACAAAATTCACACGCACAACACGGGTGGTTGCGGGAAGCTAGGCCTTAGTCTCGCGTAAGCGGGCTGTCGTGCCAGCCAATTATTATTAAATTATTCAACCAACAAGTGTTGAATCTGAAAGATGTTTCTCTTCAGTAGGGTTTATTTGCAATAAATTTGGCTCTAGATTAGAAGACAAAACACTTAATGCCTTAGTATTTTTAAGATCTCAGTTTTTCGTTAATTAAAGCGCTTAACATTTTTATCGAAATAATCGAAGTAAAACTAAAAGTACAAACAAATTAACTATTTTATTTTTTATCAAATATGCATATACATGCACTCTATGATACATCTGTTGCAAAGCAATAAGCTATGTTTAAGTGTCATTTTTGGATAAAACAAAATGTTATCAAACTGAAGTTAAATGTGAAATGACAAATTTTTAAGTTAAACAAAATGTGATTAAATTCAAGATAAAAAATCTTAAAACTACCACAAATGTGATTAAAAACTGTGTCCATTTTTATAGTAAATATATTATAAACAAGTATTTATGCAATTTGGGAAAATTGTTTTATTAAAAAAATTTGTTATATGAATCCCGGGATTAAATCCCGGGATTTGACTTTTCAATCCCGAAAATCCCGGGATCGCAAAATGGCAAAAAATTGCGATCCCTAATACATACACATGATGAAAAAACGCAATTCATTCAGAAATTGTATTTTGGCAAAAGCAGAAACACATTAGCAATTTTACCACTAACTCTTAACACAAATAATAACTATAAGTTTCGACCTCAGAATGTTGATGGAAAAATGCGTCTAACCAAAGAATATGAAGTGTATAGAAGCACAGAACAAACAATATACAGAATGCGCATCTGGTGTAAAGAAAATTTTCTTTGCGGGTTTCAGCGGTAGGACCCGTTTGTAGATGCGGGGGAAGCAGTAAAAGGGATGAGAACGCACAGAGCGCGAGAGCGTAAGCTGAGAAGCGGTGTATGAAACAGAACGGTGTATGAAACAGTGACGCACCACACACTGTGGTTGTTGTTGTTGGGCAACAAAGCGATGTGCCGCTTGCATGTTGGCTCGTGCTTGCTTTCCGCTTGCTTTTTTTACAAACAAGAACAAGAAGTGGACAGACAAAGTTTGCATAGAAAAATTGATTGAGCGATCGCCAAGGCGCATAAATAAGGTGGTAGCACTACGGAAAAAAGCAAAATTCAATGAATTTTATAAGTTCTTTTGGTCTGCTTGTAAAATAGAAGTTGTAATAACTACAAATGGCTACAATGAAAATAAATATATGTGTAATATTGAAACAACCAAGACGCATTAAGAAAGTGATAATAAGTGGAAATTTATTGCTACAATGTTGTGCTAATTATCAAAGAAAAAAGTCAGTTCTGGTGCTGCAACTACCTATTGAATTTGCTTTGGCGATCGCTTTGCCAAATCAACCACCATTTCAATGTGCACGAGTAAAGCCAAGCTGTAGCAGAAGGGTTCACTCCAGCCTAGGCTCGTGCTCGGTGAGGAGGTTAACCGCAAGGGGCACACCTCAGGGGGGCGTCCTTTCGCCTCTGCTGTGGCTGCTTGTGATAAACAACATCCTCGAGATCTTCGAATCCAGGAGGCTGCGAGTAGTAGCATATGCGGACGATGTCACTATCCTGATCCCTGGAAAATTTCTTTCCACCATCAGTGATCTCATGGAGTCTGCCTTAGAAGAACTCTCTAGGTGGGCAGAGCATAACGGTCTAGGAGTTAACCCCTCAAAGACGGTTATGGTACTGTTCACCCGGAGATACAAAATACCGGAGTTTAGGCTGCCGAAACTCAGCGGCATCACTATCACCCTCTCACCCGAGGTGAAATACCTTGGCACCACACTCGACTCCAAGCTTTCTTGGAGACGCAACGTGGAAGAGCGGGTGAAGAAGAGCCTGAATGCCTTCTACGTCTGTCAGAAGGCCTTCGGGAAAAAGTGGGGATTGCGGCCGAGCATTGTCCACTGGGTGTATACAGCGATCATTCGGCCGATCTTATGTTACGGAGCCATTGTCTGGTGGCCGGCTACGGACACCAGGTCCTTGGCGACGCAACTGATGAAGGTGCAGAGATTGGCGGCTATGGGAATAGCAGGAACCGTCAAAAGCACCCCCCAGGCAGGCCTAGAGATGATTCTACATCTCCACCCAATAGAGCAGTTCATTAAGTGCTGTGCCGCTAAAGGCGCTCTCAGGCTGAGAGAGGCCAACTTGTGGAAAGAGCACGCTTATGGACACTCTGGGATCCTATGGTCATTTACGAGGCCATGTACGGAACATCAATTAGATTCCTGTACGGACTATCTGATTCCATACCTGGATTTTGAGTCGCGCGAACTTACCTCCTTTCCCTCAAGGGAAGAATGGGGACTTACAACTGTGACAAGAGACGCCTCCATTACCATCTTCACAGATGGTTCCAAGATGGAGGAAGGTACAGGAGCTGGTCTCCACTCAGATGTACTAGGGGCTCAACGGTCTTTCAGACTCCCGGACCTCTGTAGCATCTTTCAGGCGGAGATTTATGCAATCTGGAAAGCTGCTGAATTAATCCGCGACAGCGGATTATCACCCACGGATAACACAATCTGTGTGGATAGTCAGGCAGCCCTTAAAGCGCTGGAATCAGCGACTGTGAAATCAAAGGTAGTGCAGAGTTGTCGCACTGCACTTCGCGGCATCGGACATCATCGAGTCACTCTCTGCTGGGTTCCGGGCCACTCTGGAGTGGCAGGAAACGAGGCACCGGATGAGATGGCAAGAAAGGGGGTCGCCCTGCCTCTCACCGAAGTGGATAACTCTGTGCTCCCTCCGATATCTGCCCTGTATTTGCGTATTGACAGGTTGAGCAAAACTTACATCGAGTCCTCATGGCGGAGCAGAACTGATTGCAGTACCTGCCGGGCAATATGGTCTTCCCTTTCCGTGAGGAAAACACGATTTGTACTGTCCCTGAGTCGAACCTCTATTAGGCAGTTTGTTGGAGTCATTACTGGACACTGCGCCATTGGATCTATGCTGGTCAAATGGTACCTCTCGTCCAGTGATGTCTGCAGAAGCTGTGGAGATGAGGAAGAAGTGGAAACGATCCAACACTACCTGTGCCACTGCCCGGCTCTGCAGGAACGCCGACTCCGTACCTTGGGGTCAAGGTTCCTGGTAGACTTGGCCTGCGCAGCAGTAGTTGAAATATCGGATCTACTCTCCTTCATCAAGAGGTCGAATTGGTTTGCCCCGAACTGAGAGCCACTGGTTAGCTCCGGAATCTTCCATGAAGGGATTCACAATGGGCCATTTTGGCCTCCGAGTGGAAGTGCTGCCCTTGGGACGCACACACCCTTCCCTACCTAACCTAACCTAAAGCCAAGCTGGCTTGCTGCGGAAAGCAACAACATTGCATGTTGTTGTCGAAATGAGAATACAGCCCAAAACCATCGAATCTATGCGTGCACATCAATTCGCGCTTACTCTCTCGGTTCCCTTTAAATTTTTCTCACCTTTGTTACTTCCCGCACGCGTCTGAAATGAAATCGGAAAATTATTTCAGATGCGCCTTCTGTATACTGTTTATTCTGTGATAGAAGGCGCATCTGAGCTCAAAAATTCAAATTTTTGTTTGCGAGCTTCAGAGAGCGGGGGAAGCCACAAAAGGGAAAGAGTGGTGCCAGCAGGAGAGCAAGCGCTTCAGTTTACGCTCATTGACTGTGCGAACTGAAGCACGCGCGGTGCTTGTTTTGGTCACTCAATAATTTTTTGTGCACATTTCTCACAGCAACACCAGCCAGCGCAATGACCGTTGTTTCAACGACGCCATTGCTTTTTGTTGTTGTAGTTTTTGTGTGTATGCTTGTTTGTGTTGACGATTGGTTTTGCTACACAGCTCGAGAAAAATGTAAACAGGGTTGGCTTTCCGTAATTCGATATCGAGCAAATACGTGTATCGAACTATCGTTGTTGCTTTCCGTAACACAAAAAGTCATCGGGTCGTATCGAACGTTCGATACAAACTGCTCGATACCAACTTTGCTCTCGTTTTGCTCATTTGCGCCGTTGTCAACCATAACAAATTGTAAGTATGAAATTTGAAATTTTTTGGAATATAATAAATGTTTTTATTTTTTTTAGGAGTCAACAAACGAACGCTGGACAAATAAAGATGTTAATTGAATTCATGAAGCAACATGCCGAGCTCGTAAAAATAGTTTGCAGAATTGGAACAACGGCCGCGACAAAAAAAAGTTATGGTTGAGATTGACAGAGTGTTTGAACAGCAATGTGCCTCCAATGAAGACAACGAAAGGATGGCAGAAATTAAGTAAAAACACTTTCTTTGAAATGTACAAAACTTTGCATGTAACTCGTAATATTTTTAAGTATGGACTGACTACAAATATAACGCCAAACGAAAATTGACCACCCGAATGAAGATCCTGACGAAAACGGGTGATGAACCATATGACGCCGTGCAGTTAAGCAATTTGGAAGAGCGGGTAATAGCTGCAGCAAAAAGACATGTCCAAACAACGGGAATTCCGGGCGTGGCGTCATATGGTGCTGAAGTAGATATGCCATGCTCTTCTGCTGCTGCCTCTTGTGGCCCGCAGCGCGATGTAGCTGAATGTTCTTATGAAGGATTATGTGAAGATGTTTTCTCCAGCGATAAGGAAATTGCAGCAGCCATTGAGCCGCTGCATCTCTTAATCTTCGTCTATTGATTGGAGTTTCACGACGAAACTCCTTTAAAAACAATAATTACCGCCAATTGTACATTTTTATTCCCGAAAATTTTGAAATTTGTTTATTTTTACGTTTTGTTTACTTCCCGCATAACCTACCCGTTAACTCAATAAATTTACAAAAAAAAATTTTACAAAATATGTGCAATCCAAGAACTCCTGAAGGTTTATCTAACCAAAAAAAATTATTCGAAAATGTCCAACAACAAAAAAGTTACACCCAAAAAACATGATAATTAGAGGTATTTTTGAAGCAAAACCGCTCACAATTGGCTTACCTCAGAATCGCAATATTTTCCAAATAGTCATTAAACACTCTGAATTTTATTTTTAGGTGGTGACTGAAACGTGATTTTTATTTTGTATGGAGTGCGACCCATCTTACTGTCTATAGGTATTATGGTTGGCGAACGTTCTCATTCGCCGTATGAAATAAATTGTCGCAGAGAGAGCTGTCATTTCTTACTTCAAATTTCAAAATAAAAATATTTTTTTGCTTTTTTCATATGAATGTATGGCGCACGTTTGCCCTCAACACTCGTTGATCGATGAAGCACGAAACGCCAATGAACCTTAAGCATGACTTAAGCGTTTGCAAATTGTTCCATGCGGTTTCGTGTGTACTTAAACGATTTAACAAACTAAATAGCATTGTAAATGAACAGCGTTCCTAACTGTAAATCCAACAAATAAGTTATGTAAAAAGTTTTGCCATCAAACGCCAACGAACCATACATGTACATATGTATGTATGTAGATTTATTTTTCAGAGATGACAGTGCCCTAAAATTTTTTAAGGATGCGGCGGTGCATCAGGAATAGTTCCAATCCACTTGAACTGCCGAACCAGATGTGAGCTTCACCTTTTGGTTGTGAAAGAATTTGATGGGTGATAAGCATCCAAATTTATTTACATATTTATTTAAAGATTCATCTCAAATTTTGGCTTTGCAGAAAAGTTTTTGTGTTTGTATTGGATAAAATATAACACAAATAAGCAGCATTGAAATTGTCCTGCGTTTTACGATTTTTTGCTGATGGCAGTTAGCAAAAAAGTGTTGGTAATGACTTTGAGCTAGGCTTTGCAAAGACAACGGTATCGATTGTGCTAAAGGAAATCTTAAGAGAATCTTCAATTTGCCTTGAAAGGATTAAGTCATGATGTTTATTTTGCACTGAATGCCTGGTGTTCTTGGATGCGTTGATGGAACGCATATTGGTATTGTTCCTCCGAATCACTTGAAGCACAATGCTTGAACCAAAAGGGTCTTCAGTAGAAGTAAGGGGCATCTCCTCTGTAATTTACATTACTTCAATGATGAAGGTCTGCGACCACAATATGGTGATAAGATGACATATCTCATGAAACCATTCCGTAATGCAGAGAGTCAGTCCATAACAAAAACATGCCTAGAAATATTGTAGAAACAAAAATCGGTGTGCTAAAGTGCCGTTTCTGATATCTTTTAGGCGGGAGAAAGTTACACTATTTCCCACAAAAGGCAACACAAATAACACTGAGCAACAGCCAAAATTTTTCCGAGTTCTAGTAACCCTTTTCTAAAGGATTTTTGGACGCTGATCACAACTGCGTACTTAGTTTTTTGATTGTTTGAGTGGTTTGTAAGTTATTGGTGGTTTTTGCTAGGAGGTGTTTTCCAGGTTTTTTCTTCTTTGAATTTTTATTGCATTTGTAATATGTTGAAAAACACGATAATTTTTTTATGACACAATAACGAATCCTCAAGCTATAATTCTGACCATAGTCGATTTCGATTGGTCAAGCGTTAACATGGCTATGGCCCTTCAAAGTTCAATTTTCGCGAATTTTTCATAAAAATTCATTTAAAATCGGTGTTGCAATTTTCAATTAGGAGTTAGTGTGCAATGTATAGTGTAAGGTTGTAACTTAAACTTATAGAACAGATTTTTTTTATTGTATGTGTCATTCTCAACCTATGCTCATTAGAGTGTAAATGCGACTTCATCTTCGGAACACGTGTTTGTATTGAAATCCCCTAATGCTTTTCGCGTCATTGACGAAAGTAGCTAAAGTATTTTCGCAAGCGTCAATATTTGTCTTTTCAAGGGCATTAACAAAATTTGAATTGGTTCATTACTGTAGGAGCTATTCTAAAAAGAGTTGCATCACACAAGCAAAAATTTCAACCACACACACTTAGCAAACTACTTGCTGTTTTTCCATATTTCACTGCGACATATTTTTAGGGCGCAAAAAAAATCAAAATCAAAGCTGAAAATTTTATGAATCAAGGGCATTTGATGAATGTGAGCATTTTCATACCGCTGCCTAAAAGTGTGCTCCGATATTATAGCTCAAAAGTAAATCCTTGCTTTTGTTGCTGAATTTATCAATGGAGAACTTACATATTTGTACACATACTCTATTACAAACATCGTATTTCAAAAATTTCTTTTTTGATTGAAAGCCCCAACATTCTTCTTTCACTATATGACAATATATATTTTTTTTAAGAAAAATTCTTTTGTGTATTCGCAATCTTGCAAAGTAACTGAAAATTTGACTTTGCAAATGAATAACTCTTGCAAATTTGAACCGATTTTAATGTTTTAAATTTGAAATACATAGTTAGAGTATTGTTAATCTATGTTAAAAAAATTGCATTTTAGACTTCAGGTTTGTAGGAGCTGCGTACGTATAATGGTCAAAAAACATGGAAAACGCCCTCCGAGAAAAACCATCAATATTTCTTAAGCCGCTCAAACAATCAAAAAACTAAGTACGCAGTTGTGATCAGCGTCCAAAAATCCTTTAGAAAAGTATGGTTTGATTTAAAAAAAAAAAAATAATGTCGATTTTGTTGCTCTGTGTAATCAACACATGTTGTGCTTTGCATAATATTTGCATGCACTTCTGAATGGATAATCCCGATGAAGTAGAAAGATAGGTAGACCCACTGATTAGTGATAAAATATTGGAAATTCATGCGAATTCATACGAAGTTCATTCACGTGAGCTCCATTTCTATTTGTTTCGAATTTTGTCGAATGAAATGTTGATTCGACCGAATTTGACGTTTGTGGCGAACGAAACTCAAGCGATTCGCTTACGATATGAATTTTTTTCTCTTTCGATTGATTTTGACAGTTCAGGCGAATCGAATTCGGCGACTCGCAAAGCATAATACGAAATGCAGCGACTCGCTTAAATTTTCAGGCGACTCGCGAACGGTAATAGGGCTGTAACTGTCTCAGCATTATCAGGAAATCTGAAGGAGCAAATAGGTAGCAAAAGTCTGTAACCGATTGATAACACAACACAACAAAAATACACTTTGTTTCTGTTGCATGGAGTTTTTCTATTGTTTCTTACTAATTTGGGGGCGCTGATTTCGAATCTATCCTCAGAGTTACTTATCTCTCTCAGCTCTACTTATTGAGATATAGGTACCGTGTCATTTTTTCAGTTTTTCCTCTACTTGTTCCATATTTTTGATCGTAATTTCGAAACCAAAAACCCGATTGGCATGATTTTCACCTTATCGCATTAAGGGGAGGTTCTTTCAAATGTTTTTGAAAAAATCGTGTTTTTTTTCACATAAAATGAAAGCTGTATGTCCGTAGAATATGTGTACGAAAGGATTTTTCGATACGATCGCCTTGTCCGCACACGAGTTTGTTTCTTCTACAGTGTTTTCCCCAGTTTTTGCCCGGAGCTGCTATCTTTCAACACGTTTTTCTCGAAACCACGTTTTCCATCTGAATTTCAAGGATATCTCTTGATCTATTGTTCTAATTTCCTTAATCTAAAGCCTTTTCCTTTCCTTGGAAAGGTGATCATTTTCTGTATGGCTTATACCTAAAACGAGCATAAGTTACTATTAAATTGTTATTTATAATTAAGGTTTAATAACAAAAAAGTGGCAAAAAAAATATTTTTTTTTCGAGCGGTCACATTTCAGTCAATTTTTGGTCAAAAATCATTATAGTTAGGTATAAGCCTTAGAAAATTTCATCTACTTTCATTTTAAAACAAACCTTTTTCATTTCAGATTACTACAAGAGGCTGTAGGCTTGAAATTCGGAGACTAGATTTTTCAGGCAGTGATCGACGAAAGCCGCCATTGTTCAGCCGCCATTTTGAATTTTGTTACAAAGAATATATCATATTATTGTATAATAAAATACCCATTCAACCGTCAAAACCGGATGTTTCTATGTTTTTTCATCATGCCACAAATCATTTCCAAACTTAGGCCTTTTTTTGGCCAAATTTGAAAGAACCTCCCCTTAACAACACCACACGGCTTTTCCGATGCAACTTATGTTTATAAGTTTTGCCGCGGTAATCGGACCTCAAAGTCGGAAAATATGTAATTTTAAGGCGTTTTCTTTGATGGTCAAAAACATGCAAATTTTTTGTTAATCAATTAACGAGTTAGGTTTATAATGAAAGTCGACACATCAAGCAATACAACACAGCCAAATTATTTGGCGGCATACACATTAGTATCGAACTAATAGCAAAAATGTACCATAATCAACTTCATACTTTTTCCTTAAAAAATTAGGGGCCTAAAAATATGCAAAGTTTTTAATTTTTTTTTGTTTCGAGCAATTCAAAATCTTTTTGTTTTTCGCTTGTGTTCCAGACTATAAATGGAACATATAAAAGAGCATATTTTGAGGCTCCTAATTTTTTAAGGAAAAAGTATGAAGTTTAATATGGTACATTTTTGTTATTATTTCGATGCGAATGTGTATTCCGCCAAATAATTTGGCTGTGTTGTATTGCTTGATGTTTTTTTCTTAAGATATTCATATACTTCCAAGTTCAAATACTGCCTGTAATAACACCTAAAAAAAATAACGGGAAAACTTGTTTTCTCTTTCGGTGGCTGTCCTCTCAGCTGGAAATGGCAAACCTCTGAGAGTAAAAATTGCTTATGAAAGAGCTCCCAACCTGCCGTTCGGAACCGGCATAAAAAACACTGTAGGTCCCTTCCACCCGCGTACAAATTCACACGCACAACACGGGTGGTTGCGGGAAGTTAGGCCTTAGTCTCGCGTAAGCGGGCTGTCGTGCCAGTCAATTATTATTATTATTATTCATATACTTCGTACCTTGATTTATGAAACGACTGTACAATTTTCGCCATCAGAAAAAACGCCTTAAAATTCAATATTTTCCTACTTTGAAACCTTATTACAACGCCAATTTAGAACACATAAAATTGCTGATTAATGTCAGCAAAGATGGCGTGAACTGTTGTCAGTGCAACGATATATAAAACATGTCGATAGGATTATTGGTTCAGAAATTACAGTCGAAAACGAAAAAAAATCCGTAGAAAATTCGAAAAAGTGACACGCCCATTTTTTGCAAAAACTAGAGCTGTCACATAAAAACGGAGTTTGGTTTTGAAATCAGCGTGGAAAAACGATTCAGATTCATGTAAAAAACACCATGCAGCAGACATGGTGTTGTGCAGTGTACTTTTTATGGAAAATGTTTCACTTAGCGCAGTGAAAAGGTCATCATTTCTTAGTTTTTGGAAACATACAATTATTATCCATGTTAATTTTTACTCGATTGTCGAAGTTTGTATCCACAAAATAATTTGTTGTAATAATTGTTGTAATTACTGCTGAAATAAAATAATAAAAAATACAGTTATGTCTGTCTCAGAATGTAGTAGGATTTGATTCATAGAATCCTGTGGATCTTCGAAATTAGTTGTTACACTTGACCAAGTACTACTTGAATTTTGTCCCAGAATTGCAAAAGTATTTTCTAGTTTATCTTGGCTAAACCACTCTTTTGTTATAAAATATTTATGTGGGTTATTGCTTTGTTTGTAGCGACCATATAAGTCGTCATGCCAACCATATTTTATTTTCTTTTCTATGATTTTGCGCACACTACAGTCTGCAATAACTTCAGGAGCAATATGCGACGCCGTGCAGGCTTGTAAAAGAAGAACAAAAGCCAGCCAGAAATCATAAATTGTTATACAATTTCAGCTTTTCGCCAGCGCAACAACAACAACAATAGCGTTCGTCTTCACCTTGCAATCATTTCACGCCACAACAATGTGCTAACGCACACTCGCTGCAGTGAGCGCAACCAAAGAGCGCAACACATAAACCTATATTCTCGCTTATAAATCCACGCTCTCACTACATATGTGATCTATGAAAGCAGAGCGCGGGTTCCAATGTTAGAACCCACCATCCAAAATGTTTGCTTGTATGACATGCGCATTCTGTATGTATATTTTCTTTAGTCTAACCGACCAGAACAATAAAATAAAAGGCCGATGTTTATGCAATATGAACCAATTACAAAACTGTTCAAACCAAAAACAGTAATTTTTATCCAACGAATACGCAAAGGAGGTTGACATATTATTCAACAAAAAAAACTTTCAATTAACCCTTTCCTTCCCATGGTAGCCATATGGCTACCAAATTCAAATTTGTAATTTCGATATATAATTTTCGATTTTTCCCCATTCTATGAATTGTATCGCTTAAAAGAAACATTGTTCTGAGCTTTTTCAGCAAAATACGTAGTTTGTTTTTATGGGAACATTGGAAATTGTTAACATTTGTGCAACGGTTCCCGCTCGACAGGGCAGCAGAATTAAATGGCAAAAATGTAATATTGCTCTATGTTTAACAAAGGACACAAAATAACTCTAAAATTCTAACAAATAACTCTAAAAACTTGTAAATAAGGGACATTTTGTTTTCATATAAAATATGTTTTAATTTTGCTTCATAAAAGCCCAGTGTAGTCTAGTGTAGTATGGCTACCTCCTCCTCGCACCTCCCACTGGAAAGTCGAAACCATTTTAAATATGATGCAAAATACTTTTAAATACTTCTCTCGTTTCAAATAACCAACTTCCAATTTGTTTCTATGGCTATTTCATAATTCGGGAAGGAAAGGGTTAAAGAAGTTTTCGTCTGCGAAGTGTAGGGAGAATGAGATGCGATTACTACATTTCCGAAATGTTGGATTAAGGAACGTGAGAAAAGACATGTGTCAACACGCAGAATAAACAGTGTTTTAGAATGCGCATCGCATCCAAATGCAGAAATTTTGACGGTTGAAAATTATGACCAATTAACTTAACATTACGTCCCCTGCAATTATCATTACGATCACATCAAACAGAACAGAAAACGCTAAACCATAAGAGCATTAAATGAGAGTAGCAGAATATGTATGTATGTACATATCTTCATAAATAAAAATGAATATTTCACACGAAACTAAACGATACTAAAACTCACACGATACTTAAACTCAAAAACTAGACCGCCGCACAGAGCGGCCGAAGCCGCAAAGTGCGGCCAAAAGTCCAAAAAAACAAGTTTCTATTTAGGGGTTTTTCACCCTTGAGTTGGCTGCAATGATCATTCAAGAAACTGAAATCGTTCATAGTGATGACTAATTCGTCACGCCCCTTAGGTTCAGTTGGAATGTGGCCTTCGCTCGAGCGTCACTCTACAGTTAATACACTGAGAACGGTTGTACAGGTGAAAAATTTTATGTAATAAAGAAAATCAAATAAGACCAAATGGAATCCACTTCTGAAGATGAGTAGAACATGTAAAAAAAGTACTAATTATCAATTGTTACGTAGTGAATTAGGGAAAACATAAACAATAGTGTAATTTTTTCACATAATTTTTCCGAAAATTAGACTTTTCAAATGATACTGCATTAAAACGCTGCAAAACGCTGCTTTGAAACCTTATTGAAATGATAACTTAATATATTATCTATCAAATAAAACAAGATTCAGCTGCCAAGAGCTGCCTATTCATCTTTTATGCCCTTTTTTCGAAATCAAATTGATAGAGAGCGAGAGAGAGAGAGAACGAAATATACACATGGTGCGTTTCTCTTTTATCTGAGGCTGCTACCTATAGTTTGGGGGAAAACTGTTATACTTGTCCGATAGATAAATGCTTGGACCTAAGAAATCCGAAAACCTTAACTAAATTAGACAAATAGTTTTGCTTGTAGAGCCCGTCAAAGTAGAGCAATTTTTAGAGTGTGAAATAATATCACCAATTTGAACTTTTTCAAAAAGCTGTAAAGCTGAAGTTTTAAAATACGGAAAGGAGCAATTTAATTGAAACTTTTTGCACCAGCATCGTAAAAGAAGCATTTGTAGTAAATAATTAAATATAGAAAAAAAATTTGGTTGTTGTTGTTGTTGTCTTTTCATAGGCACTCACTTGAAGCACTGTTTTTATCACACTTTTTGAACTTTCGATAGACTTTAAAATAAAAGGCCATACTTGCCACGGTTCCGTCTTTGGGAAAATTGTTCACTAGTCTTCTGTGAGTACTGCCCTGAAGAGATCGGGTGCCCGATTTTGCCCGACTGGATTTTACAGCGATTTTTCTGTGGCCACCTCGCGCAATTTTGTGCTTTCGGGTGCGTGCGTTCGAACAAGTTCGTCAAGATTTTGATAGTAAATCAATTAAACGCGATTACAATCGTTGCCAGGGCATGCAAATTTGGATTTTGGCTTCATTTAAGAAGTGATACAAGCTTGCAACTCCATAGTAAGTCGACTTTTTTTTGGCGTATATTGCTGTAAGCTCGAAGTAAAGAGTACTTTTGCTGGATGCGCAGTTCGCACGTACGAAAAACAAGTTGGCTTTCATTTCCGGCAATCATCTATCATGTATCCTTTGATGTAAAGCTTTTGTTTTTTACAAAATACTAACACTGTGTCTGACATAAAATTTTTTTTTTAATTTGTGCAAAACTCAGTCAGTCTTTGAGTTGAACCGCGCCAATGAAACAATTAGTTATTGAAAACAAAAAGCAGACTTATATCTATGTGCACTGTCTAAAACCCACTTATGTGTCTGGGCTGTTCAAAAATCCCACAACGCGGGAAAACCTAACAACTGTTTAGGTACCTGCTGTAGTACTACACCTTTTCAAGTTCGATTTCAGAAAGCGTAAATTCAATTTCAGAAAGCGTAAATTCAATTTCAGAAAGCGTAAATTCAATTTCGGAAAACGTAAATTCAATTTCAGAAACATAAATTCAATTTCGGAAAGCGTAAATTCAATTTCAGAAAGCGTAAATTCAATTTCAGAAACATAAATTCAATTTCAGAAAGCGTAAATTCAATTTCAGAAAGCGTAAATTCAATTTCAGAAACACAAATTCAATTTCAGAAAGCGTAAATTCAATTTCAGAAACACAAATTCAATTTCAGAAAGCGTAAATTCAATTTTGGAAAACGTAAATTCAATTTCAGAAACTACCTACCTGTATAAAAAATGTTTTTGGAAAAGTGCACTTTGCCAAATTTTTTAACTACGTACGAAAGCTATGTGTACACTCGGAGGCCATAATGGCCTATTGTGAATCCCTTCTTATGGTGTTCTGGAGCTAACCAATAGTCTCAATCAAGGGGAAACCAGTTCGACCTCTTAATGAAGGAGAGCAGATTCGAGATTTCGACCTTCGCCGTGCAAGCCAGGTCGGCCAGGAACATTGACCACAAGGTGGGGAGACGGCGTTTCTGCAGAGCCGGGCAGTGACACAGGAAGTGTTGTATCGTTTCTACTTCTTCTTCATCTCCACAGCTACGGCAGACATCACCCGACGAGAGGCGCCATTTGGTAAGCATAGATCCAATAGCGCAGTGTCCGGTGATGACTCCAACGAGCTGTCGAATGGAGGTACGACTCAAGGACAGTACGAATCGTGTTTTCGTCAAGGAGAGGGAGGGATACAGTCGGTCCTAGTACGCCATGATGACTCAATTTCCTTTTTGGTCAACCTGTCAATATACATGTACAGGGCAGATATCGGAGGAAACACAGAGGTATCCAAACAAATCAAATCTGTGTAAATGCAACCAAAATAAATTCAACATTTGCTCTGAAATTGAATTTACGCTTTCTGAAATTGAATTTATGTTTCTGAAATTGAATTTACGTTTTCTGAAATTGAATTTACGCTTTCCGAAATTGAATTTACGTTTTCCGAAATTGAATTTACGCTTTCTGAAATTGAATTTACGCTTTCCGAAATTGAATTTACGCTTTCTGAAATTGAATTTATGTTTCTGAAATTGAATTTACGCTTTCTGAAATTGAATTTACGCTTTCTGAAATTGAATTTACGCTTTCCGAAATTGAATTTACGCTTTCTGAAATTGAATTTATGTTTCTGAAATTGAATTTACGCTTTCTGAAATTGAATTTACGCTTTCTGAAATTGAATTTACGCTTTCTGAAATTGCTTTTACGCTTTCTGAAATCGAACTTGAAAAGGTGTAGAAGCTTAGTACCTGCTATTTTTTTGAAAAATATCAACAATCGGCAAAAATAACGGGAGTCGATCAGGACATCATATATCGTTTCTACATCATCCTGCAAGCCATTTCAAGTGGACATGAGATAAATATAGGAAACTTCCGGCAATATAGTGTAAAGTTGGCTAGAATGATAGTAGACAAATATAATTGGTATTATATGCCAACTTTAGTGCATAAGCTTTTGATTCATGGTCCAGAAATCATTCAATATGCCGTTTTGCCTATCGGACAAATGTCGGAAGATGCTCAAGAGGCTTGCAATAAATTTTTTGCCATCTATCGCCTGAACTTCACTAGAAAGAACTATCGTCAGAAAACAATGGAGGACGTGTTTAAACGATTTTTATTAGCTTCTGACCCATACATTTCAAGTTGCAGAAAGTTGCCAGCAAAACCGATGAAGTCTTTGTCAGCAGATACAATTTATTTACTGTTGTCTCCATCTATTGATGCGGAAGAAGTTTTGGAAAGTACTGATTGTAGTTCGGCCTCTAAGACAGAGACAGATGTAGATGCTGACGATCTTGCTGATAACGAAAATTTTTTTATGTAATTAAAACTAAATAATCTATTTTGCTGTATAACCTACAATTTTTAAATTGACATGCATCTTGATTATGTTCTAGAATATACGCTATTTCACGTAATTGATTTTTCGAGTTTTGGCCAGCTTTTTGGGAATCGGCCGCATTGTGCGCCGCCTGAGCTAAATCTTTCATGGAATGTTCACCTTGACTAACTCTCGGTAAAGCACATAGTGTGAATACGACCCGAAAGGTGGGCATATCCTCCATATCACATAAGGAACAAATGCAGTATAGCGAACCCTCATAAAAAAAACTGAAAATTGGGCCATATACAGCGTATTTTTGTGAATCCAACAAACTAAAAATTTTGCGGGGGAAACGCCCACAAAAGGCGTGGCTCGGGGTCAAAGTTCAACGATTTTATCACACAAACTCAATTAATCTCCAACTGATATAAATTAATTTGTTAGGTAAGTAGTTGGCTCTTTGGAGCTCAACCGTTTTACTTGCGTTTATTCTTCCAACTGATCTTACAAAATTGATACTAAATTCTAAACCCTACACTCCTCGACGGCGATGGACGTTGTTGTTCCCAGCTCGTGCCAACCGGCAGTGTTGTTGTTGTCTTTGAGCTTTTCGCTGCATTCGCAGTTCGTGCTAAACGGCAGCGTTGTTGTTGTTTCAGCCGTTGGAGTTTAGCTGCGTTCGCGGCTCGTGCTGGGTTTCGTATTTCGATGCCCTGGTGGTCCGTGCATCGACCCCGACCGGCGCAAACGGTTGCTGTCGATTCTGCACCGTCAGCGCCTACCGGCAGCCACAGTCCAGCTGCGTTACGCTCTTTTTTGGCCGCTGGTCAGGTCCGCCACTAGCGCCTTCTCGGGGGGCGCTGGTTGCGGACAATTTGGTGTTAACTTATACACGATATGGGTATCAAACGAAAGGGTATGGGTATCATACCTTTCTATTAATGCACAACATTGCATTTTATAAAAATTTTTTAAAAACGGATTTTTTTCTCGAAAAAATCCTTAACAAAGGTGCAAAAAGTTTGTTACCATATTGTAGCCTGTGAAATTCCCTTTACATTGAAATATAAAACATTTGATATTTGTGTGATTTCACTTTTATATTCAAATTTAAATTAAGTTAAAACTTTTTATTAGTGCACATTAGTAGAAAGGTATGATATCAATATCGTTTCGTTTCGTTTGATACCAATATCGTGTAAATCAGTTGGAGATTAATTGAGTTGTTTTGATAAAAACTTTGACCCCGAGCCACGCCTTTTTTGGGCGTTTCCTCGGCAAAATTTTTAGTTTGTTAGATTCAGGAGCCAACCCTCTATATAAAAGCATACTCATTTATTTTTTTCACGAGGGTTCGCTATACTGCATTTATGCCTAACCTAAATTTTTAAAATGTTATAGGTCGAACAGCATTGAAATTTTAGCCATATGGGCATCTCCCAAAAAAGGTCCACCACGAGTGAGAAATTCAAACTGCTCAGAAAAATTTTATATTATCCAATAATAAAGCTTAAATATCTATATTTGATAAATGTAAAAGAATTTTTAATTTTTTTAATTTTTTGGCCGAAATATACTACTGTAAAAGAAAAACAAAAAAATTCTGAGCCTTTTGACGAATTATATGCACTTTTTTTCTTTGTGTTTTTAGCTTATTCAAGTAATATTATATTTTTCTTGTGATGTAAAAGTTTTCTACTAACAACAATCTTATGTATTAGAGAAAGCAAGAGAAAGCGGAGTTCGCAAAACTGAAATTTTTTGAGTTTGCTTCTTCCTCCATCCTAATGTCGCGTCCGTGTTCAAAAATCATTATTTATTGTTGTCATTAGTGGACAAACTTTTCAAATGCAAGTAGGTGTCAGTTTTTAAATAGGTGCATTCTTCTCGTTAGGAAAATATAATAATTGGTTCCCGGAAAAATTGGAAAAAAATTTTATGGGTGTTTGAAATTTGTCGCGTCCGTAACCGGAAGCTCTGAATCGATTCGATTGTTCTTCGATTTCCGGTAAATTTCCGCATTTCTTGAGATACAATTTTTTTTTTCAAAATATTGACTTTCATTGAACATTTAAGCAATAAAATACAAGAAAATATCAAAAAAATCATTTAGGTTGGGAATTACAGCTCAATCAAATTTGTATGTTATATTGTACAATGGTCCGCAAAGGAGTAAAAATGCATACAACTTTTTTTTCTTTTATTAAGTTTTATGAACAATTCATTGGTTTATTTGATAAAAAACATAAATTATAACAACAAAAATCAAAACGTGATTCCATTTGGATAGAAACCTATACAAATTATATATGTATATAAACAATTGAGTCACATTTATCAGGCCTTATAAAACCGTTATTGCTGTTGCAAAGCTGTGGATCCGTGATACATACTGTACTGGTTTCTCATCGAAGGGTTGTAATTCCTTCACAGCGTTCGGCAACCGGCTTATAAGTTTCAGATCATCTTTGTTACGAGGGCCACATAAAGGGAGAAGGCCAGGGGTTTCAGGTAATTGGTCGGCGGTCAATGGTTGCCTCACCTCCAGAGCAGCAATACGAGACTCGAGGATATTCAAGGTCCTGCTCTCTGTTCTTCCTAAAACGTTTCAGCGCGTTTAAGCCGCCGGTTAGTTCGGTTAATGCCTTCTGAATATCTTCCATATTCACCGAATGGTTCCTAAAGATTCACGGGGTTTTTTCGGCGCCGAGAGGGAAAATATACTTTTTGTTTATTTCTAAATGTATAATAATTTTTTCTTCTATTATTTGTTTTAATTTTATACTTATTTATTTATTTGTTTTTATTTAAATTTAATTCTTCTATTCTTTTCGTAATTAGTTTTGTGTTTTAACTTATGTTACAGCGCAATAAGCCCTTTCATACTTCTGGAAGACCACTCTCATAAATTACGTTCCGTTTTATGTTTTTATTTATCTGGTCCAGCGATGACGCTCCTTTTATTAATGGTATTCGTTATACAGGATGGACTATTTAAGATTTGGAATTGAAATCGGTTATAAAAAAAACGAATGAATATTTTTTGAAAATTCCTGTTTTATTACAAAGCTTGGACTTTGTTATTTAAGAAGGAAAAACGATAACGCTCATATGACTGCCACTACTAGCCTTACAATACTCCATTCGGTCAACCCAATTTTCAAGTACTATTTCGATTGTTCCGGGTAGAATTTTCTGAATGGCAACTTCGATTTCATGTTTCAAAGCTTCAATCGTCTCTGGATGGTTAGCGTAAAACTTGTCCTTTACGGCTCCCCACAAAAAAGTCCAACGGACTTAAATCCCAGCTCCGAGGCGGCCAACTGACTTCAAAATTTCGGCTGATTATTCGATTTTCGAAAACGGTGCCCAATAGTTCGATTGTTACGTGCCTGACAATGAGCCTTCATACCGATATATTACGAAAAATTGTCATCAAAGAAGTGCGGGAAATGTTTAATTCCTGAGAGCGATGGCGAGTTGACGTTGATGGATGTTCACGCACATTTTCGGCTACAAAAGCAATGTTTTCTGCTGTGCGCACTGTACGAGAACGGGAATGGATCGTATGGTCGATGAACGATCCAGTTTCACGAGCTGGCTTCACAAATTAATCCAAAAACTGAGTTGAAGGCCAATCTTTTTTTGAATTTTTTTTTTATTTCTTACAGTTTGGGTTGAAGACTCTCCAAATGTCAAACTTTTAACTAAATTTCAAACACAAATTGAATGACATTTGGACTGCAATTCTCGAAATAAAGCTAGTTCAAATTCCAAATGCTAAATGGACCACCCTGTATTTGCTCCGCTGTGCCTTCGTCCTTTCACTATATGTATTCACTCCGCTGTGTCTTTTGTTTATATTGTTACGAATACTATGTCTAGTGGGCTAGTACGTATCTCTGGATTGCGTAATTTGAAATAAGCAAAGCACACTTAGTTTCTCAAACGCAGTCAATAAAAAACCAACAATCACTTTATTTCGCAAATTTTACACTTTACTGTCTGTACACTTAATTATTTGCTTAATTACTCCGTGTGGCGCTTTAACCATCTCTATTCTTAAAACCCACTACCTTTTTATGACAATTTTACACAATTGTACGCAATAAATAATAGGTACGGCCCATACCTATTCGTCACTACATTAAGAACTATATCGAAAATTATAAATACACTTTAAAAATCATATAAAGTGGGCTATGTAATGCTGGTTGCTTAGCAATATCGGTTTTTAGATTGTAGAGGTTCAAATTGTTATTTTCGTGAAAAATTTATTGTAGTATACAAAACTTCGTCAGGCAAATGATAGCCTGTTTACTGTGCAAAACACCATTCACCGGTATACTACACATTGCACACTTGCGGATTTACCAGGACGAGGTCGTAAAAAGGGTGCGTCCCAACCATCGCTAGATACTAAGATATGTGCCTAATTATTAAAAAAGAAAGGCACATATGGGGAAACCAGATCTCGAAAATTGTACGACTATATTTGTAAGCAAAAATTTGATTGCATCATAATGGACGACGAAACATACGTGAAATTGGACTACAAACCGCTGCCAGGACCCCAATTCTACACAGTTCCAAAAGGCAGTGAAATTTCAAAAGCTGACAAATCAATTTTTTGCGAAAAATTTGGCAAAACGATTCTTGTTTGGCATGCAATATGCAAGTGTGGAAAAATGTCGACTCCATTCTTCATGGACAAGCGCCTGAACGCTGAAATGTACCTAAATGAGTGCCTCAAGAAGAGATTGCTGCCGTTGGTGAAAAAACATACTGGCAAGACTCTGTTTTGAGCCGACTTAGCTTCTTGCCATTATGCTATGTCGATACGAACGTGGTATGAGGAGAAGAACATAAATTTTGTTAAGAAAAAGATGAATCCTCCAAATTGTCCAGAGATACGCCCCATCGAAGAATTCTGGGCGTTGATGAAGAGGGACCTTAAAAAAATACCTAAACCGGCTAACTCCGTTCAAAAATTTAAAAAAGATTGGAATAGTGTTGCCAAAAAATTTGGTTTTGGCTGTGTCCAGAATTTAATGAAGGACCTCCACAAAATGATTAAAGATGTGGGTAAGCCTCTCACTAAATAATTTTTTTGTTTGCTATTTACAAAAAAAATACAATATGAAATGTCATTTATAAAAAAAAATATGTTCTAACCTCTGTTATACACTAGTATGAAGCATGTTTTGGTATATTTATAATTTTCGATACAGTCATGAAATAATATTTTATTTTCATAAAGCATCACTGGAGGCAACCTATCCAAATCAAACTGTGAAATTGATATTACTTTCGCTTTGAATTTTAATGCATTCATACATAATTTGTTCAAACTAGCCCAACGAGAAAGTCAATTTAAGTCTTCATTCAACCTATAAATCAAGTCCTCAGAGACTCCGACAGGGCAAGGGAAATATATTTGAGTGTCATCAGTAGGGATCGGAATTATTTGGACGTGCATAGTCTTTTGGAGCTTCGGATTTGAACGGGACCAAGACAGAAACCATTTTTATCGAACACACTGCATATTTTTGCATATTTTTTGCATGTTTTTTATTTTCCATGTTGTTTTTTCCGTATTTTGCGTAAGTATGTAAACCTACTAGAAGGGTTCCACGGCTTTAAACTTTAAACACATTAAAAACTTAGGTTGTATGGGCAGTGCGAGGCCCCTGGTCCGATACCCACTTCATTCCCCCTGTTGAAGGGTACATATAAATCATAACTTTGTGTCTCCTTGTTGTGTGCTTTGTAGTTCCAAAGTTATTCAAAACATTTCAGTTGCTACCATGCCCCTTGTCCAATGCTCACAAAGTTTTACCACTGAAACGGCACATCTGAACGGTGGCCCAGCACCAAATTTTAATGCTGCAAATTTAAATTCAATATGCCACGCCTACCTATCGGGTTGTATTCGCACTATGTGGTTTACCGAGACTTAGTCAAGACAAACATTCCGTGAAAAATTCAGCTAATCGGCTGTCCAGTTTTTGAGTTTTAGTGTCGTGGGATCAACAAACATACATTAATCTTTATACACAACTAGCTGACCCGGCGAATTTTGTTTCGTACAACATTTGTTGTTTCTTATATAACAAAATACGCGGGAAGGCGAATCTATGGCGATGAAAATTGACCAAGAAAACCAACTAAAGGAAGAGGAGGATCTACTAATTAACGCAATTGAGGCCCACAAATAAGCAATGTTGCTGCTAAGTTTCAGTAAAGAAATGGACTGCGCTTGAACCAGACATAAATTATATGGTCGGTGCCACGCCCCCTTTTTCAATACCCCCACACTGTTGTCTGTCGAAAGAAAAAATGGTGGGTTCGTACTAAGTTGCATTGCTGTGTGACTTATAGTTCAGTGGAATATTTGGGTCACAAAAAATGTGCCACGCCCCTTGCTCAGCGCCCATAAATTCTTATCAGTAGAATGACACATCTATGGGACGACGGGGTACTAAATTTCAGTGTTGTATAGCTTAAAATTTCGAAGATATTCCATTGTAAAGATTTGGCTTGTATGGGTGGTGCCACGCCCCACAGTGTCACGAGTACGGACAAAAATCAATCAGTCAATCATCAGTAGAAAAATGAGTTTTTAGTATTGAAGTAAATACTTCAATTTACTAAAATGTGAAAACGAATTTTAAAACTATCAATTTATACACCCATGCCAGGCCACCAAACTTGCGAGGTTGGTGACTTGGGTAGAAATTATTGCAATTTGTTGAATGTAAGTTCGAGGACTTTTGTCGAAAAATTTCCCATGGAACCTTATGTTAAGTAAATATACTCTATAAATATACTATTTTTGGAACTCTTTCCCTCTTTTGTTTTGCTTTCCATATTCCTTGTACCGTTACTTGAAAAAACGTAAATTCGTAGGAATAAAAGTGCAGTGTCATCAAACTTTAGATAAACTTATAAAAAAACGACTTCTTACTACTTTGAGATTTTACAGTGTGATATAGCTGAAAGTATGTATTAATGGAAACCATGGACTTTAGCTGCACAAACTTGTACGTTTTTAAGAAGTTTAGCATTTTCCGTGCCGTATGCAGTCAAAAATAGGGACCTTTTTGCAGCATGGTTGGCTTCGCTTAAGCTATAAATTTTTTGTAATAATATGCAAACACCACTTGATTTAGAAAATTACAAAAAAAGGTAGATTCGATGAAAGGCTTTGGTAATATAAGCCACTCACCATTGAATCAAGGCAACTTTCGAAAATAAGCGAACCAATTATAGCACTTAATAATAATTTTTAATAATAATTGACTGGCACGACAACCCGCTTACGCGAGACTAAGGCCTAGCTTCCCGCAACCACCCGTGTTGTGCGTGTGAATTTGTACGCGGGTCGAAGGGACCTACAGTTTTATGCCGGTTCCGAACGGCAGGTTGGGAGCTTTTTCATAAGCAATTTTTACTCTCAGTGGTTTGCCATTTCCAGCTGAGATGACAGCCACAGCCACCGAAAGAGAAAACGACTTTTCCCGTTATTTTTTTTAGGTGTTATTACAGGCAGTATTTGAACCTGAGGTTGCTGCCTTCGACTCGCGGTCCAACGCACTAACCAACTGAGCCACGGCGGCTGCCTATAGCACTTAATAGGAAAATTAAAGTTAAACATGAAAACCGAAACTTTGAGATACTGCAATATATAATAATGAGGAAGTTGAAAAAAGGAGTTTTTAAATTTTGTCAAAAATAGTAGAGGGTTCAAAAATTCATGATCGAAAACCGATTACCCTATCAGTACAAATTAACAATCTGTAATTTTTAATGGAAATATATGCTGTACTGAGTTTAATAAGAGGTGTTTTTATTTTTATTTGGGTTTGAAATTACTTAGATGCACATAAGTATGCACAGATATTTGTAGTTTTTTCAATATTTCCTTTTTTATGACAAGCGTATTTGTAGATTTATTTGTAGATAGATGTTTTCATAAATATATCTTTTATAGTTTCCGAGATACTGTCAACATAGTATTTGGTTTCTATGGAAGGTGGGCGTGTCCGTGGGTCGATTGAACTAATTAACTTCTCTTTATAACAAAATGATATGTACAACATTTTACTGTCGTACGTACTATTTTTGTCCCTCGCTACTAAGGTTTCCCAACACTGTGCGCCCCCTCGTCCAATACTCGCCCCATTCTCTTTGTCGAACGACACACTAACTAGTAAGTTCGTAGTGAATTTAATTGATGTGTGACTTATGATTCCAAAGTTATCGTCTGAAAATGTTCAGAGTTCACGGTCAAATATGGGCATCTCCCAAAAAAGGTCCACCACGAGTAAAAAATTCAAATTGCTCAGAAAAACTTTTTATTATCCAATAATACAGCTTAAATATCTATATTTTATAAATGTAAAAGAATTTTTTATTTTTTTTAATTTTTGACCGAAATATACTACTGTAAAAGAAAAAACTTTTTTCTGAGCCTTTTGACGAATTATATGCACATTTTGTCTTAGCGTTTTTATCTTATTCAAGTAATATTATATTTTTCTTGTAATGCAAAAGTTTTCTACTAACAACATTATCAACATCTAACATTAACATCTTATGTATTAGAGAAAGCGAGAGAAAGTGGAGTTCGAAGAACGGAAGTTTTTTCAGTTTGCTTCTTCCTGTATCCTATTGTCGCGTCCGTGCCCAAAAAACCTTATTAGTTGTTGCCATTAGTGGACAAACTTTTCAAATGCAAGTAGCTGTCAGTTTTTAAATAGGTGCATTGTTCCCGTTAGGAAAATATAATAATTCGTTCCTGGCAAAATCGGAAAACAATGTTATGAGTATTTAAAATTTGTCGCGTCCGTAACCGGAAGCTCTGAATCGATTCGATTGTTTTTCGATTTCCGGTAAATTTCCGCATTTCTTGAGATACAATTTTTTTTTCAAAATATTGACTCTCATTGAACATTTTACCAATAAAATACAAGAAAATATAAAAAAAATCATTTAGGTTGGGAATTACAGCTCAATCAAATTTGTATGTTATATTGTACAATGGTCCGCAAAGGAGTAAAAATGCATGAAACTTTTTTTCTTTTTTTTTAAGTTTTATGAACAATTCATTGGTTTATTTGATAAGAAAACATAAATTATAACAACAAAAATCAAAACGTGATTTCATTTTGATCGAAAACTATATAAATTATATATACAGTGCAAGCTCGGTATTCGCGACTACCCATTATCGCGACGGCCCGGTTATCGCGACGGCTTGGTGCTTGGTGCTATAATCGCGACAGTTTACGAAAAACGGGTTCTATTTTCGCGACTTTCATCTTTTTTTTTTAATTGTATTACAATGTCTATAACCAAAAATGGGAAATCTCCGTATTTTCGTATATTAACCTTTTTGGATTTTTAAGCCGACAACAGCACTATATGAACTACGTGATTCAGTTGTTATTTTAAAAAATAATTTGCCAAAAAAACAACTCAAAATCTCCAATTTCATTAAAAATGTTTAAATTGTAAATATATCAATAAAAACAATTCTAATTTTAAAAATTACATAACATTTTTCAGTAAAAATTTGGGTTCTATTATCGCGAAAATTCGGTTTTCGCGACAGGTCTGGTTTTTAATTAGTCGCGAAAATCGAGCTTGCACTGTATAAACAATTGAATAACATTTATCAGGCCTTATAAAACCGTTATTGCTGTTGCAAAGCCCTTTTCCCCTCAATAAAAAACAGAATCAACTAAACACCATATAGCTTTGTAGAAAGATACCGAATACAGCCGATTCTTATTATCGTAGTGGGAGTGGCAAGTACTCATGTCTAACCTTACATAATCTGTGTCTGCCCAGTGAAACACAAAATCGTTAAGTAATTGTTATTTCTGAATAGAAATAGTCGATCAGTCGAATTTTATTAGTCATACGATTTAGTGATGGGTGTGGTATTCAAGCAAACAGAAAAATTCTGTTACCAAATCCATAACTTAAAAACAAATGCAAACATCACTTGCAACCTTTGCCTGCCGATAAATCGTACAAAGCTTTGCAACCCTTGTGTTCATTTGTACGATATATCGTACAATTTTTTAAATGCTCGGGAAAAATATTTAGAAGCAAAAAATTTTAAATTTAATAAGTTTTATAAATCAACTCAGATTCAAACTTTGGAATTGTTTGTCTTTTTACTACTAAAAAGTATTACATATTTAAAAATTCCTCCGTAGAAGCATCGCATCGCCAAATTCTTGCAAAGAGCTGCTTACAAAACGCACTCACAATGTATAGCCACGGCTATTGTGATTTATATTTTCAAACAGAATGGTACTTAATAAGAATTAAAAAGCCGTTTCATAAAAAATACGTTAGCTGTCAAAAACAAATCTTTAAAAAAAATTATACGATATATCATACAAATTTCCGGAAAGGGTTAATGAAAAATACTGTACAAATATGTTCAGCTAGTTAATTAATTTAATTTAATTCATTTATTAAGTTATTTCTAAAACGAGTTTGCTGCGATGTGATAAATGAAAGGTGCATTGCTAATGATTGTAAGAGCTGTGTGCGCGATATTAAACAATATCTAATTCCAATAGAGTTCCTCAGGAAAATTAAATAAACCACACTAAGAACTTTTAACTTTAATTTTTCCTTATTTTGATTGCTGTAGCTTGAATTTAACTTGTTATGTGTTATATTTATTCAAAGTTGAAGTGTTATGATGAAAACCATTACTGTATTTAATAAGGGGAATACCATTGGAAAAATTTGTCGCGTCCGTGATGTCGCGTCCGTATTCTTGCTGTACCTAATTAAAAAAAGCTAAGACAAAATTCTCATATATCATAAGTCTACGAAGAAAAGTTATCCTTTGACCTTCATGTTTGCATGTATATATATAAAAAAAAGTTCCCAAAAATCGCTAAATTTTGTATATTTCTATAAGAGCTTAAAAAAAACTTCTTTTTTTTGTCGCGTCCGTTTCATTGCATAATTGCTTATTATTTTGTACTAATTTGTACTAAATCTTTCCAATATATTTCTAAAATGTAGCACTATTTCAGTGCGTTAGAACACTAAAAAAACATATTGACTTTTTCTGTTTCTTTCTTGTTTTTTGTGTAATTGAAAGCGTGCGAATGTCGCGTCCGTGCCACTGGGAGATGCCCATATGCGTCGGCCATGATGCATGGCACTTTTCAAGCCACTCAAATATTTTGAATAACTTTGGAACCACAGGTCACACATCAATTGCATTCTGCAGAGACTTACGATTTAGACGTACCTTTCGACAGGAGGATGGGCTGGGTACTGCACGAGGGGGTAAGGCCCCGCCCATACAACTAAAATTTTTCGGACAGCATTAAAATTGTGAATACAGTCGTCCCATAGATGTTTTATTCTACTGGAAAAAATTTTATGGGCAAGGGGCGTGGCACATTTCTTGTGATTCAAATTTTTCGCGTAACTTTGGAACTGTAAGTCCACATCAATGAAACTGGGTAGCGCCCTTTAACTGGAGGAATAGGTTTGGAATTACATAAGAGGCGTTGCACCGCCCATACAACTCAAGCTCTATTGACTGACTGATTCATTACTGCCCAGCCCAAATCGCTAAAGCTACAAACATCTAATTTTAACTGAAGGTACTTATACGAAAACGAACTTCCACCTAGACGGGATTTATTGAAATTAGGGGTCTAAAGCGCCAACACATGGGTTAAAATGTTGTATGAAGAAACTTGATTTATTGAACCCATTGACTTCAAACTTGCGTGCAAAGCCATGGGGCTCTACTTGTTTATTAAAAAGCACAAAGCTAAAGGTAAAAAGTAAGTAAGTAGTGATAATACCGAATGAAGGCAGAATAAACAGGTTTGGTTTTTGTCGACATATTTAAATTCAAAATATAAAAGCTTTTCAGCGTATGTACACACATTTGGGGCCCAGATTGACATTGCATCGCAAAGAGAAGTCAAATATATACAAATTTACAAAAGAAATTGATCATTCCAAAATTTACAGTTTTTGTTTTTAAATAAAAAAGGGAAAAATCAAAAGCAGCGCTTATTGCTCCTTAGGTACGAGCGCTTTAACGGGAGCACAAAGGGAGCGCTTCGCTCCAATGCACAGCGATTCGTTCCATAGTACACAAAATTCAAAAAATTTATAGTCTCAGAATTTAATGATTTTGATGTCATATGAAAAGTAAAACTCCAACTAAGAAAACCAAAAAAAATCTGTGCAAAAAAATAATTAGTGTGTGTGTGTGCAAAAGCGGCACAAAGATACAACTTCGCATTAATAGGGGCTCATAACAAACAATATACAGAATGCGCATCTGGTGTAAAGAAAATTTTCTTTGCGGGTTCCAGCGGTAGGACCCGTTTGTTGATGCGGGGGGAAGCAGTAAAGGGGACGAGAACGCACAGAGCGCGAGAGCGTAAACTGAGAAGCTGTGAGAGCGGTGTATGAAACAGTGACGCACCACACACTGTGGTTGTTCTTGTTGGGCAACAAAGCGGTGTGCCGCTTGCATGTTGGTGGTGGCTCGTGCTTGCTCTCCGCCAGAGCTGTTAAAGAATGCAATCATTTGCGAATAATTAGTCAGTTGATTTTTTGGCAAAAAAGTGCATTCATTTTTTGTATTCAATGAATAATTATAAAAAAATGAAGTCATTATTCAGACTAAAAATTTATGAATAATTATTCATTTTTACATTAATTTTTTGCTAGTTATTTGATTGCAATCATTTGATTGCAATATCAAAATGAAGTCAATTGAAGTCATTTGAAGTCATGTGAAGTGATTTGAAGTCATCTGCAGTTAAGCTAAAGCCAGCTACCCTAAGGGCCACTTTTTCAGTACGAGTTTAAACCCAGTTCAAACGGAGTTTGTTTGAACTTGGTTTAAATTTGAACTAAGTTTAAATGACAAAGTAGTTTTTCAGTGCTAGTTTAACTGGAGCAAATATTTGTCATTTGAGTATGGCAATACTGGCAACATTTTTATCTAGCTAATAATTTTCCTTTGTTTTGATTGTCATTCGTAAATAAATTCTTTGCGCTCAAATAATGTATTTATGTAATTAAAAAATTCAACATTTTTCGTCTCGGGAAATCGAATGTCTTCTTGCACTTTTGAAAAAAAATATACAAGTGCTCGAGTGCAAGAAGGACCGCGTGAGTACCGAGGAAAAACAAACCAAATAGAAAGAAATTGAGGACGATTTCGATTCAAAATTTGTTGATAAGTTCCGGTGCGCGAAAACGTTGCGTACAAAGTATAAGAATCTAAAATAGTGCAAAAAAAGAATTTCGCTCACGACAGGCAAGAGCTGACCAAAACCAAAAATAAATGAACTGTCAGAAGCTGTTGACAGTTTAAACTTATTTTAACCGTGCAAGGTTGGGCGTTTAAACTGAGTTTAAACTTCAGTCAAGTTTGACTGAAAAATTCGATTTTGCGTTTAAACTAAGTTTAAACTAGAAACTGAGTTAAACTCGCACTGAAAAATTGGCCCTAAGTCAATTCACTTTATGCTTGACATAAGTCTAAATCGATAACAATGCTGAATCGCTATCCAACAATTAAAAAAGCGTATTTAAAATATAACACACCGTTACCTTCTTCAGATGCCGTGAAACGGTTATTTTCGTTTGCAACGCTATTAAATACGCCTCGTCGAGGTTTCCTTTCGGACAAAAATTTCAAAAAATTATCAGGTGTACAACTTTGCTTCCGCCGTTTTTTTCCAAAATTAAAAGCTTTATTGCGAAAAAGTGCTTACAGATGTATTATTCAAAGTATTGTCCGTCGCTAGCGACAACTTTCTCCCATCTTTCCGGCAATTTTCGGATCCCGGCTCGAAAAAAGGAGTCCTCTTTTGACGCTATCCATGAAGCAATCCATTTTTCCAATTCTTCGAAGGATTGAAAATGTTGATCTGCCAGGCCGTGTGCCATCGAACGGAATAGGTGGAAGTCAGAAGGGGCGACATCTGGGGAATACGGCGGGTGGGGCAAGACTTCCCATTTCAGCGTTTCCAGGTACTTTTTGACCACTTTTGCGACGTGAGGCCGAGCATTGTCGTGTTGGAGGATGACTTTGTCTTGTCGCTCTTCCATTTTTAAAACGTTGAAACCACTCCCGACACGTTCTTTCACTCAGAGCAGCATCACCGTAAGTTTCTGAGAGCATTCGATGCGCTTCAGCTGCATTTTTTTTTCGAATTGTAACAGAAAAGTAAAACTTCCCGCAAATGGCGAGAATTGGGCACATAAACGGATATTTTCGAGCGTGAATAATACGAAAACAAGAACAACTGTCACTGAAACGGCGATGACAATTCGTTAGGCACTGTCCACACTCACTTCAAAGGCATTACCATCTACGTATTTCAACCAGCCTCAGCCGGTACAGCCACCTATCGGAAAACGGCGGAAGCAAAGTTGTACACCTGATATTATTGTTGAAAGTAAATCATGTCATTTAAATGAATTTACATTCATTTGATTGCTACCTTTTGTTAGAATGAATTATTTTAATTTTAATTTTGTTAATTAATTAAATATTTTTAGTGACTTCACTGAAAAATGAAGTCATTAAGTGACTTCACCAAATGACTAATTAGTCAGAATAACAGAAATGACTTCAGAATTCAAATTTTTAGTCTTTAGTCAAAGACTGCAATCAAAAATTGAAGTCATTGACTGTGACTTCAACTGATTTAATTCGCATTTGATTGCATTCTTTAACAGCTCTGCTCTCCGCTTGCTTTTTTACAAAGAAGAACAAGAAGTGGACAGACAAAGTTTGCATAGAAAAATTGATTGAGCGATCGCCAAGGCGCATAAATAAGGTGGTAGCACTACGGAAGAAAACAAAATTCAATGAATTTTATTAGTTCTTCCGGTCTGCTTGTAAAATAGAAGTTGTAAAAAGTACAAATGGCTGCAATGAAAATAAGTATATGTGTAAAAATATTGGAACAACCAATAATTAAGAAAGTAATAATAAGTGGAAAACTATTGCTACAATGTTGTGCTAATTATCAAAGAAAAATAGTTTAATTAGTTCTGGTGCTGCAACTACCTATTGAATTTGCTTTGGCGATCGATTTGCCAAATCAACCACAATTTCAATGTGCACGAGCAAAGCCAAGCTGGCTTGCTGCGGAAAGCAACAACATTGCGTGTTGTTGTCGAAATGAGAATAAAGCCCAGAACCATCGAATCTATGCATGTACATCAATTCGCGCTTACTCTCTCGGTTCCCTTTACATTTTCCTCACCTTTGTTGCTTCTCGCCCGCGTCTGAAATGAAATCGCAAAATTATTTCAGATACGCCTTCTGTATACTGTTTATTCTGTGATAGGGGTCATCCCCTGCGCGTTTGTTCGTGTTAAAGGGAAAAAAAATTTGTAAACACATATTTTCTGTTTTTTTAAGTTTTTCAAAAATCTGAAAATTGGCAAAACTTAGGGGAAAATATCTAAAAAGTATGTGAAACTATGTTCCTGGCTTTTTTTGGTTTTAAGAAGCATTCTTTCTTTGTCAGGTAATGTAATTACATTTTCCGATATCTTCCGATCTCACATAATAATTCAATTTGAAAAGTGGTCTAAACACCTACTTTTCAACAAAATTTATTTTTTTTATCCCTAAAAGTATGCAATCAGCATGAAAAATTGAGAAATTAGCAAAAAAGCAATACATACGTTTTTTATTCTCGTTTTTGTTGCAAAACTAAAGGGTCCTAAGACAATTTCTGTTACTCTTTGCAATTATCAATGTTAACGTTACCGATTAAATGTAAAATCTGAAAAATCTAGACAACACATTCGTTCCTATAGCTCACCAAAAATGACGAAAATTGCAAATTTAAGTCTCAGACATTGCCAAACAACAAAAGTTTAAGAAAAAAAATGGAGATTTCAATTCAGCAGACCATGATTAACTTCTTCTTCTTCTTGACTGGCACAACACAGAGTGGGCGAAATGGTCAATCTAGCGGAACTTAATTAATAACTCTTGAATGCATAACGATATCGTGGTAAAACTTTGGAACTGTAAGTCCACATCAATGAAACTGGGTAGCGCCCTTTAACTGGAGGAATAGGTTTGGAATTACATAAGAGGCGTGGCACCGCCCATACAACTCAAGCTCTATTGACTGACTGATTCATTACTGCCCAGCCCAAATCGCTAAAGCTACAAACATCTAATTTTAACTGAAGGTACTTATACGAAAACGAACTTCCACCTAGACGGGATTTATTGAAATTAGGGGTCTAAAGCGCCAACACATGGGTTAAAATGTTGTATGAAGAAACTTGATTTATTGAACCCATTGACTTCAAACTTGCGTGCAAAGCCATGGGGCTCTACTTGTTTATTAAAAAGCACAAAGCTAAAGGTAAAAAGTAAGTAAGTAGTGATAATACCGAATGAAGGCAGAATAAACAGGTTTGGTTTTTGTCGACATATTTAAATTCAAAATATAAAAGCTTTTCAGCGTATGTACACACATTTGGGGCCCAGATTGACATTGCATCGCAAAGAGAAGTCAAATATATACAAATTTACAAAAGAAATTGATCATTCCAAAATTTACAGTTTTTGTTTTTAAATAAAAAAGGGAAAAATCAAAAGCAGCGCTTATTGCTCCTTAGGTACGAGCGCTTTAACGGGAGCACAAAGGGAGCGCTTCGCTCCAATGCACAGCGATTCGTTCCATAGTACACAAAATTCAAAAAATTTATAGTCTCAGAATTTAATGATTTTGATGTCATATGAAAAGTAAAACTCCAACTAAGAAAACCAAAAAAAATCTGTGCAAAAAAATAATTAGTGTGTGTGTGTGCAAAAGCGGCACAAAGATACAACTTCGCATTAATAGGGGCTCATAACAAACAATATACAGAATGCGCATCTGGTGTAAAGAAAATTTTCTTTGCGGGTTCCAGCGGTAGGACCCGTTTGTTGATGCGGGGGGAAGCAGTAAAGGGGACGAGAACGCACAGAGCGCGAGAGCGTAAACTGAGAAGCTGTGAGAGCGGTGTATGAAACAGTGACGCACCACACACTGTGGTTGTTCTTGTTGGGCAACAAAGCGGTGTGCCGCTTGCATGTTGGTGGTGGCTCGTGCTTGCTCTCCGCCAGAGCTGTTAAAGAATGCAATCATTTGCGAATAATTAGTCAGTTGATTTTTTGGCAAAAAAGTGCATTCATTTTTTGTATTCAATGAATAATTATAAAAAAATGAAGTCATTATTCAGACTAAAAATTTATGAATAATTATTCATTTTTACATTAATTTTTTGCTAGTTATTTGATTGCAATCATTTGATTGCAATATCAAAATGAAGTCAATTGAAGTCATTTGAAGTCATGTGAAGTGATTTGAAGTCATCTGCAGTTAAGCTAAAGCCAGCTACCCTAAGGGCCACTTTTTCAGTACGAGTTTAAACCCAGTTCAAACGGAGTTTGTTTGAACTTGGTTTAAATTTGAACTAAGTTTAAATGACAAAGTAGTTTTTCAGTGCTAGTTTAACTGGAGCAAATATTTGTCATTTGAGTATGGCAATACTGGCAACATTTTTATCTAGCTAATAATTTTCCTTTGTTTTGATTGTCATTCGTAAATAAATTCTTTGCGCTCAAATAATGTATTTATGTAATTAAAAAATTCAACATTTTTCGTCTCGGGAAATCGAATGTCTTCTTGCACTTTTGAAAAAAAATATACAAGTGCTCGAGTGCAAGAAGGACCGCGTGAGTACCGAGGAAAAACAAACCAAATAGAAAGAAATTGAGGACGATTTCGATTCAAAATTTGTTGATAAGTTCCGGTGCGCGAAAACGTTGCGTACAAAGTATAAGAATCTAAAATAGTGCAAAAAAAGAATTTCGCTCACGACAGGCAAGAGCTGACCAAAACCAAAAATAAATGAACTGTCAGAAGCTGTTGACAGTTTAAACTTATTTTAACCGTGCAAGGTTGGGCGTTTAAACTGAGTTTAAACTTCAGTCAAGTTTGACTGAAAAATTCGATTTTGCGTTTAAACTAAGTTTAAACTAGAAACTGAGTTAAACTCGCACTGAAAAATTGGCCCTAAGTCAATTCACTTTATGCTTGACATAAGTCTAAATCGATAACAATGCTGAATCGCTATCCAACAATTAAAAAAGCGTATTTAAAATATAACACACCGTTACCTTCTTCAGATGCCGTGAAACGGTTATTTTCGTTTGCAACGCTATTAAATACGCCTCGTCGAGGTTTCCTTTCGGACAAAAATTTCAAAAAATTATCAGGTGTACAACTTTGCTTCCGCCGTTTTTTTCCAAAATTAAAAGCTTTATTGCGAAAAAGTGCTTACAGATGTATTATTCAAAGTATTGTCCGTCGCTAGCGACAACTTTCTCCCATCTTTCCGGCAATTTTCGGATCCCGGCTCGAAAAAAGGAGTCCTCTTTTGACGCTATCCATGAAGCAATCCATTTTTCCAATTCTTTGAAGGATTGAAAATGTTGATCTGCCAGGCCGTGTGCCATCGAACGGAATAGGTGGAAGTCAGAAGGGGCGACATCTGGGGAATACGGCGGGTGGGGCAAGACTTCCCATTTCAGCGTTTCCAGGTACTTTTTGACCACTTTTGCGACGTGAGGCCGAGCATTGTCGTGTTGGAGGATGACTTTGTCTTGTCGCTCTTCCATTTTTAAAACGTTGAAACCACTCCCGACACGTTCTTTCACTCAGAGCAGCATCACCGTAAGTTTCTGAGAGCATTCGATGCGCTTCAGCTGCATTTTTTTTTCGAATTGTAACAGAAAAGTAAAACTTCCCGCAAATGGCGAGAATTGGGCACATAAACGGATATTTTCGAGCGTGAATAATACGAAAACAAGAACAACTGTCACTGAAACGGCGATGACAATTCGTTAGGCACTGTCCACACTCACTTCAAAGGCATTACCATCTACGTATTTCAACCAGCCTCAGCCGGTACAGCCACCTATCGGAAAACGGCGGAAGCAAAGTTGTACACCTGATATTATTGTTGAAAGTAAATCATGTCATTTAAATGAATTTACATTCATTTGATTGCTACCTTTTGTTAGAACGAATTATTTTAATTTTAATTTTGTTAATTAATTAAATATTTTTAGTGACTTCACTGAAAAATGAAGTCATTAAGTGACTTCACCAAATGACTAATTAGTCAGAATAACAGAAATGACTTCAGAATTCAAATTTTTAGTCTTTAGTCAAAGACTGCAATCAAAAATTGAAGTCATTGACTGTGACTTCAACTGATTTAATTCGCATTTGATTGCATTCTTTAACAGCTCTGCTCTCCGCTTGCTTTTTTACAAAGAAGAACAAGAAGTGGACAGACAAAGTTTGCATAGAAAAATTGATTGAGCGATCGCCAAGGCGCATAAATAAGGTGGTAGCACTACGGAAGAAAACAAAATTCAATGAATTTTATTAGTTCTTCCGGTCTGCTTGTAAAATAGAAGTTGTAAAAAGTACAAATGGCTGCAATGAAAATAAGTATATGTGTAAAAATATTGGAACAACCAATAATTAAGAAAGTAATAATAAGTGGAAAACTATTGCTACAATGTTGTGCTAATTATAAAAGAAAAATAGTTTAATTAGTTCTGGTGCTGCAACTACCTATTGAATTTGCTTTGGCGATCGATTTGCCAAATCAACCACAATTTCAATGTGCACGAGCAAAGCCAAGCTGGCTTGCTGCGGAAAGCAACAACATTGCGTGTTGTTGTCGAAATGAGAATAAAGCCCAGAACCATCGAATCTATGCATGTACATCAATTCGCGCTTACTCTCTCGGTTCCCTTTACATTTTCCTCACCTTTGTTGCTTCTCGCCCGCGTCTGAAATGAAATCGCAAAATTATTTCAGATACGCCTTCTGTATACTGTTTATTCTGTGATAGGGGTCATCCCCTGCGCGTTTGTTCGTGTTAAAGGGAAAAAAAATTTGTAAACACATATTTTCTGTTTTTTTAAGTTTTTCAAAAATCTGAAAATTGGCAAAACTTAGGGGAAAATATCTAAAAAGTATGTGAAACTATGTTCCTGGCTTTTTTTGGTTTTAAGAAGCATTCTTTCTTTGTCAGGTAATGTAATTACATTTTCCGATATCTTCCGATCTCACATAATAATTCAATTTGAAAAGTGGTCTAAACACCTACTTTTCAACAAAATTTATTTTTTTTATCCCTAAAAGTATGCAATCAGCATGAAAAATTGAGAAATTAGCAAAAAAGCAATACATACGTTTTTTATTCTCGTTTTTGTTGCAAAACTAAAGGGTCCTAAGACAATTTCTGTTACTCTTTGCAATTATCAATGTTAACGTTACCGATTAAATGTAAAATCTGAAAAATCTAGACAACACATTCGTTCCTATAGCTCACCAAAAATGACGAAAATTGCAAATTTAAGTCTCAGACATTGCCAAACAACAAAAGTTTAAGAAAAAAAATGGAGATTTCAATTCAGCAGACCATGATTAACTTCTTCTTCTTCTTGACTGGCACAACACAGAGTGGGCGAAATGGTCAATCTAGCGGAACTTAATTAATAACTCTTGAATGCATAACGATATCGTGGTAAAACTTTGGAACTGTAAGTCCACATCAATGAAACTGGGTAGCGCCCTTTAACTGGAGGAATAGGTTTGGAATTACATAAGAGGCGTGGCACCGCCCATACAACTCAAGCTCTATTGACTGACTGATTCATTACTGCCCAGCCCAAATCGCTAAAGCTACAAACATCTAATTTTAACTGAAGGTACTTATACGAAAACGAACTTCCACCTAGACGGGATTTATTGAAATTAGGGGTCTAAAGCGCCAACACATGGGTTAAAATGTTGTATGAAGAAACTTGATTTATTGAACCCATTGACTTCAAACTTGCGTGCAAAGCCATGGGGCTCTACTTGTTTATTAAAAAGCACAAAGCTAAAGGTAAAAAGTAAGTAAGTAGTGATAATACCGAATGAAGGCAGAATAAACAGGTTTGGTTTTTGTCGACATATTTAAATTCAAAATATAAAAGCTTTTCAGCGTATGTATACACATTTGGGGCCCAGATTGACATTGCATCGCAAAGAGAAGTCAAATATATACAAATTTACAAAAGAAATTGATCATTCCAAAATTTACAGTTTTTGTTTTTAAATAAAAAAGGGAAAAATCAAAAGCAGCGCTTATTGCTCCTTAGGTACGAGCGCTTTAACGGGAGCACAAAGGGAGCGCTTCGCTCCAATGCACAGCGATTCGTTCCATAGTACACAAAATTCAAAAAATTTATAGTCTCAGAATTTAATGATTTTGATGTCATATGAAAAGTAAAACTCCAACTAAGAAAACCAAAAAAAATCTGTGCAAAAAAATAATTAGTGTGTGTGTGTGCAAAAGCGGCACAAAGATACAACTTCGCATTAATAGGGGCTCATAACAAACAATATACAGAATGCGCATCTGGTGTAAAGAAAATTTTCTTTGCGGGTTCCAGCGGTAGGACCCGTTTGTTGATGCGGGGGGAAGCAGTAAAGGGGACGAGAACGCACAGAGCGCGAGAGCGTAAACTGAGAAGCTGTGAGAGCGGTGTATGAAACAGTGACGCACCACACACTGTGGTTGTTCTTGTTGGGCAACAAAGCGGTGTGCCGCTTGCATGTTGGTGGTGGCTCGTGCTTGCTCTCCGCCAGAGCTGTTAAAGAATGCAATCATTTGCGAATAATTAGTCAGTTGATTTTTTGGCAAAAAAGTGCATTCATTTTTTGTATTCAATGAATAATTATAAAAAAATGAAGTCATTATTCAGACTAAAAATTTATGAATAATTATTCATTTTTACATTAATTTTTTGCTAGTTATTTGATTGCAATCATTTGATTGCAATATCAAAATGAAGTCAATTGAAGTCATTTGAAGTCATGTGAAGTGATTTGAAGTCATCTGCAGTTAAGCTAAAGCCAGCTACCCTAAGGGCCACTTTTTCAGTACGAGTTTAAACCCAGTTCAAACGGAGTTTGTTTGAACTTGGTTTAAATTTGAACTAAGTTTAAATGACAAAGTAGTTTTTCAGTGCTAGTTTAACTGGAGCAAATATTTGTCATTTGAGTATGGCAATACTGGCAACATTTTTATCTAGCTAATAATTTTCCTTTGTTTTGATTGTCATTCGTAAATAAATTCTTTGCGCTCAAATAATGTATTTATGTAATTAAAAAATTCAACATTTTTCGTCTCGGGAAATCGAATGTCTTCTTGCACTTTTGAAAAAAAATATACAAGTGCTCGAGTGCAAGAAGGACCGCGTGAGTACCGAGGAAAAACAAACCAAATAGAAAGAAATTGAGGACGATTTCGATTCAAAATTTGTTGATAAGTTCCGGTGCGCGAAAACGTTGCGTACAAAGTATAAGAATCTAAAATAGTGCAAAAAAAGAATTTCGCTCACGACAGGCAAGAGCTGACCAAAACCAAAAATAAATGAACTGTCAGAAGCTGTTGACAGTTTAAACTTATTTTAACCGTGCAAGGTTGGGCGTTTAAACTGAGTTTAAACTTCAGTCAAGTTTGACTGAAAAATTCGATTTTGCGTTTAAACTAAGTTTAAACTAGAAACTGAGTTAAACTCGCACTGAAAAATTGGCCCTAAGTCAATTCACTTTATGCTTGACATAAGTCTAAATCGATAACAATGCTGAATCGCTATCCAACAATTAAAAAAGCGTATTTAAAATATAACACACCGTTACCTTCTTCAGATGCCGTGAAACGGTTATTTTCGTTTGCAACGCTATTAAATACGCCTCGTCGAGGTTTCCTTTCGGACAAAAATTTCAAAAAATTATCAGGTGTACAACTTTGCTTCCGCCGTTTTTTTCCAAAATTAAAAGCTTTATTGCGAAAAAGTGCTTACAGATGTATTATTCAAAGTATTGTCCGTCGCTAGCGACAACTTTCTCCCATCTTTCCGGCAATTTTCGGATCCCGGCTCGAAAAAAGGAGTCCTCTTTTGACGCTATCCATGAAGCAATCCATTTTTCCAATTCTTCGAAGGATTGAAAATGTTGATCTGCCAGGCCGTGTGCCATCGAACGGAATAGGTGGAAGTCAGAAGGGGCGACATCTGGGGAATACGGCGGGTGGGGCAAGACTTCCCATTTCAGCGTTTCCAGGTACTTTTTGACCACTTTTGCGACGTGAGGCCGAGCATTGTCGTGTTGGAGGATGACTTTGTCTTGTCGCTCTTCCATTTTTAAAACGTTGAAACCACTCCCGACACGTTCTTTCACTCAGAGCAGCATCACCGTAAGTTTCTGAGAGCATTCGATGCGCTTCAGCTGCATTTTTTTTTCGAATTGTAACAGAAAAGTAAAACTTCCCGCAAATGGCGAGAATTGGGCACATAAACGGATATTTTCGAGCGTGAATAATACGAAAACAAGAACAACTGTCACTGAAACGGCGATGACAATTCGTTAGGCACTGTCCACACTCACTTCAAAGGCATTACCATCTACGTATTTCAACCAGCCTCAGCCGGTACAGCCACCTATCGGAAAACGGCGGAAGCAAAGTTGTACACCTGATATTATTGTTGAAAGTAAATCATGTCATTTAAATGAATTTACATTCATTTGATTGCTACCTTTTGTTAGAATGAATTATTTTAATTTTAATTTTGTTAATTAATTAAATATTTTTAGTGACTTCACTGAAAAATGAAGTCATTAAGTGACTTCACCAAATGACTAATTAGTCAGAATAACAGAAATGACTTCAGAATTCAAATTTTTAGTCTTTAGTCAAAGACTGCAATCAAAAATTGAAGTCATTGACTGTGACTTCAACTGATTTAATTCGCATTTGATTGCATTCTTTAACAGCTCTGCTCTCCGCTTGCTTTTTTACAAAGAAGAACAAGAAGTGGACAGACAAAGTTTGCATAGAAAAATTGATTGAGCGATCGCCAAGGCGCATAAATAAGGTGGTAGCACTACGGAAGAAAACAAAATTCAATGAATTTTATTAGTTCTTCCGGTCTGCTTGTAAAATAGAAGTTGTAAAAAGTACAAATGGCTGCAATGAAAATAAGTATATGTGTAAAAATATTGGAACAACCAATAATTAAGAAAGTAATAATAAGTGGAAAACTATTGCTACAATGTTGTGCTAATTATCAAAGAAAAATAGTTTAATTAGTTCTGGTGCTGCAACTACCTATTGAATTTGCTTTGGCGATCGATTTGCCAAATCAACCACAATTTCAATGTGCACGAGCAAAGCCAAGCTGGCTTGCTGCGGAAAGCAACAACATTGCGTGTTGTTGTCGAAATGAGAATAAAGCCCAGAACCATCGAATCTATGCATGTACATCAATTCGCGCTTACTCTCTCGGTTCCCTTTACATTTTCCTCACCTTTGTTGCTTCTCGCCCGCGTCTGAAATGAAATCGCAAAATTATTTCAGATGCGCCTTCTGTATACTGTTTATTCTGTGATAGGGGTCATCCCCTGCGCGTTTGTTCGTGTTAAAGGGAAAAAAAATTTGTAAACACATATTTTCTGTTTTTTTAAGTTTTTCAAAAATCTGAAAATTGGCAAAACTTAGGGGAAAATATCTAAAAAGTATGTGAAACTATGTTCCTGGCTTTTTTTGGTTTTAAGAAGCATTCTTTCTTTGTCAGGTAATGTAATTACATTTTCCGATATCTTCCGATCTCACATAATAATTCAATTTGAAAAGTGGTCTAAACACCTACTTTTCAACAAAATTTATTTTTTTTATCCCTAAAAGTATGCAATCAGCATGAAAAATTGAGAAATTAGCAAAAAAGCAATACATACGTTTTTTATTCTCGTTTTTGTTGCAAAACTAAAGGGTCCTAAGACAATTTCTGTTACTCTTTGCAATTATCAATGTTAACGTTACCGATTAAATGTAAAATCTGAAAAATCTAGACAACACATTCGTTCCTATAGCTCACCAAAAATGACGAAAATTGCAAATTTAAGTCTCAGACATTGCCAAACAACAAAAGTTTAAGAAAAAAAATGGAGATTTCAATTCAGCAGACCATGATTAACTTCTTCTTCTTCTTGACTGGCACAACACAGAGTGGGCGAAATGGTGAATCTAGCGGAACTTAATTAATAACTCTTGAATGCATAACGATATCGTGGTAAAACTTTGGAACTGTAAGTCCACATCAATGAAACTGGGTAGCGCCCTTTAACTGGAGGAATAGGTTTGGAATTACATAAGAGGCGTGGCACCGCCCATACAACTCAAGCTCTATTGACTGACTGATTCATTACTGCCCAGCCCAAATCGCTAAAGCTACAAACATCTAATTTTAACTGAAGGTACTTATACGAAAACGAACTTCCACCTAGACGGGATTTATTGAAATTAGGGGTCTAAAGCGCCAACACATGGGTTAAAATGTTGTATGAAGAAACTTGATTTATTGAACCCATTGACTTCAAACTTGCGTGCAAAGCCATGGGGCTCTACTTGTTTATTAAAAAGCACAAAGCTAAAGGTAAAAAGTAAGTAAGTAGTGATAATACCGAATGAAGGCAGAATAAACAGGTTTGGTTTTTGTCGACATATTTAAATTCAAAATATAAAAGCTTTTCAGCGTATGTACACACATTTGGGGCCCAGATTGACATTGCATCGCAAAGAGAAGTCAAATATATACAAATTTACAAAAGAAATTGATCATTCCAAAATTTACAGTTTTTGTTTTTAAATAAAAAAGGGAAAAATCAAAAGCAGCGCTTATTGCTCCTTAGGTACGAGCGCTTTAACGGGAGCACAAAGGGAGCGCTTCGCTCCAATGCACAGCGATTCGTTCCATAGTACACAAAATTCAAAAAATTTATAGTCTCAGAATTTAATGATTTTGATGTCATATGAAAAGTAAAACTCCAACTAAGAAAACCAAAAAAAATCTGTGCAAAAAAATAATTAGTGTGTGTGTGTGCAAAAGCGGCACAAAGATACAACTTCGCATTAATAGGGGCTCATAACAAACAATATACAGAATGCGCATCTGGTGTAAAGAAAATTTTCTTTGCGGGTTCCAGCGGTAGGACCCGTTTGTTGATGCGGGGGGAAGCAGTAAAGGGGACGAGAACGCACAGAGCGCGAGAGCGTAAACTGAGAAGCTGTGAGAGCGGTGTATGAAACAGTGACGCACCACACACTGTGGTTGTTCTTGTTGGGCAACAAAGCGGTGTGCCGCTTGCATGTTGGTGGTGGCTCGTGCTTGCTCTCCGCCAGAGCTGTTAAAGAATGCAATCATTTGCGAATAATTAGTCAGTTGATTTTTTGGCAAAACAGTGCATTCATTTTTTGTATTCAATGAATAATTATAAAAAAATGAAGTCATTATTCAGACTAAAAATTTATGAATAATTATTCATTTTTACATTAATTTTTTGCTAGTTATTTGATTGCAATCATTTGATTGCAATATCAAAATGAAGTCAATTGAAGTCATTTGAAGTCATGTGAAGTGATTTGAAGTCATCTGCAGTTAAGCTAAAGCCAGCTACCCTAAGGGCCACTTTTTCAGTACGAGTTTAAACCCAGTTCAAACGGAGTTTGTTTGAACTTGGTTTAAATTTGAACTAAGTTTAAATGACAAAGTAGTTTTTCAGTGCTAGTTTAACTGGAGCAAATATTTGTCATTTGAGTATGGCAATACTGGCAACATTTTTATCTAGCTAATAATTTTCCTTTGTTTTGATTGTCATTCGTAAATAAATTCTTTGCGCTCAAATAATGTATTTATGTAATTAAAAAATTCAACATTTTTCGTCTCGGGAAATCGAATGTCTTCTTGCACTTTTGAAAAAAAATATACAAGTGCTCGAGTGCAAGAAGGACCGCGTGAGTACCGAGGAAAAACAAACCAAATAGAAAGAAATTGAGGACGATTTCGATTCAAAATTTGTTGATAAGTTCCGGTGCGCGAAAACGTTGCGTACAAAGTATAAGAATCTAAAATAGTGCAAAAAAAGAATTTCGCTCACGACAGGCAAGAGCTGACCAAAACCAAAAATAAATGAACTGTCAGAAGCTGTTGACAGTTTAAACTTATTTTAACCGTGCAAGGTTGGGCGTTTAAACTGAGTTTAAACTTCAGTCAAGTTTGACTGAAAAATTCGATTTTGCGTTTAAACTAAGTTTAAACTAGAAACTGAGTTAAACTCGCACTGAAAAATTGGCCCTAAGTCAATTCACTTTATGCTTGACATAAGTCTAAATCGATAACAATGCTGAATCGCTATCCAACAATTAAAAAAGCGTATTTAAAATATAACACACCGTTACCTTCTTCAGATGCCGTGAAACGGTTATTTTCGTTTGCAACGCTATTAAATACGCCTCGTCGAGGTTTCCTTTCGGACAAAAATTTCAAAAAATTATCAGGTGTACAACTTTGCTTCCGCCGTTTTTTTCCAAAATTAAAAGCTTTATTGCGAAAAAGTGCTTACAGATGTATTATTCAAAGTATTGTCCGTCGCTAGCGACAACTTTCTCCCATCTTTCCGGCAATTTTCGGATCCCGGCTCGAAAAAAGGAGTCCTCTTTTGACGCTATCCATGAAGCAATCCATTTTTCCAATTCTTCGAAGGATTGAAAATGTTGATCTGCCAGGCCGTGTGCCATCGAACGGAATAGGTGGAAGTCAGAAGGGGCGACATCTGGGGAATACGGCGGGTGGGGCAAGACTTCCCATTTCAGCGTTTCCAGGTACTTTTTGACCACTTTTGCGACGTGAGGCCGAGCATTGTCGTGTTGGAGGATGACTTTGTCTTGTCGCTCTTCCATTTTTAAAACGTTGAAACCACTCCCGACACGTTCTTTCACTCAGAGCAGCATCACCGTAAGTTTCTGAGAGCATTCGATGCGCTTCAGCTGCATTTTTTTTTCGAATTGTAACAGAAAAGTAAAACTTCCCGCAAATGGCGAGAATTGGGCACATAAACGGATATTTTCGAGCGTGAATAATACGAAAACAAGAACAACTGTCACTGAAACGGCGATGACAATTCGTTAGGCACTGTCCACACTCACTTCAAAGGCATTACCATCTACGTATTTCAACCAGCCTCAGCCGGTACAGCCACCTATCGGAAAACGGCGGAAGCAAAGTTGTACACCTGATATTATTGTTGAAAGTAAATCATGTCATTTAAATGAATTTACATTCATTTGATTGCTACCTTTTGTTAGAATGAATTATTTTAATTTTAATTTTGTTAATTAATTAAATATTTTTAGTGACTTCACTGAAAAATGAAGTCATTAAGTGACTTCACCAAATGACTAATTAGTCAGAATAACAGAAATGACTTCAGAATTCAAATTTTTAGTCTTTAGTCAAAGACTGCAATCAAAAATTGAAGTCATTGACTGTGACTTCAACTGATTTAATTCGCATTTGATTGCATTCTTTAACAGCTCTGCTCTCCGCTTGCTTTTTTACAAAGAAGAACAAGAAGTGGACAGACAAAGTTTGCATAGAAAAATTGATTGAGCGATCGCCAAGGCGCATAAATAAGGTGGTAGCACTACGGAAGAAAACAAAATTCAATGAATTTTATTAGTTCTTCCGGTCTGCTTGTAAAATAGAAGTTGTAAAAAGTACAAATGGCTGCAATGAAAATAAGTATATGTGTAAAAATATTGGAACAACCAATAATTAAGAAAGTAATAATAAGTGGAAAACTATTGCTACAATGTTGTGCTAATTATCAAAGAAAAATAGTTTAATTAGTTCTGGTGCTGCAACTACCTATTGAATTTGCTTTGGCGATCGATTTGCCAAATCAACCACAATTTCAATGTGCACGAGCAAAGCCAAGCTGGCTTGCTGCGGAAAGCAACAACATTGCGTGTTGTTGTCGAAATGAGAATAAAGCCCAGAACCATCGAATCTATGCATGTACATCAATTCGCGCTTACTCTCTCGGTTCCCTTTACATTTTCCTCACCTTTGTTGCTTCTCGCCCGCGTCTGAAATGAAATCGCAAAATTATTTCAGATGCGCCTTCTGTATACTGTTTATTCTGTGATAGGGGTCATCCCCTGCGCGTTTGTTCGTGTTAAAGGGAAAAAAAATTTGTAAACACATATTTTCTGTTTTTTTAAGTTTTTCAAAAATCTGAAAATTGGCAAAACTTAGGGGAAAATATCTAAAAAGTATGTGAAACTATGTTCCTGGCTTTTTTTGGTTTTAAGAAGCATTCTTTCTTTGTCAGGTAATGTAATTACATTTTCCGATATCTTCCGATCTCACATAATAATTCAATTTGAAAAGTGGTCTAAACACCTACTTTTCAACAAAATTTATTTTTTTTATCCCTAAAAGTATGCAATCAGCATGAAAAATTGAGAAATTAGCAAAAAAGCAATACATACGTTTTTTATTCTCGTTTTTGTTGCAAAACTAAAGGGTCCTAAGACAATTTCTGTTACTCTTTGCAATTATCAATGTTAACGTTACCGATTAAATGTAAAATCTGAAAAATCTAGACAACACATTCGTTCCTATAGCTCACCAAAAATGACGAAAATTGCAAATTTAAGTCTCAGACATTGCCAAACAACAAAAGTTTAAGAAAAAAAATGGAGATTTCAATTCAGCAGACCATGATTAACTTCTTCTTCTTCTTGACTGGCACAACACAGAGTGGGCGAAATGGTCAATCTAGCGGAACTTAATTAATAACTCTTGAATGCATAACGATATCGTGGTAAAATTTGGAACAGATACTGCTGGTGTTTCACCGGACAACTGGTATGCATTTGGCATGGTCCGCCTACTTTAAAGTAGGGTTGCCAACTATATATATAAAAGAAAGCGGATGTATGTGTGTAAGCGAATCACGCTCAAGCGGACTGGCCGATTTCCATGGTGTGTTTTTTTGTTCGATTCGTATTGAGTCAGTTCAGGTTCGTGCGAGAAGAAAATTCCGGAAAATCTATTGGAAATGTCGGAAATCTCTGCCATATTTGACCGGGAATTCTGAACATTTTGAGACGATAACTGTGGAACCATAAGTCACATATCAATTAAATTCACTACCATTTTACTTCTTAGTCATGTTTTGGGACCTAAATATTGCGCTGAACTACAGTTGCGGTCAAAATAATAGTAGCACGCGTACGACGAAAAGAAAATTAAGAAAAAATAATCTTCTTTTCTTTACAAACATTTACTTTGTATTTTTTTTAACAAGTTATATGTGTTAACTCTTGTGTGCGCACCCACTTAAAACCTCATACTTGAACCCCCCATGGTCTGGCCAGACCATGGTGCAAAAAAGAGGATATTCGTGGATTGTGCTAGTTAATATATTTTTTTATATTTTTGTTGATGAGTTTATATATATCTTAGTATGTGTGAGTGTTTGTCTGCGTATGTTTGTGTGTGTAGGCCTGTCAAAAAAACAAGAAAATGTGAATACAATAATTTCTGTTGCTTGTTTACTTTTTATTTAGGTAAAAAGGTAAAATTATGCTTGATTTATAAAATACACAGCGAATTTCAACTTCAATAGATAAATTTTGAAATTAAAAATATACGATAGTAAGGAAAAAAATTAAAAACGTAAAATACGTTGTTATGGATTTGCCTCAACTGCTTCACCAATGCAGTGGTTGCAGGGATATAATGCAGTATAATGACTCAAACACATTGAGATTTTATATTGGACATATACAAATCGTGTTTTGATATATCTAACACATTTTTATTTCTGGATTCCTTTCACTATTGACAATTATGCTTTGAAGTCGAAAAGGTAGCTGGACTAATACACAACACTGCGAACTATTAGCTGTCAATAAGACAAAATATCTTCTAAAACATTCCGTTCAAGCATAACATACTCAACATGTTACTGTTCATGCTGAACTGGTCTGATACCTCCAGCAACAAATGAATCCTCCATAAACTTTAAAAAGTGCAGGTGGTTCATTCAATTATCCCACAGAACTACGTATTCATTCAATGAGCCAATTGCGAGAATTATTTGCCTGTGTAATTAAATTAAAACTTTAGTGATAAGTAATCAACATTTAAGTTAAGCTTATTCAAACTATTTAATTAATGACTTAGAATAAATAAATAGTTAAATATCTTAATTCTGTTGCTCTAAAGCTTTGGTTTTTGCTACTGCTTAAACCAATTTTTTTTTAGAGAAATCGTCCTCTCTGATGTTACTCCAGCGTTGAAGTTCAAAAATAATGTACACCTTATCCTCGAAATAGCATTTGCTTCCTTCAATCTCTGTCACAGAAAACCTACAATCCAATTGGTTAAAATCAGACACGACAAGAGCACAAATACTTCCTTCGCTTCAGAAATGTAATTAAATTGACACCAAAAACACGAATATAACAGCGAATACAATGGATAAATATTAATTTTGAATGTGTTCAGACATTGTTTTCTAACAAAAATTATAATTAACTAACCTAAAAGAAAATAAAAGCCAAGGCGAGTGAAAAACATTTGGACCAGGTACATTTTGCGCTAGCTAACTCATGTCACTATTAACGAGATGGCACGAAAAAAGTGCTTCAAATCGGGTCAGATGGAAAAACCTAGTTGCAGCCCTATGCTCCGTAGAGAACTGAATAAGGAACAAACGAAACAAAATATTTATAAACAATTCTGACACTAATTACATCGAAAATAACAAAAAAACTGAAAATAACAGGCAACTTTGTATGAAAATACACCATGGTCTGGCCAGACCATAGGGGGTTCAACTAAGGGGTATAAATACGTTTTGCACGATTCTCGCCTTGTTTTTGTAAACATTTTGTTCATGTATTGGTTTTTGTGCTTAGAAAGGATCAGTTGAGGATATCATGAAATATGAACCCGATAGCTTTACTACAACCTTACTAAAAGTGGACCCAAAGTTCAATATGGTCTGGCCAGACCTGGGTGCGCACACAAGGGTCAACAATGCAATCATAAAAGAAAATTTAAGAATTAAACTCAGTTTGGTTTGATTTAAATTAAATGCGCCAAAAGCTCCAAAATATGGACGGTCAAAAAATAGTAGTTCGCTTTACTTTCATAAAAATGAAGCAAAAATTGTGTTTCATTTTAAAAGATTTAATAGTTAAATAGTAATAACGTAATTTTTCTTCAAATTAATATTTAGTTGCGTGACTGTTGTTCGCTATTACTGCAGCACAGAGCCGATGCATTGAATTAACCAAATTTTCATATCTTTATCTAGGGGAGTGGCACAGTCCAGGGGACTCTGCAGGACGCAACATGCGTATTGCAGGGGAAAATCTGTAGACAGCGCATTGCATGAGGTCGTTCAGACGATCGAAAAATCGCTGAGCGTCGAGTATACGTTAGCCGCTTTCCTCGATATTGAGGGGGCCTTTAATAACGCCACTCTAGAGGCAATAACCAGTGCACTTAGAAAATTCGAAGTGGACGAGAAAGTGGTGAGGTGGACCAGCGATATGCTTAGTAGCAGAAGGGTTCACTCCAGCCTAGGCTCGTGCTCGGTGAGGAGGTTAACCACAAGGGGCACACCTCAGGGGGCGTCCTTTCGCCTCTGCTGTGGCTGCTTGTGATAAACAACATCCTCGAGATCTTCGAATCCAGGAGGCTGCGAGTAGTAGCATATGCGGACGACGTCACTATCCTGATCCCTGGAAAATTTCTTTCCACCATCAGTGATCTCATGGAGTCTGCCTTAGAAGAACTCTCTAGGTGGGCAGAGCATAACGGTCTAGGAGTTAACCCCTCAAAGACGGTTATGGTACTGTTCACCCGGAGATACAAAATACCGGAGTTTAGGCTGCCGAAACTCAGCGGCATCACTATCACCCTCTCACCCGAGGTGAAATACCTTGGCACCACACTCGACTCCAAGCTTTCTTGGAGACGCAACGTGGAAGAGCGGGTGAAGAAGAGCCTGAATGCCTTCTACGTCTGTCAGAAGGCCTTCGGGAAAAAGTGGGGATTGCGGCCGAGCATTGTCCACTGGATGTATACAGCGATCATTCGGCCGATCTTATGTTACGGAGCCATTGTCTGGTGGCCGGCTACGGACACCAGGTCCTTGGCGACGCAACTGATGAAGGTGCAGAGACTGGCGGCTATGGGAATAGCAGGAACCGTCAAAAGCACCCCCCAGGCAGGCCTAGAGATGATTCTACATCTCCACCCAATAGAGCAGTTCATTAAGTGCTGTGCCGCTAAAGGCGCTCTCAGGCTGAGAGAGGCCAACTTGTGGAAAGAGCACGCTTATGGACACTCTGGGATCCTAAGGTAATTTACGAGGCCAGGTACGGAACATCAATTAGATTCCTGTACGGACTATCTGATTCCATACCTGGATTTGGAGTCGCGCGCACTTACCTCCTTTCCCTCAAGGGAAGAATGGGGACTTACAAGTGTGACAAGAGACGCCTCCATTACCATCTTCACAGATGGTTCCAAGATGGAGGAAGGTACAGGAGCTGGTCTCCACTCAGATGTACTAGGGGCTCAACGGTCTTTCAGACTCCCGGACCTCTGTAGCATCTTTCAGGCGGAGATTTATGCAATCTGGAAAGCTGCTGAATTAATCCGCGACAGCGGATTATCACCCACGGATATCACAATCTGTGTGGATAGTCAGGCAGCCCTTAAAGCGCTGGAATCAGCGACTGTGAAATCAAAGGTAGTGCAGAGTTGTCGCACTGCACTTCGCGACATCAGACATCATCGAGTCACTCTCTGCTGGGTTCCGGGCCACTCTGGAGTGGCAGGAAACGAGGCACCGGATGAGATGGCAAGAAAGGGGGTCGCCCTGCCTCTCACCGAAGTGGATAACTCTGTGCTCCCTCCGATATCTGCCCTGTATTTGCGTATTGACAGGTTGAGCAAAACTTACATCGAGTCCTCATGGCGGAGCAGAACTGATTGCAGTACCTGCCGGGCAATATGGCCTTCCCTTTCCGTGAGGAAAACACGATTTGTACTGTCCCTGAGTCGAACCTCTATTAGGCAGCATGTTGGGGTCATTACTGGACACTGCGCCATTGGATCTATGCTGGTCAATTGGTACCTCTCGTCCAGTGATGTCTGCAGAAGCTGTGGAGATGAGGAAGAAGTGGAAACGATCCAACACTACCTGTGCCACTGCCCGGCTCTGCAGGAACGCCGACTCCGTACCTTGGGGTCAAGGTTCCTGGTAGACTTGGCCTGCGCAGCAGTAGTTGAAATATCGGATCTACTCTCCTTCATCAAGAGGTCGAATTGGTTTGCCCCGAACTGAGAGCCACTGGTTAGCTCCGGAATCTTCCATGAAGGGATTCACAATGGGCCATTTTGGCCTCCGAGTGGAAGTGCTGCCCTTGGCACGCACACACCCTTCCCTACCTACCCTATCTAGGGGCGTGGTCTACTGCTTCTCAAAGGTGATTATTATTTAAAGGATTATTGTGAGCAACTGCTCTCTTCACGTCACACCACAAATTTTTAATTGTATTGAAGTCTGGTGATTGTGCGAGCCATTCCATAACCCTAATCCTGCTCTTGCGAAGCCCCTTTCGTGCGACCTTGCTTGTATGCATTAGGTTATAATCCTGTTGGAAGACCCAAAGCATTGGCGTTTTTTCACGGACATACGGTAGCACGATTTCCTGCAAGATTCGTACACATACACATCGATCCATTGTTTTCTTGATCAAATAAATAGCGCCACCTCCATAAAACGTAAGACATGCTCAATAAATAAATGCATGCCTTACGTTTTATGGAGGTGGCGCTATTTATTTGATCCAGAAACCTTTGGAAAAATACAAAGTAAATATTTGTAAAGAATAGCAGATTATTTTTTCTTAATTTTTTTTTCGTTGTACGCGTACTACTATTATTTTGACCGCAGCTGTATAAGTCGCACAGCAATTAAACTTAATACGAACCTACCATTTTTTCTTTCGACAGAGGGCATTGTGCGGGTATTGAATAAGGGGGCGTGGCACCGCCCATATAATTTAAATTTGGTTCAAGCGCAGTCCATTTCTTGAGTGAAACTAAGCGGCAACATTTCTTATTTGTGGGCCTCAATTATATAGTGATAGTAAAAAGTATTGAAACGGTAAGGCACTCTGTGCTGAATGCTTTTCTATGCATGAATGCTTTTCCAAGCATACTTTTAGGCATGCACTTTGAAGTACGGTAAATTTGGTATAATTCGCTTGGTATAGTCCAATATGGCAAGGATGGTTCGCGAAAGGTGATGAGCTTTGCTAGAACAATCGAGATAGAAAGTACAACTGGAATGTGCAAGAAACTTTGGCGCGATAAGAAAACTAGTATAAAAGCAGCAGTGGCAGCGCAAGGGGTCGAGTCTGTGTTGAGCAAGCAATGGGGAAACATGTAATAGTAGTAGTGTAAAGTAGAGCAAGTGTAAATTAGTAAATAAAGCGATTGTTGGTTTTTGACTGCGTTTGCGCTGAATAATGGAAGTGGTTTTATTTTCAAACACAATCCAAACGAACTCAGAGAACTTGGATTTTCGTAACAGTATTAAAAGTAAAGTAGTAAAAGTATTTTACGAAGTTCAACTCAAATTCCCTTTATTTTTTATTAATCGAAATAATTTGGCAGTTAAATGATGTTTATTATTATTTTCTTACATTACGTAACACTATTGCAAGGAAGAAAAGTTAATCAGAATCTGAGCTACTATCGCAATTTGATAATTCAGATTGTATATTTGTATCTGAAAGAAGATTTATCACTTGTTGATCTAATAGAATGCTCTTTTTTGCGTAGCTGGAAGAATTGTTTGATAATGATGACATTAGTGGATCAGACGAAAACAAGAGTGCGTGCGCCAAGTCTTCCATTGTATTTTGTCGCGACGTTTTACGTGTATAGTGCAGCCGGAAATTTCGGTAGTCCGTGTTTCTGCTTCCTCCGATATTATACCAATTGGCAGCGAAACATTCTGTATGATATTAGTACCATGTATTAAAATTTTATGTATGGAAGAAGGCATATTAAACCAAGGATATTCCTCTACGAAAAATCTGTTTCAACTAACATAAGGTTCCCATTTAACCAATCGCAGTTCTGTTTTTCAAAAAGCATTAAGTTCCTTTTACATGCTTTCCACTTCTGCACTAACCGGCTTACAAAGTTTCTCAATTTTCTGCTTATTTCGTGGAATTTCTCATCACTATGTGTTTTTATCAATAATATTAGCAAATACATGCATCTCCAATGCTGAAAATTTCTTTGAAGAGACGTTTTCATTGTGCCATATTAAAAAAAGATGTCGTTTGGACACCGACATTATGCCTAAACAATGCGTTGGACTGTAGAGTAGCAGAAATTAGCAAACGAGTTTTGACATTTCACAATCACAATGAATCACGTAAACAAAATCAATTAGAACTGGATTGAATACGGCTGAATTTCAAAGGTTGTACTCCATGGAAGACTAGTGTTTGCCACTCAAAATACTCTATCACAAATGATAACTTCAACCACGATTTTTTATTAGAAAAAATAAACATAGGTTACTAACATTTATATTATGAAAAATATGCCTTTAACTTTAATCTAAACCACTTTCATTAATTGACGAAATACTTTTTTGGAGTAAAACAAGTGCACTGTGCAAAAAGCGCGCGAAACTACGTTGGTGCACTTGCTCCAACATATTGAAACGAAGAGGCACTCTGTGCTGTGCATGAACGCTTTTCCAAGCATACTTTTAGGCATGCACTTTGAAGTATGGCAAATTTGGTATAATTCGCTTGGATAGTCCGATATGGCAAGTATGGTTCTCGAAGAAATGGGCTGTGCGAGAATAGTCGAGCGCTTTCCAATTGGTAGTTGCAAGAAACTTCGGCGCGATAAGAAAACTGGTATAAAAGCAGCAGTGGCAGCGCAAGGGGTCGAGTCTGTGTTGAGCAAAGTTGTAACAAGTGTAGATTGTTGATTTTTGCTGAGTAATTGAAGGTGTTTTATTTTCAACCACAATCAAAACGAACCTTGGAAAACAAACGTAGATTTTCGTAACATTTGGTGTCGGAAGTTCGGATTGTGTTACTGAAGGTAAAATAAAATTATAAAAACGCAGACATGGTTAAACTGGAGCTGCTGAAGGTGGACCAGCTGAAGAAAGAGCTGGCTGGCAAGAAAATGTGAATACAATAATTTCTGTTGCTTGTTTACTTTTTATTTAGGTAAAAAGGTAAAATTATGCTTGATTTATAAAATACACAGCGAATTTCAACTTCAATAGATAAATTTTGAAATTAAAAATATACGATAGTAAGGAAAAAAATTAAAAACGTAAAATACGTTGTTATGGATTTGCCTCAACTGCTTCACCAATGCAGTGGTTGCAGGGATATAATGCAGTATAATGACTCAAACACATTGAGATTTTATATTGGACATATACAAATCGTGTTTTGATATATCTAACACATTTTTATTTCTGGATTCCTTTCACTATTGACAATTATGCTTTGAAGTCGAAAAGGTAGCTGACTAATACACAACACTGCGAACTATTAGCTGTCAATAAGACAAAATATCTTCTAAAACATTCCGTTCAAGCATAACAAACTCCACATGTTACTGTTCATGCTGAACTGGTCTGATACCTCCAGCAACAAATGAATCCTCCATAAACTTTAAAAAGTGCAGGTGGTTCATTCAATTATCCCACAGAACTACGTATTCATTCAATGAGCCAATTGCGAGAATTATTTGCCTGTGTAATTAAATTAAAACTTTAGTGATAAGTATTCAACATTTAAGTTAAGCTTATTCAAACTAATTAATGACTTAGAATAAATAAATAGTTAAATATCTTAATTCTGTTGCTCTAAAGCTTTGGTTTTTGCTACTGCTTAAACCAATTTTTTTTTTAGAGAAATCGTCCTCTCTGATGTTACTCCAGCGTTGAAGTTCAAAAATAATGTACACCTTATCCTCGAAATAGCATTTGCTTCCTTCAATCTCTGTCACAGAAAACATACAATCCAATTGGTTAAAATCAGACACGACAAGAGCACAAATACTTCCTTCGCTTCAGAAATGTAATTAAATTGACACCAAAAACACGAATATAACAGCGAATACAATGGATAAATATTAATTTTGAATGTGTTCAGACATTGTTTTCTAACAAAAATTATAATTAACTAACCTAAAAGAAAATAAAAGCCAAGGCGAGTGAAAAACATTTGGACCAGGTACATTTTGCGCTAGCTAACTCATGTCACTATTAACGAGATGGCACGAAAAAAGTGCTTCAAATCGGGTCAGATGGAAAAACCTAGTTGCAGCCCTATGCTCCGTAGAGAACTGAATAAGGAACAAACGAAACAAAATATTTATAAACAATTCTGACACTAATTACATCGAAAATAACAAAAAAAACTGAAAATAACAGGCAACTTTGTATGAAAATACACCATGGTCTGGCCAGACCATAGGGGGTTCAACTAAGGGGTATAAATACGTTTTGCACGATTCTCGCCTTGTTTTTGTAAACATTTTGTTCATGTATTGGTTTTTGTGCTTAGAAAGGATCAGTTGAGGATATCATGAAATATGAACCCGATAGCTTTACTACAACCTTACTAAAAGTGGACCCAAAGTTCAATATGGTCTGGCCAGACCTGGGTGCGCACACAAGGGTCAACAATGCAATCATAAAAGAAAATTTAAGAATTAAACTCAGTTTGGTTTGATTTAAATTAAATGCGCCAAAAGCTCCAAAATATGGACGGTCAAAAAATAGTAGTTCGCTTTACTTTCATAAAAATGAAGCAAAAATTGTGTTTCATTTTAAAAGATTTAATAGTTAAATAGTAATAACGTAATTTTTCTTCAAATTAATATTTAGTTGCGTGACTGTTGTTCGCTATTACTGCAGCACAGAGCCGATGCATTGAATTAACCAAATTTTCATATCTTTATCTAGGGGAGTGGCACAGTCCAGGGGACTCTGCAGGTCGCAACATGCGTATTGCAGGGGAAAATCTGTAGACAGCGCATTGCATGAGGTCGTTCAGACGATCGAAAAATCGCTGAGCGTCAAGGAGTATACGTTAGCCGCTTTCCTCGATATTGAGGGGGCCTTTAATAACGCCACTCTAGAGGCAATAACCAGTGCACTTAGAAAATTCGAAGTGGACGAGAAAGTGGTGAGGTGGACCAGCGATATGCTTAGTAGCAGAAGGGTTCACTCCAGCCTAGGCTCGTGCTCGGTGAGGAGGTTAACCACAAGGGGCACACCTCAGGGGGGCGTCCTTTCGCCTCTGCTGTGGCTGCTTGTGATAAACAACATCCTCGAGATCTTCGAATCCAGGAGGCTGCGAGTAGTAGCATATGCGGACGACGTCACTATCCTGATCCCTGGAAAATTTCTTTCCACCATCAGTGATCTCATGGAGTCTGCCTTAGAAGAACTCTCTAGGTGGGCAGAGCATAACGGTCTAGGAGTTAACCCCTCAAAGACGGTTATGGTACTGTTCACCCGGAGATACAAAATACCGGAGTTTAGGCTGCCGAAACTCAGCGGCATCACTATCACCCTCTCACCCGAGGTGAAATACCTTGGCACCACACTCGACTCCAAGCTTTCTTGGAGACGCAACGTGGAAGAGCGGGTGAAGAAGAGCCTGAATGCCTTCTACGTCTGTCAGAAGGCCTTCGGGAAAAAGTGGGGATTGCGGCCGAGCATTGTCCACTGGATGTATACAGCGATCATTCGGCCGATCTTATGTTACGGAGCCATTGTCTGGTGGCCGGCTACGGACACCAGGTCCTTGGCGACGCAACTGATGAAGGTGCAGAGACTGGCGGCTATGGGAATAGCAGGAACCGTCAAAAGCACCCCCCAGGCAGGCCTAGAGATGATTCTACATCTCCACCCAATAGAGCAGTTCATTAAGTGCTGTGCCGCTAAAGGCGCTCTCAGGCTGAGAGAGGCCAACTTGTGGAAAGAGCACGCTTATGGACACTCTGGGATCCTAAGGTCATTTACGAGGCCATGTACGGAACATCAATTAGATTCCTGTACGGACTATCTGATTCCATACCTGGATTTGGAGTCGCGCGCACTTACCTCCTTTCCCTCAAGGGAAGAATGGGGACTTACAAGTGTGACAAGAGACGCCTCCATTACCATCTTCACAGATGGTTCCAAGATGGAGGAAGGTACAGGAGCTGGTCTCCACTCAGATGTACTAGGGGCTCAACGGTCTTTCAGACTCCCGGACCTCTGTAGCATCTTTCAGGCGGAGATTTATGCAATCTGGAAAGCTGCTGAATTAATCCGCGACAGCGGATTATCACCCACGGATATCACAATCTGTGTGGATAGTCAGGCAGCCCTTAAAGCGCTGGAATCAGCGACTGTGAAATCAAAGGTAGTGCAGAGTTGTCGCACTGCACTTCGCGACATCGGACATCATCGAGTCACTCTCTGCTGGGTTCCGGGCCACTCTGGAGTGGCAGGAAACGAGGCACCGGATGAGATGGCAAGAAAGGGGGTCGCCCTGCCTCTCACCGAAGTGGATAACTCTGTGATCCCTCCGATATCTGCCCTGTATTTGCGTATTGACAGGTTGAGCAAAACTTACATCGAGTCCTCATGGCGGAGCAGAACTGATTGCAGTACCTGCCGGGCAATATGGCCTTCCCTTTCCGTGAGGAAAACACGATTTGTACTGTCCCTGAGTCGAACCTCTATTAGGCAGCTTGTTGGGGTCATTACTGGACACTGCGCCATTGGATCTATGCTGGTCAATTGGTACCTCTCGTCCAGTGATGTCTGCAGAAGCTGTGGAGATGAGGAAGAAGTGGAAACGATCCAACACTACCTGTGCCACTGCCCGGCTCTGCAGGAACGCCGACTCCGTACCTTGGGGTCAAGGTTCCTGGTAGACTTGGCCTGCGCAGCAGTAGTTGAAATATCGGATCTACTGTCCTTCATCAAGAGGTCGAATTGGTTTGCCCCGAACTGAGAGCCACTGGTTAGCTCCGGAATCTTCCATGAAGGGATTCACAATGGGCCATTTTGGCCTCCGAGTGGAAGTGCTGCCCTTGGCACGCACACACCCTTCCCTACCTACCCTATCTAGGGGCGTGGTCTACTGCTTCTCAAAGGTGATTGTTATTTAAAGGATTATTGTGAGCAACTGCTCTCTTCACGTCACACCACAAATTTTTAATTGTATTGAAGTCTGGTGATTGTGCGAGCCATTCCATAACCCTAATCCTGCTCTTGCGAAGCCCCTTTCGTGCGACCTTGCTTGTATGCATTAGGTTATAATCCTGTTGGAAGACCCAAAGCATTGGCGTTTTTTCACGGACATACGGTAGCACGATTTCCTGCAAGATTCGTACACATACACATCGATCCATCGTTTTCTTGATCAAATAAATAGCGCCACCTCCATAAAACGTAAGACATGCTCAATAAATAAATGCATGCCTTACGTTTTATGGAGGTGGCGCTATTTATTTGATCCAGAAACCTTTGGAAAAATACAAAGTAAATATTTGTAAAGAATAGCAGATTATTTTTTCTTAATTTTTTTTTCGTTGTACGCGTACTACTATTATTTTGACCGCAGCTGTATAAGTCGCACAGCAATTAAACTTAATACGAACCTACCATTTTTTTCTTTCGACAGAGGGCATTGTGCGGGTATTGAATAAGGGGGCGTGGCACCGCCCATATAATTTAAATTTGGTTCAAGCGCAGTCCATTTCTTGAGTGAAACTAAGCGGCAACATTTCTTATTTGTGGGCCTCAATTATATAGTGATAGTAAAAAGTATTGAAACGGTAAGGCACTCTGTGCTGAATGCTTTTCTATGCATGAATGCTTTTCCAAGCATACTTTTAGGCATGCACTTTGAAGTACGGTAAATTTGGTATAATTCGCTTGGTATAGTCCAATATGGCAAGGATGGTTCGCGAAAGGTGATGAGCTTTGCTAGAACAATCGAGATAGAAAGTACAACTGGAATGTGCAAGAAACTTTGGCGCGATAAGAAAACTAGTATAAAAGCAGCAGTGGCAGCGCAAGGGGTCGAGTCTGTGTTGAGCAAGCAATGGGGAAACATGTAATAGTAGTAGTGTAAAGTAGAGCAAGTGTAAATTAGTAAATAAAGCGATTGTTGGTTTTTGACTGCGTTTGCGCTGAATAATGGAAGTGGTTTTATTTTCAAACACAATCCAAACGAACTCAGAGAACTTGGATTTTCGTAACAGTATTAAAAGTAAAGTAGTAAAAGTATTTTACGAAGTTCAACTCAAATTCCCTTTATTTTTTATTAATCGAAATAATTTGGCAGTTAAATGATGTTTATTATTATTTTCTTACATTACGTAACACTATTGCAAGGAAGAAAAGTTAATCAGAATCTGAGCTACTATCGCAATTTGATAATTCAGATTGTATATTTGTATCTGAAAGAAGATTTATCACTTGTTGATCTAATAGAATGCTCTTTTTTGCGTAGCTGGAAGAATTGTTTGATAATGATGACATTAGTGGATCAGACGAAAACAAGAGTGCGTGCGCCAAGTCTTCCATTGTATTTTGTCGCGACGTTTTACGTGTATAGTGCAGCCGGAAATTTCGGTAGTCCGTGTTTCTGCTTCCTCCGATATTATACCAATTGGCAGCGAAACATTCTGTATGATATTAGTACCATGTATTAAAATTTTATGTATGGAAGAAGGCATATTAAACCAAGGATATTCCTCTACGAAAAATCTGTTTCAACTAACATAAGGTTCCCATTTAACCAATCGCAGTTCTGTTTTTCAAAAAGCATTAAGTTCCTTTTACATGCTTTCCACTTCTGCACTAACCGGCTTACAAAGTTTCTCAATTTTCTGCTTATTTCGTGGAATTTCTCATCACTATGTGTTTTTATCAATAATATTAGCAAATACATGCATCTCCAATGCTGAAAATTTCTTTGAAGAGACGTTTTCATTGTGCCATATTAAAAAAAGATGTCGTTTGGACACCGACATTATGCCTAAACAATGCGTTGGACTGTAGAGTAGCAGAAATTAGCAAACGAGTTTTGACATTTCACAATCACAATGAATCACGTAAACAAAATCAATTAGAACTGGATTGAATACGGCTGAATTTCAAAGGTTGTACTCCATGGAAGACTAGTGTTTGCCACTCAAAATACTCTATCACAAATGATAACTTCAACCACGATTTTTTATTAGAAAAAATAAACATAGGTTACTAACATTTATATTATGAAAAATATGCCTTTAACTTTAATCTAAACCACTTTCATTAATTGACGAAATACTTTTTTGGAGTAAAACAAGTGCACTGTGCAAAAAGCGCGCGAAACTACGTTGGTGCACTTGCTCCAACATATTGAAACGAAGAGGCACTCTGTGCTGTGCATGAACGCTTTTCCAAGCATACTTTTAGGCATGCACTTTGAAGTATGGCAAATTTGGTATAATTCGCTTGGATAGTCCGATATGGCAAGTATGGTTCTCGAAGAAATGGGCTGTGCGAGAATAGTCGAGCGCTTTCCAATTGGTAGTTGCAAGAAACTTCGGCGCGATAAGAAAACTGGTATAAAAGCAGCAGTGGCAGCGCAAGGGGTCGAGTCTGTGTTGAGCAAAGTTGTAACAAGTGTAGATTGTTGATTTTTGCTGAGTAATTGAAGGTGTTTTATTTTCAACCACAATCAAAACGAACCTTGGAAAACAAACGTAGATTTTCGTAACATTTGGTGTCGGAAGTTCGGATTGTGTTACTGAAGGTAAAATAAAATTATAAAAACGCAGACATGGTTAAACTGGAGCTGCTGAAGGTGGACCAGCTGAAGAAAGAGCTGGCTGGCAAGAAAATGTGAATACAATAATTTCTGTTGCTTGTTTACTTTTTATTTAGGTAAAAAGGTAAAATTATGCTTGATTTATAAAATACACAGCGAATTTCAACTTCAATAGATAAATTTTGAAATTAAAAATATACGATAGTAAGGAAAAAAATTAAAAACGTAAAATACGTTGTTATGGATTTGCCTCAACTGCTTCACCAATGCAGTGGTTGCAGGGATATAATGCAGTATAATGACTCAAACACATTGAGATTTTATATTGGACATATACAAATCGTGTTTTGATATATCTAACACATTTTTATTTCTGGATTCCTTTCACTATTGACAATTATGCTTTGAAGTCGAAAAGGTAGCTGACTAATACACAACACTGCGAACTATTAGCTGTCAATAAGACAAAATATCTTCTAAAACATTCCGTTCAAGCATAACAAACTCCACATGTTACTGTTCATGCTGAACTGGTCTGATACCTCCAGCAACAAATGAATCCTCCATAAACTTTAAAAAGTGCAGGTGGTTCATTCAATTATCCCACAGAACTACGTATTCATTCAATGAGCCAATTGCGAGAATTATTTGCCTGTGTAATTAAATTAAAACTTTAGTGATAAGTATTCAACATTTAAGTTAAGCTTATTCAAACTAATTAATGACTTAGAATAAATAAATAGTTAAATATCTTAATTCTGTTGCTCTAAAGCTTTGGTTTTTGCTACTGCTTAAACCAATTTTTTTTTTAGAGAAATCGTCCTCTCTGATGTTACTCCAGCGTTGAAGTTCAAAAATAATGTACACCTTATCCTCGAAATAGCATTTGCTTCCTTCAATCTCTGTCACAGAAAACATACAATCCAATTGGTTAAAATCAGACACGACAAGAGCACAAATACTTCCTTCGCTTCAGAAATGTAATTAAATTGACACCAAAAACACGAATATAACAGCGAATACAATGGATAAATATTAATTTTGAATGTGTTCAGACATTGTTTTCTAACAAAAATTATAATTAACTAACCTAAAAGAAAATAAAAGCCAAGGCGAGTGAAAAACATTTGGACCAGGTACATTTTGCGCTAGCTAACTCATGTCACTATTAACGAGATGGCACGAAAAAAGTGCTTCAAATCGGGTCAGATGGAAAAACCTAGTTGCAGCCCTATGCTCCGTAGAGAACTGAATAAGGAACAAACGAAACAAAATATTTATAAACAATTCTGACACTAATTACATCGAAAATAACAAAAAAAACTGAAAATAACAGGCAACTTTGTATGAAAATACACCATGGTCTGGCCAGACCATAGGGGGTTCAACTAAGGGGTATAAATACGTTTTGCACGATTCTCGCCTTGTTTTTGTAAACATTTTGTTCATGTATTGGTTTTTGTGCTTAGAAAGGATCAGTTGAGGATATCATGAAATATGAACCCGATAGCTTTACTACAACCTTACTAAAAGTGGACCCAAAGTTCAATATGGTCTGGCCAGACCTGGGTGCGCACACAAGGGTCAACAATGCAATCATAAAAGAAAATTTAAGAATTAAACTCAGTTTGGTTTGATTTAAATTAAATGCGCCAAAAGCTCCAAAATATGGACGGTCAAAAAATAGTAGTTCGCTTTACTTTCATAAAAATGAAGCAAAAATTGTGTTTCATTTTAAAAGATTTAATAGTTAAATAGTAATAACGTAATTTTTCTTCAAATTAATATTTAGTTGCGTGACTGTTGTTCGCTATTACTGCAGCACAGAGCCGATGCATTGAATTAACCAAATTTTCATATCTTTATCTAGGGGAGTGGCACAGTCCAGGGGACTCTGCAGGACGCAACATGCGTATTGCAGGGGAAAATCTGTAGACAGCGCATTGCATGAGGTCGTTCAGACGATCGAAAAATCGCTGAGCGTCAAGGAGTATACGTTAGCCGCTTTCCTCGATATTGAGGGGGCCTTTAATAACGCCACTCTAGAGGCAATAACCAGTGCACTTAGAAAATTCGAAGTGGACGAGAAAGTGGTGAGGTGGACCAGCGATATGCTTAGTAGCAGAAGGGTTCACTCCAGCCTAGGCTCGTGCTCGGTGAGGAGGTTAACCACAAGGGGCACACCTCAGGGGGGCGTCCTTTCGCCTCTGCTGTGGCTGCTTGTGATAAACAACATCCTCGAGATCTTCGAATCCAGGAGGCTGCGAGTAGTAGCATATGCGGACGACGTCACTATCCTGATCCCTGGAAAATTTCTTTCCACCATCAGTGATCTCATGGAGTCTGCCTTAGAAGAACTCTCTAGGTGGGCAGAGCATAACGGTCTAGGAGTTAACCCCTCAAAGACGGTTATGGTACTGTTCACCCGGAGATACAAAATACCGGAGTTTAGGCTGCCGAAACTCAGCGGCATCACTATCACCCTCTCACCCGAGGTGAAATACCTTGGCACCACACTCGACTCCAAGCTTTCTTGGAGACGCAACGTGGAAGAGCGGGTGAAGAAGAGCCTGAATGCCTTCTACGTCTGTCAGAAGGCCTTCGGGAAAAAGTGGGGATTGCGGCCGAGCATTGTCCACTGGATGTATACAGCGATCATTCGGCCGATCTTATGTTACGGAGCCATTGTCTGGTGGCCGGCTACGGACACCAGGTCCTTGGCGACGCAACTGATGAAGGTGCAGAGACTGGCGGCTATGGGAATAGCAGGAACCGTCAAAAGCACCCCCCAGGCAGGCCTAGAGATGATTCTACATCTCCACCCAATAGAGCAGTTCATTAAGTGCTGTGCCGCTAAAGGCGCTCTCAGGCTGAGAGAGGCCAACTTGTGGAAAGAGCACGCTTATGGACACTCTGGGATCCTAAGGTCATTTACGAGGCCATGTACGGAACATCAATTAGATTCCTGTACGGACTATCTGATTCCATACCTGGATTTGGAGTCGCGCGCACTTACCTCCTTTCCCTCAAGGGAAGAATGGGGACTTACAAGTGTGACAAGAGACGCCTCCATTACCATCTTCACAGATGGTTCCAAGATGGAGGAAGGTACAGGAGCTGGTCTCCACTCAGATGTACTAGGGGCTCAACGGTCTTTCAGACTCCCGGACCTCTGTAGCATCTTTCAGGCGGAGATTTATGCAATCTGGAAAGCTGCTGAATTAATCCGCGACAGCGGATTATCACCCACGGATATCACAATCTGTGTGGATAGTCAGGCAGCCCTTAAAGCGCTGGAATCAGCGACTGTGAAATCAAAGGTAGTGCAGAGTTGTCGCACTGCACTTCGCGACATCGGACATCATCGAGTCACTCTCTGCTGGGTTCCGGGCCACTCTGGAGTGGCAGGAAACGAGGCACCGGATGAGATGGCAAGAAAGGGGGTCGCCCTGCCTCTCACCGAAGTGGATAACTCTGTGATCCCTCCGATATCTGCCCTGTATTTGCGTATTGACAGGTTGAGCAAAACTTACATCGAGTCCTCATGGCGGAGCAGAACTGATTGCAGTACCTGCCGGGCAATATGGCCTTCCCTTTCCGTGAGGAAAACACGATTTACTGTCCCTGAGTCGAACCTCTATTAGGCAGCTTGTTGGGGTCATTACTGGACACTGCGCCATTGGATCTATGCTGGTCAATTGGTACCTCTCGTCCAGTGATGTCTGCAGAAGCTGTGGAGATGAGGAAGAAGTGGAAACGATCCAACACTACCTGTGCCACTGCCCGGCTCTGCAGGAACGCCGACTCCGTACCTTGGGGTCAAGGTTCCTGGTAGACTTGGCCTGCGCAGCAGTAGTTGAAATATCGGATCTACTGTCCTTCATCAAGAGGTCGAATTGGTTTGCCCCGAACTGAGAGCCACTGGTTAGCTCCGGAATCTTCCATGAAGGGATTCACAATGGGCCATTTTGGCCTCCGAGTGGAAGTGCTGCCCTTGGCACGCACACACCCTTCCCTACCTACCCTATCTAGGGGCGTGGTCTACTGCTTCTCAAAGGTGATTGTTATTTAAAGGATTATTGTGAGCAACTGCTCTCTTCACGTCACACCACAAATTTTTAATTGTATTGAAGTCTGGTGATTGTGCGAGCCATTCCATAACCCTAATCCTGCTCTTGCGAAGCCCCTTTCGTGCGACCTTGCTTGTATGCATTAGGTTATAATCCTGTTGGAAGACCCAAAGCATTGGCGTTTTTTCACGGACATACGGTAGCACGATTTCCTGCAAGATTCGTACACATACACATCGATCCATCGTTTTCTTGATCAAATAAATAGCGCCACCTCCATAAAACGTAAGACATGCTCAATAAATAAATGCATGCCTTACGTTTTATGGAGGTGGCGCTATTTATTTGATCCAGAAACCTTTGGAAAAATACAAAGTAAATATTTGTAAAGAATAGCAGATTATTTTTTCTTAATTTTTTTTTCGTTGTACGCGTACTACTATTATTTTGACCGCAGCTGTATAAGTCGCACAGCAATTAAACTTAATACGAACCTACCATTTTTTTCTTTCGACAGAGGGCATTGTGCGGGTATTGAATAAGGGGGCGTGGCACCGCCCATATAATTTAAATTTGGTTCAAGCGCAGTCCATTTCTTGAGTGAAACTAAGCGGCAACATTTCTTATTTGTGGGCCTCAATTATATAGTGATAGTAAAAAGTATTGAAACGGTAAGGCACTCTGTGCTGAATGCTTTTCTATGCATGAATGCTTTTCCAAGCATACTTTTAGGCATGCACTTTGAAGTACGGTAAATTTGGTATAATTCGCTTGGTATAGTCCAATATGGCAAGGATGGTTCGCGAAAGGTGATGAGCTTTGCTAGAACAATCGAGATAGAAAGTACAACTGGAATGTGCAAGAAACTTTGGCGCGATAAGAAAACTAGTATAAAAGCAGCAGTGGCAGCGCAAGGGGTCGAGTCTGTGTTGAGCAAGCAATGGGGAAACATGTAATAGTAGTAGTGTAAAGTAGAGCAAGTGTAAATTAGTAAATAAAGCGATTGTTGGTTTTTGACTGCGTTTGCGCTGAATAATGGAAGTGGTTTTATTTTCAAACACAATCCAAACGAACTCAGAGAACTTGGATTTTCGTAACAGTATTAAAAGTAAAGTAGTAAAAGTATTTTACGAAGTTCAACTCAAATTCCCTTTATTTTTTATTAATCGAAATAATTTGGCAGTTAAATGATGTTTATTATTATTTTCTTACATTACGTAACACTATTGCAAGGAAGAAAAGTTAATCAGAATCTGAGCTACTATCGCAATTTGATAATTCAGATTGTATATTTGTATCTGAAAGAAGATTTATCACTTGTTGATCTAATAGAATGCTCTTTTTTGCGTAGCTGGAAGAATTGTTTGATAATGATGACATTAGTGGATCAGACGAAAACAAGAGTGCGTGCGCCAAGTCTTCCATTGTATTTTGTCGCGACGTTTTACGTGTATAGTGCAGCCGGAAATTTCGGTAGTCCGTGTTTCTGCTTCCTCCGATATTATACCAATTGGCAGCGAAACATTCTGTATGATATTAGTACCATGTATTAAAATTTTATGTATGGAAGAAGGCATATTAAACCAAGGATATTCCTCTACGAAAAATCTGTTTCAACTAACATAAGGTTCCCATTTAACCAATCGCAGTTCTGTTTTTCAGAAAGCATTAAGTTCCTTTTACATGCTTTCCACTTCTGCACTAACCGGCTTACAAAGTTTCTCAATTTTCTGCTTATTTCGTGGAATTTCTCATCACTATGTGTTTTTATCAATAATATTAGCAAATACATGCATCTCCAATGCTGAAAATTTCTTTGAAGAGACGTTTTCATTGTGCCATATTAAAAAAAGATGTCGTTTGGACACCGACATTATGCCTAAACAATGCGTTGGACTGTAGAGTAGCAGAAATTAGCAAACGAGTTTTGACATTTCACAATCACAATGAATCACGTAAACAAAATCAATTAGAACTGGATTGAATACGGCTGAATTTCAAAGGTTGTACTCCATGGAAGACTAGTGTTTGCCACTCAAAATACTCTATCACAAATGATAACTTCAACCACGATTTTTTATTAGAAAAAATAAACATAGGTTACTAACATTTATATTATGAAAAATATGCCTTTAACTTTAATCTAAACCACTTTCATTAATTGACGAAATACTTTTTTGGAGTAAAACAAGTGCACTGTGCAAAAAGCGCGCGAAACTACGTTGGTGCACTTGCTCCAACATATTGAAACGAAGAGGCACTCTGTGCTGTGCATGAACGCTTTTCCAAGCATACTTTTAGGCATGCACTTTGAAGTATGGCAAATTTGGTATAATTCGCTTGGATAGTCCGATATGGCAAGTATGGTTCTCGAAGAAATGGGCTGTGCGAGAATAGTCGAGCGCTTTCCAATTGGTAGTTGCAAGAAACTTCGGCGCGATAAGAAAACTGGTATAAAAGCAGCAGTGGCAGCGCAAGGGGTCGAGTCTGTGTTGAGCAAAGTTGTAACAAGTGTAGATTGTTGATTTTTGCTGAGTAATTGAAGGTGTTTTATTTTCAACCACAATCAAAACGAACCTTGGAAAACAAACGTAGATTTTCGTAACATTTGGTGTCGGAAGTTCGGATTGTGTTACTGAAGGTAAAATAAAATTATAAAAACGCAGACATGGTTAAACTGGAGCTGCTGAAGGTGGACCAGCTGAAGAAAGAGCTGGCTGCCTGGAATTTGCCGACTGCTGGCGGAAAGGTGGAGTTGCAACTGCGCTTGCGAGAGGCGTGTGAATCACGAGGCATCGATTGGGCTGCGCATGAGTTCGGAACGCAGGAGCTAGAGGCGTCGGCCAAAGTGGGGGAATCGCCTGCGGGTGCGGCGTTGATGCAAAGTACGGCTGCAGCGGCTGCGCCACCACAAGCAATGGACATGAGCCAGCTTATGGTTGCAATGAGAGGCATGTTTGAGGAAACTTCTGCGAAATTCGAGAATGTGAAAGGCATGTTTCAGGAAACGTCTGCGAAAATCGAGAAAGTCAAAGGCATATTCGAGACTTCCAAACGTGAAATGTCGGCGCAAATTGCAGCGAAACTGGAAACTACGAATCGAGAAATTGCAGCGAAATTAGAAATTACTAATCAGGAAATTTCGGCGCGAATGGAAACGTCGAATCAAGAAATGTCAGCGAAACTCGAAAGTGCGAATTGCGAGTTGTCCACCAAGCTTCAGGAAAATTCTGCGCGCTTGAAAGTGGAAGAAATCTCCAACAAGCTAAATGTGAAGGTGGAGCACCTGGGAGCTCAAGTGGAATACTTGGACAAACGAGTCGACGACCTGGATGATTCCCTGAACAGACGAGTTGACGGTCTGGAGGATTCGGTGAACAGAAAAATCGACGAGCGGCTTAGGGATGTACAGCCACGAGAATGTTTGCCGCCGGTTCCGGAAAGTTTTGCCACCCGAACAGAAGTGCCTACTTATGATGGTGCTACGCCGTTCGACACATTCAAACTGCAATTCAACTTGGCTGCCTTGGAAAATCAGTGGACCGATAACAGGAAGGGTCGGAGATTGGCACTGGCGCTGAAGGGTCCTGCGGCTGAGGATATGAAATCAGTTCCGGAAGCTTCGAGAAGTGATTATGAGGCCGTCATGAGAGCAGCAAAGTACAGCAACGAGCACAACCATACGCTGTACTACTGTGAGCTGAAGAACCGCCGAACCAAAATTCGGCGTTGATGATCTCGAGATGATGAAGATTGAGTCGTTCATTGAAGGTCTTCATGATCCGGAGACACGTCGCAGTGCGTTGATGATGGGCAAGCCGACATTTAAGGAAACGGTGACCAGCGCGATGACATATGAGGCGACATGGATTGGAGGCACTCGGTATGCACCTGCAAGGTTACGCCAGATCCAGCCGGACAACGACATTCCGATCCAGGCCATAAGCTCTGAGACACCGGGCAGGCCACGGGTGGTCTCCTCTAAAGTGGTTTGCTGGACATGTGGCAAGCAGGGTCACATAGCACGGGACTGCCGCCAACGAAAAAGGCGTTCACATTCTCGATCGCAATCGCCTGAAGCGAGGAATACTGACAATCAAAGCCCAGCCAACAAGCGCCGGGGGGAGGACGACGAGTCGTTAAACTAAAACGGGTCAGCCCAAAGGGGCGAGAGCTGATCCCCACAACCTGCTGCCCCACCGTCCTTGTCTCGCAGTTGAAACGACAACCCAGCAGATGGACGATTGAAGGAAAGATAGATGGAAAGTTATTCGCTTCTGAAGAACTGAGAACCACTGCATGGCATACAGCTGACGACTGGCGAGCGTGCGCCGGTAAGAGGAAAAGTAACAAAAACAGTTGCTATCGGCACCCGCAGCCTGGAACATGAGTTCATCGTCGCGGATATAATGGACGACGTGATTATCGGCGTGGATTTCATGATTAGGCACTGTTTTACGCTGGACCTGAAGGAAAATGTGCTGAGATATGCCAACGTTGAATTCCCGCTGCACACCGGCTATGAGCGAAGCGTGGCGGTAAGGAAGGTTGTATCGTGTCAACACAGGAGGATACCAGCGAATTCTGAGGCGATTGTGTGGGCAAAGGTGGACGAGGACGATGGGACGATTCGGCTGTGGGTAGTAGAAGCACCGAAACAAGGACACGACAACATCATCATCGGACGTACATTAGTGGAACCTAAAAATGGCAGAATACCAGTCAGAATACTGAACCCCCTGAATGCACCCAGATATGTCGGGAAAGAAGAGGTAATTGGCGAGTTTAAGGCAGCTGTAGCAGTGGTCAATTGCGAGAGTAGCCCGCCTGGAGGTAATAAGAAGAGCGGTTTTAACATGGACGCCGTACCGCAGGAGAACCAGTGGAGCAGCGAGTTGACGGCCAAGCAGAAACAGAAGGCGAGGTCACTCCTGCAGCACTATGGGTCAATATTTGCGGCAGAAGCAGGCGGAAGAACAGCTATAGTGAAGCACAACATCGACACCGGAAGTGCGAAACCAATCCGCCAACCACCAAGACGAGTTCCTCTGGCCAAGAGGGAAGAGGTCACAAATTTGATTGAAAACATGCATAAAGAAAAGGTCATAGAGCCTTCGTCAGGTCCTTGGTGCTCGCCGGTCGTGCTAGTCAAGAAAAAGGATGGCAGTCCCCGATTTTGTGTGGACTATCGAAAGCTCAATGACGTGACCAAGAAGGACAGCTATCCACTACCTCGGATCGATGACACCCTGGACACACTGTCAGGCACACAGTGGTTTTCCACACTCGACTTACGCAGCGGCTATTGGCAGGTGGAGCTTGCAGACCAGGACAAGGAGAAAACAGCTTTTAGTGTTGGCGACGGTTTGTGGCAGTTCACCGTCATGCCGTTTGGACTCTGCAACGCACCAGCAACATTCGAGCGGCTAATGGAACGTGTGCTTAAAGGGCTGCATTGGCGGACGTGGCTGGTATACCTCGACGACATAATCGTGATGGGCAAAAGCTTCGACGACCACCTGGAAAAGCTGAAGGAGGTATTTGGGCGAATACAAAACGCCGGCCTTAAACTCAACCCAAAGAAGAGCCCACTGTTCCAAAAAGAGGTCAAGTATCTGGGTCACACGGTTTCCGCTCGCGGAGTACATACGGACGAAGGCAAGATCACGGCGGTGAAGGAGTGGCCCCGACCACGCAATCTACACGAACTCCGCAGTTTCCTAGGCCTGTGCACATACTACCGAAGATTCGTTCCAGGATTTGCGAACATAGCTGGCAGCTTGCACAAGCTGACGAAAAGGAATGAAGCCTTCGCGTGGGGTGAAGAACAGGAGCAGGCATTTGCACGACTGAAGGAAAAATTGTGCACTGCTCCAATTCTGGCCTTCCCCGTGCCTGGAGATGTTTGTGCTGGATACAGATGCAAGTGGGCATAGTATTGGTGGTGTGCTATCACAGATAATAGATGGCCAAGAACATGTGATAGCCTACTACAGCAAAATTTTGTCAAAGCCTGAACGCAACTACTGTGTGACACGAAGGGAGTTGCTCGCAGTATTGGAATGCGCGAAACACTTCCACAAATACCTGTATGGGCAAAAGTTTCGCCTGCGCACAGATCATGCGGCATTGAAATGGCTCCTGCACTTTAAAGATCCGGAATGCCAATTGGCGCGGTGGATCGAGCGGCTGCAGAGCTACGACTACACGGTAGAGCATCGCAAGGGTAGCAGCCATGGAAATGCCGATGCCTTGTCACGCCGTCCGTGCAAAACCGAATGCAGGCATTGTTCGCGAGCCGAAAGCAAAGAGCAGATAGTGGACGTCCGATTGGTCAGCGTTATGCCAGAGGAAGAGTGGTCTGCGGAGAGGATACAAAAGGACCAGCGCGAGGATACGGATCTTAAAAAAATCATTGAAGGCAAGGAGCAAGGCGCACGTTCAGACTGGCAGGAGATGGCCGGTGAGAGCCCGATTGCGAAGGCTTACTGGGCGCAGTGGCTTACTGCGGCTGTCTGATGGTTGCCTATACCACGAGTGGGAGAGTGAGGATGGCCGGACCAGCAATTCCCTGATTGTAGTCCCGAAATGCAGGATCAACGAGGTGATCGAGGCATACCATAACGACTCCAGCGGAGGGCACCTAGGCATCACAAAAACTGTCGCCAAAATAAAAATACAACGTGGGAGCGCCCTTCGAGCGGATTGCTATGGACGTCGCCGGCCCATTCCCAACTAGCACTCAAGGCAACAAATATGTGCTGGTGGTAATGGATTTTTTTCAGCAAATGGCCCGAAGTGTACCCTATTCCTAACCAGGAGGCCACTACGATCTCGGAAAAGCTGGTAAACAACTGGGTAGCCAGGTCCGGAGTTCCGTTGGAGTTGCACTCAGATCAAGGCCGGAATTTCGAGTCTGCGGTATTCAAGGAAGTGTGTGAGCTACTGGGGATGAAGAAAACTCGTACCACGCCTTTGCACCCACAGTCCGACGGCATGGTGGAACGCTTTAACCGGACACTGGAAGAATACCTGCGGAAAGTGGTAGGCAGGAATCAAAAGGATTGGGACACACATATCCCCCTGTTCCTGATGGCGTATAGGTCAGCCCCGCACGACACGACATCACTCACTCCAGCCCGAGCAGTGTTCGACACAGAGTTGCGGTTACCCGCTGACTTGAAGTTCGGGGTAGTCAGCACGACGGGAGGCGCTAAGACGGACTACGTGGTCAATAAGCGGGCGGAATTGGAGGAAATTCACCAGTTTATAAGGAGCCACACCAAACTGGTCAGCGATAAGGCGAAAGCCAGATATGATTTACGGGCCAACTCAGCAGGGTTCCAAGAAGGCGACCTGGTAATGCTCTACAACCCGCAGCGGAGGAAAGCGTTGTCTCCGGAACTTCAAGCGTCATGGGAAGGACCGTACGAAGTCGTGACTAGGATTAACGATGTGGTATACAGGATTCAACGTTGCTGTAGTCCATTTGGAGCGCCTGGCGTCTTACTCCGGCGGAGCCTCGGTACTTGTTCGGGACAAACAAGTCTAAGTGATGGGCAGTGAAACGAAGAGGCACTCTGTGCTGTGCATGAACGCTTTTCCAAGCATACTTTTAGGCATGCACTTTGAAGTATGGCAAATTTGGTATAATTCGCTTGGATAGTCCGATATGGCAAGTATGGTTCTCGAAGAAATGGGCTGTGCGAGAATAGTCGAGCGCTTTCCAATTGGTAGTTGCAAGAAACTTCGGCGCGATAAGAAAACTGGTATAAAAGCAGCAGTGGCAGCGCAAAAGTGTGTAACAGCAAGCAAAGTGGTAACAAGTGTAGATTGTTGATTTTTGCTGAGTAATTGAAGGTGTTTTATTTTCAACCACAATCAAAACGAACCTTGGAAAACAAACGTGGATTTTCGTAACAATATGTTGTGTTTGAAAGCTCACAGCTGTGCGAATATAGAAAGCAAAGCAAAATGAAAAACACCGAAGAACTCTTCAGGGTATTAGTAATCAGAACAATAAAAAAAATTGAGCAAATCGAAATTTAAAATTTTGAATTAAGTTCCGCTAGATTGACCATTTCTCCCTCTGTGCGACAGCCCGATTACGAGACTAAGGTCTAGCTACCTGCAACCAACCGTATTGTGCGTATGAATGTCTTTTGTACAAGGTTGGAACGGACCTTCAGTTTTATGCCGAGTCCGAACGGCGAGTTGGGAGCTTTTTCATAGGCAATTTTACTCTCAGAGGTTTGCCATTTCCTGCTGAGAGGACAGCCCCCCAAAGAAAAAAAGTTGTTTTTTTCTTTTTTTCGGTGTTAACGCAACGGAGTATTGAACACGCGGAGTCTTGGCTCGCGGCCCAACGCACTTGCCAGCTGAGCTACGGCGGCTGCCATGATTAACTAGTATACCAAATTTTATAAAGAACGGACCACTCCTTCTAATTTTATCCCGCGGTTGTATGGAGTCGAATCACTGTGCAATGGCATCTATATATAAGTGGATGTGTGTATGTGTAAGCGCATCACACTACAACGATTTCGCTGGTTTTTTTGTTGTGTTCGTAGTTGTCAGCACAAAGTTTGTATGAACAAAATTTTAGGAAAACGCGGCGTGGCGCTTTTTCAACAACCCAAATTTTCAGATGATAACTTTGGAGCCATAAGTTACACATCAATTAAATTCACTACGAACTTAGCTTAGGTTAGGTTATGGTGGCTGCCTCTATAAGAGACACACTCGGAGGCCTATTATACTATGCCTGTGATACCAGGCAACAACACTGTCTTTCCAACATATGGTACAGCACCCATTTCAAGCGGGTGGGGAAAGGGAGGGGAGGGGACTTACAGTTTAACGCCGAATCCGAATGGCGATTGGAAATTTTTCTTTCACACTTGGAGATTTTGCCATTGCCTGCCAAGAGCGCACTTGTGCGATTCTTGGAATTCTTATCGGCTTCATGTGGATAGCGATAGAAGTAGATGAGTGTTTTACCAGCCCGAGCCAGGAATCGAACTTGGGGCCTCGGTATGAGAAGCCAGTGCGCTACCCGCTGGACTATCGAGGCCGACTATACTACGAACTTACTATTTAGTCATGTCATTCGACATAGGGAATGGGAATGGGATATTGGACGAGAGGGCGTATAGAAGCAAAATCTTTGTAATGGAATATCTTCGAAATTGTAAGTTGCACAGCATTGCAATTTAGTACTGCATCGTCCCATAGATGTGTCACTCTACTGGTAATATTTGATGGGCGTTGGACAAGGAGCGTGGCACTTTTTTTTTGAACCAAATATTCCGCTGAACTATAAGTCGCACAGCAATGAAACTAGGTAAGAACCTACCATTTATTCATATCTTTAGACAGAGGGAACGGTGCGGGTTTTGAAAATGGGGGCGTGGCACGGCCCATCTTTAATACAGCATATTTTCGAAATTATAAGTCGTACAACACTGAAAGTTAGTACCCAGTAGTCCCATCGATGAGTCATTTTACACATGAGTCATTGTCCCCAGCAATAAAGCTTAGTACGAACCTACCATTTTCCTTCTCGATTGAACAAGTGGGTATTGAACAAGTGGACGTGGCGTAAGTAAAAATTATAAAAATTGGTTTTTGAAATTAACATGGTTCAAACGCAGTCCATTTCTTTACTGAAACTTAGCGGCAACATTGCCGACTTGTAAGCCTCAATTGTGTTAATCAGTAGCTTTTCATTTACTTGGTTTTCTTTGTCAATTTGCATCGTCATAGATTCGCCATCTCGCGCATTTCATTATAAAACAAAGCAAACAATGATAAAATACAAGCAAGCTTATAAGGAACGGGGGAGCGCTCACTGCTGACTAAGGAGCGCTCCCAAAGAGCTCCTCGAGGGCTCGATTTCCCGTTGGAAACTAGCCTCACCTTGTATATGGGGAGGTTAATGGGGTTTCGACAAAACATTTCGATTATTGCTTAGTAGAAACCCACAAGTTGACAACCTCACAGCTCCGATTGTATGGAAGACGCCCTTTGGTGGCGATTTATATTATATTTTTTGAACTCAAAAATGTTGCCAATCGCTGAATAAATCATTCAAATCGGTTCAGTAGTTTCCGAGATACGATGTTTCATTACTTACTTAACTACTACATTCACTAGTGGGGAGCCATTTTCATAGAAAATGGCCAGTTTTGTATGGCAGCCCCCTTAAGACTTGGAGATAGCGGGTAGTTATGTTTGGAAGTATTGGATGAGTGCATAAGTTCGTGCCCGATTTTACTAGGTGGCGTTTCAATCGTTCACGGTTGGTACTCATGACTGAAATGTATACTTGTTGTAATTCTTTATAAAGGTGACAAACCAAACTTTGAATTAAGCGTCAAATCATTGATTTCTTTGAGTTTGCGTGTTGGAAAAGCGCATTGAAAATGGATAACGAAAACGAACATTACCGTCACATTATGTTATACGAGTTTCGGAAGGGAAAAACTGTTGGCGCCGCAACGAAAGCTATTCAAGCAGTTTATTTGGACCGTGCACCAGCGCTTCGCACAGTGAAGAATGGTTTGCTAAATTTCGAGTTGGTGATTTTAACCTCAAAAACCAACCTCGCGCTGGACGGCCTTCCGACCTTGACGACGACGTTATCCGCACTCTTGTTGAGAACAATTTACGCATTTTAACGGAAGAGGTTGCCCAAGAACTGAACGTCAACAAATCAACTGCATTTCCTCATTTAAAAAAGGTTGGGTACACTTCGAAGCTCGATTCTTGGGTGCCGCATCAGTTGAGTGAAAAAAAGACAGTGGACCGTGTAACAACAGCCATTTCTTTGCTTCGACGTATCAAAAATGAGCCTTTTCTGGATCGGTTTGTGTTTTGAAAAATTTCAATTTGAGTTTTGACTTCAAATCGGGCACGAACTTATGCACTCATCCAATGACATTCGGAAGAGAAAATAAAAGAGTGTCGGTCTTACATTTAACACATCTGGGACCAACCTAAGGTCAGTTTGAGCTTATTTTATAAAAACCATCATTTTGTATGGGGGGCCCCATTAAGGGTTAGAGATGGGGCATAAATATATTTGAAAGAAATGCTGAGTTGAGAAAACTAGTGGAGGCCAGTCAGTAGATTTTAACCCTCTAAGAGAAACTTCTGAGCAGCTGTGGAGCAATTTGTCGAATTTCCCAGTTCTTTTGTGAACTTTGACCTCGATGCGACGCCATTTAACGCCCCCAATTTTTTGGCTCATGTACTTCTTCACTACACCGCAAAAATTAGAGGTTCTTCAGCATCGGGAACCCATTATTGAAGATCCCATACAACACTATATCATGTCTAATATAGATACATAGATATTGTAACGTGCTGCCATAATGGCTGTTAAATGTATTCTTGTTTATTCCTCAAGCAAAATGTGTGCAAATATTAATTATAAAGTAATTGCAACTTACAAGAAAAAGTGAAGAAGCCCAAATTAAACTGTATGTTTGCATGGGTTGGTTAAAAAACACGTTTTCGGGAACACACCCAACATTAAACTGTTAGGTTTGCCAGAGGTTGTTTAAAAAACTTGTTTCGGTACCACTACACACCTCTATGCTGATGGCTAGGCATCGGATTTATATGCACACAAACTGTGCCCGAAATATGCAAAATATATGCACACCAGCCAGGTCAAACAGCTGAAGCTACAAACATGAAATTTGCAGTATAGGTACATCTAGAAAATGAACTTTCGCTAACAAGGAACTTTTTGAAATTGGGGTCTAAGGGAGCAAAACATGGGTTACGGTGTTGTATTAAGAAACTTGATATAATAGGCCTATTGCTTTCAAACTTGGTGAAAATACTCCACATCAAAAATAATTCGTGTTCAAACACGTGTTTCTCAGTTTTTTGAAAATCGAAATCATATAGGGTTAACTAAGGGTTGAAAGAGTGTATGAAGAAACTGTGAAAAAGCATGAATTAATGGGACTATTGACTTCAAAGCACAATTGTGAGAAACAATTCGGCACATGATTTTCACTTTTTTGAAAATCGAAATCTAGCAGGGCAAATCAAGGGTTAAAAGTTTGTATGGAGCAACATGATTTAATGGAGTTTTGGCGCATAATCATAGTCCCGCATAAAAGTCGGTGGCTAAATGAGTGCTGTTTCTAGTGATCTGTCGATCCCACCTCTAATCCCTTCCTTTCCTTGTCCTTTTGTACTCATGTTTCCCCCTATTTTCTGCTCCCCGGCTTCGGCCGTTTGTCTCGTTTAATGTTCATTGTATTTATTGACAATCATTATTCGACATCCAGCGAATAAAGACCCCAAAACTTAAACCCGATATCAACCGCGTTTTATTTAACCCGCTCTGCGACGAAGCGATTAAACATGGTCCTTCGAGCCAACCGCGAACTCGCGACGCGGAAACACAATCACTAACAAAAAAATAAATAGAACAATTTAAAATACAAAACAATCAACAAGTACAAAAAATAGTGAAAAGTGACACAAAAAAAAAACCAAATACAAAGAGTGACAACTCAACAAACAGTGAACCAAACACAAAAGTGAAACAAAGTGATAAATACATTGTAAAACAATCCAAAAAGTGCGATTACAAAACTATACGGTGCACAAATATCAAAAATTAAAAACAGAAAAAACAGCGAAGCATAAACAGTGCAGTGTTGTGCAGAACAAATAGCAAACGGGAACTACAGTCGAACATAAAAACAACAACAAACACACCACAACAGAACCCAAGGCAGACGAAGAGGGCAGCAACAACGGCAAATAACAACAGCCAACACATAGCAGCGCACAAACAGCGGACAGACGACACACACCACATAGAGGAGATCCCCATACTCGGGCACTGGGCCTCCCTAAGATAAGCCTAAAAATTTTTTATTAAAAATTAACACATTACTCATTCCCATACACTAACATAAACAGAACTCTTGGAGCCGTCGGCGGTACGCTTTGAAAATAAAAGTAGCGGGATTGCGGATTGTGCGTGCGCTTTATTGCGTTCATGAAACACTAATACGAATAATCACATACACATATATACATATATATATACAGAGAGAGAGTGAAGTGTTGGCAGCGGACAGACGTACGTCCTCCCTGCTCTTAACAAAAAAATCGTTTGCGTGAAATATACAGCGTGTCAATCAAAACAGTTTGGTAGTGCAAAAGTGTAGTGCCGCGTTTCTGCAAAGTGTACGTACGCTAGCTGGGACATAAATCTCCCAAATCGTGTTTTTGGTTTCGGTGGTTCGCTGTTTCCTCAAAATTTTCAGTGGGAGCGTTTTTCACCATACCGATCTCAACGGAAATCCCGCGCAACTCATCAGTCTGTGTATAAACATTAATCAGCTGTCCAATCGGTAATCAGCTGTTTTCTGGAGTGGATCGCAAGCTGTGTACAATAAGCACCATAGCTCTGTTAAATAGGCAATATCGCATAGTTTCTCCTTGGCGCACCCTTTGCCCCGGCGCCCTGTGCGTCACGAAAAGTGGGTGGTGTACCTGCTAACGGTGAGTACAGTGCTTTTTAAACTGTGTCCCATTTGGCACCACTGCAGCACCTGTGGATCGCATCGACGGCCATTGTAATTATCGCCGTCAGCCGTTATTGCCTCAGCGCTGCGGACCAATCAAAAGGCGTGTATTAATTAACAGGCTGTGATTGGCTCTGCAGTGATCTCCGTGCTGCTACGGTAATCATCTCTTGACGGCCATTGCGGCAAAGCGCTGCCAGCCAATCCGGCTGTAAGCACAAACGGCAAATGAGACCTGGTGTCAAAGATGTTAGATGTGTAACGCCAGTGGAAGAGCCTGGCGAAAATGGGATGGCGGCGACAAATCTGACCGCACCGGCCGGAAGTAGGCCCGCAAGTGCGAGCCCCACGCCCCTGGAGCTAACGAAAGGCAGTGACCCCTTCGTGCGCAGCACTAAGACACTGCGTTCGCCAGGTAGGGTCGGGAGGGCAACCCCCCACACCATTGCGCTGGGCGACAGTGACCGACCACGAAGTATGAATGTACAGTCCAGCGACAAGCGGAACCTGCTGTGCTATCTGAGCAGTAATCACAAGTCGGCTCTGTACAAGTTGGGTCTGAAAATCGACGACCTATGTAGAATGCTGATCGGTAGACGCTCGATCCACCAAGAGATGCGCGATCTGATTAGTTACATCGCGAGCTTGCACAAACTGGCGACTGAAGAAGCGCGCTCACTAGATGGCTCACCCATGGCCGGTCAGGCGTGCGCAGACATGAGCTCGCAAACAGTTCCCCCCCTGCGAATCCCTAAAGAAGGTAACGTAAAACGGAGTCGGGAAAACGAAGATGGCGCACAGCGCTCGCCTGTCCCAAAAAAGAATAGGCTGGCAAACCGCCTGAACTCCACCCCAGGTGCTACCAACAAACAACGTGCGGCCACCAGTGAGGCTGTAACCACTGGAAATAAAGAATGGACGGTGGTTAGTCGCAAGCCATCCAAGTCGCAAAGTGGCAACGAGCAACCAAGCGTGAAAACTGTGCCGAACGATACAGCCTCAATACGCCGCAAACTCACACGACCAGACGCCATAGTGATTTCACAAACTGGGGCAAAATCCTATGCAGACATGCTGAGGGATATGAAAGCTGATCCAGCCCTGAAAGATTTTAGCGAATCCGTGAAAAAGATCAAGAAGACGGCAAAGGGCGAGCTGCTTCTCCAGCTCAAAAGCTCTGATAGTGAAGTCACACGAACTTTCGAAGCTCACGCGGCTCAAATTTTTAAAAACGAAGCGGACGTGAGAGTCATCAGGCAAGAGCTAGCCATCGAAATAATGGATCTCGATGAAGCAATAGCCTTCCTGCACGCGATGCAAATGTCCTCACTGCTGCTGGGCGTATACGAGTCGGCTGGGTCAGCTGCAGAGTGCGCGAACGCATAGCTCCCACGCGCTGTTTCCGTTGCCTGGAGTATGGCCACGTCTCCAGAAATTGCAAAAGCGCTGTGGACCGTAGCAAATTGTGCCTCAAATGCGGCAAAGATGGCCACCTGGCAAAATCGTGCAACGCCACTCCGCATTGTCTGCTCTGTGCCAGCAATGAGATTGCAAGCGATCACACTACTGGTGGTTTTAGGTGCCCTGCTTATAAAGCGGCAATGGCGACGCTGAACTCTGCGCGCAATGGTTAAAATCATAGAAATCAATCTTAACCACTGCGAAGCCGCCCAAGACCTCCTGCTTCAGGCAGTCTGTGAATTAAAGATCGACGTGGCGATGATATGTGAGCCTTACAAAATCCCACCCGACGATTCCTGTTGGGTCGCAGACCAGGCAAAAAAGGCGGCAATATGGACATGTGGCTCGTTCCCCATTGAGCGAGTGAGTGCTGAACGCAAGGGGTTCACATATGCACAAATAAATGGCGTGCACTACGTCAGCTGCTATGCGCCGCCCAGTGACGGGCTCGGTGACTTCGAAGCCATGCTGGACCAGCTCGTGGCAGTTGCAATCGGCAAATGCCCCATTGTCATAGCAGGTGATTTCAATGCCTGGGCAGTGGAATGGGGCAGCACCAGAACCAACCCGAGAGGCGCTGCACTACTCGAAGCGCTCGCGTGCTTGGACCTCGTCCTGCTCAATGACGGATGTACACCCACGTTTGATAACGGAAGAGGAAAGTCCTTCATAGACATAACTTTCGTCAGCCAAACTCTTGCGCGTGATGCTCACTGGCAGGTTGTTGATACACACACTCATAGCGATCATCTCGCGATTACTTTCGAAGTGCAACCTACCACAAACGCCCCATCTCGTTCAGTTGCCAAAAGAGCGCAACAGCTCGGCTGGAACACAAAAAAACTTGACTCTGCAATGCTTGACTATATGATCGATGAGCTGAAAGAAGCCAGCGGAAACGCTGAGCAGTGTGCTACCGCAATAAGCGCGTCCCTCGCTGCGATATGCGACGCATCTATGCCGCGCAAGCGCCTTTCTCAGAAGCGCAGACAACCATTCTGGTGGAATGCCGGCATTGCAGGACTAAGAGCAGAGTGCCACAAACTCCGAAGACTCTGGCAACGCGGTAGGGGCAGGCCTGGTGACGATGCTCGCAAGGCAAACTATAAAAATGAGCGCAACAAGCTGCGACGCGAGATAAACGACAGCAAACAACGACCACAACCCGTGGGGCTCGGCCTACAGAGTGCTGGTCAAAAGGGTCGGGAACAAACTGCCAGGGCCGCTAAACGCGAGCACGATGGATAGCATCGTGAGCACGCTCTTCCCACAACATACCCATTTCAGCCGTATGGTCCAGATCAACCCAGACGATATACCCGCTGTTACGGAAGAGGAAGTCCGTGAAATTGCTTCACGACTCAAAACGGGTAAGGCCCCGGGCATCGACGGTATCCCAAATGTGGTTCTTAAAAGAGCAATGATTAAAAAGCCAGCCATCTTCAGCAGGTTGTACTCAACATGCCTGCGGGATTGCGTCTTCCCCAAAGACTGGAAACGTCAACGCCTCGTTTTGCTTCCGAAAGGCAACAAACCTCCAGGGGAGCCATAGTCGTACAGACCCTTATGTTTGCTGGACACTCTAGGAACAGTTTTTGAAGCCCTAATCCGACGACGCCTCGAACCTGCAATTGAAGCCAGCGCCGGGCTTTCAGAAAACCAATTCGGTTTCCGCAAAGGTCGATCCACAATCGACGCTGTCTCCGCCGTGTGCAACATCGCGCGGGACGCGCTAGCAGGAAAGAGATGGCTCGAAGGTGCTAAACAGTACTGTGCCATAGTGACGCTTGACGTCAAGAACGCGTTTAACTCCGCCAGCTGGAATCAAATAGTGCTAACCCTAGCTAATTTACAAGTCCCACAATACTTAGTTGGCATCACGGCAAATTATTTTGCAGATCGCGTCCTGCTATATGATACAACAGACGGGCCAATGCAGCGCCAAATATCAGCAGGGGTCCCCCAGGGATCAGTCCTCGGCCCTACACTCTGGAACATAATGTACAATGGCATTTTCCAGGTGCCAAAACCTCCAGGTGTAAGCATAATTGGCTATGCTGATGACGTTGCTATTGTCGTCGTGGGCAAGACAATCGATCAGGTCACCGAGCGCTGCAACGCGGCAATCTCATCAGCCAAATATTGGCTACAAAATGTCGGCCTGCACCTAGCGGAACATAAAACGGAGGCAGTGCTGTTGACCAGCAGGAAAAAGGTGGAGACTGTCACAATCCGCGCAGGTGAGCACGAAATCACATCCGCGCCCCACATCAAATATCTAGGTGTGATTATAGACTATCGCCTGAGCTTTAAAGAGCACTTAAGCTACGCAAGCGAAAAGGCAAGGCGTGTTATGTCTGCCCTAACGCGGCTAATGCCAAGTATCGGGGGACCCTGCCCCCAGATTAGAAAGTTGCTTGCCAATGCCTGTACATCAATGCTCATGTATGCTGCCCCTGTCTGGGCCCCAGCCATTGCCGTCAAATCATACGCGAGAGGCGTAACATCTACCCATCGCCTAGCGTCGCTGAAAGTCTGCAGCGCCTACAGAACAGTGTCGGCTGACGCAGCGGACATTATCGCTGGTCGGATTCCAATCCACTTATTGGTACATGAAGCGACGGCTGTATGGAAGCACAAACAGCAAGGCACCATGGCACTAGTGGTGACCGAACGGCCAAACACGATGGCCAAGTGGCAGCGCGAGTGGGATGCATCGACGAAAGGACGCTGGACGAGACGTATGATCCCAGACATACAAAGATGGACAGGTAGACCCCACGGACACGTAAACTTCTTTTTGACGCAGTTCTTATCTGGTCACGGATGTTTTAGGGAGTACTTATATAAGTTTGGGTTGGTTGTGTGTCTCGTCTGTAGGGGACAGGTCGAGAACGCAGAACACGTTCTGCTCGTGTGTAGCAGATTCTCTGACGTGAGATTGTCCCTCCAGCTAATCATAAAAGGGCCAGTTACACTGGATGGACTGATGGACTGCATGCTCAGCTCGCTTGAGCAGTGGGACGCATGCTGTCGACTAACAGCATTAATAATGCTCCGACTAAGGGCGGATGACATACAATCTAGACGTACAGTACCGTAACTTGACAAACGGCGTGAATTGGTCCCTGCCCCAGGGCGCAATACCTTTCATGGTGGTCCTCTGGGGTTCTTATAGGGCGGGTGGTGAAGGGAGTTGGTTTTAGGCCGCTAATCGGTCACGCTATTGGATACGGGTCCTCTAGTGTCTTGCTAAGATTCCCACTTCCTACGTGAAAAACAAAAAATATATATATATATACAAATATATATATATATATATATGCACATATTCATACACATACACTGCGGGACACTTGATTACCCTCACTTTACTTTGTTAGCTAAGATTTTTGTTATGAAGTCAAAAACTTTTTTTTTAATGTCAAAATTTTCTGGACACTTAGTTACATGTGTTCCTGTTTTTAAACCGCCAAAAATTTATGCAAAATTATGATGAACCACATTTTTGTCCTTTTAAGCCTATTTCAAGTGGGACACTTGATTACCCTCATTGCAGTTTAAGACCTGTAACAAGGATTAGAAGGTAGGATTAGTGTAAATCGGTTTGAAAAACTGAATTTAAAGTATTAGGCATATAATTTTTACGAAATTTACAGACAGCAGATGCAATGGCCCGCGGTAAAACCTTAAAAGAATTGGAGTTTCGGCGTACAAGGAGGAAAACATAAGTAACCGCGAAATCGGTCGTAGAATCGATCGCGATCCATGTGTAGTAAACCATTTGCATAAATCATCCACAACTTATGGCAAAATCAGCAAAGGTCGTAGCGCAACGGCAACTTCTCTTAGAGAGAGAAGAGCAATTCTTCGTGAAGCGTCCAATTCCTCTGCGTCTGCGGGTCACTTACGAGGTCTAACCGGGACGACAGCCAGTGTCGGCACTGTCCGCAGAGTAATTAAGCAGTGTCCTTACATCAAACGCAAAAAGCTGCAAAAAACCACGTTTACTGCAAAGTCACAAAACGGTACGCTTAGAGTTCGCGCGAGCTCGTCTCAGTTGGCAGCAGGAGTGGCAGTCGTCTTTTCCGACGAAAAGAAATTTAATTTGGACGGATCTAATGGCTTCCAACACTATTTTTACGATCTAGAAAATCTGAACGATTTCTGTCGCGGCGTCATCAGCAGCATTCTCAGTTATGTTGTGGGCAGCAATGTCGGCCCATGGCGCAATTAATTTAACTATATTGGAAGGGCGCCAAATTTCATAAAATTATATGGCAATGTTGGAGATGGAATTTGTAAATTTTGATCAAATATTCGCGGGGAAACGCTGGATTTTCCAGCATGATAACGCTGCCATTCACACCGCTAGTTGGCGAAGGATTGGTTTGAAGCGGAAAATGTTAATGAAATAGATTGGCCTGCATTCTCGCCCGATCCAAACATAATCGAAAATGTTTAGGGGATGGTTGACACGTAAAAATTATGCTGATGGCGTCTTGTAGACACAATTGAAAATGCACTTTCCGAAATCCCTGAAAATTATCTTACATCGTTGGGCAACTCTTCACCTTCTCGTCTTTTTAAGGTTATTCGCAGTAATGGTGGCCATACAAAACATTAGTAATAAAAAATTTATGAATGTAACGAAGAATTACCTCTATTTTCTTTGTTTTCTATGAGTGAGGGTAATGAAGTGTCCTACTTGAAATAGGCTTAAAAGGACAAAATTGTGGTTCATCATCATTTTGCATACAATTTTGGCGGTTCGAAAACAGGAACACATGTGACTAAGTGTCCAGAAAATTTTGACATTAAAAAAAACGTTTTTGACTTCATAAGAAAAATCTTAGCTAACAAAGTAAAGTGAGGGTAATCAAGTGTCCCGCAGTGTATATATATATACATACAAATATATATCTTTATACACACATATATACATATATAAATTATGTAATTCTGGTTTATTCGAGTTACAAATTACTTCATTACTTTATTCAGCCAGTCCCAACTGAACTGGTTCCGTTCCGTACACCGACTGACTGTCTTAGCCTACCCTACACCCCTACCAACCATGCGCGCCGTATCATCCTGCTGATCTTGCAGTCCGACGATCGACCATCAGCAACAATGTTCGATCACAATTCGCTGATCTTGCAGCTCGTGCAAGAAGCGAGTGACCGACCGCCACTAGCAACAATGTTCATATTTGCTGACGGCAGTTATTGTGCGTCAAGTTCAGTTCGGTGGCCTGCGCTAGCGACGACGACGGTAGCGTTGTTTGCTTGCGCAACAATGTAGCGGGCTGTGGCGTCGCTGGTTTACTTCGCAGCAGCGGGCTGCGACGCCGTCGGGTTAACTTATACACACACATACGTGTATATTCACACACATTCACATACAAAAAAAATTCACTTTTTCACAAATAAAAACACATTTGACTACACATTTATTGCGTTATAATTATTTTATACTTTCATTCCCAATACACATATACACAAAATTTTTTTGTTCCCATATACACATTTCTATTTATTATCCATACATATATATTTCCCTACACGTTTACACACACAGGTGTAAACTTTTTATTTATTTATTTATTTTTCTGCTCGACAAGTATTCAAATTCGTTTTAACGAATTGTCTCATTCCCAACTCTTCCCATTCTCAAACATAGTTCGCGCGGACGCGGTTAGACTACACATCTATTTCCACAATACCCTACATTTACATACACATATATTTATCCTAACTTTTTACCCTTTGTCGAGCTTTTTTATACAAAATGCCTATGGAGCGATCCCATAAACGCCAACTTATCACAATGGAGACTCCTTCCTCCAGATACACAAAGTCAGCCAATGCCCGTTTGACAGTTCCTGTCACTCGGGAGCCACCAAACACTCGCTCCAAACTCTCTAGTCCCAAAGCAACCGATCCCAGTGTTGCAAAATTCATTTTCGAGTCCGATAGACTCGTGCAATTATGCACACAATTTTCATCGGCGCACACACAATTTTAATTTCCCATTGACCATTTGACCAAATCCCTGGTTCAAATTAAGCAAAAAAATCTTGAAGCCCAATAGGAGAGGCTTTTGCGCGCACAAGAGGCAGGTCTTTATTGCTGAAGACAACGGCTAGCCCGAAAGCTTCAAAGAGTCGGCTAGGCAAAAAATCGACGCCTGCTCAGACCAGTACGAGTTGTGCATGGCTCAGATGTCGGGCATCATTGAGATGCTCCAAATTCAGTCCCCCCCAGCCCGCTGCGCATATGGAACCGGTTCGACCCCCTAGAACCAGCAAATACCCCCTACATTTGTCTACAAGTTCCACCTTGTGATACCGAAACCTTCTTCGGGGGCTATGAGCACTGGCCGTCCTTCCGCGACATGTTTGCTGCGGTTTACATTAACCACCCCCAGCTCACTCCAGCCCAAAAATTGTATCACCTCCGATACAAGACGCAAGGTAAAGCCGGTGCTATTGTAAAGCAATATGCATTAACCGATGAGAATTTCGGACTCGCGTGGGATGCCCTGAAATCCCGTTATGAAAATAAACGCATTTTGGTTGACACCCAAATCAGATCCCTCCTAAATATCGCTCCTGCCCACACCGAAGATAGTGAGGCACTTCAGCGGATCCAGAGTACTATAAACAATTGTCTGTCTGTTCTCAATTCTCAGGCCGTAGACACCGACAATTGGGATCCGCTATTGGTTTACATATGTTGTACCAAATTGCCCCAAGAGACACTTGCTCTATGGGAGCAATCATATGAGTCGCAAATGGATGAGTTGCTGACCGGCAGATATGAGGTACTTGAACGGCTGCAAAGTATTCGCCCTTCTAAGCCGAAACCGTCTCAACTCTCGACTTCCAATGTCCTCCCAAATCGGCCACACAAATCCCTAAACTATCACACTCAAGTAAAAAGGGACTTCGCGTGCAAACTCTGCAACGCAAATCATCCCATACGGACTTGCCAGAACTTCAAAAGACTCACCCCCCCAAATCGATTAAAATACGTTAAGAAGCACAATATCTGCGTAAATTGTCTTGCTACTTCTCACCTTATTGAAGATTGTACAAGCAATTTTACCTGCGTATATTGCCAGAAGAAGCACCACTCCCTGTTTCATTTTCCCAAAGGCAATGCGCAACCCTCTCAATCTCCCAATCGGTCACATTCGACCACTCCACAGGTCGCAACAGCAACCAACGCACTACAGCTCCGCAACTCATTCCCTCTTTTTGGATGCGCAGCCCCGCACATCTCCCAGGCAAAGTACGCCCCAAGTACAAGCCTTACACTCCAATAATGGCACCAAATCCCTTCTGCCTACGGCACTGGTGTCTATTGAGCACGCAGGAAAGTTCAAAGTTCGGGCGTTGATCGACCAAGCCTCTAAGCGTACCTTCATTTCCTCGAAAGTCCAGAAACGCCTCAAATTGCCAATCGAGAAATCCCCCTTCCAAATCTCGGGCATGGGCGGTCAGATTGTGCAAAATGCCAATCATACATGCTTCTTGACATTGGCAGTCCCCCAATCGAGCACGAAACTCCCCGTGCAAGCAATCGTGCTCCAAGAGCTTACGAAATTGTTCCCACCTTCTCATATAAACCCCCCTAATATGAACGATTTCGCCATGCTAGAACTCGCTGATCCAAACCCCTTCGAGACAGCGCAGATCGATATAGTGATTGGCAGTGATCTCATCCCGCAGATCATGCTCGAAGGTATCCACCGGAATGTATGTGGCAGCTTACTTGCTCAGCATACAATACTCGGTTGGGTATTAAGCGGTCCAGTACCCTCTTCTTCACATTTGACATGTGCCACAGACGCACACAATAGCCATATGCATACTGGGCCCACCCTTCGAAATAATCTTCCCGCACTAAAGAAAGCCCTTTCACAAGTGATTGCCGCCCTCAATCCCGTAGGGTCTCCACCCCAGGAAATAATGGAAAATCGCTTTGAACCCACCACTCCTGCAAACTCATTCCCAAGCCGGCAAATTCCCCCCTTCGTTGCCAACCGTTTTGATCTCGCAGGATGGCTTTCGCCTCTAATGAAACAGAGAAAAAGGGTTCGACTAAAGCGTTGGCTTGACGCAGCTCGGTCCACATTCACAGCAACTGACGGAAATTGCATTTCCCCGCAGTTCCTCATTGCACCACCTCCATCCCGGGTCCGAAAAGAGGACAGTTGCCACTCCAGTGCGACTCGGTCCAAGCGCTGCAAATCCCGCAGACTTCGGACTGATCGGGTATAAGCTCCAAGATCTACAAAATCTCCCTCTTGGGTGGAACGGCTCCAGCAAGTCTTCGATGCTGAGCCAAACGGTCATGCTCACACAGTTCCAATTCCGGACTAAACAGCCGTTGACTGCCACCACCCTCTCGTAGAGCAAACCGACATTCTCGCTTGGTTCTCCTGCTTCTCTCGAGCCCTACGTGCACCTATCCCGAGCGGAATTGGCTTAGTTTATGAACAGCCTTCGAACCCTCTCTAAATTCTTTTCACTTCCCCTAAAGAAATGGCAATGCAGCCAATATATATGTGTATTTTCCCATATTCCCCCGACTTCAGCTTAAGCGAACCCCGCAGCGTAGCCGATTTCTCATATCCACGATGTCAGCCTTTATTTAGAAGTAAATAACGTCTCATCTCTTTGCAGAGCTAGCCGACCATCGCAGCAGCTGCCTTCAAGTTTATCCTGCATGGCCCGCATGGCAGCAAGGAGGCCCTCAACGCACTCTCCAGGGTTCCATCATCGATGATCGACGACAACTCCTCAGCCGTCAGCCCATCCTGCAGCCGTCCGCCGCAGTTCATCGCCATCTTTTCACAACTTTAATAAATTGCAATATGCAATGGCGGCCGCGATGGCTAAATGAGTGCTGTTTCTAGTGATCTGTCAATCCCACCTCTAATTCCTTCCTTTCCTTGTCCTTTTGTACTCATGTTTCCCCCTATTTTCTGCTCCCCGGCTTCGGCCGTTTGTCTCGTTTAATGTTCATTGTATTTATTGACAATCATTATTCGACATCCAGCGAATAAAGACCCCAAAACTTAAACCCGATATCAACCGCGTTTTAATTAACCCGCTCTGCGACGAAGCGATTAAACAGTCGGCTTTAGTTAGCAAAAGACTAAACCGATAAAGTCGACTTTAATTTTTTAGTTACCATAATCAGTTTAGAACATGCTTCTACGTAGCAGCGAATTTTTGAAACAGCAAACGAAAGCAACGGCAACTCTACAAAAACTAGCGATTTGGAGTTACAAATGAGAATTTATTTTCGGAATTATGCCGATACCGATTTATTTTGTAATCAATTATTTGGAATATTTGTTTTCCTGATCACTAATTAGCAGTTCAAAATGGTGCCTGAAAAATCGCCTGCACAGTTTTCGGAGGATTAATCTGCCCATCTCTGACACAAACAAAACAAACAAACTGCTAATTGATTTGAAAATTATTGCCTACTTTACGGGGTAAAGAAAACAATTGTATTCTATTGCCGCTTGGTTCTTGAATGTTCAAAACATCAATTACAACTGAGCAGCAACTTTATCGAGCCGGTAACGACTATGGAAATGCTCGTCATCGAACTCGAAGGGCGTTTATATTCTTTTCGCCGTCTCAGCACAATATCGTCGTTCATAATTTTGAAGTCGCTATCAATTTCCTCGAAATGAAACATTTTACATTTTTTTCGATTTCGTTTTTTGAATGTAGAGTATTTTGAAAAAGTGACATTTCTGCTCATTTTGACTCATTGCTATCTGGTTTAGCAACAGCTTTTTCTTGTTTTATAGTTAGAGTATACTTTAGGCGTTAAAGTATGCTCTAACTCGACTATGATTGACTTAGAGCCTACTTTATTTAAAAGTATACTTTATTGATCTTAAAGTGTACTTTATTTCGACTATGCGCCTTTGACTTCAAACTTCAAATTTCGTAGTATACGGGATCACACTGACATACCTTTGCTCCAATCTGACAATCTGGTGTCACAATAATAAGTTATCCATTAACTTCAATAAATGTTTTCATGTTAGTTTCTCTAAGTCCCATAGTCCTGTCGTTTTCTAACTCACTCCTAACTACCGCAGACAAATTCCGTGACCTTGGAGTGATCTTTAACGTTCAATTTACATTTGTGCCGCATGTGAATTACATTATTCGAAAAGCATACTCACTTTTAGCATTTATCTGGCAATATAGACAGGAATTCAATGACCCTTATACCCGTAACCTTCTGTTTATGTCTCTCGTCCGTTCTAAACTCGAGTACGCCTCTGTAATTTGGAACCCACTGTATACTTTACGCTCTTCCAGGCTTGAAAGAATTCAGCATCGATTTCTTCGTTTTGCCCTACAGCCGCTTCATTTCTCTGAACTTTTTCCTTCATATAGTGCTCGACTGATGTTGATTAACTTGCAGTCCCTTGAGGTTAGAAGATTCGTTCAATCTGTAATGTTCGGTTTTGATCTCGTCTCCAACGTTATTGACTGCCCTGGTCTTCTAGAGAAAATCCAGTTCAATGTGTCATAAATCAGTGCGTTACTCTCCGGCTTTTTATGTAAAAACAGTTAAAACAAACTACCTTCTTGCAGCACCAACAACACGGGCTATGTCTGAGTTTAATAACACCGTGCGACAACAAATTTTACACACGAAAAAATCGGTATACTCGAAAAACTATAAATTACGAGGGCGGGTCAATAAGTCCATGACTTTTTGAATTTCCCGCCTCTTAAGGCAGGTTCTCACCTTGTGGAAAAACCTTGTGCCTTATCGTGTAGATATAAGTTTCAAAAATGTGCTCCAGAAATTTCAGATCAAAATCTGAAAAATTACAAAAGTTACAGGCCGTTACATAGAGCAGTGTAGAGCACCGGCCAAGCGCGCTTTTAACTTTAAACGCGTTTTTCTCAGAACCACATTTTCGGACCTTACGGAAGTGATTGAAGGCGTTGGAATGAACCAATCGTCACCAAATTTTTTCTAATAAACGAACTACGATCAGCCAAAAATATTGAAAATTGTTTATTTAAAAAAATAATTAGTTAACAAAAAAAATGCGAAAATCGTAATTTTTTTTCAAAACCTCATAACTTTTTTAATTTCGATTTTTTTTTCATGATCGTAGTTCATTCAATAGATAATACGGTACACATTAAGAATGTGTTAGATTTTTGTGTTTCCGATCACGGGTTTTGACGGAATCACTTCCGGTAGCGGGACACCTCCTCGCCGACATGCCGCCACTGATGGACGCCCCCTCCCCCCTTTTTTTGATTCATTCAATTTTAAAAATTGTATTCTCTAAATAAATGTGTGTTCATATCCAGAAACAATTTTTCTGCGTTGTATCTTTAACCGTTTTTTCAAAACAAATTCCTAAAAAAAATGGACTTTTTCGGATCCACAAGGTGAGAACATGCCTTAATTGAAATGGCAACACTGCTCCCGTCAACAGTCATCTGTAAGTTGACTCTTGTCAAAAATTGAACAAGCTGCGACATTTAGTTTGTTTTTGACAGCCGTTAATATCAGACTACCGCGTTGACTGAGAAGAAAATGGAAAAAAGTGAATTTCGTGTGCTCATTAAGCAAATGTCTTTCCGCCGAGCCATTTCTTCAAGTTTGGGAACAAGAAATAGCCACTTGGGGCTAGATCGGGTGAATAGGCGGGATGAGGGAGCAATTCGTAGCCCAATTCATGGATTTTTGCCATGGAAACTGCACATGCAAATTTTTTATAAAAGAGAAATTTGTATAGATTTTAAAGGAAGTTTTCTGAAGGTGTCCCCAAATGGGGACAATGGGCTAAAGTGAATAAACATTTTGAATTTTTTTTAGGATACAAATGAGAATGAGCAAAAAAACATTTTATAACAAAAACAATTACGCGGGCTTGGAAGATGCATTAAATTTCATCTTGAAGCAAGAAAGTGACAACGAATATTAATTGATAACATTGCCTCCTGATATAAGTGCGCTAACAGATGAAGAAGAGGTCTGTGATGATGAAATTGATCGCGATAACATTCCAAATGACGTACCACGTCGTATTGAAATATCTGCTATTGGTAGGGAGGAAAAGTGGGAGGCCGAGGATGAAATACCTTTTACAGGATTTAGCGCAGGCAAAGAAAATGAAAAGTGACAAAATTGAACCTAGTTGGCGCAAACGTTCCCCTACTTATAAAGTGACGCCAATAATAGAATCTCAGCTGGAACAACGGAATTTGAACGCCCTAAGCGACATTTCGAATTTGATGGCGGTAAACTTATTTCAAAAACTTTTTGATGACGAAACAATCACTATGATAATTAAATATTCAGAGCTTTACGCCGCTCAAAATAACCGCCACAGCTTTCAAATTAGTGCCAATGAAATGAAGACTTTTCTAGGGATTCTTATTCTGTCAGGATATCATCGTCTACCAAGGGAAAGGATGTATTGGTCACTTGATGAAGACTGCGAAGTGCCAATTGTAAGCAAAGCTATGTCACGGAACAGGTTTCTGGAAATTGAAAAAAATATTCATTTCTGTGACAATAATAATACAGCTGGCAACGCCGTGCAAAGTGCAAGTGTTTTTCTGGTCGCGCTCTTGGCTAATCTTTAAATTCACAAAAGCCTAGACCAAAGCTTGTGACATCTCGAGATATCGTGACAGGGATCCTGCCCTGGGTCTGGAGCATCTGTGCTGATCAAGTGCTGGGTCTCCTGTCAACCCTAACTCTTCACGAGTAAGAAACCTGCTGTGCTGGACTGCTGCGTTTTGTGCTGTGTTGCTGTTGTTGCGGTTACTGCTGTGTTGCTGTTGTTGCGGTCAGTGCTGTGTTGCTGTTGTTGCGGTTTTGCGCTGCATTGCCTTCTACCTGTCTTTCGCGGCTGCGTGGGCGCTTAAGCATTGCTGCAAGGCGTCATCTAGCGTTGGCTAGCAACGTTGTTTGGTTGCTGGTTACCGGAGCGTTGCCAGCGCTAATTTCCTACTCATCAGTGTTTACTAACAGGCAACGCAAATGTCACCGACTCCAATGTTGACACGCCAGCAACGTGGACAGCGTGGTAGCAACAAAATTGAAGGTACTCCTAAATCAGTGAGCAGCGGTACAAATAGCTTTGGTGAGCAACTTCATGCTCTGGAAGTAAGGCTGAAAGCAAATGTGAAAGAGGAGTTCAAACAACTAGAGGATCGACTTAGGCAACATACCGACTGCTTGTTTGATAGACTCTCGGCGGAAATAGCTCGGGTAGTAAGCAATTTGGAGAGCGAAGTAAGCTCTATCAGCGCTAATTTCGCAAAGTATGATGAAAAAATTCACTGCTTGGAGGAACAAACATCAAACTGCGCGATGTGATGAGCTTTCACAACAGCTAAGCAAAAACAATAATCACCACAGCACGGTTGACCATTGTTTGGATGCTGTTCTTTTCGATGTGCCTTTTTCGAAGGAGGAAAATCTCAAAAGCATTTTCAATTTGATTTGTCGCTCTATTGACTTTTTGTCTCCTCAGCTTAAAGATATTTTTCGCATCAAGTCAATATCTAACTACTCCAATCCTGCGGTCATCATAAAATTTTACACTCCTTACGATCGCAATCGGGTGCTGAAGGCTTTTGGCGATTATCGCCGGCAAGCAAAACTAGCAGTCAACCTGAGAAATGCTGGAATTGACTCTGACAACAACGTCTACATACATGAAAACATCTCAGCTGATACCCGAAAAGTTTTACATGCAGCGATTGCCTGTAAGCGCAAGAAAAGTATCTATAATGCGTTTACTCTGCGTGGCTCCGTGTACATCAGATTGGAGAAAAACGGAGATGGAATTAAAGTCGATAGCATTGAGGAACTGCGGAAAGTTACAAGAGTTGGTGCCCGCGGCGAATGATTTCTTTTATCTTGTTACATTATCTAATACTTTTATCTATAATTCTTATAAATTGTTTGTAAGTTCGCCACTCTCCCTTACTATCATCTTTCCCTCCTTTATTCTCTTCTATACTTTTTACTTTTTCTACGGCTACTCTGATGCTTATAGTTGTGATTTTACAATAGATTTATATACTTGCTTCTGGTGTTATTGTCCCAGTTGCTGACGATATTTATAAGGCAATGATCGACATTCTCTGTAAACATCACGCCGGTTTCAACATTGTTCATTTTAATGCAAGAAGTCTCAATGATGTAAAGCTTGATTGCATCAGACATACATTTGAAGGTTCTTCAGTTGATGTGATTTGTGTTTCTGAAACATGGTTTCATAAAGATCTAAATGACTCTTGCTTGAATCTCAATAACTATAAGATTTACCGCAATGATCGACCGAACAAAAAAGGTGGGGGTGTTGCAATATTTTGTAAAAATAGTTTAAATGTAAATGTTTTAAGTTCATCTTGTAACTCTGAGGTTGAATTTCTTAACATCGAAATCTATGACAACTGCACGAAAATTTTTTTGTCATGTGTGTATAACCCAAATCGTAACTGCAGCTTAGACCCTCTATTTTCCTCTTTGTCTGATTGTGTAATTGATTATGACCATTTTGTTTTGTGTGGTGATTTTAATATGAATCTTTTATCCAATGATCACCTTAGCATTGGTTTGTTTAATAGCGCAAATGAGGTTGGACTTAGTTTTGTGAATACCACTATGCCAACTCGCTTCGCCAAAAATGCTCCTCCTAGTTTGTTGGACAGCTTTATTGTCTCTGATTTGTCGTATGTTCTCCTTTTTGATCAGTTATCTTTTATTTCTGATCATGATCTTATCTTTTGCTCGTTAAACATAAGCTTAACCCCAGCTGCTATTGATAGCACCTTCTCTTATCGCGACTATAAGTCAATTGATTTTGACTCCTTGTTCAGTGATTTGTCTCTCATTGACTGGTCTGAGTGTTGGCTGTTCAGTTCAAACGTAAATACTTTATGCATAAGTTAAGTCCTACTCAATCCCCAAAAGAACTTTGGAACAACCTGAGACAAGTCGGTGTATGTAACAGGGCATCCGACGGATGTCTCTTGGACCCCAATCTACTCAATGACTTTTTCACCTCATCTCCCACATCTCGCACGTTGCATGCATCTGATAACAGTAAAGACCTTGATAGTAATTTTCCTCGCCTGTTCGACTTTGTTGCTGTCGGGGAGGGTGATGTTGCGCGCTGTGTCAACAAAATTAGGTCTAATGCTGTCGGTGAGGATGGCATCCCAATTAAATTCGTCAAACTCATCCTGCCCTATGTGTTAAGCCCCTTGACTCATTTAATTAACCATTGTTTCACCAGCTCGTGCTTTCCAGATATCTGGAAGCGGGCGACAATTATTCCTATAGCCAAAGAAAACCCAATGGCACTGAAGCATCCGACTATCGTCCGGTTAGTTTGCTATCGTCAATTTCAAAAGTATGCGAGGCTCTCATGGCTGAGCAGATCTCTACACATATCAATGAGGGCGTCCTCTTGTCACCTTTCCAATCGGGTTTTAGGGCAGGGCACAGCTGTTCCACAGCCATAGTCAAGGTTTTAGATGACATCAGAGCGTCTTACGACATGGGACATTTATCCCTGCTTTGCCTTCTGGATTTCTCCAAAGCATTCGATTCTGTCGATCATTTAATGCTTTGCAATAAGCTTAAATCAAACTTAGGTTCTCTCCTCGGGCAGTCCGTCTGATGTATAGCTAATAGCCTATTTCCACTGAGCGCTTAAATGCATTTAAGGGCTCTGTTAAGTTTGACAACTGTCAAGCGTTTCCACCGAAACTGAGTTAACTCCAAAAGCTTGTTTTTGTTGACATTTTCATTTGGAAAAATCAAATTATGCATTTATTTCTGGGCAACCCCAGCTATACCCATTGCCGCCATCTCCTTCTATACGTATGTGTGGTTTCTTGTAGCCTCTCTAGTACATGAAAACCACTCCGCTTTCCTTCTCAACAGTCTAGGAATGTCTGCGTTTTCATATTTGTGAAAATTTATCAATTTATTTATTTTTTTATCAATTTATTTATCATTTGTCAATGTCTATTTCATTTGTGAAAGTTGTCGGCTGTTTGATATCAGAGCTGTCTGAATTTTTAATGTCAAGAGGATTCATGGAAAATTTACTTTTTTATTTGCTATTTCAGCATTTAATATTGGAAAATAATAGAAGTATTCACTTCGTTTATGACAGCCGATTTGTATTTATGCTGAAAATGCCGGTAAAAGTAGCTCTTTTGGGAAAAAATTAACCACACCGAACGCAATTCAAATCCCTTCCCTCGTTTGTGTTCGTACGGCTTTTGCAGCCCCTGAAAGCATGCTATCAAAATTTGTACATTTGTGAATATTGCTCCCGCTTTTAACATAAAATTTTCTGTTAGACGTCTGTAAACGGCAAAACTGAGTTAACTAAGTTTTGAAAGTGAGTTCACGCACTTTGATACCAAAAACAGTTGTATGGGAATTTGAGCATTTAAATGCGATGTCAAACTGCAGTTAAGCGTAAACTGCAGTTAAGGCCCAGTGGAAATAGGCTATAAGGGTGGGTAAATGTCTGTCTGAATTCAATATATTAACTTGTGGTGTGCCACAAGGCTCAGTTCTTGGTCCGCTCTTATTCACTATGTACATAAATGACATTGCCAGTAAATGTCAGCATGCTACTATGCATGCATACGCCGATGACCTCCAACTGTACTTATCAAGGCCAATCGGTCTCGTTGAAGACCTTTGCGCCAGGTTGAACGATGACCTGAACGCAATAGAAGCATGGGCCGGGGACAATAAGTTGAGCTTAAATCCTCTAAAATCTTTTGTTTTGCCAATTTCTAAAAATGCCTACTCATTTGCTGAATTACCACCAATTCAGCTCAAAAATGTACCTTTAAAATTTGTAAGCAAGGTAAAAAACTTAGGGTTTTATATAAACTGTACTCTTTCTTGTGAGGATCACATAAGTTCTGTGGTGAGCAAAGTTTATTGCACCCTACGTAATCTGAGAAGGACTGCATCATTCGTACCAGTTGAAACTAGACGGAAACTGGTACTTCATCTGATACTGCCAGTCATATCCTACTCGGAGGTAGTCTATTGCTCGTTTGACTCTAGGTCCAAGCAAAAACTTCAAGTCGCTTTCAATAATGTAATTCGATATGTGTACGGTCTTAGAAAGCATGACCACGTATCTGATCATAGTCATCTGCTGCTTGGTTGTAATAATAATTGATTGGCACGACAGCCCGCTTACGCGAGACTAAGGCCTAGCTTCCCGCAGCCACCCGTGTTGTGTGTGTGAATTTGTACGCGGGTGGAAGGGACCTACAGTTTTATGCCGGTTCCGAACGGCAGGTTGGGAGCTTTTTCATAGGCAATTTTTTACTCTCAGAGGTTTGCCATTTCCAGCTGAGAGGACCACCGCCGAAAGAGAAAACGAGTTTCCCGTTATTTTTTTTAGGTGTTACTACATGCAGAATTCGAACTAGCGTCGCTCTGTATTCGACTCGCTAGACCGCGCACTAACCAACTGAGCCACGGCGGCTGCCTGCCGGCTGCTTGGTTGTAGCTTACCAAATTTCTTAGCTGCCAGGAACTGCTTATTTCTGCACAGGCTAATTCATACGAAAACACCTTTATATTTGTTTGAAAAGCTGCAGTTCTGCAAGTCTAGGAGGAGCATGAACCTTGTTGCACCGACATTTAACTTTGTCAATTCCGGCAAGCTATTTTACGTGACCGCAATTAGAATGTGGAATTCATTGCCAATTAATGTCAAAAGTGAATCCAATAGCCACATCTTTAAGCATCTTCTTTTCCAGCATTTCTCCTAATTATCTATCCGCTTTAATCCTCTTATCCTATAATAATAATAATAATTAATAATTGATTGGCACGACAGCCCGCTTACGCGAGACTAAGGCCTAGCTTCCCGCAACCACCCGTGTTGTACGTGTGAATTTTGTACGCGGGTGGAAGGGACCTACAGTTTTATGCCGGTTCCGAACGGCAGGTTGGGAGCTTTTTCATAGGCAATTTTTGCTCTCAGAGGTTTGCCATTTCCAGCTGAGAGGACAGCCACCGAAAGAGAAAACGAGTTTCCCGTTATTTTTTTTTAGGTGTTACTACATGCAGAATTCGATCTTGCGTCGCTCTGCATGCGACTCGTTGGACCGCGCACTAACCAACTGAGCCACGGCGGCTGCTCTTATCCTATCCTTTCCTTTAATCCTATCCTTTTTAACATAATTTATATTTAACCCTTCGCTGCATGGCATTGCATATATGCAATGTTAACTTTTCATTGATCTGTAGACTATTCTATTCACCCTTTTACAGTTATTTATTCTTCAGTTGTGTCTTTTATAATAAAACATTTGATCACTAACGGAATTTCGCGAATAATATTGAAAGTATGTTCAACAGAATCGAAAAAACAACAAGTGTTTCGATTCGGTGAAATAATTTTGGTTATTGATGGCGATGGTTACTTGGCGATCGCCGTCGCTCAGTTGTTTAGTGCATTGAATTACGAGTATACAGTGACGCCTGACCTCAGATCGACTCCCCGCAGTAGCCAACACTAAAAAATAGATTAACCCGACTTTCATTTCGGTGGTAGCGTTCTAACCAGGATACGGAAAATGTCCGCAGAACTTCTTTCATAGATACAGGAATTCAACAAAATTTCATTTTTACCATCAGAACTTAACAAGCAACAAGAATTATATAACAAAAATGTTTTTTCTTCACGGAAATTAAATCATGCAGCGAAGGGTTAATATTATTTATTATCATTGTTATTTATCTGTTTTAATGTATTTTGTTTTTGTAGCATTTAAAAGTCAAAACTTGTATGCTGACATAAATCAATAAATAAATAAATAAATAATATGGCTACAGAATCATCCGATAAAATGTTCAAAGTGAGGCCTCTTATGGATATATTGCAAGCAAAATTTTTACAGTGGGGTGTTTTGCATGAGATTGATGAGTCAATGGTGAAATACTTTGGACATCATCCATCAAAGCAATTTATAGGAGGCAAACCCGTGAGATTTGGTTACAAAACTTGGATGATTGCCAGCTCGGATGGGTACTGTTACGCTTTTTATGTATACTGCGTTAAAGATGAGTCAAAACCTTTCAGAAAAGATCCGTTGGGATCTAGAGTGGTCACTCCTCGAACGATTAGCTGCAAATCCAAAAGAGCACGTCATATACTTTGATAATTTTTTTACTAACGTTACTCAGAGAACTAGCAGATTCAGGTTACCGCGCCACTGGTACTGTCCGAGAAGGACGGACGAAAAATTGTCCCCTTGTTTCGATAAAGGACATGAAGAAACGTATGCGTGCTGAGTATGACTACCGGTTCGATGTCAACAATGAAATTCTTCTGGTACGTTGGGTCGATAATAGTGTGTGCACGATGGCAACAAATTATGAAATCATAGAACCTTTAGCTAAAGTCAAAAGATGGTGTTCAACTACAAAGCAAAAAGTATATGTCAATATGCCGCACTTATTTGAGTCATACAACAAAGGAATGGGCGGAGTTGACCAGATTGATCAATCCATATCAAAGTATCGGATTTCAATTCGAGGAAAGAAGTGGTGGTGGGTACTATTTACGTATATGATAGACGTCGCTCTTGCAAATGCCTGGCGTCTCCATGTATTGGCTAATGGAAAAGAGTCGTTGGATCAGTTAAATTTTTGTCGTGCCATTGCAAGATATTACTTACGGCATTCAGCATGCTGCAAAACACGCCCCTCATCCTCTAACGTGCCAAACTTGCACCTAGATGGAGTTGGCCATTTCCCCCAAAAAATTCAGCAACAGCTTCGGTGTGTGATTTGCCATTCTAAAGCGCGTTGGCAGTGCAAAAAGTGTGCTAAAACACTTTGTCTTGAGAGAACTTGCTTTGAAAATTTTCATACCCAATGAGCCCATTGTCCCCATATGAGGACATACCCTTTACAAGGACACTATTTGTTTTCAAACATTTTTTTTCCTTCTATGTGTTAATATGCAACATTATTAAACAAATAAACATGAATTTATGAAATTTTTACTTCAGGGTTTGGTATGGGTGTAAAAGGGTTAAGAGGCGGCAAATTCAAAAAGTCACGGACTTATTGACCCGCCCTCGTATATAAAATTATAATCAGTTATCTTTTAATAGATCATTCATCAAAAGGCAACTCGACAAAGTAAATTTTATGGCACCTTAGTCATTTTTGTTTTTTGTACTGAATTTATTTTGTATTTATGCTGTTGAACTTTGATTTAATTTTAAGTGTTTTGGTTATATTTTCAATATCTAATTGTGAATGCTAGTCAGATTAACACAAGCATAAACTTGGTTAAAGTGCACCAAAGAATAAATAAAGCGACACGTGCTTTTATTTCTTTCGAAAATCGGAATCTGACTGGGTCAACGATGGGTTAAGAGTTTGTAAAGGGAAACATGACTTAAGAGGTGAAATTACTTAAAATATAGCGAACGCCCTTTAAATAAGATATAATTAGACAATTATTTTCGCGTAAGAATCTGACTGGGTCAACGAAGAATTAAGAAACAATTGATTTATTGAGTCCATTGACTTAAAACTTGCGTACAAAGCCGCGGGACCCTGCTAGTTGTGGAATGAGATTGTTTTGAATAAAAGTATGAAATTCTTTCTTGCAAAGCCGTGGCTAACTGGTAGTATTTCATGAAACTTATATTGCAGGAATTTAGTGAAAATTGGGTAATTCAAAAAAGTATTTTAAATCGAATTCATTTCTTAATTTGAAGTCCACATAACAAAACCTAAACTCATATAATAAAAAAACTTAAAATGAATTAAACTACGTATTACAGTAAAAAACTAAAGTTTGCTCCAAGTTTTCTACGGTCAGCAAAAAAATTAACGTTTCATTGGGACAAGCATAGGCTATATTTTATCGGCCACACCCAATTTATGTGCCCACTAAACTAACAAAACGAAGCTACGGTACATGAAAATTAATGTTGATGTAAACATAGGCTATATAAAGTTGACCACGTCCACCTTTTACGCCTTCCTGCAATGCCCATTATGATGACAGAAATTAACTGTGGTATAATGATGCAAAACAATATGGATATAAAAAAATATTACGAGTCATTGCAGCAAATATCTATATATATAAAAGAAAGTGGATGTATGTGTGTAAGCGAATCACGCTCAAACGGACCGGCCGATTTCCATAGAGATTTTTTTGTTGGATTCGTATCGCGTCAGTTCAGGTTCGTGTGAAAAAAAAATTCCGGAAAATCTATTGAAAAATTCGGAAAATCCCTGCCATATGGACATCTCCCCATTCGCACGCTTTCAATTACACCAAAAACACGAAAGCAACACAAAAAGTCGATGTGTTTTTTTAGTGTTCTAACGCGCTGAAATAGTACTACATTTTAGAAATATATTGGAAAGATTTAGTACTAATTAGTACAAAATAATAAGCAATTATGCAATGAAACGGACGCGACAAAAAAAAAGAAGTTTTTTTTGAAGCTCTTATAGAAATATACAAAATTTAGCGATTTTTGGGAACTTTTTTTTTATATATATACATGCAAATGAAGGTCAAAGGATACATTTTTTTTCATAAAATTATGAAATATGAGAATTTTGTCTTACCTTTGTTTAATTAGGTATATCATGAATACGGACGCGACATCACGGACGCGACAAATTTTTCCAAGGGTATTCCCCTTATGAAATACAGTAATGGTTTTTCATTATAACACTTAAACTTTTAATAAAAATAACACATAACAAGTTAAATTCAAGTTACAGCAATCAAAATAAGGGAAAAATAAAGTTAGTTCTTAAGTGGTTCTTCTAAGTTCTTAGTGTGGTTTATTTAATTTTCCTGAGGAACTCTATTGGAATTAGATCTTGTTTAATATCGTGCAAACAGCTTTTACATACATTAGCAATGCACCTTTCATTCATCACATCGCAGTAAACTGGTTTTAGAAATAACTTAATAAATTAATTAAATTAAATTAATTAACTAGCTGAACATATTTTTGCAGTATTTTTCATTAACCCTTTCCGGAAATTTGTATGATATATCGTACAATTTTTTAAAAAAATTTTTTTTTGACAGCGAACGTATTTTTTATGAAACGGCTTTTTAATTCTTATTAAGGGGCCCGAACACTGTAAACTGCGATTTTTCATATGTTTTTTTATTTTATTTATTAAAAAAAAACGGACGTTCCGATTTACATGAAACTTTACACATATGTTAATAAATGTTTAGATTATCGAAAACAATTTTTTTTTTTTTTTGGCGGCCATGTTTGTATTCTGTAGCTGATCCAAAATGTCGTCTTTTTAAAATGACCCTTGTCGCGTTGACAGCAAATCAGCATAACGGAGCCTCCTAGAGCAAAAAACAAAAAAGATTCTTGAAATATACATTACTGGCTACTGTTTGACGTAGGGGATTTTAAAAATATTGATTAGAAAAAAAATGGCGGCTGTTTGAAGAAAAAGTTTTTTTTTTTCGCGTAAAATTTTGCACTAAATTATTTATAAAAAAAAAGTTTGGCATATATCGAAAAACGGCTACGTCGAGCAGAAGCGACACTATTCCCGAATAGAATGCAATTTGAATCAGGTCGATCGGATAAAAACTTTTTCAGTTATGCTGTCAACGCGGTCAAAAAACATGGTTTCGAGATAATCGCGTTTTAAGTTTTGAAAGGGGCAAATCGAATTAAAAAAGGTAGTAAAAAAGGTAATCTAAACATTTATTAACATATGGGCATCTCCCAGTGGCACGGACGCGACATTCGCACGCTTTCAATTACATAAAAAACAAGAAAGAAACACAAAAAGTCGATATGTTTTTTTAGTGTTCTAGCGCGCTGAAATAGTGCTACATTTTAGAAATATATTGGAAATATTTAGTACAAATTAGTACAAAATAATAAGCAATAATGCAATGAAACGGACGCGACAAAAAAAAGAAGTTTTTTTGAAGCTCTTATAGAAATATACAAAATTTAGCGATTTTTGGGAACTTTTTTTTATATATATACATGCAAATGAAGGTCAAAGGATAACTTTTCTTCGTAGACTTATGAAATATGAGAATTTTGTCTTACCTTTTTTTAATTAGGTATATCATGAATACGGACGCGACATCACGGACGCGACAAATTTTTCCAAGGGTATTCCCCGTATTAAATACAGTAATCGTTTTTATTAAAACACTTCAACTTTTAATAAAAATAACACATAACAAGTAAAATTCAAGTTACAGCAATCAAAATAAGGAAAAATTAAAGTTAAAAGTTCTTAGTGTGGTTTATTTAATTTTCCTGAGGAACTCTATTGGAATTAGATCTTGTTTAATATCGCGCACACAGCTCTTACAATCATTAGCAATGCACCTTTCATTCATCACATCGCAGCAAACTGGTTTTAGAAATAACTTAATAAATTAATTAAATTAATTAACTAGCTGAACATATTTGTACAGTATTTTTCATTAACCCTTTCCGGAAATTTTTATGATATATCGTTCAATTTTTTTTAACGATTTTTTTTGACAGCGAACGTTTTTTTATGAAACGGCTTTTAAATTCTTATTAAGTAGGTTATGTTTTACCATTCTGTTTGAAAATATAAATCACAATAGCCGTGGGTATACAGTGTGAGTGCGATTTGTAAGCAGCTCTTTGCAAGAATTTGGCGATGCTATGCTTCTGCGGCGGAATTTTTAAATATGTAATACTTTTTAGTAGCAAAAAGACAAACAATTTCAAAGTTTGAATCTCAGTTGATTTATAAAACTTATTAAATTTAAAAATTTTTGCTTCTAAATATTTTTCCCGAGCCTTTAAAAAATTGTATGATATATCGTACAAATGACCACAAGGGTTGCAAAGCTTTGTACGATTTATCGTACAAATGGCAGGCAAAGGTTGCAAGTGATGTTTGCATTTTTTTTAAGTTATGGATTGGTAACAGAATTTTTCTGTTAGCTTGAATGCCACGCGCATCACTAAATCGTATGACTAATACAATTCGACTGATCGACTATTTCTATTCAGAAATAACAATTACTTAACGATTTTGTGTTTCACTGGGCAGACACAGATTATGTAAGGTTAGACATGAGTACTTGCCACTCCCACTACGATAATAAGAATCAGCTATATTCGGTATCTTTCTACAAAGCTATATGGTGTTTGGTTGATTCTGTTTTATTGAGGGGAAAAGGGCTTTGCAAAAGCAATAACGGTTTTATAAGGCCTGATAGATGTTACTCAATTGTTTATATATATAATTTATATAGTTTTCGATCAATGAAATCACGTTTTGATTTTTGTTGTTAAATTTATATTTTCTTATCAAATAAACCAATGAATTGTTCATAAAATAAAAAAAAACGAAAAAAAAGTTTCATGCATTTTTACTCCTTTGCGGACCATTGTACGATATATCGTACAAAATTGCTGAAGCTGTTATTCTCAACCAAAATAATTTTTTTGATATTTTCTTGTATTTTATTGCTAAAATGTTCAATGAGAGTCAATATTTTGAAAAAAAAATTGTATCTCAAGAAATGCGGAAATTTACCGGAAATCGAAAAACAATCGAATCGATTCAGAGCTTCCGGTTACGGACGCGACAAATTTTAAACACCCATAAAATTTTTTTCCGATTTTGCCGGGAACCAATTATTATATTTTCCTAACGGGAACAATGCACCTATTTAAAAACTGACAGCTACTTGCATTTGAAAAGTTTGTCCACTAATGGCAACAACTAATAAGGTTTTTTGGGCACGGACGCGACAATAGGATACAGGAAGAAGCAAACTAAAAAAACTTCCGTTCTTCGAACTCCACTTTCTCTCGCTTTCTCTAATACATAAGATTGTTGTTAGTAGACAACTTTTGCATTACAAGAAAAATATAATATTACTTGAATAAGATAAAAACGCAAAGACAAAATGTGCATATAATTCGTCAAAAGGCTCAGAAACAAATTTTTTTCTTTTACAGTAGTATATTTCGGTCAAAAATTAAAAAAAATTAAAAATTCTTTTACATTTATAAAATATAGATATTTAAGCTGTATTATTGGATAATAAAAAGTTTTTCTGAGCAATTTGAATTTTTCACTCGTGGTGGACCTTTTTTGGGAGATGCCCATATGTGTAAAGTTTCATGTAAATCGGAACGTCCGTTTTTTTTTAATAAATAAAATAAAAAACATATGAAAAATCGCAGTTTACAGTGTTCGGGCCCCTTAAGTAGGTTTTACCATTCTGTTTACCATTTCTGTATAAATCACAATACCCGTGGCTATACAGTGTGAGTGCGTTTTGTAAGCAGCTCTTTGCAAGAATTTGGCTATGCGATGCTTCTGCGGAGGAATTTTTAAATATGTAATACTTTTTAGTAGCAAAAAGACAAACAATTTCAAAGTTTGAATCTCAGTTGATTTATAAAACTTATTAAATTTAACAATTTTTGCTTCTAAATATTTTTCCCCGAGCCTTTTAAAAAATTGTACGATATATCGTACAAATGACCACAAGGGTTGCAAAGCTTTGTACGATTTATCGTACAAATGGCAGGCAAAGGTTGCAAGTGATGTTTACATTTTTTTAAGTTATGGATTTGGTAACAGAATTTTTCTGTTTGTTTGAATGCTACGCCCAGCACAAAATCCTATGACTAATAAAATTCGACTGTTGGACTATTTCTATTCAGAAATAACAATCACTAGACGATTTTGTGATTTACTGGGCAAACGCAGATTATGTAATGTTAGACATGAGTACTTGCCACTCCCACTACGATAATAAGAATCGGCTATATTCGGTATCTTTCTACAAAGCTATATGGTGTTTAGTTGATTCTGTGTTTTATTGAGGGGAAAAGGGCTTTGCAACAGCAATAACGGTTTTATAAGGCCTGATAAATGTTATTCAATTGTTTATACAGTGCAAGCTCGATTTTCGCGACTAATTAAAAACCAGACCTGTCGCGAAAACCGAATTTTCGCGATAATAGAACCCAAATTTTTACTGAAAAATGTTATGTAATTTTTAAAATTAGAATTGTTTTTATTGATATATTTACAATTTAAACATTTTTAATGAAATTGGAGATTTTGAGTTGTTTTTTTGGCAAATTATTTTTTAAAATAACAACTGAATCACGTAGTTCATATAGTGCTGTTGTCGGCTTAAAAATCCAAAAAGGTTAATATACGAAAATACGGAGATTTCCCATTTTTGGTTATAGACATTGTAATACAATTAAAAAAAAAAGATGAAAGTCGCGAAAATAGAACCCGTTTTTCGTAAACTGTCGCGATTATAGCACCAAGCACCAAGCCGTCGCGATAACCGGGCCGTCGCGATAATGGGTAGTCGCGAATACCGAGCTTGCACTGTATATATAATTTATATAGTTTTCGATCAAAATGAAATCACGTTTTGATTTTTGTTGTTATAATTTATGTTTTCTTATCAAATAAACCAATGAATTGTTCATAAAACTTAAAAAAAAAGAAAAAAAGTTTCATGCATTTTTACTCCTTTGCGGACCATTGTACAATATAACATACAAATTTGATTGAGCTGTAATTCCCAACCTAAATGATTTTTTTTATATTTTCTTGTATTTTATTGGTAAAATGTTCAATGAGAGTCAATATTTTGAAAAAAAAATTGTATCTCAAGAAATGCGGAAATTTACCGGAAATCGAAAAACAATCGAATCGATTCAGAGCTTCCGGTTACGGACGCGACAAATTTTAAATACTCATAACATTGTTTTCCGATTTTGCCAGGAACGAATTATTATATTTTCCTAACGGGAACAATGCACCTATTTAAAAACTGACAGCTACTTGCATTTGAAAAGTTTGTCCACTAATGGCAACAACTAATAAGGTTTTTTGGGCACGGACGCGACAATAGGATACAGGAAGAAGCAAACTGAAAAAACTTCCGTTCTTCGAACTCCACTTTCTCTCGCTTTCTCTAATACATAAGATGTTAATGTTAGATGTTGATAATGTTGTTAGTAGAAAACTTTTGCATTACAAGAAAAATATAATATTACTTGAATAAGATAAAAACGCTAAGACAAAATGTGCATATAATTCGTCAAAAGGCTCAGAAAAAAGTTTTTTCTTTTACAGTAGTATATTTCGGTCAAAAATTAAAAAAAATAAAAAATTCTTTTACATTTATAAAATATAGATATTTAAGCTGTATTATTGGATAATAAAAAGTTTTTCTGAGCAATTTGAATTTTTTACTCGTGGTGGACCTTTTTTGGGAGATGCCCATATTTGACCGTGAACTCTGAACATTTTCAGACGATAACTTTGGAATCATAAGTCACGCATCAATTAAATTCACTACGAACTTACTAGTTAGTGTGTCGTTCGACAAAGAGAATGGGGCGAGTATTGGACGAGGGGGCGCACAGTGTTGGGAAACCTTAGTAGCGAGAGACAAAAATAGTACGTACGACAGTAAAATGTTGTACATATCATTTTGTTATAAAGAGAAGTTAATTAGTTCAATCGACCCACGGACACGCCCACCTTCCATAGAAACCAAATACTAAGTTGACAGTATCTCGGAAACTATAAAAGATATATTTATGAAAACATCTATCTACAAATACGCTTGTCATAAAAAAAGGAAATATTGAAAAAACTACAAATATCTGTGCATACTTATGTGCATCTAAGTAATTTCAAACCCAAATAAAAATAAAAACACCTCTTATTAAACTCAGTACAGCATATATTTCCATTAAAAATTACAGATTGTTAATTTGTACTGATAGGGTAATCGGTTTTCGATCATGAATTTTTGAACCCTCTACTATTTTTGACAAAATTTAAAAACTCCTTTTTTCAACTTCCTCATTATTATATATTGCAGTATCTCAAAGTTTCGGTTTTCATGTTTAACTTTAATTTTCCTATTAAGTGCTATAGGCAGCCGCCGTGGCTCAGTTGGTTAGTGCTTTGGACCGCGAGTCGAAGGCAGCAACCTCAGGTTCAAATACTGCCTGTAATAACACCTAAAAAAAATAACGGGAAAAGTCGTTTTCTCTTTCGGTGGCTGTGGCTGTCATCTCAGCTGGAAATGGCAAACCACTGAGAGTAAAAATTGCTTATGAAAAAGCTCCCAACCTGCCGTTCGGAACCGGCATAAAACTGTAGGTCCCTTCGACCCGCGTACAAATTCACACGCACAACACGGGTGGTTGCGGGAAGCTAGGCCTTAGTCTCGCGTAAGCGGGTTGTCGTGCCAGTCAATTATTATTAAAAATTATTATTAAGTGCTATAATTGGTTCGCTTATTTTCGAAAGTTGCCTTGATTCAATGGTGAGTGGCTTATATTACCAAAGCCTTTCATCGAATCTACCTTTTTTTGTAATTTTCTAAATCAAGTGGTGTTTGCATATTATTACAAAAAATTTATAGCTTAAGCGAAGCCAACCATGCTGCAAAAAGGTCCCTATTTTTGACTGCATACGGCACGGAAAATGCTAAACTTCTTAAAAACGTACAAGTTTGTGCAGCTAAAGTCCATGGTTTCCATTAATACATACTTTCAGCTATATCACACTGTAAAATCTCAAAGTAGTAAGAAGTCGTTTTTTTATAAGTTTATCTAAAGTTTGATGACACTGCACTTTTATTCCTACGAATTTACGTTTTTTCAAGTAACGGTACAAGGAATATGGAAAGCAAAACAAAAGAGGGAAAGAGTTCCAAAAATAGTATATTTATAGAGTATATTTACTTAACATAAGGTTCCATGGGAAATTTTTCGACAAAAGTCCTCGAACTTACATTCAACAAATTGCAATAATTTCTACCCAAGTCACCAACCTCGCAAGTTTGGTGGCCTGGCATGGGTGTATAAATTGATAGTTTTAAAATTCGTTTTCACATTTTAGTAAATTGAAGTATTTACTTCAATACTAAAAACTCATTTTTCTACTGATGATTGACTGATTGATTTTTGTCCCTACTCGTGACACTGTGGGGCGTGGCACCACCCATACAAGCCAAATCTTTACAATGGAATATCTTCGAAATTTTAAGCTATACAACACTGAAATTTAGTACCCCGTCGTCCCATAGATGTGTCATTCTACTGATAAGAATTTATGGGCGCTGAGCAAGGGGCGTGGCACATTTTTTGTGACCCAAATATTCCACTGAACTATAAGTCACACAGCAATGCAACTTAGTACGAACCCACCATTTTTTCTTTCGACAGACAACAGTGTGGGGGTATTGAAAAAGGGGGCGTGGCACCGACCATATAATTTATGTCTGGTTCAAGCGCAGTCCATTTCTTTACTGAAACTTAGCAGCAACATTGCTTATTTGTGGGCCTCAATTGCGTTAATTAGTAGATCCTCCTCTTCCTTTAGTTGGTTTTCTTGGTCAATTTTCATCGCCATAGATTCGCCTTCCCGCGTATTTTGTTATATAAGAAACAACAAATGTTGTACGAAACAAAATTCGCCGGGTCAGCTAGTTGTGTATAAAGATTAATGTATGTTTGTTGATCCCACGACACTAAAACTCAAAAACTGGACAGCCGATTAGCTGAATTTTTCACGGAATGTTTGTCTTGACTAAGTCTCGGTAAACCACATAGTGCGAATACAACCCGATAGGTAGGCGTGGCATATTGAATTTAAATTTGCAGCATTAAAATTTGGTGCTGGGCCACCGTTCAGATGTGCCGTTTCAGTGGTAAAACTTTGTGAGCATTGGACAAGGGGCATGGTAGCAACTGAAATGTTTTGAATAACTTTGGAACTACAAAGCACACAACAAGGAGACACAAAGTTATGATTTAGATGTACCCTTCAACAGGGGGAATGAAGTGGGTATCGGACCAGGGGCCTCGCACTGCCCATACAACCTAAGTTTTTAATGTGTTTAAAGTTTAAAGCCGTGGAACCCTTCTAGTAGGTTTACATACTTACGCAAAATACGGAAAAAACAACATGGAAAATAAAAAACATGCAAAAAATATGCAAAAATATGCAGTGTGTTCGATAAAAATGGTTTCTGTCTTGGTCCCGTTCAAATCCGAAGCTCCAAAAGACTATGCACGTCCAAATAATTCCGATCCCTACTGATGACACTCAAATATATTTCCCTTGCCCTGTCGGAGTCTCTGAGGACTTGATTTATAGGTTGAATGAAGACTTAAATTGACTTTCTCGTTGGGCTAGTTTGAACAAATTATGTATGAATGCATTAAAATTCAAAGCGAAAGTAATATCAATTTCACAGTTTGATTTGGATAGGTTGCCTCCAGTGATGCTTTATGAAAATAAAATATTATTTCATGACTGTATCGAAAATTATAAATATACCAAAACATGCTTCATACTAGTGTATAACAGAGGTTAGAACATATTTTTTTTTATAAATGACATTTCATATTGTATTTTTTTTGTAAATAGCAAACAAAAAAATTATTTAGTGAGAGGCTTACCCACATCTTTAATCATTTTGTGGAGGTCCTTCATTAAATTCTGGACACAGCCAAAACCAAATTTTTTGGCAACACTATTCCAATCTTTTTTAAATTTTTGAACGGAGTTAGCCGGTTTAGGTATTTTTTTAAGGTCCCTCTTCATCAACGCCCAGAATTCTTCGATGGGGCGTATCTCTGGACAATTTGGAGGATTCATCTTTTTCTTAACAAAATTTATGTTCTTCTCCTCATACCACGTTCGTATCGACATAGCATAATGGCAAGAAGCTAAGTCGGCTCAAAACAGAGTCTTGCCAGTATGTTTTTTCACCAACGGCAGCAATCTCTTCTTGAGGCACTCATTTAGGTACATTTCAGCGTTCAGGCGCTTGTCCATGAAGAATGGAGTCGACATTTTTCCACACTTGCATATTGCATGCCAAACAAGAATCGTTTTGCCAAATTTTTCGCAAAAAATTGATTTGTCAGCTTTTGAAATTTCACTGCCTTTTGGAACTGTGTAGAATTGGGGTCCTGGCAGCGGTTTGTAGTCCAATTTCACGTATGTTTCGTCGTCCATTATGATGCAATCAAATTTTTGCTTACAAATATAGTCGTACAATTTTCGAGATCTGGTTTCCCCATATGTGCCTTTCTTTTTTAATAATTAGGCACATATCTTAGTATCTAGCGATGGTTGGGACGCACCCTTTTTACGACCTCGTCCTGGTAAATCCGCAAGTGTGCAATGTGTAGTATACCGGTGAATGGTGTTTTGCACAGTAAACAGGCTATCATTTGCCTGACGAAGTTTTGTATACTACAATAAATTTTTCACGAAAATAACAATTTGAACCTCTACAATCTAAAAACCGATATTGCTAAGCAACCAGCATTACATAGCCCACTTTATATGATTTTTAAAGTGTATTTATAATTTTCGATATAGTTCTTAATGTAGTGACGAATAGGTATGGGCCATACCTATTATTTATTGCGTACAATTGTGTAAAATTGTCATAAAAAGGTAGTGGATTTTAAGAATAGAGATGGTTAAAGCGCCACACGGAGTAATTAAGCAAATAATTAAGTGTACAGACAGTAAAGTGTAAAATTTGCGAAATAAAGTGATTGTTGGTTTTTTATTGACTGCGTTTGAGAAACTAAGTGTGCTTTGCTTATTTCAAATTACGCAATCCAGAGATACGTACTAGCCCACTAGACATAGTATTCGTAACAATATAAACAAAAGACACAGCGGAGTGAATACATATAGTGAAAGGACGAAGGCACAGCGGAGCAAATACAGGGTGGTCCATTTAGCATTTGGAATTTGAACTAGCTTTATTTCGAGAATTGCAGTCCAAATGTCATTCAATTTGTGTTTGAAATTTAGTTAAAAGTTTGACATTTGGAGAGTCTTCAACCCAAACTGTAAGAAATAAAAAAAAAATTCAAAAAAAGATTGGCCTTCAACTCAGTTTTTGGATTAATTTGTGAAGCCAGCTCGTGAAACTGGATCGTTCATCGACTATACGATCCATTCCCGTTCTCGTACAGTGCGCACAGCAGAAAACATTGCTTTTTTAGCCGAAAATGTGCGTGAACATCCATCAACGTCAACTCGCCATCGCTCTCAGGAATTAAACATTTCCCGCACTTCTTTGATGACAATTTTTCGTAATATATCGGTATGAAGGCTCATTGTCAGGCACGTAACAATCGAACTATTGGGCACCGTTTTCGAAAATCGAATAATCAGCCGAAATTTTGAAGTCAGTTGGCCGCCTCGGAGCTGGGATTTAAGTCCGTTGGACTTTTTTGTGGGGAGCCGTAAAGGACAAGTTTTACGCTAACCATCCAGAGACGATTGAAGCTTTGAAACATGAAATCGAAGTTGCCATTCAGAAAATTCTACCCGGAACAATCGAAATAGTACTTGAAAATTGGGTTGACCGAATGGAGTATTGTAAGGCTAGTAGTGGCAGTCATATGAGCGTTATCGTTTTTCCTTCTTAAATAACAAAGTCCAAGCTTTGTAATAAAACAGGAATTTTCAAAAAATATTCATTCGTTTTTTTTATAACCGATTTCAATTCCAAATCTTAAATAGTCCATCCTGTATAACGAATACCATTAATAAAAGGAGCGTCATCGCTGGACCAGATAAATAAAAACATAAAACGGAACGTAATTTATGAGAGTGGTCTTCCAGAAGTATGAAAGGGCTTATTGCGCTGTAACATAAGTTAAAACACAAAACTAATTACGAAAAGAATAGAAGAATTAAATTTAAATAAAAACAAATAAATAAATAAGTATAAAATTAAAACAAATAATAGAAGAAAAAATTATTATACATTTAGAAATAAACAAAAAGTATATTTTCCCTCTCGGCGCCGAAAAAACCCCGTGAATCTTTAGGAACCATTCGGTGAATATGGAAGATATTCAGAAGGCATTAACCGAACTAACCGGCGGCTTAAACGCGCTGAAACGTTTTAGGAAGAACAGAGAGCAGGACCTTGAATATCCTCGAGTCTCGTATTGCTGCTCTGGAGGTGAGGCAACCATTGACCGCCGACCAATTACCTGAAACCCCTGGCCTTCTCCCTTTATGTGGCCCTCGTAACAAAGATGATCTGAAACTTATAAGCCGGTTGCCGAACGCTGTGAAGGAATTACAACCCTTCGATGAGAAACCAGTACAGTATGTATCACGGATCCACAGCGGCTAACGCATCGTCTGTGACTACGAGTTATTGCGAGATAAACCAATTTTTTGTGCGATCCTACAGAGCATAAGGCAAAAAATTCGCGGGGAGGCCGACACCGCTTTGGTGTCCTATATAATCTTCGATGAAGACTGGAACACTATCAAGGAGTAGCACCAGCTAACTAGCTTTCCCAGAAAAACTCGTAACTGGACGAGTTCTACGCCTCCGTAAATCACCAGTTTTCCTTGATTGTGAACAAAATTAAAACCGAGTCCTATAGCCAGGAAACTATTTTAATTTTGATACATATCTGCAAGAATAGGGCTCTCGATGCTCTTCATCCGTAAACCGAAAGCGTAAGATTTCGGTTTCGGATCGGCAATTCAGAACCGAAAGCGTTAAGGTAACTGACTAAGTGATTCGAATCCGAAATCAAAACTTTAGACGAAAACAGCTTGTTGTTACACACTTAATATCTTGCGCAGCGAAAGTCGAAATCTCGAATCTGCTCTCCTTCATTAAGAGGTCGAACTGGTTTCCCCTTGACTGAGACTATTGGTTGGCTCCAGAACACCATAAGAAGGGATTCACAGTGGGCCATTGTGGCCTCCGAGTGGAAGTGCGGTCCTGCCGCACACACCCTTCCCTACCTAACCTAACCTACACACTTAATATTATCTGGATTGCTTCTCATTTAGTTTAGTTTATCGCACCGTAGGTCTTGGTTAAGTAGCGTAGGGTGCTTGATAAGTTAGTTTAATATTTTATATTACGCTAATCTATATATTGTTACGAAATTCCACAGTTCGTTATCGACGGTTCGTTTTGATTGTATTTGAAAATAAAACAACTTCAATTATTCAGCGCAAACTCAGTCAGAACTAACAATCCTTTATTTACAGAATTTACACTTCGCTTGTATCTACACTTGTTACCACTTTGCTTGCTTAACACAGACTCGACTCACTGCGCTGCACACTGCTGCTTTTATACCAGTTTTCTTATCGCGCCGAAGTTTCTTGCAACTTCCAATTGGAAAATGCTCGACCATTCTCGCACAGCCCATTTCTCGCGAACCTTGCCATATCGGACTATACCAAGCGAATTATACCAGTTTTGCCGTACTTCACAGTGCATGCCTAAAAGTATGCTTGCAAAAGCGTTCATGCAGAGTGCCTTTTCCTTTTCGTTTCAATATATTGAAACGAAGAGGCACTCAGTGGTGTGCATGAACGCTTTTCCAAGCATACTTTTAGGCATGCACTTTGAAGTATGGCAAATTTGGTATAATTCGCTTGGATAGTCCGATATGGCAAGGATGGTTCTCGAAGAAATGGGCATTGTGAGAATGGTCGAGCGCTTTCCAATTGGAAGTTGCAAGAAACTTCGGCGCGATAAGAAAACTGGTATAAAAGCAGCAGTGGCAGCGCAAGGGGTCGAGTCTGTGTTGAGCAAGCAATGGGGAAACATGCAATAGTAGCAGTCTAAAGTAGAACAAGTGTAAATTTGTAAATAAAGTGATTGTTAGTTTTGACTACGTTTGCGCTGAATAATTGAAGTTGTTTTATTTTCCAACACAATCAAAACGAACCTTGGAATTTTTGTAACATTTGGTGTCAGAAGTGGGATTGTGTTACTGAAGATAAACAAAAAATAAATAAATGAACAAAATTATAAAAACACAGACATGGTTAAAGTGGAGCTGCTGAAGGTGAACCAGCTGAAGAAGGAGCTGGCTGCCTGGAATTTGCCGACTGCTGCCGGAAAGGTGGAGTTGCAACTGCGCTTGCGAGAGGCGTGTTCTTCATTCTTTTAGGGTAAATTGACTTGGCTGGCTTAGACAAAAGAATCGTTAGATTTTGTTTGAGAATTTTAATATTGTTTAGATTGAGTGGCATACAGATTTGAGTGGCTATGAAAATAATCTTGTGGCGGTTCACAATATCCGTTAAAATGCCGTAAAGACGACAAGCTGACATAGGTCGTCGGTGTAAGTCAAATGTGCATCGCGTTACTTCACGTGCAAACCGCACGGATCACCAGCGATCGACGGCTAATGAAAATATAGTGAGGATCAAACCGTACACGATGCGGCCAATATAATCGATTTTAACACGTTCGTAGACAGTAAAAATTTCAGTGAGCTGCAAAAATAGACAGGCTATTTTTGTGGAAACTATAAGCACTATCTGAAATCTGTTTACACATATGGGCATCTCCCAAGAAAGTCCACCACGAGAGAAAAATTCAAACTGCTCAGAAAAATTTTTTATTATCCAATAATAAAGCTTAAATATCTATATTTGATAAATGTAAAAGAATTTTTAATTTTTTGGCCAAAATATACTACTGTAAAAAAAAACAAAAAAATTCTGAGCCTTTTGACGAATTATATGCACTTTTTTTTCTTTGTGTTTTTAGCTTATTCAAGTAATATTATATTTTTCTTGTGATGTAAAAGTTTTCTACTAACAACAATTTTATGTATTAGAGAAAGCGAGAGAAAGTGGAGTTCGAAGAACAGACATTTTTTGAGTTTGCTTCATCCTGCATCCTAATGTCGCGTCCGTGTTCAAAAAACATTATTTATTGTTGTCATTCCGGAAAAATCGGAAACAAATTTTATGGGTGTTTGAAATTTGTTGCGTCTGTAACCGGAAGCTCTGAATCGATTCGATTGTTTTTCGATTTCCGGTAAATTTCCGCATTTCTTGAGATACAATTTTTTTTTTTTCAAAATATTTACTCTCATTGAACACTTTACCAAGGTTAGGTTAGGTTGCGGTGGCTGCCTCTATAAGAGACACACTAGGAGGCCTGATAGGCCCATTGTCATACCACATATTTCACAGGTTTTTTAACTGTGTATGCAACACTGTTTTGCCAACATATGTTACAGCACACATTTCAAGCGGATGGGGAAAGGGGAGGGGACCTACAGTTTAACGCCGTATCCGAACGGCGATTGGCAGTTTTTCGTTCACACTTGGAGGTTTTGCCATTGCCTGCCAAGAGCGCACTTGTGCGATTCTTGTAATTCTCATTCCCTTCATGTGGATAGCGATAGAAGTAGATGAGTTGTTCACCAGCCCGAGCCAGGAATCGAACCTGGAGCCTTTGGTATGAGAAGCCAGCGCGCTACCCGCTTGACTATCGAGGCCGGCAACACTTTACCAATAAAATACAAGAAACTATTAAAAAAATCATTTAGGTTGGGAATTACAGCTCAATCAAATTTTTATGTTGTATTGTACAATGGTCCGCAAAGGAGTAAACATGCATGAAGCTTTTTTTGGTTTTTTTTTAATTTTATGATCGATTCATTGGTTTATTTGATAAGAAAACATAAATTATAACAACAAACATCAAAACGTGATTTCATTTTGATCGAAACCTATACAAATTATATGGGATGTAGCGCAGGTCGCCTCCTCGTGGTGCATCCTGGGTAACGCTAAATGACCTGCCTGACCCCCCCCCCCCCCCCCCCCGATATACATATCGGTTGATAAGACCCTGATTTCGTCTCCGGACTTCTCTCTCTCCTCCTGTTTGGATATTCTTTGCTTTTGGGCCGGTGGTCGTGGTATTCTGTTATCTGAGTACACTGGAGTGACACCCAGTGGAAATGGCTTCCAGGCTAATGCCACGGCTGCCTCCGTCCCGTTAAAACCCTGGCAGGCCTCGTCTTACGTTCAATGCCCGTCGCCGTTGAGTTGGTGGCGTAAGCGTCAGTTGAGTTTCACTCCTGACTTGCACTGGATCTGGCTCTGAGCAGCTGACCCCATAAGGGCAGCTGCCAACCCTTCGCATGGCCTCACTGCTTGCATAGATAACCATGGGATCCTATAGTGACTACGCAATCGGGCGGCGATAGCGGCCACGAGTGGGGACCCAACAGCCATGAATTCAAAAAATTCTTATAAACCCAAGCCCAACCCACAGGGGACGCGCGCGCCTAGCCTTAAAGGGGGGCGCACGTCGATTCCCCAGGGGACTCGCCCGCTTAACCCGCAAAAGGAGCGGAAACCCGCCTCTGCAGCTAGGGCTCCAATAGCTAGGCAGCAGCAGGTCGGCTCCAAGGGCCACCCCTCCTCTTCGGGCAACGCGTCCGCTACCAGGCAGCAACCGCCGGGCGACCGCGTCCTGCCCCCAAAGCCCGTAATTGCTCAGGACGGCAGACCTTCGGCGAAAAGCCCGGCACTTGCTCCGGCGAAAAGCCCGGCTCAGCCCGCCCCTGTAGCCACCCACAGCGCCGCCCCCTCTTCAGGCGCTAGCTCTTCCGTCACCCCCTCCACGCGGGCCTACCGCACCAGGAAGACGGCCTATAAGGTCCTCCGTAGGCTGGAGAAGATCCCGCCGGGAGATCTCTCGGAGAGGGATCAGGCCTCATTAGATTGGGCGAGGAGAAACATTCATACCAAAAATGCCTCGCCCCACTCCCTTCAGTCTGCCACCAAGCGACAGAGGTCGCAGGAGCAGCAGCAACCTCCGCAGGTGACTCAGGCCAACAAGAGGCCGAGGCTGGCGGCACCGGCTCCGACGTCTGGTCGGTCCTTTAGCGACGTCATTAAGGGTAACTTGGTATGGGCCGTGGTTGACGCTAACCACGCGGATGGAGCTATCTCCGCTGAAAAATGGCGGACAGTCAGGTCAGCCCTACTGTCTGTCTACGACGAGGTTTTAGCAGCGAACCCAGGTCCCCCTCCCAAGTGTAGGGACGCAGGCTGACACCAAGGCCGGGTAAAGCTGACGGCCTGCTCCGACCAGCGCTCTGCGGACCTGTTCCGGTTGGCAGTGGGCAAGCTGGGAGAAGTCTGGCCAGGTGCCAGCCTGCGCGCGGTGCCCCGGGATGAGATCCCCAGCAGACCGCGCTCCAAGACCTGGGTTCCTGCTGAACCATCGGACCCAGCGGCAATTTTGCATTACCTCCGGGCCGGCAATCCGGAGCTCCCCACGCTAAACTGGAAGGTGGCGTGGGTCAGCGAACCGCGTGGCTCTCTGAGGGAGGCCTTGATTATTCTAAACAAGGAATCCCTCCAGCCACTTGCCGCCACCGGAGGCGTAGTCAGCTATGGCTTTGACTCGGTCACACTGCGGGTTTACCGAGGTGACCAGTCCCCATCGGATCCGCAGAGCCTATTAGGGGCTACACCGGGGCCTTCTGCGGCGCCCCCTGTCCACGACACCGCTTCCGAAGACGGCGCCGAAAGTGTTGTCTCCGAGTCGGAGATGATCGGCGCCTTTTTCGAAGGCCTGGAGGTGAGGACCGACGTCGATCCTGAGGACGAGAACATCTCGCTGTCCGACCTGGACGACATTTTCGCTGGGAAGGAGGACGGCGACGCAACGGTAGTCGACGCTCCTGGGGATGGTGGGGATACTTCAAATTAATCTCCACCACTCCAAGGCAGCTTCGGCTGCCCTTCTCCTCCGCCTGGCATCCAACAGGGAGGACGTTGTGCTAGTCCAGGAGCCATGGATCGTCGATGATCGGGTTCGAGGACTCAGCCTCAATGGGTACAGGACTGAATCCCACCACGGCGCAGGTAAAATTAGGGCCTGCACCCTTATTAGAGACACCATTAATGCCTCTCTTCTTCCTAGGTACTGCGACGGGGATTGCGTGGCCATAGCAGCTGAGATACAATCCCGGGTGTACTGGATCGTATCCAGCTATATGGCACACGACCACGGGCCTACATCCAGCTATATGGCACACGACCACGGGCCTACACTCCTTACGGGCCACTGGGGGAGGCGACTGCAGCAGCTAACGAGCGAGGCATTCCGCTCATCATCGGGGCGGACGCCAACGCACACCACGATGCCTGGGGAAGTAGCGACCAGAACGAACGGGGTGAGTCGCTTTTTCAATTTATATTGAATACTAACCTAGGCATTGCTAACAGAGGTGGTAGGGAACCTACATTTCTTACCGCTACTCGGAGGGAGGTTCTGGACGTCCCACTGACCAACGCGCTCTCTGGGCACCTGGTCAGGGACTGGACAAACGGCGAACACGCCAGGAGACTCGGCCTCCCCTTCAACGACCACTGCCGCAGCTGCGACGATGTGGGCGCGGAGGAGAGCGTCGAGCACCTGACGTGCCACTGCCCAGCACTAGCGAGGAGACGTCTCCGGGTGCTGGGAGCGCCGTTCTTCAGCGGCTTGGCCGACCTCTCAGGACCCAGCATCGGCCGCATCGCCCGATTCATCACGGAATCGGGATGGCTCCTGCCTGACACCCGGGGGGGTGTGCAAGCCTGAAGAGCGGCCACGTCCTTCACGTGGTACCACAACGGGTCGTATTATGGCCTCAGTGAGGTCTTCTAGCTGCCACCCTAACCTAACCTAACCTATACAAATTATATACATAAACAATTGAGTCACATTTATAAGGCCTTATAAAACCGTTATTGTTGTTGCAAAGCCCTTTTCCTCTCAATAAAACACAGAATCGACTAAACACCCCATAGCTTTGTAAAAAGATACCGAATATAGCCGATTCTTGTTATCGTAGTGGGAGTGGCAAGTACTCATGTCTAACCTTACATAATCTGTGTCTGCCCAGTAAAACACAAAATCTTCTAGTAATTGTTATTTCTGAATAGAAATAGTCCAACAGTCGAATTTTATTAGTCATATGATTTAGTGATGAGCGTGGCATTCAAGCAAACAGAAAAATTCTGTTACCAAATCCATAACTTAAAAAAAATGCTAACATCACTTGCAACCTTTGCCTGCCATTTGTACGATAAATCGTACAAAGCTTTGCAACCCTTGTGGTCATTTGTACGATATATCGTACAATTTTTAAAAGGCTCGGAACAAATATTTAGAAGAAAAAAATGTTAAATTTAATAAGTTTTATAAATCAACTGAGGTTCAAACTTTGAAATTGTTTGTCTTTTTGCTACTAAAAAATATTGCATATTTAAAAGAAGCATCGCATCGCCAAATTCTTGCAAAGAGCTGCTTACAAACCGCACTCAAACTGTGTAGCCACGGCTATAGTGATGAATTATATTTTTAAACAGAATGGTACAACACAACCTACTTAAGGGGTTACGCCACTGTAACCGCTCAAAAAATAGGGTTTTTTGTGATTTTTTTCCTCGCTTTCAAAAAGTTTGTAGAAGAAGTGATTCACAGGTGTTATTGGACACATATTAGGCTTTATTTTGGAATTTTTTGACACAGCAATATATAATATATAGGTGGCTCCACTGCATCCTCCTAGGCTATGTTTTCCCTGCAGGGCTTCACGGCACGCAGCACTGAAGGTGCAATTTTGAATCTGCGACAAAATAAAAAATTCCTCTTAATCTAGAGGCTTTTTGCTAGAGAAGATCGGGTGGATTTTTAAAAATACTGATTTTTTTAATTTTGGCGGGAGTTTCAAAAAATTTTTTGATTTTTGAGGTAAAAAATTACATGACTTTTGTTAATTAAAAATCAACAAATCGAGTTATCAAAAATTCCACACGATCTTCTCTAGATAATGTTATTGTTAAGATCCAGTCAAAATTTTAAGTCAAAATATTGAAAATTGTTCGAGTTGTGCCGCGTGCCATTTTGAAAAATCGTGTTTCGAGAAAAACGCGTTCAAAGTTTTGGGAATGGTTTTCTATGGGCATAACTGAAAAATTCGAGATTGTTTACCAATAGTTGGCAATGCCAGGACCATAGAGCTGGCCTTCAAGGTTCAAAATTGCCTCATTCGCCTCCTTCCTGACTGATTTATTGAGCGAGCGCGCCTCTTTCGCCGCGTCGCTCAAAGCGGAAAAGTTCGCGGAAGCGAGAACGTCGCATACACCCGCTTCGGCATACGCGTGACGCGCATGGCGGTAACCTGGTATTTCGCATAAAAATTTTGTATTTTATGCATAAAACGTTTTGTTTCTTATTCTATAGGGTTCAAACTATTTTTTAAGCCAATAAAAAAAAAATAGATTTTTTTTTTAATTTTACAGTGGCGTAACCCCTTAATAAGAATGAAAAAACCGTTTCATAAAAAATACGTTCGTTGTCAAATAAAATATCTTTAAAAAAAATTGTGGGATATATCGTACAAATTTCCGAAAAGGGTTAATAAAAAATACTGTACAGATATGTTCAGCTAATAAATTAATTTAATTAATTTATTAAGTTGTTTCTAATACCAGTTTGCGGCGATGTGATGAATGAAAGGTGCATTGCTAATGATTGTAAGAGCTGTGTGCACGATATTAAACAAGATCTAATTCCAATAGAATTCCCCTCAGGAAAATTAAATAAACCACACTACGAACTTTTAACTTTATTTTTTCCTTATTTTGATTGCTGTAACTTGAATTTAACTTGTTATGTCTTATTTTTATTAAAAGTTGAAGTGTTATAATGAAAACCATTACTGTATTTCATAAGGGGAATACCCTTGGAAAAATTTGTCGCGTCCGTATTCATGATATACCTAATTAAACAAAGGTAAGACAAAACTCTCATATTTCATAAGTCTGGGAAGAAAAGTTATCCTTTGACCTTCATTTGCATGTATATATATAAAAAAAATTCCCAAAAATCGCTAAATTTTGTATATTTCTATAAGAGCTTCAAAAAAACGTCTTTTTTTGTCGCGTCCGTTTCATTGCATAATTGCTTATTATTTTGTACTAATTTGTACTAAATCTTTCCAATATATTTCTAAAATGTAGCACTATTTCAGCGCGTTAGAACACTAAAAAAACATGTCGACTTTTTGTGTTTCTTTCTTGTTTTTGGTGTAATTGAAAGCGTGTGAATGTCGCGTCCGTGCCACTGGGAGATGCCCATATATTGGTAGAGTTGTCAGATTATCATATTTTAACCGTTATACACAACGAATGCTTTAGCATTCACGACGATATAGATCAAATTTTTCAACTAGAGTGACGTGAATGCTATAGCAGTCATTCATAGAAAACATAAGAAGAAGAGGTTTATTATATTTTTATAACTTTATTTATTCAACAGTAGTTCCCTCTTCGTATATTCATAACTGGACGCGGGCACTACACTTCAAACCATTTTGATTAAAAAATCTCTCATAAACGGACAAAATTTAGAAATATGCCCAACCAGTTTTTAAAAATTTGTAATACCCTACACGGTAGGCAGGAAGCATCGATAGGTAGCACAAAAATGACGACAAAAACTGCAATCTGGGTTGTATTTCGTGATGATTATAAGGGCAATATGCAAAGATTTTATTCTGTTTTTGTTTCGAGCAATTCAAAACCTTTTTGTTTTTTACTTGTATTTCAGACTATAAATGGAACATATAAAAGTAGTGTAGTGTATGTGTATGTGTCGGCTTTCATTATACACCTAACTCGCTAATTGATTTACAAAAAATGTGTATGTTTTTGACCATCAAAGAAAACGCCTTAAAATTCCATATCTTCCGACTTTGAGGTCTAATAACAGCAGAATTTAAAACTTATAAAAATAAGTTTCATCGGAAAAGAAGCCGTGCGGTGTTGTTAACGCGATAAGGTAAAAATCATGTCAATCGGTTTGGTTTAGAAATTACGATCAAAAATATAGAAAAAGTAGCGGAAAAACGAGACACTATATCTCACAAACTAAAGCTGCTAGAAAAAAATCTGAGGATAGATTCGCACATCCGCGCACCCAGATTAGTAAGAAGCAGTAGAAAAACTCCATGCAACAGAAAAAAAGTGTTTTTTTGTTGTCCTGTGTTACAAATTGACCCGATCTGAAATTAAAAAATATGAATAAATTTTGAAAAGGATTTCAATTCGAACGGATTTTGCACCTATAATCATCAACAAATAAAACCCAGATTGCAGTTTTTGTCGAAATTTTTGTGCTACCTATCGATGCTTCCTGCCTACCGTGCCTATAATACCTACAAATCTCTCTCTTATTTGAAAATTAACATTTGAAATAAAAACAATCAGTGTTTAGGCGCACACAGGATTTTATTTTGGGGTGGAGAGTTTGCGTACAACGTTTGAGCCACTCGAACCCATATTTTTTACCAGCATTTTTATGTGCTTGAGGGAGCGGTTTGAACTCCAAAAACTCCGCCCGTGAGCGCCACTGGTTTAGGCAATCAACCATTACAAAATGTTGTTAAACCAAAGTAGTACTCAAATTAAAACACTTGTACAATATGTGTACTTAACCTATACATGTATTGTAATAAATATTAATAAAATAATCAATATTCATAAATTCGTACAAAACAAGGGTGAGCAACCTTTTTAATCAACGGGCCAATTTAAATTTTTTTAACTCAAACAAACGCGCAGGGGACGACCCCTATTAATGCTAGGCATTGCATTGGTTCAGGAAGGTTAGGAGATAGGGTTAAGAGTGAAGTGGTTATGGACTCTTGCCTTGAACTCATCGAGATCATAAGTGCTGGGGAAGATATCCGCAGGGCGGCACATAAAATAACACTTATTAATAATTTACAAATCTTTATTTATAATAAACATTAGAACAAAATCGATAAAATAAATTCAATTTTAGAAATGCTTGGCGGGCCGCATAAACATGTTTAACGGGCCGCGTGTTGCTCATTCCTGGTACAAAATATTAAATAAATAAACGAGCAACACTTGGATACAATTTCAACTAATTTTTTGTGCCCTCCTCCCCATAAGCGGACATTCCCCTTGAACGGACAAAACCACTGCGATGATGAGTGTCCAGTTATGAGAAATTTCACTGTACAAAATAAAATAATATGAAACTGCTTAATGAATCACTTGCTAATTACTCATTAAAAAAATTTAAGTTTATAAAAATATAAATGAGTATAAATTGGCTTTATAATTTGAAAGCATTCGCGTCATTTCGCATCACTATGAAAATGACTGATATAGCATTCACGTCCACGAACGTATTAATAAAGAGATGGAGGTTTCTCAGTTGGAAGTTTGATAAGGATTAATAATCCCTTATGAAAGTTACAGTTGAATCATTTTTGGTGCAACGTTCACCTGGTCATCTAGTATATATATATAAAAATGAATGTGTGTTTGTTTGTTGGTCACACGGCACTAACAGCCCTATTCTGGCAACCGTAACAATATTCACATCGGTAACAATTGATTACTTGGTAACAATTGTCACTTTTTGGTATTCTGGAGCAAATTCAAAAGCTCAAAAGGCGTCAATTGCTACGAAATTTGTTACCTCCGTAGGAGCAGGTGACAAGCACACAAAGCTTATAAAATTCAAATTTCTTGTTCAAATGCGCCTTGACAAACTGCAAAAAATTCTTCAGCTGCTCCTGCGTCGTGCGCTTAAACTTAGGAACTCTAGAAACGAAAAGAATATCTACATACATTGTGAATAAATTAAAAAAAATACTTTCTTCGCCACATGTTCTGCATTTGCCATTTTTTGTTTATTTATTTTTGTACTGTTTGACAGACAAAAATACAAAAAATAACTGTTTTGACAGTAAACGAGCTTTCACCTCGAGTGGTGAATTGTTTGAACGTTCTTCTTGTCACCATTTTTCCAGAATACGGGAACAATCAAATTCAATTCAATTGTTACGGGGGTTAACAATTGTTACGGTAGTGCCAAAATAGGGCTGTAAAAGACATAGTGCGAAGTGGACATAATGGCACCGCCCATACAACCTACATTTTTAATATGGAATACCTTAGGCAGCCGCCGTGGCTCAGCTGGTTAGTGCGTTGGACCGCGAGTCGCAGGCAGCGACCCAGGTTCAAATACTGCCTGTAATAACACCTAAAAAAAATTACGGGAAAACTCGTTTTTTCTTTCGGTGGCTGTCTTCTCAGCTGGAAATGGCAAACCTCTGAGAGTAAAAATTGCTTACGAAAGAGCTCCCAACCTGCCGTTCGAAACCGGCATAAAACTGTAGGTCCCTTCCACTCGCGTACAAATGCACACGCACAACACGGATGGTTGCGGGAAGCTAGGCCTTAGTCTCGCGTAAGCGGGCTGTCATGCCAGTCAGTTATTAATTCAGTTATTAATACCACCGTTTGCTGGGCGTTAGACAAGGGCATGGCACATTTTTTGTGACTCTAATTTTCCGCGTAACTTTGTTGCAGATCAATGAAACTGAGTCGAATCCGTGAACTGGAAGAGTGGGTTGGGCATTGCATATAAAATCTGCGAAATGCACAAATCAAATCTATATGTATATATTAATTGCCCAGACTGACCTGATTTATCACCACCCGGCCCAAACCACTAAAGCTACAAACATTTAATTTGAATTGTAAATACATTTAAGAAAATAAACTTCTGCTAAGACAGGAGTTTTTTAAAATACGGCGTCTAAAGGGGCAAAACATGGACTAAAGTGTTGTTGAAGAATCTTGATGGGCCCATTAACTTCAAACTTGCGTACAAAGCCGCGGGGCCCTGCTAGTAAATAAATAAATAAATAGGCATTTAAGACAGCAATGTGTTAAGGAAACTTGTCGAAGCATGACAAGGTTTATGGCTTTGGAAACAACAACAACAAATTGTACAAAAACATTACTATGATTGTACACCAATCCTTAATTCTTAATTTACAGATTCCTTAGTTTACTTTCAAGATGCACCTCACTTTTTCTTAACAGTTTAACACTTACCGTCAGAACACACGGCATATTCGGCGATATGAAGTCCAATCCGCGTGAGCCTACACCATTGAAACATGACTTAATGTTTTGCATGAATTTTCGCCGGATAGATTTGAGTGAGTATATGCAAAGCGCCGAATTTTCAGTGGAGACGTTACCATGCCCCACACTGAAGACGCCGTAGAGTACGTCATCTTGTACGGTAATAGCTAAACTCTCGGCTAGATCTACACTGGGTTTGCCCAGATAACCAGCTTGCACTAAATTATACTTAGTGCCGCCTTGCGCATCGCTGATGCAGTCAATAGGTATCTCCGTGTAAGAGTAGTAGTTGGAGTCTTCTTGGCAGATACGCACCAGTTTGGTGATGTACTCCTTGGGCGACGAGTGGTAGTTGTGCTTAAGCTGCGTAGTAAGAAAATATGAGAAGCGCTCTGAGCTAAAACCATACACGTAATTAATGAGGTAGCCCTCACGCGCGTATGAATTGATGAATGTGCGCGTGCCTGTAGTCACTGCTGACGAGGCTATTTGGAACATTTTCGTCTTCTCGAGCGAACGCGACGCTACTGCTGGTATTTCACTGCGGTACGGCGAATTGTTAGTGTATGTAACGCCGACGTACATTACATTAGTAACGGGATGCTGGGGGGGCCCAGGCGCTATAAAAGCCACCGTCGATGAGTTAGCATCATTGGCCACGACGGCGTCCGGTACTTCCTGCTCCACAATGCTGACATTCTGAAGATTGCGGACTGTGCACGTGCCCTGATACAGCGAACCGCAGGCAATCAAGCGGGACGTCGCGCGATCGATCAGAAGTACTTTATTGTAGTTATCTGTTGGTTTGCGCACCGCATGCGCTGGACAGTCGAGAATTGTACACTCCACTGAGTCATTCTGCGGGCCAGTTTTAACCGTCTCGTGCAGTTGCAATTCGGGAGACAGCTGGTATAGATAGTTAACACCGCCTACAAACACACGCCCCGTTATAGTGTCGACCACTAGGTGATTTAGCGGTGTGTCAAAGTTAATCACACTAGTTATGATGTTGCTGTAGTTTTTGCCACCAACAGTGCCTTCGGCAAATGGCAACTGTTGTTGTGCAGCATTGGCGGTCGACGCCCCATTTGCTGACGTCTTTAGACTGGCCGATGCGAAGCCGCTGGCACTCATCGTACTGCTGTCCATGGCGCTTAAGTGAAAATTAAAGGACGCATGGCCACGTCCGTGTGTATTACTAGTGCCAATGCTACTGCTGCTTCTACTACTTTTACTACTACTACTACTGCTGCTGATAATTTGGCTACTGTCTGTATTGATACTTCGTATGGAGGTCACATAATGCAGCGTTAATGCCAACAGGAAGAAAATTATAAGCCGCATCTTTCACAACATAAAACCTAGAAACAAAAAAGAACAAGATATATTAATCACTCATGTTAACATCATAGAGGCGTCGATGCGTGATCAGGACGACAGAGTTATATACGAATGAAAAGTTATGTTCAGGATCACCACGATAACTGAACTGTGGTAAAAAAAATAGCGGCGCCGAATCATGTATGAAACAACTGGAAAGATTTCAGGAAAACAAAATTATTTTGTTGTTTCAACTATTGAAATACATAAAATAAATACGCCACTTGCCTCAACCAAACATCGGTATTTTCTAAAATTGTCACAGTTCGAGGTGAGTTTCAATAACATACGATCAAAATAATAGCAGTATCTAGCTCCTTCAGCGTAATTTGTGATCAGGGACCGAAAATAACTGTTATTTTACAATTTCCAAATCAAAAAGGCATAACAAAAAATTGCCAGTGGACTATTTTAAATATACCATTCTAATCGTTATGGCCTCAGCTTTACGAATATTAAACGCCTTTTAATATTTGACGTTTCCTATAAAAGTTAAAAATAACTCTTATTTTGTGCCTTATATCATTTCAGGCAAAAATAACTGTAAATTTTTACTTTTATTTTATCGGTCAAAAATAACAGTTATTTTGTGACTTTTATTTTTTCGGTCAAATCAAAGAATATGTATAATAAGAACGCGCATGTGGGCACAAAACTGTTTTCGGCTGTTATGATGCGAGCGGGAAGAGCGAAAGTGGACATTTGAGCATGTTAAGTTCATAACATTTTCTGTTAGACTTGCGTAGAACAACAGCAAAAAGCAATGTTGTTGCTTGTGTATGCTTTTTTGTGTTGCCGATTTGTTTTGCTGCACAAATTGCTGTAATGTCACCATCAATCGAATCTTTATGGTATATGGATTTTTGCTGTGCGCTTTGATTGATTTAAAAATTTGCAAATATTTATACGTGGTTGATTCCAATTTTAAATGCTTACAGATAGTTTTACGTGGCGAGTTCAAAGTAAAATTATTTTTTTATTACAATTTTGAAAAACATGGGACTACTTAATTTTTTTAAAATCGAAATCCAACGGGGAAGTTAATCGTTACAAGTTTGTATGGAAAAACATAATTCAATAGGTCTATTGACTTTAAATATGGTGAAAGCACTACAAATGAGAAGTGACAAGTATTTTGTCATTAAAATCTGACGGGTTCAACAAAGGGTAAAAGAAACTTGATTTATTGGGTCCATTGACTTCAAACTTGCCGCCAAGCCCTGACAGTTTTCGAGACAGAGCCTTAATAAATTGTTATTAAGGCATGCCTACGTTTAAGAATTGTATAAATATTCTACACCTGAGTGGTTCCATAGCGAATGCTGTGACCATAAAGTTACAATATTAGATTTTCTTATTTTCGTTTTTTTAAGCAAGCATTATATGTAGGCCGTAAAAAAAGTTCCAAACAACGGCACTTTAAAAAACTATTGTGGGCTAATAAAAACGGCTTCCTTTCTTTCCATTTCCCTATTTAATTGTCTTTGTTCATTACGTATTATTGTTTATTTTTTAGTGCTTGAAGCGATCATATAAGACGCTATGCCAACCATATTTTATTTTCTTTTCTATGATTTTGCGCACACTACAGTCGGCAGTTAGTTCAGGAGCAATATGAGACACCGTGCAGTAATGCTGGAACCAACATCGATGTAACATCAATGTTTTCAAATGTATTGCAAACATCGATGTTTTTTCCGATGTTATTCTCTACTTTCCCATTAGGGGAATAGGTTCGGTTGTGGGCACCTATTTGTTTTTGGTTCATAACTTTTTACCACGATCTTCTTAGTCGGACATATGGACATCTATGGAAAGCTAGAGACCTTAGCTAACAAGTAATGACAAAAGTAAATCGATTCCGTCAAATAGAAAAGTTTTTTTTTTTAATTTTGTAAAGTAGTCATTTTTAACGAAAATTTTTTTTTTGGTTCGGTTGTGGGCACCCTTGGAAAATCTGCTGGAAACGGGGAAATATGAAGAAAAACCAACACGAATATAGACAAATATTAAGTTTTAATTATTTGAAGCACAATGCACGCATGTGAAGTAGCTGGTACGCATGTCGGCACACTTTAGATGGACGGGCATTTCAAAATGTAAGTGACCAAGTTATTCTCCTGGGCTGTCAAGAAGACCTAAAGTAAAATGAAATTCAACCTAATTAATCAACACTCTTCAAGTGCTGTGACGTGAAGAAGGTGGAAAACACCTGATTCGAAAACATCCACGAAGAGAAGAATAAGTAGAAAACACCACCGTCGACAGCTTTGATGTCTCCGAAATTTTCTTCCACCTTCTTTTTGTAGTGTTGGAGAGTGGTTCGGGAAATCGCACACGCTGCGGCAGTCGATTTTGTGGTTAGCTTATCTGCAGAACAATGTTAAATTACATCCAGCACATTAAAAAAGATCTCGGAGGATTTTTTTTATTTACCCTCGGATGATATAGCTAAAACAACCAAAAAATGCGTTAAAAGACCATTTTTGATGAAATAACTTACCAAATCACTAAAAGACGGGTGCCCACAACCGAACTAATTGGGGTGCCCACAACCGAATTTGGCAGCCATTTTGAGAAGTAGTGAAAAATTTGTTCGGGGTAAACATATTGGTTGTAATCAATATTGGATCACAAAGTATAATAAATTTACTAAATAAAAATGCATTTTACTCGCCTTCTCGATGGATTCACTTCGATTTATGACACCATTTAAAATGTTTAAAAAATTGTTTGTCTTATTTTTTAAGCACAGAAAGATAAATATGGTCCCAGCACAAAGCAGGCGTGTCTGTTCGACTCAGTATTTGCAAAGAATATAGAATATAAAGAATACGCATCTTCAAAATTTTGTCAAGCGTGTTTCTTGATGCGGGCGGGAAGAGATGAGCGGAGGCATAGGTTGCGGGAAATTTGCTCGCGCTCAACAGTTTGCGATCTTGTTCGTCGAAGCGCAAGCGAAGAGTAAACAACGAACTAAAGCATCGTCATTGTCGTTTCAACGAAGATGATTCGGGATTCGCTAATGTTTTTGGTGTTGTCGTTTATTGTGTGTGCTTTTTTGTGTTGTGATTGATTTTGCTGCAATGTCACCAGCAATCGAATGTTTGTGGTGTATGGCTTTTTGCTGGCCAATGCTTTGATTAATTTAAAAATTTTGTGGTTGATACCAATTTAAAATGTTTGCAAATATTCTTACGTGGCGAGTTCGAAGTAAAATTATTTGTTTATATTTTCACATGCTTGATTACAATTTTGAGAATATGGGAAAACTACGAAAAAAAAATTAACTGATAGGCATATTGACTTACAAATTCGTGAAACACTAGAAATTAAAAATAATTAGATGCGTGTTTTAATTTTTTATCGAAATCTAACGGAGGATTAGAAGATTGTATGGAAAACCATAATTTAATAGGTCTATTGACTTTCAATAGGGCGAAAGCACTACTAATAATTATTTAATTTAATTGATTGGCACGACAGCCCGCTTACGCGAGACTAAGGCCTAGCTTCCCGCAACCACCCGTGTTGTGCGTGTGAATTTTGTACGCGGGTGGAAGGGACCTACAGTTTTATGCCGGTTCCGAACGGCAGGTTGGGAGCTTTTTCATAGGCAATGTTTACTCTCAGAGGTTTGCCATTTCCAGCTGAGAGGACAGCCACCGAAAGAGAAAACGAGTTTCCCGTTATTTTTTTTAGGTGTTACTACATGCAGAATTCGAACTAGCGTCGCTCTGCATGCGACTCGCTTGGACCGCGCACTAACCAACTGAGCCACGGCTGCTGGAAAGCACTACTAAAGCACTAAATAAAGAAATAATAAGACAAGTATTTTGTCATAAGAAAATTTTATTACGGCATGCCTACCTTTAAAATAGTTTAAATGTTCTACACCTGAATGATTCCATGGCGAATGATGTGATCATAAATTTACAATATTAGATTTTCTTATTTTAGTTCTTTTAAACAAGCATTTTATGTGGGCCGTAAGAAAAGTTCCAAAGAACGAGACGGAAAATTATTACGGGTAATAAAAACGTTTTCTTTTCTTTCCAATTCCATTTTTATTGATTACTTATTATTTATTTTTTAATTGCCTGTAGCGATATATAGCGACATATAGGTCGCCATGCCAGCCATATTTTATTTTCTTTTCTATGATTTTGCGCACACTACAGTCGGCAGTGAGTTCAGGAGCAATATGCGACGTTTTGCAGGCTTATAGAAGAAGAACAAAAGCCAGCCAGAAAATATAAATCGTTTTACAATTACAGCTTTTCGCCAGCGCAACAACAAGAACAACAGCACATCGTCTTCCTCCTCTTCGGACAATTGAGCGAGAATGAACGAGTGAGCACAGACGCGGCATTCGTGTTTCTATGATTTGCGCTCAGAGCATTGTGCTGTCATTTCAAGTGTTTCCTCTTGTTGTCTACCCCCCGCATCAAGAAGACGGGTGGCGATATCAGCACCCGCATTCAAATTTTTGCTTGTATGAGATGCACACTCTTTGTTTCATACTTTTTTGTATTTGGCACAAACAGATCGTGGTTCCATAATGAACAAATGGCCTTAGTCAAAAAAACCCAGCCTGCTTTCTATCAAAAGATACGAAGAGGTGCCCACAACCGAACTATGCCCACAACCGAACCTTTTACCCTACTATTAAAAAGAGCGAGAGAAGATACAAAAAAACTAAAAAAAATATATATATATAACATTTAGAAAGCCTATAAAACCAATTTGGACGTACTGGTATTTATAAACCGCGAATGGTAAATGGATTTTGACAGTAATCAAAAAAGAGTTTGCTACTGGGTGGCACAGAAATGTTTTTTTTGTTATTGATGTTCATTAATATGTTAAATTGTCTTTTGTTGTTACATTTTTAAATTGGTTTTTTTTAACCCTTTAATAAAGTGACAAATAAATTGCTAAAATTTTTAAATACATTTTAAGTTTTTATATATTTCAAAAGAATTCCCATTGAAAAAAGGTCGATACATCGATGTTCGTTTCCCAAAAACATCGATTTGGGCAAACATCGATGTTTTTCCAGCTCTACCGTGGAGGCTTATAGAAGAAGAACAAAAGCAAGCCAGAAAATAAAGATCGTTTTACAATTTCAAGTTTTCGCCAGCGCAACAACAACAGAACATCGTCTTCACCCAAAGAGCGCAACACATAAAACTACGTTCTCGCTTGTAAAGCACCGCTCTCGTCACATACGTGTTCTGTGAGAGTTGAGCGCGGGTTGCAATCAGCGTTGCCACAAGAAACAAAAACTCATAACCACGAACAAAAATAAAAATAACCATAATGTAACAAAAATAACCAAAATGTTTATTCGACATAAACAACTTCTTTACTTTTACAAAACGTAGTCGTAAAAAAGTGTTGTTACTTTTTGGTATTTAAATCATGAAACACTTGAATAAAAAGTGTGCACACAACATGTGAAGTCCCCAGGCCTCTTTGTTAGAATTCTAGAGCTAGTTTACTTTTGAAGAATTTCAGCTTAAAACGGGTTATATTAATGTTGTATCAATATATTTTAATTACAGAAAAATTATCTTAAATAAATGAAAAAATACAAAATTATCACTTTTTGATTTTGTTTATTATTTAAGAAACAGGGTTTTGATCAAACGCGCCCAATTCGTAGACTAGAACACAAACTTTACCTGATATCGTTGCAATTGATTGGAAATTAGTTTGGGGATAACAGTACAATTTTTGTAAATTGTTTTGAATTCACTTCTAAAAATACTAATTTGTTGGTGTCTACTTAAATTAAACCCATAAATAAATCGTAGCTTTTGCTATAAGATGACAAATACGAGAAGTTGCTCTCAAGCAACTTCGGTGTCGAAAGGGTTAAATCAATATTATTGCCACTCCCAATTATATTATGCTCGTTGGTATTTAAGATACATGTGCAATATTCTAAAAAATAACCAAATGGGATCAAAAATCACCAAATAGCCAAAACCTAATTTCTTAAATAAAAATAAAAATTTTTGGTTAAAAATAACCAAAACGGTAACGCTGGTTGGAACCCGCCATACAAAATGTTTGCTTGTATGACATGCGCTTTCTGTATGTTTATTTTCTTTGCTTCTACCACAGAATAAGCAGTATACAGAAGGCGGATCTGAAATAATTTTGCGATTTCATTTCAGACGCAGGCGGGAAGCAACAAAGGTGAGGAAAATGTAAAGGAAGCCGAGAGAGTAAAGGTCAACTCCATGAAGCGCGTTTCAGGCGTTCAGGGTTTGTCGCGTTATGGCGTTTCACGCGTTATTCGCGTTGCAAAGTGGTATACTACATAACACGCGTTTCACGCGTCAGCTTCTTCTTCTTACGTCAGCTGATGCTAATTTTTAATTGGCAAACAGCTAATTGATTTCGTTGTGAATTGTGAAAAAGAACGAAATGAAATTGCTATACGACGTTATAGACCTTATCGTATTTACTGATTACATTTTAAACACAATAAATGCATATCGCGCAATGCAAAAAATAAAAAAAAAGATTCAGTTGAATTAAATTTGTAGCAATTTATTTCACAGGGATGAGCAAAATTCGATCGACAACGAATAAGCTATCGAATTTCCAATACAGCGAAGACTAAGTTCGTCTGTCAAAGAATTATGCTAATTTTTAGGAATTTCTTCACATTTTATGTTAAAATGTTGGATTTCAAATGTTTCTTAAATGTATTTAATAGCTTTCGTGTAAAATAAATGCATTCGACTTTTGCGATAACACAAGTTTGTTATCGGCATTACCATTTAACCACATAATTTATGTCATCTTTAGGAGCTATGTCAGTTGTTTGAAGTTGTTAGCGCGAAACGCGTGAGAAAGTTGAAAATAGTTCAACTTTTGACGCGTTTCGGGCATTTCGACGTCAAGTCATGGAGTTTGCTTCATACAAATACACTGATTCTACTTTTTCTCGAAACGCGAAAAACGACGATACGCTTGAAACGCGCTTTATGGAGTTTGGGTTAAGCGCGAATTGATGTACACGCATAGATTCGATGGCTTTGGACTTTATTCTCTTTTCGACAAAAACGCGCAATGTTGTTGCTTTCCGCAGCAAGCCAGCTTGGCTTTACTCGTGCACATTGAAATGGTGGTTGATTTGGCAAAGCGATCGCGAAGGCAAAATCAATAGGTAGTTGTAGCACCAGAACTGATTAAATTTTTTTCTTTGAAAATTAGCACAACATTGTAGCAATAGTTTTCCACTTATTATCACTTTCTTAATGCGTCTTGGTTGTTCCAATATTATTACACATATGTTTATTTTCACTGTAGCCATTTATACTTTTTACAACATCTATTTTACAAACAGACCAAAAGAACTAATAAAATCCATTGAATTTTGGTTTTTTGCGTAGTGCTAATAATTAATAATAATAATTGATTGGCACGACAGCCCGCTTACGCGAGACTAAGGCCTAGCTTCCCGCAACCACCAGTGTTGTGCGTGTGAATTTTGTACGCGGGTGGAAGGGACCTACAGTTTTATGCCGGTTCCGAACGGCAGGTTGGGAGCTTTTTCATAGGCAATTTTGCGTAGTGCTACCACCTTATTTATGCGCCTTGGCGATCGCTCACTCAATTTTTCTATGCAAACTATGCCTGTCCACTTCTTGTTCTTGTTTGTAAAAAAGCAAGCGGAGAGCAAGCACGAGCCACCACCAACATGCAAGCGGCACATCCAAGGTGTATTTAATATGGTGATAGCACTACTGCAAAAACAAAATTCCCATGCATATTGTTAGTGCTTTTGGGCATGCTGCTTGTCAAAATCAAATCAAAAGACAAGTAACACAAAAACAATTTCACCAATTTTTGACAATTAGAATGCCCATTCGCGAAAAGCCAAAAGAAAATCAGAATAAATCAAAAGAAGCAGCTGTGTTGCCACCACTACCTTATTAAATGTGCCTTGGGCCACAGAATAAACAGTATACAGAAGGCGCATCTGAAATAATTTTGCGATTTCATTTCAGACGCGGGCGGGAAGAAACAAAGGTGAGAAAAATGTAAAGGGAACCGAGAGAGTAAGCGCGAATGTACACGCATAGATTCGATGGTTTTGGTCTTTATTCTCATTTCGACAACAACACGCAATGTTGTTGCTTTCCGCAGCAAGCCAGCTTGGCTTTACTCGGGTCGGGATAGGACGATACAAGTAAATACAAGTAAAGGATCGATACTTTCCCTGGAAATGTGAGTACTTTTGGTATCGTACAATTTTAAAAAATAGCAAGTATATTTATAGATACTTTCTTTCGATACCCTTTTCCGACGTACTGGAAAATATCCAATTTATTGGTAATTTGGGCACTTATTGAAAAATAGGCAACACTTTCCAACAATTACAGGGTTGACCACATTGTTTTAGTTTTTGAATTTAACTTGTTATTCGTGAGCGTAAGATCAACAAATTTAAAAAAGAATAATAATTGCGCTGAGAAATGTCTCCAACGATATCAAAAGTGTGGAAATACTTCGAAAAAAGAGATGAATCAATAGCAACCTGCAAGCAATGCTGTAAAGTGGTGAAGTTTTGCGGAAATACTTCAAATTTGCACAAACACCTGAAAGTGCATGGAATTGAATTAGGTTAGGTTAGGGTGGCAGCTAGAATAGCTCACTTAGGCCATAATACGAGCCGTTGTGGTACCACGTGAAGGACGTGGCCGCCCTTCAGGCTTACACACCCCCCCGGGTGTCAGGCAGGAGCCATCCCGATTCCGTGATGAATCGGGCGATGCGGCCGATGCTGGGTCCTGAGAGGTCGGCCAGACCGCTGAAGAACGGCGCTCCCAGCACCTGGAGACGTCTCCTCGCTAGTGCTGGGCAGTGGCACATCAGGTGCTCGACGCTCTCCTCCGCGCCCACATCGTCGCAGCTGCGGCAGTGGTCGTTGAAGGGGAGGCCGAGTCTCCTGGCGTATTCGCCGTTTGTCCAGTGTCCTGTCAGCACAGAAACTGTGGAATAGATGGAATTCCGCTTTAGTCGCAGTAATTCGCGTGTTCTGCCATGGTTAAGCAACGGCCAGGTTTCTCTGGAGATCCTACAATGGATCTCCTCCGCCCAGAGTCGGTTAGCCAGGCGAAGATACGCTTGCCTGACCATCAGTTTGACAGTCGCAAGAGGGATGCTACATTGCGTAGTGGGTGCCGGAAGTACAGTGCCTTTCCTGGCCAGCTCATCCGCCACACAGTTGCCAGAGATGCCGCTATGCCCAGGGACCCAACTCAGGTGAACCCTGGCATGTTCCGCTAACCTGTTCAGAGCGGCACGGCACTTTGCTACCAGTTTGGAGGAGGTATAAATACCTTTCAAGGATTTAATTGCAGCCTGGCTATCCGAGAAAATACATATAGCCGAGGGAATGGGGGGTTGCGATCGCAACCGGTCCACAGCCAGCAGTATTGCCATGGTCTCCGCTTGGAAGACGCTACAGTGGTCAGGGAGCCGAGCAGTAATGCTGGCCCCCAATTGGTCGCAGAAAACCCCAAACCCAACTTGAATTAAGGTGACCCCAATTTTTCTTTGCTGCAATTTAGGTTATTCAAAATCTTTTAGTTTATTATAGAAATCCCTGCAACAAATCCACTAAAAGCCATGTGGATTGTTGCGATAGGCTTTTCCTGGGTAGCTTGCCGGAGAGAGAATTTTTCACAATAATTACACATTAACATAACAAGACATTTTATAAATAGAAAATAATTTCTTTTTTTTATAAATATTTATATTTCTTCTAAAATACTTCGTACTTACTACCTGTTTCAAACACAACATGTTTCAAAAACAAAACAACATTTTATAAATAGAAAATAATTTAGTTTTGTTTTCTTTATAAGGCTTGTAGGTTGCGTTTTATTGCAAAACTACTTGCGATACCAAGTACTATCGATATTTTTTGTTCGATACTTACTTGGTACTCGATACTAAGAGCTGAAATTTTAAATGAGTACAAGTACCGATACTCTGAGGTATCGTCCTATCCCTATACTCGGACACATTCAAATGATGGTTGATTTGACAAAGCGAACGCCAAGGCAAATTCAATAGGTCGTTGCAGCACCAGAACTGATTAAACTTTTTTCTTTGATAATTAGCACAACATTGTAGCAATAGTTTTCCACTTATTATCACTTTCTTAATGCGGGTGGGTTGTTCCAATATTTTTACACATATGTTTATTTTCATTGTAGCCATTTGTACTTTTTACAACATCTATTTTACAAACAGACCAAAAGAACTAATAAAATCCATTGAATTTTTTTTTTCCGTAGTGCTACCACCTTATTTATGCGTCTTGGCAATCCCTCAATCAATTTTTCTATGCAAACTTTGCCTGTCCACTTCTTGTTCTTCTTTGTAAAAAAGCAAGCGGAGAGCAAGCACGAGCCACCAACATGCAAGCGACACATCGCTTTGTTGCCCAACAACAACAACCACAGTGTGTGGTGCGCGGTCGCAGCTTCTCAGCTTACGCTCTCGCGCTCTGTGCGTTCTCGTCCCCTTTTCTGCTTCGCCCGCATCCACAAACGGGTCCTACCGCTGGAACCCGCAAAGAAAGTTTTCTTTACACCAGATGCGCATTCTGTATATTGTTTGTTCTGTGCTTGGGCACATCGCTTTGTTGCCCAACAACAACAACCACAGTGTGTGGTGCGCAGTCGCAGCTTCTCAGCTTACGCTCTCGCGCTCTGTGCGTTCTCGTCCGTTTTACTGCTTCCCACGCATCAACAAACGGGTCCTACCGCTGGAACCCGCAAAGAAAATTTTCTTTACACCAGATGCGCATTCTGTATATCAGGGGTGCCCAAAATCTTCTTATGGAAGAGAAAACACCCATACATGTAAAGTTGCCCAAAAAAATGCAAACAAAAAAATGGAATTCAGTATTTACACCGAAAAAAAAAATTTCATTTTCTGTAATGTTTTTTAAAACAAAACAATTCTAATCTTCCCTCTTCCATGATCCTTCTAATAAATTATCCAAATTGATATCAATATCAGTTGTCGAAAATTTTTATTTATTTATTTATTTATTTATTTATTTATTTATTTATTTAGTCAATGAATAAACAATTCTTACAGACTAATAACAATATATATTCAAACAATTCATTTAAAAAATTCAGCTAAGTTTCTTAAAACTAAGCTTTTAGGAAGCGCGAGATCAAGTTCAGGAACAGAATTTAAGTTGCAAAGAGCTCTAGTAATTGGAGCATTTTTGATATAATCAAATCTGCAGAACCCAACATTGAAATAATCAATATGCCTGAGTGTGCGAGATGGTACAGAGAATGGGATTCTTTGCAACAACTCGGGACAGTCGACAGCGCCGTTTATGACATTGAATATGAACGAGCAAGACAGATAGGAACGCCGGCCTTCCAGTGATTTAAGGTTAAGAAGCAAACAGCGGGAATCATAAGATGGGATAGGATCATAAAAGTTGAGGGAACGAAGGGAGAAGCGTAAGAAAACTTTTTGTATGCGTTCAATACGGTTAATGTGGGAAGCATGATAAGGACGCCAAATAAACGAGGCATATTCAAGGTTAGACCTAACATAGGAGGAGTAAAGTGATTTAAGAGTATATGGGTCGGAGAAAGAAGAACAGTGACGACGAATAAATGCTAACATGGAATATGCTTTAGAGACGACAAAGTTGATGTGGGAAGAAAAGGACAACTTCGAATCGAAGAATAGACCAAGGTCCTTAAGCTCCTTCATCATCCCAAGAGTGGAGCCAGAAATAGTAAAATACCTATACGTAGGGTTATCCTTCCTCCAGAATAACACATGAAAGCATTTTTTGATATTAAGAAACAGACGATTCTGTTCACACCACCCGTGAAGATTATCAAGGTCCGATTGCAGTGCAACAGAATCAGAAGGCGACCTTCTGACAATATATATCTTCAGATCATCAGCGTACAGAAGAAACTTAGCTGAGAGAAAGCAAGAGCCGATGTCATTAATGAACAGGACGAAGAGCAGTGGTCCCAAGATACTGCCTTGGGGGACTCCAGAGGAGGCCACAAAAGGCATGGAAGGAGTGTTGTCAATTACAACGGTACAACACCTATTCGATAAGTAGGACCCGACCCACGTAAGAAAAGACGAGTGGATACCAAGGCGTTCAAGCTTAGAAACAAGGATGCTGTGCGAAACTCTATCAAAGGCCTTTGCAAAATCCGTATAGATGGCATCCACTTCATGGCCGTCCTTAAAAGCCGCAAGACAATCCTCAGTAAATACTGCTAAATTAGAAACTGTAGATCTGCCACTTACGAACCCATGCTGATTAGGGCAAATCAGATTGCGTACTGCAGGGACAAGTTTTTCCTTGACAATTCCCTCAAAGAGTTTTGAGACTGTAGTGAGCTTTGATATAGGTCTGTAATTCGAGACGTCATTTTTATTACCACTTTTAAAAATTGGAGTAATGGTAGCTTTCTTCCAAGCTTCAATGAAAACTCCCGAAGCTAGCGACTTGTTAAAAATATGTAGTAATGGCTCAATGAGGGAGGAGCATTGTTTAAAGAGAATAGCCGAAAAATCATCCGCGTCAATTTGGGAGGAAGATTTCAAACTCAAGATGCCATTTTCAATATCGTCGTAAGACAATGTTAAAGACCCCAGAGAAAGGGAGGAATTAAAAGATAGTGGACTGTCCAGAATAACATCAGCGTCAGAAACGAAATTAGAGCTGAAGAACTCAGCAAAGAGATTTGCAGCTTCTTCAGCAGAGCCGGCGATTTTATTGTTTAGGAAAAGGGAATTAGGAATACTGGATGTCGATTTCTTAGATTTGATGAAACTCCAAAAGGCTTTTGGATTATATTTAATGTTGGAATCATACTTATTAATATAGCTTTTATAAAGTGACTTATCAAGACAATTAAACTTTTCCAAGTAGTATTGATAGGTAGTAAAGTAATGGGAACTTTTGGTTGACTTGTATTTCTTATAAAACTTATTTTTTAAATTTTTAAGATGTTTCAAATCTTTAGTGTACCACGGCCGTTTATAGACTTGTTTACGATGAGTGGGAATAGTCTGAAGGCAAATTTCAAACACCTTCGTTTTGAAAATATCAAAGCAGGTAGCCGCATCTGAGTTAGAGAACAAGTCAACCCAGTTCAGGCTAAGTAAGCAATCGTTAAAAGCGCGGAAATCACAGCGGTTGTAATTAAAGCTAACATTAAGATTTGTAGGCTTAATATTCAAAAATTCATAAAACTCTATGTCTCTACGATTTAATTTATTTGTTATGCCGTTGATTTGAGATAAGTCGATATTCAGGAAATTATCAATAAGATACAGCTCAGTGGCACTGCTGACATTTGCGGGCGTTAGAGTGCAGGAGTTGCTCAAATGTGACCAAGAAATATTGTTTAAATTGAAGTCACAAAGGACGCAAAGTTGATCACTACCAAACTTATTGTACAGTGAACAAATATTGTCAACATGGGATTGATAAAGAGAATCGTTGCTGTTCGGTGGAATATAAGACGCGCATACTAGAAGTGCGGACGACGAACCCTGCACACGCGCACATAGCTGGTCCAGGAGAGAGTCATCATTTAGGAGTGGGATGAGCGATGATCGAAGCTTACGACTGGCAGCAATTAGGACTCCTCCACCTCTGGTACATAGGGTCTTAATAGCATCACGATCCTTGCGATAGACGTCGTATAGATTTGAATCAAAGTATTCAGAATCAAAGAAATTCGAATTCAGCCAGGTCTCAACAATGACAAATATATCATATTCCGAGTGGGAACTTAGCCGACGTATAGACTCCGCCTTAGTTCTCATTCCTGATACATTGTGAAAGTAGATACGAATAGATTGAGCATTGGAATTTTCAGCAACAGCTAGGCTGGATTTGGGTGAGCTATTTGTTTTTGAAAAAACCGGAAAGGACGAACCGTGACACTGGCGGGCCATAACTCAGCCGCCAATAGCTTTGCAAACGATTGGTCTGACACCCCAAGTTTGAAATTAACGCGCTTAAGAGACTCAATTGGGGTATCGTTTTTCACTAGTCTGTAGCAAGTTAATAACTTCTTGTCGATACCAGCATGTTTCGCAACATAATCAACAATGTTATCAGGCGTGACAGATGGTTGGAACGATGACAAATGTAACCATCGAAAGCGAACAGCCACATCAAGCTCCATGCTAGCATTCGATCCAACAACACGTAATTGCTTTCTATTGTTCCTGTTCTTCGCAACTGTAACCCAGTCGGAGTTCCGAGGAGACAGTGAGTCCCGCGTGGGAGCGCTATGCTCAAGAGTAGTAGGCTCACCCGAATGTTGCGTGCAATGGCCTTGAGATATAGACGAGGTCAAGTGATGAGAGAGCGACGCCATATCTGGCGGCGCCGGTCGAGCAGATGTCAAAGCAGCGCACGGGCGCAGTGCAACATTCGGAGAGGCAGCAGAAGCACCGGGATTAGCAACATTCCGAACAGTAGGACTGGGAGCGCGCACCATGTCTGAATTCGGAGCGTAAGAAGCAGCAACAACGGAGTAAGCAGCAGCGTCCACAGCAGTGGGATTGCATGGAGTAGATAGCGAGAGCCAGCATCAGCCAGGCTGGCAGCAGCAACATCAGAATTTTAATAAAGCCTCCAAATGTTCGTTGCTTATTCTATTTCTGTGCATGCTTTTTATTAATTTTAAATGTGAAAAAGCACTTTCACAAATATATGTGCTACCAAACATGGAATACAAACTTAAAACTTCTTTGTAAAGTAAAGGATATTTATTTGGTGTTAAAGATTTCCAAAAGTCAATGCCCTTTAAATTAGCTATTTGATGTTCAGAGTCGCATTGCAGACAAACACCGAAAAAATTTCAAATTGGATTCAACCACGTCAAAAAAACAGCTGCAAAAGGTTAAAAGTTGGTATTAACCACGTCAAAATATAAACAAATAATTTTACTTGGAATGCGCCACGTAAAAATATTTGTAAAAATTTCAAATGGGATTCAACCGCGTCAAAAAAAACAGCTGCAAAAAGTTCAAAATTGGTATAACCCACATCAAAATAAAAACAAATAATTTTACTTGGAACTCGCCACGTAAAAATATTTGGTAAAAATTTCAAATTGGATTCAACCACGTCTAAATATTTGCAGGTTTTTAAAATCAATCAATTAGCGGTCTGCTGCCTACACTTCAGCCACTGCTAGCTAGGATGTCCAGCTGGCAGGGGTTGAAGGGCTGGCGGAATGTGACTAGACCTCCTCGTGGTGGCCGCTGGAAACAGCCACCGGGGTATGGTCTTGTCTTACCCTGTGTGGCTGGCTAACTAGTCACTTCCTATATCCAACTGCCTAAACCTGGTATCCTCTCTGCCCCACATCCCCTCCCCCCCTAATCCAGGGTGTTATGCGACCCGTGCCCATTGGATGGTTTGCAGCCATGGGGTATACCGGCTGTAATATCACGGAGCCTACCCGATACCTGTCCACCTCGGGTAGTATTTCTGGACTTCCCATGGCATGGGGCTCTGTCATGGGCGACCTCCTTTCCCCACAACTTGAAAAGGCCACCGAAAAGCCTCGTCGGAGTAGGTGGCCGAACGAACCAGATGATGAGCTCTCAAACACGCGCCTCGGATGGTAAGGACGTCGGACAGACTGACGCCACTGATCAGCACATTGCTGAACTGACAGTAAGCGGTTGGATAGACCGACCGACAAGAAGAAGTAGGGGGAACAGCGAATGCTCCCATACGAGTGTGACAACCATGTCAACCATCGCAGTTGAGGAGGCACCCTCGCTTGGCGTACCCGCGCTGGTAGAAGCCACCGAGGCCATCTCTCTTAAGAGAAAGCGGCTGACGACTTCTCAAAAGAAGTGGCTGAGGAGACTAATGGCGTCGGGTAAATCATACGATGATGCACTCAAGACTGTGCTGGAAGAGCCGACAAAGACGGATGAAACTGGTGGCAGCAGCAGAGCGGATACGGCTCAACCCGTACCAAAAAAGACGAAGTTTAGTCCGTCCTTTGCTGAGGCTGCTGCGGCCATCAAAGTTGGAATTCTACCGGACGAATTCCCGGCTGTCCATCTGGGTTTGGAGGAGCAGAGGACGATCGAAGGGCTGATCAAAGAGGAGCTGCGTAAGCTCCCGTGGATGGGCCTCAGATCAGGTTCCAAGGATGCTCGTTCAAGCCAGGATGGATTATTGTAAACTGCGCCGACGAGGCATTGAGGAACTGGCTAAGGGAGGTCATGACAAAATCCCAGCTGCCGGGAATGAAGGTGAAACTGGTGGAGGGAAAAGACATTCCCAAACCCAGTGTGGCCACCGCATTCTTTCCTGGCTGCTCCCTCCCGGCCGAAGATATTCTTCGAATGCTTCGTACGCAGAACCGTTCACTACCGACAGGAAACTGGAAGGTACTGAATAGATCTGTCGCGGCCCAGGGAACAACGTTGACGTTGGCCATCGACGACACCTCAGTAGGTCGGCTCTCTGAGCTGAAGGACCTTCCCTTCTTCGAGTTGGGGAGAGTTCAGTTCAGGGTGCGGACTGATCAGGGGATGAAGTCGTCGGTGACCAGCCGGGGCGGCACGGAGACGAGGACGCCGAAGACAGTGGTGGAAGAGAACACACCCTCCACCAGCAAGCAAGCACTGGCGAAGGCATGCGAGGACTGTCCACCTACAAGTGGACGGACGCAAGCCGTCACTCGGACCGAACGGACCAGTGACAAGACGCCAGGACAGGCATCGGTTGGGCCCGCAAAGCCTACCTCATCTAAGCCAGTCCGGCAGACTCGGCTGACTGGGTTGGCGAATCCATCTAGACGACTGAGCCTGCTGGATAGGTCTGCACACACACCGAGCAGCAATGAACGGGTGCGGATGAGGGGCAGAGGGGGTAAGCGTGCGGGAACCCACACGAAGGGACCAAAGGCGTAACTATGGAGATTGTACAAGTCAATCTCCATAGAGCGTCGGCAGCCTCGGCTGTCCTAACTAGGACCATGAACACCTTGGGTCCTAGTATAGCCCTGGTGCAGGAACCATGGACCAGCACCAACGGTCAAGTCAGAGGGCTATCCCAGGCAGGTAAGGTATTATGTTGTCAATCAACCACAACTAGAGCCAGGGCCTGCATCGTGTTTAATAACATATCTTTCTTCCCGTTAACAGATTTCGTTACGCCGGATCTATGCGCGGGTAAGATTACCTGGAACTCCAGCGAAATCATTATTGCCTCCGCATACTTTCCTGGAGACGACGACCACTGTCCACCCCGAATAGCAGAACAGCTCATTGCCTATGCTAGGGGCAACCACATGGAGCTCGTAATGGGCTGTGATGCGAACGCCCATCACACCATGTGCGGGAGCACGGACATAAATCCTAGAGGAGAGTCACTATTTAATTATATACTTTCTTTAGACCTAAGTATTTGCAATATTGGGAACAGCCCCACATTTGTAACTAGAGTCAGAGAGGAAGTCTTGGATATGACCTTGACAACCTCGATGACAAAAGACCTTGTCAGCAATTGGCGGGTGTCTGACGAGCCGTCGTGCTCAGATCATAGACAGATAAGATTCACGCTAGGGAATCAGATGCCAACCGTGGTGACATTCAGACAAAAACGACAGACTGACTGGAACAGCTATTGCTTCCAGTTAGGACAGGACGTCCCAACTCAAATCGAGAGTAGGATAGATACCATAGACAGACTAGAAAGGGCCTCTACAATTTTTAGAGATTCCGTTCTGAATGCCTATGAAGAAAACTGTCCCCTCAAGACCAAAACTTGTAGGAAACAGACACCGTGGTGGAGTAGTCATCTTAACAAACTGAGAAGGGAAGTAAGGAAACTATTTAATAGAGCCAAGCGCAACAACGACTGGCAGACCTACTCCCAGACTCTCACCAAATACAACCAAGAAATCAGGAAGGCCAAGAGGGAATCCCTCAAGTGGTTCTGTGAGGACGTATCAGATCTGTCCTCCAGCTACAGGCTTCATAAGGTTCTCTCGATGGAAAAATCCTGTCCGATAGGAACACTAGCGGATGGAAATGGGTCAGCCACAAAATGTGAAAAGGAAACACTTGTCCTACTCACCAATACCCACTTCCCGGGGTCAGTATACACAAATGATCCTCTGACAGGCAGTACTGGACAGGTGCATCGTCCAGGTAGGGAAGACTGGAAAACTGCCAAAGCTGTGTGTAATGCACCGGTAGTAAAATGGGCGCTGGAATCATTCTCTCCCTACAAGGCGCCCGGAAAAGATGGTATTTTCCCAGCGCTCTTACAGAAGGGAATGACAATACTAACGCCCATTTTAACCAAAATCTACGTATGTAGTTTAGCCTTTGGGTACATTCCAGAAGCCTGGAGAATAGTTAACGTGATCTATCTCCCGAAACCTGGAAGAGCTGATAAAAAGGACCCAAAATCTTTCAGGCCAATAAGTCTGATGTCTTTTGTGCTTAAAGGCTTGGAAAAGGTCGTTGACCGGTATCTGAGGGAGGAAATACTCACTCAGCATCCCCTGAGCACGAACCAACATGCCTACCAGAAAGGTAAATCCACGGAAACGGCCCTATCGGCACTGGTAGGCAAGATAGAGAAGTCCCTGGTGGAAAAGGAAATCTGTCTAGTAGGTTTCCTGGACATAGAAGGGGCTTTCAACTACGCAACCTTCGAAGCGATAGAAACGGCGCTAGGACTACAGGCGCCTGCCACCCTTATAAGATGGATATCATCAATGCTGGAGAGCAGGGTGATTCAGTCCAACTTAGGGGAGGCAGAGCTGTCAGCAAGCACAGCGCGAGGATGTCCTCAAGGGGGAGTACTATCCCCCCTGCTGTGGTCTGTAGTCGTTGACGGACTAATCCGCTCTCTTGAAGAGCAGGGACATGAAGTCATCGCATATGCAGACGATTTAGTCATTGTGGTCAGAGGCAGAGACGGACATACCGTCTCAGACTTGCTTCAGAGCGCGCTGAGGGTAGTCAAGCACTGGTGTATTAGACAGAAACTGTCTGTGAATCCAGACAAGACAATCATAGTCCCTTTTACACATAAAAGGAAGATCGACCTTAGACAGATTATGATCTTTGGAAAAGAACTGAACTTCTCGAAGGAAGTTAAGTATTTAGGGGTAATCCTGGACAGCAAATTGAACTGGAAACCTCATGTTGATCGCATCATCAAGAGGGCAGGCAATGCTCTCTGGAGTTGCAAAAGAATCTGTGGCAAAAATTGGGGACTGAGACCGAAGTGGCTTCAGAGTTTATACTCCCTAATAGTTCTGCCGACTATCACCTACGGGGCAATAGTGTGGTGGAGAAAAACCACGGAAATAACAACTGTGACTAAGCTGGGAAAACTTCAAAGACTAGCGAATACCTGTATAACGGGATGTCTCAGTACTACACCAACGGCAGCCCTAAATGTTATATTGGGGATTCTGCCGCTGGAACTAAATGTGCAAATGGCTGCAACCATCAGCGCACACAGACTAATGCATAGTGGATCCATACATAGGGATGCACATGCAATCGGTCACCTATCCCTGTTGAAGGATAGGAGGCGAGATGGAGGCTTCTGGATGCCTCTGGATCTGATGCCACCAAGACACCTCTTCAGGAAGAACTACGTTACGTACATACCGCATAGGGAAGACTGGGCTGCCAATAGAATCAGTCTCACGTGTGATGACATTGTCTGGTACACCGATGGCTCAAAGATGGAAGGCGGAACGGGAGCTGGAATATTTAATACTAGCTCCCAATCAGCAGTCAGTCTGGGAGACACGGCCACAGTCTTCCAGGCTGAGGTCTTTGCCATAAACGAGTGTGCCAGAAAGATACTGACCCTCAATGTCAGGAGAAAGAGGATAATCATAATGTCCGACAGCCAGGCTGCAATAAAAGCTCTGAGCTCGACGACGTTTGACTCCAAACTAGTCTGGGAAACAGCAAATGTTCTCCAAGACATTTCAAAGGATAACCGGGTGATAATACACTGGGTTCCTGCGCACTGTGGGCACGATGGAAATGAGGAAGCGGACAGATTGGCAAAGGAAGGGGCGGCAAAACGACCCTATGGACCTGAGCCAATCATAGGTGTTAGCAGAGCTCATTTCAGGCATTGTGTCAAACAGGAATTCAAAAATCGGGCCAACCAGAAATGGTCCAATACGGTGGGACAGCGCTGTTCCAAGCTATTCTTTCCGGCCTATTCGGAAGGAAAATCGAAATACCTATTGGACCTAAGCAGAAAGGAGCTTAAGTTCATGACGGGAATCCTGAGTGGGCACTGCCTGCTAAATATGCATAAAGCGCGACTGGGATTGACAGATAGCGAACTATGCAGATTCTGCATGGAAGATGATGAAACATCCGTGCACATCATAACCGAGTGTCCCGCTCTCTTACACGCAAGGAAGCGTATACTGGGAAGGGAACTAATTAGACAAGAGAGCTGTCTGGAACCAATCTGGGAAAAATCAAGGAGTTCCTGGACAGTATTGGGGGAGATGAACTCCTCCAATAAAGAATAAGGGATACGACACAATAGTTCTCTTTGGACGCAGTGTCTCGGGCAGTTGATGCTCGGCTCCCGTATCTATTCTATTCTATTCTATTCTATTCTATTCTATTCTATTCTATTCTATTCTATTATATTCTATTCTATTCTATTCTATTCTATTCTATTCTATTCTATTCTAAATCAATCAAAGCGCAGCATCTGAGTAAACAGCCATACTCCACAAAGTTTCGATTGATAGTGACATTACAGCAATTTGTGCAACAAAACCAAAAGGCATACACACAATAATTGACAACAAAATAAAACAATAGCGAATCCCGAGTCATCTTCATTGAAACGAAACAAACACCGAATTTTTTCTAGTGCTTCTCAATCGACAGCCGCACACGTTTTGAAGCAAATTCATTCGCTAGACAACAACAAAACCTACGTTGTCGCCAATGCGTGCGGAGTGCTGTGTGAGTATACTATACCTTTTCAAGTTCGGTTTCAGAAAGTGTAAAAACAATTTCAGAAAGCGTAAAAGCAATTCCAGAAACCGTACAAGCAATTTCAGAAAGCGTAAATTCAATTTCAGAAATATCAATTTAATTTCAGAAAGCGTAAAGCAATTTCAGAAATCGTTAATTCAATTTCAGTTTTCTGAAATCGCTTTTACACTTTCTGAAATCGAACTTGAAAAGGTGTAGAATTCTCAGCCTATGCCGAAGATCATTTACAAAAACCAATGAGGAATAAGATTCCTCAGCCTATGCTGAAGAGGATTTGCAAAAACAAATGAGCAACGAGAGCATAGGGCATGGACACCTCTTCTGTATATTGTTTGTTCTGTGCTTCTACTCACATGTTACTCTAAAGTTACAGAGAATTCTGCTGTTAGTAACAGAGTGTTCTGCTGTCAATAACACAATCCAGCAGTACCCGCCATAGAACGGTTTTTCGTTGGTCAAATCTCTCAGGCAATTTGAATTTTTCGAAGGCCGTTTGACCGACAAAAAACTATCGATATAATTTTTCTGGTCTCAGCGAATCGCACATTCTGAGCTATAAGACTTGTGCGATGAAAAAAATGGTATCAATAGTTTTTTAGTCGGTCAAACGGCCTTTGAAAAAATTGAAATTGCCGGAAATATTTGACCGAAAAATAAGTCACAAAATAACTGTTATTTTTTACCGGTAAAATAAAAGTCAAAAGAAACAGTTATTTTTGCTTGGCACAAAATAACTTTTATTTTTGTTGTTTAAAATAAGAGTTAAAAAATAACAGTTAAAACCTGACTTTTCTGATTAAAACCATAGCCGGTTCGGTCCCTGTTTTTAACCCGTTTTTAAATCAAAAAATCATTTCGTAAGATAAATACTTCTTTATCAAATTTTAAATCATACAACTGTATTTTTGCAGTGTGCCGTGGAAAGCATTGTGCTTTGCTTTCACAAGGTAGAACCACAAAGCAAATAAACACATAGAGGTGCCACGCAGTATAAAATTTTTCGGTCACGCAAATCTAGCACAGTAGGACGCACACATGGCTCAACTATAAGGTTGTAGCAAGCCACCGGCTGATTGTTTGTCGCTTCTGTCAAAATCGTCGGTGTGCTGTGTTGCTGCATCGGTTGAAATGAAAATACCTGACTGAAAACACCTGACCTGAGCACTTTTCCCGTTTTTTCACTCGAAATACAGCACCGTCTGGCAACAATCACTTTTGTTGGTTTTCAGTTTCTCGTCGGAAAATATCAACTGATTTTGACAATAGCGATACACAATCCTACCAACAAAATACATGTGGTTTTTGGTGTTGCGGGGATGCTATAACCTTATTATTGAGCCATGGTCCCACACGTACTTCGGCTATGCGAAGTTTTGTCGCTGACTTCGGCAAACTTCAATTTTCGAAGTTCACCTTCATTCTTTGTTGGGAAGTTCGACAAGGAACATCAGCAGTTTGTACATT